>JAQPPZ010002624.1:0-1395000 GCA_028583015.1 Wollemia nobilis
CTCCTTTTTGGATTTTAATTTTTTTAATATTTATTTTATTTTATTTGCAACAATTTAAAAAAAATGAAAAGGGAAAGGGTTAGAAAAATAAAATTAAAAATCTGGAATATGGACCAGAATATGGAAAATGACCAAAGAGAAACTACAAAACCCTAATCTAGCCTATAGTGTAGAAAATGTTAGATCCTGAACACAAAACACAACCAGGTTAGACCTGCATACACACAATCTAAAAACTGGTTATGGCAAGAGTCTAAGGAAATACAAAATGCACTAAAACATTTAAATATGCTACCATATTCCTACATAAAAAACCCTTAAATATATCCAATACATGTGTAAAAGATGTGCAATAAAAGCTTTATTTTATAGTGCTCAAAAACTCCCTTTTTTGCATGCAAAATTTCCAATTAGGATTATGGCAACAGTTTAAAAATCCTTCCAATCTTATTCCATGTCATTACCCGCTACCCTCCTACCTTATTTAATTGATATTAATTGATCTTGAGGGATCAATTAGTGCCTAATAGAAGGGGCATGACCCTAAATAATCCTACAAAAATTATAATAGAAGAATTTTATAAGGATAAGGAAATATTAATTATTTAAAGGCTATCTATGAAGTTTAGTAAAAGACATATTTAAAGAGTTATCTTTTACAAAAAATGAAACCATATTATAAATCTTGTGCAGATTTAGTGGACCCTATGAATTTTTAAATAACTCATGGGTCACCCCTATATTTTGGGAAGTACTCATGTGGACACCTGAAATTGGTGGGAGTTATGCAAGGAAGTCCATGGCTTATCAAGAATAGTTCCACCCTTGTAACTATCTTACGCCTCAACAGTAGGAACTTTGACATTCATCTCATCCCTAGAGGACCCTTGAAGGACATGATGAAGTCATATTGGTCCTAGGCATATTTTTAGTATTATTATAATATGGCCACTATTTGGCCCATGAGTGGAAAATTTCCCTATAAATAGAAGGTATTTTGGGAAGAAATGACTATCTAGGTTCTAGGAGTCTTAATGGTCTAGGGAGTATGCTCTTCATCCATGGGGTGAATCAGAAACTAGAAGACTTGGAAGACTTCCTAGTTAGAGTAAGGATCATCTAGGAAATCTTAATGGCCTAGGGAGTATGCTCTCCACCCATGGGTGGATCAGAAACCATAAAGCCTATAAGAAATTCCTAAAGTCTATTAATGAGGACCAGTTTAAGGAGTCTTGAGAAGATTTTGAAGGAAGGAAGGCTTGGAAGCTTGAAAGTGATTACCGAAAGATGAAAGAATTTTGAAAATGAAATAGGTCAAATATCTTATTTATACTCTATTTTACCAGTTTGAATTAATGAAGAGAATGTTTCAATGATTTCCTAGAACAAAACTGTATCTATTTAAATATAGTTTAGATCCCCCACCCAGTCGAATTTTGGATACATGTAATATTTTTGCTTAAATAAAAATTTCTACCTTTGGACATCCAATTGAATTTTAATGATTGTGACAACTCTATAAAAAAATATATAAGTGAGCTTCCTTATCCATATAGCAATCGGGTTTGAAAATAACCCTAAGCTAAGCATATGAAATATGGCATAATTTTAGTCAATGTCTATCGACACAACCCTCATTAATGGTTACTTTTTATAAGTAACTAAATCATTTTTTTAAACCAAAACCCACCTTGAAATAGTATATGGGACATCAGTTTGATTGTCACTCCTATGGGGAAATCTTGTGATGATGTTGAATAGAAGCAAAATGCAGAGAACTTATCACCTGTGGCCAACATATGCAAGGACATCAATCCATCATATGGACTGTGTAAAAAACATTTCCAAATATAATAAAAGGTTAAACCCTCTGTATCAACTAGAATTAAATCTTACCTATGAGAGCTCTGCATTTTGCAATATTATTGATACTTGATCTATCTTAACTCAAATTGAACCCTAGAAAATTCCCTAACAACAACGACTTATTATCGGTGGCATTGGCTATCGATCTATTCCTGGCCATAGCTTTGTTACATACCATTGCTTGGCAAGAAATGCAGTTGGAAGGTATATGTAGTAAGTAATTTTTATAAGAGGTATGGGATCTTCTGAGTCCACCCATGAACTCTACAAATCCTATATTGGGATGCATTGCCAATATTTTGAATGACCTCATTGAAGATAAAACATTGCTATTTTTAATAAGATATGTTGGTAAATACCTCCTTGAACCACTCTGCACACCTACTATCATCGGCCTTGATTATCATTCCCAGATGGGAACTTTATAAAAAGGCTTATTTGGGATTCACTCTTTATGAACAAAATAAACTGAGATGAAAAAAATAAGACTGAGACCGAGGTTTTCCTCCCTGAACAACGAAGACACAGTTTGGCTATCACTCTGGTAGGCATGAACTGGATCTGATGGGAAAGTCTATACACATTAATTTCGTTGTGATTCAACTAGACAACTTTGATGTCAGTTACTTGCCAAAGTTAGATACTTCCTTGTGTTGTGTAGTCAAATCTAATGACACCCAATAAACACCAGATCTACCCCAACGGCAATATGTAGGAAGTGTGGGTTTCCCACTACTGATGACCTTCTTGTTTGAATAGATAAAACCCCACTGTAGATATCTTAAACCCCCACTGTAGATATGTATATGTATAATAAGTATTTACTCAATGGTGTGACCCAGGTTCAACCCCACTACAAATATGTATATGTATAAGAAGTATACCCAGGTTCAATCCCATATGTATAAGAAGTATTTACTTTAAAAAAAACTGTAAAAGCTTTGTGGTCGTTGATGGATTCTTCCCCTATTGGAGAGTACCTTGATATAAACCTCTGTATACCAAACCAAATTGGCATAGAAAATTCACCTTGTTTGGGTAATCCAGAGAGGGGATCCATTTACGAGCACACTTCTAATCCTATGAAACCGACGGGTGACAGATCCTCTATTAGACACTAGGTTTCTCTGTGATTTGAATCCTCGATGGTCTAAGTATTTTGATGTGTCAAAGCTGATGATTGTGCACTCCTTGATTATGTGATGTCTACTGGAGAATATGATCACCAAGTAGGGTCATTGATTAGGCATTGGATTGAACCATCCCAAACTACTCGACTCTCCAGATCAGTTGCTCCATGGAAGGATGTCTAGACCTATAAAAAGGGGTAATTAACTCGCCTGTAGCTGTCTATCATCGCTTGTTCTGCCCATACATGAAATGTTAAATTGAACTACACTCCTCTCACTTGATTTACCCTTTCACTAGGGTTACAGATATACAACAAGGTAGGACAGGTGGAAAAGAAGAGATACATGGCATCGATTCAGGGCCTCACAAGTAAAATGCTACTAAACTTCAGATGACACCTGGTGCAGGTTCATCTATTCCACTCACTTCGAGGGTCTGCACTATATTTCAAGAAGGTCAAAAACATCAAAGAATGTGGGGACTACATCGGGTTGCATGGGTAGTCTATTCATTCTATCCTACAACCAAGCTTAAAGATGATGGTATGTTCCTGAGTGGTATATTGAGTAACCTTTGTAGTTATGCTTAAGACCGTTCAACGAATGATGTAGTCGTTGGGTCCAATGGTAACCTCCATATGATCTTTGGTCAAATACCATTGAAGAATAGCTTCCATGGGGTCGTAGGGGACTACCGTTTGGGTAAAATATGTCATCATTCATAGCAAACTCCTCTGCCGGTAGTATTCATATGGTAGTACTCCACGAAAGTAAATATACCAAGTTTAAAATTTTAAAACTTAGCCATCACTTGAAGTTCATGTAAGGATGGTGAACGGAATGGTAGGGCTAGTGTTGTGTAGACCAAGTGTATTTAACTTGATAATATTACAAGTGACTTTGACCACTACAATATAATTGCATATAGATGGAGATTATTTTGGGTATAAACCCAGCTCAAGAAATGTCGAAGCCTTCGAGTTGAGTTAGGATTAAGATTGGTTTGACTTTATATATAAGATATATATCAGTACGATGGAGTCTCATAAAATGCAAAACTACTAAAATTTAGAAGGCATGTTCCAAAGTCGACTATTGAAAGGGAGGTTTGAAATAAGAATATTTTATATAAGTAAGTTTTAAGCAAGGGATTTTTGGAACCATTTATTTAGTCTGGGAAATATATATTAGGAGAAGTTATACAAAAATATATATATATATATATATATATATAATAATTTCATTTGTGTTTCTAAGATTAGCAATTGATAATAAAATATATTGTGGTCCACAATTGCATTAGCATAGGAAATATGGAATATTATTAAAATTGTGATTACTTCATTAATTAAGGGTATGGGACTTTAATTTATGGAGTAAGAAGTTGATTGATTATCAACTTGAGAGAATAAATTTGGGATCTATTCTGGAGGGAATCTACGAGGTTTCCCTTAATCTAAAATAGTCTTCTCCAAATGGGGACCAATGATTATCATAAACTCGTTCAAGATGTTGTAAGACTTTAAAAAGGTCTTGGAAAGAGGAATCAATGGGTTCCTTAAATTACACCCTAAATTATAATGGCACAAGTAGTTCCTTGTTGTTATGGAAAAATACCGTAATAATATCTTGATGTCTTAGAGAAAGGAGTCAGTTGATTCCTTAATTGCATCAAGTATATGATTAGAAACATTTGCATCCCTTGATTATATAATTGAAGGATCCACTATGACCCTTATATACTTGTAATCTCCTAATCATCTTGGGTTTATGAATATGAGGAGAAATCACATTTTGGAGGCTAGGTTTTTCCCGACAGGGTTTCCTAGGATAAATCTTGGTGTTACTTTAATTTTGTGGTTTGATTTATTATATCTTGTGAATGGTGCAATTATGTTCAAATGTAAATGATTTATGATGTTGTATTCGAAAGATGTATATTAGATGTGGTGATTGACTTTATGCACTATAATTAATGCTAAATTTTTAGTAGGATAAATATGTTTGGATGCTAGAAAAGTATGCTCAAATTCCATTATGTTGTTAATTTAATGTAATGCAAATATCTTATTCTTTTTGTAATAATAATTTATGTTAGTAGAACAATCTCATGTGATGGATGGATGTTATTTAAATATGTTAATGGTTCAATAGCATGTGTCTAATTTTCACTATAACACTAAAGGGTATTAAATGATATGCAACTTCGTTTATGCTTATAGAAATTTGGATTTATGCATTATATCCTTATTCTTGAATGGAACACCAATCCCTCTAAAAATAAGATTTGGTATAATGCTTTAAACCTAAGGACATGATGTAATGGATTAAATATTCTCAATATGGTTTAGTTGAAAATATGTTGTGGAATGAAACTCTCAAAAGGACACTATGACCTTGATTTACAATCCAAGACAGATCCTCCTCTCTACACTAAAAGATTAAAATTACATGGGACTAGTATGGTCCATTTAAAAGGAATTCGTTAGTGGGGATTGCTTAATTAAAGGTGTAATAATGTGCAAGGAGGATTAAAGATAAATGTTCCATGGATCTTTATCAAAATTGTGATACAATAATCTTAGAACTCCTTTCTAGATAGACTAGATCGAAGCTAATATTTATGGATAACCATAGGTGTGGTTATTCCATCCATGATGGGTTACCATATTCAAGGCATTCACCTGGTCTAGGTGGACCATTTTATGATTTCCTACTTTTAAGAGGATGAAACTAGTACACTAGGCCAATGTACTCATACCAAGTGGGGTATGAAGGTTTCATAGAAGCTGATCACTTCTACTTATGAGACTCTGATCAAGTCTCTATAGCTCTCGAAGGTATATTCCTTGGAATATACGATCCAAATAGAACATGCCTATCTTAGGTTATGGATAAGGTCATTGCCACATGATCAATTTATATATAAAAAAAAATGTGGATAAGGAGTAACAAATGGGGTTCATTACAGTTGGTATCAGAGCCCAGGCTAACTGATAGGCTCTAGTGAAATTCTAGGTTAGCAAAGACTTGGGGCATGAAACTAAAACTTGAGAGTATAAATTCCATAATTTTAAAATGTACACTTGGTAAGGTCAAGGTCAATACTTGGTATGATGATGTCCTAGTACTTATCCCCCACGAGTATGGTGGGAGTAGGAAAATTGAAGGGGATGATTATTGATAAAAATAGGTTACAATATATAGGCATAAGCCTATATGATGAACATGACACTTGTCAATGAAACTGACAAGTGTCAAACTGGCATAGTGCACATTACATTAACTCTAACAATTCCCCTTAATGTGCACTATCCTAACTAAAGAAAAGAACAAGTCAAAATTAGGTAACATTCCCCCTTAATGTTGACTTCTCTAACAAAAATCTACATCCTCCTATTGCTGATTTGGTTTTAGGCTCTTGCTCTTTGTGCTTGGCTCTCCAACTATGAATAATGCTAGATTCACTGTGTATACATCTTGGTTTGTTGCCTCAGGGTCAGCCACTTCCACGGGTCTGTTGCCACTGGGTCAGCCGTCTAAGTGCCTCGGGGTCATCATGGGTGCCTCAGGGTCAGCCACTTCTGGGTCTGTTGCCTCTGTAGGTCATCCTCAGAGGATGTTGCCTCTCGTAGGTCACTGACTAGATTCACCATGAGTATGAAATCCCTCCTCATGGTGAACTCAATCTAGAAGGTGTCGGTCTCTGGGAAATGCACCAAGAAAAAAAACGACATAAAGGGCGGCTCTCGTCGAAAATGCACTCAATATAATAAAATGAGCCATAGATCCAAATAGGAGGAGAGAAGAATAAAAGAAGAGAATCTTCTAAAGTGTTTTCGTTTGTAGTCTTCAGAAGTAGATCCGAAAAAAACCTCGGATAGAGTCTAGGGTGTCTTTGTCTATAGTCCCTAGTATAAGTGTCATTATGGTGACCATGTCATCTCACCGAAATGCATGGGTAACCAGCCACTGCATTTGCCAAGTGTATAGAAAAGATCACTAGTTACAAGGATCACATATGAAAGTACCTTGGGAGTGTCGGGTACAACCGAAAGTGCACTCCAAGGTAGAAAAAATTTTGAGGCTAAAAAAATTGAACTGAAACAGCCTCAAAATTACAATTTGACACCTCCATTGTGTTCGTCGCGGAAAAACGTTTCCAACGACTATAAATACCCCTATATTCATTCTCAAAGGGTCCTTCATCTACTGGAAAACCAATACACCTCTCTAGGGTGCAAAAAAAATAGTCCAAATATTGAGAAGCAAAAAAATACAATCCATTACATAAAAGTGGTGCCCTCCACTTTATAAGCATGCCCCTTTTAATCATAAAATACCCTCAATTTAAAATAAATTTGCCTCCTTTTAAATAGGGCCCATTATAGTTGGGCATTTAAAAAAAAAAACACATTCACCCACATAAATAGACTGGCATCTCCCTTTCCATAGTGGCTACCATAGCCGACCTTCTTGCGTCGAGCACACCATTGATGGAGATCGCTGCCATTACGTTGCCCTCAACGAAAATGTGGCAAGCAAAACTCTATGTTAACTTCTTGCATTAATGATAGGACTTCTGATCTCTGCAGCAGCAAACCTTAACAAAAAAGATGCGTCTCCCAGTCTGACTAACGGTAGGCTCAGTGCCAAATTTATGTCTGTGACTGTTGTTGAAACTGCAGATCATCGGTACTAGGGAGCAGCAGGTCTCGTGATTCCAATGCTGATGACCGCGCTCCTCCTGCCCCTCTGTCACCACTTTGATTTTTGACACCATCATCGATAAACACCACATCCTGATGAGAGCCCTACCACCACCATTGCAGACGGGGCCTTAGAGGAAAGGCATTGTAGAGATAATTTCATCAGCGTGCTGCCCAGATCACTTCCAGGCACTATTCCTTCAATGGGTAGATTCTGCATCAATTTAATCACGTCGCTGACTACAGTGTGTGTATCTCCATGAAATAGCATAACCGATGTAATTTGTTGGTAGCTAGAATCGAAGGTCAACAACAATCACAATGATTTCAACTGGTGCGCAACAATTTTGCAAACAGGTCCGTGACTCTTTGTTCAACGATCACAACGATTCTGAAGAGAGGCGTTGAATCAAGATTTGGAAGAGAGACACCGAATAAACAACATTGAACTCAAGTATTTGAGCATAAGCAAATGAACAAACTAGCATCAAATGCCTAGACTACGATACCCCCCCGGGTGTAGAGAGAATTCATGGCAAAAATTCAAACCCTAGGCCGACTTTGTCATCCAAATTTAGCCCATTGCTGGGGTGTTGCGTGGCTAGAAAAAACATTCTTTTGATTTACAAGATGATGCAAAATGACAGCCTGGACGATAGGCTCTATGAGGTGTCGGGAAAGCTGAGCAATTTTTGAGTGAGGCTCCAAATTGCGACGGGCACGGCGTAGGGTCTCAGTTTTCTCCATCACGAATGTCGCCCTGTTATCGTCCATCGTGATATCAAACCCAACAACATTCTGCTCGACCACAATCTCCACGCCGTTCTCATAGACTTCGGTCTTGCCCGGATGCTCTCCCTGGAAGACACCCATGCGAGCGCGACCCTCGTGGGTACCCTCAGTTATGTGCCCCCTGAGTACTCGCAGTCGTGGCGAGCCACCGTCCGCGATGACATTTTTAGCTTCGGAGTTATTCTCATGGAACTCGCCTCCAAAAAATGGCCCCTCGATGAAGACATGATCAAAAATTACACTGGCAGAACCATCGACTGGGCAAGGACCGCCTTTCGAAATGGACGCATTGACCAAATGATCGATCCTATTGCGAAAACCTAGATTGAAGCTAAAATCGGTGATGCCCTTGCTTTTACTGTGAGGGGGAATGTACGCACGATAGGCCTGAAATAATTTAATCAACCTCCACCGTGTCTTTGAATGTGGGCAGGATATCCATCTGCATATGAACCAAAAATTTCCCCATATATAAAAAAAAAATTTAGCCATGAGGGCTTCGCTGGTCTGGATCCCTTCACCTCACGCTCATGGACCCAGCTCTCTTCACATCATCCAATACAAGAGCAAGCCAGGACTTGAGGTTGCATTACACCAGGGGCTTAGGATCGAACCCGAGATGTGGGGACTGCATGAATCCTCCCAAATGAAACAGATCTGCAAATAAACTTGGAAAACTAAAAAAATTAAAAATATTTCCCAAACTTTAAAATTTTTACCATCTGGTTTCTGATCCATCAAAATTATGGAGAGCATACTCCCTCGGTAAAAAATTTAAAAAAATGGGGGGAGGGAGGATTTCCATGAGGGAAATCCCCCCTCAAGCTCACAAGCTCAGGAGACCACCTGGAGCTCTGATACCAAATGGTGGGAGTAGGAAAACTGAAGGGGATGATTATTGATAAAAATAGGTTACAATATATAGGCATAAGCCTATATGATGAACATGACACTTGTCAATGAAACTGACAAGTGTCAAACTGGAATAGTGCACATTACATTAACTCTAACAGAGTAGATCCATAGTCGTTCGAAAGTGGAAGAGCTAAGCGAACCCCCCTGTATGGGTTTTAAGCGATGTACCTTAGACTCTTTTGGGAATTCACTCGACATCTATACCTTTTGGTTGCCTAATCCTTATCTTTAAGTGTGAGCTAGAGTAATAATTAAAAGAATGTTTTCTTTAATTAATTTGTATTACATTTAGACCTTATGCCACGAGACCAAATATACCAAATACAACAAAATCTATCCGATTACTACCCCAAGTAGTAACAACTCACCTAGAGATAGTCGTAGATCGAACCTTTACCACGATTAAAATGTCTTCTTGCATTGTCGTGATTTAATAAATGCACTTTGCGTTATTAAAACATTATCATATGTCATAAAGCAGTGCATGTGGGATTATTGTAATCAAAAGTTAAACAATATTTTCTTTATTTGATTTTGATCAATGTTACAATTTACTTTGGGGTTTTTCCCAATCAAAGGTCAAGGTGTAGGAAATAGTGAAAGAAGCCACACAACACCAGAACCTAAAACCCTAATATGGTGAAAGGAAACAAGGACACATTTAGGCATGGAAACTGCCCCAAATTCCATATGAAACTTCATACATCTCTTGACATGAACTTTTGGGGAGACCTATATCAGAACTCTGCCAATCAGCTTTGATGGTCCAAGTATCCTAGCTTGATAGTAAAATATGCCACCCGACCACTCAGGCGGTGGTCAAAATCATATAAGCATACTACACTATTTAAATTAGAAAACTCCTCAACTCAATATGCATGTGGTATTATTTCTCCAAGGAAAGTGAAACATAAAATAGTGAACCAAAACATAGAATGCTTTATATACAATGATGCCAGAACTAGGATCTGGACATAGTAAAGAGGAAAAACCATCAGGTTACCAATCCGAATTTGAGCTATCAGCATCCTAGTTTGGAGAACCTTCATGCTCAGAATAAATAAATGGAGGTGGAACATTATAATGAATTACTATGTACCTATCAAATGCATAGTATGGTCAAGGAGTGCCATGAGATCGAGGTAATAGAAGATCCATTTCTGTCAGACATCGAATCAGAGAAAATAAATCTATTTTCAATCTCCCAGAATGAGTGAGTATGCACAAACCTCTGATAAATAAGGCTTTGGTATTGACTACTACAAAAATTTGCTTCTCCGATGGGGACATATTTCTTCACTACCTCCAAATAACATGATGGTAGGAACTGAAAGGGAATAATTAGAGTATCACCTATAGGATATATCCAGGAATGTCCGAATGAAACACGAAAAGTCCAGTTAGGCCAACTAAAGAATATATCGAACCATTCAAAGAGGCTTAAAGGACTCTCAAGTGCTAAGTAATTATGGGAATTGCATCGTAACCAAACATCACAGTGAGAATCTTGGATAGAAGTATTGCAATAAATTTGATCCATGGATAAGAGGGCCTCTTGAGCAACGATAGCTTGATCTTGTAGGAGACTCTACAATTCCTCCCTCTGTTGAGGCAAGTATCAAGGATTCCAAACTAGAGACTCATAGAATTCATGTCAAGCTTCTTCGTAGGCATACATGGTGGCTAAGTTGGCTTTCGATCGAAGGAAGGAAAGGAAATATCTTCTTCTTAAGGGATGTTTGATAATAAAAAGTAATTTTGTCTAGATTTAGAGAAGAGTACTAGAAGAAAAAGCACTAAAATAAGAGTGCATGATAATAGCTAGTGGAACTATGAAAGAGGACAATGATAGGACTTCACAAGGAAATAAGAGAACACGTGCCATCTCAAAAATTGAAATAGGCATGGTGTGCCTTGTTTAGTCAACACAAAATCATCCATAGGACAATCAAGCCAAAGAAAAAGGTGTATCATGGAAGATGAATGATTCACCTCGAGATTATCAAGATACAATTGGTAAAGGTGTAAATAAAATTGAAATGACCGGACCTAACATCCATTTGAGTATTGGAGAAGCCTTATTCCATGACATTCAATGTGATCATATTTATGGCGGGAGTCACCTGGATAATATTGGTTTTAAGCAGAATGAACCCCATTATATGCTTTATGATTCTTTTAATTTTGACCGTCGATCTATCACTACACATACCTTGAAGAGTAGAAGGTAAATTGAAGTAGTACTAGATTTAGAAGGCGTAATAATCATGGTAAGAATTAGGAAACACCTCAATGCAGCAAGGAGGAAATCTCCAATGCAACATGCTCAAGAGGATGCTTGGGCACAGGAAAGATTGAGGTTAATATCAAAAAGAGATGCTGCCATAACAAAGCAGGATCGGCTTAGATCAGAGATATTACAAAGGAATAACTGGAGAGCAACAACGATAGTAGCCATGCTCACAGAAAATTCCCAATTTTGTCAACTAAGGGAGGAGTTTAATGCTGTATATTTAGAATATTTTTTTTTTCTTGTTAAACCACGGTATGCTCCACTTACCACAACCAGTCGTTGGTACTCAGTATGGGATAAGAGGAGGCAATGATTAGGTAGCTGCTAGAGCAGTAGCTCCACCACCATCCCCAGTCGTAAGTACCAGCACAGTACAAGGAGGAAAACAGACTGAGGAGCATCAAACTTAAGGTCCTTTAGACCACCACTCTATAGGCCATCATTTTGTATTAATCTAATAATGCCAAGGATGAGGCATAAACATTAGCAAATTTTGGGATTTTATGTTTTTGTTTGAAGGTTATTTGAATATTATAGTTTATGGTAAATTTGTGATACGAGAGAATGCATGAATCTTGAATTTTGTTGGACTAAAAGGAATATGAGGAATGGATTGGTGTCCATTCTTGGAGAGGTTATGCACTTCTCCATGATTTTATGATGATATAAACTAGGAGACATTTGGGTGGATGCTCTGGTATTAAAATGCATATTAGGATATATGTGAATATCCTGAATTGAGATTATGAAATTATGTTTGTTAGCATTTGATTTTTATCAGGTTAATTCGTGCCAATGGCTAATCATAGTATATTGTGATACTCCTTTGTGGGAGCTTTGATAAAACTAACAAAAACTTTTATGTGTAATGCATAATTCCATGATATCCTTGTAACATCATTTTGCAAAATTCTAATACTACAATTCTCTAGATCAATTGTTGGTGCAATTTGAAATGAGTTAAAACTATAGTTGTGTATTAATATTGTGTATTGATGATGCTTTCGATACTTTTTTTTATTTGTGGAAAACATCCCAAAAGGGATGCCACTTTCGAGTAAGACCCAAGGAGGCAGGGGTAGATGCTTCCGATACTTGTTGATATGCAATATGGATGTTATATTGTTTACAAGAACATGGTATTGATGATATTTTACATTTTTGCAGGTCCAGGTACTCACTTGGATGGAAAATGAAGCTTTCTATAAAGATTGAAGTACTGGATGAGAGAAGATCTGATTATAAAATAACAGAATAAATGTTAGCTTTTGGTAGACAAATGTGCTTTCATAAGGAAGAAGTTAAAACACAGAGGACTGTGTTTAATCTAAGGGGGGTGTATGTCATGACCCGCTACCCTCCTACCTTATTTAATTGATATTAATTGATATTGAGGGATCAATTAATGCCTATAGAAGGGGCATGACCCTAAAGAATCCTACAAAAATTATAATAGAAGAATTTTATAAGGATAAGGAAATATTAATTATTTAAAGGCTATCTATGAAGTCTAATAAAAGATATATTTAAAGAGTTATCTTTTACAAAAAATTGAAACCATATAATAAATCTTGTGTAGATTTAGTGGACCCTATGTGGATGGGCCTAAAAAGGACCAATGAATTTTTAAATAACTCATGGGTCATCCCTATATTCTGGGAAGTACTCATGTGGACACCTAAAATTGGTGGGAGTTATGCAAGGATGTCCATGGCTTATCAAGAATAGTTCCACCCTTGTAACTATCTTATGCCTCAACAGTAGGAACTTTGACATTCATCTCATCCCTAGAGAACCCTTGAAGGACATGATGAAGTCATAATGGTCCTAGGCATATTTTTAGTATTATTATAATATGGCCACTATTTGGCCCATGAGTGGAAAATTTCTCTATAAATAGAAGGTACTTTGGGAAGAAATGGCTATCTAGGTTCCAGGACTCTTAATGGTCTAGGTAGTATGCTCTTCACCCATGGGGTGAATCAGAAAACCAGAAGACTTGGAAGACTTCCTAGTTAGAGTAAGGATCATCTAGGAAATCTTAATGGCCTAGGGAGTATGCTCTCCACCCATGGGTGGATTAGAAACCAGAAAGCCTATAAGAAATTCCTAAAGTCTATTAACGAGGACCAGTTTAAGGAGTCTTGAGAATATTTTGGAGGAAGGAAGGCTTGGAAGCTTGAAAGTGATTACCGAAATATGAAATAATTTCGAAAATGAAACACGTCAAATCCCTTCTTTGTACTCTATTTTACCAGTTTGAATTAATGAAGAGAATGTTTCAATGATTTCCTATAACAAAACTGTATCTATTTAAATATAGTTTAGATCCCCCACCCAGTCGAAGTTTGGATACTTGTGATATTTTTGCTTAAAGGAGAATTTCTACCTTTGGATATCCAATTGAATTTTAATGATCGTGACAACTCTATAAAAAAATATGTAAGTGATCTTCCTTATCCATATAGCAATCAGGTTTGAGAATACCCCTAAGCTAAGTATATGAAATATGGCATACTTTTAGTCAATGTCTATCGACACAACCCTCATTAATGGTTACTTTTTATAAGTAACTAATTTTTTTTTTTAACCAAAACCCACCTTGAAATAGTCTATGGGACATTAGTCTGTTTGTCACTCCTGTGGGGAAACCATGTGATGATGTTGAAAAAAAGCAAAATACAGAGAACTTATCACCCATGGCCAACATATGCAAGGACATCAATCCATCATATGGACTATGTAAAAACCTTTCGAAATATAATAGAAGGTTAAACCCTCTATATCAAATAGAATTAAATCTTACCGATGAGAGTTGTGCATTTTGTAATAATATTGATACTTGATCTATCTTAACTCAAATTGAACCTTGGTAAATTCCCTAACAACAATGACTTATTATCGGTGGCATTGGCTATCAATCTATTCCCGGTCATAGCTTTGTTACATACCAATGCTCGGCAAGAAACATAGTTGGAAGCTATATGTAGTAAGTAATTTTTATAAGAGGTATGGGATCTTCTGAGTCCACCCATGAACCCTACAAATCCTAGATTGAGATGCATTGCCAATATTTTGAACGAATTCGTTGAAGATAAAATATTGCTATTTTGAATAAGATATGTTGGTAAATGCCTCCTTGAACCACTCTGCACCCCTATTGTCATCGGCCTTGATTGTCATTCCCAGATGGGAACTTTATAGATAGTATTATTTGGGTTTCACTCTTTATGAACAAATAAGACAGAGATTGAGGTTTTCCTTCCTGAACAACGAAGACACATTTTGGCTATCACTCTTGTAGGCGCAAACTGGACTTGAGGGGAAAGTCTATATACATTAATTTTGTTGTGATTCAACTAGACAACTTTGATGTCAGTCACTTGCCAAAGTTAGATACTTCCCTATGTTGTGTAGTCAAATCTAATGATGCCCAATAAACACCAAATCTACCCCGATTGCAATATGTAGGAAGTGTGGGCTTACCACTACTGACGACCTTCATGTTTGAATAGATAAACCCCCACTACATATATGTATATGTACAAGAAGTATTTACTCGATGGTGTGACATAGGTTCAACCCCCACTACAGATATGTATATGTATAAGAAGTATACCCAGGTTCAATCCCATATGTATAAGAAGTATTTACCTAAAAAAAAAATTGTAAAAGCTTTGTGGTCATCGACGGATGCTTCCCCTATTGGACAGTTCCTTGATATAAACCTCTGTATCCCAAACCAAATCGATTTAGAAAATTCACCTTGTTTGGGTAATCTAGAGAGGGGATCCATTTATGAGCACACTTCTAATTCGATGAAACCGACGGGTGACAGATCCTCTATGAGACACCAAGTTTCTTTGTGATTTGAATCCTCGATGGTTTGTGAGTATTTTGATGTGTCAAAGTTGATGATTGTGCACTCCTTGGTTATGTGATGTCTACTGGAGAATATGATCACCAAGTAGGATCATCTATTAGGGATTGGATTGAATCATCCCAAACTACTCGACTCTCCAGATTAGTGGCTCCATGGAAGGATGTCTAGACCTGTAGAAAGGGGTAATTAACTCGCCTGTAGCTGTCTGTCACTACCTGTTATGCCCATACATGAAATGTGAAATTGAACTAAACTCCTCTCACTCGATTTACTCTTTCACTAGGGTTACAGATATACAACATGGTAGGACATGTGGAAAATAAGAGATACATGGCTAAGCAAACCCCCTGTATGGGTTTTAAGTGGTGTACCCTAGACTCTTTTGGGAATTCACTCGACATCTATACCTTTTGTTTTCCAAATCCTAATATTTAAGTTTGAGCTAGTGGAATAATTAAAAGAATGTTTTATTTAGTTAATTTGTATTACATTTAAACCTTAGGCCATGAGACCAAATATACCAAATACAACGAACTCTAGCCGATTACTACCCCAAGTAGTAACAACTCACCTAGAGATAGCCACAGATCGAACCTTTACCATGGTTAAAATGTCTTCTTGCATTGTCATGATTTATTAAATGCACTTTGCGTTATTAAAACATTATCATATGTCATAAAGCGGCGTATGTGGGATTATTGTAATCAAAAGTTAAACAATATTTTATTTATTTTATTTTGATCAATGTTACAATTTACTTTGGGATTTTTCCCAATCAGAGGTCAAGGTGTAGAAAATGGCGGAAGAAGCCACATAACAATACCAAAACCTGAAACCCTAGTATTTTGAAAGGAAGCAAGGACACATTTAGGAATGGAAACCACCCCTAATTCCATCTGAAACTTCATACATCTCTTGACATGAACTTTTGGGGAGACCTATATCAGAACTCCGCCAATCAACTCCAATGGTCCAAGTATCCCAGCTTGATAGTAAAATATGCCACCTGACCACTCAAGCAGTGGTTGAAATCATAGAAGCATACTACACTTTTTAAATATAGAAAACTCCTCAACTCAACATGCATGTGGTATAATTTATCCAAGGAAAGTGAACCATCAAATCATGAACCAAAACATAGAATGCTTTATATACAACAATGCCAAAACGAGGATCTAGACATAGTAATGAGGGAAAACCATCAGGTTACCATTCCGAATCTGAGTTATCAGCATCCTGGTTTGGAGAACCATCATGCTCAAAATAAATAAATGGAGGTGGAACATTATAACGAATTACTATGTACCTATCAAATGCATAGTATGGCCAAGGAGTTCCATGAGATCGATGTAATAGATCCATTTCTGTCAGACATCGAATCGGAGCAAATCTATTTTCAATCTCCCAAAATGATTGAGTATGCACAAACCTCTGATAAATAAGGCTTTGGTATTGACTACTACAAAAATTTGCTTCTTCGGTGGGGACACATTTCTTCACTACCTCCAAATAACATGATGGTAGGAACTAAAAGGGAATAATTAGAAGATCACCTATAGGATGTAACCAGCAATCTCTGAATGAAACATGAAAAGTCTAGTTAGTGCAACTAAAGAATATATCGAACCATTCAAAGAGACTTAAAGGACTCTCAAGTGCTAAGTAATTATAGGAATTGCATCTTAACCAAACATCACAGTGAGAATCCTAGATAGAAGTATTGCAATAAATATGATCCATGGATAAGAAGGCCTCTTGAGAAACGATAACTTGATCTTGTAGGAGACTCTGCAATTCCTCCCTCTATCGAAGCAAGTATCAAGGATTCCAAACTAGAGACTCATATAATTCGTGTCGAGCTTCTTCGTAGGTATACATGGTGGCTAAGTTGGCTTTCGATCAAAGGAAGGAAAGGGAATATCTTCTTCTTAAGGGATGTGTGATAATCAAATGTAATTTTGTCTAGATTTAGAAAGCGTACTAGAAGACAAAGCACTAAAATAAGAATGCATGATAATAGCTAGTGGAACTATGAAAGAGGACAATGATAGGACTTCACAAGGAAATAAGAGAACATGTGCCATCTCAAAAATTGAAATAGGCATGGTGTGCCTTGTTTAGTTAGCATAAAATCATCCATAGGATAATCAAGCCAAAGAAAAAGGCTTATCATGGAAGATGAATGATTCACCTCGATATTATCAAGATACGATTGGTAAAGGTGTAAATAAAATCGAAATGACCGGACCTAACGTCCATTTGAGTATTGGAGAAGCTTTATTCCATGACATTCAATGTGATCTTATTTATGGCAGGAGTCACCTGGATAATATTGGTTTTAAGCAGAATGAACCCCATTATATGCTTTATGATTCTTTTACTTTTTATCATCGATCTATCACTACACATACCTTGAAGAGTAGAAGGTAAATTGAAGTAGTACCAAATTTAGCAGACATAATAATCATGGTAAGAATTAGGAAACACCTCAATGCAGCAAGGAAGAAATCTCCAGTGCAACATGCTCAGGAGGATGCTTGGGCACAGGAAATATTGAGGTTAATATCAGAAAGAGATGCTACCATAACAGAGCGGGATCAGCTCAGATCAGAGATATTACAAAGGAATAACTTGAGAGCAACAACGATAGCAGCCATGCTCACAAAAAATTCCCAATTTTGTCAACTAAGGGAGGAGTCTAATGTTGTATTTTTAGAATCTTGCTTGGTTTCCTTATTAAACCATGGTATGCTCCTCCCACCACAACCAGTCATTGGTACTCAGCATGGGAGAAGGGGAGGCAATGACCAAGTAGCTACTAGAGCAGTAGCTCCACCACCATCCCCAGTCGTATGTACAAGCACAGTACAAGGAGGAAAATAGACTCAGGAGCATCAACCTTAAGGTCCTTTAGACCACCACTCTGTAGGCCATCATTTTGAATTAATATATTAATGCCAAGGATAAGGTACAAACATTAGCAACTTTTGGGATTTTATATTTTTGTTTGAAGGTTATTTGAATATTATTGTTTATGATAAATTTGTGATACGATAGAATGCATGAATCTTGAATTTTGTTGGACTAAAAGGAATATTAGGAATGAATTGGTGTCCATTCTTGGAGAGGTTATGGAATTCTCCATGATTTTATGATGATATAAACCAGGAGACATCTAGGTGGATGCTTTGGTATTAAAATGCATATTAGGATATATGTGAATATCCTAAATTGAGATTCTAAAATTATGTTTGTTAGCATTTGATTTTTATTAGGTTAATTCGTGCCAATGGCTAATAATAGTATATTGTGATACTCCTTGGTGGGAGATTTGATAAAACTAACAAGACTTTTTATGTCTAATGCATAATTTCATGATATCCTTGTAACATGATTTTGCAAAATTCTAATACTATAGTTCTCTAGATCAATTGTTGGTGCAATTAGAAACGAATTAAAACTATAGTTGTGTATTAATATTGTGTATTGATGATGCTTTCGATACTTGTTGATACGTAATATGGATGTTATATTGTTTACAAGAACAAGGTATTGATGATATTTTACATTTTTACAGGTCTAGGTTCTCACTCGGATGGAAAATGAAACTTTCTATAAAGATTGAAGTACTGGATGAGAGAAGATCTGATTGTAAAATAGCAGAATAAATGTTAGCTTTTGGTAGATAAATGTGCTTTCATAAGGAAGAAGTTCAAATAGAGAGGACTGTGTTTAATCTAAGGGGAGGTGTATGTCATGAACCGCTACCCTTCTACCTAATTTAATTGATATTAATTGATCTTGAGGGATCAATTAATGCCTAATAGAAGGGGCATGACCCTAAATAATCCTACAAAAATTATAATAGAAGAATTTTATAAGGATAAGGAAATATTAATTATTTAAAGGCTATCTATGAAGTCTAGTAAAAAATATATTTAAAGAGTTATCTTTTACAAAAAATTGAAACCATATAATAAATCTTGTGCATATTTAGTGGACCCTATGTGGATGGGCCTAAAAAGGACCAATGCATTTTTAAATAACTCATGGATCATCCCTATATTCTGGGAAGTACTCATGTGGACACCTAAAATTGGTGGGAGTTATGCAAGGAAGTCCATGGCTTATCAAGAATAGTTCCACCCTTGTAACTATCTTATGCCTCAACAGTAGGAACTTTGACATTCATCTCATCCCTAGAGGACCCTTGAAGGACATGATGAAGTCAAATTGGTCCTAGGCATCTTTTTAGTATTATTATAATATGGCCACTATTTGGCCCATGAGTGGAAAATTTCCCTATAAATAGAAGGTATTTTGGGAAGAAATGGCTATCTAGGTTCCAAGAGTCTTAATGGTCTAGGGAGTATGCTCTTCACCCATGGTGTGAATAAAAAAACTAGAATACTTGGAAGACTTCCTAGTTAGAGTAAGGATCATCTAGGAAATCTTAATGGCCTAGGGAGTATGATCTCCACCCATGGATGGATCAAAAACCAGAAATCCTATAAGAAATTCCTAAATTCTATTAAAGAGGACCAGTTTAAGGAGTCTTGAGAAGATTTTGGAGGAAGGAAGGCTTGGAAGCTTGAAAGTGATTACCGAAATATGAAATAATTTCAAAAATGAAACAGGTCAAATCCCTTCTTTATACTCTATTTTACTAGTTTGAATTAATGAAGAGAATGTTTCAATGATTTCCTAGAACAAAACTGTATCTATTTAAATATAGTTTAGATCCCCCACCCAGTCGAAGTTTGGATACTTGTGATATTTTTGCTTAAAGGAGAATTTCTACCTTTGGACATCCAATTGAATTTTAATGATCATGACAACTCTATAAAAAAATATATAAGTGATCTTCCTTATCCATATAGAAATCAGGTTTGAGAATACCCCTAAGCTAAGCATATGAAATATGGCATACTTTTAGTCAATGTCTATCGACACAACCCTCATTAATGGTTACTTTTTATAAGTAACTAAATCATTTTTTTTAACCAAAACCCACCTTGAAATAGTCTATGGGACATCAGTCTGACTGTCACTCCTATGGGGAAATCCTGTGATGATGTCGAACAAAAGCAAAATACAGAGAACTTATCACCTGTGGCCAACGTATGCAAGGACATCAATCCATCATATGGACTGTGTAAAAACCTTTCGGAATATAATAGAAGATTAAACCCTCTGTATCAACTAGAATTAAATCTTGCCAATGAGAGCTTTGAATTTTGTAATAATATTGATACTTGATCTATCTTAACTCAAATTGAACCCTGGGAAATTCCCTAACAACGACTTATTATCGGTGGCATTGGCTATTGATCTATTCCCAGCCATAGCTCTGTTACATACCAATGCTCGACAAGAAACATAGTTGGAAGGTATATGTAGCAAGTAATTTTTATAAGAGGTATGGGATATTTTGAGTCCACCCATGAACCCTACAAATCCTAGATTGGGATGCATTGCCAATATTTTGAACAAATTCATTGAAGATAAAACATTGTTGTTTTGAATAAGATATGTTGGTAAATGCCTCCTTGAACCACTCTGCACCCCTATTGTCATCGACCTTGATTGTCATTATCATATGGGAATTTTATAGATAGGATTATTTGGGTTTCACTCTTTATGAACAAAATAATACTGAGATCGAGGTTTTCCTTCCTGAACAACGAAGACACAGTTTGGCTATCACTCTTGTAGGCGTAAACTGAACTTGAGGGGAAAGTCTATATACATTAATTTCGTTGTGATTCAACTAGACAACTTTGATGTCAGTCACTTGCCAAAGTTAGATACTTCCCTATGTTGTGTAGTCAAATCTAATGATGCCCAATAAACACCAAATCTACCCCGATTGCAATATGTAGGAAGTGTGGGCTTACCACTACTGACGACCTTCATGTTTGAATAGATAAACCCCCACTACAAATATGTATATGTATAAGAAGTATTTACTCAATGGTGTGACCCAGGTTCAACCCCCACTACATATATGTATATGTATAAGAAGTATACCCAGGTTCAATCCCATATGTATAAGAAGTATTTACCTAAAAAAAAAATTGTAAAAGCTTTATGGTCGTCGACGGATGCTTCCCCTATTGGACAGTGCCTTGATATAAACCTCTGTATTCCAAACCAAATTGGTTTAGAAAATTCACCTTGTTTGGATAATCTAGATAGGGGATCCATTTACGAGCACACTTCTAATCTGATGAAATCGACGAGTGACATATCCTCTATGAGACACCAAGTTTCTCTGTGATTTGAATCCTTGATGTTTTGTGAGTATTTTGATATGTCAAAGCTGATGATTGTGCACTCATTGGTTATGTGATGTCTACTGGAGAATATGATCACCAAGTAGGTTTATCGATTAGGCGTTGGATTGTATCATCCCAAACTACTCGACTCTCCAAATTAGTCGCTCCATGGAAGGATGTCTAGACCTGCAAAAAGGGGTAATTAACTCACCTGTAGTTGTCTGTCATCGTCTGTTATGCCCATACATGAAATGTGAAATTGAACTAAACTCCTCTCACTCAATTTACTCTTTCACTAGGGTTACAGATATACAACAAGGTAGGACATGTGGAAAATAAGAGATACATGGCCAAGCGAACCCCCCTGTATGGATTTTAAGCGGTGTACTTTAGAATCTTCTAGGAATTCACTCGACATCTGTACCTTTTGGTTGCCTAATCCTATTCTTTAAGTGTGAACTAGTGGAATAATTAAAATATTTTTATTTTATTTAATTTGTATTACATTTAAACCTTAGGCTACGAGACCAAATATACCAAATACAACGAACTTGGGCCGATTACTACCCTAAGTAGTAACATCTCACCTAGAGATAGTCGTAGATCGAACCTTTACCATGGTTAAAATGTCTTCTTTCATTGTCATGATTTAATAAATGCACTTTGCGTTATTAAAAAATTATCATATGTCATAAAGTGGCGCATGTGGGATTATTGTAATCAAAAGTTAAACAATATTTTATTTATTTGATTTTGATCAATGTTACAATTTACTTTGGGATTTTTCCCAATCATAGGTCAAGGTGTAGAAAATGGCAGAAGAAGCCACACAACAACACCAGAACCTGAAACCCTAGTATGGCAAAAGGAAGCAAGGACACATTTAGGCATGGAAACCGCCCCAAATTCCATCCGAAACTTCATACATCTCTTGACATGAACTTTTGGGGAGACCTATATCAGAACTCTGCCAATCAGCTTTGATGGTCCAAGTATCCCATCTTGATAGTAAAATATGCCACCTGACCACTCAAGCGGTGGTTGAAATCATAGAAGCATGCTATGCTATTTAAATTAGAAAACTCATCAACTCAACATGCTTGTGGTATAATTTATCCAAGGAAAGCAAAACATCAAATAGTGAACCAAAACGTAGAATGCTTTATCTACAATGATGCCAAAACTAGGATCTAGACATAGTAACGAGGAAAAACCATCAAGTTACCAATCTGAATCTGAGTTATCAACATCCTGGTTTGGAGAACCATCATGCTCAGAATAAATAAATGGAGGTGGAACATTATAACGAATTACTATGTACCTATGAAATGCATAGTATGGCCATGGAGTTCCATGAGATCAATGTAATAGAAGATCCATTTCTGTCAGACACCGAATCGAAGCAAATTTATTTTCAATCTCCCAAAATGATTGAGTCTGCACAAACCTCTGGTAAATAAGGCTTTGGTATTGACTACTACAGAAAGTTGCTTCTCTGATGGGGACATATTTCTTCACTACCTCCAAATAACATGATGGTAGGAACTAAAAGGGAATAATTAGAAGATCACCTATAGGATGTAACTAGGAATCTCTGAATGAAACATGAAAATTCTAGTTAGGGAAACTAAAGAATATATAAAACCATTCAAAGAGACTTAAAGGACTCTCAAGTGCTAAGTAATTATGGGAATTGCATCTTAACCAAACATCACAGTGAGAATCTTGGATAGAAGTATTGCAATAAATTTGATCCATGGATAAGAGGGCATCTCGAGCAATGATAGCTTGATCTTATAGGAGACTCTGCAATTCCTCCCTCTATCAAAGCAAGTATCGAGGATTCCAAACTAGAGACTCATAGAATTCATGTCGAGCTTCTTTGTAGGCATATATGGTGGCTAAGTTGGCTTTCGATCAAAGGAAGGAAAGGAAATATCTTCTTCTTAAGGGATGTTTGATAATAAAAAGTAATTTTGTCTAGATTTAGAGAAGCGTACTAGAAGACAAAGCACTAAAATAAGAGTGCATGATAATAGCTAGTGGAACTACAAAAGAGGACAATGATAGGACTTCACAAGGAAATAAGAGAACACGTGCCATCTCAAAAATTGAAATAGGCATGGTGTGCCTTGTTTAGACAACACAAAATCATCCATAGGGCAATCAAGCCAAAGAAAAATGTGTATCATGGAAGATGAATGATTCACCTTGAGATTATCAAGATACGATTGGTAAAGGTGTAAATAAAATTGAAATGACCGGACCTAACATCCATTTGAGTATTGGAGAAGCCTTATTCCATGACATTCAATGCAATCATATTTATGGCAGGAGTCACCTGGATAATATTGGTTTTAAGCAGAATGAACCCCATTATATGCTTTATGATTCTTTTACTTTTGATCGCCGATCTATCACTACACATACCTTGAAGAGTAGAAGGTAAATTGAAGCAGTACTAGATTTAGCAGGCATAATAATCATGGTAAGAATTAGGAAACACCTCAATGCAGCAAGGAGGAAATCTCTAGTGCAACATGCTCAGGAGGATGCTTGGGCACAGGAAATATTGCGATTAATATTAGAAAAATATGTTGCCATACAGAGCGGGATCAGCTCAGATCAGAGATATTACAAAGGAATAACTTCAGAGCAACAATGATAGCATCTATACTCATAAAAAATTCCCAGTTTCATCAACTAAGGGAGGAGTTTAATGTTGTATTTTTAGAATCTTGCTTGGTTTCCTTATTAAACCATGGTATGCTCCTCCCACCACAACCAGCCGCTGGTACTCAGCATGGGAGAAGGTGAGGCAATGACCAGGTAGCTTCTAGAGCAGTAGCTCCACCACCATCCCCAGTCGTATGTACAAGCACAGTATAAGGAGGAAAACAGACTCAGGAGCATCAACCTTAAGGTCCTTTAGACCACCACTCTATAGGCCATCATTTTGTATTAATCTATTAATGCCAAGGAAGAGGCACAAACATTAGCAACTTTTGGGATTTTATATATTTCTTTTAAGGTTATTTGAATATTATTGCTTATGGTAAATTTGTGATACGAGAGAATGCATGAATCTTGAATTTTGTTGGACTAAAAAGAATATGAGGAATGGATTGGTGTCCATTCTTGGAGAGGTTATGGAATTCTCCATGATTTTATGATGATATAAACCAGGAGACATCTGGGTGGATGCTCTGGTATTAAAATGCATATTAGGATATATGTGAATATCCTAAATTGAGATTCTGAAATTATGTTTGTTAGCATTTGATTTTTATCAGGATAATTCATGCCAATGGCTAATAATAGTATATTGTGATACTCCTTGGTGGGATATTTGATAAAACTAACAATACTTTTTATGTCTAATGCATAATTTCATGATATCCTTGTAACATCATTTTGTAAAATTCTAATACTATAGTTCTCTAGATCAATTATTGGTGCAATTTGAAATGAATTAAAATTGTAGTTGTGTATTAATATTGTGTATTGATGATGCTTTCGATACTTTTTGATATGCAATATGGATGTTATATTGTTTACAAGAATATGGTACTGCTGATATTTTACATTTTTGCAGGTCTAGGTACTCACTTGGATGGAAAATGAAGCTTTCTATAAAGATTGAAGTACTGGATGAGAGAAGATCTGATTGTAAAATAACAGAATAAATGTTAGCTTTTGATAGATAAATGTGCTTTCATAAGGAAGAAGTTCAAACATAGAGGACTGTGTTTAATCTAAGGGGGGGTGTATGTCATGACCCACTACCCTTCTACCTAATTTATTTGATATTAATTGATCTTGAGGGATCAATTAATGCCTAATAGAAGGGGCATGACCCTAAATAATCCTACAAAAATTATAATAGAATAATTTTATAAGGATAAGGAAATATTAATTATTTAAAGGCTATTTATGAAGTCTAGTAAAAGATATATTTAAAGAGTTATCTTTTACAAAAAATTGAAACCATATAATAAGTATTGTGCAGATTTAGTGGACCCTATGTGGATGGGCCTAAAAAAGACCAATGAATTTTTAAATAACTCATGGGTCACCCCTATCTTTTGGGGAGTACTCATGTGGACATCTGACATTGGTGGGAGTTATGCAAGGAATTCCATGGCTTATCAAGAATAGTTCCACCATTGTAACTATATTATGCCTCAACAGTAGGAACTTTGACATTCATCTCATCCCTAGAGGACCCTTGAAGGACATGATGAAGTCATATTAGTCCTAGGCATATTTTTAGTATTATTATAATATGGACACTATTTGGCCCATGAGCAAAAAATTTCCCTATAAATAGAAGGTATTTTGGGAAGAAATGGCTATCTAGGTTCTAGGAGTCTTAATGGTCTAAGGAGTATGCTCTTCACCCATGGGGTGAATCAAAAACCAGAAGACTTGGAAAACTTTCTAGTTAGAGTAAGGATCATCTTGGAAATCTTAATGGCCTAGGGAGTATGCTCTCCACCCATGGGTGGATCAGAAACCATAAAGCCTATAAGAAATTCCTAAAGTCTATTAATGAGGGCCAGTTTAAGGAGTCTTGGGAAGATTTTGGAGGAAGGAAGGCTTGGAAGCTTGAAAGTGATTACCGAAAGATGAAAGAATTCCAAAAATGAAACAGGTCAAATCCCTTCTTTATACTCTATTTTACCAGTTTGAATTAATGACGAGAATGTTTCAATGATTTTCTAGAACAAAACTGTATCTATTTAAATATAGTTTAGATCCCCCAGCCAATCGAAGTTTGGATACTTGTGATATTTTTGCTTAAAGAAGAATTTCTACCTTTGGACATCCAATTGAATTTTAATGATCATGACAACTCTATAAAAAAATATATAAGCGAGCTTCCTTATCCATATAGCAATCAGGTTTGAGAATACCCCTAAGCTAAGCATATGAAATATGGCATACTTTTAGTCAATGTCTATCGACACAAACCTCATTAATGGTTACATTTTATAAGTAACTAAATCATTATTTTTAACCAAAACCCACCTTGAAATAGTCTATGGGACATCAGTCTGAATGTCACTCTTGTGGGGAAATCCTGTGATGATGTTGAACAGAAGCAAAATATAGAGAACTTATCATCTGTGGCTAACATATGGAAGTACATCAATCCATCATATGGACTGTGTAAAAACCTTTTGAAATATAATAGAAGGTTAAACCCTCTGTATCAACTAGAATTAAATATTGCCTATGAGAGCTCTGCATTTTGTAATAATATTGATACTTGATCTATCTTAACTCAAATTGAACCCTGGGAAATTCCCTAACAACAACAACTTATTATCGGTGGCATTGGCTATCGATCTATTCTCGACCATAGCTCTGTTACATACCAATGTTCGAAAAGAAACACAGTTGGAAGGTATATGTAGTAAGTAATTTTTATAAGAGGTATGGTATCTTCTGAGTCCACCCATGAACCCTATAAATCCTGGATTGGGATGCATTGCCAATATTTTGAACGAATTCGTTGAAGATAAAATATTGTTGTTTTGAATAAGATATGTTGGTAAATGCCTCCTTGAACCACTCTGCACCCTTACTGTCATTGGCCTTGATTGTCATTCCCATATGGGAACTTTATAGATAGTATTCTTTGGGTTTAACTCTTTATGAACAAAATAAGACTGAGACCAAGGTTTTCCTTCCTGAACAACGAAGACACAGTTTGGCTATCACTCTGGTAGGCACGAACTGGATCTAAGGGGAAAGTCTATATACATTAATTCCATTGTGATTCAACTAGACAACTTTGATGTTAGTCACTTGCCAAAGTTAGATACTTGCATGTGTTGCGTAGTCAAATCTAATGATGCCCAATAAACACCAGATCTACCCCGATTGCAATCTGTAGGAAGTGTGGGCTTCCCTCTACTGATGACCTTCCTGTTTGAATAGATAAACCCCCACTACAGATATGTATATGTATAAGAAGTATTTACTCAATGGTGTGACCCATGTTCAACCCCCACTATAGATATGTATATGTATAAGAAGTATACCCAGGTTCAATCCCATATGTATAAGAAGTATTTACCTAAAAAAAAATTGTAAAAGCTTTGTGGTCGTCGACGGATGTTTCCCCTATTAGAAAATGCCTTGATATAAATATCTGTATACCAAACCAAATCGACGTAGAAAATTCACCTTGTTTGGGTAATCCAAAGAGGGGATCCATTTACGAGCACACTTCTAATCCGATGAAACTGACGGGTGACAAATCCTCTATGAGACACCAGGTTTCTCTGTGATTTGAATCCTTGATGGTCTATGAGTATTTTGATGTGTCAAAGCTGAATATTGTGCACTCCTTGGTTATGTGATGTCTACTAGATAATATGATCACCAAGTAGGGTCATCGATTAAGCATTGGATTGAACAATCCCAAACTACTTGACTCTCTAGATCAGTCGCTCCATGGAAGGATGTCTAGACCTGTAGAAAGGGGTAATTAACTCGCCTGTAGCTATTTGTCACCACCTATTCTGCCCATACATGAAATGTGAAATTAAACTACACGATACTATCAATCCCCCTTATGAAAGCACATAAGATACATTGCAGACCTGTAATCAAACCAACACCATATCGGCCATACCACATAATTCTATGCACTGTGCAATGACGTTGTCAACTACTCACAGTAGTAAAATAGGTAACCAATGTAATACCTTTGTGATGAATGTCATGGCATGTCTTTAATAGGTCAATCCCTTGTGTCACATATATCGAGTCTTCTAGTTCTCAAGAGGACTTCAATTCTATGTCTCCCAAGGATCTTAAGAAACTAGGAGTAATCCTTGTCTTACCTCCTCTTGAGAATGAGTATCAAATTATCATTGAAGATACCATAACCTAGGTTCTAAGGAGAGCCCTAAAATCCTTAAGTTAGGCAAAACCTTGTCAATGGACAAGCAAGAGCAATTGACCAACTTGTTTAAGGAAATTCATAATATTTTTGCTTGGTCATATATCGGCATGCCAGGGCTTGATCCCTCCCTTGGTATGCATAATTTGCTAGTGAAGCCTATTGCTAAGCCTCTTAAGAAAAAACTTAGGAAGATGCATCCTAAGGTTTCCATTTTGGTCAAGGAGGAGCTCCAAAAACTCCTTGATTTTGGTTTCATAAAAGCTATCGACTATTCTAATTGGATCTCCAATATCGTACCTATGGCTAAGAAGGTAGAAATAATTAGAATATGTACCAAATTTAGGGATATTAACTTAGCATGTCCCAAGGATGATTTATCTCTCCCCAACATAGATATGATCATATATTTCATCACCAAATATGGTATGTTTTTGCTCATGGATGGCTTCTTAGGATACAATTAGACTATGGTTGCCCTTAAGGACTAGGCCATGACAACTTTCATAATTCCATGGGGTACCTTCTATTATAAATTTATGCCATTTGGCTTAAAAAATATTGGTGCCACATACCATAGGACTATGACTTATATTTTTCATGACACGATACTTGATATTCTAGAGGACTATGTGGACGATCTCCTAGATCATTCCATATATTGATAAGATCATGTTCACAATATAAGATGAATCTTTGAAAGGCTTTAGTAGTTTAGGGTTCATCTTAAGCCCTCCAAGTGTGTGTTTGGAGTCACATCTGGCAAGTTGCTAGGGTTCATCATTTCTAGGTGAGGTATTGAGGTGGACCTCGCTAAGATAGAATCTATCACCAACATGCCTCCTCCCCGTACCCTAACTAAGTTGCATATATTATAATATAGGATTCAATCTATTCATTGATTCATAGCTCAGTTAGTCGATAAGTGTCAACCCTTTCTTAATATTCTTAAGAAATATGTTTTCCAATGGGAATTTGAGTGTCAACAAGCGTTTGATTAACTCAAAAGATATCTTACTTCCCTACCTATCTTAGGTTTTCCTAGACTAAATAAGCATTTTATGCTTTACATAACAGCCACAACTCATGTTTTGTAAGCCTTGTTGGCTCAACAGGATGATCAAAATAAATAATTAGCTATCTACTACTCTCTTAGAGAAGATTTGCCTTGTTCTAGTGTTTGCTTCCCATAAGTTAAGACACTACATGCTCAACAATAAGATATTGGTTGTTTTTAAGTTTGATCCTTTGCTACTTAATATCTAAGACCCACCTTTCATGTCAAGCTTCTAGGTGGGTTTTAGCCCTTAATTATTTCAACATCACCTTCATAGTTTAGAAGGTTATCAAGGATCAGGTTATTGTTGATCAGCTATCCTCTGCTCCCCTAGAATCCACCCATCCCTTAGTCATCAATTTTCTCGATGAGTGCCTTAATGTAGAATCTAAAGAGCTATATTATTGGAATTTTTATTTTATAGAGCCCAGTGCTAGAATGATTCTAGTTACCCCACAAAAACAATTTATCTCCTTTCCTTCAAGCATCGTTTCTCTTGTACAAACAACACTATGTAGTATGAATATTTGATCCTTGGTCTTAGAGCATCCTTAGCCTTGAATGTTAGTGTTCTTTCAATTTTTGGTGATTCTCAACTTGTGGTCAATTAGATTAATGATGTTTATCAAACTCGAGATGATAAGCTTAAACAATACAAAGATATTATCACCAAGCTTTCATTCGTGTTAGATCGGGTACCCATAGAGTATGCCTCTAGATCCTCCAACCTTCATGTGGATGCCATGGCCATTACTACATCCTTATTTCCATTGGAGTTGGAATATGACCAAGCATCTATTATCATTAGATAACTCTAAGAGCCAACATCACTTAGTTCTAGTATTGTTTTGTTATATGTTTTAACCATTGGAGCTTTCCAATTTGATCTATGGTATAACAACATATATAATTTTGTAAGTATGGATTGATTCTTGATGGCCTAGATCATAATTAATGTAATATTTTATGAAAAAGAGCATACCGATTCATTATAATTGGCAATAATTTATATCGATGTTCTTTGAAGGCATCCTCTTACGGTGCCTTAACTTTGATGAAGCTTGGCTAGCTCTTAGTGAGGCTCATGAAGGATCATGTGGGGGATATTTCAATGGTAATGCCATTACCAAGAATCTCCTTTGGATTAGCCTTCCATGGAGAAATATGCATGTGACCATGTTCAATGCTACAACAAATATTAATGTCATGAAAACCTTGTTCATGCTTCTTCTCAAAACCTTCAGGTTATTTCTTCCCCTTGGCCATTTTCCATGTGGGGATTGGAAATCATAAGGAATATTAACCCAACATCATCTAAAGTCACAAGTTTATCATAATCATAATTGAGTATTTCACTAAATGGATCGAATACATGCCCCTAGCCATGATGACTGGATCTCAAGTTTCCAAGTTCTTCTTCAACTAGATCCTCTATAGCTTCAAGATTTCTTCGATGATTATTTTTTATAATGACACTCCTTTCAAGAATAAGGATATCCATAAAATTTTTGCTAAGTACAAGATTCAACATAGGTGGTCAACTTTGCATTACCCTTAGGGTAATAGTCAAGCCAAAGCATCCAATAAGTCTTTGATCAAGATACTCAACAAGTTGGTTAGTAAGACTGATCGATATTGGCATATCCAACTTTATCCTACCTTGGGGGCCTATCATAACAGTGTGTGAATTCCTATAGGTGCTTCTTAATATGTCTTGGTCTATGGGATTGAGGTGGTTTTTTGTTCAAGTTAGAGATCCCTTCTTTTCATGTCTTGCTACAAGATGCTTTGGTTGGTGATGAGTATCCCTTCGATCATTTAAACCAATTGGAGCTACTGGATGAAAAGTACATTCATACCTTAGAGCATCTTCAAGCCTATTAGAATAGGTTCAAGCAATCTTATTCCAATAGATTTCACAATCATTCTTTTGAGGTTGGGTAACTTTTCCTCAAGGAAAACCAAAAGAACACCAATGCTCATTTAGATCTTAAAGGTAAGTTTTAACCCACTTGGATAGGCCCCTTTATCATAACAACTAAGTTTGTCTTAGGTTCTTATCATTTAGATTTTTTAAATGGCCAAGAGTTTAAATAACCAATGAACATAATGCATCTAAAGAGATACTATGCATGACTCTACATTTTTATTTTCTCATATTGCATTTATCTTAGTTTTCATATTGCATTTGATTTGCTTTTTCATACTGCATGTTTGCGTGTCATATCTTGCATGGTTTGCTTGACATTCTGTTCCACCTTGTATTTTTCTTGTCATATAATTGCATTGTTGCTTGACCATATTTGCATAACTGCTTGATCATATAGATTTGTGGGGAATTCATGAGGATGGCAAGTGATTAAACCTAGTTAGGTCTTAGCTTACATGCATTGCACTCATACTAGGACTTTGATGCCTCGTGAATCCCCAACCTAGGGTCCATCTCCATGCATTTATATTCATCCATCTCTTCTTTGTCTATTTTCTTATCTTATATTCCTTGACCCTGAAATTATAAAATGATTATCCAAATTCTCTCCAAGTCAATGGATATAGTTCTTCATCTCTTGTATGTCCTTTTTCCTTGAAAGTTTTAATCATTTTTTTCTCCTCCTTAATACAAAGGATGTACATTCCTTCTTCTCTCTACTTCTGCATTTTATTTTGCTCACACCTTCTCCTTCTTTAGCTCTCACCTATTAAGGGGTCCTCATGGGATAGGTTATATACCACATAAATATCATACGACCATTGAATATCTTGCATACACCTATTAATTCTTGAAATTTCACTAAGGATGCACACACACTATATTTTATTTCTTGCTTCTCTCTTTCTTTCATCTTCTTCTAACACACACACACACTCACCTTGTTTTTATTTGATCATATATATTTTTCACACACCACACCCTATCAGGTAGTACTTGTGTAGGCAATATCAATCACACTTCATCCCATATAGGATAAGCTTCATGGCCACATGTGAGGGGCAACCTCCATCTCAACTAGTTGTGAGCATGCATCCTAGCGGGTAGCTCTTCTTCTCTAGAAATTAGTGAGCACTACACCCATAGCAGGTATAACTCCACACCTATCCATATTTGTGAGCATAACACCCTTGTAGGATAGCTTCATGACCACACACAAGGGGTAACCTCCATCTCAGTCATTTGTGATCATACATTATTACAAGGGTTATGCTCCTATTTTTTTATTTTTTCCTTTTTGATCTTTCTAAGCTTTGCTTTCTTCTTCCATATTTCTTTCTCCTATCATCATTTGTTTCCTTCTTATCTTCTCTTTTTGTATTTTCTTCTTTCCATCCACTCATATGTGCACTTCATTTTGCATTTCATTCAATTAGATTCATTCAGTGCATTTCATTTAGTTAGGATCATCATGCATTGCACTCATCAAGTTCATGATCATCATTCATAATTAAACAATAAAAATGAAAAATATAATAATAATAAAAATAATTCACATAAAACACAATCAAATAAAGCAACTTGTATTACTCAAAAGCACTAAGTGCATGTTAACTAGTCGATGTGCGATAGTAGAGAGCTTGACATACTCGACCATACCTAGAGATGCATACCATAATTAAAATCGGCATGTCACTTTGATCCCTACCCTAGCTGTGTGAGCTTATCTCTTCTACTTTACCTACTAGAGGTGGTAGAGGAACCATGTTCACAGTTCATAAACCAGATCATGCCTGTGACTGTGAGCAAATTTGTGATCGTAGAGGTGACGACGATGGAACCTTATGATCTATTGGGATGGCATGGAAGTATACTATCTAGTAATAAGATTCCCTCTACACCACCATCTCATATGACTCTCTCACCTTCTACAACTCCATGAATAGTAGGTGGCCTTCCTCGCTCTATTGGCTACCTACAATGATAGCCATCCCCTTTGCCTAGGCCTATTGCTACTCTCACTCTAACTAGACCATCTCCACTTTGAGGTGTTCTACCTCAATCCTTGTCATGTATTTCTCTACTTATGTCTGGTTCAACACTGTGTAGATGGTATCCATATCTACCTACATAGTTTCCACTATGGCCCATAGTGTCTCTATCTCCCTTGCTTGCTCCTCTAGACCTCCAACGTCATTGGGTGTTGCTTGTGTCACTATGGGGGAAATTCCTATATTCTACCTCCCCTTGAACCAGATATGGTGATCATTCTCCTTGTGGCCATTATTATCTCCACTCAAACGTATGTCCAATTCAGTATTTATGGAACTGTGACCTTCTACGCCTACTCTATGGTGTATTGAGTAACCTCTCAAAGTGTTAGCTACACTCACTAGCTCATAACCTAGCATATCTACACTAGCACTAGTGAGGATATCCTCAGGGGCATAATTCTCATGTACCATATCCTATACCTGAAGGCCACCCCAACATCATACATCCCTATATCCATGTACAATGTGTAATAGAGCTCCTCCTTTGACCATCTACCCAGTGGGTCTTGATGGGACTATGACCTTCTACTCCCACTCTATGGTGCATTAAATGAACTCTCAAAGTGTTAGCTACGCTCACTGGATCATAACCTAACATCTCTACACTAGCACTAGTGAGGAGATCCTTAGGGGCATAATGCCCTTGTACAATCTCCTATACCTGAAATCCACCCTGACATCGTGCACCCCTATATCCATTTACAATGTATCATTGAGGTCCTCCTTTGCCCATCTACCCACATCAAGAGTACCTTTGACTCCTGGTGGGTCCCTCCTCACCCTCATGAACTAGTAGTCTCTGAGTTTCAAAATATCTTATAGAATACTAAATTGGTATAGCTCTTACTTGCCCTTCTTAGTGATGATCCACAAGATCCTACTCACCTAGTCATATTCTATACAACCTTCATCTACCTAGTGTGTGGATGTCATAATCGCCATATGATCTGGTGCTCCTATAGCTCATCTACCACCTACCTCCCTAGTGGCAAGACACCAACATATACCTTGTGACCACACTCATAGTGTTAGCTTCACCTATATGCTTCTAGTCACTCCACATTGGGTAATGGCCTTGGTAGTGCATTCAACCTCTAGAGCACTATGTGCTCCTAGAACCCCACCTAGAGAAAAGTCATATAGATTAGCCTTGTTTGTCACTTATACATGATGGCGTACAACATACTTTACAAGCGAGCCAACACATATGGTCCCCATGTGAATCTAACTCCTTGATACTATTTGTCTACCACTACTCCTACCAGGGCCCAGGCAAGTGTTGCCTATTCGTGTGGTACACCAGCATCCCTGCCACCACCCCACATAGTATATATCAGTGTCCCAACTCCATATCTATGTGGAATATTATCAACATGAAATCTATTCTTCTAGATCACATGTGTTGGATCCCTCAACATCATCATAGATCCCACCATCGATACTCATACCATGTAAAAATCCTCCTTCTAATGGGGATCCTCAAGACACATCACACATCCTCCAATGTAACGGTCATCTCCCCTATCAGTAACCAAAATGTGGATGACTCTGGATACCATCTCTCCACTAGAGCCATCAATAGTGCCCTATTAGCCTCAATGTAGGGCATTTATGCTATTTTAGTACCTCCATGTTCTCTAGTGTCTCCCTCTCTACTACTGTGAACTCTCTCATAGCCTCCTTGAGTGTACTCGACCAACACTCTCTACTATCGAGTACATATAGCTACATAATCAACATAACAACATTCACACATTTTATCAGGATCATTATTACCAAAAACAAAGTGTATTTTTTTGTAAAATGTACCAAATTCACATATTGAAATGACTGGGTGTGAATTTGGCAAGGAAACTTGACCAGATTTGTGCTCCATGATTAATTTTGCAAAAAAATGCTTAAAAAACCAACCAAAAATGCAAAAATTTACTAAAAAAATGTTGTTTGCAGGTAAGACACCTAATTCTAGCAAGTGGATCTCGATCCATACCATTTCCTAATTTGTAGTAATCATCTCTCACCATGGTAGCACAGTAAGTTGGAAGTATCATTCTCATTTTTCTCCTCTAGAGCTCTTTTCTCCTCCTCGAATGGTGAAAATGAGATCCTTTTCCCTTATTTTCCTCTTTTCTTTCCTCCTTTTCCCTCTCTTCCTTTTCTTTTTCCCTCCATTTTTTCTCTCTCCTCCCCTTCTTCCTTTTGTCTTTTCTCTCTTATTTTCTCTTGTTTGTTTTCTTGTTTTTCTTCCTTTTTATGCCTTTTAAGAGTTATTTTCAAGAATTTCACATTCCTTATAAAAATCAAGGGGCACCCTAGCCTCAGAGGCATTAATGGTAGTAATATCTTAATTTGCATGTAAATTTGTGATGTTCAAGGTGACACCCCTTTTTGTACCACCCCTCCATCCAAACCCGACCACCCCTTTTTTGTGTGCGTTCACTGTTTTTACCCATAGGAGTCTACATATTTCTTTGACACATTTATTTATCCATAAATGCATCAAAGAGGGGGAGAAATGTAGACATGGAAAATTGATCCATTAAAATGAGTCAATATTTCCTTCGATACTTAGGAAGCTACCCATGCTTGCTAAGTATAAAATTGAGGTATGTTTCCCCTTTTCCTTTGTCATTTTTTCCTAGCTTTACCAAATTCATCCCTGGTCTATATGGGGTATGAATTTGGCTTGCCAAATTCACACCATGTAATTACTGGGTGTAAATTTTGTATTCTAGGGGGTTTCTCTCAAAAACCCCACCCTTTATTGGTTTGTTTTGGTGTCGGCCATTGCCTGTGGTGGACTTTCATTTTCCCACTCTTTTAGCCCTCCAAATATATTATAAATAAGGGATTGGATTCTATATTTTTCCCCATATTTATTAGGATCTAGATAATTAAATACTCTTGAGAACCCTAATCTTGACTTTCTTATTTGCTAACAAGTGCTCTTCTGCTATGGATTGTTGTTTTTCTACTTTAGTGTTAGCTGCCCTTGGGGATAAAGTGGAGGAGTCTTTATGGATGGATAAGTCCACCATTCTGGAGTATTTCCTTCATCTTCTCATTGCTCTTTGCTTCATCCATTAGCTAACTAGGTTCTTTACTTGCATTATTAGTCATTAGCTCTATTTTTCGTTGTTTTGCATCGCATTTTTTGGCATTTTGGGACCCAAAAAGTGAATCTAAATAAAATTAGTGCCCTACCCATATAGGGTGTGAATTTGGTAAGCTAGATTTGTGCCCCATCATTACAAGGCATGAATTTGATCAATTAGGACTTGGGGGTAAAGTTTTGCTTCCCAAAACCCTAGTTCACTACTTGCATTTTAACTTTTGATCACCTACATTATGTTTCATTTCATTTCACTATTGCATGTCCATTTCATCTTGCTTTTACTTGTTCCAAAGGTCAAAGATAATTTTATTTTTAAATGATCATCTAAAAGTACCAAGGGGGCTTGATTGTTATGCCTCCAAGCTCAATCACATAGCGACCTAAGCAAGTCCCTAAATATTCATAAACTTTTCTAGGGTTTAGTAACTTGTTTCATAGGTTTAAATATGTTTGTATATTCTAGACGTAAGTTAAAGCTAGGATCAACCATTAGTTTAGGTAAGTGCACTAGTAGATATTTATGTTGCTTGTTGTGTCTTTGTTCCTTTCTATTTTAGATCTTGATCATAAAAGGAAAGGAAAATATTTGATCTTTTACTTCTAGGTATTTGAGAGAGTAAAAGAATATAGCTTGCATTCTAGGGTTAAATTTGTTTGTGCATTCTCTTAAACCCTTGTTGAAGATAAAAGGGCTTATTTTATTGCAATTTAGGGTTTAGTCATCATTAAAAATCAATAATTATCCTAGGGTTAGTCTTTGGTTGTTTGCATTATTGTTTGCCTTGCATTGTTTCTTCATTTCCATAGTTTAGCTTTTAGGAAGGCCAAGTATACGTGTTTGTTCAATATACACATTAAACTTCTCCATATTAGACTTGAAGCGAGTCCTTAAACCATTTCTAGTGAACCCTTTGATCCCCAAGCCCATGAGTGTAGAGAATATAACACACCCCCGCAGTCACCTCGGCTCCTAGCGGATCCAATCGAGAATCGTATGTGGTAGGGCAATTTTCCCCCTCTACACATTAGTATAAAAAATTATCTTTGAAGAAGGAATATCTTCATTGAATAAGAGTTTTACCATAAGAGCTTTGAATTCATTTCCTTCTTATGCATCTTTTAAATATTGAATTTCATGAATTTCTTGAACTAAGTTTCCTTTTTTATTTTCTTCTCTAAATTTTAGTTGATGTTGTTGTTGATAACCATATTGATATTGAGGCTAATATTGACATTGTTGATACTGAGGTTGAAATTGATGTTGTCATTGTTGATTATATTGATACTGAGGTTGATATTGTCTTTGTTGAATTGTTTTATTCATTTGATTTCCTTGATTTATATTCATCTAATTTCCTTGATTATATCTAAAAAAAATTGTACTATGACCCTTTCTCTTACATATATGACATAATATTGAATTCCAATTAGATATATACTTGGATGTTCTAGCAATTTTACTTGGTATAATTTCTTTAGATACCAAGGCATTTGTAACATGCGAAAAGTCACCGATTCTAAAAATAATAGAATATGTGCAAAATGTCCTTTTACTATCAAATTCAAAAGAGTGTTACACTATAGTCTATCTTTATACAAGTATTTCTTTCTCTTTCAATGCAAATGTAGGTGAAATTATAAAGTTTTTTTGATATCATTAATGTAGGTGGGATTCTGTATGCATGTGCCACACGTAATCTACTTGAAGATGTCATTAATACCTGCTTTGGACCTGCAAAAAAAAGTTAGTGTGTTTGGGGACCTGTATTGGATTAGACCCCATATTTATGAAGATAAATCGACATAAAACTAAAGAAAAACATGATAAAAACCATGCTTAGTCATCCCTTCATGTGCCCTAAAGGAAATATTCTAGGTACACAATGTGTGAGCTAGGATTAGAGTTAACCCTGATTAGCTAACCCCTAGGTTAGATGGAGGTTAGGTTAGGTATTCTAGAAAATATCCTAACTAATTTGGTGCACACATGTGTGAGGGGGATATTAGGGCTAATTTGGCTATTTAACCCTAATTAATCTTACTTAAGTGATAAAGTGCATTTTAAGTGAAAAGTCACTTGCAAATTAGAATTATAATTAGGATAATTAGGGTTTTGGGAGGGAATGGTCCCATGGGGGACCTAATTAGTTGTAGGAAAGGGCTTAAGTGACCTTAAGGGGCTTGTAGGTAGCCCTCTTGCGAATAGAAGGTATTTTGGATGTATTTTGTATATTTTGTAGGTTTTTGTTTTGTATATTTTGTGGGTTTTTGGCATCTACAAACGACTATGATGGCCTACGATGGCCTACAATGATCTATGAGTGCCTAGAAATGTGTATGTAAGCCTAAAAGTGTTTACACAAGCCTACAAGAACCTATGGGTGATCATGTGCAACTTTTAGGTGTCTACAACACTATTAGTCTCTTCATTATTGAATATTACTTGGCATATTTTCTTTAGATACCAAGACATTATTAGTCAATTCATCCTTGACTAAGTTTTCTACTTCATATTCTTGAATAATATTGACTAAATCATCAAATGTAGTATCCTTACTTAGAACTTGTAAAGAAGTAACTAAATGTTTATAACTTTTTGGAAGTGCCCTTAGTGTAACTTGAATAAGAAATATATCTTCTACTCTTTCTCCTAGAGTTAATAGTTTTGCCTTTTACCCAGGTGTTGTAGGTGAGTTGGAGATGAGAGGGCAATCCTCCAAGGGAGGTCCCAGGTTCAAATCTCCACCCTACCAAAAAGTTGAATTGGGTATCCAAAATCCAATTGATAATGTTGGTGCGGGCAGGGTTGGGTGCGACCCTCGGGTGACTTTGATGGTGTAGAACCCCCTGTTCGTGGTCTCTCAGACCAAGGTGGCTCCGCAAGGGGTTTTTCGCTTAAAAAAAAATAGTTTTGCCTTTATATATGCTACTTTTTGAAGAAAAAGTTCTATACTTTCTCCACTATTAACATTTGAAGAATATAATTGGGATTGTAAATTTAGAATTGTTGCTTTGTTTTTCCCTTCAAATATTTTGCATAATGTACTCCATGCATCTGTAGAAGCTTTTGCTTCACTTAAGCATGTTTGTATTTCATCAAGTATTACAAATGTAATTAACATAAGTGTCTTTGCATCATTTTCTTCATATTTTTGTATTTCTCTCTCATCCTCACTAGGTTTTTTCTTTGTTCCATTTAGTATATCCCATAGTTTTTACAACAAGAATTGACTTCATTTTGTTCTTCCATGATGCAAAATTTGGTCCTTTCAAAATTTGAGTTTTAGAAAGGAAATTTTATTATTTGATATAATGGAGCTCATTCAAATTTTGTAAAATTTAAATTTTTGAAATCCTTTGAAGTAGTAAACCTTTTATCTCCCAAATTAAAAAAAAAAAATCAAATAAGAAATTTGCAATTTCTAAATTTTCTAAATCTTTGAGGTAGAAATTTTTTTAACTCCCTATTGAATTAAATTTGCAAAATTTCAAATTTCATTTTTTTTTAATTTCTCAAATCTTCAAAAACTTTAAACTTCAAATTGCTTCAAACCAAATTTCTTCAAATTTTAAAAATTAAGCTCAAATATTAAATCTTTTTAACTCAAACTAAATATTTAGACCTTCAAAATCTAAAAACATGCAAAAAATAAATCTTCTAACCTTCAAATCTTAAAATAACTATTATATTTTCAAACCTTTTAAAAATTAAAATCCTAGTAGTAATCCTTATCACTCCATAAATTTTGTTTTTTCTAGATAACAAGGGGTTGAACTTGGGTCCCCCACCTTTGAAAAATTGCAACTCTCTTCTTTAGAGCTTGAGAGTTTAAAAATAGATTCACTTCTCATCTCAATTGAGATGCTATAACTAGAAACCTACATCATTTTATATAAAATGTTTGAATTCTTGATTTTGATTTTTTGGATCTTTTCAATTTTGTGTGTGAATACAAATATTCCAAAATTCAACATCCTTCTTGATATTTTTCTATAGAAACCTTCACAATACCAAAACTTCACCTCTATTATCTATGCATTGCATATTTAGTAGAGTAATATTTCCAAACATCACACTATCATAGTCCACTTTACCAAATTTGGATTGCCAGTTTTCTTCATGAAACACAAGTGCAACCACAAAAATTATAATAAATAGTTTATATGAAAAAACATTAATGTTTTAAAATAAAAAAGATATTACCAAGGGAAAATATTAAAGTAAATCTTAATCATTGTTTGATTTAGGCAGTCAACATTTTCTTGTTAGCTTCAGCTAAACTTCCTACTTTCTCTAACCATGGAAAAGAGAATTTAACTTCATAATCCCCAATTAAAACCCCTCTATTGACTAGCCTATCTACACATTTGTTTCCTTTCCTTAATGCATGTGTAAACCTAATTTCTTCAAACTCTTTAGCAAGATCTTGAATTTCCACAATTATCTCTTGTATGTTCCATGAAGCCTTTGCTTTCCTTAAAATTGTATTTATTACTATGAGTGAATCACCTTCCATCCATAATTTATTCTATTTCATTTTTTTACATATGTTTAACCCTTCTAAAACTGCCCAAGCTTTAGCTTCATTATTTATCTTAAATATAATATTGAATGTATAATGAGACACAATCTCTCCTCTCTTAATTCTAATTATTCTTCCTCCTCCTGGTGGTCTTGGATTTCCTTTAGATTCTCCATCAAAATTCAATTTGACCAACTTCACATCTGGTGGTTTCTATTTTATATTGTTTACCTTTTTTTGTTTCTCTTGTACCCAACATCATAATTCCATTTGATGACTTGAATCCATCTATCAATGTTCTTTAATTCCAGATTAGGGACTGGGTGAATTGATAGGGTTGGATTAGACTCCTTTATGGCTAAACATATCTTCCTTTTAATTACCTCTTAACTCATTTCCTTTATTTTAATTATTCTTCTATTCATTTCTAGCCATACAATCCAAAGTTTTTTTATCTTTTGATATATCCCAGATTGTCTGTAAAGCATCACTTTTAAGAGTGCTCTGCCATTGCTTTAATCATTCTTCAATTCTACCATTCATCACCATGCATTTACCAAACATATTAATAATCCATTTCCATAGTTTACATACTATTGAGCATTGTCCCAAGAGACGGTCTATACTCTCCTCCTCATTCTTACAAAGAACACATTGAGAAGGGCCATGAAAACCCCTTTTCATAAGGTTATCCCAAAATAAATTTCTTCTATGACATACTAGCCAAACAAAAATTTTAACTTTAGGAATGCTTGGTCTATCCCAAATATATCTCCATATTCTTTTTATATTTCTATTTTGTTGGTGCTTTACATTATATCTACTTCTTGTTGTGTATTCTCCTAAAGTATTCAAATCTTAAATCAATTTATCCTTGGCTCCCCTTAGAATAATCACAGTTGTTATATTTCTACTCAATTACCTCCTAGCATCAATGTCTTGTATACTTGTAAAAAAAATTGCTTTCTATTTGTATCTTCCTTCCTAATCCTTGTACAAAATTTTTGAAACCCTATCACCATATTTATCTTGAAGTAATCTCATCCAAGGATTCAAAATTGGATCTAGATTGAGTGGTTTTTTATCACACCAAGTATCCATCCAATTAGAATTTTTTCTCTAATTTTCACTACCCATCTTAAATCTCCAATCACTAGATCAATAGATTTTTGAAACCATTCCAAAGTGTAGAACTAGTTGGTAGAGAGAATGCAATAAATATTAATCTTGGGTCATGGGGCTCAACATACTTAGAAGAATTCTTACCCATTGTCCCTGAATCTCTTTGTACAATCTCTAGATTACTTTTACCCTAAGAGCTAAGTTTACATTTGTAAGAACTCTTAAATCAAGACCTCCCCTATTTTTATCATCACACACCTTGCTCCATTTCACCAAATGAAATTTCCTTTTATTATGTAAACCTGACCACAAAAAGGATCGCATAATATATATTTAATTTTTTTCTACTAATTTTGGCATAGTATACAATGACATATAATATGTTGGAATGGACTGTAATACTGATTGAATTAGTTGCACTCTTCTTTCTAACGATAACCATGTACCTTTCCATGCTGATAATTTATTTTAAACTTTACTTATAACTAGATTTCATAATTGTATCCTCATTCTCCCCTCAAATAAGGGCATCCCTAGATAAGTTGCTAGCAAATTTCCCTCCTCCATTTGAAGTAATCTATAAATTTTTGCTTTGATTTTAGTTGGAGTGTTTAAGAAGTAAATTGTAGATTTTTTCCTATTAAAATTTTGCCCTAATGCTCTTTCATATTTCTTTAATAAGTTATTCAAATCTCTAGCATTGTCTATTATTGCCCTTCTAAAAAGGATTGTATCATCTAAAAACTATTTATGGGTGATGTTGTCGATGTTATTACTAGGCTTAAGTCCACTTATAAGCCCATCTTTGTTAGCCTTCTTCAAATTCCTACCCAAAAACTCTACCATAATAATGAACATATATGGTGATAGAGTATCTCCTTGTTTAAGGCCTCTCTTGGATTTAAATTATTATGTTACTAATCCATTGACCAACACTAAATATTAAACTATGGAGGCACAAGCTTTAATCCATCTAACCCATTTCTTCCCAAATCCAAACTTCTCTAATACTACCATAAGAAAATCTCATTTAAACCTATCATAGGCTTTACTCGTATCAAGTTTTAATATCATTGCTTTCTCTTTTTTTGAAGTTACTAAATGTATAACTTCATGAGGTACTATGATCCCATCCAAAATCTATCACCCTTTCACAAATCCTTACTCTTCTAAAATAATTTTATTTAAAAATAGCCTTAATTGATTCATCATCACTTTTGAGATAATCATATGTCATATTACATAGACTTGTGGGTCTCAATGAATCAAATAATTCAACATACTTCTTTTCTGGAATTAGGGTAAGATATGTTGCATTTATTTTATTTTACCCTAGAATGTTCCACTACCACCAATAAAGAATCCTTCACTATATCCCAATTATGTTCGTAAAATATTGTAGAGAGCCCATTTGGACTTGGGGATTTATCCTTATTAAAATATAAAGGAGCTAAATGAACTTATTATAGATTAATAGCATCCATTAGTTTCCTATTGTCTTCATTCGTTATAACTAAAGGTACTTCTTGAATAAGTTTATCATTAAGAACTTCAGACTTCTATGATCCTAGAATATTGTGATAAAAAGACCTTGTCTCTTTTCTAATTTCACTCTAGTATTCAATCCAAACTCCTATTGATTTAATTCTACTGATTTTGGATGCTTATCTCTATACTACAACCACCCTATGATTTGTTTTTTGTATTTTTATCTTCGTTTAACTGTTTGAATATATTACATTATTTGGTACATGCTAATGTACCATCTTGGGTACATCTCTAGATTAGAAGAGTGTCTTAGATTAGGATTTTAGTATTTACATAATGCAATGTAATCAATGCACAAGTATTTTTAGAATCTACAATGATGTAAATGTGCATGTTGTCCATGTGTACATGATTCTAGAATAGGAATATAGTGAGTCATAGGAATATGGAAGGCCAAGAGTCATACTCCATTATATATTGGCCTTTGTAGTAGAGAGAAAGTAGAAGTAAGTTAGAGAGAGTGCATGAGCACATTAGAGTAGAGTAGTGCTCAAGTTAGTCACAATGTAGAGCATGAATGAAGAATGGAGCATTTGAGATCTCCATATTTTGTATGAAGATCCCATTTTTTGTGAGCTTTCATTAATGGCTATTTTATGAGTATTTTCATAAGTTTCTCATGATATTTACATGCTTAAGATATTGCCATTATCATATAGTTAATATTGCATGCTCATTTTATACCTTGTGGTTGCATTTCCTTAAATATATAGCATCAAAAGCTAACATTAACCAAGTCTATCTTGATTTTAATCTCCAAAGTTTTTCTTCCTTGCTCAAAATATTATGATATTCACTAAGCAACTCCCTTTCCTCCGAGCTTGGATTATTATGATCATATTTTTTATAATTTTGAAATTTTATCTTTTAGTTCTTCTATCTTCTCAAAAATATTTCTAAAAGTGTCCTTGTTCCATTTTTTAAATCTATATGTAATTGTTTTATTTATTTTGGAAGTGCATACAAACCACCATTTCTTGAAGAATTCCACGTTTGTGCTATCATATCAACAAATTGAGGATGGTATTCCTGCATCTAATCATATTTAAAATATGATATTTTTTTAATTCACTTACCACCATTTTAACTTTTATTGGCCAATGATCTGAACCAATCCTTGTTAAGGTATTAATTTTAGCACAAGTTCCTTCATCTAGCTAATGATCCGAGAGTATGTATCTATCTACTTTTTTTGTTATTAGGTTCTTATCACTTCATAAATTAAAAATATAAATTCAAATTTTTAAAATGCAACTTTTGAAAAAGACTAAGGTGCATTTCAATAAACATTAAAGTGGAAAAAGATAAATTCAAATTTTTAAAATACAACTTTTGAAAAAAGACTAAGGTGCATTTCAATAAACATTAAAGTGGGAGCATCGCTCTATGGTGGTGAGTGTGGAGTTCTCCCCATTTGTGGTTTTCATTGGTTTATTTCCCTCGTGGACCCCATGTTAATTTTAGGGTCCCTTATTCGCTCCTCCTATACTGCCTAGTCTCATAATTTCTCAAATAAAAAATTCTAAATAAATACCTTTAGCAATTTTGCAAGAGTCTTGAGCCATTATCCCACATTTATCCCACGATGTCCCTCATGGTGGTATATAAATCACAACACCCACATAGAGATTTACAAATTGAAAAGTAGTCTTTTGGGTGAAATGCCCAAGTGAAATTCCCAAGGTGAACCATGACCCAACCCCTCAAACGAGCGAATCATGGCACAACCATATGCTCCATCCTCTCCCGTGGGAGCTGTTGATAAGCAACACACCCCCACTGAAAAATGAGATTCCATCCTTAGAAAATTATGAACTTCCATTTTTGGAAAAGGGCCCCCTCTTTTTTTTTCTCTTTTTAAACCCATTTTTTGTTTCCTTTTTTTTAAATTGTGCTTTTTTTTTTCTTTTTGGTCTACCAAGAAAAAGCCCACCCCAATCATCCATGCACAAGAAAATCTTGCACCTTCGAGAAAAACCAGAAAAACATCATAATTCACCGAAAAACAAACTTTCCATTGCAAACCTCCCATTTTTAGCACGATATCGCGACAGTAAGTCAAAATGCGGCTAAGTGCCGAAAGGTCGCGATTTCAGTGACATGTCGCGAAATCGCGACGCTTTTGGGGAGAGAGCGCAAGTCAGACGGAGGCGCGATTTTGCGACATGTCGCCAAATCGCGACATGTCTTATTTTCGCGGTAGGAGAGAGAAAATGGGCTAGGGATGAAAAATCGGTTAAGTCAGAAACATGTTCCAAAATCACGGTCAACGCGGTCAACGCATGCAGGGAGGGGAACTGTCGCGATATCGCGACGTGTTCTAGAATCCGCGCGAAAATCAAGAAGCGTACGGAGGCCGTGAAGGGTCGCCGGCGACATGTCGCGCTACAGCGCGCTTTTCCACGGCCGACGAGGGAGGAATTTTCCGATGTCGGCGGGGGCGCGATTTCCGACATGTCGCGAATTCGCGACATGTCGCGGAGATCGCGGCAAGAGAGAGAAAGTCATAGTTGACCCAAAGTGCATTCCAACGGGAAACAAAAGGCTTCCTAGGGTAGCGACACGTGTCAAAGCGTGTATGAGACAGAGCAGGGCCGACATGCAAGCTTATGTTTTTAATTTTTATTTTGTGGTTTTTAATCTGCTTTGTTAAGCTTCAATTAATCAATGCTAATCTATCATGCATCTGTCTTTCTCGGATTCCACCGGACACTAGGGACAACCGGGAAAGACCATAAAGGCGAAGATAAAGTGCGGATTTAGTCAAGGACCGCCATGCTAGGAGAGAAGCCGGTGGGGGAGAGCATTCAACAAAGATAATTTATTGCGAGTCTTGATAGCATGAAGACAATTTCAACACGGGGATGGCTTTACGGAGATCGGATCCGAGAGAAGTGGTGACTCATCCGGCTCCCCAGACATTAAGATAAGGCATTTATTTGCGGGCGGCGAATGAATGCATCAGTTGCATTTTATTTTATCCCCCATAGAACTCCAACCGCACCGATTTGCGAAGGGTTAAGTTCTATCCGGGCTTTGATTTTTAAATGGATTTTTATTGTAAAACCGGGGTCCTAGGGTTTAAGTGCGATAAGATTTAGGGTTTGAGCAAGATATTTTGGAAAAGATCGTGGTCTGCCCGAGTCTATAAATACAAATTCTAAATGTAATCGCAGGGAGGCGGAGACTTAGAAATAAAGGCTTATAAGCAATTTCTTGCAAATTTTGTGAAATCCTTTGTTTCTGGACTTGGAGTTGATGTGCTTTAGCTTTTCTGTGATAGCATGGCCGGGGAGCCTAATCTTTTGCTTTGTAGTGTGATAAGTGTATTTTCTTTTCTTGTGTGTTTATCCGTTCCATTTATTGCAATTTTGTTATGATTATATGTCGTAATCGGCCATTGTCAAGATTTAATATATGGCTCGGTCCTTATTGTCTCTGTAGGGAAATATGCAGTATTTGAGGTTAAGTTTGTTCTAATTGCTTGCTTCTCGCAGCTAGGGGCCGGTGAAAGATACCGGTTCTTTTAACCAGCCTCCCTTGTGATTTTCTCGTTATGATCCCTTTTAACTCCCCTTGTGCTCTTAGTTGAAAGTGATCTTAGACCGACTGACACTTTCTTCTCGGATTTGTTCTCGTGAAGCGGATAGCATAGATAAGATTGACGGGTTTGGTTTACAATTGATGTTTGATAACTACTTCTTTTCTCTTCCCTACCCTACCCTTTCTTTCTTACTTTCTTTAATGATCCATTTTTATTTTCTTTATTTGCCTTTTATTTAAAGCTGTACCTATAAGAAGCAAGATCAAAGCAATTCAAGTCACCACCAATTCTTTGCAACTACACGAACAAGTTCGGGAACCCCCCTGAAGGTAACAGAGGCGGCATATCGAAATCCTATTCCGTAAGTGGAAAAGAGTGAATTGCCATTCGACCCACCTCATAATCTCGCCACCTTGGATAACGGCACTAGATCCTAAAGATGAGTGGGATCAGTCCCGTGGGTGTCTCCGGAGCTTTCCTTGCCTTCATCCTTTTTCCCGGGGTGTGCATGAAAGCCGGACCAACAGGAGCATCATTCGATGGTTGTGAGTATGGAGTTCTCATTATGAATGGTTTATGTTGGTTGATTTCCCTTGTGGACCCCATGTTAATTATGGGGTCCATTATTTGATCCTCCCGTATTGCCTAGTTTCATAATTTCTCAAATAAAAAACTCTAAAAAAATACCTTGAGCAACGATGCGAGAGTCTTGAGCCATTATCCCACATTTATCCCACGATGGCCCTCACGGTTGTATATAAAGCACAACACCCAAATAGAGTTTTAAAATCAGAAAGTAGTCTTTTGGGTGAAATGTCCAAGTGGAAGTAGGCAAACCATGACCCAACCCCTCAAACAAGTGAATCATGACCCAACCATATGCTCCATCCTCTCTTGTGGGAGCATCACTTGATGGTGGTGAGTGTGGATTTATCCTCATGTGTAGTTTATATTGGTTGATTTTCCTCATGGTCCTCATGTTAATTCTAGGTTCCATTATTCGCTCCTCCTGTAGTTCCTAGTCTCATGATTTCTCAAATAAAAAATTCTAAAAAAAATACCTTGAAAAATGTTGCGAGAGTCTTGAGCCATTATCCCATGATGGCCCTCATGGTGATATATAAATCACAACATCCGCATAGAGCTTTGCAAATCGGGAAGCAGTATTTTGGATGAAATGCCCAAGTGGAAGTAGGAGAACCATAACCCAGTCCCTCAAACGAGCAAATCATGGTCCAGCCATATGCTCCATCCTCTCTTGTGGGAGCATTGCTCGATGGTGGTGAGTGTGTATTTCTCTCCATGTGTGGTTTTTTTTGGTTTATTTCCCTCATGGGCCTCATTTTTATTTTTGGGTCCATTATTTGCTCCTCTCATACTACCTAGTCTCATAATTTCTCAAATAAAAAATTCTAAAAAAATACCGTAAGCAATGTTGCGAGAGTCTTGAGCCATTATCCCACGATGGCCCTCATGGTGGTATATAAATCACAACACCCACATAGAGTTTTGCAAATTGAGAAGTGGTCTCTTGGGTGAAATGCCCAAGTGCAAGTAGGCGAACCATGACCCAACCCCTCAAATGAGCAAATCATGGCCCAGATATATGCTCCATCCTCTCCCGTGGGAGCATCGCTCGATTGTGGTGAGTGTGGAGTTCTCCCCATGTGTGGTTTTCATTGGTTTATTTTCCTTATGGGCCCCATGTTAATTCTGGGGTCCATTATTTGCTCCTCCCATACTGCCCAGTCTCATAATTTCTCAAATAAAAAATTCTAAAAAATACCTTGAGTAACACTGTGAGAGTCTTGAGCCATTATCCCACATTTATCCCATGATGGCCCTCATGGTGGTATATAAAGCACAACACCCACATAGAGCTTTGAAAATTGGGAAGCAATATTTTGGGTGAAATGCCCAAGTGGAAGCTGGCGAACCATGACCTAGCCCCTCAAACGAGCGAATCATGGCCTAGCCATATGCTCCATCCTGTCCCATGGGAGCATTGCTTTATGGTAGTGAGTGTGGAGTTCTCTCCATGTGTGGTTTTCGTTGGTTTATTTCCTTTATGGACCCTATGTTAATTCTACGGTCCATTATTGACTCCTCTCATACTGCCCAATCTCATAATTTCTTAAATAAAAAAATCTAAAAAAATACCTTGAGCAACACTGCAAGAGTCTTGAGCCATTTTCCCACATTTATCCCACGATGACTCTCATGGTGGTATATAAAGTACAACACCCACATAGAGCTTTGAAAATCAGAAAGCAGTCTTTTGGGTGAAATACCCAAGTGTAAGCAGGTGAACCATGATCCAACCACTCAAACGAGCGAATCATGGCCCAGTCATATGCTTCATCCTCTCCCATGGGAGCATCACTCGATGGTGTTGAGTGTGGAGTTATCCCCATGTGTGTTTTTCGTTGGTTGATTTCCCTCATGGGTCCCATGTTAATTTTGGGTTCCATTATTCGCTCCTCCTATACTACCTAGTCTCATAATTTTATTCTATTTTTTGCATCCTGGAGTTCACCTCATTTAGCATAGATGCATGATAAAGTTAAAATAAATAATTATATTAAAGCATTTCCTTTAATTGCTACCTGGATCTATCATTTAGGCAAATTTATTGTCATTTATATCATTTCACCTTGCTTTTGTAGTTACATTTTTGGTTTTTGGTATCTGTTTCTGTGACTATAGGTTTCTGACGAATTCGTCAGATCGACGATGATCTCATCTGATCTCAGATGACCGACTAAGATCTAAGATGATTATGTTCAATTGTAGATGATAATGTAAAATTTGAGACGATCTGGACTTCTACCAACCTTAGAATCTTCATCAGACATCCGAAATCAGGTATATTCTATCTTATTTAGCATACTTTGTGTTTAGCACTTATTCATGTTTTTTGTATTCATATAAATCAGCATTGGCATATAGAATAGCTTAGATTCATCTTGGCCAAACCTAGGAATTGAATTATTAAAGTAAAAAATGAAAACATCAAACCTCCTGTCAACCTAGGTGTGGAAACTGCCACTCAAAAGTTTCCTGGTGAACCCACCATCCATAAAAAATTCACCCTTACACCCCTCCCCCAAGAGGCGTGACCTTCAAAGGGCCTCTTAGTCCGAGGTATTGTCCCATACTTCTCGCATCCCTCTTCCGGGCATGGATCCTATAGCCTGAAGATAAGGATGCAAAAAATTTGGAGTGATACATTTTGGTGAACCCGACGTGAAAACTTAACCTTTCGAAAACAATCCAAAAAAAAATAAATGCATTTGGAATCATCAGATAAACAATTAAGATTGCATATCATATTTAGATGGTAGATTATAATGAAAGATGAGTTGTCACCATTAATGTTGAAAATAAATTAGCAGCCATAGAAATTAGTTCTTTGCTTAGAGTATCTCAAACATATAGAGTCCCACCTTTATGGGATGAAATTAATAGGAGATTGAATTTTATTTCATCTAGATCAACCAAACTTAGGCAAATCAAGAGGTTTGTCCTAGATAGAATCTTGGATCCTGATCAAGTGACCTTATATCATGAACTTTAGAGAGCTTGCCATAGGTGGTTAGCAGATAAAAGAGCCCTTGTGTCTTTCGAGTTGTACACCTTTGAGGAATACCTCGACAATGTAGTTGTAGTACATAAATTTCTATCTCGTATAGAGGATCAAGAGGTCATTATTATGGATAGAAAGATATGGAATAGAGTTCCTAGAGCTATGTTATATCAAGAGTATTGCCATGAGCTCTATTTTTACAAGTCAGAGTCAGAAGTAGATAACATCACCATAGCACACTTTGTCAAATTCCTAAAAAACCATTTCCAATTTGAAGAGGAGCATTTCATGACTCTTGATGAACTTGATCCCATCAATGACATCTATAAACTATTTATAGAAAACTAAGTCATTCTTTTATTATTATTATTTCTTGCATTTAGTATGTTGTTTGTTGTCTTTATAATATTATCATAAAAACAAAAACAAAACAAAAATATAACAAAAATTAAAATGTTTTCTTTTAAGTATTATAGTAGGTATATAATTAAAATATATACCTCCCAAACTTGTTGCAAATATATATATAAATATATATTTGCTAAAATCTAAGTTTAAGCATAATGACTAGACTTAGGAATGGAAAACAGACTAAAGTAGAAGAAGATTGGTTAGGAAAACTAGTAAATAAACTAGATGTCCTTCCTAAAGACCCAATTTAGGAAGAAGGAACCCTAGACCAACAAGAAGAAGAGTTTGTTGAAGGAAATGAACAAAGAGAAACTGTTAGAGAGGAAGGATCCTCATCCCCTAAAATGTCTCCGGAAGGAGCTATTACTTTTGAGAACATGGAACATTTCTGGAAGTTCCTCAATACTAATATTGGTGCCCTTAATAGAGCAGTCCATATGGACAAGGATCAAATTAGTGACACTCAAGCAACCCTAGAAGAAATATATCACACACGCACTAATCCCTTGTCCTTCGTTGATCAAGAAAGTGATCAAGCTGGACCATCCAATTTGGATATGGCTGCTATAATCCAGAACATGCAACAACAACGAGCTTACCCAACCACCTAGAGTGCTCGTTACCAAGCCTAGAGTTATTCCCACACAAAAGAAACCTTCATTCACTGCTCTATTTTGCCAAGTTATTGATCAACATACCTCAAATCAACAAAAGCCCAAAACAAAACCAAACACCAATTTCCAACAATCTGGGATACAACATAATGCTACTACAAATATTCTTCATAATACTCTTCCTACCAACCATTTGCATAATAGCAATATAGCATCTAATCCTTACATCATGCCATCATACGCTCAAATACCACCAAACCAATATGGTGGACAAAATAGTAATCTGGAAGCCATGGTGAAATAGTTAGTCTCCCGCATGGACCAGATAGATCCCTACCATCCCTCGTACAATTATCGAGAGATGTGTAGTCAGCCTCTAGATCCTATAGTTGTAGCACAGCCATATCCTAAACACTTTCCTATGCCTGTCCTACCTATATACAAAGGAACCGAAGATCCCATAGAGCATCTTCGTATGTTTAGGATAGCATGTCATGATATATCACATGATGACTTGTTATTACTAAAGATGTTCCCAAAAAGTTTAGGAGGAATGGCATTAGAGTGGTATTATCAATTACCCACTCATTCTTTGAGGAATTTCGAAGAAACAACCGAGTCTTTCGTTCATCAATTTAGTGCCTACATTGAAAGGCATGTAACTATTAAATATTTGTACAACTTAAAACAAGACAAAGATGAATGTTTTGCTGATTTCCTAGCTCGGTGGAGACAGTTGATAGGAAAATTACACTTTGTGTTACCTTATCGGGAAATGTTGGATATCTTTATCAATAATTTACAAGAACAACTATCCTATGAGTTATCAACTACTACCTTGACCACCTTTGATCAAGCTATAGACTTAGCTCGAAGAGTGGAAGATGCTCTCATTAGGAGAGGTCAGCTTAAAAAGAAAGATGATGAGAAAACATCCAGAAATCAATATAAGAATAAACAAGTTGTGGGTGATGGAGTCACTGATAGCATAAACATTGCTAATGTTAATACTGTGAAAACAACGGAGAAGTTTATATTGAAACCTCCTGATAAACCACCTCAAGAATTTACTAGGTTAAATCAACCTCTATCAACCATTCTCCCGTAATTACTAGCATGAGGTTTGATCCAATTACCAAATATCCGGGAACCTGATCCAACTATACCCGGATACAAAGATGATTTACACTGTGATTTCCATAGAGGACCTAGACACGCTACCAACTCTTGTAAAATATTAAAACATAAAATACAAGACTTAATTGATAACAATGAGATGGAGGTGCAAGCCTTTCAACCTAAACAAAATCCTCCCAATAATGCTCAAAAGAACATCCCCCAAAATTAGAATCAGAATGCCAATCAATCATTGGACATATTTCAACATCCTTTACCAAAGCATGGCAAAGAAGTGGCTAATCAAATTGAACATCATAATGTTCCCCCTCCTACCCGATATGTAGGAACTATTAGTGGGCATTTACCTACTCATGATTTGGAAATATTTGACACAACTTTATCCATGGTTACGACCAGACCTCTATATAACATTCAGACACCTGATCTTAGTGATACATAATATGAGACTAAAAGTGACATGGAAATCACTTCAAATCAATCGAATAGCTCTGAAGATGAATCAGATCCTATTCAACCTATCACAAGTTCTATGGTTCCAGAAGAACCATTTCCAAGAAGAGTCACTACTCGACCATCGTCTCACCAATTACTTTCTAATGAACAAGCCATAAACGCTAGACCAAGACCCATTCATCATCCACAAAGTAATATTATAGGTACCATCGAAGCTGTTACTAGACAACAAGCTCAAAATTCTCAACAAGATCAAACTCAGAACGATGGATCAGCTCCATTTGTTTTGAAAGTTCCTAATAAAGGGAATCATGCGCCTAATGTTCAACCTAAACCTCCTTATAATATTAATGAACAATTATCAAATACTATAACTAGAATTTCCCTTTTGGACCTTTTAAGATCTTCTCCTACACATAGGGATGAATTAATGCTCACATTAAGCCAAATGATGGTACCACAAAATATTCAACCTGAAGCCATGGCCAATACTATCATAACTCGAGAAGTCGATTGTATTGACTTATGGGATAGAGATATACCACAACATAGTTTACATAAGGATAACCCCTTATATATTACTGCCCTAATTGGAGATGTAGCGGTTAAACGAGTCTTGATTGATAATGGTTCATCTTTAAACATTTGCACTTTTGACTTCTACCAAAGATTTGGGTTTAGAAGTGACGAAATGAAAAGAACTGATATGATCATAAAAGCCTTCAATGACGAAACACAAGAAACGTGTGGAGTTATTACTATACCATTGCAAGTTGGTCCAAGAACCTTAGACACGACCGTGTTTATTGTACATTTCCCTGCATCGTACAATATACTCTTGGGTCGCCCTTGGATCAACGCGATGTGAGCTGTTCCCTCAACTTTACATCAGTGTGTTAAATTCAAATTTAAAAATCAGTTGGTTACCATTCATGGTGATCCCAGACCCTTTGATATGTGTGCTTTGGTAGAACCTGTTGGAGTTCAATTTTGCCCTGCTCTGTCATCCACACATCCTAATTCTAATCATCCATCTAAACGTGTGAAACACACACCCATAACATCATCTACTTTTTCTCCATCAACTCCACCTCTACATATAGTTCAACCATCTTCCGAACAAACCACATTAGGACTTCCAAAAGATCCTAAACCCACAACCAATGCTTCTTGTTTTACTCCTATAACTTCCATACCTATAGAATCATCCATCGACATTTCTACACCATCTACATCCACTAAAGGCATATTTTCCGCATCAGAAGATGTGGGAAATGTTCCTTCTACCTCTTATGCTCTTACTGACGAGCTCTTACCCGATTTATCTAAAATTCTTATATCAGAACAAACGAACGCTGCTATGCAAGATTCCCTTATCTTAAATAATTTTCCACCCTCTCCTCATACCTTGGGCCTCCCACAGCCTATGGGAAGTATTTACCAAGTTGGGAGTTGCGCTTTTATTTATAAGGGATATGATTGGGGAAGAATACCTAGAAACATCAAGACACATTATGATGGATATGCTCGATGTTATTTTACTAATGAGTATATTAAAGCTAAGCCTATAATGCTTAAATTGGGATATAAAGGGAAAGGTTTGGGACCTTTCCAAAATGGTATGAAAGAACCTTTTGAGGTAGAACCATGGCCCGCCTCGATGTGGTGTGGGCCTATTTCCTAGTAAGGGTCAGCCCTTCCCATTTGAGGATGATGACCAACTCATATGTTACCAAGATTATTTGGATAAACGTGATGCCTTGCGTTTAATGAATAAGCCATTTACATGTAATATGCTATCCATAGCTTACCCTCAGATGATCGCCGAATCCGACGATGAGTTGGAGGGAGACATCTTCCATGATGTCTCCATTGAGGAACTATTACATCACGGATTTTATTTTGATGGCTCTATACCTAGTATAGCCCAGCTTGAGGCCCCGACTCCCCAAGATGAATTATCCAAACTAACCTTGGAAGAATTACAAGAATTGGGCGTTTCACCCGCCCCACCTAATTTTGAGAGAGATCTACACATGGAAGTAGAAAACGTCATAAAAATTAACATTGGAACCAACGATAACCCTCACATAATCAACATTGGATCAGAATTGAGTCAAGAAAAACAAGATAAATACATTGCATTTCTTAAAGACTATGAAGATGTTTTTGCTTGGACATATGAGGATATGCCAGGATTAGACCCTTCCGTAGTTATGCATCACCTAGTAGTCCATCCGGATGCTAAACCTGTTAAACAGAAACTTAGAAAAATGCATCCTAAAGTGGCCTTACTAGTCAAAGGGGAATTAGAAAAACTCCCGAAGGTTATTTTTATACAAGCCATTGATTATGCTGAATGGATCTCGAATGTAGTTCCAAGTAACTAAGAAAGAAGCTACCAAAGTTAGGGTTTGCATAGACTTTAGAGATATTAATGTTGCATGCCCTAAAGATGATTTTCCTCTTCCCAACATGGATCAGATCATTGATTTTACTGCTGGGAGTGGAATGATATCCCTAATGGATGGATTTTCTGGTTATAATCAGATCAGGATAGCTCCTGAAGATCGGGCTAAAACAACCTTTATTACCCCTTGGGGGACCTTTTGTTGGAAAGTGATGCCATTCGGTTTAAAGAATGCAGGTGCAACATATCAACGAGCCATGACTTATATCTTTCATGATATGATGCATGATATTCTACATGATTATGTAGATGATATTATAGCTCGTTCCATCAAAGAAGATGATCATTTAGCTGACTTGAGACAAGTCTTTGATCGGTTAAGGGAATATCTTATCCGACTAAATCCAGCTAAATGTATATTCGGAGTTAAGTCCGATAAATTATTGGGGGTTATAGTTTCTTTACGTGGCATTGAAATTGACCCTCTCAAGATCACGACTATCACTGATATGCCCGCACCCACAAATATATCTGAATTACGAAGTCTACAAGGTAAACTTCAAGCTATTCGTCGCTTTGTCGATAAGTTGGCAGACAAAACAGGACCCTTTCTTAAGCTTCTTAAGAAAGATGTCTCTTTTCATTGGGACGATGAATGTCAGGAAGCATTTGAACTCCTCAAACAATATCTCCTTAACCCACCTGTGCTTTCACCACCTAGATCTGATCGCCCATTTATCTTGTATATTTTTGCTTCAGATCTTGCCTTAGGAGCTATGTTAGCTCAACTTGATGATGAGAAGAAAGAGCGTGCTAATTATTATATCAGTAGAACCTTAATCAGTTATGAAACTCGCTATACAACATTAGAGAAGTTATGTCTAGCAGTCATATTTTCTACACAGAAACTACGCCATTATATGCTCAGTCAAAAAACGTATGTTATTGCTAAATTCGATCCTTTGCGGTATCTCATGAGTCGATCGTACTTATCTGGTCGCACCGCAAAGTGGGTTCTTGCGCTAAGCGAGTTTGAACTCACGTTTATAGGACAAAAGTCTGTTAAGGGTCAAATCATAGCAGATCAATTAGCTACTGCACCCTTAGAGTCTACCCATCCCCTCATCATTGAGTTTCCCGATGAATGCCTTAAATTAGAGGCAGACCATCCAGAGCAATGGTCCCTATACTTTGATGGAGCCCGATGCATGAGTGGGGCTAGTGCAGGTATTATTTTAATATCTCCATAGAAACATCTTATACCTCTATCCTTCAAATTAACGTTTGCTTGCACTAATAACACTGTTGAATATGAGGCTCTAATCCTTGGATTACGAGCTGCCTTGGCACTAAAAATTAAAAATTTATTAGTTTTCGGTGATTCTCAACTTGTCATAAATCAAATCAATGATGTTTATCAGACCAGAGATGATAAATTACGCCCATATAAAGCATATGTCCTACAATTATTATCCCTATTTGATCAAGTTATCTTGGAAGCTATTCCTCGAACTAGCAATCGTGCGGCTGATGCTATGGCTGCAACTGCATCTCTTTTGCCCTTGGAGTTAGATGACGAATATGCTACCATAATTATTCATCGACTCTAGGAACCCACTTCAAATAAATCATGCTTAGAACCTTTGGATGTGTTTCTAATCAACGAAACTACTCCTGAACCTTGGTACACTGATATATTTAACTTTCTTCAAAATGGGACCTTCCCTGAAGGTTGTAATAGCAACCAGCGCTGGTTATTACGTAGACGAGCAAGTCGCTTCGTAATTATTGGTAATACCTTGTATAGGAGATCTTTTGAAGGCATCCTATTGAGATGTTTGAATCTAGAAGAATCTAGATCAGCTTTGAGTGAAGCCCACGATGGATCTTGTGGGGGACATTTTAGTGGTAGCGCCATTGCTAAGAAGCTCCTTAGGATAGGATATTTTTGGCCTACCATGGAGAATGATGCACATGATTATGTGTGCCATTGCGACAAGTGCCAAAAACACGCTGACCTTGTCCATGCGCCTGCACAAGAGCTGCAGGCTATTTCATCTCCTTGGCCCTTTTCAAAATGGGGCTTAGACATCATTGGAAAAATCAACCCTGTGTCATCTGATGGACACAAATTTATCATAACTACCATCGAGTATTTCATGAAGTGGGTTGAAGCTATGCCCTTAGCTTCTTGCACTGGAACACAAGTCTCCAAATTTATCTTTAATCAAATTATTTGTAGGTTCGAAATTCCTGCAAATCTCATCTCAGATAATGGCACTTGTTTCAAAAATAAATATGTCAAAAAGTTATGTCAAAAATATAAAATTCAACATCGTTGGTCCACTCCCTATTATCCTCAGGGTAATGGCCAAGTAGAAGCATCTAATAAAACATTAATCAAAATCCTCAAAATACTGGTCAATAAATCTGGCCGAGATTGGCACATCCAATTATATCCTACTTTGTGGGCTTATCGAACTAGTGTTCGTACTCCCACGGGCGCTTCACCTTTTGTTTTGGTTTATGGCGCTGAAGCTATTTTTCCTTTTGAATTAGAAGTTCCTTCCTTGGCTCTACTACTTCAAGATACTGAAGTAGGAGATGAATATCGTGTTGGCAGACTTAGTCAGCTAGAACTCCTAGATGAGAAGCGCATCAATGCTTTGGAACATCTTCGTGCCTACCAAAACAAGCTTAAACGAGCATACCTCAAGAAAGTTCATCATCGATCCTTTGAGATCGGCGACCTTGTCTTAAAAGAAAATAAAAAAAATACTAATGCAACTAAAGATCTTAAAGGTAAATTTGAACCTAACTGGCTTGGGCCATATGTCATCACTGCTAAATTTGGCTCAGGAGCATACCGATTAGCTACCTTAGATGGTAAAGATCTTAAAGAACCTATGAACATTATGCATCTCAAACGCTATTATGCATAAAATTTGGTCATTTCATCATTATATATATTGTTGTTTTGCATGTTGTTTCATTTTAGTTATTCATATAAAAATTTCAAAAAACAATCACATTGTGTTTCTTTCAATTCATAAATTAAAATCAAAATATAAAAACTTCAAAATCATCAAAATCTTCAAAAACATCTTTTATTTTCGTACTCGTCAATTCTTGAAGTATTGCAGTTATATTTCCAGTTATTTTGGATAAATTAGCATTTATTTGGAATCCCGCACTTTCACACTCACATGAATAAATATCTTGATTTTACTTTGTATGATTATTAATCTCTCTTATATCAAAGTCCACAGTTGAATTAAATAAAGTTTTGAGCATAGAGAACTGATCTTGTTATTTACTTAAACCAAGTATATCTCTTCACATTAAAATGATTTCATTGCAAATTCGATATGATGCTACATAGTAGAAATGGTTTCTTGAGCGAAAAGTTTCCCCTGCTATCCTATCATGCACATGGTCTAGAATCTTTGAGAATTGGCAAAAGGACAAGCTCACCCCTACCCAGAATAAAAATCCCTTGCTCTACAACCAATCCGAGCAAGTATCCCTAGCATAGGAAGAAAAAGAAAAGTCAAAGAAAATGAGAAAAAGAAAAATATCATTTTGTACCATCGCAGCAATATTTCAGCATTATCTCAGTTCCAAGAAAAAATACAAAAAAAAAAAAAAGAGAAAAGAAAAAGCAAAAAGCAATAAAATCCCTTTCCCTACCCCTTGAAAAGAAAAGAAGGGTGAATGAGCTTGAATCCCTGGAATTCTCAATTATTCAAAAACTGTGAGGTAAGCCCCATAACAGGCGGTTTGTGCCCAACCTGCTTGGCCTTGGGTAATCCCTAGCATGGTGATATGTCTGTCACATTAGCGACCTTCTTTTGTACAGACCTATGTCGGCTTATGGATCAGCTAGCTCTTGATGACCTAACTTACATAGTAGTCCGGTATGGTTACATGCATATAAATCATGGTCAACGAACACTCATTTGGTTAATTCAAATTACTTGTATCAAATTATCTTGCTCAAAATTGGTGAATGAACAATACAATTGCACACACATTTGTATTTGAGAGATTTTGTATCATCATGATAAATCAAGATCAGTAATGAACTCACATTTGCACATGAGGGTTCCTTATAAATCTACATTTTGTCTTTGAGATAATTTAAAATATTTCTGCAACTCTTTTTGGAATAATTTTATCTTCTTATTTAAAGAACATCTGTTTAGTATAAAAACAATTACATACATTGTTTTCAAAAATCCAAATTCTTTCAACAACATCTTCAAAAATCTAGCAATAAAGTCACATTTATATATATATATATTTTCTGTTTATCTCAAAATCAAAAATCAATTATGCAATAAAATTACTTTTTTGGATTTCGCGATGATGGTATAAGTCTAAACCTATAATTCTATGCCTAGCGCAAACCATTGTTCTAATTTTATTTTCCCATTCATTTTAATTCATAAGAACATATGGCTTACATCATTATGTTACACAATTGTGCTTTAAAAAGAACGAACACATTTTTCTATTTCATTTCATTATGTCAACATTCCATTTTGCAACCATGGTATAATTCCTAAGGAATTATTCAAAAAATTTATCACACTTAGGAATTTATGCCTAGCAAAAATCATATTTCTTTTAATATCTCATGCATAATATTTTTATGAAAATCTGAAAACAAATCATCACCATCATCATTTTTCATCATCACAACGCAAAGTCTTAAGACAGTCTCTTAAGCACCCTTTTACTTTTAGCAATATTTCTATACTGGGATTAGCTTGATGACCTAGCGAGCGGTGACTCCATGAAATGGTCTATAACAGCGACAATGTCCTTTGAAATTATTGTTAGAAGTCTCTTTATTTTTCATCAAATTACACCAAAACAACCATTTGTTTACATCAGATTATTCCATTTAAATTTTATGGCATGACATAAAATTATAATTTATTTCCAAACGACATAATTACATGAATAATCAATCAACAAATCCAAAATTGAAGCATCATAAAACATGTGGACAAGTCATATCATAAAAAATATATATATATATATATATATCACAATATATGTACATCATCTCAAAACTGGATTGGTATGCCACAATCAATACCCTGGCATACTCAATCCTCTCAAAAAAATATAATAATAATATATACAATCTCTATCCAGTCTATAGCAGCTAGCCTCGAGAAGCCCTCGAGCTCTCTGCCTCATCTCCTCTCCCACCCTGGTGTGGAGGAGGTGGTCCCATAGAGGTCCGTGCTGTGTCTCGGGTCCTCATCGTCGATCGTGAGGATGTCCTCGATGATCCCATCATGACCGGCTCTGCAATGGGGGTTGGCAATGGTATCCTCTGGTTCTCTAGAACCACATGATAGTACAACCCCTGGTAGAACATGGTCTGAGCAATAGCCCACGCTAGATCCCGAGTGCTCGCCCCTCCACTTCGAGCCCTGAGCCGTGTAGCCTCATCCTGTAGTGTCTGCACCTGAGCCCGGAGGTGGGCATTCTCAGCCCGGAGAGCCGCCATCTCGCTGCTCTCCCCTACCTCGACACCCTTGCCCTTATCGGGCGATGGTGGCCTCTCCCCCTGCTGAGAAGGGAATCCCTCCTCCCTCCTCCCTATCCGTTACGATCTCTATGGAGCCTGTGCCATCCTCTAGCGTCTCTCCTACGGAGACCGTCGCTGCTCTCTCCCACCGTGACCCCGCGCTGCCTCAATAGCAGCCTAGCGCTACCTCCCCATCCGTCGCACCATGGCGTGCATCGGACCCTGTGCCCTCGTCATCCGAGGAGGGCGGATGCCTGCATACCAGGCATCGTATCCGTCAGTGACCCCAGCGTCATCCCCATCCACTGGCTGGATGGGGGCATCATCCGTGTCCTGGCTCCAGAATCGCTGCATATCTAGAGGCCCCGCTCAGTGTGGTATTATCTCAGACAGTCTAGGAGTACTCGTAGTCCCTGAGAGATGGGATCCCCTACCGAAGACCGAACTATCACAAAACTCGGTCGTAGCGGTGGAGCTCTACCTCTCCCCGCTCCATCCTCAACCAATAGACTCGCCTGATGCGAGCTAGCTCCTGTCCATCCTCTCCCCACCCTGGGTGCTCTCTCCATGGCCTCCAGGTGATCTGGTCTGGGATGAGGTCATCTAGCAACCTCCGTGACATCGGCAGATCTATCCATCGCTGTGACCCTCTCTGTAGCCACCAATAGAAAACCCGGGGTCTCTCCCGATCAACCCCTGTCAGTGGGAGTCCTACCGGCCTCTGCACCATGATGTGCTCCTAGCACCAAACCTGTAGTAGCGATGTCAAAACCAGACATCGGCCTCCCTTGTATACGACCCCATGCAGGATCCTATACAAGCGGCATAGTACAAAGCTACCCCATGCAAATCTGTACCCGTGGTCTCTCATGTCGCAGACCACATCTGAAAGGAGCCAGGGTAATCTGCACCCGCTCTGGTGGCATAGCAGTAGGCCACCCACTATCCTAGCCAAAACTCAAGTCAACCTAGATGCCCCAGGCATCTACCTCAGTGACTCGATGTTCACTCCGCCCTTCTCCAGGGTGAAGCTCGGGTCTCCGCTCAGCCTCATCATAGCCTGGCCCTGATTGGCCATAGGAGTCATCAACCGTCCCTGTATGGGGATCCTCAAGATCCTCCATACGTCCTCTAGTGTGGGAGCCATCTCCCCTGTCGATAACCAAAAGTAGGATGACCTCGGATACCACCTCTCTGCTAGGGCTATCAGTAGCCCCATGTCTATCGATACTTGTGGCATCTCTGCCACATGATGTAGTCCGACCTATGCTAGTCGGTCTCGCTCCGCCTGGTCGAGCATGGCCATGTCATCCCTCAGCCCCCCGTATTTCCACTCTCGACTCTTTAGTAATCCCCTCTGCAAAACAAACAATAAAACAATAAAATTCATTAATAAACCAATTATTAAAGTCAATTAAATGCAATTCAAACAAACTTAATTTCATAAAAATGATGATATCGTCCACCATTGGATGATATCGTCCTAAATTGGGTAAAATCATCCTTTGTAGGATGAAATCATCTCCTATTTCGCAACTTGGGGATCGCCCCTTGTTGGACGGGATCGCCCCTATTCCGTCGATTTTGCCCTCAGACGAAATCGATGATCTAGGGACGATTTCGTCCCGACGTCGTCGACGGCCTAAAAACGGCCGTGATGCCCCAAAACAATCAAAATTTTAATCAAAAATTGCACAAATCAAATTAAAAACATAATGCATCAAGTTTAGATCCTTACCCGTAGCCCACGTCGGACCTCTGTCGATCTGTGCACTGTCTCGACCATTTTTGTCTGCAGAGCTCTCAAACAGTAAAAATGAATTAGGGTTTTACCCTATTTTTCTTAATTTTATTTAAAAACAACATTTTTAATTTTGCTTTTCTGTGCTTTTACCTCAAACGTTCGATTTGGGTAAAAACACGGAGGGGGCACCATAGTCAGCAGTCGTACGATTCGACCTAGAATCGTCGTCTAGAAAATTGAGTAAAATTTTGCTTTCTCGTAAAATGGGAAGAACTCGTCTTTAACGCATTTTCTTCAAAAAATTCGCTAAAGAGGGGGCAAAATGTAGCACCCTAAAATTGGCGCAGTTAAACCTTAGTAAAAAGATAAAAATTTGAATTTTAACCCCAAATTGCCCGTTACCCGCTCCCCTTGTTTTTCGTGCCATTTTTAGGATTTGTTTTGACCGTTGGACGATATCGTCGACGATCAGACGAAATCATCCCAGATCTGATGAATTCGTCTGGAATAGAACGTCCAGACGATTTTTTCCCAAAACCAAATTTTCATAATTAGCTTCTGTTTCAACAACTTCTCTAACTTGGGCAGAAAGCGTGTCTGCGTAGTTAGAGTCTCCCCCGTTGGAGATCTCCCAAATTGGGATGATCTCCAACCTCCTAACCTCCCCCTAATCCTATATAAACTGGGATTTTCTCAGTTTATCCCCCTGGCTGACTGATTTCCCTGCAAATTTAGTTTCTTGTGCATTAGAACACCTTCACACCTTCGTTTGCATCGCGTATTTCAAGTTTTCTTGCAAGAATTTTACTGTTTTTCAGCCGGAGCAAGCTCGGATCGTCGCAAGCGATTCCAGATGATTTCGGATGATCCTATCATAGATCGGCGATGATCTCATACGATTGGAGGTGATCTTGACTGCAGTCCATATTGGGGGCAATCAGAGCCCGGAGTTTGCATTTCTTTATCTTCTCTCTTCATTCCTTTATGCATTAACTTATTTTATTCTATTTTTTGCATCCTGGAGTTCACCTCATTTAGCATAGATGCATGATAAAGTTAAAATAAATTATTAAATTAATGCATTTCCTTTAATTGCTATCTGGATCTATCATTTAGGCAAATTTACTATCATTTCCCCTTGCTTTTGCAGTTGCATTTTTGGTTTTTGGTATCTGTTTCTGTGATTGCAGGTTTTTGATGAATTCGTTTGATGAATTCATCAGATCGACGATGATCTCATCTGATCTCAGATGACCGACTGAGATCTGAGATGATTTTGTTCAATTGTAGATGATAATGTAAGATTTGAGACGATCTGGACTTCTACAAACCTGTTGAGTGGTGTTTTCACCCGATTGTGAAAACACACTCTCCGATAGGATTTGGGTTCTAAATCCCCTGCTTGCAAAGAAATTAAACATGTAACTTCTCCAAGGTTCTGTTATGTGAGCATTTTGCATATGTGCATCAATGAAAGATATTAAATTAAAATGCTTGGAACACCTTAGTGATTGCAAGTAACTGAAAACAAGGGGCATTGTGGTTTATTTTACTGTGAAATAAATGATTGTTCATTGAACCCTTATAAAACAAACGTGAGTTGGCCCTCATATGACCACGATGTAATGCTTTAATTCCTTTTATCTTGATGGTTTTAAGATAGATTTTATCTTGCATTAAATCCTCAATGATGAATAGGGTCTTCAAATGTAACTTCAAAATGTCACTTTAACTTATCCCTCTTAAATGAAATCAAATTTTCATCAAGATGAACAATTAAGTGCTTTAAGGAAAAGACTTTCAATGTAGTACTCAAACTACCCCTCTTTCGTAAAATTGGAATTTTTATGAAGAAAGGGTAATTTTAGGCCCAAAATGAAATTTGTGAAAATGCCATAAAACATAACCCCTTCAATGAAATTGGAATTTCCATGAAGGGAATGTCATCATAGGCTCATGAATGCAAAACAAAACTGGAAAAATGAAATTTGACTTTAAAATGGAAAATTTCTATTTTCGGAATTTTAAAATCTGTAACAAAACAGCAACTTCGATGAATTTTTAAAAATACTAAACAAGTCCAAAAATGAAATTTCAAAGTGCGTATTTGAAGTCTGAATTATAATCTCCGTAATGGTGAAATCATTTTTAGATTTTGAAATTTTTTTAATGTTTATTTTAATGTCTGAAAATAGGAAAAAAATTCTGAAATTAAAATTTTTGGAAACAGAAAATTAAAGTTTGCATCAAAATAATTGCTGAAAACACAGCAATGCAAAAGCTCCTTCAGTTTGATAGCACCCCATCCTGCAAAACCGAATACGTGAGAGTTTCGTACATGCAACCTAGCTTATTTGACCCGCAAAATAAACACAATCAAAGTAAACTAGGTGCTTGGTTCCTAGGGTTTTAAATAATTTCCAGATTGCGAGACATTCACATGAAATAACCCAAAATAATGGCATAAATTCCACATACAAGTCTAAAATCTGAAAGGAGAAAAATAGAACAATTAAAATGAAGCATGCAGAAAATTTCTCATTCTTTCTTGCTAACAAGGCCTGAAATTTCTGAAGAAAAGTTTTCACATTCAAATTAAAATCCAAGTTTTACAAATGTGGCCATGCCCAAAGTTCCCATTTGGCCACGCCACCATTTCCGTTCCCCCTCTTCCTTTTCTCATTCGATGAATACTTTAAAGGTTTTCAAAACAACTCTTCGTTTCCCTTCGAGTGTTGTCTTTTGGTTTATTTTCTACGCTTCCGCTCTCCTTCCGCTTCCTTCCTCAAAGGTGCTTCGTTCCTCTTTTAATTTGCAACATCTTCTTCAACCTCCACGTTTACTCTTTCTCCATTAGTAACCGTCGCTGCTAAATAATTATGACAAGCCCCTTATCCTTGGATTGGAGGAAGCCATCATGACGCCACCAGTAAATGCACAAACGTGGCCCTTGGTAAATGATAGGACTATGTCCATCCCCTTAGCATCTCCGTCCCAACATGGTAATCTTCTGCCGCTGCCGTTACTGTGTTTTAATATTTTTCTCAATATGCTGCCACTACAACGCCATAACGCCTTTGTCCATAACGCCATCAACTATATTAAGGCTTCTTCCTTATAGCAACGATATTTGTCTTTATATCCGACGGGGAGATGCTTTTCGTGACCATTTCATTATAATATAGTTTTTTTATTTTTATTTTTATTTTTTTATTTATTATATATGATTGCCTATCAGGCCATGTGTACGTCTACATGGAGCACCCCTTCTTCGTGTCGAAGGCTTCACCGTAGCGACATCCAAAACCTGGCTCCATTCAGATTTCGCCCACCGAGTCGTTAATGAGCATTGTCTACATCGTCAAAGTCGTGTCTGGCCCACTGTATGTTAAAATCGCCAGCGATGTCCCCAGGTCTGTCGGCAACAGCGTCAATGAACTGATGCAATCCGTCGAACCTCATGTAATCTGTTTGCCGGTCATCCATGTCCATATGGAACAGAAACAATCTCACTACTAAACTGATTTATGATTTTCTGGCGAGGTCTTGATGTCCGTCTTCGGGTAGCGGCCGCTGTCCTATGTTGAAACCATTGGGAAATCCTCTACGGCGCTCGAATCACGTCGTAATGTCTTCCTTCAATGCCGCTGCAAAGGCCCATCAAACCTGCGTTCGCTTATCCTTGGCGATTCCTTGCCAAGTCACCCCATTCATCGTCGGCATCTTCGGTGCAGCTACATCGCCGTCACACTGCTGTATAAAGGCCACAGTGGACTTCGTAAGGCCCATTTGTCCTCCGTTAATGTTACCCGGAGTAGTCACAATGGTAGAGCACAGCGTGGACCCCACCGATAATTGCATCACTATTGTTATTCACATCTGTCATAGCTCTGTCAAATTGTCGTGTTATCCCGGTTGGCCACGCTGCTGTCCAACTTGGCCATGCGGGGCACATCGTCGCCAGATCGCCTTGGCTCCCCACTGCACTTGCCAAACCTGCAAGACCAAACAAAACAAAAAATAACATTAGGTTAAATTAAATGATAATTTTAACATAACAACTCTAAAGCTAACACAATGACATTATATTATAAATATATATAATATAATATATATATTATAAAGACTATTATATATATTATATTATATACATAATACAATGCATCTGATTTTTCTTTTTATTTATTTATTTTTCTTAAATACTTATACATAGAGACCATATATAAGTATTGTAAATTTTATTTTACTTTCCCTTTGTCACATGTATTTATATACAAGATAGAAGACACAAACCTTAACAATTAAAATCGTCAACAAGAACTTGACCAAAAAGTTGTCGACAATAAAAAATCGTCGACAAGAAAAAGTTGTCGACAATAAAAAATCATCGACAAGAAAATACTGCCAACAAGAACCGACAACAATTGCAAAACCTACGACAAAACGAAGGATTAGACACTAAAAATGAAATGCCAACACCCGGATATCAAAACGAAAAGGTGGGTCCCCAATTTTGGGGTGTGTTGTGGATCAACCACAACAAATGGCGACTCTATTGTCAAATGCTCCTGAGCATTTTGGTGAGAACCCAACCTGGAAATATAAAAGCTTGGAAACCAGCATTAGCACATAAACAAATGCCCAAAGATCAAAAGTACATGAATCATCAGAATCATCAAGTATTAGCTCGGTGTGTGCAATGTGTTTTCATTCCCTATCGTTTGAAATTGATCAACATTCCATTGTCAGTTTTGCATGAATGCATATGTGAGATGGTGAATGATTTGTGTAACCTAATGAATATGCTAGGAGATCTTGCTTTTATAAGAGGCATAGTCTTTCTTCTAGTATCATACACAAACATTCAAGATTGCCAAACCCTCTTAGGATCAACTATATGAATTGCTTTATTATATATCCCAAAGTTGGTTATGAGCCCCTACTATCTTGAACCCATGTGCAAGTGAATGTGAAATCAGAATTTTGGGGAATCAGACTCCCAACCAACCGAGATGAGAGTTTAACCCTATCCTTACTATTCTGATTTAGAGTTCATTACCTCACTTTAAGCAAAATAATTAAACCAATTATGGAAGAAATGGTCATGCTAGTCTAACCCTTTGGACAATCAGTGGTCTTGTTTTTTAGACAAGACATGTTGCCATGCATGGGCATACTTAACCCCACAATCCAAAACTTATCTTCATTTCTTTGGACCTTGGGGATGACTACCCATCCTTTGCAGAGGACAAGTAGTACGATCCTTACAATCCAATATAAAGATGAGATGGGAAAAATTTATTTATTTTTTTTACTTCTTGGACCTTGGGGATGACTACCCATCCTTGCTAGGGACATGTAGTACGATCCTTCCAATCCAAACTTTAGATGTAAATGGAAAATATTAATTTTGTTGCTTAGACCTTGGGGATGACTACCCATCCTTTGCGAGAGGACAAATAGTACGATCCTTCCAATCCAAGATTTATTATGAAATGAGACATAGGAGCTTTGGGGAATCGGATTCTCAACCTAAGCGAGATGAGAATTTATGCCCTATCCTTACTACTCCATGTAGGTCAAATCAAAGCTTTGGGGAATTGGATCCTCAACCTAAGTTCGATGAGGATTTAACCCTATCCTTACTACTCTGATTTTAGGCTTTAAGCTCTATGGAAGTGGTCAAAACCACTGTTTTAAGGATCATGCTGCATAAATAGGATAGACATGAAATACTTCTTTCGCCCAACCTTTTCTTCCAAGTTAGGTTTTGATCATTTTGCTCAAGATCCTTTTTAATGTATGAGACGTGCTTGGTTCTAGATATCTCAAGACTCAGTTTCCAACCTTAGGATTCTCTTCTTATTTATGTGATAGCATAACCTTAAGAGGATTTGACACACTTTAATGATTTGTATTTGAAATGCATTTGCAACTAAGATGGCATGTATTGCAAAGTGAGATGTAATATGAATGCATTGTCTTTTGAATTGCAGATGAAATATTTGCCATACAAAACTGACTACTTCATGCATCACAAAATCAAACGATACTATTAAACTGTTTGTGTTACTTGTGGAGCTTTTACAAGACAATTCCAATGTTTCATATTCTCCCGATCTAGAACATAAGTTAGCATCTCAAGGCAACTTTTTCATCATCATTTTTTTTTTTTTAATAGACAAACAAAACATGTCAAATAAACACACATCTTTAAATTAAAACTTATTCAATCCAAAACCAAACTACAATCCCAAAAATGAAAATTTGAAAACACAAACAAAAAACCAAAAACCAAAATTTATATACAAATGTACACTATAATACAAGATGATGCAAAGCTTAGCTTATCACTTTCCTGGATCCCACACATGATTAGAACATTTCAACAAAAATATGACATAATATGCATGCCAAATGTTGTGGGAATCTAAGACCGAGACCAAACAATGCAACAAATTTCCACTTGCCATGCTCACCATACCAATTTGATTTAGTTCCAATAATACTCCCATAGGTGAGCATCAAATTACTAGAATGATTAGACAATAAATGATTTTCAATTTTATCATGTCTATTCTTTAAAATATAATCTTCATAATTCCCTCCTTGATTTAGAATTAGGCTATCCTTTTCAAATATGCAATTTTGTAAGTAGTAGCCTATTTCTACAAATTTCTTAGCCAAATCATTTTCCAAATTTGTAGGCCAATCAAATTTGTGTAACAATTTACAAGCATCTAAGATATTTACTAAATTAGGATCATTAAAAGTTTTTATCCTAGATTCAATTAGTAATTGTTGATGAATTTTATTTAACAATTCAAGTGCATCAACTTCTTTTCCATTCATTAAAACCATGTTATTAAAGGTGTGATTAAAAATTATACCTTGTTTTTCATTTACCTTTAGTGACATTTCATCATTCAAATTATTTAAATTCAAAATATGGTCATCCTTTTCAATCCTCAAACACTCTTGGTCAAAGTGTATGTCAAGTAATCTGCTTTGATGATCACTTATTTGAGTTGCTTCCAATTGATCCATCTCTTTATCATTTGGTTCTAATTCTTTGTTCACTATCCATGGCATCTCTTCATTTGAATCCCCAAAATCATCATGCAAACTTGCATCCACACTTTCAATGAATTTATATTTTGTCCCCTTTTCAAATCTCGTGAATATGAGATCTTCGTATGATGTAGAAGGTTCAACATCCTGCATATCAAGTGAAATATGAGTTTCATCTATAGGGATGTGAGAAAAGAATGCATTATCATATCTCCCCCAACCATTGTAAAAATTGTCATCCAAATCCATGGCATGAAACTCCATGATATTTGTGACATGATCTTTTGATTCATTCATAAATTCTTTTTCTTCTTTGTCCTTGGCAATAGGATCATTATAATCTTCCAAAATTTGATGAGATTTGAAACCCTCTTCCAAAACATCCTCAAATTGTACAGGAGTTGTAATATCTTCCTTTGAGTAGGCAATTATGTTGTCCTGTATATCAATTGGCACACAAGTTTCATTAGTAGCTTTGGAAAGAGTGAAGTCTTCCCACTTCTTCCAAGCATCATAATAATCATCTTTCAAAATCAAGTGGTGACGTTCAACTATTTCTTCAACATCTTCCAATTCATCAATGTGTTTCTCATCAAATTCATCTTCACCTTCCTTAGATGGTTCAATTATTTCCAAAAGTGGGTTATTTCTTGAATTCAAATTTATAAGGCTATCATTGTCCAAATTAGTAACCCATGATTCATTATCATAATTTGGAGGGTGAAGAATTTCTTGATCTTTAATTTTACACATTTCATCAATAGTATCTTCCAAGAACAAGTGGTGAAATTCTATCATATCTTCAAATTTATTTATTGATTTTCTTTCCATTTCACTTTCAACCACTTCATTCAATTCTATGGTGGGTTCCATCCATTCACATATATCAAACATTGTTGAATTTAGAACCCCTTCATCTAGATAATCATGTATCTCTACATGATCCTCACTAGTGGATGTTGTCTTAGCAATTTGCACCTCCTCTTGGACTACATCTAAGGTGGTCATAAAATTTGGGTATTCAAATTCATCCCCTTGATCATTTACCTTAGATATCATTGGAGTGGAGGGTGCTATGTTTGATGGTTGGTGTAGGTTGGCATCAAAAGAACAATCTCTCATGTGAATATGTTGTGCCTTTTCTTCTTCAAGACCTTGTCGTTCTATCTCTTCTAAGATCTCATGGATTCTCTCTAGGGACAAACCACTCAGTTTTTCCTCAATGAGTGAAGCAAGTGTGGGGTGTATGGCTCCTAGGTATACTTCCATGGCTTCCTCTTCTAATGTGTTAAAATTTTCCCACATTTGGGAGTGCAACTCACGAAATCTTTCATTGAATTGACTCAAGGATTCATTAGACTCTTTACATATGGAGGTAAACTGATTTTTCAATATTTCTAAGTCAGCCTGATTACCAAAATGATTAAGATAGGCTGCTTCTAGTTGTATCCAAGAAGTCCTAACCTCCATGGGTAGTTGGCTATACCAAAAGAATGGTCTATCATCCAAAATGTATGCAAATAACTTACAAGCCACCTCCTCATAGAAAATCTGGAATTGACATAATGCATTCTTGTAGACATGCAGCTTTTGCAAGTATCCTAGTGGTACCTCTTGATTAAAACACCGTAAAAAATCCAATAACATTTTAGGAACATGATATGGTACCACAGTTATAGACAAACCCTTATAATGATCCTCTATTATTAATACCATTCTCTCTCTTAGAGATGTTATTTCAGCTCTCAGGGATACCCTTTGCTCCTCAAGTGTTGCCATTAGTGAACTTAAAATGTAATTTTAGAACCAAATCTGTTGAATATTCAACCTGCAATATAAAACAGAAATCAAGTTAGCATCAACTAAGAGATGTATTCATTAAAATCAAATGAAAAGTAATTGCATGAGACCAAAATTCTGAAAAATTAAATCAAATCACTTTAATTATGTATGAACAATCAAAAAATATAAACCGAATTGCAAAAAGAACAAAAAACACGCCTACAACGAATGTTAGAGGACTAAGCATACAAAATAAAAAATCACTAAAAAAAACCCGACGCCCCAGCACCAACCGTTGAGTGGGTAGACCGAAGCAAAAAAGGACTGAAATTTAGCAATGTAAAGCTCTTAAGCAATTAAAACGTAGCATCTAAAATCATGATAAAATAAACCCTTTTCGGCCCTCCTTCTAGCGCCAATCTGTTGAGTGGTATTTTCACCCGATTGTGAAAACACACTCTCCGATAGGATTTGGGTTCTAAATCCTCTGCTTGCAAAGAAATTAAACATGTAACTTCTCCAAGGTTCTTGTTATGTGAGCATTTTGCATATGTGTATGAAAGATATTAAATTAAAATGCTTGGAACACCTTAGTGATTGCAAGTAACTGAAAACAAGGGGCACTGTGGTTTATTTTACTGTGAAATAAATGATTGTTCATTGAACCCTTATAAAACAAACGTGAGTTGGCCCTCATATGACCACGATGTAATGCTTTAATTCCTTTTATCTTGATGGTTTTAAGATAGATTTTATCTTGCATTAAATCCTCAATGATGAATAGGGTCTTCAAATGTAACTTCAAAATGTCACTTTAACTTATCCCTCTTAAATGAAATCAAATTTTCATCAAGATGAACAATTAAGTGCTTTAAGGAAAAGACTTTCAATGTAGTACTCAAACTACCCCTCTTTCGTAAAATTGGAATTTTTATGAAGAAAGGGTAATTTTAGGCCCAAAATGAAATTTGTGAAAATGCCATAAAACATAACCCCTTCAATGAAATTGGAATTTCCATGAAGGGAATGTCATCATAGGCTCATGAATGCAAAACAAAACTGGAAAAATGAAATTTGACCTTAAAATGGAAAATTTCTATTTTCGGAATTTTAAAATCTGTGGCAAAACAGCAACTTCGATGAATTTTTAAAAATACTAAACAAGTCCGAAAATGAAATTTCAAAGTGCGTATTTGAAGTCTGAATTATAATCTCCGCAATGGTGAAATCATTTTTAGATTTTGAAATTTTTTTAATGTTTATTTTAATGTCTGAAAATAGGAAAAAAATTCTGAAATTAAAATTTTTGGAAACAGAAAATTAAAGTTTGCATCAAAATAATTGCTGAAAACACAGCAATGCAAAAGCTCCTTCAGTTTGATAGCACCCCGTCCTGCAAAACCGAATACGTGAGAGTTTCGTACATGCAACCTAGCTTATTCGACCTGCAAAATAAACACAATCAAAGTAAACTAGGTGCTTGGTTCCTAGGGTTTTAAATAATTTCCAGAATTTAGACATTCACATGAAATAACCCAAAATAATGGCATCAATTTCACATACAAGTCTGAAATCTGAAAAGAGAAAAATAGAACAATTAAAATGAAGCATGCAGAAAATTTCTCATTCTTTCTTGCTAACAAGGCCTGAAATTTCTGAAGAAAAGTTTTCACATTCAAATTAAAATCCCTGTTTTACAAATGTGGCCATGCCCAAAGTTCCCATTTGGCCACGCCACCATTTCCGTTCCCCCCTCTTCCTTTTCTCATTCGATGAATACTTTAAAGGTTTTCAAAACAACTCTTCGTTTCCCTTCGAGTGTTGTCTTTTGGTTTATTTTCTATGCTTCCGCTCTCCTTCCGCTTCCTTCCTCAAAGGTGCTTCGTTCCTCTTTTAATTTGCAACATCTTCTTCAACCTCCACGTTTACTCTTTCTCCATTAGTAACCGTCGTTGCTAAATAATTATGACAAGCCCCTTATCCTTGGATTGGAGGAAGCCATCATGACGCCACCAGTAAATGCACATACGTGGCCCTTGGTAAATGGTAGGACTATGTCCATCCCCTTAGCATCTCCGTCCCAACATGGTAATCTTCTGCCGCTGCCGTTACTGTGTTTTAATATTTTTCTCAATATGCTGCCACTACAACGCCATAACGCCTTTGTCCATAACGCCATCAACTATATTAAGGCTTCTTCCTTATAGCAACGATATTTGTCTTTATATCCGACGGGGAGATGCTTTTCGTGACCATTTCATTATAATATAGTTTTTTTATTTTTATTTTTATTTTTTTATTTATTATATATGATTGCCTATCAGGCCATGTGTACGTCTACATGGAGCACCCCTTCTTCGTGTCGAAGGCTTCACCGTAGCGACATCCAAAACCTGGCTCCATTCAGATTTCGCCCACCGAGTCGTTAATGAGCATTGTCTACATCGTCAAAGTCGTGTCTGGCCCACTGTATGTTAAAATCGCCAGCGATGTCCCCAGGTCTGCCGGCAACAGCGTCAATGAACTGATGCAATCCGTCGAACCTCATGTAATCTGTTTGCCGGTCATCCATGTCCATATGGAACAGAAACAATCTCACTACTAAACTGATTTATGATTTTCTGGCGAGGTCTTGATGTCCGTCTTCGGGTAGCGGCCGCTGTCCTATGTTGAAACCATTGGGAAATCCTCTACGGCGCTCGAATCACGTCGTAATGTCTTCCTTCAATGCCGCTGCAAAGGCCCATCAAACCTGCGTTCGCTTATCCTTGGCGATTCCTTGCCAAGTCACCCCATTCATCGTCGGCATCTTCGATGCAGCTACATCGCCGTCACACTGCTGTATAAAGGCCACAGTGGACTTCGTAAGGCCCATTTGTCCTCCGTTAATGTTACCTGGAGTAGTCACAATGGTAGAGCACAGCGTGGACCCCACCGATAATTGCATCACTGCTGTTATTCACATCTGTCATAGCTCTGTCAAATTGTCGTGTTATCCCGGTTGGCCACGCTGCTGTCCAACTTGGCCATGCGGGGCACATCGTCGCCAGATCGCCTTGGCTCCCCACTGCACTTGCCAAACCTGCAAGACCAAACAAAACAAAAAATAACATTAGGTTAAATTAAATGATAATTTTAACATAACAACTCTAAAGCTAACACAATGACATTATATTATAAATATATATAATATAATATATATATTATAAAGACTATTATATATATTATATTATATACATAATACAATACATCTGATTTTTCTTTTTATTTATTTATTTTTCTTAAATACTTATACATAGAGACCATATATAAGTATTGTAAATTTTATTTTACTTTCCCTTTGTCACATGTATTTATATACAAGATAGAAAACACAAACCTTAACAATTAAAATCGTCAACAAGAACTTGACCAAAAAGTTGTCGACAATAAAATATCGTCGACAAGAAAAAGTTGTCGACAATAAAATATCGTCGACAAGAAAATACTGCCAACAAGAACCGACAACAATTGCAAAACCTACGACAAAACGAAGGATTAGACACTAAAAATGAAATGCCAACACCCGGATATCAAAACGAAAAGGTGGGTCCCCAATTTTGGGGTGTGTTGTGGATCAGCCACAACAAATGGCGACTCTGCTGTCAAATGCTCCTGAGCATTTGGTGAGAACCCAACCTGGAAACATATATAAACTCAAAAACATGCATTAGCACATAAGCAATATAACAAATGCCCAAAGATCAGAAGTACATGAATCATCAGAATCATCAAGTATTAGCTCGGTGTGTGCAATGTGTTTTCATTCCCTATCGTTTGAAATTGATCAACATTCCATTGTCAGTTTTACATGAATGCATATGTGAGATTGTGAATGATTTGTGTAACCTAATAAATATGCTTGGAGATTTTGCTTTTTAAAAAAAAACATAGACCTTCTAGTATCATACACAAACATTCAAGATTGCCAAACCCTCTTAGGATCAACTATATGAATTGCTTTATTATATATCCCAAAGTTGGTTATGAGTCCCTACTATCTTGAACCCATGTGCAAGTGAAAGTGAAATCAGAACTTTGGGGAATCAGACTCCCAACCAACCGAGATGAGAGTTTAACCCTATCCTTACTATTCTGATTTAGAATTCATTACCTCACTTTGAGCAAAATAATTTAACCAATTATGAAAGAAATGGTCATGCTAGTCTAACCCTTTGGACAATCAGTGGTCTTGTTTTTTAGACAAGACATGTTGCCATGCATGGGCATACTTAACCCCACAATCCAAAACTTATCTTCATTTCTTTGGACCTTGGGGATGACTACCCATCCTTTGCAGAGGACAAGTAGTACGATCCTTCCAATCCAATATAAAGATGAGATGGGAAAAATTTATTTTTTACTTCTTGGACCTTAGGGATGACTACCCATCCTTGCTAGGGACATGTAGTACGATCCTTCCAATCCAAAATTTAGATGTAAATGGAAAATATTAATTTTATTGCTTAGACCTTGGGGATGACTACCCATCCTTTGCAGAGGACAAATAGTACGATCCTTCCAATCCAAGATTTATTATGAAATGAGACATAAGAGCTTTGGGGAATTGGATTCTCAACCTAAATGAGATGAGAATTTATGCCCTATCCTTACTACTCCATGTAGGTCAAATCAAAGCTTTGGGGAATTGGATCCTCAACCTAAGTTCGATGAGGATTTAACCCTATCCTTACTACTCTGATTTTAGGCTTTTAAGCTCTATGGAAGTGGTCAAAACCACTGTTTTAAGGATCATGCTGCATAAATAGGATAGACATGAAATACTTCTTTCGCCCAACCTTTCCTTCCAAGTTAGGTTTTGATCATTTTGCTCAAGATCCTTTTTAATGTATAAGACGTGCTTGGTTCAAGATATCTCAAGACTCAGTTTCCCACCTTAGGATTTTTCTTATTTATGTGATAGCATAACCTCAAGAGGATTTGACATACTTTAATGATTTGTATTTGAAATGCATTTGCAACTACGATGGCATGTATGTGCAAAGCGAGATGTAATACGAATGCATTGTCTTTTGAATTGCAGATGAAGTATTGCTATATAAAACTGACTACTTCATGCATCACAAAATCAAACGATACTATTAAACTGTTTGTGTTACTTGTGGAGCTTTTACAAGACAATTCCAATGTTTCATATTCTCCCGATCTAGAACATAAGTTAGCATCTCAAGGCAACTTTTTCATCATCATTTTTTTTTTTTTTTTATAGACAAACAAAACATGTCAAATAAACACACATCTTTAAATTAAAACTTATTCAATCCAAAACCAAACTGCAATCCCAAAAATGAAAATTTGAAAACACAAACCAAAAACCAAAAACCAAAATTTATATACAAATGTACACTATAATACAAGATGATGCAAAGCTTAGCTTATCACTTTCCTGGATCCCACACATGATTAGAACATTTCAACAAAAATATGACATAATATGCATGCCAAATGTTGTGGGAATCTAAGACCAGACCAAACAATGCAACAAATTTCCACTTGCCATGCTCACCATACCAATTTGATTTAGTTCCAATAATACTCCCATAGGTGAGCATCAAATTACTAGAATGATTAGACAATAAATGATTTTCAATTTTATCATGTCTATTCTTTAAAATATAATCTTCATAATTCCCTCCTTGATTTAGAATTAGGCTATCCTTTTCAAATATGCAATTTTGTAAGTAGTAGCCTATTTCTACAAATTTCTTAGCCAAATCATTTTCCAAATTTGTAGGCCAATCAAATTTGTGTAACAATTTACAAGCATCTAAGATATTTACTAAATTAGGATCATTAAAAGTTTTTATCCTAGATTCAATTAGTAATTGTTGATGAATTTTATTTAACAATTCAAGTGCATCAACTTCTTTTCCATTCATTAAAACCATGTTATTAAAGGTGTGATTAAAAATTATACCTTGTTTTTCATTTACCTTTAGTGACATTTCATCATTCAAATTATTTAAATTCAAAATATGGTCATCCTTTTCAATCCTCAAACACTCTTGGTCAAAGTGTATGTCAAGTAATCTGCTTTGATGATCACTTATTTGAGTTGCTTCCAATTGATCCATCTCTTTATCATTTGGTTCTAATTCTTTGTTCACTATCCATGGCATCTCTTCATTTGAATCCCCAAAATCATCATGCAAACTTGCATCCACACTTTCAATGAATTTATATTTTGTCCCCTTTTCAAATCTCGTGAATATGAGGTCTTCGTATGATGTAGAAGGTTCAACATCCTGTATATCAAGTAAAATATGAGTTTCATCTATAGGGATGTGAGAAAATAATGCATTATCATATCTCCCCCAACCATTGTGAAAATTGTCATCCAAATCCATGGCATGAAATTCCATGATATTTATGACATGATCTTTTGATTCCTTCGTCAATTCTTTTTCTTCTTTGTCCTTGGTAATAGAATAATTATAATCTTCCAAAATTTGATGAGATTTGAAACCCTCTTCCAAAACATCCTCAAATCGTACAGGAGTTGTAATATCTTCCTTTGAGTAGGCAATTATGTTGTCCTGTATATCAATTGGCACACGAGTTTCATTAGTAGTTTTGGAATGAGTAAAATCTTCCCACTTCTTCCAAGCATCATAATAATCATCTTTCAAAATCAAGTGGTGACGTTCAACTATTTCTTCAACATCTTCCAATTCATCAATGTGCTTCTCATCAAATTCATCTTCACCTTCCTTAAATGGTTCAATTATTTCCAAAAGTGGGTTATTTCTTGAATTCAAATTTATAAGGCTATCATTGTCCAAATTAGTAACCCATGATTCATTATCATAATTTGGAGGGTGAAGAATTTCTTGATCTTTAATTTTACACGTCTCATCAATAGTATCTTCCAAGAACAAGTGGTGAGACTCTATCATGTCTTCAAATTTATTTATTGATTTTCTTTCCATTTCACTTTCAACCATTTCATTCAATTCTATGGTGGGTTCCATCCATTCACATATATCAAACATTGTTGAATTTAGAACCCCTTCATCTAGATAATCATGTATCTCTACATGATCCTCACTAGTGGATGTTGTCTTAGCAATTTGCACCTCCTCGTGGACTACATCCAAGGTGGTCATAAAATTTGGGTATTCAAATTCATCCCCTTGATCATTTACCTTAGATATCATTGGAGTGGAGGGTGCTATGTTTGATGGTTGGTGTAGGTTGGCATCAAAAGAACAATCTCTCATGTGAATATGTTGTGCCTTTTCTTCTTCAAGACCTTGTCGTTCTATCTCTTCTAAGATCTCATGGATTCTCTCTAGGGACAAACCACTCAGTTTTTCCTCAATGAGTGAAGCAAGTGTGGGGTGTATGGCTCCTAGGTATACTTTCATGGCTTCCTCTTCTAATGTGTTAAAATTTTCCCACATTTGGGAGTGCAACTCACGAAATATTTCATTGAATTGACTCAAGGATTCATTAGACTCTTTACATATGGAGGTAAACTGATTTTTCAATATTTCTAAGTCAGCCTGATTACCAAAATGATTAAGATAGGCTGCTTCTAGTTGTATCCAAGAAGTCCTAACCTCCATGGGTAGTTGGCTATACCAAAAGAATGGTCTATCATCCAAAATGTATGCAAATAACTTACAAGCCACCTCCTCATAGAAAATCTGGAATTGACATAATGCATTCTTGTAGACATGCAGCTTTTGCAAGTATCCTAGTGGTACCTCTTGATTAAAACACCGTAAAAAATCCAATAACATTTTAGGAACATGATATGGTACCACAGGTATAGACAAACCCTTATAATGATCCTCTATTATTAATACCATTCTCTCTCTTAGAGATGTTATTTCAGCTCTTAGGGATACCCTTTGCTCCTCAAGTGTTGCCATTAGTGAACTTAAAATGTAATTTTAGAACCAAATCTGTTGAATATTCAACCTGCAATATAAAACAGAAATCAAGTTAGCATCAACTAAGAGATGTATTCATTAAAATCAAATGAAAAGTAATTGCATGAGACCAAAATTCTGAAAAATTAAATCAAATCACTTTAATTCTGTATGAACAATCAGAAAAATATACAACATACCTGAATTGCTTAAAATAGAATAGGTAAATAAATTCAGACCGTCCTTTTTACAATCCGTTGAATGTTAGAGGACTAATGCATACAAAAATTTAAAATTATATTACACTAAAAATAAACCCGTACGGCCCTCCTAGCACCAATCCGTTGAGTGGTGTTAGAGGCCGTATATGCTAATAAAATGGACTTGAAATTTTTAGCAATGTAAAGCTCTTAAACAATTAAAAACCCGTAGCATCTAAAATCACGATAAAATAAACCCTTTTCAGGCCCTCCTTCTAGCGCCAATCTGTTGAGTGGTATTTTCACCCGATTGTGAAAGCACACTCTCCGATAGGATTTGGGTTCTAAATCCTCTGCTTGCAAAGAAATTAAACATGTAACTTCTCCAAGGTTCCTGTTATGTGAGCATTTTGCATCTGTGTATGAAAGATATTAAATTAAAATGCTTGGAACACCTTAGTGATTGCAAGTAACTGAAAACAAGGGGCACTGTGGTTTATTTTACTGTGAAATAAATGATTGTTCATTGAACCCTTATAAAACAAACGTGAGTTGGCCCTCATATGACCACGATGTAATGCTTTAATTCCTTTTATCTTGATGGTTTTAAGATAGATTTTATCTTGCATTAAATCCTCAATGATGAATAGGGTCTTCAAATGTAACTTCAAAATGTCACTTTAACTTATCCCTCTTAAATGAAATCAAATTTTCATCAAGATGAACAATTAAGTGCTTTAAGGAAAAGACTTTCAATGTAGTACTCAAACTACCCCTCCTTCGTAAAATTGGAATTTTTATGAAGAAAGGGTAATTTTAGGCCCAAAATGAAATTTGTGAAAATGCCATAAAACATAACCCCTTCAATGAAATTGGAATTTCCATGAAGGGAATGTCATCATAGGCTCATGAATGCAAAACAAAACTGGAAAAATGAAATTTGACCTTAAAATGGAAAATTTCTATTTTCGGATTTTAAAATCTGTAACAAAACAGCAACTTCGATGAATTTTTAAAAATACTAAACAACTCCGAAAATGAAATTTCAAAGTGCGTATTGGAAGTCTGAATTATAATCTACGCAATGGTGAAATCATTTTTAGATTTTGAAATTTTTTTAATGTTTATTTTAATGCCTGAAAATAAGAAAAAATTCTGAAATTAAAATTTTTGAAAACAGAAAATTAAAATTTGCATCAAAATAATTGCTGAAAATGCGGCAATGCAAAAGCTCCTTCAGTTTGATAGCACCCCATCCTGCAAAACCGAATACGTGAGAGTTTCGTACATGCAACCTAGCTTATTTGACCTGCAAAATAAACACAATCAAAGTAAACTAGGTGCTGGCTCCTAGGGTTTTAAATAATTTCCAGATTGCAGACATTCACATGAAATAACCCAAAACAATGGCATAAATTTCACATACAAATCTGAAATTTGGAAGGAGAAACATAAAACAATTAAAATAGAGCATGCAGAAAATTTCTCATCCTTTCTTGCTAACAAGGCCTGAAATTTCTGAAGAGAAGCTTTGGCATTCAAATTATATTCCTAAGTTTTACAAATCATCCCAAATCGTTCCCATTTGGCCATGCCAAAAATTCCAGTCCCCTCTTCCTTTTCTCATTCGATGAATACTTTAAAGGTTTTCAAAACAACTCTTCGTTTCCCTTCGAGTGTTGTCTTTTGGTTTATTTTCTACGCTTCCACTCTCCTTCCGCTTCCTTCCTCAAAGGTGCTTCGTTCCTCTTTTAATTTGCAACATCTTCTTCAACCTCCATGTTTACTCTTTCTCCATTAGTAACCGTCGCTGCTAAATAATTATGACAAGCCCCTTATCCTTGGATTGGAGGAAGCCATCATGACGCCACCAGTAAATGCACAAACGTGGCCCTTGGTAAATGATAGGACTATGTCCATCCCCTTAGCATCTTCGTGCCAACATGGTAATCTTCTGCCGTCGCTGCCGTTACTGTGTTTTAATATTTTTCTCAATATGCTGCCACTACAACGCCATAACGCCTTTGTCCATAACACCACTCAACACAACCTCAGAATCTTCATCAGACATTCAGAATCAGGTATATTCTATATTATTTAGCATACTTTCTATGTTTAGCACTTATTCATGCTTTCTGTATTCATATAAATCAGCATTGGCATATAGAATAGCTTAGATTCATCTTGGCCAAACCTAGAAATTGAATGATTAAAGTACAAAATGAACACATCAAACCTACTCTCAACCTAGGCATGGAAACTGCCACTCAAAAGTTTCTTGGTGAACCCACCATCCGTCGAAAATTCACCCTTATACCCCTCCCCCGAGAGGTGCAACCTTCAAAGGGCCTCTCAGTCTGAGGTAGTGTCCCATCCTTATCGCATCCCCCTTCCGGGTGTGTATCCTATAGCCTTAAGGTAAGGATGCAAAAAATTTGGAGCGATACAGTTACCACTTGTAAGATTATTCCACTGGTAGGTAGGTTCTTGGGTTCTATTGCTAGCGATGGAAATCATCCCATGGTGTTATGTCAAAACTAAGGACCAAAGGCGATGAAGCATAACATGGGTGGAATCATGAGGTTTTTCCTTTTATTTCCTTCCCCTCATCTAGTGTTTCCTATTTTTTTGGTACTCTTTTCTTTTCTTTTATCTCTTTTTCTCTTTTTTTTTTATTAGTGCTCTTTTATTTTCTCATTGTGTTCTTTTGTATGTGCGTTGACTTTTGTTTTCTATCCAATATTCTTATTTTTGCTTATGCTTGATCCCTTTGTTTATCCCTAGGTCATATGTTGACCATGCAAGTGATAGGACGAGCAAGGGAAATCGTTCGCTAGATGGCGATATCTACTCCAGATGTTTTCTTCCATACACTCAAAATTGTTTAATGTGTAACCTATTGTGAGTGGTCCATGAGAGAAGTTAAACCGGTCTAAAGAACCATAATAATAATGTACAAGACTTGTTAGCTAGGGGTGACAATGGATTTACTGAACTTAAGAGTAGTCAAATTCGAAAATGACACCTATGTATATCCTAATCCTGAAAAAGGGGGAATGGACGTCCAGGTGGTGATGCTAACAAGTGCATTTGTTACTCCTACTAAAGGCGCACTTTGGGGGAGAATGTACAAACATGAACTGAAATTTTAAATGAAAATCATATGGATATGTGCAATGGATGTGAATTTAACTGATGCGAGTGGAGGAATGCAATATATACAAGAGGACATTCATGATGTTTTTAGAAGGAGAATTTCAGAAGATTTATGTATAATTGAATAGTATTGTTTAGTGATGGTCAACACAATATGGCATGATAAAGGTTTCCCCAGTGTGTGGGGTGTGTAGAAATTGTAATTTGTGGTGTTGCATGCGATAATGGCAAAAATGTAGAGGAATATGATGATAGAATATACATATGGAAGAAGATAGAAGAAATATACATTGGTAACCAACAAGAGCAAATGGGATTACCAAAGTTGAAAGATAATAGAAGAAAGGGGTTAGACCAATGTAGGTATGTAGCCACTCAAATCATGACCATACAACCACACAAAGAGATGCAAAGAAGTAGAGGAAGAAGTAAGGGAGATGATAGAAGAGAACCTACCGATGGGTAAAATGGTGTGGTTCAGGATGTGCATGAGAGAATGGAGTAATAGTGGGGTATGGATAATTTACCCTATTGTAGATGTAATGGGAAGGTGGTATCATGGATTCTCATGATAGTCAGGTTTGTGGAATGCTATAGTATGGAGGGCTGATTAGTCAGGTGGCTCAAGGTGTTGTCTCAAGTGATGTTGGGTGAGTATCATGTAGCATGTTGTTTACCAAGGTTTCAAATGATCTGCACTCTTTGATAGCATGGCCTGGCTGGTGGTGGTAGATGTAGTATTCACTCTCATGGTAGTTGCATGGTTTAGGGCACAATGGATCTATAGGCCAGGTCTCTAGGAGAGCCAAAAGGCCTTGGTGCATCAGGTGGTAAAACATCTCGGACAGTGGGTAGGTGGAAATTTTGTATGGTAGGTATAGTACTCTCGCTAGGATGAAGGGGTATGATGTGGAGTGAAGTTCAATGTGGGAGGTATGGGTCAAGAGTTCGATGTAAGTCAAAACCTAGGGTGATGAATGAATCTACAAGGTGTCAGTGATGTACGTAGTGTTATCAGTTGATGAGTAGGAATCTGGCACTAACAGTGACTCATATGGAGCTCTAGGGCTTCCACATAGGTGAGGATATACTAGAGTTCCTAATGAGGTGATAATGAAACTAGTGAAGGTGGTGAATGAGCCTCTATTGAGAAAGGGGTATCACAATGGGTATGGATGGATGGATGGGACCGTGATGAGGAGACATCAGGGTGAAATGATCTAGGAGGATGTAAAGCTCGATGAAGTGGCAAGCCTCAAAATGGTAAATATGGGTGGCATGGGAGATGGTCCTGAAATATGATGGATTTGTGAAGGTGGGATGTGGGAGGAAGCAAATTGCATTTCATGGGTAGCATGGGCCTGTAAGGCTTGGGCATATATGGATTCCCCATTTGAGAGTGGAGGTGGTAGGCCCGGAGAGAGTGTTTGTTGAGGAGTGTATCCTATATTTGGTGGATGATAGACGTCACTGGGGTGATGTGGAGACTTGGTTGGGTGGTACGGGTTCCTTGCCTCTCTGGATAAATGAGGACAATACCCACGAAGATGGTTATTGGAGGTTTCCTCCTTCTCATAGAAGAAATACATGGATACCTGGTTGTCTCTAGATTGGGGTGAATAGGAAGAACCTCGATGGTGAGGTGACCTATGGTGGGGTGGCGAGTGATGATCCAAGTGTGGTGAATGTGACGTCTACCTAGGGTGAATGATAGGTAATGGTTGGGCTAGGTCAGCCGGTGTAATGGGTACAAACTATGGTGGTGGAGGGTTTTGCATGGTGATGCGTGAGGATGCTATAGTATTCTCCTACTGACGATGTGGATCCTACAAAAGGAAAAACAATACCCATATCATAAAAATGACATAAATATGAAAGTACATGTATAGTAAAATAATAAAGTAAAATAACATATCTACATGGTGATGTGCTTAGTGACTTGTAAATAGTAGTGTGTGGCACTCATGATGATGGATACCTTTGTGTATTAAAAATTGAATTCACAGAGATGCAAGATGTTTTTGGGTTCAGGGTCATTAAGGCCTTCAATATTGGCCAGTCGATATGCTCTTGAACCATATTTGTGTGTTATAATGAATGGACCCAACCAGTTTGACATAAACTTATCACGCTGATGGTGAGGCTGACTCATGATTTATTGGTTTTCCTTGAGAACTAGGTCACTGATTTTAAACTCGCACTGATGTACCTTAATATTGTAGGCATGGCGAATGTAATCTTGATAGACTCATGTGTGCTTGATTGCATGAATACGGTGTTAATTGATAAGTGTCAATTGATCTAAACAAGGTTTGAAAGTAGTGTCGTTGTCAATGAAATCCTTCATAGAGATCCTTAAGGAAGGTATCTCAATTTCAAGGGGCATGAAAGCGTCAGCACCATATACAAGTGAAAAAGGTTTTGCCCTAGTAGGAGTATGGATACTCGTACGATATACCCACAAGGCTAGGGGTATTTGGTTATGTCAGTTATGATGAGATTCTGCTACGGTTTTACAAAGGATGGAACAAATGGTTTTGTTTGTGGCTTTTGCCTGGCCATCACCCTGAGGGTAGTATGGGGTAGAAAAACTATGATGTATGTGAAATTTGTCACATAGGGCTTAAAAATTTTTGTTCTTAAAGGATTTCCCATTATTAGAAATTATTTGGGAGGGGATTCTAAAATGACATATGATATGGTCTGTGAGAAATGCTATAATTTTTGCTCTTGTGGTTTGGACCAATGGGATGGCTTCGACCCATTTTGTAAAATACTCTATGGTAGTGATGATAAATTTGTGGTTGCTTGAGGAAGCTAGTGTAATCTATCCGATTAGATCTAGGCCCCATTGGGAGAAATGCCACAAGGAATGGATAGGTTGAAGTTCTTGGGATGGAAGATGTGTTAGGTTTGCATGTTTTTGGCATTTGATGCAAAGCTTCACATACTTGCAGCATTCATGCTCCATTTTGGGCCAGTAATAACCCATACGAAGGATGCATTTGGTGATTGCCATGCCACTAAAATGGCCACCATAAGTACTATCATGGGTTTCCTCCACAACCCATTATGATTCTTGTAGTTCTAGGCAATGCAAGAGCATGTCATCATAGCTATGGTGATAAAGGATGTCCCCCCAACAAGGTGTAGTGGATTTCTCTCTAATTGAAGGTTCAACGTTGAGCGTGGGGTAAATCACAAGGTAGGAAACCTAATTTGATGTATTTTTTAATTTGTGAAAACCATGGATCATGGGGTTCAGTTTTTACCACATACACATCATCATCATCTATAGGAGGTGAGGGTGATATGGCAGATTGAGTGAGCATATGGATGTATACAAATGTTGTGTCATATGTTGGATTTTGTGGAATGAGGGACCCTAAGGAGGCCATAGTATTTGAAAAATGGTTTGATGATCACGAAGCGGCTTCGAGGTCATACCACTCAAATTGAGATAAGAGTTGTGGGATTTTCTTATATTGTTGGAGGATTGGGCAATTGCATAGCCAAATTTCCTACACTTGATTTACTATCATGAGTGAATTTCCTATTAAGTGGAGGTGTTTAATATGCATGGAATGTGCTTGTTACAGTCCTAGGATTAGGGCTTCATATTCTACATTGTTGTTGGTATAGGGGAAGTCGAGTTTGAATGAGAAATGGAGCATTTATCCTTCAGGTGTGAAGAAGACAATTCTTGCACCCCCAACATGGAGACATTTGGAACCATCAAAGAATAAGGTGAGGTCAGCTACGACTTTGGGTTTAACATATTCTTCAGCTTCGGTTATGTAGAATATGGAATCATCTGGAAGCTGAATGAGGAGGGGTTGATTATCATTCAAAAGGGCTTTGGCTGGTTGGTTGGTGATGACCTTCCCTTTGATGGAATTTAGGAAAATGAATTCTCTATTGAAATCGGTTAAGAGCATGATCCATTTAGATGTGCGAGAATTGTGATAGCTCTTGTTCATCATGTATTGTAGGGAATTATCTCGGGCGATGACAAAAGTTATGTGATTTAACATGTAGTGGCATAATTTTTGAGTGACGAATACGACCGCTAGGCATTATTTTTCCATGTATCCGTATCTTATTTCATAACTGAATAGTGTGCAGCTAATATAATAGATCCCCTACTCTTTGTCGAGCACATTCTTTTGAGATAGGAGTGTACCTAGCATGAGCTCTGTAGCTAAAATATATAGGATCAATGGCAATTCTGGATGTGGTGGTGACATAACCGGTGGTGATGTGAGGTAGGTTTTGATAGAATCAAATGCTCCTTGATAGTTGTCACCCCATTTGAATATTACTCTCTTTTGTAGGAGGTGGTTGAATGGCTGACACTTGTCAGATAATTGCACTATGAATCTACAAATGGAAATTATCTTGCCCTGGAGGCTGTGCAATTTCTTCAATATGGTAGGAGGAGGCATCTCGATGATGGCTTTCACCTTACTAGGATCAACCTAAATTCTTCATTGGGAAATAATGAATCCTAGTATTTTTCCTGAGATAACACCAAACATGCACTTATTTGGGTTCAAGCGTACATTGTGTTCTAATAATCGGTCAAAAATTTGATAGAGATCTTCGATATGGTCTGCACGTTTCTTGTATTTGGTGATGATATCATATACATAGTCTTCAATGTTTTTGTGCATCAAGTCATGGAAGATATAGGTCATTGTGCGTTGGTAGGTTGCTCGAGCATTTTTTAGGCCAAAAGACATGACTTTATAGCAAAAGGTCCCCAGGGTGTTGTAAAGGAGTTTTTGTGTTGATCGACTGGGTTGATCCTAATTTGATTGTATCTAGAGAATTCATACATGAGGGAGATCATCTCATGGCCTGTGATGGAGTCAACAAGGGAGTCAATGTTAGGTAGGGGGAAATTTTCTTTAGGCCAAGCTTTGTTTGAATCACAAAAATTTGTGCAGACACAAACTTCGCTAGATGGCTTAGGTATAGGGACCATGCTGGATACCCATTCAAGATAGTCGATGGGTACAATGAAATCGATGTCTACGATATTTTGGATCTTGGACTTCACTATTAATGCGATAATTGGATGCATGTGTCGCAGCTTTTGTCTTACCAATTTGGCATTAGGAATGAGTATGAGGTTATGAACCACTATGATAGGGTCAATTCCCCATATATCCTTGTATTACCATGCAAAAACTTGAATGTACTTACGAAGGAAGTTTGTGAAGGCAATGCACTCTTTAGGTGAGAGGCTAGCAACTAGTTTAAGGATGTGGGGATTTTTGGGATCATCACCAATGTCAACATCGATAGTGTCTTCAATGAGTTGTTGGCAATTTAAGTTATTTTATGTTGTCATTGATGTCACATGGATCATTGATATCACATGGATCACATTGAGTTTTTGTGGCAAAAGCACTTCATAAAATAATCATTTATGATATTTTGGAGAGCATGGAAATATACAGGTTTTTTGTGAAAACCAAGGTAGGTAAAATAAAAGGTTTTATTTAAAACCATGGATGATAGATTTCAAATGGGTTTTTCTTAAAACCCAATTTGGATTTTCATTTCATCGAAAAAGGTGCCCCGATGATGGAGATATTTAATTTTAAATATTTAGTTTAAATTTTAAATTGTTTAAAATTTAAATTTAAATTTTAAAATTAAAAATAAAAAGTAATCCATCGACGTCATCGAATATGAGGGAGAAAACTATATAAAAGTATGCCTAAGGTTTATTAATCAATAGATTGCTCTCAGGAATTAATGCGATTGTTGGAAAGCAAAAAGAACCTGTGTGTTGAATTTAAAGCATGTGTGAAAAAGGCTTGTGAAAGGTTTATGAAATTTTGGGTCTATTGAAGAAACGTTCATGGAGGATAACCAAGCACATAGGCACATTTGGCCTAGTGGTTCGTGTGTTATGTATGAAGCAAGAGGTCCTATGATAGAGTCTCACCGAGTATGCTTGCTATGTTGAAACACTCGAAGCATTTTTAAGTTTTCAAAGGGCACAAAATATTAAGGTATTTATTTTTATTTGTGTCCCTTTGAACACGTGAGGGTGTGTGGCCCAACGATGGCTTGGCCATGGTTAAGGCACTGAGAAAGGAGGTGTCGAGGGATCGAATCCCGTCAAGGACAAAGGCAAGTTAATATTTTTTAATATTTTATTTTTCTAAAGTTGCCCTAGGAGAAATAAGGGTTGTGATGCACTTTAATAAAAAGAGATATTTCTGGTGATTTTATTTTTGGAAGTATGTCATATTATATATCGTTGGAAAGATTATTTCAAGGGCTATTTGATTAACTTAATTAGAGGGAGAAATAAGGTATGTGTAAAGAGATATTTCTAATTTTGTAAAGGGGTTCAAAAGTGAAGGTTGCTTTGTTCTTTTTCAAAGGGGATTAAATCTTTCATGATGGGATATGGTGTATTTTATTGAGTAGGAGTAATAAGGTGTTATTTGGATATTATTGTTGTGCTATTAATCAAGATCTCTAACCCTTCTTTAAAGTTGAAAAAGAAAGTTTGTTGAGTGTGGCATATTTAGTGGACAACTAATAAGGCATCAAAAAGGTATGAGCAATATTCTCCATTGACTTTGTTTATGGTGGTTGATTTCTGAAATATCATTGGAGAGAAAAGGATTGATTGTGGTTTTCTTTTCAAAAGTGGCTGGTTGAATACTTCAAGGTTTTCTGGTTTGATAGTTGTGATTAAACCTTGTTTTATAAGAATTATTGTTGAAGCCCATTGCTTGTACAAAGAACTTGAATTTGAGTTAGAGGAGAACATGAGTATCATTGTTATGTGAGATTTGTGGTTGAGCATTGTTGGAAATATTTTGAGTTGATTGATTCATGCTTAAAATAGGGTTTGTGAGAAACATTTTTTCCTTATGGTGATTGGTTGAGTTGAGTTGATTGAGCCTAGTCAAGTTATTGTGTGAAGTGGTTGTTCAAGTTCCATGAAACAAACTTCGATATTCTGATTTGAGTTGATTTTGAGTTGAGAAAGAAATTGAGTTTGTGAATAGAACATATTGAGTCTCTAGCACTTCTCTTTATGCTTCTATAATATTTAGCTGAGTTGAGATTTATTTTATTTGATTTGAGTTGAGATTGATTTGAGTTGAGTTGAGATTGATTTGAGTTGAGATCATTGTTGTCATCCATTGAAGAGTGCATTGCCATTCATTGTTGAGTTCATCATTGAGCCTTGCCTTTATAGATTTTTGGATGAGATTTGAGTGATACTTGAGCATGATTGATTGAGCCTTTGAGAAGGCTTTTGGGATAGATTTCTAGACAGATTTAAGGCAGCTTTTGTGCATGATTGATTGAGCCTTTGAGAAGTCTTTAGGGACAAATTTCTAGATAAAATTGAGGCAGATTTTTAACATTATTGATTGAGCCTTTGAGAAGGCTCTTGGGATAGATTTATGGACATATTCTAGAGTATATTTCAGCAAGTTCTTTGTGAGCTTGTTGAGTAGATTTTGAGCAAGTTCTTGGTGAGCTTGCTAAAGTAGATTTGAGCAAGTTCTTGGTGAGCTTGCTGGAGTAGATTTGAGCAAGTTCTTGGTGAGCTTGTTGAAGTAGATTTGATAAAGTTCTTGGTGAGCTTGCTAAAGAAGATTTGAGAAAGTTTTTGGTGAGCTTGCTAAAGCATATTTGAGCAAGTTCTTGGTGAGCTTGCTAAATCATATTTGAGCAAGTTCTTAGTGAGCTTGCTAGAGCATATTTGAGCAAGTTCCTAGTGAGCTTATTGGAGAATATTTGAGTAAGTTATTGGTGAGCTTGTTGGAGCAAATTTTGAGTAGGTTCTTGGTGAGCTTGTTGAAGTAGATAAATGGATTGCCTAGCTAAGTAGATCAATGGATTGCCTTGCTGAGAAGATTAGTGAATTACCTACCTGAATAGATCAGGATTTCCTAGTTGAGTAGATCAATGGATTGCCTACCTAAGCAGATCAATATTGCCTATCTAAGCAGATTAGTGGAGTGCCTTATTGAGTAGATCAGTGGATTGCCTAGCTAAGTAGATCAATGGATTGCATTGCTGAGTAGATCAATGGATTGCCTTACTAAGTAGATCAATGAATTGCCCACCTAAATAGATCATTGGATAGCCTATATTTGAGCAGATCAAAGTAATAATTTGTATTGGGATAAGGATACCTATTTCTTTGTGAAATATTATAAGGATATTATCTTGTGGACTACCCCACATTGGGGGAACCACATTAAATCTTGTGTCTCAATTATGTGTGGTGATTTGTGCTCTTGCTTACTATTTCTATCTATGTCATTAATGCACACTGCTATATTTGGTTATTGAAATTAAAGATACTAATTTATATTTATTTGGAAAGAAAGTAAAAAGTGGGTGCTATACTATTCACCCCCTCTCAGTATAAGCTTGTGTTCTTCAATTGGTATTAGATCGGGTTCCTTCAGAAAGGCTAACATCCTGAGGGTAGATTCTATAAGAACACAGATGGATTCATAGAACAAATCATCTACAATTAAGGCTCCACTATTTGATGATAATAATTATGCTTTCTAGAGCATGAGAATGAAGAACTACTTGATATCACAAGGATATGAGGTATGGGAGATGGTTGCAAAAGAGTATAAGGCTGAAGGTGATCCTGAGATAGATGAAACTATCAGGAAATTGGTTGAGATCAATGCAAGGGCAATGAATTGTATTTTGAGTGGGCTACATGAGATATATTTTGTAAAGGTCATGGTATGTAATTTAGCTAATGAAATATGGACCAAGTTATGGAACACCTATGAAGGAGATTCCAAGGTAAATTTGGCAAAAATAAAAACTCAGAAAAAAAATTGAGGAATTAAAAATGGAAGACTCTGAAGATATTGCAAAGTTTTTACTTCGAGTTGATGAGATTACTAACATCATGAGAGTTATAGGATTTTATATGAAATAATTAGATGTTACTCAATTTTGCAGACCAAACAAGGTGAATGGTTTCCTATTTTTGTCACATTCCCGTGCATTTAATTATCAACCCAGGGAGCTTCGTAAACTTACGAAGAGTCAGAATTAGGTTACTACAATACCACTGGAGGTGAATCTGCTAATCCTACATTTTGGGGGGTGTTATTGAAATGGTTTTTCAACCATTCCCACACTCCTCAATGATTTATGTAAGAAGAACAGAATTAAACCTACAAAAAATAAATCATGTACGCGTTCTTGAAAATAAATCTACTGCAAATGTTGGAACTAATAAACTAACAAACGTTCTTATGAAAGAAATAAACTAATTAAAATTAATAAATGAAAAGTAAATGGGGAAGAAATACTGGCTTGGAGTGGGCCTAGGCTCCAGCAGCTTCTTCCCGATCGAACACGCGCTTAGAACTTCTAGAACTTTAATATATTCATCAACACACTACAATTTATCTCTGTATGTCTAAATGGATCTTTATTTTATTTCTATATATTTCTCAGAACGATCTGTGTGTGTTTATATAACACACCCATAGAACTTATGTTATAGAAGTAGTTACAACAGTCGATATGTCCCAGACTAAATCAAGATAGTCTCGTAAATGCAATCAACATCTGGCATTCTGTTCTAATGGCGGCGTGTTCGTTGTTCGATTTGTGCTTTGCCTGGCATCAGTAAGACGTTTCGATACGTTGGTGCAATATCCAATTTAGCTCTGCATGACACAGAGCTAGAACTACACCAGCCATTATCGTCCACATCATTCAAATCTGGTCAACGAGAAAAGAATCAGTGGCGCATTCTAGTTGTGGGGAGGCACTTGCATTTTGCTAGCACTTTTCGACTATGGGGAGGCGCTTGTCTTTTGTTGGCACATTTTGGTTGCAGGGAGGCACTCGTCTTCGGTTGGCACCTTTTGACTGTAGGGAGGTGCTCGTATTTAGTATGCGCCTTTCGACTGCAGGGAGGCGCTCGTATTCAGTTAGCGCCTTCCAACTATAGGGAGGCGCTCATATTCAATTCGCGCCTTCCGACTGTAGGGAGGCATTGGTATTCAGTTGGCACATTTCGACTGCAGGGAGGCACTCGTATTCTCTTCATTAACCCCCGATGAAATAAAGTGCCAGGTCCATCAAAAGGACCTCGACCATTCCAAATCTAACTAAATCAACTGCAATTCCACAAAACATACTAAAAACACACAAATTAGATAACACGCATAATTATATCAAATATCTATACAATCATTCATAAAAGTATGCAATCCTTATTATACAATTGCATATTGATCAAAGAAATATGTACAAAATATGAGCATTTCTGGTGCTCATCATCCCCCCATGCATAACATATGCCACACCCTCGTGGCATCCAAGCTGTAGGTAGCCCTCTAACTTTTCATCGTCACCATCTCTTGGAGGATTTTGCTGCGGCCCGAGTCTGTCTTTTCGTGTCGATGGGAAACTGTAGCTGTCAATTTTCCTCTTCTTGTTCTGGCTACTACTAGTGGTGGTCTAGCCATAATTGTTCCTACCGATTGAAATGCAGCTTTGGCAACTTGCCAGAGGTCGGTGTCTAGAGTTCTGACCACTGCCAGAGGGATATCCGAGTTATCCCCTCTGGAAGGCACTACTTGGGCCTTGTATAATCTGGCCACTTTAGGGGTAAGCCTTGTATTCTCCTTTGCAATCGTAGAGGCCTCCAATTGTGGGCCATATACTCCCCACCATTCCAAGTACTTCCTCATCATGGCAGGTCACTCTCAGGATGAACCATAGATGTCCCAAAACTGGCTGTCTTTTGCAACATTGATGCAGATGCCAGAATATCCTTTTACCCTCGAGGATGCCTTCCTGGCCTCCTTGGCTACTTTCATTTCATTGCATCGCTGCTCGAAATATTTTTGCCTTTCGATGAACGGTTGCATGTCCCATTCGTCCTCTTCGAAGTCGGTGAAGGTCACTTTTGCCTTTTTCGAGCCGTCGTAGGCCTCTTTGCCTTGGCTTCTGTAGAAAATGTGGTGGCTTGGATAGGGGTCTCTCATTTCTCCTTCGAGGACTTCTCCTTGCTCTGAAGGATCAACTGTGCTGCTATCTCTGGGGGTGATCCTCCATTCACCTGTCTACCTGGTTTCGACCCCTCAGGTTCTTCTCCTTCTTCAGGCCTGGGGAGGTCCTCCTTATCCTCTGGTATTATCTATTGCTGGAGACATTCGTCTTGCTCTGTGTCACTCAGGACAATGACAGGGGGCATGGTAGGACTTCTTTTCTTTTCACCCCTAAAAACAAAGGAATCCTCCCCTGCCTCTAGGCTGCTCTGTCGGGCGTCCGATCGAATCTCCCCCAAAGAGAATACTCGTTCGATGAATGTGGGAGAGTTCGTCGGCACTTCTTCTGCCCAATCAGTCTGAGTGGACGCCTCCTATCTTGTTGTTCCTCTATCCTGGAGTATTTTATTTTCCTCCTGCAACTGTCGGACCAGCTTCTCAAGCTGAGCAATTCGCCTATCTCTTTCCTCCAATTCCCTTTTATGCTGGTTCTGGCAATATTCCAAAATCTTCTATGCCATCCAACAATCGGTTTGCCATTCGAGTGCCTCCTCCAAGGCCTCATCGATCTGGTCGTTACTCCCAAAAGTTCCTTCATTTTGTGGGCTTCGGTTCATTAATTCTTAGAGGGTTTGGGCGGCAACGTCTATCTCCGGGTCACTCTGTCCTTCCTCTATCGATAGGAATCGCTATAGATGTTTCCTCCTGTGGATTGGTTCATCCTCACCACCAACGAGTGGCGCTCCTTCCTCCTCATACTCGGGCACTAGGGAATGCCCTATGTCCTCTATGTCTTCGAGCACCAGTGACTACTCTACTCCTCCTGGAAAATAGGGCAACACCAATTGCTCGATGTTTGTTATCTCCTCTACAGGGGATGCTTCATCTTGCCCTAATTCGACAAACGCATTGTGTTGCTCTATTTGGCCGCCATCTCCCTCTACGTCACGATTTTGTCCTTGTGCTTCTATGTGGCGGACCAATGTCGATATCATCCCATGGTGGGCTAAGGCAGACGGTGCCCCCTTCTGGTACTGAGATGCTTCATATTTCAGAGCATTCACCAGGTAGAAAGGTATGTTTAATTTCCTCCCATGCACTAGGTGATTGATGAAGTGCACATGATTAATGTGCAGATGGGTATACTTTCCTGTGCATGTGAAAAATCGAGCAATCTGCTCGAACATATTTTGCATATTCATGGGGAGACTATTTTTGAGTAACCCCTCCCTGTCTATCTACACATTTCCTCCTAGCAGCAGTATTTCAGCGTATAGTTTTAACACTCCACCCTTGTATGTACATTCCCTCGTGAGGGGCAATCCAGTTGCCTATGAGATGAACTCAAGGGTGACTGGAATTTCCACCCCTCGTACTTGGGCCACATCACCCCTCAAAGAGGCAGCAAATTCTCTAGCTTCCTCCATGTCTTGGCCCTGATTGACCAGGGTGTAGTATTCGAGCCACCCCTCGGCTTCGAATTGGGTCTTCACTGCCCCTCTGATCCCATCAGTATCACTGGGTTCATTCTTCTTGATCACGTGGTTCTTGGACCTTCCTCCCATGGTGCCTTCTGCTGCTGTATATTTTTTTTGTCCTTCCTTCTTTAGGAAGGCACCTTCTTATAGAAAATATGCCTAACCCTAGTAGTTATGGAAGATGCCCTATCATTGGCATGCGATTTCGGCTATGGGGGGATACGATCTCTATGATGGTGGTATATTTTTTGGTACTGCGTATTTATAAATAATTATATAAACAATTTTATTTAGTATGCGCATACCTGATTTGTCATTTCAGTCATCATGGTAGCCGTTGATTTGCTGACTTGTGACACGAGGGATGGGTATGGTCCTTTGATGCCGCTCATTCGTGTGATGCTTCTTTTCGCTCGAGGCGTCCGATAGATGTAAATGTTGCACACGAGAGGTGTTCTTTGGTACCTTTCCCATGTGGATGGTGTCCTTGTAGCATATTTTTGACGTTGTCGATGCTATTCTTCGAATGAATGCGCCTTCCGGTGCTACGAGGTGCCTCTGATTGGTGGGAGGCACTTTTTCCTGCATGCATCTTCCCAATGTGGGAGGCACCTCCTTCTAGTTCGTGCCTTCCCGATGTTGGAAGGCATTCGTATTGATGAATGTGCCTTCCTGATGTTGGAAGGTGTATTCGACTGGATGAATGTGCCTTCCTGATGTTGGAAGGCATCTCAGCTGGATGAATGCGCCTTCTTGATGTTGGAAGGCATCTCGGCTAGATGAATGCACCTTCTTGATGTTGGAAGGCATATTCGGCTGGCTTTTTTTTCTTTTTTTTTTTTTTTAAGACTTGGTGCCTTCCTACCACAAAAGGCACCTACATATGTATATATATATATTATTTTTTATTTTTTATTTTTTTTAATAGAACATCTGAATGGATGGAAGGCATTGTCTTCCAATTTGGTGCCTTTTGGATGCAGTAAGGTGCCTTCTTTTGGATGGGCGCCTTTTGGGTGTAGTAAGGCGCATTCTTGTGGACTTGGCACCTTCTTCTGGATGCAGTAAGGCACCTTCTTCTGGATGGGTGCCTTTCGGGTGTAGTAAGGCACCTTCTTGTAGACTTAGCACCTTCTTCTGTATGCAATAAGGCACCTTCTTCTGGATGGGCGCCTTTCGGGTGTAGTAAGGCGCCTTCTTTTGGACTTGGCACCTTCTTCTGGATGTAGTAAGGCACCTTCTTCTAGACTTGGCACCTTCTTCTGGATGCAGTAAGGCACCTTCTTCTGGACTTGGTGCCTTCTTCTAGATGCAGTAAGGTGCCTTCTTCTGGATGGTGATTTGACTGGAAAAAGGGTGATCAAGCCTTCCCAGTTTTTCATGCTGCCCAAATTCTACCTACGAGTCGGGGTCAAAATGCTAAGTCGAATCAGGCCTGGTTTCCCAGATACCTATCCCTCATGCTATCAGGTCCTCCACCTGCAAAAAACAACCAAAAAAGAAAGTAAAATAAAGGCAGTTAGACACGTTCCATGCCTGTTATGCCCTGGATTAGAATGCTTGCATCTTGCATGCGGGTGTCGTCCCTGCAAAAACACACATTACAAAAAAAACTATATTAACCAAAAAAAAATTTGGGTGAGCACTTTCATGCCCACCATTTCACCTATGAGAGTTCGGTCCAGATCTAGCAAGATGGGGTCTCCCCCATGCCTACTCTGGATTCCACCTATAACATTTCGGACGTATTATAGGGGCGTAGTCGGTGGCCATTGACTGTGAACATGGTGTTGTTGTCGTCAATTGTCTTAACCTACACCGCCCCATTCCTAATGAGCTCTGCCACCTCATACGGCCCCATCCACCTCTGCATAAGTTTGCCCTTCCTTTCCTAGAATTGAGAATCGTACAACAGTACCCATTCCCCTACCTGGAACTTCTTCAACTTGATGTGGTTATCATGCCACTTCTTTCTCTACTTTTGTATAATCTCTGTCCTTTGCAAAGCATCCAGTTGGATTTCGTCCAGCTGATCTAGCTAGTGAATCCTCTATTTTTGAGCTTCGTCCAAGCTCAAATTTAATTTTGAAGTCGTCCTCAGAGTTTTGATTTCAAACTCGATGGGCATCATCGCATTTTTTTTCATAGACCAGTTGGAAAGGTGTGCATCCTGTGGTGGATTTCCACGTGGTGTTGTATGCCCAAACTACCTCCGGCAACCGTGTGGCCCAATATTTCTTGTGTTGCTGCACGGTTTTGGTCAAGATGTTTTCTATCTCCCTGTTTGTCACTTCTACTTGCTCGTTCGCCTATGGATGGTAGGGTGTGGTTTTATTGTACCAAACTCTATACTGCTCCATCAGCTCCTCAATCAATTTGGAGGTGAATTGGGGCCCTTGGTCTATTTTTATCTCCCGAGGAACCCCAAATCATGTGAAAATATGGGCAAATAAGAAATCGATGATCGTTCTTTCCTTTGAGTCCCTTAATGCCTGCACTTCCACCCATTTGGTGATGTAATCCATGCAGACTAGAATAAACCTCCTTCCCATTGAAGGTGGATTAAATGGTCCCACGAATTCCATGCCCCATTTATCGAAAGGTTCCAGGTGTACCTGGGGTTGCAGGGGCATTTCATCTTGGTGGGTTGGTCTACCCATCCTCTGGCACTCGTCACACTTGCTGGTATATGCTACTGCGTCCTTGAACAGAGTGGGCCAAAAATACCCAGCCTGTAGGATTTTGTAGGTAGTTCATTTCCTTGCAAAGTGTCATTCGCATGGCTCATCGTGACATGCCTTGAGCACTTTTGAAAACTCTTGTTCTGCTATGCATCTTCTTATAATTTGGTCCTGTCCTATTTTAAATAGGAGACCATCCATCCAAAGGAATGATGCACTCTTCTCTATGATTGCTTGCTTTTCTCGGTAGGAGAGAGCAGGTGAGGTCCTTTCGATGGCCAAGTAATTGGCTATGTCTGCATACCACAAAGTTTGTTCACTAATAGCGAACAGATGTTCATCTAGAAACTGATCTTCCACTACTTGATGATTTGCTGGTATTAATCTGGACAAAAAATTTGCCATGATGTTGTCCTTGCCCGGTTTATCGACTATAGTGATGTCGAATTCCTGCAATAGCAACAGCCATCTGATAATTCTGCCACCAATGGTCGGCTTGCTCATCAGATACCTGATAGCTGCGTGGTTCGTATGGATGAAGACCTTGTATCCCATTATATAGTGGTAGAATTTGTTTATTGCATGGACAACTGTGAGGAATTATTTTTTTATCACTGTATAGTTGAGCTCTGCTCCCGCCAAGTTTTTACTAACATAATAGATGGCGTAAAATTCTTCATCGTCTTTCTACTCGAGGACTACTCCGATCGCATCGTTAGATGCATCGTAGTAAATATGGAATGGTATGGCCCAATTCGGTCCTCTCAAGACCGGTGCAGATATCAATTTTTCTTTTAGCAATTGGAATGCTTCTTCGGAATCTCCCATCCAATTGAACTCTATGTCCTTAGAAAGTAGGGTGTGCAGTGGTTTGGCAATCTTACTAAATTCGGTAATAAATCATCGGTAGTACCCAGTTGATCCAAGGAAACTTCTTACCTCCTTCTACATTCTGGGGCTAGGTAGGTCTCTAATGACCTCGATCTTCCTCTTGTCTACTTTTATTCCTTCTACAGAGAGGTGGTGTCCCAACATGATGCCTTCCTGCATCATCATAAAACAATTTTCATTACTTAGGGACAAATGATTTTCCTTGCTCCTGTCGAGCACTCTTTCTAGATTTGTCATTGCCTCCTTGAAGGTTTCTCCATAGGCGGTGAAGTCATCCATGTATACTTCCACCCTATCTCCTATCATATCAGAGAATATGCTAAGCACCGCCCTTTGAAAGGTGGCCGGTGCGTTGCACAGTCCAAAAGGCAATACCTTATAGGCAAATGTTCCCCATGGATAGGTGAACATTGTTTTATCTTGATCTTCTTCCCCTATCTGGATCTGGTTGTAACCACTAAAACCATCTAGAAAGGAGAAGTATTTTCTTCCCGATAGTGTGTCCAAGACCTGATCGATGAATGGGAGCATGAAGTGGCCTTTCTTAGTCGTCTTGTTCAATGCCTGGTAATCCACGTAGATCTACCATTTCTCGTTCTTTTTGGGGACCACCACTAATGGTGATACCCATTCACTATCATAAATTAGATATATGAATTCAATAGCCAAAATTTTGTGTAGTTCTTCTTTGACAATGTATTTCATTGCTGGGTTCATCCTTCTCTGTGGCTACCGACTAGGACTTGCCTGGTCATCTAAATAAATCTGATGGGTACATATTTTTGGGCTGATGTTGTGCATATCTGCGTAGTCCCATGCAAATTCTTACTGGTGTTTTACCAAAAACTCTTCCAATTTTTCTAGTTGTGTGGGTGTCAACCTGCTGTTGACGTTTAATATCCTCCCTGGCCCAACGTGTATTTGTCGGATGTGCTGATCTTGGGCGCCAGTCAACGGCGATCCAGGTGTGGGGGTGGATGATTCTCCATGGAGAAAATCCATGATAGCACCATCCTCATCCTCTTCTACCACCTCCTCTAAGGTCATCATCGACTGGATTATGGACAACTCCGTAGTTCCATGCTCGGTGATCCTGGGTTCTTCTACCGAGTCCATAGACTGAGCTGGCGGTGAAATGGTTAGCCTTTTGATGTTTTGCCCATTGGAGATGGTCATTAGCCCATCCCGATAGCTAATGTAAGCATCATTTGTTGCCAGCCATGGCCTCCCCAAAATGAGTGGGTAACCGCCCAGCCTGGTCTTGGTTTGCAAAACTAAAAAATTGGCTAGATATTCCCATGCATTAACTGTTACGATCACATCTTCCAGCACCCCTTTCGATGACATGGTTGATCGATCGGCTAACTGAAACACTATCGTGGTTGGCTTCAGGTTCATGAGATACAGCCTCGACATGGTCTCTTGAGGCATCACATTGATGGTTGCCCCGAGGTCAACCAATGTGTTGGATAGGGAATGTCCTCCAATTTTTATGATCAGCACTGGGCTGCCTAGATCTACATACTTCAGATGACATGTTCCACCCATCATTAGATCTGCCAGTTTACCCATGATGTTGATAGTATGGGTAGCTTTTCATCTCGGTATCCTTAGACACATTTCTCTAATTGCCTTGGTGTAAATGGGGACATCTCGAATTTCTTGAAATAATGGGATTGTCATCGTGAGATTCTTCAAGCTCGACAAGATGTCGAATTTTGGCTGTGTTGTTTTTCTTTGTTCCTGCAACCGACTAGGAAATGGAGCCTCCGATCTCTCAAGTGCTTTTCCCTCTTCTACCAGAGGTGTCTCCTCTATTTCTTCTTCCTCTTCTATCAATGGAGGTGTCTCTACTATTTCTTCCTCCTCTTCTACTAGAGGCAGTGTCTCTACTCCTAGCTGCATACCTGATCTAAGCTGAATATTGTACATATGATACATCTCACCTTCTACATTGTATGTCAACTGATTTACTCTATTATTCGGGTTTGTTGTCGGTTGTCTTTGGTAGCTACGTAGGTCTTGCTGCTGGAAATGTTGGTAAGTTCTATTGGATGTGAGTAGGTGCTACACTCTGTGGAGTCTGATTCCACGCATTGTGGCCTCTCCACTACTACCCAGGATATGGATATGGCATCCATGGCTGCTAATTTAGAAATGTTGCTAGGGGTGCGTTAGTCCAGGGTGATGGTCCCCACTACCCCATATTAGGTGGTTAAGGGGGTCCTTGGTGCATGTATGGCCCTCCCCCATATGATGGCATTCCTATTGGTATATTCCCCATAGGGGGCTATGGCCAACTCTTCCTATTGCCTATGAAGTAGGCCTCCATGCTCTCAGCCGCTTCCTGGTTACTGGGCAGTTGTGGGCACAATCGAGTTTTATGATTCATCCTACAAATTGTGCATACTCTGACCTTGTTTTTTGGACATGCATTATTTGCGTGCCTTCCTCTACATTTTGGGAAAAAATAGGCTAATGCTACATCATTTTCTTGTTTCTTCTTTTCTAACAGAAGCGTATCCATCTGCAGCGCTAGAGATGAGAGTATTTCGCTCTTCAAATCTTCCAGCATGTTGCCTATTTCTATTTTGGTGACTGAAGCAGTTACCTTCATGGTCCTGGCGATGATTTTGCCTTGCCTTCTCGAGTAGTTCTGGCATAATTTTTGGATGTCGTCCATAGCATGCTGATAGACATCACCTCCAAAGATCATGTTGAGAGCCTCCAGTGACTCATTGGTAAGTCCCCTCAAGAATATGCTTTTGAGGGACTTATCAAATAGCTTCGAGTGAGGGGACCATTGAAGATTAAAGTTGAATCTCTCCCAATACTCCTCGAGAGACTCATCTTCTCTTTGTGTCATGCTCAGGACATCCTCCCTGGAGTCTCTTGCTCTCCCAAAATCTTGATATTACTCTAGAAAGAGCTTCTTCATCTGGTCCCAGGTGGTTATGTGTTTGTCTCCAAGACTGATGAACCATCACAAAGCTGCATCATCTAATGTAGAAGGAAATAATTTCAACTTCTGCATGTTTGATTTGTAATCCACAGACCTGCACAAAACATCAAAATTGAATAAAAATAGGTTAGGGTCCTCAGTCGGGTGTCCTCTAAAGGAAGAAAGGTGAGCAGGGGATATGTTTTTCATTTTGTTATCTCCTACTCCCTTCTCTATTGGGAAACTAAAGCCAGATGAGACTTCATCGTTATCTGCCATTTTTTTGGGAAATTGAAGAACACAATCTTATACTGAGAGGGGGGGTGAACAGTATAATACCTCTTTTTACTCTTTCCTTTATACTTCAAAATAGTAAAGCAATATACCCAAAGCAATATCAAAGAAATGCACAAAATCATTCACAAAGTGACACCAATTTTAACGTGGTTCACCCAGAAAGCCTGGGCTACGTCCACAAAACTTTTCTCTAAAAGTTATCTCAAATTTCTTTGGGAAACCTTCCCAATTACAATGTTTATGAGCCTCGGATCAAAGGAGATACCTTCCCCCAATCTAAATTTATGAGCCTCTGCTCAAAGGAGATACCTTCTCCTCTGCTCTGGAAATGATCCCTCAGAAGATCAATTGCCTCTACCTCTTGCCAGCACGTGGAACTCCTTTCCATCGAAGACCTCCTGTCCTCAATGCTTAGCCTAAGAGACCTCTACCTTATATGATCACATCCACAACAACTTAGCTACCTGTACCAAACACAGTCAGTCGGTCGAGTATAAGTCTTCCTCTGTCTGTCAGATCTTTCCAACTCTTTGAACAAATCAATCCTCTGCACACAAGCCTTCTCAAAGACTTGCCAAATATGTCCTCAGGTTCTTCTCAAAGAACCAAAGCACATCTGTCCTCAAGTTCTCTGATAGAACTCTCAAAAACTCAGCTCACAAGTCCTCTGCTAGGACTTGTCCAAATCTGCTCACAAGTCCCCATTGGAACCTGTCCAAAACTTGCTCACAAGTCCCCATCGAAACCTGTCCAAAACCTTAGCAAGCTCACCAAGAAAAACTTGCTTAGCATGAACCCACAAAGAGAATTGTTAGAGACCCAATGTGATTCATAAACCTCATAGAAGCATAAAGAGAATTGTTAGACTCAATATGTTCTATACCTAACTCCCAATCTCAATCTCAAATCTCATAGAAACATAAAGAGAATTGTTAGAGACCCAATATGTCCTATACTTAACTCCCAATATCAATCTCAACTCAATCTCAAACTCAAAAGAATAAGATAGATGTAGTATGCTTTTCTCAAGAATATGAAACACAACCCAACAATTGCCAACCATGCAATATCTCATATAACAATGATACTTATATTATTTTCACCAACAACTAGGGTTTCATCATCTCAAAGCAAGTAGCAAGACTTACTAACATAAACCCTTTTGCAAAAATCCTTCCTCTTCCTCAACCAGAATTATGCATTCACCCAAAAATTCAACAATAACTTTAATGCATAAACAATCTTCAATATCTAGAAAATAAGATTCACACCAAAGAATACCTAGTAGACAACCTTTTCACTCCAAAACTCAATTTTAGAAAATATACCATAAAAAACATACATGGAAGATGTTGCCCATACCTTTACTTTGATGAAGAAGGAGAACTCAAAATCTGTCACAACACTAAATCTCAATTTGCCACTAATTAGAGTTAGCAACTATACAATAATACACAATAATAAAGATCCAAAATAACACCTTATTTCTCCAACTTAGTAAAAACCACCAAAGTACAATATACATACAAAGTAAAACCTATTTACACCTTATTACTCCATATAAACATTAAACATCAATAAAACAATATCAAAACAAATATGATACCTTAACCTTATACCTCCTGTGCATTCACAACCACTATCCTTTGCACACCGCGACCAAAAGAAAAATCCAACGAAGAGAATCGAACTCGGCACCTCTGCCTTCTAGCGCTTTCGCTTAAATGCCATTGTCGTCGGGTCACAAGTGCCCAATGAAATACTACAACGCTGCCCTCTCTTTTATCTTCCTTTGACGCCAAGAATCTGGAAAACGTAAACGTCTTCCACAAACCACATGCAAACTGGTGAGCGTTGTCCAAGACGTAAGTCACTGAATGCTTGCATTAGTCATATCACAGCACAGTCTAAAAAACGTAGTTTAGGAGCAATTGCCAATCCATTGTCGTCACCCAAAAAGTAAGGATGTAGCCCAAGCTCAAATTTGAGTATGCCAAACACAATTTCAAAGAAGTCAATCAGAGATTTGAAGACACAGAGCAAGCTCAACTCGAAGACACCAAGCGTTGTTCGAAAGGTAAGGAGCAAATGCAAATCATAGACGCCAAGCACAAATCGAATGAAACAGAGCAAGTGCAAATTGTAGACACCAAGCGCAAATCGAACGAAACAGATCAAATGCAAATCACAGATGTGAAGTGCAAATAAAATAAAACAGAGCAACCACAAATCGTAGATATCAATAATAATCGGAGGTGCTCACTTTAGAAAATCATCCCAACTTATATAGCCATTCTTCCTTAACTATTTTATGTCGGCGATCCTCCAACGATGGCAACATATCGACGAAAGAATTCTTTTTTCTTCCATCGCTTAATGGTTGAAAGACCATTTAATAATAATTAAAATAATTATTATTATTTTATTAATAATAAATTAAACTTGGACCTTTTGACAAAGGTTTGAGTTAATTTAATTATTAATAATAAACATGGACCTTTGCATTAAGTTAAGCTTGGTTTTAATAAAAACCCTTAATGAGTCCAAATGGTTTTAAGAAAAACCTTTAGCCTTGTCACCATGGTTTTAATAAAAACCCTTTAATATAAAGAAGCTTCTCAAGATATTCTTGACATCACACTCTATTGATATCAACAAAAATGCCTTTTGACATCATTGATAACTTATACATTTGAGCAAAGGCAATGTACCCAAAGTGCCCAAAATTGCCAACAATCTCCCCCTTTGTCATTGATGGCAAACCTTTACTGAAAACACTTCTCAAGAGCCAAAACTGAAACCAACTGTGCTAACAACTGAGAATCTTCCTTTGAAGTTTTGCTCCCCCTGAATTTAAGCTTTCCTCTTCACTTTGAAGCTCTCCCCCTTACTCATATCTCTCCCCCTTTGTCATCAATGGATAAGGGCCACTTTTGGGGCTCGGGACTAAGAATTAGCCTCTTAGCTTAGTCCCTCCCCCACCTCCTGATGAGGTGATTAATTTTGGGGTGGGAGTAAAACTCCCATTAGGCACTAATCATCATCAACATCTATAACTTCCTTGTCGGGCCTTCTCTTGAATTCTTTGTCCATATTCTTGTTCTTGTCACTGTTCTTGTTCTTGTTCTCATCCCTGTTTTTATCCATGCCTTGATCCTTGGACCTGATCATGCCACTATTCATGTTCCTGTATTTTGGAATTTTAGCTCTACACTGTGTGACCTTCATTGTTGCACTTATAACAAGTAACAATGTTATTTCTTTTAGGCATACCTGTTCTTTGAATCCACCTGTTCTGACCAAACTTGTTCTGACCAAACCTATTCTGACCAAACCTATTATGACCAAACCTGTTCTGACCAAACCTGTTCTGATCAAACCTATTTTGACCAAACCTATCCTGATCAAACCTGTTCCTGATATTTGCCTTGCAATAAACTGCCTTATGCCCAAACTTTTGACAAGAGTAGCAATACCCTTGAAAGAAATTACCACATCTGAAACTGTCATTTACCTTTTTCACTTGAGCCATGCAATGTGAAGCTATGTGACCAAACCTGTGACAAGCAAAACATCTCCCTTGAAACTTTCCTTTATTTGACCTCTTAGGTTCTGAAAACTTCTTCTTCTCATTCAGAATTATGTTTTCTATTTATGTGCATCTATCATTCAAGGACTCATGATCTGAAATACTTTCCTCATCAGAACTCTCTTCCTTTTGGAGTCTTTTACTAGACTCTCCAACTTGTTCTTTGTGATGCTTAACAAAACCAAGGCCTGTTTTATCTCGTTGTCTTTCTTTGACCTTTGATGAGAGACTTAACCTTTTTAGAGCTATCTTGAAACCTGTGAAGCTTATCCTTGTACCCTTTAGTTTCCTCTTTCAAAGAAGCCATTTTCTGTTCTAACTCACTATACTCAAGAACCTTAGACTCTAACTTATCCTTGAGTTCTTGTGTCTTAGCTATAGAGAAGTCAAGACTTTCTATAAGATCATATCTCTCCATAAAACATTCATCCAACTTATCCTTGAGTCTAGCATTATTCTTTCTTTTTTTTTTCAAAGCACTAAGAGCACTAATAAGTTCACCTTTAGGATCTACTTCACCTTCCTCTATATGTTTGCTATTAGAATCATCAAAGCCTTTTTTATATTTCTTATCACTAGAGGTGCTATCCTTTTCAAAAACCATACATGCATCTTCTTTATAGTTTTTTGAAGCATCCTCATACATACTAGAAATCAAATCATTATTTGTGCAATCATCCTCAAGGTGACCAAAATTTCCACACCTAAGACATTTCATGATAATGAATCTATGTTTTGGTTCTTCCTCCTTTTCTGATATGAACAACATCTCATTTTCATTATCACTTGAAGAACTTTCACTATCACTACTAGAACACTTACATGCTTTGTCTAGGTAGAAACTCTTCTTGTGTTTGTGAGAATACCTCTTTCCTTGATTGTTGTGCTCATCTTTGTTTTTCCTATGATGCTTGTGCTTTTCAGAATCCTTGCTCTTACAGATCTCGTTTATCATCATCACTTTCATCCTTGGCAACAGTACGGTTAGTAGCATAATGACCAAACTTTCCACAATTGAAACATCTTACGTTTTTCATATTTTTGTGCTTTCTAGAGAACTTGCCTTTCTTGCTGTAATATGCCTCTTCATCACTAGAAGACTCATCACTCTCTTGAAGTTGTTTACCCTTGGATTATTTTGTAGCCTTGAAAGCTGCCTCTTTCTTGACATCAACCTTCACTTGAGTTCTTAACTCAAATGTTGCAAGTATACTATGGAGCTCATCCTTTTTCAATTTATCCAAATCTTTAGCTTCCTCAATAGTAGAAATATTTTCACTAAATCTATTAGGAAGAGATCTTAAAATCTTATCACAAACATCATTTTCAGCAAGCTCAAGACCTAGGTCTTTCATGGAGTTAACAACCTCATCCATACGAAGCATGTAGTCATTAATCTTTTCATCATGATTCATCTTGAGTTGTCCAAACATACCTTTGAAGTGTCTCAACTTTGTCTTTCTGAAATTTGTATCACCTGTATGAACCACCTTCAACTGATTCCACATTTCACTAGCTGTCTTGCAGTGAATCACTTTGGTGAGATCTATTTTCTGTAAGCCTTTCAGGATTGCATTCATTGCATTTGAATTGCTGTGATGTAGGAGCCTTTCTTCTTTAGTATTAGGACCATGTTTAGGAATAGTGTACTCATATTCAATCACTTCCCAAACCTCATTCCCAAGTGCCATTAGATGAACCTTCATCCTTGCACTCCAAAGACCAAAATCTGACCCATCAATAATAGGTGTTGCATTGCCACTTGAATGATCCATTGTGTTCTTTACTAGCTTTTCCTTCAAGTTGTTAAACTTTTCGAAGGCACCCACTCTGATACCAATTGAAGAACACAAGCTTATACGAAGAGGGGGGGTGAACAAGTATAAGACCTCTTTTTACTTTTTCCTTTATACTTCAAAATAGTAAAGCAATATACCCAAAGCAATATCAAAGCAATGCACAAAATCATCCACAAAGTGACACCAATTTTAACGTGGTTCACCCAGAAAGCCTGGACTACATCCACAAAACTTTTCTCTAAAAGTTATCTCAAAGTTCTTTGGGAAACCTTCCCAATTACAATGTTTATGAGCCTCGGCTCAAAGGAGACACCTTCCCCCAATATAAATTTATGAGCCTCTGCTCAAAGGAGATACCTTCCCCTCTACTCTGGAAATGATCCCTCAAAAGATCAACTGCCTCTACCTCTTGCCAGCACGTGGAACTCCTTTCCACCGAAGACATCCTGTCCTCAATGCTTAGCCTATGAGACCTCTTCCTTCTATGATCACATCCACAGCAGCTCAGCTACCTATACCAAACACAGTTAGTCGGTCTAGTACAAGTCTTCCTCTATCTATGAGATCTGTCCAAATCTTTGAAAAAATCAATCATCTGCACACAAGCCTTCTCAAAGAATTGCCAAATCTATCCTCAGGTTCTTCTCAAAGAACCAAAGCACATATGTCCTCAAGTTCTCTGATAGAACTCTCAAAAACTTAGCTCACAAGTCCTCTGCTAGGACCTGTCCAAATCTACTCACAAGTCCCCACTGGAACCTGTCCAAAACTTGCTCACAAGTCCCCATCGAAACCTATCCAAAACCTCAGCAAGCTCACCAAGAAAAACTTGCTTAGCATGAACCCACAAAGAGAATTTTTAGAGACCCAATGTGATTCATAAACCTCATAGAAGCATAAAGAGAATTTTTAGAGACTCAATATGTTCTATACTTAACTCCCAATCTCAATCTCAAATCTCATAGAAACATAAAAAGAATTGTTAGAGACCCAATATGTTCTATACTTAACTCCCAATCTCAATCTCAAATCAATCTCAAACTCAAAAGAATAAGATAGATGTAGTATGCTTTTCTCAAGAATATGAAACACAACCCAACAATTGCCAACCATGCAATATCTCATATAACAATGATACTTATATTCTTTTCACCAACAACTAGGGTTTCATCATCTCAAAGCAAGTAGCAAGACTTACTAACATAAACCCTATTGCAAAAATGCTTCCTCTTCCTCAACCAGAATTATGCATTCACCCAAAAATTCAACAATAACTTTAATGCATAAACAATCTTCAATATCCAGAAAATAAGATTCACACCAAAGAATACCTAGTAGACAACCTTTTCACTCCAAAACTCAATTTCAAAAAATATACCATAAACAACATACATGGAAGATGTTGCCCATACCTTTACTTTGATGAAGAAGAAGAACTTAAAATCTGTCACAACACTAACTCTCAATTTGCCACTAATTAGAGTTAGCAACTATACAATAATACACAATAATAAAGATCCAAAATAACACCTTATTTCTCCAACTTAGTAAAAACCACCAAAGTACAATATACATACAAAGTAAAACCTCTTTACACATTATTACACCATATAAACATTAAACATCAATAAAACAATATCAAAACAAATATGATACCTTAACCTTATACCTCCCGCGCATTCCACGACCACTATCCTTTGCACACCGCGACCAAAAGAAAAATCCAACGAAGAGAATCAAACTCGGCACCTCTGCCTTCTAGCGCTTTTGCTTAAATGCCACCACCGTTGGGTCACAAGTGCCCAAAAAAATACTACAGCACTGCCCTCTCTTTTATCTTCCTTTGACACCAAGAATCTAGAAAACGTAAACGTCTTCCACAAACCACATGCAAACTGGTGAGCGTTGTCCAAGACGTAAGTCACTGAATGCTTGCATTAGTCATCTCACAGCACAGTCTAAAAAATGTAGTTCAGAAGCAATTGCCAATCCACTGCCGTCACCCAAAAAGTAAGTATGTAGCCCAAGCTCAAATTCGAGTATGCCAAGCACGGTTTCAAATATGTCAATCAGAGATTCGAAGACACAGAGAAAGCTCAACTCGAAGACACCAAGCACTATTTGAAAGGTAAGGAGCAAATGCAAATCGTAGATGCCAAGCACAAATTGAATGAAACAAAGCAAGTGCAAATTGCAGACACCAAGTGCAAATCGAACGAAACAGAGCAAGTGCAAATCGCAGATGCCAAGCGCAAATCAAACGAAACAGAGCAACCACAAATCATAGATATCAATAATAATCGGAGGTGCTCACTTTAGAAAATCATCCCAACTTATATAGCCATTCTTCCTTAACTGTTTGATGTCGACGCTCCTCCAACGATGGCAACATATCGACGAAAGAATTATTTTTTATTCCGTCGCTTAAGGGTTGAAAGACCCTTTAATAATAATTAAAATAATTATTATTATTTTATTAATAATAAATTAAACTTGGACCTTTTTACAAAGGTTTGAGTTAATTTAATTATTAATAATAAACATGGACCTTTGCATTAAGTTAAGCTTGGTTTAAATAAAAACCCTTAATGAGTCCAAATGGTTTTAAGAAAAACCTTTAGCCTTGTCACCATGGTTTTAATAAAAACCCTTTAACATAAAAAATCTTCTCAAGATATTCTTGACATCACACTCTTTTGATATCAACAAAAATGCCTTTTGAAATCAATGACAACTTATACATTTGAGCAAAGGCAATGTACCCAAAGTGCCCAAAATTGCCAACAAAAATGTGGTTTCTAATGCAGCGTTTATGGCCTTCCAGTCATTTAAAAATTTTTGAGTCAATGCTCTAAGGTTGTCTGGCGAGATCGTCTGATCCTCCATAGCCTTCCACAACAGGGCTTCCTCTAGAGGAGTCCTATTAAATAGGGGATTTATGATGATTCGTTTGTCCCCTTATTTATGGGATGAGGTGGCACTTTGCACAAAGTGCGGTTCCTCACTCCAATGGACTGTTGGTAGGTTGGGCGAGTCTAACTCAAATCCAAAATGCTCGGCTGACTCAGGTCCTGATGGATTAGTTCTTATAAAGTGATCGTCAGGTCCTCTTCTTCTTGAAGAACTCATACAAGTTCAGATGGAATGTTTCATGGTATTTTAAGTAATCTAATTAATACGCTTCCTCGAAAACGGCACCAAAATGTTGTGGGCCAAACAAGGTGAATGGTTTCCTATTTTTGTCACATGCCCGTGCATTTAATTATCAACCTAGGGAGCTTCGTAAACTTGCGAAGAGTTAGAATTAGGTTACTACAATACCACTAGAGGTGAATCTGCTAATCCTACATTTTTGGGGGTGTTCTTGAAATGGTTTTTCAATCATTTCCTCAGTCCTCAATGATTTACGTAAGAAGAACATAATTAAACCTATAGAAAATAAATCATGTACGCGTTCCTGAAAATAAATCTACTACAAATGCTGGAACTAATAAACTAACAAAAATTCTTATGAAAGCAATAAACTAATTAAAATTAATAAACGAAAAGGAAATGGGGAAGAAATACTGGCTTGGAGTGGGCCCAGGCTCCAGCAGCTTCTTCCCGATCGAACATGCGCTTAGAACTTCTGGAACTTTAATATATTCATCAACACACTACAATTTATCTCTGTACATCTAAATGGATCTTTATTTTATTTCTATATATTTCTCAAAATGATCTACATGTGTTTATATAACACACCCATAGAACTTTTGTTACAAAAGTAGTTACAACAGTCGATCTTTCCCAGACTAAATCAAGACAGTTTGGTAAATGCAATTCACATCTGGCATTCTGTTCTAATGGTGGCATGTTCATTATTTGGTTCATGCTTTGCCTGGAATCAGTAAGATGTTTCGATATGTTGGTGCAATCTCCAATTTAGCTTTGCATGATGCAGAGCTAGAATTGCACTAGCCGTTGCCGTCCACGTCATTCAAATCTGGTCAACGAGCAAATAATCAATGGTGCCTTATGGTTGTGGGGAGGCACTTGCCTTTTGCTAGCACCTTTCGACTGTGGGGAGGTGCTTGTATTTTTTTGGTGACTTCTGGTTGTAGGGAGGCACTCGTCTTCGATTGGTGCCTTTCGACTATAGGGAGGCGCTTGTATTCAGTTGGAGCCTTTCGACTGCATGGAGGCACTCGTATTCAGTTGGCGCCTTCTGACTGCAGGGAGGCACTCATAATTATTTGGCACCTTCTGACTACAGGGATGCACTGGTATTCAGTTGGTGCCTTTCGACTACAGGGAGGCGCTCGTATTCTCTTCATTAACCCTCGATGAAATAAAGTGCCAGGTCCATCAAAAGGACCTCGACCGTTCCAAATCTAACTAAATCAATTGCAATTCCACAAAACATACTAAAAACACACAAATTAGATAACATGTATAATTATATCAAATATCTATATAATCATTCATAAAAGTACGCAATCCTTATTATACAGCCACATATTGATCAAAGAAATATGTACAAAATATGAGCATTTCTGGTGCTCATCACTCAAAAGGTTTTGAGATCACTTCCCATGAAGTATGATGCAAAGGTCTCACTAATAGAAGAAACAATGTATATCAACAAGCTAACAATGGAAGAACTACAAGGAACTCTCACATCTTATGAGATGAGGATAAGTAAGCATCAGGTTCCAATGAAAGAAATTAAATTCAAGGCTTTAAAGAAAGGGAAAGATCCAGATACAGATAAAGATTCAGATAATGATAAGGAAGTTAACTTCATCAAAAGGAAAAAAGACTTAAGAAATTATAGGGATATGAAGAAAGGTAAATGCTACAAGTGTGGTGATTTTGGTCACTATGCAAACAAGTGTCCACATGAAGAAAATAGTGATGATGAAAAACAGGGTCATAAAAAAAAGGAGAATAAAAGCATAAGCATGACATATATGACAAGTACAAGTAAAGCAAGCATGAGAAGAAGAAGAGTTCTCGTAAGAATAAGAAAACCTTCTACATTGAAGAAGCAAGTGATGGTTCAATTCATAGCAATGAAGACCAGTCAGATGAAGAAGAATGTACATTATTTGGAATAAGTGAAGAAAGGCAAGAACACCTATTTCTAGGAATAGAAGGTGAAACATAATAGTGCTTTGTGTGTGGTCAAAGGGATCACAAATCAGGATATTGCAATGGCTTCAGTGATAGTGAATATGAGATGACACATCAAGGAAATAGGCATGGTAAAATAAATCATGAGAGTTTGTTTGCTATAGAATATTATAATGATCTTAGTGACAGTGAATATGAAGAAGGATTTTTCTATGGGATAAAATAAGTAGAAGAAGAACACTCACTTCAAACAGAAGAAGTTAAACAAGAGAATATTGTAAGAAATATGGAAGTCTCAGTTGATCTAAAGGAAGACTTCAATGATATCCATGAGCAACTATAAGAGGTTAAGAAGAATCTAAAATAAGTGAGATGTTCCATACTTGAGAATTTTGATCCATCACATGAATCAAAAGGTCAAGATAATTTACTAAGAAGGAAACATGTATTTCATAGAAAATAAAGATGGATGCCAATTTGCTATTTGACACAAATGAAGAGAAAGAAGAGGAAGGTTCCAAAGCACCAAAGGTCTCATATTTCAAGTTTTGGAAATCACACTCAAAAGGAAATGAAGTTCTAAAATATGAAAGTAAGGAAGCACCTAAGATTTATGAAGAAAGTTCCAAAGTTCCTATGGCTCCAAACATCCAGTTTGGATCTTGTTTTGAGATAGGTGAATCAATTTCAAGAGAAAAATAAATTATTGAAAAGAAAAGCAAGGAAGAAATTAAGGAAGAGGATTTAGATACTACAAATAAGGTTCAAGGATATAATGCACAAGTCAAAGGTGATCACAAGGATAATGGTCAAGAAAAGCATGAGGAACCAAGGCATGAACAAAGGGGTTTTTAAGGATATTATTTTTCTTGTAATGGATTTGGACACAGGGCTATACACTACAGGGTCTATGGATCAAAGAAGTTTGATTTTGCTAGAAGGAACTTCAAAGGAATAAGGTATGGTTTTCAGGGACATTGCTTCTTATGCAACAGGATTGGTCATAGAGCTTCTCGGTGCAAATAAAATGAGCAACATGGTTTTAGAGCTACACAATTCAGAATTCATGGTCATAATAATTATGAAAACAAAACTTCACAATACAGGTTTTAGGAAAGGAATGGATATGGAAATTATTTCAAGAAAAAATTTAGGATATGGGCACCATCCAAAGGCTACAATATCAAGTGTTTTAATTGCAATAACTTTGGACATATTGCAAAATGGTATAGGACTCAATTTCAAAGTAGCTCATCAAGAAAAGGATATCAAAAAAATATATAAGTAAGTTGACACAGGAAAGAAACAATGTAAGATGGGAGTAAAAGTACTCCTACCTCAAAATTACTCACCTCAAGAGAGAAGGTGGTGAGTGGGCTAAGCTTAAGAGTCATATCTTTTAGCCCCATAGGTGTCCCTTTTGCCATTGATGTCAAAGGGGGATAGATTTGAGTTAGGGGAAGTAGCCTCCAAAGATAGCATTGAGTTAGGGGAGCAGCCTCCAAAGATAGCATTAAGTTAGGGGGAGCAGCATCCATAGAGAGTATTGAGTCAGGGGGAGCAGCTTTGATTCTCAAAGATGGTTTTTGCAGTGATTGTGTTGATTTGCATTAGAGGTGTTGAGGGATCGAATACCATCAAGGACAAAGGCAAGTTAATATTTTTTAAAATTTTATTTTTCTAAAGTTGCCCTAGGAGAAATAAGGGTTGTGATGCACTTTAATAAAAATAGAGATTTCTGGTGATTTTCTTTTTGGAAGTATATCATATTATATATCGTTGGAAATATTATTTCAAGGGCTATTTGATTAAATTGATTAGAGGGAGAAATAAGGTGTGTGTAAAGAGATATTTTTGATTTTGTAAAGGGGTTCAAAAGTGAAGGTTGTTTTTTTCTTTTTAAAATGGTATTAATTCTTTCATGATGGGACATGGTGTATTTTATTGAGTAGGAGTAATAAGGTGTTATTTGGATATTATTGTTGTGTTATTAATAAATATCTCTAACCTTTATTAAAATTTGAAAAATAAATTTTGTTGAGTGTGGCAGATTTAGTGGACAACTAATAAGGCATCAAAAAGGTATGAGTAATATTCTCCATTGAATTTGTTTATGGTGGTTGATTTATGAAATATCATTGGAGAGAAAAGGATTTATTGTGGTTTCCTTTTTGAAAGTGTTTGGTTGAATACTTCAAGGTTTTCTAGTTTGAGAGTTGTGATTAAACCTTGTTTTATAAGCATTGTTGTTGAATCCCATTGCTTGTACAAAGAAATTGAACTTGAGTTAGAGGAGAACATGAGTATCATTGTTATGTGAGATTTGTAGTTGAGCATTTTTGGAAATATTTTGAGTTGATTGATTCATGATTAAACTAGGGTTTGTAAGAAAAAGTTATTCCTTGTGGTGATTGGTTGAGTTAAGTTGATTGAGCCTAGTCAAGTGATTGTGTGAAGTGGTTGTTCAAGTTCCATGAAACAAACTTCTATATTCTGATTTGAGTTGAGTTTGAGTTGAGAAATAAATTGAGTTTGTGAATAGAACATATTGAGTCTCTAACAATTCTCTTTATGCTTCTATAATATTAAGCTGAGTTGAGTTGAGATTGATTTTATTTGAGATCATTGTGGATCATTGTTGTCATCCATTGAAGAGTACATTGCCATTCATTGTTGAGTTCATCATTGAGACTTGCCTTCATAGATTTGTGGATGAGATTTGAGTGCTACTTGATCATGATTGATTGAGCCTTTGAGAAGACTTTTGAGATGGATTTTTGGATAGATTTAAGGTAGCTTTTGTGCATGATTGATTGAGCCTTTGAGAAGGCTTTTGGGACAAATTTCTAGACATATTTGAGGCAGATTTTTTACATTATTAATTGAACCTTTGAGAAGACTTTTGGGATAGATTTGTGGACATATTCTGGAGCAAATTTGAGAAATTTCTTTGTGATCTTGTTGAGCAGATTTTGAGCAAGTTCTTGGTGAGCTTGCTAAAGTAGATTTGAGCAAGTTCTTGGTGAGCTTGCTGGAGCAGATTTAAGCAAGTTCTTGGTGAGCTTGTTGGAGCATATTTTGAGCAAGTTCTTGGTGAGCTTGCTAAAGAAGATTTGAGCAAGTTCTTGGTGAGCTTCTTGAGAATATTTGAGCAAGTTCTTGGTGAGCTTGCTAGAGCAAATTTGAGCAATTTCTTGGTGAGCTTACTGGAGCATATTTGAGAAAGTTATTGGTGAGCTTGTTGGAGCAAATTTTGAGCCGATTATTGGTGAGCTTGCTGAAGCAGATTGGCAGATTGCCTAGCTGATCATATTAATGGATTGTCTTGTTGAGTAGATTAGTGTATTGTCTACCTAAGTAGATCAGGATTGCCTAGTTGAGCAGATCATTGGATTGCCTACTTGAGCAGATCAAGATTGCCTAGCTGAGCAAATTAGTGGAGTGCCTAGCTAAGCAGATTAGTGGATTACCTAGCTGAGTAGATCAGTGGATTGCCTTGCTAAGTAGATTAGTGAATTGCCCACCTGAGTAGATCAGTGGATAGCCTAGATATAAGCAAATCAAATTATTCATTTGTATTGGGATAAGGATCCCTATTTCTTTATGAAATATTATAAGGATATTATCTTGTGGACTACCCCACATTGGGAGAACCATGTTAAATCTTATGTCTCAATTATGTGTGGTGATTTGTGCTCTTGCTTACTATTACTATCTATGTCATAAATGCACATTGCTATATTTGGTTATTGCAATTAAGGACACTAATTGATATTGGTTTAGAAAGAAATTAAAAATTGAGCACTATACTATTCACCCCCCCTCTCAGTATAATCTTGTGTTCTTCATGAGAATGAGAGATACATCATGTAATTATTTAGGGACAAGAATGAGGTTAATGTCATTGATGGCCTCGCTGAACTCATATTTATCATCTACGTAGATGCTCGTGTGAGATACCTGAGGGACTTGGGGTGGTATGGATGAGGAAGGAGCATTTGCCACCTGCAAGACATGAGATGAAAGAAGGAAATCTCGAGGAACTGATATGGGTGATATATGCGTGAGATCTATAAAATTTGGATTTGGGGTATCATCTTGAGTCTTCTCATGACTATAATGAAGGGGAGAGATCAAGCATACCTCTATCATATTTATCGACATTGTAGGCTAAGTAGATGGGGAAGAATCTGGTGAGTAGGGCTTGGTGGTTCGTGCACACCCTAAGAGATTCAAGGGGGGCTTTAGAACAACTAGGGGTGAAAATAATGAGCAACTAATATTTTTAGTTGCCTATGTATAGGTGGGAATGTAGCTAAGCATGTTGGTGATAACTCAGGAGGAACTATTTCAGGTTCTATTGGTGGTGCATCTAAAGATAAGGTGGTGAATTGGTTTGTTAGTTTGTCAACATAACAGAATGAGGGGGTGTCAGATGTGGAGGATTCTTGAAAGAATTTGTAGGGAACTACAATGGTAGAATGAGGTGATGAAGTGTCCTGCATGATGTCCATGTCAATGTATTCTTCTAGGATGTGCACTGGAAGGGGAGTAGGATAGAGGGATGGGTCTTGGAGTTCATCTTCTAAGGTATGAACTGCTCTCGAATTATAACCTATACTTAATTTTTTGGTCGATGACTGAACCTGAGGATCAATAGGTGTGCACAATCCTTATTCATAGCAGCCCATCTTGAATCCATGCTAATGAAAATACTGCAGGTAGTGCAAGGTGAAGTGAGGGTTGGCCATGTGGTCTAGCATACCACAAAATCTAGATTATGGTGGAGGAGAAGCTAGTGGGGGGATTGAAGAGTCGACTCCTACATAAACAAAATTGGTATGATTTTTGGGACCTCCTAGTTATACGATAGTTTTTATGGTAAGGATCAAGGCTACAGAGTGACCAAAATCATGGATATATTGGATAGGGGGATCATGTACGCAGACATCACATACATTATAGTCTCCTAGGTCAACATTTATCATGAAAATAGAAATGTGTGGTGTGGCACAATCTGGTGAATGGGTGGGGTATCAAAATTAGATGAGGAAGGTAGAAGTTGAGATTCCCTATTGGTAGTAGTTGAAGGGTGTGGGAGTTGTTTATCTATACTGGGTGTTTGTTGTTCTTGTTCATGACATTTGGTTGTTGTAGCTTGAATAGGATGTTTGGCTTGTGTGGAAGAAGGTATCGACATAGGCACTGGGCTACGTGGAGAAGTGAATGTCCTAGGACACAGTCAAAAAGGAAGGGGAGGTGTTTGTGGTGTAGGAAGGATAGGGGCTTCCGTAGGTAAGGATGGAGGAGGTAATATGATAGGTTGTGTAATGGGTTGTGATGGTGGTTGTGGCACCGTAGGTGGAAATTGGAATGGTAGAGGCTAGGATGATTGTGGAGGCCATAAGGATGGTGATGAGAAAGGTATGGTAGAGGTTTTGGGTCCCACAGAATATGGTGCTAATGGTGCGAACATCGAGGCTTGTGCTCTTGATGAACACTAGGATATTGAGGTGGAAGTTGGGGAGGATATCGATGCTCCTACCGATTGATGAGAGGATGTGGGGGCGTTATGTAACTGATGGATGGTAATCACATTTTGAGGTGATGGTGGTACGATAGTAGGCATTTGAGGTATTTGTGGTGATGTGAACTAGGTTGGCGGGGAAACAATAGGTGTTGTCTGGTGTGATGGGTATCGTTGGTTCCTCGTAGTAAGGTTTATCATACCTACTACACCACATGATGGAGGATCACATTGGAAACTGTTCACTTGGAGAGGTGGCACTGAGGGATTGTTTGGAGGTCTAGGAAGATTGGGTCTTCTCAGATTATGTAAAGGGTTTTGAAAAATCCCTAAATTTTGATTCTACGAGAATAGAGGGTTTGCTACTTAGATGATGCCCCTATCAATTAGTCTTGAACTTTCCCATGGAAGGAGTGACACAAATTGATATCATGGCCACATTGTCTATGCAAAGGTTAAAAGAGCTACTCATTGTACCTATAAGGATTGGGTGCATTTAGATACAATGGGTGGATCTCGGATAGGAGGAGATGGTTGCCCTCATACAATCTATGAAATAGTGTTGGTAATGGTTCAGATAATAGTGTGAGGTTGCATGGTGGAACCTGTGGGCGCATGCCTTGGTATAGTTGTGTTCTAGGTGGAGCGGGAGCATTAGCCTGGAATACTTGTGGCTACGATGTATAGGGTGGAGTAGTCGGTGCTGGTGCTAGGGTAGTGGTTGCAACTTTGTTGGCTTGAGGTGGCTGAGGGTAACGTTGATTTGGTGTTGTCCTATTGAAGTAGAAATTGGGGTTATAGTTGGATTTGGTTCTCAAATTAATTTTCCTGTATTGAACCTTAATGTCTTCAATAACTTTTGCTTGTGAAATGGCATCTTCAAAAGTGCGGCTTTGATGAAGCTAGAGGGATGTGGAGATGTTTTTGTGGCAAATCTTGGAAAAGAGTTTCATGATCTCAATAGTGGGGAGGCTATGGGAAAGTTCAAGGATAATCACTCTCCATATGGCAATGAAATTAGTGATGGGTTCATCATCAACCTTTCGTAAGGCATACACATCATAAAATGAGGTATTTTTATTGATGTTTATGGAAAATTATTCTATGAAGGAATTAGGCAGCTACTCAAAAGTATACAGGCTATGGCATGGAAGCATGTTGTTCTAGTCTAATGCTAGCCCAATGAGTAAAAGATAGAAGGTATGCAACATGAGGGGGTTGCTACTATGAAGCTAATAGAAGGATGAGCGGTAATTTCTCACATACTATCTAGGGTCTTCCTTACCTTTATACTTGTCAAATTTTGGTATTTTAAAGTGATAGGGGTAATGAGGAATGAGAATTGATGGGTGAACTGGATCATTGTACAGTTCATCATAACAGTGCTTTTGTGGCCCATAGCTAGAGGTGTGTAGGTTTAACATTTTGACTTCATCTCATAAGAGTTGAAGTTCAAGTGTCATAGGGGTGGGAGACTGGGCTATGGTAGGCTAAGTCTATGGATATGGTGGATATTGGTATTATTGCTCTTCCCAATATTGTGAAGTATACGATTACATCAGATCTTGATAAAGCAGGTACTAGGTGACATGTGTTATCATATCTATAGGCACACTAGATTGTGGGGTAGGTGTTTGTTGTGGGTAATAGTACTGTGACTAGGAGGAATGTGGTTGTGGTGTAGGTACTTGTTGGGCTGGAGCCTACTGTTATGGGTGGTGATGACAAATATGGATAAGGTGTAAAGAATCTAGGTGTAGATGGTAATGGTGTATGTGTCGAGGCTACTGGTACTAGGGGTGGTCGAGATGAGGTATCAAAGGATAGGATATGTTTCTATCCTTGAGGGTAGGAAGTGGGGAAGCTAAAATACATGGAATAGCTTTGTTGGGTGGGTGGATAAGCTGTCTATATCAATCCATAGGTGGGAAAGAGATTGGTAGTGTGAGCTTGGATAGGAGGTGATGGTATCCTAAAATTTTCCATAGACAAAGGTGGCACTAAAGGTTGGGTATCATACACTCTAGATACCTGGGATATTGGTGAAAAAGTTGCCTAAAAGGTGGGGTAAGATATCAAAGTAGAAACTTGGGTTGATGGTAAGGTGTATGTGTACACTCCCGCTTGGGTTTGTGCATATTGCATCTGAAGGGGCTGTTGGGATATGCCTTCATATATGGTGAAAAATGGCTCTTGGGAAGATGATGGCTGGGACTCCTATGAAGAGTACTTCTGTAAGGTTTTAGGAAATGCTTGCAGTTCCTATTGGGAAGGGAAATATTATGTATTTTGGAAGGATGGATTATGGTTTCCTATAGTAGAGTAGGATGGGTCAAACACCATTCCTATGGTAGGGGTAAATGATGTGACCTCTGGAATGGTACAATTTAGGAGGGAACAATCACTCTCAAAAGGGGATTGAGATAGATTTTGAAAGAAGGGATATGCGAAGGTGGGATAAGTAGGTATGACCTCCTCATCTATAGTAAAGAATGGATGAGGTTGTCCTGGTGCTATGTAGATCACATGGTCACATAACATGGTCGATGGACTATGTGAGTATGGGGATGAAAGGAGTGAGTAATCCTCAGTGAGTGAAGTAATGAGGGCTTCACTCAAGGTTGATGTCTCATCATGAGGTGTCATGTGTGTGAGTTGTACATCATATTCTATGTGTGAATCATATGTGTCTATGGTCTTCCCCTTCATGATCAAAGGAGTGAGAGTGGAATGACTAGAGGAAGTGGTAGGCCATTCCTCTATAAAGCGTGCTTGCTCGTGTGCTCTACTACGAGTGACCACAAACATAGTAGCATGTGTAAAAAGGGTTTTAGAAATAAACCTTGTATGATACAGACTCAACTGTGTCTAATGTAAGTGTAAAGCAAGTGACATGTTGTGTATGGCAAAAAAATATGTAGTGTAATGTGATGAGACTGGTCCATGATCATGCAAACAATGGTAGACCATAATCAATTCTAAATGCTGAAAAATAAAAGTGTTTTGTTTGTTTTTGTGTGTTACAATGTTGATACTCCCTATGTAGAATCATGGGTAATGGAGTGAACACTCTAGCAAATAGAGAATATCATCGATATCAAACATCCCGCAACACCCAAAGATGCACAAAATAGAGTGGTATCACAACGTGCAAATGGTGACCTGTATGGAAGGTATGGTAAAATGATATCCTAGAAGGGGGGAATCCACTATATTGAAGCGAGTTCACAAATTCCTTTCATGGAGGGAGGTGGCACTGTCTAAGACCTGCTACTAGCATACCCATGCTTTCGCTTCACCCTCGAGTGGGATTATTCAAGAATGACAGTTACCAATTCCGCTAATTATACTAGCCTTATGGTTGAAGGTGCTAATCCTATCCCACTCTACAGGTAACCGCTGGTGATGAAATCTAGAGCCCAGTCACAAAAGTGGGGGATTTTCTAGTGATGAAATCCAAGAAATAACTCCTGTGGGGCTTCTAGGTGTCTATGGGGTGAGCTGATGGAGAGTGCAACTCGATCCACACCAATATCGAGTGATGGATTGGGGATGAAGTCCAATATCACCACTTGTTTAAATACCACGTGAGTGTGTGTGGGTTTGTGTTTTGCTAACGGTGTATGCAAGGTAATAAACTAACTAGTTTCATTTTCAAAAGAGAGACTAACCTAATACCTTTTTGAAAGAAAATGATTAGATAACTGTATTCTTTGCAAATAAATAGTCTAGCCCTAAATGCCTTTATGAAGTAAATTAATCTATTTTACAAAGAGTGGAAACATGCAATCCAAGTGTGTGGAGTAAGGGGATTAGGAAACCCTAATTTTCAACTTTAGGATGCAAAATTCTTTCAAAAATTAAATAACATGGAGAATGGGATTAGGAAACCCTAATTTCAAGCTTTAAAATGTGCACTTCTTTTAGCAAGAGACGTTATAAACAAAGGGGGAAAGAATGTAGGCTTATACTATATGCAAAAAAATAGGGAAAATGCAAATTTATTTGAAAAATAAATTAAATGAGGTTGCTAGAAAGTTGCAGGTTCTGTAACTTCAAAAAAATTTAACGATCCTAGAAGCTTGAAATGAAAGCAAATTTACACCTTGGAGTTGGCATTTAACTAGTGAATGATTTATGCTTTATGCTTTCAAACTTTATAAAATAGAGGTATAAAATAGGAAATACCTACACTCTGATGTTGTGGGGGGTTTTCTGGGCCCTTGAATAGATCACCCCTATCGATTTTGGGTTTTTTTAAGCTTTTAAGCTCAAATCGCCACTCGGGGGGTGAATTTATTTTTGGAGGTGCAGATCTAGGATATGAAGGTTCAGACAACTTCTGTAGGTTGCAGAGAGTTCTAGAAAACCAATATTTACATGTTTTAAGGCTCTAGAATGTAAATCACCACCCGAGGGTGAATTGGAAACTAGTTTGCAAGGTAGGGGTGAATCTATTTTAGAGGCTTCATATTTGGGATCTGATGGCTTGGGGTGGTTCCCAATGCTTTGTATTTCTCTGTGGTAGATAGATTTAGTACCTGAAAACATAGAAAATAGAGGGCAATGTTAGATTCATGAAAGAGCAGTTAGTCTAGCATTATCCATTGTGGAGGTCCCACCGGATGTGCTAGAATGAAACGGGTGGAAAGTGGCATTTGATATAACAACATAAACACAAATTATGTCAAACAAGAAAGTTGTATTTCATCTATATTCAAAGATAACATAGGTTACAATAGGGATAAGTTTCCCTTTCATAGTGTGTTCTCCAATAAACTTTACAACAATTTTAATACCACCTTCTATCATCCCTCAATGTAGGTGGGTTTGCGATCCACTATCGGGTTATAGTTGATGGTGTTCTTCTTATTTTGATATGTGAAGAAACTACAAAATGGGGTTAGTGCGTTAGGGGGCTTGCCTTGGTCAGGCCCCTTGGTTATGAAGACTAAATCGACATAGCAATAAATTATATTAAACACTTAATAACAGTAAATGGAAGCTTACCTACCAAATCTGAGGTGATTTAGGATTTGTAGACTAAAATTGCCACCTGGGGGTGAATCAGAACTAGATTTATGGGGCGAGGGGAAAATCCTACTATGAATTGTATTTTGCTGAAATGCTCTGGTAGGGAGGCTCCTTGTACTATGCTTTTGTTTGCTATAAAATTTGACTGTTCAAACTTTGGTGTTGAATTTGACAGAGTTTCTTTCCTTTGAATATAATATGGAGAGAGAGAGAATTAGGGGTTTAAGACCCACTATTTATAGGAAAATGCAAGGTGTAGGGGGGAGTTAAGTAAACTAACCCTAAGCTAAAATCTAACTAGAGTTAGGTTAAAGAATGAAAGGTGGCAACCTCTCATTCCTAATGGAAAATATCCTATCCTCACACGTGTGAGGAAGGATTAGGTCTAATCAAGATTAGGGGGTCCTAAGCCTAATTAGGGTTTTATTAGGGAAATATCCCAACTAATCCTACTTACACACATGTGGGAGGGTGCAATTAGTGTTAATTAGGGATTAAAGCTTAATTAATCAAATTTACCCTAAAAGGGAGACTTAAGTGAAGTCAACATTAAATTAGATTTTAAGAATTGACTTGGTAAATGCTTTTCTCAACTAATACCCCGTGGAGGCCTCAATTGAATGTAAATATTTTGTTGGAGGATATCCCAATGCATGAGATGTGATTTTGAAGGCTTATTAAGGTATTGGACCTAAAAGCTGATGAAGTGGTATATGGAAGTCTACACACTGCTATGGTGAACTACGATAATCTACGCATGACTACAATAGCCTACAATAGCCTAGGGATATCTAGAATTGCCTATGGATACGTAGAGATAACAATGTGTGATTTTTGGGTGTCTATAGAGAGAGATCCACAAACAAGTTGAGGAGATACAGTTCTCCTAGATCAAGTTCCATGAATCAAAGAAAAGGGAAAAGAGTTCTCCAATGGAGAGATATCCAAAAATCAGAGCATATGGGATTAATGTCACTTTTGGACAGAGGTCCATAAACATTGTAATAGGGAATTGATTCCCAAGAGATTTGTTGAGAAAATTTAGAAGAAATATTTTCTCCGTGGAGTAGCCCACATTGGGTGAACCACGTTAACTTTGTGTCTCTCTTGTGTGTGATGATTTGTGCATTGTTTTGATTACTTCTATTTATATTATGATTGATAATATTGGATAATATTGTTTGGGAAATAAATTTAAAATTTGATCTTATACTTTTCATTCCCCATCTTAGTATAAGCTTGTGTTCTTCGTGATGGATGGTAAACCCCAACATGATGGATGCAATGCATGATGGAATTAACTAAGTGAACCTAATTAATAGAATTCCTAATATGTAAACTAATATGAATACAAGGATGAATTGCATCACATTGAGGAAATAAGGTGATATAACAAAAGAAGAGGTGAGCAACAATAGTGGAGAAAGCAGAAAGGAAGACAAACAAAAACTCCAAAAGGTCAAAGAAAAGAAGAGAAGAAGACAAGATCCTGAAAATGAAATATACTCACAAGTGACCAACATGGAGATTACCCCTTGCGTATGTCCATAAATCTATCCTTGTACAAATTGCAAAGATAAATAAGTGTAGTTATACCCATTGTGTGTGTAGCAATCACTAATATGGTAAGATGGTCAAATACGGAGCATGACTTGCTATGAGTACAATTCTCACTAAGATGGTAACATGGAAAAATGGACAAAGGATAACCATTAGCATGTATGCTCACAAATGACTAATATGGAGGTTGCTCCTCGAGTGTGGCCATAAAGTTATCCCATATAGGGTGTGTTGTATGTGCAATTGATATATTTATTGAATGCTACCCCAATAGAGGGGTGATGTGTGTGCAATGTGAATGGCCAAAACAAAGCAAACAAAACAAGAGAGAAGAAGAAGATAAGACATGGACACACAAAAATAAAAAGGGTGTATTCCTTTACTTTGGAGAGGATTGATGGTCATTGAAATTTTTTCAAATTCAAGGAATATAAGATAAATAAAAGGGGAAGAAATGAGAAGAAGAAAAAGGGATATGCATAGGGATAGGCCCTAGGTTGGGGATTTTCTAAGAATAAAAACCCTAGTGAAAGTGCAAATGCATGTGATCTATGATCTAACTAGGTATCATCACTTGCCATTGCTACAAAATCCTAAAAATCTATATGATCAAGCAATCATGAGAAGGCAACAATGTAATTATGACAAGCAAAAATTCAAGTGGAATAGAATATCAGACAATCATGCAAAATATGATAAGCAACCATGTAGTATGATCAAGGAAAGATGAATGCAATATGATCTATCTAAAAGTATGTCTATTTTTAGTGATTTAATATTGTTTTTTATTAATTAGTGGAACGATATTCAACACATAATTTGATTGTGCCTCTTATATTAACATAAAGAACAAGTGTACAAGGAACTGATCCATAAAGAAAAATTTTGGAGGGTCATCTTGATGATAAAAATTACCAAGAGGTTGCTTCATATTTTTCCCTTCAACAAACATTGCATGAAAGTCTATATATTATCGAACAAAACTATATTTATTAACATAAGGAGGGGCAATCCCCAATTTCATAAGATCTCTATAAGATAGAGAAGTAGGGTTCTATGAATCAGAAGGCTTATCTCTAGAGCACATAGAACCTATCACATTACAAAACAAAATGTTAGAATGGAAAAGGGGTCCTCATCCTTATCACTCCACTCCATATTCTATTGATCTAAATATTCTGCATAAGAAATAAGATGATTGTCATCGTCAAATGACAAAGGTTGATTTTTTTTAGAGTTCTTCCATTAGGGTGACAAGTCTCCCATGGTTCACTAATTCCTTAAATGCATTTGCTAGGTCATCGTCCACATCATCAAAGACTTCTTTAACTATTTGAATCCCTCTGATAAGACTTGACTCAAAACAATGTTGATGGAGGAATGCTTAAAGCAAAAGGGTAGAACATCCTTGTCGTTTGGAAACACATACCCACACCCTACCAGACATGGGCTTGGGTTTTCTCATGATGTTTCATAAAAGTTAAATTTGATTTACCTTTAAGGGATGAGGATCATTTTTTTAATAAGTTTTATGTGATTTTTATTGGGCTACTTCCATCAAAATATCAAAATATTATATTTGCTATAACATACCTTTTTATCACAATTTATTAATTTCTTTTTTCTCTTAAATATATTCTTCAACTTCCTCGAAGTGCTATGTTTCCATAACCAATGCTTTGATATTATTTTGATTAAAAGATAAAAAATCACTTGGTCAAAATCCTTCTAAAATTTGAATTTCACTTAGATGAAGATCAACACCACAATTTTCTAATTTATTTGCTACCTAAATTCCTTCTCTATAAATATGCTCACACTTTTAATATATTACCACTAGTAATAGATGATGAATATCAACAATAATATCATTTTTTATCCAGTCTCCACATCTAATTTTGTTAATAGCATTGATGATAATTTGTGAATCCCCCTCAATTGAATTATATTTCCATCCTTTTTCTACTACAATTTTAATCCCTGTAGAAGTTCCCTAGCGTCTATATAGTTGTTAGTTGAAGTTCCATATGATTCTGATTAATTGAGGAGAATTTTGCCTTCACTATTTCTAATAACACCACCTCCACCAAATTTTATTGGATTTTCTTTAGAAGCACCATCAAAATTAATTTGTATAAACCCAATTTTTGGATATTTCTATTTTACCATAGATAAAAGTATATCCTTTGTTTTAATTTCATTGTCACATATGACTCTTCCATGTATGTTCAAATATTGTAGCCAAGTTATTAGCACCCTTTTTTTTGTAATTGAGGCTTCCCATGATGAGCAACATATTTTTAGATATTCTACAAGAGAGGTAATAATATTGTTTCGAACTTGGACATCCAAAAAATAGTGGTAGGGCTAATCCTCTAAAGAATACATAGTTATTTATCTTTCAAATAATTAATCCAATATTTATCAACTCTTTCAATGTTGATTGAGCTACCTAATATAATTTTGTATATTTTAAAAAATAACCCCAAATGGCATGATCAAACCAATAATGAAGAAGTAAATGATATGATGTTTCTAAATCCTTTTCACACAAGGCACATCTAAAGGGTCCATAATATCCTCTTCTTTATAGAATCTCTCCGATAAGAATATTACATTGAACTACTAACCAAAGAAATGTTGAGGCCTTAGGGAGAGCCTATAATGACCAAATGTTCTTCCAAAGAAAATTTTTGGAAGAAGGAAATTTTGATTGTTCTAAATCCTCATATTCCAACTTGACTGACTATCCACCATCCTTTGATAAATTTCAAATCAACTCATCCTTTCATGTAAAAATCAACAAATAATACTCTTTTAGCATCTTTTGAAACTCATCTACAATTTTTTTGAGTTCATATCCTTCAAAAAAGTTACTAAAAGAAATCCATGATCTAGATTTTTTGCTCATAATAATATAGTATTTGACCTTTGGACCTTTACATTCTATGAATGCTTGAGCCAATAGTTACCATTTTGAGTTAGAGATAAGAAGATAAGGCTTCAAACAAGCACCAGAACAAATATTTAAATAACTCCTTTCATTGACTAACCATCTAATATGTTTCTTCATTAGTTGCAAACTCTTTGATATGAAGTTCCATGTTGACGATCCTTTGGGTAGAGTTATTTTCCTATATAATTTCATCGCATCAAGAAACCTATATATTTTTAAATTAATATTATTACCCAATTATTCCTTTGATCTTTGAATAATCTCCACCCAATATTTTCTCCTAATGCCAAATCTACAAATTTGCAATTCTGCAAGCCTACTCCTTCAATATTCTTTCCTTTGTAAATCCTATCCAACGTACAAAGAGGAAACCTAAATTTTTCCTCACAACCTTTCCATAGAAAGTCTCTTTGAATTTTATCAAATTTTGATGCAATACCCATTGGTAGTCTTAAGAGTGACATCATATAAATAGGAATGGATTGCAATGTAGTCTTTATGAGTTGTAGGCTTCTCACCAAGGTTAAGAACTTACATTTCCAACCTGCTACGCAAGGTTTTATTCCATCCAAAAAAGATATTCAAAACTTAATTTTATTTCCTTTATCAAACAAAGGAATACATAGGTGGGTTTACGAAAAATTTTCTATTTTAAACCCTAAAATATTCACAATAATTTGTTGTAAATCTAGGGCAATATTAATGAAAAATACTATATTTTGTAGTATTTACTAACTAATAAGTAGCCTTATCATAGCATGATAATATTGATTTAAAATCCATGGCCTCACTAGCTAAGGTATGACCCAAAATAAAATTATCATCAACAAATTGTATATGAGATTCAAAGGGATCATTTTTACAACTTGAATACCCTTGATTTTTCCTTCCATTTTTTCCTTTGAAAAGACTCTCCTTAATGCTTCAGCCAGAATAATGAATAGATAAGGAGAAAATGGATCACCTTGATGAAATCCACAAGATGAATTGAAGTAACCAATAAGAGAACCATTGATTAAAATAGAAAATTTTGTAGTGCTATAACAACATTTAATACACTCACACCAACTATAATCAAAGCCAAATTGTTTGAGAATAACATGTAGAAAATTCCAAGAAACCCTATAGTATGCTTTGTTCATATCTAATTTCAAAAGCATACCTAGTTTTTTCATGGAATTAAAAGAATTTATGGCCTCTTGTGCAATAATTATACCATCAATAATTTATTTACCATGAAAAAATACACCTTGTTCCTCTAATATAAGACACCCGAGACTACTCTTATCTTGTTCGCCATTGAGTTATAGGAAATCCATCGAGGTTAGGTGCCTCGTTAGGATGGAAAGAAAAAATGGCTTCATGGATTTCCTCCATAGATATCTTCTTCATCAAGATTTCATTTTATCCCTGAGTGATAGTTGATGGAATATTTTGTAAAAGTTTTTTGTGTGCCTCCTTATCTTGACTAGAATCTAATAAAATATTTTTAAAATAAATAATTGCTTCCTTCCTTATATCGTCTTCATCCTCAATATTTCTTCCCTCTAGAGTTAAAATATTTTTGAAATGATGAATAGAAAAATTTGTTTTTGTTGCAACATGAAAAATTTGTATTTCTATATCCTTCCTTGAACCATTTCTCTCTAGATTTTTGGAACCAATATGAATCATTTTTCAATGCATTATGATAATAAAAATGTAATTGTTTTTCTTTCACATAAGAATATTGAACCATTCCATTTGTTTCTACTATCTCTTGTAAAATTTTGAGCTTAGATTAAATTTATTTTTCTTTAAAAATGTTTCAAAAATATTTGGTATTCCAAATATTTATTTTCTCCTTAAAATATTTTAACTTTTGAACGAACCTATACATACATGATCCTTCAAATTTTGATTCATCTCACCATAACATAACCACCTGGAAAAAATCAAGGTCTTGGATCCACATAGATTGGAAGTGAAATGGATTTAGATGACTATTATTAGGTAACTCACCTATGCCACATATCCTATACCAAATATCAACATCTAAGGGATCTTGAATACATTTATACTATGGCCCCAAACCTTTACCCACATACCCCATACTATAGAGGATCTATTTAGGGAGTGGGTAATCATTGGATAAGTAGCAATGAGAAAAATAATGCTCAACAGGAGAGGGATTACTACCACAAATATTTTCTTCAAATGCTATTTTTGTGAAGATAAAGGTTCATGTGCCAATGTGTACAACTTCATCCTTTTTATAGGGAAAGCCCATAGTTCAAGGTGAAGGTGGTAGCTTAGCAAGATCCAAAAGAGGTTCCTTAAGAAACTGGTTATCTTGATACCATGATGAACTTTGGATGAGAGGTTTCTCACTCAATTTTATACTTTCCAGTTGCTAAAATATTTGATATGAGGACTTTAGAGGAACAAATGTTGAAATTGATGGACAAATATTGAAATTAGATTGAGATTATTAAACCATTGAATAGTATTCGAATGGATTAGAATCACCCAAAATGGTGACAAATTGATATTTAAATTTAAACTTTAAATATTTATGAAGGGTAGAAGGGATGACCTTCATTGTATGAATCCAAGGACATTCGAGAAGAAGATTAAAATATGTAGGGCAACGAACCACATATAAAAATATATCTAATATCTTGGGTCCAACCTTGTGAGGAAGAGATATGACACCACAAGCTTCTTGGGACTTGTTGAAAGCTTTAGTGATAATGTTAGATTTAGATTAGTCTTCCTCTTTTAATCCAAAATTTTAGAAAAAATGATAAGTGCACAAATTAAGGGAAGAGCTATTATCAATCAATATTATTTTGACAAAAGTTTCCCCAATAAATGTTGTAATGTAGAGGGAATAATCACCTCATATGTTTGAGGAAGGTTTATTATCATTCGAGAATGTGATATGATGTATCCCAAGAGAGCCTACAACATTAACTACAACACTATGAGAGATATCTAGAGGGATATATTATTGTCCTAGAAGTTCTAATAAATATTCCCTATGACTAGGTGAAGTTTGCAAGAGTTCTAAGATAGAAATATTGGCTAGAGTATAGGCTAACTACTGGTGAAAGTCAAAAGAATCTATAGGTTTCAACACCAAAGAAGGATTTCCTATTCATGTGCTCTTTATCTGATTATTCTTCAAAACCAATATGGGTTGTGATGAATAACTCTTCTCTTGTTGAGTATGCTAAGCCGACTGAGCCTAAAATTATTTCTTGGTAGTTGCTCTAACCATACCAACCATATTACCATATGTAGATGACACATTCTACTAAGATACTTGATTACCTACCTAATGTACATGCTTAGGTAATGGATCTTAGAAGATCCCCATATCTTGATTAGTCATAGGTGCCTATTGAGTAGGAGGTTGATTATTTGATGAATGAGAGCCCTCTATGACAAGGCATCCTACATCAATTAGATCCTGAACCATATGTTTTAACCTCTTACAATAATTTTTCTAGTGCCCTACTCTATGATATTCACAATGTTGACCAGCCTTATACCAATTTATTGTAGTATCAGGTTACCTTATGGGAGGTAATTCAATCATATTAGTTTCCAAAAACTACTTTAAAACTACTTCCATGGGGATGTTAAGTCTTGTAAAATTCCTTTGTGAAGGTTTTTGAAGTAATTATATTTTGTAGGTTGTTAACGATATTTTTAATAGGCCTACTATCCATTGCAGCATCACCTACCATATTCTTACCCTTATTTCATGACTTAGTAGTTTTATCTTATTTTGTTTTGAGTTGTCCTCTTTGGTGAGCATAAATTATGTTTATAAAATATCATTTCTTTTCCATAAATTATCAATCCGGTAAGTTTTTAAACTTACAAGTGTCATGCACAATATATGCCTGTAGTGTGGGGAATGAATCCTTATATACCTATTTAGTTTGGTGGGGGGTGTTTGTGCATTTTTATTTCAGCCAAACCAAATAAAATAAAGTGCAAAAAAATAAATGAATAAACTAAAACTAAAGCTAAAATTAAAATGTAGAAATAAAAGTGCAAGAAATAAAAGTACAGGAAAATAAACACACAACTAAATTAAAATAAAGTTGGAAATAAAACAAGAAATCTAACTATTGAAAATAAATAACAAAAATTAAAAAATGGGAGGACTACTAGAGGGAGTGGGCCCAGGTTCCTACAGATAGTCCACCCGGCTAATTATGTAAAAGTTTCTTTTAATAAAATAAGAGTATTTGCAACTCTTAATAAATTATACAAAAAAATAAATAAATAAAATAGTTCTCTATGTATTTGATTATTGACCCTCTATTCATTTGTCCTGTGTTCTTATATAAAACGTAGTCAGATCTTGTTACAATAACATATTGGTATATTTATAATCACATGACGTGATTTGTTACAATCTATTTATGCACAGATATTATTCTCCTATTAAAAGCATGACCATTCACCAAAAGGATAAATATAATAATCCTTAGGTGTACATAACAAACTAATCCTAAAATAATGCATCCTAAAAATAATGCTTTAAAAGCTTTACAAGGTCAACCGATCAATCGATCAACTTTTAGAATAAAAGTGCTTTATCTTATTTTAAACATAATGCACAATTATTTCTAATAGGAATATTAGAATATTTCTCCTTTGTCTCACATGCAACAACCTCCTTAGCCAATTGGTCAATTGGTCAATGTTGACTTGGTCAACGTTGGTCAACCACAACTTGTAGTTAGGAGGTAGGTGCTTCCAAATGATCAAAAGTAAGGCACTAGGAGTAAGGTGTCGTCATAAGTAAGGTTTCGGAAGTAAGGCATCATTGAGAGTAAGACATTGTTGGGAGTAAGGCACCAGGAGTAAGGCATCGTCGGGAGTAATGCACCTTTACATGGGATGCAAGTGCATTTACATGAGATGCAAGTGCCTATCTCCACCATCTACCGTAGTTCTTTTTAGGATGTCTTTGTGCATTGCCAGGCCCAAATGGGATGTAGAATGGAAAACACTAAATTAGTAGCAAAAACCTACATTTACACACATTTTCCACTAAAAACACCATTCAAGCATAATACTTCATTTTTAATCAATTATATGCACAAGTTATATACATCTCAAATGCCAATTAAACCAATAATGATGCTCCTTAAAAGTGTATATAAAATGAGTATTTTTGGTGCTCATCACTCTTTTGATAATATCTTATTCCACTTTCCTTGCTAACTCAATTGCTTGATCAAAATATGTGATAGTGATAGTTTCTAATGCATAAGATAGTTATTATTGCAAACTCCCAATGAATATCTCAAGCATATATCAAGGAGGTAAATTATATCTAAAGCCTCCAACTAGACTTCTCCAATGAGCCAAGAATTTTGAAAAAAAAAATCTTTACCTTTCTTCAGATTGTAGACATATTTTATGGTTACATTCTTCTCAACATAGGCATCAAACTATTGAACAAATGATTCAATTGTCTCTTCAAAATTTCTCAAAGAATGGCTAGGTAACTGATAATACTATTCTAATGCCATGGCAACAAGACTCTTAGGAAACATCATTAGTAGCAACATGTAATCATATATGATATCATGACAAGCTATTATGAACCTTATTAAATGCTCAAATGGATCTACCATTCCCTTGTATATAGGTAGAAATGACATGGGAAAATGATTAGGATAAGATCTAGAAGCAACAATGGGGTCTAGGGGTTGATTGCACATTTCTTTACAGTTATATGTGAAACTAGAAGGCTAAATCATCTCCACTTTTGAAACTAGTTATTTTATCATAATTGTTAAACTTTGCACCTCAGGATTGTTGCTTTGCAATGCCCCTAGATTCCCCAAGGTATGGGTATAGGTAGGATGTTGAACAGGAACTTGGCTCATGTTGGAGGTATTGAAACTATTGTGATATGTGATACCTTGTTGGAGAGGATAACTAACAATTGGTGGAATAGGGGTAATAATATTGAGATTAGTATATTTAGGAGGAAATTGAACATAATTTTGAGTGACACTATTGGTTGGAAGGACCTGTGGACTCCTTTCAAAGTTGGTGGTTATAGTAGTGGCACAAGCAGGTTGAGCAAGATTATCATGATGTAAAGATTCTAATATATAGTTATCATGGACATGACTAGGAGAGCCTACTAGAGGAGGAGGGGGAGCCTCACATCTTTTGAGTTAGGCTTCATGCTCCATAGACTTCAATAATTTCTCCTTATGATATTTCATAAAACCCCAAATATACTCAAATGATTTAAAATGGAAACCACCATTGGGTCCTTCAAAGAAATCATAGTTTATTTCAGTTTTAACATTTTCCTACTCTTATGGATCAAGGTTAGGATTATTTCTATCAACTTGATCATATTATTGAATAATATGATCAAATTCAAAATGCTTTCACTAACTTCTAGGGAATGGAACCATTAGAATAAGTGAAAGGATAGAAGAGAAAACTAACCAAAAATACACAATAATATTCTTAAGATATCATTTAATGCTCTTCTAATTCTAAGCAAACAAATTAGTGGTCTTTATTAAATGTTTTCAAAAGAAAAATGAAGAGTCTTCCTATATTGACCACTAAGATGTATCTTCACGTTAGGCTCACCAAATATGTAGAGGGGGGAAACTATGCACCAATGTATGATTCTCAAGGTTGGATCCATAGGAAATACTTGAGGTGACCACGATGGTCACTATAATTCTACACTCAGTGTACAAAGGGAGAAGGGTTTACCAGGAATGATTTAAGGACTCACTCCAATTCTAGGGTGGAATGTGTTTGATGTGTTCAATTAATAATACACCTATATTTGACCTTTCTATACTAAGCTATGAAAATAAATAACAATACAAGAAACAAGATGCAAGAATACAAGAGCTAAGTCTAGATGATTCTTTGATTCAATGATGTCTAACCTTAGGTTGCAAAGTAAAATATTTTAATCAAGGATCCAAGGTAATGCACAAATAAAACCCTAGATGCACACTATATACCCTTATTCATTCAAATGCCTATGAAATTTAATCAAATATCTATACTTTGCTTGTGATCTAGGTTTTCCACAAAAGTGGGTAGAAAGCAAACAAAAAACAACCTAAAGATATATTAGGGCACTTATCTTATCCACTGGTTGATCCAAGATTTATCTTGAGTACCAAATATCCAATAGCTTCAATCCTACAAAATAGCTTCACAAACCCTAGAAATTTTAATCAGTGTTTGGGAGCTTGCATAGGTTGCTATAAAGTTGAGCTTGGAGGCATAGTATTCAAGCCCCCTTTATCCTTTTAGCTAACTATTTGAAAGTAAATAAATATTTTACCTTTATAACATGTACAAACATAGTAAAATATATATGCAACAGTAGTATGAAATGCAACTAAGATGGACACAACATAAAGCTTCAAGATAAGATGCAAATTAGAGTTTTAAAGTGCAAATCTTGTCGTCAAAACCCTAATTTTACAAAATTTACACCCTGTAACTATGAGACATAAATTTGGTTGACCAAATTCATACCCTTTATGGTTGGGGTGTAAATATGGTTTAGATACCCTTTTCAATATATATATTTTTTTATTTGTGGAAAACATCCCAAAAGGGATGCCACTTTCGGGTAAGACCCAAGGAGGCGGGGGTATCCATTCCACAAAAAACGCCCAGGACTCGGACCTGGCCTACCACCTTTGACATACTCAAGGAGCAAACAAACACACAAAACCAAATTAAAAATAAGTAAATAACAACAAAAATAATAAAATAAAATAAAAAACATGCTCCTTGAGTGTGTCAAAACCAAAAGCACAACCAAACACGCACAATAAGATAAAAGAAACCACAACACAAACCACATAGAAAAACACAAGAACCACATAACAAAACACAAACAAGACAAAAACAACAGAACACTACAAAGACATAACCCAAAAAAAACATGAAAAATAAACACAACCAAAACCTAAAAAATAAAATAAAATAAAAATAAAAATAAAAAACAACCAACAACAGACAATAAACAAAAACAAAAAACATAGAAAACACTCACACATAAAAAAATGAAATAACACAAACAAAGAGAAACCCAAGAACAAGAACGAAAAAAACACAAGAACAATAACAAAAAACATAAAAAAAAAAACAAAACAACAAAAACACAAGAACAACAAAAAACAACACAAAGAACACAAAAACAAAACAAAACAAAAGAACCCACCCACCTTAAAAAACTAAACAAAAAAAAAAAGAAGACAAAAGAAAAAAAAATGAACAAAACAATGACCTATCTAGACCAGAAGACTATTAATGCAAGAATCAACAGAGGAAACAAAATAAAGAATAGAATGAGCTAGGGAACTAAAAAAAACTGAATGAACCAAAGAGAAACAAACAAAAAAAAAAAACAAGAAGAAACTAGGTACCTTTAGAACTGGAGCCATCCAAAGAAATGATAGAAAGAAGAGCTTCCCTAATTTGAGAAGCCCACCATATAGGAGGGTGGCCATAACAAGTAAGATCACCTTTGTCCAAAGCCCAATTAGCTAAAGCATCAGCACTCTTGTTTTGATCTCTGACCACATGATTGTAATCAACTTTCAAAAATCCCATCTGGATTAACTGAATCTTCTCAATAATTCTTTTTATTCTCCAATCCACCTTATGATTCTTAGAAGGAGTCTTCAAGAGATTAATCATAAGTTGAGAGTCAGACTCAACTAACACCTTTTCCCATCCAACCTTAGTAGCCTCCTGAAGGCCTCTAAGGATACCATACCCCTCAGCAAGGTTATTGGAAAGAATACCCAAATTCTTAGCAAAAGTAAAAACCAGGGAGCCATCTGAAAGTCTACCAATTCCTCCCACACTTGGCTTTTCCAGGGTTCCCTCTAGAGGCTCCATCGGTATTGACTTTTCCAAAATCCTTAGGAGGAGGTTGCCAATTTCTAGTCCTATCCATCTTACTAATACTCACATTCCCTTTAAGTTGGTTGCCCTTAGAAGGTTTAATCTTCAATATTTGCATCACTTGATCCCATATTTGGTGGGAGTTTTGGGGGTGATTAAGGAGTTGATGGACTGATTCAACTAAGTTGGCTATGGTATTTTGCCAAATATAGTGAATATCCTTCCTATCTTGATTAAAAATTTGGTTGTTCCTTTCATTCCAAATATTCCAAAGAAGAATGGTAGAACCCATCCAAACTAACTGCCTAATAAAATGATCAACACCCTCTTGATTAGGCCAATCCCTCCAAAGTTGTTCAAAAGTAAAAAAATTGGACCACTGTAAGCCAAGTAAAGTTGCCATTCTCCTCCATAGCTTAGAGGCTAAAGTACACTCAATAAAAATATGGTTGATATTTTCTACATTCTCTTCACACATTTCACATCTAAAAGGGCCATGAAAACCACGCTTCATAAGTTGCTCACCAGTAAGCACCCTACGATGCAATAAAAGCCAATTAAAGAACCTCACCTTAGGCCAGAGCTTTTGAGCCCACAATTGAGAAAATATGTCAGAAGAATGGTTGGGATTATTATGGCATAAGGTCAAATAACCTTGAGCAACTGAATACTCACCCTTAGTAGTGTTGTTCCATCCAAAACAATCTTTTTCATGGGACCAAGAGAGGGATCTCATATGAAGGATGCCTTGGATATCTTGTCTTTGCCTTTACGGGATTTGAATAGGCCAGTCCTCAATAGGGATCCAATATCTACCAACCTTTGAATTACCAGTATGGTACCGACGATAATTAGCCACCTTTATCCAATTAGCTCGGTGAAGCTCCTCCATCCAAGGCCTCCAATCGGGAAGCCGAGTTATCAAAGGCTTGTGACCATCCCAAGAATCTGTCCAAAAATTTGCATGTTGACCATTATGAATGATCCAAAATAATTTTTTCTTTATCAAATCCAACCGAGTCTTAAGAACTACTAAAATGGGAGAACCTTTGGTAGGAAGTTGATAGCGAACAAGGTCTTCAGGACTTTTGTTCTCAGCATATTTAGCACGGAGATTATTGGCCCAAAGAGCATTGGGGTTATGCAACATCCTCCAATATAATTTAGCAGCTAAAGCTTTGTTGTTATTAATTGAAGACTAGAATCCTAAACCCCCTTCACTCTTAGGAAGACATAAAGTATCCCATTTCACCAAGGCCCATTTTCTTTTCTCCTTAGTACCACTCCAAAGGAAACGATGACTGATTTGATCCAATTCTCGAAGAACAGCCTTTGGGATATTCAAAATGGAAGAAACATAAATAGGAATAGCTTGAAGGACTGATTTTACCAAGGTGATTCTACCCCCGGAAGAAAGCCACTTGTTGGTCCACTTTCCAATTTTCTTCTTGACTTTGTCCAACAACCAATTCCAATATTTATTTTTCTGCCTTTGAATATTTATGGGAATACCTAAATAAGTGATTGGAAGAGAGGTCTTCTTATATCTTAATTTATCCAAGACCATGGATTCCTGTCTAGCAGAGCGAGTGAAAGAAAATAACTTTAGATTTGTCTTCATTGATCAAGCTGCCTGATAGCCTTAGAAAAATAGCTAATGATTTGCTTAATATTAGAAGCTTCCTTAAGCGTAGCTTTACCTAAAAGGGTAGAGTCATCCACAAATTGAAGATGAGAGATAGGTCTAGCTCCATGAGCAATGGTAACTCCCTCAAGGGTTTTGTTTTCCCTCTTTTTGGTTATAGTCCTACCCAAGCATTCAACAAGAATGATGAATAAATAAGGGGATAGCGGGTCACCTTGCCTAATACCTCTGGAAGCTGGGAAAGACTGAGAAGGCCTGCCATTGATAAGAACTAAGTAGGAAACCGAAGAGATACATCCCATAATCCAATCCATCCAATCCTTAGAGAAACCAAATTGCCTCAAAACTTTGATAAGGAAGTGCCAATCCACTCTGTCATAAGCTTTGGATAAGTCTAACCGGATGAACATAGAAGGAGAATTTTGCATATCCATGGAATGGATGGCTTCCTGAGCAAGAACTATCTCATCTACTATTTGACGTCCTTCCACATATCCCCCTTGCTCGGGGAAATAATCTTATGCAAAAGAGGCTTCAACCTTTCTGCCATGATTTTAGTAATAATTTTGAGAAGAACATTACATAAAGCAATAGGTCTAAAAGCTGAGATATGATCAACCTCTTGAGCTTTTGGAACAAGAGTAATATAAGTTTTATTGATAACCTTCAAAATTTCTTTGGATTTCCTGGCTTCTTCCACCACCTCTAATAAATCAACATGAAGGATATCCCAGAACTCTTGGTAGAACTCAATAGGAAAACCATCGGGACCTGGGGTTTTCCCTTTTTGCATTTTAAAAACTACTTGTTGAAGCTCATTGATAGTAATAGGAGCGAGTCAAAATAGAGTTCTCCTCAGAAGTGATAAGAGAAGGGATTGCTTGAAGAACATTTTGTTGTGAAGCTGAGTCAAGAGGAGTAGCGGCAAAAATATTGGAAAAGTAATCAACAACAATAGAGTTCATGCCATCCCAAGTATAAACAACATCTCCAGAATCTGATTTTAAGGAAGAAATAAAGTTGTGAGATCTTCGAGCTAGAAGATATTTGTGGAAGAAATTTGTGTTTCGATCTCCTTCTTTGAGCCATTGAATTCTAGATTTTTGCTTCCATAAGATTTCTTCTCTTTTTTCCCATTCCTCTAGCTGAGTTGTGAGTTTAATTTCATCTGCACTTCTCTTCTCTGTGAGGCCATCTAAATGGATTTTCTTATTCAAATTTTCAAGATGAGCAATAACTTCATGTTTTTTTTTATGAACATCCCCAAACTCTTTCCAGTTCCAAGTCTTGATTTTGGATTTAATGTATTGCAGTCTTTTGGCAAAATAGAACATCTTAGTCCCATGCCTAGGTTTACCTTCCTTCCACCATTGTTGCACACGAGGTCTGAAGGAAATGTCTCTAAGCCACATTAATTGAAAATGAAAAGGAGAGAAACTCACATTGGTTTTCCACATTTCCACCATGGTGGCCAATGATCCGAACCAACATTATTAAGAGTCTTCACTTTAGGAATGTGACCATGGATTAAGAAATTTTTAGAGAGCAAAAACCTATCCAATCTCTCCATTATACAAGCTAAGCCTTGCCTTTTGTTAGACCAAGTCATAAGGCCATTATCTGGTTGGATATCCACAAGATGGAGGTTTGCAATATATTCGCTCATGAGGTCAGATACTTTTGTCCAAATTTCTATTTCCCCCCTTTTCTCATCCAGAGAGAGGATGGTATTGAAATCTCCTCCGATCAAGATCCAAGCTTTAGGAAAATGAGAGATAATATGAGTAATATCCTTCCACTTGTCTTCTTTTTTCCTCCAAAGAAGTCGAGGCATAAATAGTAATGCAGAGCATAATCTGGTTGGAATGTCTACTTTGAATAGCTATAGCCAACAAACCCCAACTGCCAACCATATGGTGAATAACTACCTCTTTTGGGTCCCAAAGACAAGCAATGCCACCCGAAGTCCCTTGGGAGCCGAGGGAAACCACTTTTCCAGTTGGCCAAATTTTACTGGCAATTAAGTCCATATCCTCCATTGACATCTTTGTTTCTTGAAGGAAAACAAGATGTGGATGATTTATCTGAATCATTCTTCTAATTTCATTTTGTTTTGAAAGACTCCCTTTGAGTCCTCTAATATTCCAAGTGATGATCTTCATTAATACCAGGGCTAAAAATGTTGGGAAGGGCATTAATCTTACCTTCCTCTACAAGCTTTTCACCTTCTTTTACCATATGATATTGATTGGTCTTGCGACCTACTTTTTGATTAGAATCCATCTTCAATTTTTTTTCCCTGTTTCTTGACTTATTCCAATTGAATCTGAGATGGCTTCTAACCTTGAAGAATGCTCATACATAGCCAAAATTTTACTAGATGGTTCAATGGAGTCTATATTGGGACCTGCATTATTTGAAGTTTTGACATTTGAAATATTGTTTTTCTTGTGTAAATTTTCTCCTTTTTTTTCTGTTGAAAACCTTTGATTTGTTGGTTTGTCTCCGAGTTCTTTCCTTCATATTTAAATTGTGTTTCTAAGATTTTAGTTTCCATTATTTCCTCTTCCTCACTTGGGACATCATTTGTGGAAAGGATTTCAAACATATTAGCAAATGACTTTGATTGATCCTTCATTACTAGTTTTTTTTAGTGTTCTTCTTCTTAGGTATTTGGAAACCTGCTGAGTTTATATCTTCTTTCTTTTGATCAGGAATTTTATTTGGGCAAGCACTGGCCAAATGACCATATTCATGGCAAATTCTACAACGAAAAGGAATGTTCTCATAGTCCACTACTTGCTCCCAAGTGTCTTCCCCAAATTGTAATGTGATCTTTTTAGGTAGGGGTTTGTCAAAATCCATTAAAACACAAATTCGAGCATAAATAATATGTTCAAAATTTTGAGTACAATCAGCAGTCATCATAAAAGTTCCTAAAGAGTTTCCAATTGAAGAAAAAATAGTAGGATTCCAAAATTCAATAGGGAGGCCAAAGAGTCTAACCCACACGGGAGCTATAGAAGGCATCTCTTCTTCGGCTTTAAATTTAGTATGCCAGGGCTTCATGAAAAGCCACTGCCCTTCCAAAAAACCAAGGACCCCCTTGAAAATTTTTCTCTCTATCTTCATTATTAGCAAATAAAACAAGAAAATAACCATTTGGATAAATAGAGATTTGTAACTCACCTTTAGTTTTCCAGACTTTTTGCAGCCCAGAATTTGAAAGTAGATAGACTCGGACGAAAACCCACGAACCGACAAATTAGTCCTCTTTTTTCCAAATCTTCAATGCCAGTCTGAATGTTACCCATATCAAGCTTAACAATAGGAGTTCCATCAGCTGCTTTAAGACATCCTGACTCCATTTTCCTGGGATCAATCTTAGGCATTCTTAGAGGTTTATGAGAAGCCCTAATATTGATATTAGCATTGGGCTGAGGTTGTCCACCATGAAGGGCATCCCTAAAATTCATTTTTGGGACTGAGTCTTCAAAATTCTTACCCTTGACAGGGGTTTTCATGGTAGAATTATTTTGTGGGTGCACCTTAGCACCAGATTCACTTGAGATATGAGCCATTTTTTGATCAACTGCTTGAAACTTATTTCGTGGTCTCTTTAATCCTTGCCCTAGACGTCGTGGAAAGGTATGGTTTTCACTTTTCTTTTGTGCAGCAAATTGGAAGCCGTTGTCACTCAAGTTCATAGTATGATCTGTTGAAAGACAAATTTCTAACCCATATTGTATCCCCTGCAACATTTCCTGCTAAAATATTGAGCATAAACCACAAAAATATTGGCCGCTAGGGCCCGAAGGCCCTAAAAACCAACCTCTAGAGCTGCTTGCACTCAACCCAGATGAAACCCTCGCATAGCCGCTTGCCAAATATATCGTTCACACATAGGGATGCGCTAGGATCTATGTTGCTCCAAATGATATGAAAATTGGTGGAGACATTCTAGGGTTTTTTAGGCATCTACCCTCAAAATTTTAGCTCAATCCGAGTTCGGATGAGTGAGATATGGCCGAAACGAGTTCGGCAGTTTGGGCAGTCCTACGAAAAACGTCTACACTTGCACATATACAATAAATAATGCCACTCTTTTCAATATTTGAAACAACAAAAAATAGGGTCCAAAAAGTAGAAAACACAATTCTAAATGTGCTAAAAATAAATACAAGACCTGATGAGATGATGGACCAAGAAAGAATCAATTAAGAGGTAGAAGCACTCCAAAATATTTTATCTATCCAATCATAAATAATTCTTCACTCAATCCCCAAGGGCAACAATCACTAAGCACCAAAACAACCAAAACAATAACTTGTAGTAGAAATCCACTTGAAAGTATGAGCAAATGAGTGATTTTACCAAAATATCTTGTTGTAAACTTGTCTAGTAGAAAGAAGGAATCCAACCCCTTATTTATAAAATGTTTGAAGGTAAAAATGGGTGGGAAAGTAAAATTTCACTTTGGGCAAGGCCAATGCCAAAACATGTTGATAGGGTGAGGGGTTTAAGTGAGGAAAACCCCTAAAAATCCAAATTTGTGCACCCTCCATACAGGGCATGAATATAGAAATCCAAATTCACACCTAGTATGGATCGGGTATGAATTTTGTAAAGCTAGGGGAAAAGGGCAAGGGTAAAAGGCAAAAAGACCCAAAATTTACACATAGCAAATTTGGGTGGCTAGCTAGGTATCTAAGGAATATTTGAACCATTTTATGGGTTAAATTTCCATGTCTACAATTGGTTTTCATTATACCACTTATACTTGGGTTTATTAGGATCTATAGGATATATGATATGTAGAAAGATTAGTCTTGCATCTTGCATCTTATGAAATATCATCGACATTGGTTTTGAGAGTGGGGTCCAAGGATGAGATGTATGAGAAAAATGTGGTGGGTTATTAGAGGTTTGAGCAAGATGAGGTATGGAGAAGGGTTAGATTAGTGAGAATTGAAAGGATGGGGTGGATGGTCCTTGGTGACTTGATTTTAGTGCAAGATGTGTAAGTTGGTGGTAAACTTGTTGCAGGTCTGTTGGGATGAGAAAGATAGGTGGGAATGATTAGGCACAATTATGAGGGTTGAATTGGATGTGCTAAAGAAAAATAGATTGGGAATATGGATTAAAGTGAAAGGGTGTGCAATATTGTGGTTGGGGATGGCCCATAGGAAGAGAAATATTTGGAGGATGAGGTGATTGGTAAGTTTGGGGGTTTGGGACACACAAAGGGGATGTTGTAAGAGGTGAGGATATAGGAGGATAGGGGGAAAATGTGGTATCATAATAGGAGGGAAAAGTAATGGGGTTGTGAGAAGAGGTATATTTAGGAGAATAAGTGGATTATGATCAATTGATTGATGCAAAGGTGATAGGGCCCTCTAAGTAGCTAGGGTTGGCAATGATACAACATATTTAGTTGGTTGAGGGGGGTGATATTAACTCTTTTTGATAAGAGGAACTCAAGAGATGACTCAGAGATTATCACACTTGAGGTGGGTTAATGATTAATGGAATATGGAAAAGGAGGTGTATAATAATAGGTTTGCTATGGATGAAGGAAGTCAATCGTGTAGGCTAGAATGTGAGACAGTGGTGGGATGATCATGGTGGGAGTTGGAGGGAAAGTGGGGAGATATGTGTGTCACATCTAAGGTTTGATGGGAAAGAGGATTAATGGTTGCAACTTGGAAAAATTATAAATGAAGCAAATGACCGTGATCAAGATTGATATATTCATCTGAATGGTTGTTCTCATAATGAAGAGCAATACATTAAGGATCGTTCTCAAGGGGGAGTGCCAATGCATTTTTATGATACCCTAAACTAGATTTATCTTTTATTGGTTGGTATGGAGGGACAAAAATAGAGCATGGACTTTATTCATATTGACCAAGGCAAAATCCTTACCAATTGAAGCATTGAAAATATTTTATAGCAAAGCGACACTTCGATAGATAATTGATTTTACCGTAAGATGGTGCTTGAGACTCAATAGAAATAGTTGACCTAGAGGAAGTAGTGAGACCCCCATAGATGAATTTGGTATAATTTGTGGAAGAATTTATGGATATGATAGTGCCAATATTTAAGGGGAGGTCATAGGAGTGACCAAAATCCTTAACTATCTTGACAACGACAGGAAAGATAGTAACCTTATGGATAAAATTTCCTTTAGAGGTAAGATGGGATGTCTGAATAGAGATAGAAAGGGACTCCTGGTTGGATAAATTGGGTAGAGACTCTGAGTGAGGTAGATTTAAAGTAGTGAAGGGCATAATAGTATAGGATTAGATATTTGATAGAGTGGAGGAAGAGGATGGTGGTGTAGATTATGAGAATGACAAATTGGGGGATTTGTTGGTTGAAATCCATACTAGACAGTGCACTGTTGTGAAGATCGATGTTCTTGAGGATTGGTGGATGGTACGATTAAAGCTAAAATATAATGGTCATGACTTATTATTCCTATAAAACCATGGTAATATGGGATATTGTCAATGTGATTAACATAATTTGTATGAGTGGCCATGATTAAGGTACCAATATGCTATTGTGATGAGGATTTTGGATGATTACTATAGCATTGATGAGGAGGGGTTGAATATGATCAATGATAATGGTCCCTCTTTCATTTATATCTTGTACCAGGTTCTGGAATTATTGGCACTCATTGATGTCATGACCCTTGTGGTGATGGAATACACAATATTGATCTTCTCTATACACTCTAGATATGAGTTCATGTGGATCATATAGCCTTGTTTTAGGTAAATATATTACCTAGACCTAAAGAATGTTTTGAAAAATGGATGATAGGGGCTCAAAAAGAGGTGTAAAATAATGTAGGGACCAAGGAGGATACGGCTTAGGAGGGCAAGTGGGTTGGTTTTGACATTGAGTGAGAGGATGCATGGCTTAATATATTGGTGTTTGAGGTGGATACAAGGGTAGGTGTTATAGGTATTGAGGTTTCTAAGATGGGTATTGAGGGAGATATAAATCATATATATAAGTCTACTCATGTGGGAAATATTGGTATGAAATAGTGGAAAGCACTTGGGAGACTTGGATCAGCTGGTAATTAGAAGATTGATGACATGCAAGGGGTGGTTGATATTGATTTGGTAGTGTCTAATATTAGGGAGGTGGAGGTTGGTGATAGGTTTGATGATGTCTAGGAGCTGGTTTATATTGATTGGGTGGTGGCTGATATTGGGGAGGTAGAGGTTGCTGATAGGGTTGATGATGTGTAGGAGGTGGTTGATATTGATTGGTTGGTGGTTGATATTGGGGAGGTGGAGGTTGTTGATAGGGTTGATGATGTGTAGGAGGTGGTTGATATTGATTTTTTGGTGGTTGATATTGGGGAGGTGGAGGTTTCTGATAGGGTTGATGATGTGTAGGAAGTGGTTGTTGGTGTTGGTTGAGATGATCTATGGGAGTTGGGGCTTAAGCTTGGGCTTGACTATGAGTGAAAATCATGGGCTAATGGAGATGGAAGGGGATGGGGTTATGAAGGCTTTTGGAATGGAAGTGAACAGATTGGATTTGACCAAGGTTTGCAAAATGATATGCTATATAACTAAACAAACAAAGAAAACACACAAATATTTTGGTGTTTTCACTCATTTTTTATTTTTATTTTTTTTGGATTTTAATTTTTGTTGATTTTTTTTAATTAGTTATTTTAAAATTTTGTTTGTGTGATTTATGTCCCTATACTTAGGAAATACAAAAAGGTATGTGGTGGAGTGGAGTCTAAAATTTTTTATTCATACCCATCTCCTTTTCGAGGAATGAGACACCAATTACTGATTTAGCTTCCTAGGATGGGGGATGGGTGATGGGTAGCCTAAGGGGATAAAAATACCTCCTAAAAGAGGTTACATTGTCTAAGTCTTGCTATCAGCCTACCTAGGATTTTGCTTTACCCTCAATTTATTTTGGATAAAAATGATAGTTATGATCCACTAATTACTAATCCCCATGGTTAAAGGGCATCTAACCTAACTATTACCCCAAGCTAGCCCCAAGGGTAATCAACTTCATGATGATGAAGTCCAAGAAGCTATGTGTACTAACCATGGTGGTACTAGGGCTCGATCGATGGTTGGGGATGAATTCCAACTCATCGAGAGGTTTTTTCACATTGTATATATGCAAAGAGTGCAAAATCAAAAATTTCCAAAGTGTGTGCAAAAACATTTGTTGTTGTGGTGGTTTTACTTTTATTTATTTATTTATTTGTTTTTTTAGTGTTTTTAGTGCAATGGAACTAAATACAACTAAAATGGACAAAGATATTATTTGAGTGGTTCAAAACTTGAATGCAACTATCCTAATATGTAATATGTGACTAATACCTAAGATGTTGGTTCAAGACTAGGTGCAGGTTGCTGACAAGGCAGAGGGTACCTATTCTATGGTAAGAAATATGGTAAATATTTTCCCTCAAGAATCCCCAAAATGGGTCTAAGTCATAAGGCGAACCATCATTGACAGTTTTCAACCATCAGTGATAGTTACATAGTCCTAATTGTTAGTGATGGTTACCAACCATCAATGATAGTTGCATAGTCATAACTGTTAATGATGGTTGAGCTTATGTCCTAGAGACAGTCTATGGACAAAAAGGGGTGCAATTTTAAAAATGTAAAATTTTGGAAGGGTAGAGGGTCTTATTACTAAATATGGTGCTAAACAAAATTTACCCTAGGGAAAATACAACTAGCCTATACTAAGGATGATAAGAATGCAATTTATTCTAAAAACTCAAAAAATATGCCTATAATTGTTGGAAATTTGAGCAAGTTTTGTTGTCATTGATGTCAAGAGGTTTGATGTCCAGTTTTGTTGTCATTAAGGTCAAAAGGTTGATTTCTCCAAAAGGCAAGGAAGTTGTTAAAAGGAAAAGGGTATAATATTTATTTTAAATATTATATGCCTAAAGAGGCTAAAAATGTGGAAGACCCAAGAAAAGAGAAGCAAGTTTGAAAAGAAATAATAATATTATAATATTTAATATTATAATAATTGGGCAAAAGGAAGAGGTGAAGAATAACAAGGTCCAAGAAATCATTAAAAAATATATATCTTTGACAAGGCCCATTGAGAAGCTTATAAAGGTTAGCAAAGGTTTTAATTTATTTAAATTAAAATATTTTAACCTAAGGTTAAAATTTTAATTTAAATAATTAATGGTGCCAAAGTTTAAAAGTTTAATTCAAATTCAAAATTCGAAAGCAAAGAGGACCAACATGTTTCAATGCAAAGGAAATAGTATTAATAGGAAATGATTTTAATTTTCAAAGGACCAATGCTAATTTGAATGCCTAAGTGACAACTAAATTTGTGCACTGCATTTTCGAAAGGGAGAAGATATTTTGTAAGGTTCATTTAAATAAAGGAAATTAGACATGTATTGAAATTTGCATGGAGCAATAAAAATATTCCAAGATGTTGTATAGTGTAGATAGCAGTCGAAGGTGTGGCTAATGTTCTTATGAAGGGAAGGTCATGGTTTCGAATCCCATGCCATTCATTTTACTAAAGGAGGAAAGAGTTTTTCATTTTCGATGAACTTTGGAAGAAGCAGATAGTGTATAGGTGTGAGGGTACTTTTATTCACGTGAAGGCATGTAGCCCAAGAGTCAGCCTAGCCTTGGGCTAAGAATTTGTAGTGGCTTAGGTTACGGGTTCGAGTTTGGGTTTTGGTCATTGAGACATGCGCAATATTTTTGGTGACGTGAGCCAACAATTATAAGGTATGCAATTTGTGAATTAATTTGCCAAATATTTTGGAATGTGAAAATTGGTTTGAGCCCACGTGATATTAAAAAGGGCATGTGTGAAATATTTTAGGGATTCATAAGGGTTGTTGATTAAATATTTTATTTTGGGTGCTTAGAAAATAAATAAAGTATTGGAGATTATAAGGTATAACCAAGGAACTTTAATTTGATGTGTATTGAATATTATTTTTAGAGTATTGGAGAGTATAAGGTGTAAAGCAAGGAACTTTATTTTTGATATATGTTGAATAATTTTTTTTAAAGTGAAGCAGTGATAAGGTGTATTTGTGACTTGACATTTTATTTTATTTATTGTATGGTGAAATATTTGTTGAGATAAATATCTTGTGGAGATTTTAAGATAGATTGTTGCTATCTAACTTAGAATTGGAAAAAGGATTCGATTGTGAGTAAAGCAGGTTTTGAAGACATATCTCCATCAAATAAAAAAGGTATGGGCACATCATCTTTTGTTTGAAATGTTGGAATAAATATTGTGAAATATAAGGTGGAGTAAAAATGATTGACGAGTATTGTTGGAAATGTATGAGCAAGTTTAAGTGCACCTTATCGATGGATTATTTGATTTGAGATAGATATTGAGGGTTATTTGATTTAGGGTTTGAGACCCACATTGTGCTCTTTGTTTGAAGAAGTTTGAAAACACTTGTTTAGGGTTAGTGAGCAAGTTGTATTTCATTGATTGAATGATTGAGTGAAATCCTTGAGCATTGGATTTGAGTGATATTGATATTGAGCATTGGATCTGTAGACACCTAAAACGCGTCATGTCGAGGGCGACTACTCATATGGACATGCTACAAGACCATATGGAAGATCTTGGATAGACTCCAAGATAGAGCAATGGTTCTAACCACTCAAGTTGGGCTCCTTGGCCTATTCAGTCTGAACCATAGCCCAGACCTATGGTCTATAGTCTGAACCATGGCTAAGGCCTACGGTTTATAGTCTAGACCATAGCTGCAACCTACGGTCTTAACTGAAGTTCAGTTGGCCTTCATCCGAGCCAAATCGGTTTGAACGACCATTTGTTCTAGAAGAAGGTGGTTAGAGGATGGAAGCTTCCAATCCAACTATCCTAACCACCCCTTCTTGATCTTGGCTTCTCCATGAAGCCACCCCTAGCCCTGGGACATCCTATAAGTACCCCTTCAAATTAGGGCAATGATATAGAGCATTTTGATAGCGAAGCCTATCAAAATATTGAGAGAGAGTGCATTTTGGAGATCAAAGAAGCGAAGCCCTATCGAATTGTGGACTCACTTGAGTGCATAGAGAGAGCCTTGTTGCCATCCCCATTGCCAATTTGTCAAACATCATGACGAATTAGGCCATGGATGCCCTAAGGACCTAGGAGAGCCAAGAAACGCTAATTCGGGCAAACGGAGGCCCCATTCAATGATTCAACCACCAAACTTGTCAGAGGACACCGAAGGCGACCCTTGAACATCAATTGGACAAGGAGATCAAGCCCACAACCCTTGAATTTGGAGGGCAAACCACTTGGTTGCTCACCATGGCTTTCAGCCATGGTTTACAGTGCAGACCGCTCATCAGAGCTACGGTTTGCAACAGAGGTGACTTCTCCTTACTATTTTCATTTCCAATATGCTTAATTAGATTACATTTAGAATTTTAGTGGTTCAATTAGTGTTTTAGAGATCTTTGGACCGATATAATTAGTGTTTTTACTAATTTGTCCTCATTAGTGTAGAATATGCATTAATGGCTTCTTTTCATGCTTTCATGCTTCATTTCACATAATTGATCCATTAGATTGATAGTTGTAGTTCTTGTTTACATATTTCAAGCAATCTTGATGAATCTTGCATATGTCTAACACCTTTTATTAGCTTTCTTGATTTTAGTTATAATGGCATATACATGTTTATTACCTTCAATGGGCCTCATCACGAGAGGCTGCCTATGTTTTTAACTATCTTCTGTTGTTTCTTGACCGTAGGGATCTATATTCAAAGGAGCCTACATTCAAATCCTTCCTCAACATGAAGAAGAGGGTCTACTCCACCCTAAGGCAGTTTGTGACTATTTGGAAAAGCATTTATAGTGCGCCTACCCCATTGGGGGCTTTGGCAATTGTATTAAGAGTATCAACATTCTGGTGACCCTAAGAGGGGCAATATTGTAACCACATTTCATTGAAAATATTAATAAAAGAAACATGCATTTTCATTGTTACATGCAATCTTGTTATTTTGTCATGCTTTCATGTTGATTTCATTAATGCAATAGCTAGGTGTACACTTTTTGGGATAGGTTAGAAGGCGATCATGGTGGAACTCCACAATTCATGTGATCTAACTATTGTTTCTTGATTTTTGAAATTGTAGGTATAGACCACAACTATCAACTATGGGCCAACAATTGAACCATAGGTTCAACATATGGTTTATAGTCTGAACCGTAGACCAGACCTATGGTTTACACCTGACAACATAGACAATAGAAAGTAGAGTGCAGATCAACTCAAGACCTGAGGTAGGCCCTATTTTCCACTCTCTATTATTTTTTTACTCTCTGTGTTTTTACAGAATGCATAAAAGTGAATGAAATTAGGAAAAACAAATTAAAAAAGGGAAATTAATCATGTCCTAGTTCATTTAGCATTTGCATCTGTAGAAAGGTGTTGTTAGGAACAACGGACCTATGATTGCAGTCCACCCTAGGCTACAACGTGCTTGATAGAAGTGTCTATTTGGTTTGCATGTGTGAGGCCCAATTAGTGGCCATTGTCATCATAATGTGCATTGTCTCAAAGAGCATCTAGATTAGTTTGCATTTTTTGAATGTAAAACGTTCTTTCATTTGCATAGCATATAGAAAATGAGCATGAGTGCTATATGATGCATTTATTTTATGTACAATAAAATGAACCACACACACCACTTGGCACTTAAACGCTAGTGAGTTGGGCTTGACATCCAACCACTAGTAGGGTTCAATGATGGTGGGCGTAATTTCCATCCGCTGGCCCAAATCCTATGCACCCTTTGTTACTAGACCAATACCGGATCCAAGAACCTTTCGTACCCTAGAAAATTTGCATGTATTCTCTTCGGAGGGTATAACGCTGACTAGGGGAAAATGGGTGAGGATCTGGGAGGACCTGTGCTCCCTGACCGTGTGTGGGCTTCATTACCACACATTATAGGTTGGATTACATGACTTGGAGTTCATAGCCAAGTTGTCGAGCTGTGAGTGTACAGGTGAAAGCCAATTTAAACTGAGAATATCATTCAACGCTTTTCAAAACATGATAAGGAGTTCTATATTGATACAAAAAATTATTGAAACAACATCAAATAGTCTAGGGCTCACTTTTAAAACTTAATACGAGATAAACACCATTGTATACCTTGTTTTCTTAATAAAGAATAAATCTAGACACTAGGTGCACCATGGTGGAGACACGAGGTGATCGGCAAAGGCACAAGCCTGAAGCCCATGACCAAGCCCCAATAGATTCACATCAGCACATGTCGAATCCTCACCCACATGCGCTCCCCGAACATCATTCGATGAGCATTAGAGGAGATAATTCGACAAGGGGGGAACCTATTGAGCATACCCCCAATAGAGGAGCTTCTATGCATTCCTCTAGATGTAGAATAGAGCATGGAGCCTCTCAGCATGAGGGCGTTCCACTCGAAAGCCATTACCAGGATCGCATTGCATGTGCATCCATAGGATCGGCTAAAGAGTATGTTATACAGGGATCCAAATTGGTACCCCTACATCATAGGTCTATAGGAGGATCCGTGGCTCCACCTTTGGAGTACAGACATGATCGAGACCCACCCATTCAAGGGCATGCAGATAGGGCCACCATTGAGCATAGGCCTATGCAAACTCCCACACATGGTGAACATCAAAATATCACTATTGATATGGCTAAGGTGGGAGCCAATGGCACACCACCGCATGAGCGATGGAGATCTAGATAGTTAGATGGATTAGGTAGCATCCTTGAGCAGCTAGGCTATAAGCCTTTGGCTCCACCCACCCATGCTCCGAGTGAGCATAGTGGAGGTTCTATTAGGACTGCTTGAGAACATGGAGAGGCTTCTAAGTACCCTCATGTGACACATCCACCATCCATGCATGGTGGCACAGAGCATAGAGCATAGTAGGATGCCCATGCCATATTTATAGACAAGGGAAAAAGCATCACAAATCAGTCAGATGGGTACAGAACCCATAAGGTCGCTCGCATAGAGCATGCATACCAGAGGCCTATCATGGCCAATGACCTTGATAGATCACACAGACTAGTATCTGAGCAGTGATGACAGCTCCTCCAAGATCAATTGGAGGATGCTCGCCTAGAGAGGCAGTGGATTGAAGAGGAGAATCTTCAATCATAGAGGCTCATCAGACAAAGACTATACGAGCAGCACCTACGGGAAGAACGCATCCTTACCCAAAAGGAGCACATAGAGCAAGAGGATAGGCTAGCTAGGGCTGGTCTATATACTCATGTCGAGAATAGAGAGCGCACTCAGAGAAAGGATTTTTCACAAGCCGATGCATAGTAGGAGCGTAGGGATGCTCATACTCATATTAGCGCCCAACAAAGGGAACGACCACCACCATTCGAACATGAGGGGCAACAACAATATGAGGAAGAAGAGGGAGTGGGAAACAACCAAGAATATCTTAAAGAATCCCTAGTCAAGGAGGAGGAGGAGCAATGACCTCCACCTCGATAGAGGAAGAATGTACCTCTGAGACCACCCTCACATCAGCTTAGGGAGGAGGACTTCTTATCCTCAAAGGCTTATAAAGCCCTAGCTGAGAAGGTAAAAGTGATTGAGAGGCAAGGCATGACACTTCAAAAGTTGATATTAAGAAAGATTCATAATGAGCCTTTGGACCCCTCGATACCTGCTCCAGCTTACCCTGAGCATTTTGTTATGCCTAGGTTAGACAAATTTAAAGGTGATGAAGATGCACAGGAGCATGTCACAAGATTTTTGGATGCCTATTTCCAAATTGCTAGTAATAATGCCTTGCTTTTGCACACATTTGTTATGACCCTTTTAGGCCCAACCCGAGAGTGGTTCAATCAGAAAAAGAGGCACAACATTACCAGTTTTGAGCAACTAGCTGACGCTTTTCTTGAACGCTTTTCTTTTGGCATCAAGAAATAGGTAAACCTTTCCGACTTGGCTATGCTAGCTCAACGTGATGATGAGCCAATTGAAAAATACGAAAAGAGGTGGAGAAGATTGATGGTAAAGCTACCATTCCCTATTCCTACTATGGAATTAACCCGAATGTTCACCAGGAGTTGTGCCAAGCACATCTCACTACTATTGCAACTACAACAGTATCCGACATTCGAGGAGGCTTTGGCGCAAGCCAAGGTGATTGAAGACATCAAGTTGTAGGAAGGCAATTTGAAGCTTAAGAATAGGAAAGAGGGGCCTAAGAAAAGCTCCATGAAGCAAAAGGGCAAGTAGGCCCACATCAACCAGGTAGTGCTAAACCTCCAGAGAGAGGATAAAGGGTAGCAAAAGCAGAATTATCAGGCCCAACCTCCTCCTACATAGTACAAAAAGTGCAATAACAACTATAAGGGCAAAAATAAGGAACAACACCCACCTCACCAATTCATACCTCTAACAGAATCATTGACTTCAATATTCCACCAGTTATGTGAGGCTAAGGTGATCAGACTACCCGAGGTTAAGCTAGTCGATCCGAATCAGCCCAAGTCGAAGGGATATCAGGATGACTTGTTTTGCATCTACCACCGAGCGAAGGGCCATGACATCGAGGTATGTTGGTCCTTCAAGCATATTGTGTAGAACATGATTGAAAAGGGTGAGCTTGTAATACCAAGTAATCCATAGGCACCTGACAACCAGAACATGGGGATTTACAAAAATCTACTACCAAACCATGAGGCACCATGCAACAACGTTGGCCAGGTCAACCAAGTGCGAGTCGAACCACCTACCCAAGGGTTCGTAGGCATGGTCAATGTTGTTACAAGACATGGGAGATATGAGCAACTGAATCAACCACATGCTCCCATAAGAATACAAGCCATATCGAATCAATAGTCGACACAGAATATTCTAGGCCCACCAACAAGACCGATGGTGACCATACGGAGCAGGTTAGTCCAAAACCTATAGATAACTCCTGTGAAGTTGTCTATATATGAACTAATACAGTAGTCCCCTAGGCATAGGGAGACTCTTATGGATATTCTAAGGTCCATCGAAGTATAGTCTCAGGATGCACAGGCATTTACCAATTTTGTGGGACATGTACAATAGTGCCAGGAGCCCATGATTCAGTTTTATGATCATGAAATTAAGATGGTTCCTATAGATATGGCTGACCCACCATTGCATATCATTGCATGCATTAATCACGTACCATTTAAGAGGGTCTTGATCGACACTAGTTCATCGATCAACATAATAACGACCAAGGCATTGAATCATTTGAAGCTACCAAAATCACACATTGTGCCAACCACCTTCACGTTGAGAGCGTTTAACGATGCCCTATGCTCGATGGTTGGCATGATTGTCCTACCTATGTAGGTAGGCCTAAAGACCATCTCTATGATGTGTCATGTGATCGAGGGGGCCATGCAATACAACATCCTACTTGGGAGGCCTTGGATTCATGAAATGCATTGTGTTCCCTCTATATTACACCAATGTGTAAAATATCTGCATGAGGGATGGGTTCACGTAGTGTCATCAGATGAAGAACCTTTTAAGTTCATGAACCTAGCGGATTTTCTTGGGGGTTTCATACTCCCATCAATGCACCTGGACATCCGACCTACATCATCGATTAAAAATCTAAGAGGTAAACCAATAGTACATGCTCAACCATCGATATCTGTGTCTCACAGATCTGAGTGCACTACTGCTACTTCGCTAAAATCGACTGCATCAGTGATGCTTCGGGATGACAGGAAGTTAAAGGTAAATATGGAGAAAAAGAGAAGAAGCAAACGCCTAAACCAGTCACTAAGGAGGCTCCCATCCCCATGGAAGTGGAGGAAGCCCAAGACATAGCCGAGGAGGTACCTCAACCTACCTCACCTACATCATCAGTAGGGTCATCCACACCATGGGTGATAGTACATCTCGCCAACACCAGATTAGGTGAGTACATTGTGTAGAATGTAACCTTTAGACCAATTCTAGAGACTGCACAAGAGATGGGTCGACCGTCCACTCATCATTATCTAGTTGGATCGGTGGTTCCATTGGGAGAGCCACCTAATCAGACTAATTTCATCTACGTTGGGCTAGATCAACTTCCAACGTGAGAGCCCATGGATGAAGATCGTGATGAACCTTTCACTATAAATGTTCATTATTTATCCAACCCAGAGTACTCCATGCATATTTTTGAGTTGTATCACTGGCATGGGTACGGACTTGGTCTATTTGAACAAGGGCGTAGAACTCCATTCGAGCCACGTTATCAGCTAGCAACTGATAGGTTTGGATTGGGGTTATAGATACAAGGACAAGATGACTTGCTTGCAACATCCTTAGATCACTTGTACCTGAGTCTAGGGGATGATGTGGACTTCAATCCATATCATCCTAATATTTCTAGATTTTGGAGGACTAACCCGATGGTATCTATCATCACTACTGAGCCACTTGAAGAACATCATGAAGGGTTCCTAGAGTAGACTGATATAGATCAAAACCCTAGAGGCAACCTGGGTCATCAAATCCATAGTGCAACCAATGACACAGGTGTGCAGGGGCATAACCCCATAGTTTTAGGTGATCTCGAGTCAGGAGATCTTTACAATGATGATGGAGAGGAGTCCACCTCCGAGATAAGTGGACCAAGTTATGATGTCGATAATGAATCCTCAAACAATGATCAATCTGAGGAGGAAGCTGAGGGGGGCTATTTAAGGCCTTTGTATGTGCATCACCTACTGCCTACAGAGTCGGTACATGTTACCGAAGAGATCCTTCCCAACATTGATCATTCAAGGGAAGAAGCAGAGCTAGATTTCTTGGTGATGTCACACTTGCGGTATAATTATCCAATTTTTCTAGATAGTGATGATAGCAATCAAGAAGTCAGATTCATGGGGCCGCACTTGCTAGAGCACCCCATAGGAGTAGGAGCGAATGATGGGTTCTAGTTGTCTAATAGTGATGAAGAAGATGAGTTAGAGAGGGCCTACCTTGGTCCTCCTTATTTGCATTACCATCATCAACCCATCGACATAGATGAGGTCTATCGATAGTTACATGTTGGTCCTCATCTGAGAGCAAGACGGTTAAACCTGGATCAAATTTATCGGTTGGTTAATCCCCTTCTACCGACCTACATGGAGCTCCATGAGCCAAATGATCCTATTTTGTAGTCAGTGCATAGGGAGGATCCAGTTGTTCATAGTCCTCATAGAGAAGACCCCTTTGTGCCTATGCCATTAGAGCCAGATCGTGGGTATGAGGACTACATAGATTATGTAGAAGTTGGTCCATGTGGTCCTGGAGATCAATTCCATTCCATAAACATGGTCTCCATTGATTTGACCACTCCACTCCATAATCCAGACCATCCAAACATTTGTATCTTAACAAAGATGCTATCGATTGGGATCACGTTGATTCACCCATTGAGCCTGAAGATTTCTTCCCTAATGAAGAAATGTTACAACCATTTCATTTTGTACTGCATACGATGTCTATCATGCCAAAAATACTTCCAACGTGGAACCTATCAACCCGATTGATGACATCCATTTGATTCCTATGCCTCATCAGCTTGAGGAGGGATCACATATGTCAATAGAGGAAACCTTTGAGGTGGATATCAGTAATGATCCCACCAATGCAAAGAAGGTTAAATTTGGAGAGAGTCTCACTCCAGATGAGTGGGCCACCCTCATCCCTCTACTGAAAGAGAGACCAAATCTATTTGCTTGGATGTACAAGGATATGCCAGGTCTAGACCCAAAATTGGTTACGCATAACCTTTCGCTAGATCTGACGAAGAAGTCGATCAAGCAAAAGCTTAGAAAGATGCACCCAATAGTAGCCTTAATGGTGAAATATGAGCTACAAAAGTTGTTGGATGTAGAATTTGTAATCTCCATCGACTATCCAGAATGGGTGTCCAATATGGTACCCATGGGAAAACCCGATGGAAGAATCCATATTTGCATAGATTTTAGAGACCTAAATAAGGCAACACCCAAAGATTCATTTCCGTTGCCCAATATTGATGCTCTCGTAGATGCAACTATAGGTCACGAAATGCTCTCCTTAATGGATGATTTTTCTGGTTACAATCAAATTTGAATTAAACCCGAAGACCAACATAAAACCATATTTATAATGCCATGGGGAACATTTTGCTATAAAGTTATGCCATTTGGCCTCAAAAATGTTGGTGCCACATATCAACGGGCCATGACATACATTTTTCATGACTATATGCATAAAATTCTAGAAGATTATATCGATGACTTGTTGGCCAAGTCATTGCTATGAGAAGAGCATGCAGAGGTCTTAAGGAAGGTCTTCGATCACCTGATAGAGCACAATGTCAGGTTGAATCCTAAGAAGTGCGTATTTGGCGTAACTTCTAGAAAACTACTAGGATTCATCATCTCTAAGTGAGGCATCGAAGTTGACCCAGCGAAGGTCAAGGCTATCTTGGAAATGCATCCTCCCACCAATATTAAAGAGTTAAGGAGCCTTCAGGGCAAGGTAGCATCGATAAAGTGATTCATCACTCAGTTATCGGATAAATGTCGACCCATGAATCGACTGCTACATAAGGGGGTCCCATTCAACTAGGATGAGGACTATCAAGCAACCTTCACTAAAATAAAGCAATACCTGGTGACATCGCCAGTGCTAGCTCCACCAAGGCTAGAGGTGCCTTTTCTACTATATATATCGACAACTGACTTTGCACTAGGAACCATGTTAGCCCAAAAGAACGTGCAAGGCAAAGAACAGGCCATATATTATATTAGTCGAACCTTGGTGAGCTATGAGCTTGGGTATGCATATGTGGAAAAATTATGTTTAGCAGTAGTGTTCACTACAAAGAAATTGTGACACTATATGTTAAGTCATACGACATATGTTATATCCAAACAAAATCCTTTGTAGTACATGATGAGTAAGACGTATCATAATACACGTACTACAAAGTGGATCATGCTACTGATAGAATTTAATCTAGAATTCATAATCCAGAAGTCCATTAAGGGACAAGTCATAGCGGATCAATTAGCTGAGGCACCACTATCAAATAGTAGGCCTCTAACCATAGAGCTTCTAGATGATGCAGTCTTCATCATATCTGAAGCTCCCAAACCCAAAGAACCAGAGAACAATGTTGATATGACTCTATTCTTCGATGGTTCGAAGTGCGAGCAAGGGGGTGGTGTAGGAATAGTATTTTTCATACCGCAAGGAGCTCCTATGCCCTTGTCATTTAAACTAGACTTTCCATGCACCAACAACAATGTTGAGTATGAAGCCCTACTACTAGGCCTCCACACAGTCATCACCATGAATATTAAAATATTAAACATCTTTGGTGACTCCTTGCTCATAGTAAATCAAGTTAAGGGGCTCTTCCAATGTCGATGTCCCATATTGAAAGCTTACAAGGATCTTGTTGCAATATATTTGGCTAAATTGGAATGGTATGACATCGAGGCAATCCCTCGATCATCAAATAGGTTCGTAGACACCATGGCTTCTTTGGGATCCTTAATCCCTCAGAATCCATCTGCTGATTTCACTACCATTCATGTTAAAATGCTTTCACACCCGACTATGGAATGTGAAGCCTTTGATAATAGAATGTCAGTCAACATGATCAGCGTAGAACCAAAAGTTGAATGGTTCTACAGAGTTGAAGACTTTCTGAAGAAGGCACCCTAGGGGTCATTAACCTCTCAGAGTCCGATGGGGAGTGGTACCACCATTCACCATAAGGTTGTTTCCCAGTCTGCATTTGCAAAAGTAAATACGTAGGGGGAGCAAGTCATCTTAGCAGTCGAAGTTGAGGCTTATCAAAATTGGATGTCATAAATCCATGACTTCCTGAAGCTTGGTGTAATCCCAGAGGGATTATCGCATGTCGTGAAGTACACATTTAAATAGAAAGTGGCTAAATATGTCTTAATAGGAGACATCTTGTACCGATGAGGCTACGATGGAGTTCTCCTTCATTGCTTAGAGCCCCAAGAGGCATCATGGGCAATTTCGTAGGCTCATGATGGTACGTGCGATGGCCATTTCAGTGGCATGGCCATCATCAAGCGCATCCTTCGAATGGGCTACTATTGGCCCACTATGGAGAAGGAGTGCAATGTGTATGTCAAGAAATGCATCAAATGTCAGCATCATGCTAATCTTATGCACTTGCCATCATAGGCCTTACAACCCATCCAAGCGGCTTGGCCATTTGCTCAATGGGGACTAGATCTTATAGGCAAGATCTCTCCTCCATCATCGGGTCGACATACATTTATAATCATGGCTACTGAGTATTTTACAAAGTGGGTGGAAGAAATACCCTTAACAATGACAACTGGAGCTCGTATAGCAGAGTTTATACTGGAGCATATCATAAGTCATTTTGGGATTCCATCCAAAATAATATCGGATAATGGAACGTCCTTCAAGAACAAAACTATGAGAGCTTTGACATCTAAATATAGAATCAAACATAGTTTTGTGACTCCATACTATCCACAAGCAAACGGGTAGGCTGAAGCTTCAAATAAGATAGTGGTGGCCATATTGAAAAATATGGTCCAAGAAAACCACAAAGACTGGCATATCCAACTACCCCTTGCATTATGGGCTTACAGGACTAGTATTCGGATGCCCACTAGGGCAACGCCATTCTCACTAGTATATGGCGCTGAGGCCATTATGCCCTTGGAATTAGAAATTCCAATGTTGCACATCGCATTGAAAGAGTTCATCGATGATGACACCACATGGCAAGCTCGACTGGATCAACTGACGCTGCTTGATGAACATCGCATGAATGCCCTGGAGCATCTTCACATTTATCAAGAGTGACTAAAATGAGCTTACAATATCAAAGTCCACCAGAGAGACTTTGAAGTTGGGGATCTTGTCTTGAAAGAGAACCAACAGAACTCTAATTTACCACCAGATATGCGAGACAAATTCATGGCTAATTGGCTAGGACCCTACATCATATCTAAAAATATTGGTCCAGGTACCTATCACCTAACATCGCTAGGAGGTGTTGAAGAGCCTGAACCTCTCAACATCATCCATATTAAGGCATTTTATGCTTGAGAGCATAGTAAAAGGCTTCGAGGGTTTGCTTATAACCGCTCGGTCATCCTAAAAGGCTCCAAACACTCTCATAAGTAGTTTGGTCAATCAAAAAGCTCCAAAGGCATCTATAAGCCCTTTGGTCAAATCCCAAAAGGCTCCAAGGGTTCCTAAAACCACTTGGTCATGTCAGTCAAAGGCCCCAAGGGTTTGCTTATAACCGCTCGGTCATCCTAAAAGGCTCCAAGCTCGTCTGTGAGTAGTTTGGTCAATCAAAAGGCACCAAGAGTTTCTAAAAAATTGCTTGGTCAACCCAAAAGCTCCAAGGATTCTTAAAATATCACTTGGTCATCCCAAAAAGTCCCAAAGGTGCTCATAAACCCTTTGGTCAAACCCAAAAGGCTCCGAGGGTTTGCTTAAAACCACTCGATCATCCTAAAAAGCTCCAAGGATTTTGCTAAAAAATCGCTTGGTCAATCTAAAGGCTCCAATGACATTTCCTCACCATTTGGTCACTCCTAAAGGCTCCAGAGGCATGTACTCACCGTTTGGTCAGATATGAGGCTCAAAACTCATAAAAATTATAAAATCAATAAAATCCAAAAAAAATTGGTAAAGCATAAAATCCAAAAACATTTGCATTTGCATTTGAATTTTGCATTTTCATTTTGCATTCACTCATGCATCCACTACATTATTGCATTGCATATAGGCATTCATCATCCATTGCATTCCATAATAGGAGGGATTATGTTTGTCAATATTACAAATGACACCATGTTTGTGTCTAAATCATGCATCTCTACATTTATCATAAATCCATCATTCATGTGAGTAATTGTGTTTTTCAACACAACCTATTTTGTTGCTATGGAGATATACTAGGGTTTTTTGATCATTCAACCATACCTAGAGGTCTTATCAAGAGTTGGTAGAAAGCTTGCTTTGCTTTTGTAGCTGAGGTTCAGTTAGTATAGCCCTTAGCATATCAGAATCCTATCACTAATCAACAAATTAAACAATCCTAACAAGGACTAGGGGAAGATGAAAGTCATGAAGCAGGACCGGGTATCCTGAGGTGAAAAGAGTTATTCTTGCTTATCCCTCTATGCGGACGGTATGGGAAATGTTGGTAGTTGGAAAAAGGATAGGTTAGTTCCCTATTCAGAATCCCTTGCTTATGATAAAATGAGCAATATCCCAGAGTGATATCCCACATCAATCCTCAAGATTGATACCCTAGATCGATATCATAGATCGACTTCCCAGATTGATATCCCATATTGATATCATAAGATCGATATCCTCAATCGATATACCAGAAATAGTTTCCCAAAGTAAATCCCCCAAAGGAAAGTTTCTGAAGAAAATTATCAAATGTAAATGCCAAAAAGTGAAGATCAAATGAAGATCAAAAAATAGGCTCAAATCAAGTTCAAAGTGAAGATCAAATGAAGATCATAAATCAAAGTTTGAGTGGAGATCAAATGAAGATCAGAAATCCAGTTCGAAGAGAGATCAAATGAAGATCCAGAGATAGTTCAGAATGAAGATGGAATCGACTCCCTTGCTTCACCACATATGAGCAAGTATCCCAAAAATTGAAGGATAGAAAGGAATGAGCCTGAATCCCTAGAATTGTTGGCACTACTGTACCTTACGCATGATGATATGTCTGATACACTTGCATCTCGCTTGTGGGTAGACCAATGTTTGAATGTGGAAGAGCTAGCTTCAGGTGTCCTGCATTGCCTAGTGGCTTAGTCCAACTAAAATCTAAACTTGGGATTGGATAAGACATTTGTGGAACCCCTATCTTAGCAATGGGCTGAAAGAATCCCGCCTGACATCGGGGAACGCTCGTGTCTTATCTTAAAATATTCATGTGCACACACAGGGATAATGAATAGTTAGGGCCTATCCTAGCAAAAGCCTTGCACTTCAAAAGTCTAGTGTGGTTAGTATGCAACTTTTGATAAGTCTACTAGGGTGTTTGAGTCTCATGGAAAACCTCAAAAATTTCTCTAATAGCAACAAAATATCAAATATCGCAAACCATATAAAATCATCAAATTGCAAAGTATCGAGTCCATGATACATCATCATATAAAGCACAATCAAGATATAGGATAGATACCGGATGGATATTAGAAATAATATTTAGATGGCCACTGACTATATCATGCATATTTTTCAAATTTGCAAAGGAAAATAGAATGACACATTATATCATTCGCATCATAACATCGCATACCATTGCATTTCATATATGGGTGATTAATTGATTAAATTCTTATCTTAAGGATTTTCAATTACATTCATGATTTTTATACATTCTGTGGTGTCATCCATTAGATTGATAAACATAATTGCATTCATTCCTTATGTTTTAAGTGATTAAAGCATACAGGTTCATTTACATTAGATTACCATCATGTAAATAATGCATTACATACATCGCACATCTAAGCATCTAGATCACTACATATCATCATCATCATAAATTAAATAGCTATCTAGTGCATGTCATCCATACATCACATCATATAGCATCAAATTAACATAAGCATTGCATCCATGTGCATCACATAAACATAAAATTAAAAATACACAAGTACACATAATGAGTCATAAATGATCAATCTCATATATATATATATATGTGTGTGTGTGTGTGTGTGTGTCCAACAGAGTACATCAAGAGTACAAAATTCCCATAGGCTACAATCGTGTAGGTCCTAGACCTTACACCAAAAATGGTACATATGCAAAAATGTAGCCTAGATCTAGTAGAGCCCTAGCTCTAGCCTGCTCCCCCTGAACTAGAGCTCTCACCACCTCCCTCAGCCCTATGCTCTAGAGCCTACTCTGTAGTCGACTCTGGTGCCTACTGTGTGCCCTATTGAGGGCCCTATGTGCCACCTAACCCAAAGAGGCCTAGCACATGGGATACTGGTATGTCTATGTGGCTAGACCTATGACTAGAGGTCGCACCCATCTCCTTGTGACCCCTATGAGAGCTGCCTCCATGTGTGCTAGAGGACCTATGTGTCCTCTCTGTCCTATGAGTCCATTGGCTGGAGCTCATCATGGACTATCCTGTAGTCCTAGACCTGGTCCTCTGAGACCCCATAGCATGTCTATCCTCTAGCACCTCCAAGCCCTACAATATGATAAAGCCCTCTAGCTAGGAGATGCGAGCTGCCCTCGCATCACAAAGGTCATTTCCCTCCTCTACGAGGGAAGTGAGCCACCTAATATCTACCATGGGATCACCACCTCCTAGAAGTATAGCTGATGGTGCTACTGGTGGTGCCATGATAGCCTGAGATGAGGAGGGGTCTCCTCTATGAGCCTGGGACTGAGCCAAGTCCCTCTCTGCTATAGCCATATCTTGTCATGCCTCTGATACCTGTAGTGAGCTAGTCAGCTCCTGAATCTGACCCTCTACTACTATGGCATGAGTCATGGCACCTATGAGCTCCTCCTAGATCTACTACCACTATCTCTCACTATGAGCTAGCTTCACCTCTAACATGGTGATGCTAGTGTCCCTCTATAGCATCTGAGTGTGGAACCACCCAACCTGGCTCTGTAGATCTGCTACCTGGGCTAGCAGCTGGCCTACCTCACTATCTAGAGGCACCTCGCCCTCATCCAGTGCCTCCTCCTCGATATCCATAGGGGGTGCATCTCCTACTATAGCCTCTACCCCCAACCACCCTCAGTCTATGGGTGCACATTGCACCCTTATGGATCAGCCTCAACCTCATCATCAACCCGATCGAGGGGTCCAGATCCCTACCACTATAGTAGCGACCACCAAGCATCATATGTAGGAGTAGTCCCAGCCATAGAAACCCTTGACTCCTAGAAATCATCAATCGCATCACCAAGTGTTGTCGATTGTACCCACTATAAACCTATCTCTAGAGCCAACCGCTTGTAGATGATCGATAGCTCTAGTATATCCTAAACTAAGCCAAACTATCACAAGACACGAGAGTAAAAATGGTACTCCCTGATCTCATCCTTGTGGCCCAGGAGCCACCTATCTTGATGAGCCTAACATAGTCGCTCGTCGGCCATGCAGGGCACCCCATGTATGGGTGCCACTCTATATCATTAGGCCTCAATCCCATGAATCTACTAAGGTAATGCTCGATGTCCCCTACATGGGACCTACTCTAGAACCCCTCCTCCTCATGGGGCCAGCAAGCTGCGTAGCACTGATGCGCATCATCAATAGTAGTCAATGTCAAGTGGTAGCTCTATAGGATGCTCAATGTGGATATGCTACCAACCCTAGATCTATAGTAGTAGGCTATAGCTGATGCCTACCTAGCTCCTGCAAGTCACCTGATACAGCTCTTGGTAGAGCTAGCATAATAAAGTGCTCCCCTAGGCTAGGAGTAGTGGTCGATGGATGGTGCTCTGAACAACCCTCCTGACACTGGCAAGAAGGTTCTAGGGGATCCTCACACCTGAGGAGTCTGGAAGGACTATCTGCATGACCAAGTGCATGAAGACTACCTCTCTGACAGAGAAGATGTGCTCCCCTGCTAGTAGTCGATGTGTACACCTCCGTGATCCATCTACCATTGGGCCTCATCGCTCCGATCATCAAAGATAGCATCACAAATAACCTTCTTCCTCTGAGAGGAAGAGGAGGTGATGGCCTCACCATCAATAGGGATCCTAAAGATCTGATAGACATCCTCCAGGGTGATGGTCATTTCACCCATCGATAGATGAAATGTGTTGGTCCGGGCATTCCAGCTCCGGGCCAACGTGGTCATATATGTTGTATCTACCCTAATCATGGGTAGATCCAAGACATAGCCAAATCCGATGGCTCTGAACCACTCCCGCTCCCCTAGAGTAAGCTGTCCATAGAGGGTGCGAAGTATGTCTAGCTCTCGGGCCCTAGAAGTCAATGTCTAGAAATAAACAATGCATAAGAGAAAAATCTAACTAAAAACAAGCAAAAATAGATAAAAAATGACTCTAAAAATATCAAAAACATCAAGAAAATTCAAAAGGCATCTCAGACATGCAATAACTAGCATTAATTTCCAGAAAACCTTAGAAAAGTTAGAAAAATTAGAAAATTTTTCCAAAGTCATCGAACCACGGGTCAACCTTGCGGTCCGACTACGGTCAAATTTGATCGTTGGAAATTTAAATTCTAACCGCAGCTGATAGTTGTGGTTCCCAAACTGACAATTGGGAGCCGTAGGTGCCAGCTACGGTCTAGGAATGAGACCCATTTTGGGTCCCTTCCTAGCCTAGCTAGCCAAAAAAATAATAAATCTAACCTAGCCTAGTCTACGGTGAGGTTCGTTGCCAACAATTTAGTGAAGTTCATTAACCCATTACTTAATGCGGTTTATTTTTAGTTGGTAATGAGTGTGAGGACTCGGTTTTGAGTTACCTTGCCCACACCATGGCCTCTGCTAGTGGATGGTTATCCTGGGTCCGCCATCGAGGTACGAGTGAAATTTGAGGTCAAGTTTGGCAGCGTTTCGGATCAAGGAATGTCTCTCACCTCTCAGAGCTCTCTGAAATGTAGTTATTGGAATGAGAATAATGAAATTTTCAAAGTGGGAAAGCTATTTATAGTTTGCCCTAATTTTGATGGACCGCAACCCCGACTTGCGGTTCCCAAATTGGAAATTTTCAACCGTAGACCGTACCCGTGGTTTGCAACCAGCATTAAATGCACTCAAACCCCACTGTGGGAAGGTCTAAAATGACAAATTAATGACTCCTAATGGATCAAATTTCAAAAAGAGCAATCAATATTGCAAATTTGGTGATGTTCAAAGCACCAGGATTGATCAATAAATCAAAATTAACAAAAAAATCAAATAATTAAAAACCAAATGCACCTCGTATTCAGTAATTTACCCTATACACTTGGCGGTTGCAGTGACTTGCGATCCATGCAATTCGACAAGATGAGTAAATTACCATAAGGACATTTGGGGAAAAATTGTCATCATTGATCTGATATGCTTCTTTTCAATCCCTAAGAAGGCCTTCGAGGTCGGACTGCTCCATGGGAACGAGGTGTTGCATGTCATTTCTCCTATGACATATTTTCAGCAAATCATTGATAATTTGATTCAACACAAATCTAATTGGACTTGTATCAATTTGATTCCCTAAGATGGCTATTGCAGCCCGACTACTCCATGGGATAGAAATGTGCAAATACTATTAACAGTTGGAATCAGAAGCTGAACTAGGCCTAGCCAAGGCATTAAAATGCTCAAATCTAAATTTGTTCAGATCATTCATAGTGGTCAAGTGACCTCGTCGCTTCAATCATTGTCATTACCCTCATCGACTCATCGCTTGAGGGGGTAGTCATAATATCAAATCATAATCAAAATCAGTAGAAGATCCCGGAGATCGTAGATCCCTTGATCTTGTCAAAATTGCGTTCGTCCTTGCGAATCATTGTCAATAACTATCATAAGCTTACCCCTTTGCTTGGGGAAAATAGCAAATATGATAATTTATTTGTAACTCTCATCCTTTCGGTTATATAGGCCTAACTCCTATTGTAGCGCCAAAGCTACTCGAATGTCTGATGACGAGTGCAAACTCTTTCAAGTTTAAGCCTCCAAAGAGTTGGAAGCAATGATTCCAGGATGCGCATCCTTTTGCAGGACCTAGGGCATCTAATGTTGATCCGACTAATGATCATCATAGAACCTTCGACATCATTTTAGGAGGTCTATTTTTGCTCAGCGTTGTTCGATCTCACAATGCATCTCAAAAGGGGCATCTATAGACACCTAAAACGCGTCATGTCGAGGGTGACTACTCATATGGACATGCTACAAGACCATATGGAAGATCTTGGATAGACTCCAAGATAGAGCAGTGGTTCTAACCACTCAAGTTGGGCTCCTTGGCCTAATCAGTCTGAACCATAGCCCAGACCTACGGTCTATAGTCTGAACCATGGCTAAGGCCTATGGTTTATAGTCTGAACCATAACTGCAACCTACGGTCTTAATTGAAGTTCAGTTGGCCTTCATCCAAGCCAAATCGGTTTGAATGACCATTTGTTCTAGAAGAAGGTGGTTAGAGGATGGAAGCTTCCAATCCAACTATCCTAACCACCCCTTCTTGATCTTGGCTTCTCCATGAAGCCACCCCTAGCCCTGGGACATCCTATAAGTACCCCTTCAAATAGGGAAAATATAGACATTGAAACAGAAATACTAAGAGAGAGTGCATTTGGAGATCAAAGAAATGAAGCCCTATCGAATTGTGGACTCACTTGAGTGCATAGAGAGAGCCTTGTTGCCATCCCCATTGCCAATTTGTCAAACATCATGATGAATTAGGCCATGGATGCCCTAAGGACCTAGGAGAGCCAAGAAATGCTAATTCGGGCAAACGGAGGCCCCATTCAACGATTCAACCACCAAAATTGTCAGAGGACACCGAAGGTGACCCTTGAACATCAATTGGACAAGGAGATCAAGCCCACAACCCTTGAATTTGGAGGGCAAACCACTTGGTTGCTCACCATGGCTTTCAGCCATGGTTTACAGTGCAGACCGCTAATCAGAGCTACGGTTTGCAACAAGGGTGACTTCTCCTTACTAATTTCATTTCTAGTATGCTTAATTAGATTACATTTAGCATTTTCATGGTTTAGTTAGAATTTTAGAGATTTTTGACCAACATAATTAGTGTTTTTACTAACTTGTCCTCATTATAGTAGAATATGCATTAATGGCTTCTTTTCATGCTTTCATGCTTCATTTCGCATAATTGATCCATTAGATTGATAGTTGTAGTTCTTGTTTACATATTTCAAGCAATCTTGATGAATCTTGCATATGTCTAACATATTTTATTAGCTTTCTTGATTTTAGTTATAATGGCATATACATGTTTATTACCTTCAATGGGCCTCATCACGAGAGGCTGCCTATGTTTTTAACTATCTTCTGTTGTTTCTTGATCGCAGGGATCTATATTCAAAGGAGCCTACATTCACCAATTTCCTTCCTCAACGCGAAGAAGAGGGTCTACTCCACCCTAGGGTAGTTTGCGACTATTTGGAAAAGCATTTATAGTGTGCCTACCCCATTGGGGGCTTTGGCAATTGTATTAAGAGTATCAACATTCTGGTGACCCTAAGAGGGGCAATATTGTAACCGCATTTCATTGACAAAATTAATAAAAGAAACACGCATTTTCATTGTTACATGCAATCTTGTTATTTTGTCATGCTTTCATGTTGATTTCATTAATGCAATAGCTAGGTGTACGCTTTTTGGATATGTTAGAGAGTGATATTGAAATTGAATGTGCAAACATTAGAAACCAGATTTGTGAAAGCGATATACTTAATGATTGAGTAGAACATGAGTTTTTGATAGAGTACATCATTATCTATATGTTCCAAAGGTTAAACGAATTCTGAATAGAATATGTCTAAACTGCTTCAAGTTAAAGGAATTACTTTGAAGGTTAGACAAAGCATTTTATAGAATTGTGTGCAAGATTTGATATTGATTGAGCATGTTTTATGAGTTTTTTTAGTATGTATTAAGATAGATTGAGCAAGTTCTTGAGAGGACTTGAAAGTAGATTTGAGGTAAGTCTTGGTGAAGACTTGTAGGCAGATTTGAGCAAGTCTTAGTGAAGACTTGAGAGCATATTGAGCAAGTTATTGAGAGGACTTGAAGGTATATTTGAGGTAAGTCTTGGTGAAGACTTATAAGTAAATTTGAGCAAGTCTTAGTGAATACTTGAGAGCATATTAAGCAAGTTCTTCAGAGGACATGAAGGTATATTTGATGCATGTCTTTGTAAAGACTTGAGAGCAAATTTAATTGATTTATTTGTTCAAGCTTCGTGTTAAGGCTTGGGGAAAATCTAAGTAGATTTGATTTATGATTGGATCAAGCTTTGTGTTAAGGCTTGAGGATATATTTTAGGATATATTTTGGTACAAATTTATGAGCAGATTTGTGCTAGACCTGAGATAGAGTTAGAGAATATTTGTACTATACTTGGTACAGAGTTTGGTGCAGATCTGAGATAGAGTTGATAGAAAGATTTGGAGGTGATAGAGTAGATGACAGGAGTATCCAGTGGATAGATATCCATTAGCTAGGGTAGTGAGGACAAAGTTCTTCTATGGAGAGAGATCCACAATCTAGAGTACTGGGGGCAAAAGTCTTCTAGAAGATCATCAACCAGAGCAAGGGGAAAGAGTTCTATGGATAGAGATCTACAACCTAGAGAAAGGGGAAATAGTTATCCTATGGATAGATATCCCTGAACCAAAGCTAGGGGAAAGAGTTCTCCTATGGAGTGTGATTTGTGAACCAGCTTGGAAGATAGATTTCTTCTATGGAGAGAGATCCACGAACCAGTTTATGAGATAAAGGTCTCCTGGATCAAGTTCCACGAACCAAAGAAAAGGATAAAGATTTCTCCTATGGAGAGAGATCCACAAATCATATAATAGGGTATTGGTGTCTCCTTTGGATAGATATCCATAAAAATTGTAATAGGGAATTGATTCCCAAGAATATTTGTTGAGAAAATTTAGTAGAAATATTTTCTCTGTGGAGTAACCCACATTGGGTGAAACAGATTAAATTGGTGTCTCTATTGTGTGTGATGATTTATGCATTGCTTTGATTATTGCTATTGATATTGCCATTTATAATATTAGATAATATTATTTGAGAAAGAAAAGTAAAATTTGATCTTATACTGTTCACCCCCCTCTTAGTATAAGCTTGTGTTCTTCAATAATGTAGCTGAACTAGCCTACAGAAAGAAAATGTGCTAATCTATATTAGCACTAAATGAACCACTCTATGCTAGGCTATTTAAACCAATGGAAACAAAACAAGGTAAAATAAAATAAAATCAACTACTCTAAAAAACAATATTTTGATTTTTGTCTTCTTTTTTTTATATATTGAAGCAAATAAAAGAAATCTAGTCTAGATGAACTTTTACTTTTCTCCTCTCTTTTTTTTGAACCAAAGTGCATAAAAGAAACCCTAGGATAACTAACTTTCTCTTTTTTTGGGAAGCAATGCAAATGAAATTAAACCTATTCTAATATGCTCTTCTTTTTTATGACAAAGAAAAGGCTTGCAAGAAAATGAAGACCTAGAACTAACCTATTAGAGTAAAGGTTCTAGAGCAAATTGAGAAGATAACTTTACCTACACTACAGAGGAAGAAAGAATAAGGGAATACATGCAAGGAACCTATCTCTATCTAATTTTGAGAAGCTTACCTATAAGCCATAAGCTTTTTGAACTGATCTATGTATCTAATGTTTGTCTAAGCAACCACTAGCTCTAGTTGAGGATATTTAGTGATGGATGGGACTGTAGAACCATTGGATTTGGTTTCTACCCATAAGTGATAGTTGGGAAAAGAAAAGGGTTGGATGTAAAATCCTCACCATAGCTACTCTTGTGATTATAAAGTACCTACACTCAAAATAAACAACAAAATATTACAAAATTAGATAGATGAAGGCATAAAGTAACAATGAAAGACCCTCAAAACATAACTCACTAGGCACAAAAGACTAAGAACAAAAATACTTGCTATCCTTATGCTCCTACATGAAAGAAAAATGCCTAATGATTCAAATTTGAGGGTCCCATTAGGTGTGCTATTTTGTAAACATGAAAATACTCCCATGCAAGTAAAAGATAAAAAGATATGAGCAATGTATATATTATCAATCATGAGTGTTGTTTAGTACAACACATCCCTATTAGAGGGCTTTAAATAGTGTATGTGTCTTTGAATGAAAGGGTAGATGACCTCTTTCTACAATAGTGTCCTCGATGTAATCTCTTATCATGCTATAATCAAGTTGTGGGTGGGTTTTGATTTGTGCTGCTTAGATAACCCTGGTGCTCTGCTAGCTGCTTCACACCTGCACACATGTAAACAAGATTGGATCAGTAACATCTAATGAGCCTCCCTTGTAAAATGTCATTTCCAAAATAAATATAATAAAATATTACAAAACCTATTCAGGTGTTCACAAAACCTTGATAAAATTTCACAAAATTGAGAAATGAAATGCTTTATACCTTCTTGTTGAGTGGGTTCTCTATCTCGTGTGTGTCTAGGTAACCTTCAATGACAATTGGCTCTGTGTAACTAGAGATATTAGCTAACCATCAATAATGGTTAGTACTATGTAACTAGAGGTGATGGTTGGGACCAAGTGGCAGACGAGGCTAGGTGTCCCTACTAGAGGGTTATGGTGCTTTCTCGGTGTCCCTTGGTGCAGGTGTGGTGGCATAATGTTGATAGGTTTGGGCATGATTATTGGTCAAATATTCCAGTCAACTCCCCAAGAAATCTCCATGGCTACCATGGTTGGGATCTTCAAGATCTATGGTGGTGGTAGGTAGGGTCTGAGGGTAGTAAGGGAGTCTGACTAAATCTGGGTAGCATAACAGTAAGCTCTTTCCTCTTCTCTATGTAAAAGATAAAAGTGGGGGGGATTTATAAGATTTTGGTGTGGGGAAGGGTAGGTGACATGGAGGTGAGGTGGAGGGGATGTGTAACTGTTGGTCATCAAATCTACCTAGGAAAGGGTTTTGAGTCAGTGTATGCACCCTAGACCTGGACCAACATTGAAAGGTCGAAGGGAAGAGATGCCCCTCGTACCAATCTTCGAAGAAATGCTGGCTCTTGTACTAAACTACTTGGGTGTTTGAAGATAAAGGTGCAGGAAAGAGATAAAAGGAATGAGGGTTAGAGAAGTTGGTGATGTAAGGTGGGGAAGAACAGGAAGCACGATCGCTAACCAAAAAATTAAATAATAGCAAGGAACACCAAGGATGAATGAAAGAAATGCAATATTAATTTCCCTATGTATCCTTCGGGCAAGTTTCAGGGTACCTCCCCCGATTGCACACCAGACGTAGAGTTCAACATCTAGTATACAAACGTAGAAAGACAAAAGAATCAAGCACATAATGCAGCATAAAAGAAAGCCAATACAACATTTTTTGGCTCCTATGTATCCTTTAGAATGAGTTTCAGGGTACAATCCCTGATCATACGTCGGGCACAGGGTTTAGCATCTCGGTATACAAATGAAGAAAGACAAAGAATCGAGCACATAAGACAACATAAAAGAGAATAATTGAGCTCAAAGTCTTTTAGTATTAATCGCAGGACATCAAGTTATAGCAGCTTTCTAGCAGATAGTTCCCCCCTTTTCTATTACAATGCCTGGGTTTTTATAGAGGACCCGGACCTCTGAGTCATAATTACATAGCAAAGAAGAGTACGCCCTCAAGCCCTAAGAATTAGGCTCCTCGAGGATCTCGTGATCGAGCTTTCAAATCTGTTACTAAAACTGGCAACTGCAACTGGGTCAACCATGGAAAGGTGTATTGATGAGCCGTCTGGACATCCTTGGTCTTCGGGTGTGATGCTCGAGTGGCCGCCATGCTTGTTGGGCTCTCCATCATGGCTTGATACTTTTTTTTTTATTTCCAAAAATGAGTAGCGAGCTTACTAGGCACAAAAAAATGCATTTATGAGGCACTTGATCACCTCGAGAAAATACCCGGCTTGGAACGCATGCTTGTGAAGCACTTCGCTAAGTTTTCATTCACAACTTCTCTTCGCAATGGTTCTGGACCGAAGCAAAACTCCTCTTTGGTTTGTACTTCACAAAACTACTTCGGTGGTGGGGAGTGTCAAAGCATATTTACTTCACAAAACGGGCCTCTTTGTCCTTGCCACTTTGTTGACAAAATTGCTTCGCTAATGCCTTGGAGAAATACTTTGTTGTGATCCTTTGTCAAAACTGTGGTTCGAGAAGATTTCGACCGAAGCAATTTTTACTTCGGGTAGAAGTACTTCGCACAAAATTAGCCAAAGCAAATGCTTCGTAATGACTTTTGGCAAAGTAAAAATGATTCAGTGATGGAGGGGCCCAAAGTGAATGCTTCGGAAACTTTCTGGTGAAGTATTTTTAATGCTCTTTCGATTCTTGCTTTGCTAGCTTTCTGGCCAAAGTGACTGATGGAAATACTTCGGATGCGAAGTAGTTTCATTCTCCTTCCTTATATTTTACTTCGGCGACACCGCTTTGTAGAAATCTCGCCCGAAGTAGCTGCTGGAAATGCTTCGGGTGCGAAGTAGTTTCTTGCCTTAGCCAGTTTAGACCGTGGTCTAGACCTTCCTTTTTCAGCGGAGTTGTTCTTTTTTTGGATGCCGCTTTGCTCAACTTTTGTCTGAAGTAAATATTTGAAGCGCTTCAAGCCCGAAGTTCTTTTTATCGCTACCCTTGTAATTTACTTCGGTAATACTACTTCGCAAGAAGCTCTACCCGAAGTAGTGTTGAAAATGCTTCGGGTGCGAAGCTCTCTTTTCTTCTGAATGTCGCTTCGCTCAAATCTCGCTTGAGGTTGTTGTTGGAAACGCTTCGGGTGTGAAGTAGCTTCATTCTTTTCTCTGCATTTTACTTCGATGAAACTACTGCGCAAAACTTTTGCCTGAAGTAGCGCTGGGAATGCGTCGGGTGTGAAGCTCTTTTTATTTTCTACTTTGTATACAAAAGGATGGCATTGAAATCCAAAATTGCTACAAATAAAAAAGACAACAAAGAAAAACTTTACAAAATCTGTACAAAATTTGATCTTCTTTTCTACCCCTTGAGAAATGTGACAAAATTGTCAACATTCTTAGCGGCTCACGGGGCAAAGATCTTGTCTCGGTGGGAGAACCCTTTAATTTTGATCCATTAGGCCAGAGTCTTTTCCCGACCCTTCTCCTCCTTCTTCCTTTGGGAGTGCTTCCACGACTGGTTCTTGTTCTCCTTCTTGTTCTGCTTCTTCTTCCTCCTCTGCTCCTTCATCTTCTGGCATGGCTTCGTGTTATGGTGATGGGACAAGATGATCATGAATTCTCTTCATGGTTCGGCAAACGTGAGCCCAGACCCCTTTTTGAAATGGTTCTTGGTCCTCGAGTGCCTTGACCAGAACATGGAACCGATCAATCTGCCCTATGTCGACATGTTTGATTCTTGCACCTAGGTCATTCAGATAGGCCATGATTTTGCAATGTCTTAGGATGAAATCGATGACTTGTCCCTTTGTGACTGGTTCTTCCCATTTATCAATTTCAGAGATGTCATTCTCAAAATGGAGCCATGCCGATTTAAGTTCTTCACGGGTGAGAATGTTTCCATCATTGTATGTGAAACCCAAAGAAGAAATGTCTTCGAAGTAACTCATTGATGTGCGCTACTCCTGCTCAAATATATCTAGGAGGTCCTTCACCTTTTGGGCTTTCTTCACATTGGATAAGAAAGCGCAAATAGTGGCTTGGGTTGTAGACCAATCCCTAGCCATTCAACTCATACCAGCGACTTGCAGGTCTTGGTCTCTGATAATTTGGACCTCCAAGGCAAGCTTGAGTCACCTCTTGATTTTTTGGATCACCTCATCTACTACTGGTCCCTCCTTAGCAATGGCATGTTGAGCTTCGATGACATAAATTAAAATCAATAGGGCACTAGAGGCCCGAGATCTGAAACCTTTGAGTAGGTGTGAGTGGATCTCCTTGATTCTACCTTTGTCAAATAGCTCCAAGTTTGCTTTTTGGTACAATTGCTGCTGGACCTGCAGGATCTTGTTCTCGAGCTCTTTGGCTTTTAGCTCATTTTTGGCCTGTTTTTGCGCTTGTTGCTTGGCTGAAGTCTGTAATTGTAGAATTTGCTATTTGAGGCCATGTGTTTCCTTTTTCAACAACTTGCACTGTTTCTGAGAATCCTCTAGCTCAGAGCGAATCCTAGCCAGCTCTTCTTCCAACTTGATGTTGGCGTTTTCTGCCTCAAACCTATGCTGGTTAGCAATATTTGCATGTGCTCGAAAAGTTTCAACCCTAACATGCATGGATGCGGATTCCTCATCTATATTTAAATGCTCCAGATCCTTGGTCTTCGCTTGGTAGTCGTAGTCAACTGGAGTCATTTCATCCAGAGGCTTCTGGACCTTGTGGACCTTCCTAACCTTATGCATCTTTTCTCCCTTCAAGTCAAAAACCACACATTTTCAACTTGGGCCAGATATTGCCCTCTTTTCTTTCTTGCCTCCTTCAGCATTTTCTCCGTATTTTTTTGAGCTAGGAGTAGCTTCTCGACCAGGGGGTGCTCCTTTATTAAAGATATATCTATTTTAGAAAAGGCCGAATCTCTAGCCAAAGGTGTGAACAAATATAAAGAACTAACGGGGAAGGATTCCCCTAACGGCTCTGGGATGGGTGTAGCGGGGGCTTTGGCAAGCGGGACTATACTTTGAGCTATGGGAGAGTGGGTTATGGGGCTTGGTGTTGGGACACTACCTTCGCCTTGACCTAGGATTGAAGGAACGATGGCATGGGTAGGTGAGGTGGTTTCAATGAGCTTATCTTGGTCAGATGACTCGAGAGGAGTGGAGCTATGTAGGATTGGACTGGCAATGGGTGGTGTCTGAGTGGGGGATTGACCTTGTAGGGGATGGAGAGATTGATGAAGACTTCCAATCTGGACTTTTGTGGATGTGTCAGAGACCAAGGAAAAGGGAAGAGAATGTGTACCTACATGCCCTCCTAGCAAAGTGGCCATGGTGACATCTTGCATGATCGCTCTTGTTCCTCCTAGGCTTTAACACTCCCGACCTCCACAACTTCTACTCCGGGGTCTCTCTCTTGTTGGAGGAGTTCCTCCGCATCAATGATATCTATTTTGGGGACCATCTCAGCACTTTGTGGCCCTGCATCCTCAACATTTGCTTCAACTGGGCCTGATGTAGGTGATTCAGTAGGATTACTTGTAGGATTTGTGCGAGGGCATTTGGGGTGGCTCGGAGGAACTTGAATTTGTTCCTGCCTTTTTCTTTTCTTTCTCTCCAACGGTTGTTCTACCTCTTCGACACTTGTATCATGGACTTTCGATGGCTTCTGCGGTAGTGCTGCAGGCGTAGCTTCGGCCCCCAATTCTTTTTCTTTCCCCGAAGTATCTTTAGCTCCACTTGGGCTTTCGCCTGATCCTGGGGTAGTTGGGGGAACAAAATCCGCAAAGGATATAGACTTCCAAGTTTCGACATTGGTGTCATAAAGAATTTTGAAGTCTTTATCCAATGCTAAGAGTCCATAGGAGTTCATTTTTTGATGATGGACTCTCATTATCCACCATTCCCAAAGCTTCTCCTCACTCCAGTATTTTACCTCCTTCCAATCGTCCCTTACCTTCTTCCAAAACATGGATCTTGGAGTCAGGAGGGGGTACCGATCAGGGTTGAACTCGACCTCTATAGGATAGAACTCATGCCATGGAGGCAATGTCTTCATTCTTTCCAAATGACACTCCAGATCTTTTCCATTGGGGTTATTCCTTTGTTCTACAACCTCGGGGTGAGGGCAAATGTGGAAGTTCTTGAATTTCAGATGATCCCTCATCATGCCCAAAGGATCGTAGAGCCATTGCTGAGGAATCTGGAGTAGGCCAAAATCAGCAAGTTTTTCCTCCAGGAAAACATTCTGCGTAATGGCAAAGACTTCGATTACTCCCATCCTGAAGGGGAAGTCACATGTATGTGCCAACTTCTGGCTGTGGCCGTATACTGCATTTGTAGAGTCGCTCTATCGAGCAACTTCCAATGTGAACTGATATTCAGAGGGGTAGACTAATAACAAGAAGGGCTTCCCTATGAAGCTGAACATGCGAATCACCAGTCCCTGTGTCAATTGGAAAACATCCCCCCTTTTTCCCTGCACCACTCTATTTCTCAAACTGAGTGGTACCCGAGGACAAGATCCTTTTAACAGATGCATGGAAGGTCCCAAAAATTGTTGATTGAAAGGATAATAAGACTCTACCTTCAATAATAGGGGAGTCCATTGATACAATGGCACATGGTTTCCATCCTTGTCACTTGGAGAGATGGCAATATGGGGAAACCACTTATGAACCTGGTAGAAGTACAACCAGACAATAAAAGAACAGGGTGCGAAGTATTGGCCTGTTGCTAAATTCTTCATGCTGGTGAGCCTTGTATGCAGGGTTCGGGCCATCGATTCCACCCAGTCAAAGAAAATTGGGTTGGTGCTCGGCCTTGAAGTGTCTGGGGCATAAAAATCCCCTCTTGAAATGCATTCGGCCAAAGACACATACCAGGGCTATATTGAAGCATCTGTTGACAATCCTACCACCCATGCAATGATGGAGAAAATGTCGATGTTTTTGAAGGCCTCCAAGGGTAAGGGCATCTGGGGCAGCTTGTTTGAAGGTAGATGGTAGGTACCTAGGAATAGATATTTGGGGATATATTATTATATTGTATAAGGGTTGGCATGGGCCACACATAACCCAAGGTTGATTGTATTATAATATTATATTATATTTTAATATAATATAATATTAGTAGTAGGCTCTCCAAAGTAGAATAAGAATATGGATATATAAAGAAGAGATACTTGTCATTGTAAGGATTATTCATATCATTGAATAAGAATCTTATGTAATCGTCGTGCCCACAAAGTGGCCTCTCATCTTGGGAGATCTTGTGGAGTTATTCCTTCCTTAAGGATTATTATTGGTGTTTCCCTACCTTAAGGGTATTATCTATCTCTCTCATTTGTGGATTGTTATTATGGATAATGTATTGTGGATGAATGATTTGATATTTCTACATATTGGTGAATGGTTTATGTTAATAATAATAAAGTTATGCAACAAGTGGTATTAGAGCAACGATTTTGGCAAAGTGGGGATTTTTGTGTGAAACCCTAGAATTAGGGCAATTTTTTTTGGAAAAACATCTCATCTTTCAGGAGCCATATCTCTGCACAAGTTTATCCGATTCAAGCGATTCTTGGATCAGATTGTGCAGCATTTGAAGAGATTTAAAATGAGTGGTCATATGATGGAATCTGAGTAGTATTGATGGAGATACGACCTTTTGAATTTAGTATCCAGAACAAGGATAGTGACGAATTTCGCTGATTTTTTCTAAAAAAATGTCTCATCTTTCAGAAGCCATATCTTTGCGACAACTAATCCGATTGAGGCGATTCTTGGATCAAATTATGCAACATTTGAAGAGCTTTAAAATGAGTGGTCATATGAAGGAATCCAAGCAATATTGATGGAGATACAACCTTTTGAATTCAGCCATCTGGAACAAGGAAAGTGATGAATTTTCAAGTCACGAATTTTTCAAAAGACAATTTGTTTAGTTCGGGTAAGCAAATCAGTTGCACTTTATTTTGTTTGGAAGAAAAATTGCAGATGTAGTTGTATTTGGGATTTTTAGCTTCAACTTGGTGGGAAGATTTTTTTTTTCCATAAAACCCTAGTTTGCATTAGGGCATGATATTTATTATCAAAAAACCCTAATTGCATTAGGGCACGCACGATGGCACTCCAAAGTTTTTCTGGAGAAGATGATATTGATGCTATGGAATGGTGGAAAATTTTTGTCTATCGACATCATAGTAATCCTTATTGGAAATACTTCCTTAATTTATCTCTTCAAGGGAAAGCTTTGTTTTGGTGGATAAATTTTTGTCAAGAAACAAATAATGAATACACTTTGGAGGAAGTGAAGCATGCATTCTTGAGTAAATGGGACCCATATTATGTAGATCGCCTAATGGATTTGATCAACGACTATGAAAAAGAAATAAAATTACTCAAGAAGAAAGAGGAAAAGGTCAGGGAAGATAAAAAATATGTCAGGATGGAAAGAGGAAACCATACCTTTGGTGGAAGATAAATTAGAAAATGGACAAAGGAATTTGTTTAAATCTAAAAAGTCTATTTTGGCAGTTCATGGAAGCATTCAAAAGGAACACGTTATTATTTCCATTGACCCTGGTAGAAAATATAATTTTATTAATATTGTTTTGGCTAAGAAGTTGCAAGTTCAAGCAACAAAAATTAAGGACATACAGCTAGAGGGTGAGAATGTTCAGATTTTGGAAAATTTGAAGATCACCATAGATAAATATGTTTTACATTCAGATTTCTATGCTATTGAGATGGATGATGAGGATATTGTTCTTTGTTATCCTTGGTTAGATTCTTTGGGTACTTTTAACATTAATGTGCAAAATAATTTTATGAAGTTATGGTACAAAAAAAAGAAGATAACATTGGATATTTATCATCTTGAGGAGCAAGGATACAAGGAAAATCAAGAAGTGGTTGTAGAAGAACAAATTGAAGAACATGAAACAGAATCCAAGAAGGCAATAGTAGCAACAAAGTCCATGAAAGAAGTAGCAACTAAATTCAAGTGAGGAAATAACATTGCGGGATATTTCTCACTTGAGGAGCAAGGATACAAGGAAAATCAAGAAGTGGTTGTAGAAGAACAAATTGAAGAACATGAAATAGAATCCAAGAAGGCGATAGCAGCAATAGAGTCCAAGGAATATTTTATAGAAGAGCACAAAGACACACCAAACAAATATAACATGAAAGAACAAGGTGTAGAAGAATTTAAAACAATAAAGCCAAAGGTTGAAAAGTCAAAGAAGGTAGAACATCAAGTAAATGTTGCACCATATAGCCATCCACACCACCATGAGCGGAAACAATATTGGAGGCATGGTTCAAGGCAACAATATTATGGTTCTACATGTAATCAGCAGGGCACCAACTATGGTAGTGTTTTGCAAAGAAAGCATAGTGATCATGGTTTCCAAGCATGGTTCATCGAAAATCAAGGAACAAGTGGATCCATCATTCAAGTTATCAAAAAATAAAGCAACAAAGCGTGGAGCCAACGAAGCATATTTGGATACTCAAGTAACAAAATGGTGTACAAACATCATCGGGTTTCACTTGGATGGATGGATGAGCGAGATTGGTACCAATTGCTAACATTGCTTAGCAAATCATACTATCAAGTTTCTTCATATGTTTCGAGGACGAAACATTTGTAAGGAGGGTGGCATGGTAGGGTACCTAGGAATATATATTTGGGGATATATTATTATATTGTATAAGGGTTGGCATGGGCCACACATAACCCAAGGTTGATTGTATTATAATATTATATTATATTTTAATATAATATAATATTAGTAGTAGGCTCTCCAAAGTAGAATAAGAATATGGATATATAAAGAAGAGATATTTGTCATTGTAAGGATTATTCATATCATTGAAGAAGAATCTTATGTAGTCGTCATGCCCACAAAGTGGCCTCTCATCTTGGGAGATCTTGTGGAGTTATTCGTTCCTTAAGGATTATTATTGGTGTTTCCCTACCTTAAGGGTATTATCTATCTCTCTCATTTGTGGATTGTTATTGTGGATAATGTATTGTGGATGAATAATTTGATATTTCTACATATTGGTGAATGGTTTATGTTAATAATAATAAAGTTATGCAATAGTAGCCCGCTCTTGAGATTCTCACATAGGAACTTCAATATGTAGCTGTTGGAGGTGAATCTCTCCATTTGTTCGTTTAAGATGACATTGCGAATGGAATAGCCTTTGGGCGGGCCCTGCTATGGCGCGAAGGCTGCTTGTACATCTTCCTTCAAGATGGAAAATAGTTTGTGACCCGAAGCGTCTAACACTTTCCTGGATGCAAGTTGGTAATTTTGTGCGATAGCATAGATCAGCTCGGGACAATGGTGAGCAGGCGGGGTTAAAAACCAGTAAATCTAGGAGTAATACGCAGCAACTCTCTTATTTTTTGGGGTGAGTCTGCTTGTCATGAACTCTATGGTGCGTCGGAGATCGGATACACCCTTAGAGAGTTGTGTGTCTCTGATCTTCTCCCACCCATCAATTGGTGGCTCCACAAGCTGTTCTTCTTCCGAGTCGTCCCCCTCCTCCATTGGTTGCTTTTCGGGTCGAAGGGGAAGATTTAACTTCTTCGGAGTACACTTTTTCTCTTCCTTGCCCTTCTTCATTTTTTTGGGGCCTGCAACTTCGGGCTCCTTTCCCTTCTCTTTGGAATTCTTCTTCCCCATGTTGCGAGTGATGGTAGTAGAATCCTTGATACAGAGGGCTTTAATGCGAACAAGCTTGGATGCAAAAGGTAGAGTAACTGAAGGCCCTTAGCTTTGCTTGAACTGATGGACAAATAACTTCCCTCTAGCTAGGAATTCACTTTTATAACCAAAAAGAGCAACCACCTGAATTTATGGCACCTACCAAAATTAAATTTACACCTCGGACGGAAGAGGTTGTCGTATCCTCAAATCGATTCTGCAGTGACGTGGTACATAGGGCTGCATGCTTCGATGATTACACTTTGTACCGGAGACGCAACCCGCTGCCACCTCGTACCTTGGTGCGAGCTTTTCCTTTCCCTTTTCTAATTTGGTTACCTCGAGAAGTGCTCCACCACCCTTTTGCCTTAAATTCGTCCGCTTCGTACTCCTTTCAAGGCTGCTACCGACATGTTTTTCGAGGCACGTTTCAAATTCTCCACCTCGCGCTTGCTCGGTTCGGTGAAGCCGAACTTAATGTTGAAAATACCTCATGGCGATCCTTGCTCAAAATTGTGGTTCGGGGAGATTTTGGCCAAAACACATTCTTTCCTTCAAAAATGCTTCGCTCCTCTCGGCTGCCAGAACTTCGGTCGAAAATGCTTCGGGTGAAAACTAGCCGAAGTGAATGCTTCGCTATGGTTTCTGCCGAAGTAGAAATGGTTCGGGCATGAGGAGGCCCGAAGTAGATGTTTCGGAAACTTTCTGGCAAAGTAATCTTCAATGTTTCTTTGGATTCTGCTTCGCTGGTTTCCTAGCCGAAGTGTTTACTAAAAATACTTCGGGCCCGAAGTCCTTCCACCTTGGTCAAACTTGAATCGTGGTCTAGACTTTTCTTCTTTGGTGAAGTTGCCGCTTCGGATGATTTCCGCCCGAGGCAGGAATTTGAAATGTTTCGGGCCCGAAGCTCTTTTTATTGGCCCTCTGCATTCTTATTCGGCAAAATGACTTCGCACAATTTTCACCCAAAGTAGTGCTGGAAGTGCTTCGGTTGCGAAGCTCCTTTTGTCTTTGGTTCGGTCCTTTTGAGAGTAGCCTACTTCACAGTGAACTTCCTTGCACTTGCTACTTTGCATCAAAAGTCCCCGAAGAGGATTTGGATGTGGCACTTGGCTTTTGTGATCTTGGAAGAGGATGCAAATGCAAATTATATACAAAAGTATATATACACACGCATTTTTTTTTTTTAAAGAGAAATTGTGTTCTACCTTAATGGTGAAAAGTCTTCAGATGAAGACCATTGACAGAGATCGGCAAGACTTGGCCATCTGCATCTTTGAGGATGAATGAATTGGCCGAGTTCACCTTCATAATTTCGAATGGCCCATCCCAAAAGGCATCCATCTTGTCATGATTCCCAGGCTTGGCCTTCCAAGAGTCCCACTTCAATACCAGATCTCCCACATTGAATGTGCGATCGGATGACTTTTTCTTGAACCAATCTCGGATGACCTGAGTATGCCTGTCGAAGTTCTGATATGCTTCTTCACGGTCTTCCTCTAGTCGCAGCAGCTGAGCTAACCTGTTTTCCATCGGATTAACTCCATCTTCTGCTTCTAACAGCTACAGCACAGGGATCTCCACATGGATGGGTAAGATGGCCTCCTTGCCGTAGACCAGGGCATAAGGCGAAGTCTTGATTGACCTTTTGACAAAAATGCGATCGGCCCACAAAGCCCGATCTAGAAGGAGATGCCAAGTCCTTTTGTTTGTTTCTATGAGATTTCTTAGCATCCTTAACAGAGTCTTATTGGTGGATTCTGCCAAGCCGTTGCCCTGTGGATAATAATTTGAGGATACTTTATGATATATCCCATATCTGTAAAGGAATTCATTGATTTTAGCGCCTGTGAAACCAGGGCCATTGTCCGTGATGATTGCTTCGGGAATACCGAACCTGGTGATCAATCCTTCTAGGAAGGTAATTACAGTCTCTTGATCTGCATGCTTCGTGGGAATCGCTTCGGCCCACCTGGTGAAGTAGTCTGTTGTGGTCAGGATGAACCTATGTCCCGCGGAGGAGTTTGGTGATACGACTCCTATAAAATCCAACCCCCATTGCTGAAAAGGAGTTTCTACTTGTATCGGATGAAGGGGCATCGAAGCATTTCTGCTTCGGTCGGTGAACTTCTGACACTGCTCGCATTTGCGACAAACGACAAAGGCATCGACGAAGAGTGTGGGCCAATAATAACCCGCTTTGATAATCTTTAGTGCCATTGTTCTTCCTGTGAAGTGACCTCCAGATAGTCCTGAATGGAATTCTCCTAGGACTTTTCTTTTATCATCGTCTTTGATGCATTTGAGAAGGACCCCATCAATATTCCTAAAAAATAGGCCTTCGGGGTGCAGAGTGTACCGGGAGGACCGCATCCTGAAATGTCTTCACTGTGAAGTATTCAGATGCGAAGGACAACTGCCAGTGTGGAAGTATTCAACTATTTCACTGACCCAGTCTTTCTCGTCCTCTTCTTGGTTAGCGAAGCATCCTTCGGCTGGTAAATCCTCCCTCTGAGATTCTGCAGCTTCGGCCGCTGCATTTTTCGCTAATTCTTGACACAATGCACGATCGCGAACCAGTTTAGTGGGTTTGATCTCAATGTCAAACTCCTGTATCTTGTTCACCCAACCAGCTCTTTTGCTTCCTAATTCTCCTTGGACGATGAAATTACGCACGTCGGGGTGAATGACAAAGACTGTGACCCGACTTTGAGAGATGAACTGTTTGAACTTCCTGAGGGATTTCATTACTGCATGCACCTGTCATTCTATGAAATTATATTTCTCTTCATGGGGATTGATCACTTGGCTCAGAAACGCGATGGGGCGCTCCTCGCCATCTTCCCCTTTTTGTGTCAGGACAACGGCATAGCTTTCGGGCTCCCCTATAGCATATAGGATAAAATCCCTACTATAATCAGGATTGGTCAAGACCGGCGCCTGGGCAATTCGAGCCTTAATCTCTTCGAATGCTACTTTTCTTTCTTTCGTCCAGCTAAATTCGATGCCCTTCTTCAGGAGTTGGGACATTGGCTTGATGACTTGGGCGAAGTCAGGGACAAAATTCCTCACGAAGTTGATCTGGCCGAAGAAATATTGAAGTCCTTTCTTGTCTGCTGGGAGTGGGAGCTTCATTAGAGCCTCGGCTCTATCAGGATCTACAGCGAGCCCTTTTTCTGATATCGCATGTCCCAACAACTTTCCTTCGTTGACTACGAATATGGACTTCTTTGGATTGATCGAGATGTCGAACTCTCGACATTTTTTGAAAACTTGTTGTATGTGTGTGGGGTGATCTTCCCTTCTTCGGGAGAAAATGGTCATGTCATCTAGATAGATGATGATAACCTTATTTAGAAGCTCGCCAAAAGCAAGATCCATCACTCTCTAGAAAGTGGCACCAGCATTAGATAGGCCGAATGGCATTCGCTGGTAAGCAAAGGTTCCCCACTTGGTGGTGAATGTTGTTTTATGCTGGTCTTCGTCCCTGACCCAGATCTGATTGTATCCAGAAAAACCATCGAGCAGAGAGAAGCGTTGAGCTCCAGCCACTGAGTGCAAAATTTGATCGATTTGTGGGAGAGGATAGTGGTCCTTGAGGGAAGCCTGGTTCAGGTTGCGAAAGTCCACGCATAACCGTATATCTCCGTTCTTTTTTTTGACTGGGACCAGGTTCGCTACCCATGAAGAGTGCTTGATGGGATAAATGATCTTTGCCTCGAGCATCTTCAGGAGTTCGGCCTTCATTAGGACCTCGATCTTAGGATTAACTGGTCTTTGCTTTTGTCGAAAGGGTTTGACCCCCTCCTGCAATTCGATTGTGTGTTGAACCAGCTATCGATTGTATCCCCTGAGATCTTGATAAGACCAAGCAATTATGTCGAAAAACCTTCTGCATAGATTTTGTATCTGTTCTATCTCTTCTGAAGTGCAGTCGGTCCCAACCTTTATTGCTTTTCCAGGTTCAAGCTCTAAATCCTGATATTGCTTTTCATTGACTTTGATCATGTGAGAGAGGGCTCGATCATTCCGATCAAAGAGGCTTTCAAGGGTGATTAGTCCCTTGGGAACGTGGTTATTCTTCAATTGAATCAGCCCTTCATATTCTCCTTCATCAGAGCTTCTGTCTTCAACTGTGGCGGCTTCTTGGATCATGAAATTAACAATCTGCTCATCGTTGTCAAAGACTTGCCAATGCAGATCTTTGTCTGGGATAGAGGGTCTGTAGATCATCCTCACAGCTTTGGGCTTGTGCACCATGTCTTCTGTTGGAGAGTACTTGGCTGCAATGGATGCCAAAACATCGGCATGTCGGTTCTTTTCTCATGGGATTGATAGCAGATTGAGAGATTCGAACTGGTCGAACAGGTCCCATACCCTATTGTGGTATGATTTTAGGTAATGCTTTTTTGAAGTACACTTATTTGTGACCTGGTTGCAAACCAGTTTGGAATCTCCAAAGATTTGGAGATGTTTTATGCCTAACTTGTCAGCTTTCTTGAGTCCTAGGCATAATGCTTCATATTCTGTTGCATTGTTAGTGCAGCTCCATGTCAACCGATAGCAATATTCCTTTTGCTCTCCGGAGGGTGAAATTAGAAGAATCCCTGCCCCAGCACTATTTTTACATCGGGCGTCATCGAAGAACAACTTCCATAGTCCTTCCTGGGCACTTGTTCTATTCTCTGGTTGGGAGTGATTTTTAGGCTTGGCGATCGCATAACATCCTATCTCGGTCTCCACCATGGCGTTAAAATCTGCCAACGAGAACTCATCTTCGTAACTTAACTGCGCAAGAGATTCCTCGACCAGGTCTACCTGCTCTATCTCCTCCACCATTGCGTTCATTGGTTCGCTACTTTCTTCTTCGGACATCTTCTGCACAAGAAAGGAAGAAGGCTTTTCATTGTAGATCTTCACCTTCTTTCCTTTGAATGGAATCTCCAGATGAGAGTAATCCATAGATAGATATCCACCCAGCTTTGCCATGAATTCCCTTGACAGGCACATACTGAAATATGGCTCCAAGTCGACTACCACTACCTCTTGTATGACTGTGATCTGAGGCATCTTATGTAGTCGGATAGGAATGTCCTTGATCACTCCTACAGTATTTACTAGAGTACCATCCAACTGGAGTACACCTTGGCTACTTCATGTATATTCCATTCCTATTTCTTCGTAGACTGCTCTTGGCATTACTGTTGTAGCGGCCCCAGAGTCGATCATGCAGTTATGTACAATATACCCTTCCATTTGTAGGGACAGATAGAATGGAGGTGGTCTGTTCTTCCCCGTGATGGATGTGGATAGGGTCTGTACAAGAGCAAGCGGTGTCACCCCTTTTGCTTTAATTGTCTTCAATGATTCTTGCAGCAAGTCCACCTGTCCAGGTAGTTGCAGTGCATCGTACAAGCTGATCTTGGTTGGGATCTTCTTCAACTCCTCTACAATGTTATACGCCAGAGATTTGAGTACTTCGGGTTCCTTTCTGGGCTCGTATCTAGTGTGATACTTCTCTGTAGCTTCAACTCTTTGCCGCTTGGTTAGGGAAGGAAACTTGAGTTTTTCCTTAGCCTGCTCCTTAGTTTCTGCCTGAGGTGGTTCGACAGAGGCCTTTTGAGCCTTTTCTTTGATCGGTGCAAGTGGAGGAGCTTCATTCGAAGTCGAAGAAGATGATTGTCCTTTCTCGGGTCAAATTTGTGCTTTTAAAGGAGCCATCTGAGTAGCATCTACTTCTATTGCCTTCTTTCCTCCTCTGGTAAGCACTGCAACCGGTTCCTCCTCACCAATTGTCAGGTTCTGACTTATCTACCTAATGACGTTGACTTGACCGCTATGACTACTGTTTGCCAGCGTTTGAACATAGTGTTGGTGCAGGGTGCAGGTATTCTCCTCATGCGGATCATTGCACGTAGAGCACCAATATACATAGTCGGGAGTGCTCGAAGCTTCATCAATCACAACATTTCTCGTCGAAGCCTTCCCTTGCTGGACTGCTTGGTCCTTGGTAAGCGCAGGCGTAGGATAAGATCTTCTCGATAGGAATTCCTGCTGTGCTTGCTTTTTCTTCACAATGGTCATGTCATTGGACAACATCTGAACTATAGAGTTTAGAGACTGCATCTCTTGCAGAATTTTAGTTTGTATATCATCGGCTTTCGGGATGAGCGGCAATGAAGCCATTGTCGGTATTGGAGGCAGGGCGGGGTGTTGAGGTGGTGCTGGTAGTACAAGAAATGCCGAAGTGACAGTGGGCTGTGGAGTTGAAAATGTAGGGAAGTGAATTTGGGGAGCAGTGATTTGAGACACGATAGGATTCGGGTTCCAAGATGAAACCGGGAGTGCAGGGGTAGTAGAGATTTGCGAAGCGGTTGCGCTTGCATACTGGAATTGAAGGAATTCGAGAAGTATGGGTGTCGACATCCTTTGGGGAAGCTTGCCTACGGCTATCAAATCCATTTCTGCCCTCTTGGCTAATTCATATAACTCAGGGAAAGTATTAACGTTAGAATATCTTACCATGAGACTGATATCAGGATTGAAAGCCCGAAGGAAATAGAGTGTTGCAGCTTCGTCGGTTGGCCGAAGTCCAATCGGCACTCTCTACCAGGTTCGAGCGAACCTAACATTGAAATCTGTGATTTCTTCTTGTGGATGCCTCTTGATCGAAGTGAACTGATGCAGAAGAGAGGTAGGATCGGAAGACTCATTGAAGTTTCCCATCATCTGCCCAGCTAATTGATCCCATCCCGTAATACTACCGGGTGGTAGAGATCTATACCAGTAGAGGAGTTTTCCCCTAAGGGAAAGGACCAGAAGCTTTACCATAATTTGCTCTTCTGTAATGTCGTGGATCGCCGCCAGGGATATTATGTCTTGGATATGCTCCAAAGCGGTCTTCCCAGTTCCATCGAACATTGGGATCTTCTTTATGGCAGCAGGCGGCACTTGCCCTTGCCCTGCTAGATTCAATGGTGACAAAGAATCCCATGCTGGACACAACCTAGGTGGTTGTGGCTGCTGCATTTGCTGTTGTTGTTGTTGTTGTTGTTGTTGTTGTTGTGCCATACTTGCTCCTGGATTTTGAGAAACAGGAATTCTCGAAGCTCCCCCTTGATTGCTAGTAGGACAACTAACAGGAATGGAGGGACTAGGATGCTTTGGTGAGTTGGGAGGATTGGGAGGAAAACTAGATGTTGTATTATCAAAAGTTAGGCTTTGTCTGCCAATAGCTGCCTCTTGCGAGGACGTCCCGTGTAACAATGATTCGGGGGTGACCAACCTTGATTGTTCCTCGAAGGCATCGATATCTAGCTCGAAGAAATTGGTTTCCTCTCCTTTATTCTTAACTCTCCATCTCATTTGCATGAAGGCACAGACTTTTGGTACTGGTCTTTACGACTTAAATATTCTTGGGTAAACAGAGTCGCCAGATGCTAAGAGTCTTTCGATAATGAGGGCATCGGTCCTCACTACCACTAATCAGGTGAGACTGACCGGGTCACACCGAGAACTAGTTAGAACTATTGGCCCCGGTGAAGACGGGTTTGAGATTTAAAATATGGGACCCTGACTGGTTATGGATCTTACTGAGACATACACAGTCGGTCCCATCGGGCGTGCCAAAAATTGTTGGTCATCAAATCCACCTAGGAAAGGGTTTTGAGTCAGTGTATGCGCCCTAGACCTGGACCAACATTGAAAGGCCGAAGGGAAGAGATGCCCCTCGTGCCAATCTTCGGAGAAAGGCCGGCTCCTATACTAAACTGCTTGGGTGTTTGAAGATAAAGGTGCAGGAAAGAGATAAAAGGAATGAGGGTTAGAGAAGTCGGTGATGTAAGGTGGGGGAGAACAGGAAGCACGATCGCTAACCAGCAACTTGAATAGCAGCAAGGAACACCAAGGATGAATGAAAGAAATGCAATATTAATTTCCCTATGTATCCTTCGGGCGAGTTTCAGGGTACCTCCCCCGATTGCACACCAGACGCAGAGTTCAGCATCCAGTATACAAACGTAGAAAGACAAAAGAATCAAGCACAGAAGGCAGCATAAAAGAAAGCCAATACAACATTTTTTGGCTCCTATGTATCCTTCAGAACGAGTTTTAGGGTACAATCCCCGATCATACGTCGGGCGCAGGGTTCAGCATCTCGGTATACAAACGAAGAAAGACAAAGAATCAAGCATAGAAGGCAGCATAAAAGAGAAGAATTGAGCTCAAAGCCTTTTAGTATTAATCGTAGGACATCAAGTTACAGCAGCTTTCTAGCAGATAGTTCCCCCCATTTTCTATTACAATGCCTAGGTTTTTATAGAGGACCCGGGCCTCTGAGTCATAATTACATAGCAAAGAAGAGTACGCCCTCGAGCCCTGAGAATTCGGCTCCTCGAGGCTCTCGTGACCGAGCTTTCAAATCTATTACCAAAACTGGCAACTGCAACCGGGTCAACCATGGAAAGGTGTATTGATGAGCCGTCTGGACGTCCTTGGTCTCCGGGTGCGATGCTCGAGTGGCCGCCATGCTCGCCGGGCTCTCCATCATGGCTTGATACTTCATTTTTGATTGCCAAAAATGAGCAACGAGCTTATCGGGCATGAAAAAATGCATTTATGAGGCACTTGATCGCCTCGAGAAAATACTCGGCTTGGAACGCGTGCCCGTGAAGCGCTTCGCTAAGTTTTCATTCACAACTTCGCTTCGCAATGGTTCTGGACCGAAGCAAAACTCCTCTTTGGTTTGTACTTCGCAAAATTGAGCTTCGCAAAACTGCTTCGGTGGTGGGGAGTGTCGAAGCATATTTACTTCGCAAAACGGGCCTCTTTGTCCTTGCCACTTTGTTGACAAAATTGCTTCGCTGATGCCTTGGAGAAATACTTCGCTGCGATCCTTTTTCAAAACTGTGGTTCGGGAAGATTTTGGCCGAAGCAATTTTTACTTCGGGTAGAAGTACTTCGCACAAAATTAGCCGAAGCAAATGCTTCGCAATGACTTTTGGCGAAGTAAAAATGATTCGCTGATGGAGGGGCCCAAAGTGAGTGCTTCGGCAACTTTCTGGCGAAGTATTTTTAATGCTCTTTCGAGTCCTGCTTCGCTAGCTTTCTGGCCGAAGTGACTGATGGAAATACTTCGGATGCGAAGTAGTTTCATTCTCCTTCCTTATATTTTACTTCGGCGACACCGCTTCGTAGAAATCTCGCCCGAAGTAGCTGCTGGAAATGCTTCGGGTGCGAAGTAGTTTCTTGCCTTAGCCAGTTTAGACCGTGGTCTGGACCTTCCTTTTTGGTGGAGTTGTTCTTTTGGATGCCGCTTCGCTCAACTTTTGCCCGAAGTAAATATTTGAAGCGCTTCGGGCCCGAAGTTCTTTTTATCGCTACCCTTGTAATTTACTTTGGTAATACTACTTCGCAAGAAGCTCTACCCGAAGTAGTGTTGAAAATGCTTCGGGTGCGAAGCTCTCTTTTCTTCTGAACGCCGCTTCACTCAATTTTTTCCCGAGGTTGCTGTTGGAAACGCTTCGGGCGCGAAGTAGTTTCATTCTCTTTTCTCCGCATTTTACTTCGGTGAAACTACTTCGCAAAACTTTTGCCCGAAGTAGCGCTGGGAATGCTTCGGGTGCGAAGCTCTTTTTATTTTCTACTTTGTATACAAAGGGATGGCATTGAAAGCCAAAATTGCTGCAAATAAAAAAGACAACAAAGAAAAAACTTTACAAAATCTGTACAAAATTTGATCTTCTTTTCTACCCCTTGAGAAATGTGACAAAATTGTCAACAAGTAACCATGTGGGTGTGCAAAGGCCAAGGAAAATATAGGGGATTCCACTTGGAAGAGTGTGCACCCTCCAAATTTAATGGCTTTGGGTGGAGTGAACTCTCACCCACCCAAATGCCATAAATTGACCTAGGGGAGAGTGAGGGGCATGGGGATATGTGTGCCTTGGAAGTTTCTCATGGAATTTTAAATTGCTTTAAAAGGTGACATGGAGGGTGAGGAGGACTAACCCATTAAATTTTCCAATTAAATCCCTTTTGACTTGGAGCTTTTTCTTGCATTTTTAAATTACTCAAATTTGGAGGGAAAGATGGGTGGGGAGACAAAGTGGAATAAATGAGGGTTGTAGGTGGATATTGTGAGTAGACCTAGGGATTTGAGGGGGATTTTTTAATTATTGTGCATATCCCTTAGGATTTGGATGGGGACTTAATTTGGGGTTAAGATGTCAATGAGGGTCTTAATGAAGGATGCCTAAGAAGGATTATGAGAACTTTGAGGGGGAAGGGAGGAATAATGAGAGATATTAGGTAGAAATTAATAAATTAGGGGAGCTAAGAGAGGGATTAGAGGAATTAATAAGGGTAGGAGGAAATTAGGGGGAATTTAAGAATATAGGAAATTAAGGGGAAAAGGTAAAATTTAGAGGAAAATAAGAACTTTAGGAAAACCTTAGAAGAATTTAGGGAAAATTAGGGAGAAGAAATAGAATTAGAGAGGCGAGAAAAAATTAGAATAAATTAGGGAAATTATAAGGAAAGAGGTGGAATTAGAGGAATTTAGGATAAATTAGAAGGGACAGGGGAAATTTAGAAGAAATTGAGGAAAATAGAGGAATTAAGAAGAATTTGGAGAAATTAGAAAAGGAGATTCAGAGGGATTTCGAAAAAATTAGATAAAATTGGACACCTGATGGTGGTTTTGTGATAATTTGGGAGTTTTGGAAAATTTGTGATGATTTGAGGGGTGTTTTAGTAGTTTTGTGGAAATTCTATTACAAATGATTAAAATTTGGTGTCTACATAGAGAGCCTTAGAATACTCTTTGAACTCTTTCAATATGGTGCACCCAATGATAGGATATATACCTTTTCCTATATCACACTCTCCTTTGTAGTCCCTGTGGTTGCATTACAAAAATATATTCCTAGAACCATACCTATACTAATTGTAGAGGGAAAAATTACCCTACCGCATACAATTCTTGACTAGATCCGCTAGGAGTTGAGGTGACCATGGTGGTGTTTTATATTCTCTACACTCGATGGATTGGGGATCAAAGGGTTCACAAAGAATGGTTTTAGGACTCACTCCAAGTCTGAGGTGGAGATGTTTGATGTATATATTAAACCATTCACCTATGTTTGGTCTTTCTACAATCTAAGCTAAGAATTGAAAGGACAATGTAAGACAAACAGTCAATGTAGGCAATCACATACTAACCCTAGAATAATTATTGACTTTCAATTATGAATAAACCCTAACTTGCAAAATAGATCCTTTTCTTTTTAGAAATTTATTTAAAGAGAATGCATAAAAATAATTAACCCTAGAATGTAAACTATATGTTTTTTCTCTTTCAAATGCCTAGAATATAATCAAAATATTTTCTCTTTTGTTTAAGATCTAGATTTTGAACAAAAATGGGCAGAAATCAAATAAAAAATTAATATAAGAGATTAAATTAGAACACTTGTCTGATCTGACAATTGACCTCAGATTTTACTTGTGTCCAAAATATCCAAACAACTTCAAAATCTAAAAAATAGTTTCACAACACCCTAGAAAATTTGATCAACATTTTGGGGCTTGCTTAGGCCATTGTAAGACTGAGCTTGGAGTCACAGCAGTAAAGCCCCCTTGGTATTTTTATCTGACTATTAAAAAACATAAGTTATTGTTGAACTTTTTGAAAATGAATAAGACAAGATGTAATGAAATGAAATAATGCAAAAAATAGAATATATAATAGTGTTATGGCCTAAATGGAACATGCAAGTGGAAATGAGGGTTTGGGATAATAACCTTACCCCCAAACTTGGTAAAACTGAAAACATACCCTATAGGGTGTGACCGTGATTTCAGGTTCTTTTATAATTGTGCCCTATAAGGGGTGATCACAATTTTAGGATAGAAGTACAAATTACAAATTGATGCAAATTTCAATACAAAATACAAAATAATTGACTTTAGAAATAACATAATGAAATAATAAACCTAGTGGCAACAAAAGAACATACAAAAGGATGAAGTCTTCCAAAAAATGGGAGATTCCTTCTCAAGGCTTCCATACTTGTCCACCAAGAGCAACAAATCAGAAATAGACCAATAGAAAAATACTAGAGAATACTTGATTCTATCAAAATACTTGCTTTCCACAAGAATTGGTAACCAAATCACTCTTCGCAGAACTTCTTGAAAATTGCTTAGGAAAAACTCCTCTAGTAGAAAGAGGGGATCCAAACCCTCTATTTATAATATTTTTGGAGGTAAAAATAGTAGGAAAACCTAATGGAGGGTTGACATCCTAAGAGTTGGCCCAAAAAAATAGAATTTTCTAAGAGAAAACCCTATATTGCCAAAATTGCACCCCATAAGGGCCAATCACGATTTTGGAAAAACTAGGAAAAAAAGGAAGGGGGAGGGGAAGAGAGGCCTAAAATTATGCTTGGACAATTTTGAGGGTTCTCCTAAGGGTTATAGGAAGATTGAGTCACTTTTGGTGGGCCAATTTTCCATGTCTACAATTTGCCCCTCTTTGATGCATTTATGGCCTAATAAATGCGTCAAAGAAAAATGTAGACTCCTATGGATGAGAGACAAAAATCACAAAAAGTGGTAGCTAGTTTAGAAGAAAGGTTTGATGCAAAAATAGTGCTACTTTAGGCACTTGAATATTTTACATTCAAAATGAGGCATTAGGGACGTTAATGGCTCTTAGGTTGGGATGCCCCCTTGAGTTTCAAAAGGAATGCAATATTTCAGGGGAAACCCAAAAAGGTTTATGCAAAAGAAAGCAAATAGAGGGATACAAGGAAAAGTGCAAAAAAATAGAGATAAATATGGGATGGTGAAAATGAACTTATTTCCACCACACAAAAAGATAAAAATCCAACTTTGTATTAGATTTGGCTTGCATTATTATTTATTTTATGATGATCACAAACATAACGAATGCAATGCATAACAAATCTAACTAAATGAAATGCATGAGTGAATCTAACTAATGCCATGCAATCTAAAATGAATGAAAAATAAAACACATGGATGAAGGAAAGAAAAGAAATGAAGAAGAAGAAACAAAATAGGAGAATGAATCGGCAAAGAAGCAAAGCTCCATAAGTTCAACAAAGGAAATACACAAAGAAAAGAAATTAGGAGTGGAACCTTGTAAGGATGTATGCTCACAAATGACTGAATGGAGGCTGCCCCTCGCTTGTGGCCTTGAATTTATCCTGTGAGGGTGTTAGGCTCATGAATATGGTTGAATATGGAGTGATACCTACCATGGGTGTAGTGCTCACTAATATCCAAAGATGAAGAGGTACTTGCTAGGATGTATTCTCACAAATGATCAAGATGGAGGCTACCCCTAACATGTGGTCATGAATCTTATCTTGTATGGGGTGAAGAGATGTGATTGATTTGCTAACATGAGTACTACCCAATAGGGGTGTAGTGTGTGCAAAAGATGTATGAGCAAAGTGAAGCAAAACAAATAAGTGTGTATTTTTTAGAAGAAAGAGATGAAATAAATAAAGAAGCAATAAGCAAAAGATAGTGTGTATGCATCCTTAATGAAAATTCAAGAGCAAAAAGATATGTGTAAGATATTTAGTGGCTATATAAGTATTATAAATGATATTCATGCAATATCTATTTTATCCCACGATGACCTTATAACAGGTGAAAAATAAAAGAGTGGGTGTGAGAAAAAGCAAAAGCAGAGAGAAGAAGAAACATAAATCCATTGTCTTGGGGAGGATAAGAAATGATTAAAACTTTCAAGGACAAAGGACATACAAAATAGGAACTATATCCCTTAACTTGGAGAGAAATTTGATAATAATTTTTAAATTTTAAGGTCAAAGAATATAAGAGAAAAAAGAGAAGAAGAAGATATGGATGAAAGTAAATATGCAAATGCATAGATATGGACCCTAATTTGGGGATTCGCTAGGCATTATAGCCCTAGTATAAGTGCAATGCATGTGAGCTAAGATTTAGCTAGGTTTCATCACTTGCCATCCTCATGAAGTCCCCAAAAATATATATGATCAAGAAGTCATGCAAATATGGTCAAACAAAAATGCAATTATATGGCAAGAAGAAATACAAAATAGAATGTTAGGCAAACCATGCAAAATTTGACAAGCAATCATGCAGTATGAGCAAACAAACTAAATGCAATATGAAAACTAATCTAAATTTAATATAAAAATGTAGAGTGTAAAGTTATGCATAGTATATCTTTAGATGCATTATTTTCATTGGTTCTTTAAGATCTTTGCCATCTAAATAAGCTAAGTGACAAGCCCCTAAACCAAAATTAGCTATTATTATAAAGGGGCCTAACCAATTGGGCTGAAGCTTGCCTTTAATATTAGATTGAGTAGTGGTATTCTTTTGGTTTTATTTGAGGACAAGGTCCCCAATCTCAAAAGAATAATTGTGAACTTTCTTGGAATAATATCACTTGAGCCTATTATGATATGCTCAAAGATGCTCTAAGGAATTAATGCACTTTTCATCCAGTAGCTCCAATTGGCACAAGCAATTGAAGTGATACTCATTGCTAACCAAGGAATCTTGCAGCAAGATGCGCAATGAAGGAACCTCTAACTCAAACAAAAAATTGTCTCAGTCTTGTAGACCAAGATATATGGATAAGTGCTTGTAGGAGTTTGCATACTAGTATTATAGACCCACAAGGTAGGATAAAGTTGGATATGTCAATCGTGACTGGGTTTTACTAACCAATTTCTTGAGGATCTTGATCAAAGACTTATTGGATGCTTCAACTTATCCGTTACCCTAGGGTTAATACAAATTTGACCACTTGTGTTGAATCTTGTACTTAGCACAAATTTTATGGACATCCTTATTCTTGAAAGGAGTGGCATTATCAAAAATAATCATTGAAGGAATCCCAAACCTATAGAGGATATGGTTGAAGATGAACTTGGATACTTGAGCTCCAATCATTATGGCTAAGGGCATGGCTTTGATCCATTTAGTGAAGTGCTTTGTCATTGTTATGAAAACTTATGACCCTTAGATGACATTGGGTTAATATTCCCTATAATTTTTAATCCCCACATGGAAAATAGTCAAGGAGAAGAATTAACTTGAAGGTTTTGAGAAGGAGCATGAACAAGGTTTTCATGGCATTGACACTTATCGTAGCATTGAACATGGTCACATGCATATTTCTCCATGGAAGGCCAATAATATCCCAATTTAAAGAGCTTATTGGTAATGGAATTTCCACTAAAATGGTCTCCAAATGAATCTTCATGAGCTTCACTAAGATCTAGCCAAGCTTCATTGAATTTAAGACATCATATGAGAATACCTTCAAAAGAATATCGATACAAATTATTGTTAATTATATTGAATCATAATGATATTTTGTTCAACAATATTATGTTTATTTTGATCTAAGCCATTAGGAACAAACCATCCTTAAGGAAATTAAAGATGTTGATATACCATGGCATATATGGGGAAGCTTTTATGTTCAAAACATCTAATGAAACAAGACTAGAATCAAGTGACATGAGCTCCTGGAATTATCTCATGATAATCGATGCTTGATCATCTTCCAACTCCAAGGGAAATAAGGATACAATAGTGACCATGGCATCCACATGGTGGTTAGAAAATATATGGATAGACTCTAGGGTCACCCAATTGAATGTGAACAAAATCCTTTTAACAATATCTTTGTAAGGTTTTAGCTTATCATCCCAAGTCTGATAAAAATTGTTAATATGATTGACCACAAGATAAGAGTCATCAAAAACTAAAAGAACACAAACCTACAAGGCTAAGGATGCTCTAATGCCAAGGATAAAAAAATAATGCTTCCAGTATTTTCTAGTATTGTTCATGCAAGAGAAATGAAGTTTTAAGGATAAGGAGATGAATTATTTTTGTGGGATAACTAGAATGATTCTAGAACCAACTCCCTTTATGTATTGGGCTCCATCAAAAAACAAAGTCCAAGACTCTAGCTCTTTGGCTTCTATGCTAAAGCACTCATAAAGAAACTCAATAACCAAAGGATAGGTACCTTTTAGGGGAGTAGAGCCTAATTGATCAACAATTACCTAACCCTTAATAGCCTTTGACTTATGAAAGTGGGATCAAAATCACTAAGGGCTAAGACCCACTTAGCAACTCAACCTAAAAGGTGGGGCTTAGACATTAAGTAACACAAAGGATAAAACTTTGTGACTACCAATATATTATGGCTAAGCATATAGTATCATAGCTTCTAGGAAGCAAAAACCATAGCAAGGCAAAGCTTATCTAAGGGACTATACCAGGTTTCATAGCTAACCAAAGCTCTACTGATATAGTAGATAGATTGCTCTTTGTTATGATCAACATGTTGAGCCAACAAGGCTCCCAAAGTATGAGTTGTGGTTGCTATATAAATCATCAAATGATTATCTGATCTAGAGGAAACTAAGATAGGTGGGGAAGTGAGATATCGTTTGAGCTCTGTAAAGCTACAAAAATCGTGCATCTAATCTATGCAATAATGTAAAAAAATTGATAGATAAAATTATGTAACCATTGAGATAACAGTATAATTAAATTGGGTGCTCTTTTATTAATAATTCGTAATAGCGGTGACAATAATTCCCTCTTAGGGATACCAATTTGATACACAAATTACAAATAATGTAGTTCCAAAGGAGAAATATGCACTCCACAAGGTCTTTGCTCTTCCACTATTCTGATTATAGAGGGTTTACTTGCAACCTCTAATTTTGATGCCAATAAAATAGATCTTGGTGATGTATAGCCCTTGAATAGCCCTATAATTTACACACAAGAAACTGCAAGAAAGGTCAATAGCATATGACGCCTCTCAAAATGAGGCTTGTTTCTTGAATAATGCAAAACATAAATTAAATATGTAAAGTAATGATAAAATGCATGAAAATAGGAAAAAATGCAGAAATCCTAAATGTAAATGTGGTTAATCTATGTCAGAAATCTAACTTGAAAGGTTGCTAATATGATCTAATGCTAAAAAAAAAAAATCAATACATCAAACTGAGGTCACTGTTGATCATATCGATGGGCTGTGTTATCCATTTTTGATGTCGATGGTGATTCCTATGAGCTACTGTTTAAAATAGTGGTCATAGAACAGAGACTTTGTTCTCTATGATTAATCCTTGACAATGCTAAATTTTACTGTTTAATTGATGTGCAAGGTTTGGTCGTGTCTTAAGACATAGTTGGATGGTATAATTGGGCTCAAATTCATGGTAATTTGGTGTAAAATGACAAGGTGGTTGATCCTCAAGCTTGAGCAAACTCTATTAACGAATGTGCCAACATCATGATATGAATTTGGTAGCACTTTGTTGCACCTCAAATGATATCACTTATCTCCTCGGTTTGGTAGAGCTTCGCTATGGCAATTGCTCATCAAAATCTCCAAACTTCTCTCTTATTTTTGGGGCCTTAAGTAGACTCCCAAAATTCTCATCCTAGCTTGCCTATGAAGCCAAGAACAAGATTCAATTGGACTAGGGCAATTGAGGTGAAGATTTTGGAAGCTTCTAATGGATAACTATTCAATAATTTATTACATTCTAATGTATTTTATTCAGCTCAGGTACCCCAATTTTGTTACAGACTTATCCATATTTGATATGTATGGATCGTTCTATGGCTGCTATCGATAGGCATGACCCACATATAGCTAATAGTGAAAGTGAGCCCACCACTAGAGAAATAAATGGTCCATGTTGAATAGGATGAAGCTACCCTATTTGAGTGGTTAGAACCACTGTTGGGTCTTGAAAATGTCCAAGATGATTCATATGGCCTAAAAAGGTGCCCACATGAGTAGCCTCCTCAACATGATGCATTTTAGGTTTCTATAGATGCCCCTTTTTGGAATGTGTTGTGGGAAAACACAACACTAAGAAAAAATAGACAACCTAACACCACATTATAGGCTGATTGATGTTCATTGATCTGGTCAACTTTAGATACCCCAATCACAAAATAGAATGCATTATTGAATCATTGCCTTCGGTGAGTTGAAGAAATTAATTTTGGTAATCTTTGGGGTATCATAAGACAATATTAAGTCTAATCCTATCCTTAATGGCAATTAGGAGATAAGTGTAAGTTAAAATCCTAGCCTTGGTGGCAATTAGGAGATAAGCTTAAGTTAGAATCCTAGCCTTGTTGGTGATTAGGAGATAATATTAAGTCTATTTCTAACCTTGGTGGTGATTAGGAGACAATCTTAAGTCAGAATCCTAGCCTTGATGGTGATTAAGAGAAAATATTAAGTTAAATCCTAGCTTTGGTGGTGATTAGGAGATAATCTTAAGTCAAATCCTAGCCTTTGTGGTGATTAGAAGATAAGCTTAAGTCAAATCCTAGCCTTGGTGGTGATTAGGAGATAAGCTTAAGTCAAATCCTAGCCTTGGTGGTGATTAGGAGATAAGATTAAGTCAAATCCTAGCCTTGGTGATGATTAGGAGATAAGCTTAAGTCAAATCCTAGCCTTTTTGGTGATTAGGAGATAAGCTTAAGTCAAATCCTAGCCTTGTTGGTGATTAGGAGATAAGCTTAAGTCAAATCCTAGCCTTAGTGGTGATTAGGAGACAAGCTTAAGTTAAATCCTAGCCTTGGTTATGATTAGGAGATAAGATTAAGTCAAATCCTAGCCTTAGTAGCGATTAGGTAGGGTTATGCATAAGTGGTAGGACCCGAAAGGTACTTATAAAAAATGGCAAAACTGTTTCGAAACGATGGCGAAATCTGTCGAACTACATGTATGCTGGCATGGCGAATGATTTTAATTTTTCTCAAAAAATTGGTAAAAAAGGGTGAATTTTAAAGTTTTGTCGGACTAGGCCAAAAAGATACCAGCTACGTTTAAAATCTTGGAAAAAGCTTGGACGCGAATTGTGGTCTGGTCATGGAATGGATGCATAATATGATCCAGTTTTGAATGGGTTGCAAAACATGAAACGGTCTCGAGATAGGTGCATAATAAGTACAGGATATTCGAGTAAGAGATATGATATGGCATCTAGTAAACATAATGATTGTAGCACGATGCAGCTTATCGCTATTGATGTTGTTAGGGTGAAAACACATGCAATATTGGTAAAGTTGATCAAACATAACTATCTATCCCACATAACTATTTATCCCACATGATTTAGTGCACTCTAATTTCAAAGCTTAAATAAGAAACTTCCTTCATAGTAAAGTAGGCGAAGATTCAAGACAATAAGGCTGGCCTCTTTCTGACAAGTGTAGTAGGCAAGAAATCAACTACACCCATTAGGAAGAAGACCAACGTGTCTTGTTCTAGATCTTGGCCTTTTACTACCACAAACCAGATGTAACAGACATATGCGTTTAATTTCACGACAGTACAATGGTCCCAAACACCGGGTGAGTGCATTTATGCATTCGAGCACCAGGTGGATGCATTGATGCATTCGAGCACCATGTAGATGCATAAATGCATCCGAGCACCGATCGGGTGCATAAATGCATCCAAGAACTAGGCAGATGCATAAATGCATCCAGACATTGGACGGTTGCAAATTATGAAACCAATTTAAAACCAAAGCATATTATGCATTCAGGTTCTGTACGGGTGCATTTTATGTGTTCGGATGTCGAGTGAATGCAAACCATGCTCCGACATTAAACCGGTTGCATAATATGCAACCTCTCGATGCCCTGGATGCATACTATGCTCCGTCATTAAATTGAATGCATATTGTGAACCGATAGCATAGTTTAGTCTGACCACCATCATACTACCACGTGTCTAATACTGCATGTTCCATCCTGCATGTCTAATACAATGTTGCCACATGTCAAATATGTTTCAAGTCTATAAAAGGGCATCAACAAGTAATTTTCCCATTTCTTTTCTATGACAACTACAACCAGAGCTAACCTTTCTGATTGACCTTTCAGATTCCATTCCCAATCCTTTTTCTTCCACTTCCAACTACTTCCAATGGATACCCCTTCCAAAATCCAACCAAAATTCAAGAATTTTGTGTGCATTTTGATTTTAGATCTCATGACAACACCAAGGATGAACTTTCAGTAGCTGTATAACGTAGGTTTATTAAACCTCATTTCCATACCATATTTCAAAATAGACAAAGTGCTCCTGCAGCATATTATCTTTGGTTATGACCATGATAGGGGTACTATAAGCATTAATCTACGATCTAAAAATGTTGTTTTCAGCATCACCCCTGGAGATATTCATAGATTGATAGGTCTTCCATTTATTGGTTTTAATCAAGTGTCGTCAAGGTCACAGATTTCTCCAGATGACAAAGAACACCTCGATAACAATTATGGTCTTTCATCAAAAGATTTGGCAAGTATAAATCTTGTTAAATGTATTTTATTAATTTTCAATGTTTTAAATTTCTAAATTAACATAGAATTTTTTTATGCAGCTTCTAACACCAAAACAAGAGGAGGTTTAGCGATTAACGATGTTAACCATCAAACTCTGAAGACCATTATCAAGTTTTTCCAAGCCAGGCTTATTCTATTGGGAAGACCAAAAATTCTATTTTGGGCACTGTATTATATTGTTCAGTCTAAAAAAATGAAAATTTTGATTTGTGTACATATATTTTTGATCGAGTCAGGATTGAGTTGCACACGGTCAAACTTGCAACCACCAAGACTCAACCCCCCAAGACTCAGCCCATTGTGGGCAGTGTAAATTATATTTTAGCTTTATATTTTGAGTCTTTTCATAATTTTTCAACTACTCATGTACCAATTGTTATGCATTCAAAACTATTGTCTATTGCCATGACACCAGAGGAATTGAGGGTAATAACTACATCATTGTCTTTGACATACTATTTTATAGTTTACAATATTTCTTTTTTAAATTTTTTTCATCTATATGTAGGCGAAGGAAGAAATTTCAAGGTCTAAACAAATTGCTACCAATAGTGGTCATAGGCTAGAGCAAACAGGTGATTCTGAAGATGCGGGCTCTGAAGCAACACCTGTTACTATGCAGAGGTCACACAAATGTGCCAGGCAAGCAACTACTCATGGGGTGTCTTGTACACCTAGGTTTGCACAAAATGCGCAAGACAAATCTAGTGTGGCCAACCCCTCCCCCAATGTAGAATAATTGCATCACATTTCATCTAGTAAATCTATGATTCTATGTGTAGTTAATTAAAATTTAGATTTCTTTTTATTTTAAGCATAATTATAACAATTTTTTTTTACTATGTTCAGTTGATTCTCATGATCAAGTAGTAACATCACAAGTTAGAGGGCATATGCCGCCACCACCTCCTCCACAAGAATAACACTCACCAGTTACATGCAATCAACAACAGGGATAGTCACCCTTTACAAGCAATCAACAACAGGGACAATCATAGCCTCAACCTATGCGAGGGCAAGTCGATGTTGGAAAACGTTTGTTTTCACGAGCCACTTCGTAAAATTTTGGGCATGGGATTTCACAACCACAGACATCACAAAGACCAACACCAAGTTTGGAGGGAATTGGATTCTCTCAGTTTACATTTTCTTCAAATTCATAGGCACCTGAATGTTTTGGACAGGGATTGGACAATATTCCTCTTGATGACGATTACATGATGCAGGGCCCGATTGAAGGCTTCAGGGCAATAGATGTGCTTAAATATAGAGCATGAGAAGAAGTCCCTGTAGCTTAGCAGACATAAAAACCACCCATCCAAGGATACAATCGTCATCCTCAAGGTCCTCAAACTGAGGATGATGTCAATTTTAATGAAAATATTTCATTGGCAGCCAGTACCGAGTCAATAATTCAGGAGTTTGTTTTGAAATATTTGCAAGAGTTGAAAGAATGGGAATATTGGGCAAAGGTCCTTATTAAGGAAATTAATGCCCGATATAAAAATTATGAAAAAAGAGATTGTATTTATTCTTTAGTCAAATATGAACCTGAAAAACTTGATGGCTTGCTAAAACAGGCTACTTCAGGAATAGTTAAATCTGATTTTATTTATGAGTATGATGTCTTAAATGTTGTTGCTAGATTAGAGAATGTTAATGATGAAGCCCAAGCATTTTACAACTTATGGGCTTTTGATAAGGAAAGGGTTGCAGTTGCTAAGGCTGCAAAAATATTTGGTTGAGGTAAAAAAGTTATATATATTCCAATTTTCTATTGCATTTACATTTTTATATTTCTTAAAAATTTGTAATAATTTCATTGTATCCCTTTTGAATAAAGTTTTCAATTTGTTTTGCAGTCAAACTTTGAAAACTTGAAAACACGGGTTAAGAGCATGGATGTCAATATTCTTACAGCAAAATCATGTTTGATGAAATCAATGGAAATGAAAAAGAAAATGCAGTCAAATATTACAGAAAACAATAAGTTAAAAAAATTCATCAGAGAGAAGTTGCATGAAGATTCGGAAATGGTGCTTGATAAAATAAAAGAAACACTTCCAACAATACTTGAAGATCCAAACAAAGAAGAAGTTGCATGTGTGTCAAGTATTGTGAAAGTACGTGACAACCTTGTTAGAGTTGGAGCACTTCCAGAAGAAACAGAAGCTGATAAAGGAAAAGAAACGACAACTCCAAACACTAGTGAAGCATCCATGCACCAATCAAAAAATTGAAATTTGAAAATTTTGACAATGTTTTTAAAAGACTGAAATATGTTATTTCTATTTGAATTTGGTATGTGATATTTGAGACTTAAGTTTGAAAATATTTTCAAAATACTGCAATATATTAATTTCTCTTTGAAAATTTTATGTTATATTTGAGTTTGCAAATGTTTGAACGATGTAATTTCTGTTTGATAATGTTTTAAAAAGACTGGAATATTTATTTTCTATTTGAAAATGTTATGTAGTAGAGTTAGAAAATGGTATGTAATATTTGGGTTTAAAGTGTTTGAAAGATGTGATATATGTCTTTTTGAAATAGTTAATTTGTAGTTATGATACACAAAATTTGGGTTTAAAAATGTTATGTAATATTTGAGTTTGAAAATGTTATCTAATATTAGGGAATTTCTGTTTGAAATTGGTATGTTAAATTTGAGATATGAGTTGGAAAATGTTTAAAAAAAAATTGCAATATATTAATTTCTATTTGAAAATGTTATGTTATATTTATGTTTACAAATGTTTGAATGATGTAATATGTTTCTTTTTGAACTAGTTGATATGAAACATTCTGTTTGAAAATGTCATGTAATTTATGTTTGATAATGTATTAAAAAGTTTGGAATATTTATTTTTGGTTTGAAAATGTTATATAGTAGAGTTAGAAAATGGTATGTAATATTTGGGTTTAAAGTGTTTGAAAGATGTGATATATGTTTTTTTGAAATAGTTAATTTGTAGTTATGATGCACAAAATTTGGGTTTGAAAATGTTATCTAATATTTGAGTTTGAAAATGTTATCTAATATTTGGGAATTTATGTTTGTAATTGGTATGTAAAATTTGAGATATGAGTTGGAAAATGTTTAAAAAAATATTGCAATATATTAATTTATGTTTGAAAATGTTATGTTTCTTTTTGTACTAGTTGATATGAAACATTCTGTTTGAAAATGTCATGTAATTTATGTTTGATTTAAAAATATTGTAATATCTAATTTTGAACGATGTAATATAAATATTTTTGAACTAGTTAATTTGATTTTTTTTGTTTGAAAATGTTTTAAAAAGACTGCAATATCTAATGTCGGTTTGAAAAATATATGATGCACATAATTTGGGTTTGAAAAAGACTGCAATATCTAATATCTAATTTGTAGTTATGATGCAATATCTAGTTTTGTTTGAAAACATTTTAAAAGGATTGCAATAACTTATTTCGGTTTGAAAAAGTTATGATGCACATGAAAGTTATGAAAAAAATAATTCATTTAAATAATATAAATCTGGAACAATATACATAAACTTGCTATCAAACCAATTTGTTTTTATCATTGTCAATGAAATGAGAGTTCAAAAACTAAGACCCAAACATAAAATTTTACAATCTACAAAAATGATTTAAGCCATGTAATTTTAAAGCAATAACGTGATTTAAAAAAACAATTCATTGAAATAATATAAATCTGGAATAATATTCCGAAATATTCTATCAAATCAATTTGTTATTATCATATTCCATGAAATGAGAGTTGAGACACTAAGACCCAAACATAAAATTTTACAATCTACAAAAAATGATTTTAGCCATGTAATTTTAAAACAATAATATGATTTAAAAAAACAATTCATTGAAATCATATAAATCTGGAACAATATTGAGAAATTTGCTATCAAATAACTTCGTGTTTATTATTGTCAATGAAATCATAGAAAATTATCACTATGGAAGCTGAAACATATCAGCTTGTCCAGAAATATGTGTCTCCACCATATAATCACTGAAAGCATCATCATCATCGTTATCAATCGTATTCAACGTTCCTCTTCTGTCTACCAAGGAACTCTAGTATTCCAATGCCCTGTCATACGGAAATGTATCCAAATGATATGAGGACACATAAATTCTTAAACAATTTTCTAAATTCTTGTCAAGTCTGTTGTGGATTTTAGATTTAACAAAAGCAAGTGCACTGAAAACTCTTTCATCTTCGACTAACCCCAAAATCATTGTTTCACATAATTCATATAAATGAAAGTATTCACTTATTGTATCTTTTAAGACTGTGCTTGGATACAATTTTTTCCATAAACGCGTAGTGGAACTAATCTCATGGATATCTATCATAAGTGATGTTTGCAAAACCATTGTTCTTCCAAAATGCGATGACTGTTCTTTCAAAATTTCACTGTTGAGTAGACCATTAATTGCTACACCATTGACTTCCACACTCTTACTAAAATGGTTAATGAGATTACCCATATATTTAATAAACAACTTATTTGTAGAACTATATTCAGTACAAGGCCCCCAAAACATGGGGTTAACCACACCCATGGACTCAAGCAACTCATCTCTCTGAAACCATTCTCTTATCTCACCTGTCATTTTTTTTGCTATATTTGACAAAATACTCTTTGTTTTCTGTATTACAACATTAAATCTATTATGTGTTACAGGAACTTCTTCAAAATATTCCACAATAATACTTGATTGTATTTCAAAACAATAAACATGTATCATATTTTCATGAATATTAATACAGAGATGATCATTGATGTCAAACTTCAAAAATATTTTTGGATTGTTCATGTTTATCAATGTATTCCAACTATCAAATACAGGTTATGTAAAATCTGTATTAGACACATAATGAATCAAGAAGCATGCATATTTGTTTTCTCATCCTCATAAAATAAACGATAGAGATAGATCTATCTTGTGCAAGATTAATCTGTTCATTTCTTTAACATTGGAAGAATACCACATAATGTCAAAAGTGTTTCTAAGTCAGTCAAACAGAACAACATATCTTTTGCCTTATCAACTATTATGCGATTTGCATGCATAAACCCCGTCGATGATTGATATTCTGCCAAAACTCTCTGAGCAGGTTGAAACAATGAAATCCATCTTGTATCCACATCTTTTAACAATTTTTTCCTTCTGTAACTCCTAGTGCAAATTGCTGAAACTCTGCAAATATTTTTGGACTTAATGAGAAATAAGAATGAATATCACAAACAAGGTTTTCAACTTTAGCAACATTTGAAAATGTGCTCACAATTTTATATGCAAGATTTACTCTATGAGCCATACAGTGAATGGGGATCATATATGGTGCAAATGTGGTTTGGAGTCGAACACACATACTAGACCTGTGACCTTACATAATAATAGCTCCATCAACTCGAACACAAATTAACTTTGTTGCAATGTCTATATCATTCATTCCCATAATATTATTTAAAATTTTAACAACATTATAAATATTTTTTGCATTTGAAATTTCCAACATCTTATGTATTCCTAATAAAATAGACCTTCTAACATGATTTTGAAATGTGTACACATGCATGTAAATCCAAGAAGTGTTATCCACAGCTGTTACCTCATCAATAGAAAGTGAAATGAATTTGGCAAGTTTTACTTGCTGCCTTAGGTCTTCTTTTTCAACCAAAGATAAACATTTTACAATTTCCCAACCACTTTGGTCTGACCAATGAGAACTAGGAAGGTTTTGCACATTAAAAAGGCATAATAGCTGCTTATAATCAATAAAATAGGATATTGGTCTACCTTTCTTGAGAATATTGTAAACAATGGCAAACTGCTTACTTTTTGAAGCAAAAATAGTCTTCTATAATTTGTCAAATTGGGCTCCAATTGTTCCACCTTTCTCAACAAGAGATTGTTGTTGCTTTAAGTGATTTTCATATTCTATAGCATATCTTAAATGCATACATTCTGATGCATCCTTCCACTTAACTTCTTTACTAACTTCACCATTAATTTTTATAACTTTAACATAAAATTTGCTAGTATGTTTTTCAATTGCATCAATCTTGTTTTGAAGCCTATGATCCTTACCAAGTCTCCAACTACAAATTTTGCATCTACATTCTTTTTCATCAATTTGGTTATCCTCAGTCATGACACGCTCAAGCCAGGGAAATATTTCTACTCATTCTTTCCTAAATCCCCTTCCAAGTATCCAGAGAGATGCTTTTATTTTTTTGGAATTTTTGGTTGAACATTCAATTGACGCTTGTAATGATTTTGATTTATCACTTTAATTTTCAATTGTGATGTCATTTTGCGTGTTTTCATCAGGTTTTTTTTTTATATCATTTCTAAGGGGATTTTCAATGAAAGTCATCTTTTCTTGGGTAATATCTTCAAGTGGAGGCATATCAAGATCGACAGGGTTTTCTGCATAGTAGGATACCATAATATTTTTTATCACTATTGGATGAAAAAATTTACAAAAAAATATACAAATCGTCAATCAAGCACATACTAGGAAGTAAAAAATCATTTGTATCTTGAATTTACACAGATTTTGTTGGCTCATCGCATTTCAAAGTTTACCTAAAACATTTGAGGATACTATTTTCAGCAGAAGATTTGGTGCCCTTCTTTCCATCACTGGGTGACAATTTACTAGTGACAAAATAAAGTTAAAGAGGGTGTATTTTCTGGAGGCCTTTAGATATTATTGTAAATATAATAAACACTTGTTGGGTAGTAAATTATACATACTTTATTCCAACTATTATTTATTGTGAATTTATCAATTTATGCCACTAGTTATTATTCTGGTTAAAGCACTCTAACAGATAAAAAGAGCATCAATATGTCAATAGAGAACCAAAGCATTTACTTATGTATAATCTTAGCAATAAAAAAATATCTTAATTAAAACTAAGAATCAAAGAAAAACAGAGAAAACAAGGGAACAGACTCAACAGAGCAATGACAAAATAGATTAAAAAAAGGGAACACACTCAATAGAGCAATGACATTCAAAATCTGGAAAAATAACAAGCAGAACATGGCAATATAAAGAAAAGCAGAGAAGTGACAGAGAACCTGGTGCTAAAAGATAGTATGTCCGTATGCAAAGATATTGGTTCCAGTTGAAGGCAGACAATGATCTTGGTAAACACAGGTCTGTACGATTGCACGAAAGTGTTTGAACTCAGAAATGGTTCTATCCGATTGTAGGTTACAGATACAAAAGTGTCTGATCGGGTGCACAACAAGTTCCATCTGACTGCACATAAGGTTTTTTCCAGCTGCATAGAAGGTTTTTCTCGACTACACAGAAGGTTTTGTCTGGCTGCACAGAAGGTTTTGTCTAGCCAATTGCACAGCAGGTTCCATCCGGCTGCACAATAGGTTCCATCTGGTTGCATAGAATTAGTCCTACCTGGCTGGAGAGTAGGATATTGTTTCGATCGATTACAGAATTAGTTTCGTCCTACTGTAGAGTAGGATACAATTTCAACTAATTTTAGGATTAGTTTCGTCCAACTGCAAAGCAGGACACTGTTCTGGTCGGTTGCAAAATTAGTTTCATCCGACAGTAGAATAGGACACTGTTTCGTTCGATAGCTAAATTTGTTGCGGTTGATGGCAGAAAATGTTTCGATGTTGTGATGAATTGTGTAGGTATTTTACCTAGGGTTTTAATTATATATATAGGTATACTTGGTGATTTTGGCAGGATAATTTAGAAATTCTAAAATTTTAGGGCTAAAAGGATACTTTATTTAGGCGGGATTGCTTGCAAATTTTTTAAAATATTCATGATACTCTCATCAAAGGATGGCTAACTGACACCGAAATTTTATTTTTTTCCAAAAATTTTGTCTACATGGCCCACATCCAGTTCTCAAAAATTTCATGATTTTGAATTTTTGAAAATGGGTTTTTTCGCCCCAATAGCAAAGTTTCACCGTTATGCATAACGCTACGATTAGGAGACAAGATGAAGTAAAATCCTAGCCTTGGTGGCGATTAGGAGATAAGCTTAAGTCAAATCCTAGCCTTAGTTGTGATTAGAAGATAAGATTAAGTCAATCCTAGCCTTAGTGGTGATTAGGAGACAAGCTTAAGTCTGGTTTACTTGAATTTATTTTTGATATTTTGTTTATTTGCCCCAAGCAAGGAGGGTGCATGATTGTCTTTGGCAATGATTCTTGAATGAATGCACTTAGCAATTATTAAGTGTGTAATTATTTATTTTTATTATGAATTATTATTATTATGACTACCCCCTCAAGCAACAAGTCGATGAGAAAATGGCAAGTGAAAAAAGTGATGAGTCGCTTAACCAAGATGAATGATTTGGACACTTTGCAAGAAGGTAACATTTGTAAAGGGAAAGTCTTATTACAGCTGTGAATTCAACTTTATTAGTAATTGTACATCTCTATACCATGGAGCACTCCAACCACAATGACCTTCTTAGGAAATCAAGGTGATAGCAATTCAATTAAAGCATGTGATGAATCACTATGTTCGATGATTAAATGAAATTTCATAGAAGAATGAAATGAATGCCTCTTTCCTGTGGAGCAATCCAACTGTAATGGCTTTATTGGGGATTGAAGTGAATATTTTTTGATTCATCAATGAATAATTTAGTTCATATGGCCTTATGGTAATTTACTCATCTTACCAGATTGCTTGGATCGCAAGTCACTACAACCACCAAGTGTGTAGGGTAAATTACTAGGTATGAGGCATATTTGAGATTTTGTGTTGTTTTGTTTTTGTGAATTTTGCAATTTTTGACAAAAGTAGACCGTTAGATGCATTATGTGTTATGATTTATGGATGCATAGATGGATGCAATACCTATATGATGATGTGATTATGCTATATGTATGCATTCCTAATATGATGATGACATGCAATAGGTAGATGACAGATGTATGATTATATGTTGTGATTTAGATGTGTAGATGCTCTACTATGTATGCATATATGGATGCTATTATTAATGTTAAATGTATGTTTAAATTCATTTCAAATTTTTATGCATGTAATCTATGTGTATATGATATGGTGGATGTAATGCATTAATTTCATGTGGATGGTCTAATGCAAATGAACCCATATGCTTTAATCATTTAAAACATAATGAATGAATCTAATTTGTGTTTAACAAACTAATGGAAGACACCACAAAATGAATGAAAATTATGAATTAAAATGGTAACTCTTATCATAATAATTAATCATTTAAGTATCCATATGTGAGATGAGATGATTAGAGATGCAGGGTCTTTCCCTGTAAGCTTCTATAAACTAAAATATATGCATAAAATAGTCAGTGGTTGTCTAAATATCATTGTTGATATTCATATGGTATCTATCCTATTCTATGCACATCCCTTAATAAATAAAAGTTCATAAGGAAAAATTGCGAGTGTTTAATAATACGATTTGTTGCTATAGGGGAATTTTTGAGGTTTTCCATGAGACTCAAACACCCTAATTGATTAATCAAAAGTTGTATAATGACTACATATGACTCATAAAAAATACAAGCCTATTAAAAAGACCCAGATATTCACTATCCCTATGTGTGCAAAGTGAATATATTAGATGAGGTATAAGACTACCTCATTACCAAGCAGGTTTTATTCAACCCATTGTTGTAATGAGGATTACCATATGGTCATCATGATCCTGATTTAGGCCACCTAAAGCTAGCTCATCCATAATTTTAGATTGGTCTATACAAAATAAAGTCGCTAATGTGATAGACATATTGCCATGCGTAAGGATACTCCATTGCTAAGTGTGTTTCATTCAACCCATTGTTGTAATGGAGATCACCCCACGGTGGTTGGATACTGAATTTCTAAGGATTCAAGCTTGTTACCCCCTTATTTTCTTTTAATTTCTTGGGATACTTGCTCATGCTTAGTGATGAAAATCATTGTTTATTTTACATTTTGTTTTATTTTGGAGCAAGGGATTTGCTTAGTGATGAAAACCACTGTTTATTTTATATTTTGTTTTATTTTGGAGCAAGGGTTTTGCTTAGTGATTATAATCACTATTTATTTTGCTTTGCTTTGGAAATTTTGCTCGTTTTGTGTAAAAGCAAAGGATTTCTTTGGGTAGGGAGGAGCTTGTCCTTTTGTCAATGATCAACATTCTAGACCATGTGCATAATAAGATGAATAAGAAAACCTTTCACTTAAGGTGACTAGAACCACTTTGTAGTGTCATCCTTCCTTTTTCAAACTAGGATTTTTAATGTTTAGAATTGTGATGAAATTTTGATATATGCAAGGAACTATAAAAACTAGACCTTACCTCTAAAATCCAATATAGCTTTCTACGAATTTTAAAAATATAACTAGGGATGGTTGAATGATCGGAAAACCCTAGTATACACCTGATAGCAACTCATAAGTTGTGTTGAAAAACACAATTACTCATAGGAAAGTATGAATGATAATGATGTGTGGATTCATGATTGATATGCAAACATGGTATCATCCATAAGAATGTAAACACAACCTATACTAATGCAAGTGCAATGGATGGAAATACCTAATGCAATGCAACTAATGAATGCATATAATGAAATGCAAATGTAAATGTTTTTGTGTTTTGATGTTTTGAATTGTTTTTGTGATTTTATGTTTTGAATTGTTTTTGTGATTTCATATTTCTATGATTTTTTTTGAAATTTTTAATCATTTTTTGTTGTTTTTTATTTTTTTGATTATTTCTATTTTTTTTGGTATTTTTGATTAAAAAAAAAATTGTTTTTGTGATTTTTTATTATTAAATGGGGAAGGTGTGAGACCTTATGAACCCCCAATATGTGTGGTGATTGATGAAAGTGAGGAAGGCATGATATCTTTAGAATCCCCAATTTGCTTCATCATTTACGATGTGGATGGTGGGGAAGCTGTGACACCTTGAAGACACCTAGTGTACATTTTTTTTGTTGCAGTGTGATTGGCTTGGCTAGGAGTGGTAGAAATCGATCCCTCTCAATGAGACAAGATGAACAAAGATGAAATGTTGGATGAAGCCACATGTTGCGTAGATCAATTTTGATATTCCTGGTCCTTTTTTATAACACTGATCATTCCCACAAACTCTTGGGGATGTAGATTGATACACACCTGATTAGGTTGCTTGACTTAATTGGTAGGTTTTGTGTCTACTTCGTGTATGGGTAAGGGGTCTTTAAAAAATTCTATTGGTTGGTTGTTTGGAGCAAGAGGTTTGCTCATCTAAATCTCTTGCTTCTCGATAAAGGGTAACATGTTTGGATGTCATGGCCTTTTTGTCGATGGTAAAGACAGTATAGATTTTCCTTGTACCCTTTTGATCTACGCTTATTAGATTTTAATGGATGGATCTCGGGAAGTGTGATTGCTTGTGCCTTACATAATAAATTGAATATTGATGCTAATGTCTCTAACAAATGAGTATATTATTGTGGTGGTAAACGTGGTTGGCCTTGTATTTTATTTTATTGCATATGATTTTCAATTGATGGAGGTTAAGCCTGGTAATTAGGCTGTACTGGTAGCTAAGGTGGTGTGGCTTGGTTTGAGGATCCAAGGGAACTAAAAATAACTTGATTGATCAGGGCCATTGTTTGTTGCATGTTTCCACCTTTAATATTCTTTTTTAACCATTCCCTTTTGCAGAGTTGAATATCACCTTCTTGGACCTTGATGTCCTCAATGATCTTGGCTTGTGCTAAGGCCTCCTCGAATGTTTGATACTATTGTAATTGTAACAAAAGTGAGATTTACTTCAAAAAAATTCTAGTGAACATTTGTGTGAGCTCTGTTGTGGGTAGGGTGAAAGATAATTTTGACATCACCTTAAACTCCACATATTTCCATACTCCATGACTAAATCATCGTCAAGTTGACAAATGCTAGATAAGTCAGTCAAGTTTATTATTTTCTTAGCACTAAAGGCAAAATATTCTAGAAATGCATCGACCAATTGCTCAAAGGTGTATATGTTATGGCATGGTATATGATTATACCATTCCAAAGCACCCCTAGCTAATGTTATAAGGAAATTTCTCAACATAAGGGAGTCATTGTCATGAAGATGAAAGTACATATTGATAAAGCTTGTCATGTGCTCTTATGCATCTTTGTCACCTTTGAAATTTTCTAGTTTAGGTATCTTGAAATGCATTGGGTATGGCAATGATGGCACTGATGGATGCAAAGGCTGATTTTTAAGCTACTTTAGTGTGGTATTTTGATAAACCAAACTTTGAGCTTGTTTTTTAATGAATTTAGTCGATCAGTTAGCACTTTGTATGCCCCTGGTGAAATGATATGATCTTCCACTATCACCCTTGATTAGGTAAAGGGGGCATATATTGATGTTGAGGTGGATGATAAGTATGATCATTAGATATCTCATCGTAACTAGATTTAGGGTAGGTATCTACTTGCTCCTGATGTTTCCATTGGGGATCTTCATATGATTCCTCCTTGTATTGATCTTGGTACTATTGAGGAGTATGAGGTTCTTGATGATAACCAGGTAATGACCTTTGATGTTGAACGTGATTTTTGCATGGCCAAGGAGGAATATTTTGAGATTGTATTGGGTGTCGTACATGTTATTGCATCCTATAGGTGTTAGGTGTAAGCACCACTTCATGTAATGCATTTTGCACTTGCTCTTGTTGTATCTTTTGTTGTTCTTGTATATTTCATTGATACAACCTTTCTAGGAGTGCTTGTTGTGGTTCCACCCATTATTGATTTAATTTTTTTTTATCCAAATGGATTTTATCTGTATGTTGTTTTCTATTAATAATTGGTCTAAGTGCCTGATGTGTATGATCCCGTTGCTCAGTTGTATGGGGTATATGTACCCTCGTATTTGAAATACGAATGGGTTTATTGTATATTTCTCCCTAGTAAGATCTATTACTTCTTTTCCATGATACCTAAAGGTTGCATTGACCTGATACTCTAGTTTATGAAAGGGCTCTGTATATTCTAGCGATGCAGAGATGTAACGTGGTTGCACCAAGTACTCTTTATGAGAAGTAGGAGGATGAATTGGGTCCTCTTCCTCATCTATGAGGAATGAATGATATGCAGGCTTAGATATAATATCTGTATATTTAGGCTACATAGAAGGAAAATGTGTGCATGCAGAGTACTCTTCGTGACAATTAGGGGGTTGACATACTCGATCAAAAGGGGTGGTTTTCTCATCCAGTCTAGGCCATGGTGTATACTCATGTTCATGTTTTGATTGATGTATAGAGCAAGCTAGGATGTGAACCCATGACATTGACCTACTAGGCCCCTTAGTGGGTGGATTTTTCCTTTTATAAAATTCTATCAGGGTATCCAAGTTAGGAAGGTTTTCTAAAGGACTTGTGGTTTCCTCTCTAATAGGGATATCTCGAAGGTCTAACCTCCTATGGATGCTATTGATGTTATGATAAAACTTGGGATGCCATTTAGGGATAGCCATGTCCTATGGACTGATTTAGAGATGTTTTTTTGGTTATGGATCCTGATTCCCTCTCTAATTTAGACATCTTGTTTTCAACTGCACTTAGACCAACTCCATGAAAGGGGGGTCCCTCGGCCATTTTTTTGTTTTTAGAAAATTGATTTTCAAAAAAAATGTTGTGGGTGTTATTTATTAAAATAATTAGTTTGACGAGCTAATCACAATGGGCTAGGACTCCAAAAAGTGTTTTTTGGGTCAAATTTTGTATTTGTGTAATATTTAATCAACTAAGGCTCATGAAAAATGACAAATTTGAGGAATTTTGAGAAAATGCATAGCTAAGCCTCAAAAATGTTGTGAGAGGTGCACAAGGGGTTAACTAAGACAATAAAATAAATTTGGCTATTTTTTGGGTTGTCTAGGACTTTTTATGACTGTTTTAGTGTAGTTTTCCCTATTTTTGGCTTAAAAATTACTCAAAATAGAGTAATGATAAAACCAACATAACTTCTTTGTTATAGATACGATTTACATGATTTTTTATATGCTGGATGCATAATCAAAAAGTAGAAATTTTTATTTTTATTTTTTTAGGGTTTGATCCTAGATCAGATGGTATGATCTAATGTTGATTACATGAACAATAAAGAAATAAACAAAGTAGACAAAATGATTATCTCGTTTAAAGTTTTCTTTATGTTTTGTAGAAAGTTGTCTTGTGTGTTTTGATGTGTTGTATATCATGCCACTTTCTCATGCGAGTTTGAAAATTTGATGTAATTATCAATTGTTCAAAGGATTTCACCTCTACGCTCTCACACGCTAACTCAGTGATGAAGTCCAGATTGTGAAACCCACCAGGGTATAAATATGAAACCCATACTCGATGAGGGAGAAAATGTCCTACTTATCCTCACCCAATTCATCATGAGTAGTGATACACTCTTAGAAGAGAAATACGCACTATTTTTCATGAGCTTTGATGGTTCTTGAAGTCGTCATTGACCACGATCGGGTTCAAAAAATTATAATATCCAAGCCAAATAGGTGGTGATGAAGGCCACCATTGGTCTTGATCAATTCATTGGATGTCACTTCCAACTCACCTGATGTTAACATTAGAGTGTGAAGTGTGTGTGGTTCATTTTAATTTATGCAAAATCAAATATGCAAGATACAACACTCCATGATTTTCTCTACATGCATGAAAAATATGTTTCAAATTTAGAAATGTGCAAGTAAAAACATTTTATCTTTTATAAAAATGCAATGTACTTCTAAATGAGATAGCATTTTAGTAGGCTACAAGCATGCAAACCCTAAAACTCAATCTAATAGAGGCTATCTCTGTGAAAAATGATCAACATTAGTGGTCATCAAACATAGATTCGGTTAGTAGTCTGGTTGCTGCATTCTAGGGTGATAAGCAACAAAGGCCACTATTCCTAGTAGCAGTGGCTAGTAAACATAGATATTTAAAAATTTTTCTTTTAAAGTTTCTCTGTGTTTTAATTAAACTTCTACTCTATATTTTTTTAGGAAAACATAGCAGAAGATAATTTAGGACCACTTACAAGTGAATCCCTCGTTCAAAGTTGTTTCAAAAAGTTTTTTGTGTCTTTTCCAAGGTCATTAATAATCAAAATGATGATAGTGCTGGTCATTAGAGCTTATGGCAATGGCTATTGTTAGTTGCACCTAGTCAAAGTTACGATACCTATGAAGCAAAAACAACCAGAAAACTCAGTTAGCAACCAAAAAGGAAAGGTCTCGCACATGATCACCACTTATAAAGCTATAAAAATTGTGCATATAATCTATGCAATAATGTAAACAAATTGATAAATAAATTATGTAACCATTGAGATAAAAATATAATAAAATTGGGTGCTCTTTTATTAATAATTCATAATAGTGGTTACAATATGTCCCTCTTAGGGATACCAAATTTGATATAATATTACAAATAATGTAGCCCCAAAGGGGAAAGATGCACTCCACAAGGTCTTTGCTCTTCCACTATTCTGATTATAGAGGGTTTACTTGCAACCTCTACTTTTGATGCCAAGAAAATGGATCTTGGTGATGTATAGCCCTTGAATAGCCTTGTAATCTACACACAAGAAACTACAAGAAAGGTCAATAGCATATGATGCCTCTCGAAATGAGGCTTATTTCTTGAATAATGCAAAACATAAAGCAAATGCATAAAGTAATGATAAAATGCATGAAAATAGGAAATAAATAAAAAAAGACTGAATGTAAATGCGGTTAATCTATGTCAAAAATCCAAATTGAAAGGCTGCTAATCTGATCTAACGCTAAAACAAAGAAATCAAGACATCAAATCGAGGTCGCTTATGATAAGATCAACAATCTCTGTTAAATGCTATCGACATCAATGATGGTGCCTATGAGACACTGTTAAAAACAACTGTAGGATAGAGACTCTGTTCTCTTTGATTAATCCTCAACAATGCTAAATTTTGCTATTGAATTGATGTGCAAGGGTCAATCATATCTCAAGACACGGTTGGATGTGTAATTGGGATCAAATCAATGGCAATTTGGTGTAAAAAAAAAAGGTGGTTGATCATTATGCTTGAGCAAACTCCATTAATGAATGTGCCAATGTCATGATGTAAATTTGGTAGCACTTTGTTGCACCCTAAGGGATATCATTACTCTCCTCATTTTGGCAGTGCTTCGCTATGGCAATTGCTCATCAAAATCTCCAGACTTCTCTCTTATTTTTGGAGTCTTAAGTAGACTCCAAAAATTCACATCCTAGCTTACCCATGGAGTCAAGAACAATATTCATTTGGGCTAGGGTAGTTGAAGTGAAGCTTCTAGGAGCTTCTAATGGATAACTGTTCAAGAATTTGTTGCATTCCAACAAATTTTATTTGGTTCAGGTAGCCCAAGTTTTTTATAGACTCAATCATATTTGATAGGCACATCTCAGTTTGTGGTTGTTATCGATAGGTGTAGCCCACCCATATTCACTATCAATGTCAATGGTGGTGAGCTTGATGCTAGAGAAATCAATGATCTAGGCTGAATAGGACTAAGCTACCTTGTTTGAGTGGTTAGAACCACTGTTGGGTCTTGGAAAGGTCTAATATGAGTCATATGGCTTGAAAAGGTGTCCACATGAGTAGCCTCCTCAACATGATGTGTTTTAGGTATCTAAAAGATCATTAAAATCTTATTGACACTCAAATTCCCACTAAAACACAATATTTTTCTTAAGAATATTAAAAAGGGCTAACACTTATTGGTTAACTAAGATATGAATCGATGATTATCTTGAAGCCTACCTTGGAATCTACACAACTCAATTAGAGTTTGGGGAGGAGGCATGTGAGTGATAGCTTCTATCTTAGTGGATTCAACTTCAATATCACACCTAGAAATTATGAAACCTAACAACTTGCTAGATGTGACTCCAAACTCACACTTGAAAAGCTTAAGATGAACTCTAAATTGTCAAAGCCTTTAAAATTTTTATCTTAAATTGTGAACATGATCCTTTTGATGTATGGAATGAGCTAGAAGATCATCCATGTAGTCCTCTATAATTGCTTGTATCATGTCATGAAAAGTATAATTGATAGCCCTTTAATATGTGGCACCAACATTCTTCAAGCAAAAAGGCATGACTTTATAATAGAAGGTACCCCATGGTGTGATGAAAGTTGTCTTGGCCTAGTCCTCAGGGGTGACCATGATCTTTTTGTATCCTAAAAAACCATCCATGAGTGAAAGCATGCCATATTTGGTGGTGAAATATATGATCATATCTATGTTGGGGAGAGGAAAATCATCCTTAGGACATGCTAAGTTAATGTCCTAAAATTTGGTACATATTTTGATTGTTCTTACCTTATTAGCTATAGGAACGATGTTGGAGATCCAATCAGAATAGTTGATAGCTTTGATAAATCCAACAACAAGGAGTTTTTGGAGCTCCTCCTTGAATAAAAGGGTAACCTTATGATGCATCTTACTAATTTTTTTCTTAATAGGTTTAGCACTAGGCTTTACTACCATATGATACATAACAAGGGAGAGATCAAACCCTGGCATGTCAACATCTGACCAAGCAAAAATATCATAAAATTTAACAAATTGGTCAATTGATCTTGCTCATCCCTGGATAGGAATTTACCTAACTTAAGGACTCTAGGGATCTCCTCATAACCTATGTTAACATCTATGGTATCCTAAATGATAATATGAGACTCATCCTCAAGAGGAGGTTGGGCATGGATCACTCCTAGTTGCTCAAGGTCCTTGGGAGACATAGAACCAAAGTCCTCTTGAGAACTAGAAGACTTGACATATGCAACATAAGGGACTGAACCATAAAAGAATAAAATATTTCAAATAATATCCTCATGATCCATATCACAAAGTGTTTTGCCTTTAGCATAATCCTCTAGGATCATAACTAGCATAGGATGCACTAAAGTTACCCCATTGCAAAATAGAATGTTAGAGGGATAAGGTGGTCCCTCATCCTCATAACTCCACTCTAAGCCTTGATGATCTAAATATTTAACATAAGTAATGAGGTGATCATCATCTTCATCAAATGTTAAAGGTTGGTTTTTATTGGGTATGTAACCTACGCCACATCTCCCAGGACAAATCTCAACTTCTAAAGGCTCTTGAATACCTTTCTATCATGGCCCTAAAACTTTACCTATATATCCCATGCTAGATAGGATTTTCTTGGGAAGTGGGTAATCATTGGACATGTAACAATGGGTAAAATAATGCTCTACAAGAAGAGGGTTGCTACCATAGATATGTTCTTTGAGGGAGACTCCTATTAAGATAAAAGTACATGTTCGAATGTGTACGACCTAACCCTTATTATAGGGTAAACCCATAGTCCTCGATGAAGGTGTTATCTTGGCAAGATCTAGAAAAGGCTCTTGAAGAAAAGGATTGACTTGATCTTGTGATGAAACATTGATTAAAGGTTCCTCACTCAACTTTAGATTTTCAAATTGCTTGGTGATGTGATATGAAGAGACTAATGGACATAGATTGAGATCAAATCAAACTTACTCAATCATTGAAAAATATTGAAATGGATGAGGATCACCCAAAATGGTAACAAGTTGATCTTTAAATTCAAAATTTAAACATTGATGAAAAGTAGAAGGGATAGCCCTCATCTCATGAGTCCAAGGATATCCACGAATAAGATTAAAATATGCAAATGAAAGACACCACATAGAACAAGGTATCTAAGATATTAGGTCCAACCCTAAGAGGAAGAGATATAATGTTTTAGTCCTCTTGGAACTCATTGTTGAAATATTTGATGATGATACCAAATTTAGTCAAGTCTTCTTATTTTAATCCAAATTTTTGGAAAAATTGATAAGTTCATAAATTGAGGGAAGAACCATTGTCTATCAAAATCCACTTGATAAATAGTTTCCCAATAAATATAATGATATAGAGGGAAGAATCCTCTCATAATTATGAAGAAGGAATATCCTCATCCAAAAATGAGATATGATGTATCCTAAAATAACCTAAAACATCAGCCATAGTGCTAGGGGAAATGTCTTGAGGAACATATTGTTGTTTTAGAAGCTTCAACAAGCCTTCCCTATGAATAGGAGAAGTTTACAAAAGTACTAAGAGAGAGAGAGATCTTAGTTGGGATACTAGATAACTATTTTTGAATTTCAAAGGAGACTTTAGGTTGTGGTTTCAACACTAAAGGTGGGTTTTCTAATCTTGTGCTTCTTTTTTGGATACACTTCAAAACTAAGGGTAGTTTCGAAGGTTGATTGGATATAGAACTTATCTCTTGTTGAGATTGTTGAGTCGATTGAGCTTGAGCTTATTGTCTTGTATTTATTACTGTAACCATGGATTTTGATCCACTTCAAAATTCCTAGCATCCCCCGGCAATGTAGTCTCCCCCCCTCAATCACTTTCATCATTTCGTGTCAGTTTTAACTTGCCTAGCCTTTTTTATTAACCTCCTTTTGTTGTTTTGCCATTTTTAGAAAATTTGGTTGGTTGTGGCATCCATTTGAATTCACTTAAAATAGCACGTCAACCTAAATGGTTAGAAATCATTTAGATTTGAACCCAATTTAGGAAAATATAGATTTTTCATGAATTTGGGAGGCTTTGATAGCCATTTGAATTCACCTAATTGGAAATTTTCCTAATTTTCCCTAACCTACCCATTTTGTTTCACATTTTCTTTGCCTTATCTAGTTTCCCCTCATATTTAAATAAACTACCCTCCCTCCTGAGCAGGGTTAATGGTGATTTTTCAGGAGAATTGGATTGAAGAACCTCTTTCATGAACTTTTGTTGTAGGTTTAGTTGAGAATTTGCTATCCTCTCACCATTCCAATGGCCATCAGATATTGAATTGGTATAATTTTTCTTTATGCATTTTATTATTAATTATATTATATCATTCTGCATTTTTATATTTGGATTTTTCTTCAGATTTAACAAATTCAGGAGGCTTATGAAGGGTCCCAAATTCACTTTTCAAGTTCGAATTCGCACAAAAATACACAAGGGGCAAATTAATGTTTCCAGATTAGTCATATCGACCTATGCTTTGAATTCTAACCCATTTTGATTGTAGATTTTAGTGTCTTATCTGTCAATTTGCAAGTCTTAAACGAATTCAAGAGGTTGCGACTGTCATCTGAATTTTCTTGAGGGTACCGAATTCATTCTACAAGATTTTTATATTTGGCCATTGTAGATTTTAACAAATTCATGATGCTACAACATAGATTTGAATCCATTGAAGGGTCCCAAATTTGCCAAAATAGTTCTGAATTCATTCTACTTCAACCATTTGGGTCAAGTAAGTGCCTAATATAACTTATCTTAGTTTCATTTACATGTTATATGTTAATTTCACGCTTCCTCTATTCCTATATCATTTAAAAATTCATGAAAAGATAAAAAGATAATAAAAAAGAAATATATATATGCATATGAGATAGTATTGCATTTAGATTAGCTATCTTGTTTTTTTTTGTTTCAAGAAAATAAAATTGCATATAGATTAGGTATAGTTGCATTTCACCCAAAACATAGGTGTATTTCAATTAAAGAACACATTAAACACTTCACATTGCATAGACTCGAGAACAGTCTTTAAATTTTCCTTGGTGAACCCACCATAATTCATCGACAATCACCAAAGAGGGTACAACACAAGTACTTCTTGTCTGAGGTGTAGACCCCCTATTTTACCATCCCCTTCTAGACACAGATCGATTAGCCTGAAGAAAAGGGGTAAAAAATATAATGAACCTCTCTTATCATACCATATATCTTTCAAAAATATATCAAAATATTCAACATTCATCCACAAATAAATTTATTACACAATAAATTGCTCAATAAAATAGATATTGATTATACCCTTGAGGTAGAGCAACACCATACAATGCTCCTTTTGAAAGGAAGCCACTCCACAAGATATCTAGCTCCACGAGCCAAGACTTCTCTAAGAATACATAATAGATACCTTTCACAATGGGGGTACATCTCTCTTTATAAAAGAGTGTGATGTTCATCTTCCATGAGTTACTAAGTGCATAATGATATTGCAATATTCCTTGCGGTTACATATGCCAATATTTCCCAACAATTACATATATGATTCTATGGCATACCTATTTCTAATTTGACATGTGACCTTCCTCAATAATTAAGTTATGGCTTATACCATTATACAATACAATATTAAATTATTCAATATTACATACCTATCTTGGTACCTAACATTCCATCCCCCTTACAAATTTTTCATCCTTGAAATATTAGAAGAGGCTAAATAATAGGATCTTTTAAGCCATGTTGTGTATTGGTACCAATCTTGATCATCCATCCATCCTATGGGAACTCTGATGGGTGGTGGCCTTCCTTGATGTTGATATGCCATGTGTCCATTTGAGTAGCCAAAATTGTTGGATTTGCTCCATGCTTTTGTTGATCTACTTTGATGATGAGTCCATTAGTTTTGTGATGCAACTACACCACTCTGAAAACCAGAATCACTATGCTTCCTTTGCCAAACCTTACCATAGTTGGTGCCTTGTTGAATCCATGTAGAACCCTAAAATTGTTTCCTTAAACCATGCCTCCAAAATTTTACCTCTCATGGTGTTGTAGGTGGTGATATGGTGCAACCTTAACTTGATGTTCTACTTTTTTTTACTCTTCCTTATTACTTCCTTCATTTGTTTTATCCCTTTCTTTTACTTCTTCCTTGATCTCCTATTGAGATTTGGTTTCATATTCTTTTGCTTGTTCTTCACTTTGGTCCTTTGCAATAGCTACCTGTTTTTCCTTACATTGAGAAATATCCTATAATGTTATCTTCTTCTTTAGGTACCATAACTTCATGAATTTATTTTGCATATTAATATTAATAGTACCCAAAGAATGCAACCAAGGATAACCAAGAACAATATTTGCATCATTCATCTCAATAGCATGAAAATTTGAATGTAAAACATATTTATCCACGGTGAGCTTGAAATATTCAAAAATTTGAACATTTTCTTTCTCAATTTGTATGTCCTTGATTTTTTCGCTTGGACTTGCAACCTCTTAGTCAAAGACATATTGATAATATTGTATTTGCTACTAGGTTTAATGGAAATAGTAATTTTTTGATTTTGAATGCACCCATGAACTTGCAAAATAGAATTTTGAAATTCAAACAAATATTTCTGATCATTGTTTGGCCCTAACACACAAGGTGTAGTTTCCATAACTTGCACATTATTATAATTTTCCTTTGATGCCCATTTGCTTAAAAATGGGACTTGAAATTCTTCCCATGTGTATGTATCATTATTAGGACAAGCAAAGTTGAAATACCAAGATAAAGCTTCCCCTTGCAAGGAAATCCAAATATAAAACTTAAAATAATCCAACCATTACCTAGCATCAATACCATCTGCTCCAGAAAATTTTGGCAAACCCTTTTTTTATAAATAGCTAAGGTTTAAATAACCGAAACTCAAAAATTAAAATTTTTGAAATCCCATCTATTTCCTTATTCAACAATTAAATCTGCACTTCATCTTCAAAATAAAACAAACAACTGATTTGCTTACCCGGATTGAAAGTTATGAATTTTATCCTCTTTTTATCGGCAACCCCCAAAACAACACCAAATGCCCAACTTGTAATAGCTATAACTCCATCATTACTTATCAGAATTTAACAAGTACGTAGCTATTTTTGGATTACTCAAACTAACCTGCATGTCGATGCAAAAACATTCTAAAAATGACTGCTAAAAAATTTAATACAATTTTTTTCTTTTTGAAAAACAATTTACGTAGCCAAAAAATAGGTTGAACAACCCAACTTCAAACAACTGTAACTCTCTCAAAACTTATCCTAAATAACAAATGAGCAATTGTTTTTATAGTACTCAAAATAATCTATATGCTGGTGCCAAAAGCTTATCCTTTCGTCTGTTCCCAAAAAACTAAAAACCTTAATCAAGATTAAAATATAGTCGATCCAACAACCATCATAGTCATGGAATAGAGCACACATTTCTCTTCGAAGAGTGTATTGATAACCACGGTGAACTAGGTGAGGATTGGTAGACCTTGTTGAGTGATACATCTATCCAATTACAAACATATACCAACATCTAGGACTCATTCGGGATGTCCTCTCTTGAAAGGAGATAATCAATCTCCCAAAGGTTCTGGTAAGGTTGGTCTAACCTAGTTATGTTCTTATCAAATATTCTAAATCAAAGCATGAGAGAAGGGAATCAAATGGATAACTCAGAAGGTTTACATATAACTATTAACAAGGGTGAGTACTAATTCATTGTTTAAACTTGTAAAACATAAATCTAACTTGGTATTCAACCAATTACCAAGATATAAGCATATAATATCAAATATTATTTCAATAAGATAGAACAGAGCAAGGTTCTAGGCTTGTTACCTTGAAATTCATCAAACATATAACATTCATTGCATCATAATCATAATCTTCCAAGCATGTAGCAATGATTACTTTGAAACTTATAAAGATATAACACATAAAATAAGTTTCAGAAGATGAAATTCAACTAATCTACTCCTAATCTAACAAGTTTTAAAAAATTCAAAAGGATGGGGTTAAGAGAAAAAGAAAACAAGCCAGTGTAGTTGAAGCCTTATACTGAATTTTTAGAAATAAGAATTCTAAATTCAACCAGCTCTATCTTAACCAACACTTGCACAATCCAAAAACAAAGTGGTGATATCTTTAGAGGAGAAAAATAAGTACTAGAATTATCTCAGATATAAACACCATTAGCATTCGTAGAATACACCAAGAAACTCTAGAATTTGTATTAATGAAGGTATTCAATGATTACAATTCTTAGAATCACTTGCATCAAATGATTGCAAGATAAAATTCTCCAATCACAATGACAGGGGCACAGATGCTCATCAAACTATCAAAGAAACAAAAAATTTCTAAATATCTATTGCTAAAAATAACATCCGACCCTTTGGAATGGGTTCTCATTGGTTATTTATAGCCTTACAATTTGAATTTTTAGTGTTTTACAACTATATTTTTTAGTGGTTTACAGTGGTAAATGAGCTATCTATTTGAATTGTCTTCAACTGAGAGAATGAGGTGTCCAATTGGGTATTTCTTGATCTAGATCTACAATTTCATCCATTGATCTCTAATTGATTAGAAGCATCTCCATGAAGCTTTGGGTAACTAAATCACCACATTCTAGTTGGTCTGAAACCAGGTTCAAGTTTAGTGAGTGTAGCCCCAATGCTTCGACTTTCGATGTCTTTCACGGCCTTGTTCGATCACCTGAAAGTCTTCTTTATCCTTCAACTTTCACTCTTCGTATGTTTGGCTTCCTTCTTCTTCCCCTCGTTTGATCACCTGCAAGCACAGACAAAAATCATATTATTACTATTATTAATATTATTATTGATGATTTTAAATTTTATTAAATGGTTTCCTAAGGTTTAACATTATCTCATTTTAATTTTTAATTTTACATTATTTGTGTTTTTATAATGTTTTAACATTAAAGTTAAATTTTAATTTTTATGCTAATGTATTAAATCAACCCTAATGTCAAAAAATTATTAATATTAATTCATATTTATTCTTATTATTATTTTATTATGACATTAATCTTCTTTTTGTTATTATTAAATTTTAATATTAGGGTTTTAAACCCACATTAATGTCTTTATAAAGATTTTACAATTTTATTTTAGCATTAAGGTTCTTATTGAATTTTATATATATATATATATATATATATATATATATATATATATATATATATATATATAATTACCTTTAGTGCTTAATATCTCGCTATATCTTCGTAATTTTAATATTTGGCTCTAAAACTTTTATTTATTGATAAATCGCCTTCGTTAGACTTTATAATTCCATGATTTAACCTTATAAAATCACCAACCTAAGACTTCATCTTATAATGAAATTATTTCTCCCTCGCCTAAAGTTTTCATTAAGTTTTCATGGAAAAATTAACTTTGATTAATTGCATCCAATCGATCCTGTTGCTCGCTTCTCTTATCTTACCCGAGCTAATGGGATGCAATCAACTCACTCACTCGAAAAATGATTTTTAATGAATTTTAATCTCCAAAATTTAAATTCTCTCGATGTAATTAAATGATTTTTTTATAAATTTTTGGTTCTAAAATTTATTTCTCCCGATTGAATTAAATGGTTTTTTAATAATGCTTTTGGTTAAAAATTTTAGCAAAGGTTTTAATTTTTTCGGTGGCCAATGGGAAATGATCCTTCCTTTTATTCCTACCAATGGGATATGATCACCTCTTTCATCCAAGCCAATTATTCACTCACCCAAGCCAATGGGATATCATCGGCTAAGATGGTCGAACCAATGAAAATCAAGCATTTACTTTGGTCAAATATCCAATAAAATAAATTTTTAATCTTGCGAGAGAATATTTTTACTCAAAGGGTGAGGACATTTCATATGCACATGACCTTGAAAAACCTTAACAAAGGGATTTAATTCTTGGCAGCCAATGGGGTGTGATTGCTCTCATATGCACATGACCTTGAAAAACCTTAACAGAGGGATTTAATTCTTAGCAGCCAATGGGGTGTGATTGCTCAATTTACTCGCACTAATCGGGTAGTGTGTCGGCTCACTTGCCCACCTCAATAAGAATACATCGCTTAAATTAGTTAACCTTAGGTTTTAAGCCCTATAAAATAATTTAATCAAATTAAAATGTGGACTTTAGGAACAATGAATTAACATGAGAATTATATACTGGTAATTAATTTACCTTGGCGCTATTTTGGGACCTAATGATCTGAAATTAAAATATGAAATTTGGTGTCTTATTTCCCGTAGTGCCAAAATTGGGTCAAAATTCAAAATTACTATATTTTGATGAAACATATCATGTTTATAAATGAGAAAAATGGGTATCCAAATCCACTGATAAAATTCAGCAATTCGTTTTAGATCATGAGATATTCCAATTATAAATTCCAAGGCTACTTTGGAAAATTGCTATTTTTGAAAAGAATTGACATCTAATTTTCTATAAATATAGCACCATTGTGAAGATGAGCTCAAAATATTTCCACCAGTTTTTGAATCGGCTCAAACAGAGTTTTGTAGCAAAAGTTATGGCCATTTTAATTTTACATCAAATTGTAGGGCAAAAGTGACGAAATTTGCATAACCCTAAAATGAAATTTAATTTTTTAAACTTTAGGAAAACCATTGAAATTTGCATTTTCTGAAACATTTAATTTGAAATAATGCAATTAAGATGCAAATGTTCAAAAATATTCAATCCAAATCATTGCAACTAGATCCAAGTCTTCAAGATGCAAAAATGTCAACAATTTCGAAACCTCAATGTAATAAAAAATTTAAAAATCTTGGTGTAAGCAAATTTTCAAAGATCTTGATACAAGCAAAAAAAAATTTCAAATTAAACTCAAAAATTCAAGTGGGTCCCCAATTGGGGTGAGTTGTGCAATGACAACAACAAATTGTGACTCTACTGGAAAACACTCCTGAGTATTTTGGATGAAGAACCTAGCTTGAAATCAATGAAATTTTAAACTAATGAAATGTTTTTTACTATAAAACACTTGGCAATATTCTAGGGAACATGGAGTTAAGAAAAAATTATTTGAAATTAATGCTCTATTTTGCTTCAGCTTAAAGTGTGTGCTAATGCATTCATTTCCATTCTTTAGATCGATGAGGATTTTGTCATTTAATTTGAAGTTAGACTACTAAAGATGTCACTCATGACAAACAATTTACCTTTGCATTGCTCCACTACCTGTCAAACATTTATAGCTTCGATGGAGATGACATTGATCCCTTCTAGACATTGCTCTACTTCCAATCAAGCATCTATAGCCCCGATAGAGGTTATCCGAATCACCCAAGCAGTTTAGTTTATTGCATTATTAAGATTTTTCTTCTTGATTAAGAAGTATTTTGATCAATTGAAAGTATTGAGTGTGCTTTTGGATTAGGGGTCTAAAAGGCTAAAAGTAGAGTGTATATATTTTCACCTAATCATCAAGCCAAGATGATTTCATCCTTATGATCTAAGAATCACTTTAATGTGTTAATAATATATGTGAAGCTTTAGCATTATGTTACACTATTTCCAATTTTACCTGCTTTATCCCCATAATCAGAGAATAAAACCAAATAATCTCATTCACTAATATTTAAATAAACCTAATTTCAAAATAAGTCCATCTTCAATTCATAAGGAACATTTCCTTTAGAAGAACCAAAAGTTGATTGCATTTTGAATCCACTTGTCAAAACGTTTAAGGAAAGAAAAGACAGTATGAAACTAAAGACTAAAACATGAAATAGCAAGGACTTTCACAAAATAAAATGAACTAATCAAATGGTAAAAAATTTAAACAAACACCTAAGGCACTTAACATGAAAAGGATAACCTTAAAATCAAAGCAAACAAAACTAACTATGAACAAAAGAAAACAATATCAAACAAGGTAAAAGAAGGTATTCATAAGAAACTATGATACAATGATTGTTTTGTTGCACTGTCTCAAGGATGTAAGTAATGCTTTAGAAATTACCTATTGACACACAAAGAGATGTCTTCTCCACTCAGAATATTCAATCTAAAAGCATTATCTCCAAGTATTTTTGAAATTTGATAGGGACCTAACAAGAGGTTGTCAAATTTATCATGGTCTCCTTTCTTTTCATGTGCTTTATCCCAAAGTACAACTAGGTCAAAAATTTTGAAGGCTTTAATTTTGGCTCTTTTATCAAACCATATTTTTATTATCCCTTGATGTTTACTAAAGTTTTACAGAGCATCCTCTCTCTTTTCATCTAAATTCATCAAGTTGGTTAGCCTAGCTTCTACTTTATCATCCACTTCCAAGTAATCTTTCATGAACTGAAGTGTCAAATTTTTGAAATTGGTGGGAAAGATAGGATCTTGGCCATATGCAATATGATAGGGTGATGTACCTATTAAAGCTTTTATTATCATCCTATATGCCCATAAAATATATTTGAGTTTATTGTGCCAATCCCTTGGATTTCTTTCTAGTAGCTTCTTAATTATAGTTAAAAAGCTTTTATTGGTAGACTCGACTAAACCATTGCCCTGTGGATAGTAGTTAGAAGAAAATTTTATGGTCACCTTGTTATCACTACAAACTATAGTGAGGTAAATGCTGGACCATTATCACAAACTATGGAGTAAGGTATTCCAAATCTAGTTACAATGTGGTCTTCAAGGAACTGAATAATGATATTTGTGGTGCAATTTTTAGTAGGCAAAGCTTCTGTCCAGCAAGTACAGTAATATATTTCGATCAAAATGTATTTGTGACATGTTGAATAATTGGAACTTATGACTCCTACAAAGTCTAATCCCCATTAGGTGAAAGGATGAGCCTCAAATACCAGCTGTAAGGGCATAAAAGCATTTATTTCTCTATTGGCAGTAATTTGGCAGGTATGATAGGATCTAACATGAGCATGGGCATCCTTAAAGATATGAGCCTAGTAGTATCCAACTCTAAATATTTGATGTGTAGTATCATTGGTTGAACCATGTCTAGTTACATATTTTCCATGAAAATCATTAAGGACTTGAGTAGCTTCATCTTTATTTAAGCATCTAAGATATATTCCTTCATGGTTTCTTCTATACAGGACACCTACTTTGATCATGAAGTTGGAACTCTTTAGACATAATGCTCTTCTTTGAGTAGCATTGAAGTTATTTGGGCATTTTTTATTCAACAAGTAATACACAATATCTTGGTACCACTCATCAGTTGTCATATCATCTACAAAATATTGTTGGAAAAGGATTTGAGGGTCAATTTCAGCTAAAGTTTACTTAATCCTTGATCTCTAACAAATTTCATAGGTTGGATATATAAATAAAATTCTTGTAAAGTCATCATCCATTTACCTCTTCTCATTTTGCATTAGTATAGTTTTAACATTTGGGTATGGCACAATTGTAAATATCCTATTGTGTAGAATATAATGCCTAAATTTCTTCACTACCTTTACTAAAGCATATGCCTATTTGTCAATAATTGTATATTTTAGTTAGGCATATTTTAATAGGGAGCTCATAAAGGCTATTGACTTTTCTTCATTATTTTCATTTTTTTGTGTTAAGACACTAGCATTTGAATGTTCAGAAGCAAACGGATAGATGTAAAATAGTTGTGTATAATAAGGACTGACTGAGACTAGGGCATTGGGTATAATATCTTTAATTCCTTGAAAGGCTACTTGGGCTTCAAAAGTCCAAGTAATGTCAGCATCTTTCTTGAGCATGTCATTAAGTGGCCTAACTATATTTGTAAATCTTGAGATGAATTTTCTAACAAAATTAATCTTTCCAAAAAATGATCTCAATTCTTTCTTACTGCTTGGGAAAGGAATTTTATGTATTGTCTCTACTCTTTCAGGTTCAATTGAAATACCATCTTAAAAAATAACATGACTTAAGATTTTTCCTTCAGTTACTCCAAAAATACATTTATTGGTATTTAATGAGATATCGTGTTCCCTACATTTTTGGAATATTTTTCTTAAATCATTAACATGATTAGGACTTTTCTTTGAAAACATAAGAATATCATCAACATAAATGACTATGCATTTTCCAATTAGGTCTTTAAAAGCATAATCCATTGCTCTTTGAAAAGTAGCACCTACGTTAATCAATCCAAAGGGAATTCTCCTATAAGCAAGGTTTCCCATTTAGTGGTAAATGTGGTCTTCATTATATCCTTAATATCTATCATATTATAGTTATATCCAAAATATCCATATAAAAATGACATCATTTCAGATCCATTCACCATTTATAAAATATGATCTATGGAAGGAAAAGGATAATTATCTTTCTGGGAAGCCTTATTAAGATTTCTAAAATCAAAGCATAAGTGAATTTCTCCAGTTTTCTTTCGAATAGGTACTATATTAGCTACCCAGGTTGAATTCCTAATGGGAAATATAATGCGTGCATCTAGGAGCTTTTGAAATTCTTTTTGAATAAGGGGTTCTAGTAGCGAATTAACAGGACTTTGTTTCTGCCTAAATGGCTTTGTATTTGGTTTTAAAGGGATAGTATGAGTTATGATTTCTTGATATGTTTTTAATTCTTCATAGATCCAAGCTATGACATCTCCATAATATTTAAGAGCTTGTATAATTCCTTCTTTTTCTTGACTAGTGCAAGCTTTTCCTATTAGCACATTTTGTTGATTCTCACTAGTCCCTATATTAACAGTATTACATGCATCATTTTGAAATGAAATTTAATTGCATTTATTACTTTTATAATCAATATCAAATAGTTTTTCAAGAGAGACCATACCTTTAGGAATTGTATTTGTTTTCAAGGTTACCTCATGGTCTTCTTCTTCTTGTATCCTTTCATCTTCATCAATAACATGATTTTTAAATATACCAAAGTTAGTAACAAAATTAAAAATATGTCTATCATATTCAAACACTTGGAGATTTTTCACATTATTAGGTATGGATGGACAAGCTACTAATTCAATAGAAAAATTCTTGAGTTTTTTTATTATCCTTTTGTGTACTTGTCGCCATTGCGAGTGAATCTCCAATTCTATCGTTTCTTCTAAAAACTAATTTAATGTTAAAAGCATGAAATTCATCAATCAAATATCTTACTTTGTTTCTATAGTGAATTAGTCTTTTTTCATGGCAAGTATATTGACTTTTAATCTATTTGACTACTAACTCAAAATATCCTAACACTTTTAAATATTTGATATTTTTCTTCAATGCTAACTATAAACCAAAAATTAGAGTTTCATACTCTGTAGTGTTACAAGTACAAGGGAATTGTAGTTTGTAAGCAGCCAAATGGAACTTACCTTTTGGATTAATTATTTGGAGTGTGGAAAATATGTGTCTGGTGCAACTTTTGACAAATATATTGGTCAAATTTATTGGTGGAATGGGAAACATGAGATCGTGAATGATACCATATCATCTAGCAATATATTTATTGATAGGATTATTGTTTAATTATTGCAGACTGTAGAGGTCTAGGAGTGATGTTTTCCTCTTGATGTTAATGGAGAAATATTCTAAAAATTGGTTGGCCAACTATTCAAAAGTAGACAAACTATATTTAGAAAGATTATTGAACCAATCAAGAGCTTGGCCACCAAGGGATAGAGGAAAGGTACAAAGCATAAGTGCATCACTACCCTAAAGTAGGTGGTAGGCATATCGATAAGTACACAAATGCTCCTGAGGATCATATTTACCCTTGAATTTTTTGAATTTATACATTTTGTACTTTTGAATGTATTGGTGAAGGGCTATGGATGGATGGATAGGATCATTGCATATTTGACTACACATGGGTTTTTGTGGCCCATAGCCACTAGTCCGCAATTCAAGAGCCTTGAGTTGTTTTATCATGAGTTGCATTTCAATGGGGGGGTGTTTATGAGATATATGTAGAGAGAGACTTGTCCCCCATAGTGTGGCTTAGAAAAGTAATTATGGAAACTTGTGGAGTGATTTGGGAATGGTGATAAGAGATATTCTATGGATGGTTGTGTGGAGAATAAAGTGAGATTTTTTTTTAATGATGCGGGAGTGACTTGTTGTTGTTGGATATGTTGTAATAATTGATGTTATTGTCATTGTTGTTATTGTTTTTGTTGCAACTATTGTAGTTGTTATTTCAACTGTTGTTGTTGTTGATGATACAACAAGTTTTGTTGAAGTTGTTGTGGATCAAGTTGCTCTTGATGAAGTAGGTATTGATTTGATGAGTTTGTTTGAGGTTGTTGGTGAAGTGATTTTTGATATGCTATATTTGAAGATGGTGGATCAAGATTGTGAGATGTAGGTGTTGGTGATTGAAAGGGAACTTGTAGATATTTTTGACCAAATTCATAGGTAGTAGGGTGGTACGGATGTTGAGCATAGTCTTGTGTTTTGAATAGATCTTTATTGACTTTAGTTAGTTTCAATATTTTCAATAAAATTAATTTAAAAATCTGAAACTAATTAAAATAAATCCTTCTTGATAAAAATAACAGTCAGACTAGGTGTGTGCATTGATGCTTGTTGATAAGTGTATGACCACTCATACTGAGAGGTAAGCATGGGTGAGAAGAAAATGTAGTAGGGAAAAAATAATTCCACGTAGGAGGTGCTGTAAAGAAAATAGGTGGTTTCTCACCTGGCATAGAAATGTGACTTGACAACAATGGTAAAGGTGTAATTATCAAAGGATTTACCTATGTAGGCATCGAAAGGCACTGCTACCACATCTGTGTAGATGACTGCATCATGGAAGAAGATTTAGGTAGATGTAGAGTACCTAGTAGGCTTTGTGAAGGTGTCGAAACCTAGATATTTCCAGTAGTAGACAAGAGTTGTGTATGGACGGGAGATAATTCTTGAAGATGGATGTGAGAGGATGACTAGCCCATGGTAATCAAATTTATTTTGAGGGGTGGATTGGTAAAATATAGCAAAGCATGCAGTGTTGATGTGACAAAGCTAGAAGGTGGTTGTAAGAAACGATTCATAGAGTTGCCTAAAGTAGTAACCATAGAGTGTGGAAAAGGAACTGTTGATGGATAAACTTCTCCAACATCAGGTGGAGTAGGGTTAGAAAATACTATGGCTACCATTTGAGTGAGGGATTTAACATCTAGGTAGGTAGGTAGGAGGTTTCCCTCACCATATAATAGATGTTGTGATGACTATTGGAGAAATGGATGTGAAGAATGAGTAGAGGATGGGGAAGAGTCCTCCTAGAAGGTGAATTCAGGATAAAAGTCATGAAGTGTGAAATAGACGATGCCAAAAAAGGTAGCTAACTCACACGTTGACTCAATATAAGATGAAGAGGATGAAGTATCACATGGAATTTAACCTATTCCAAGAGTGACATTTGTATTCTTGGAAAGGAGATGACCACTGCATGCATAGATATTTACAATTTTTTGGTAAGGCCTATGAGATATCAAAGGAGCTAAGCAAAAAGTAGAAAATACTTTGGGATTAAGGGCATTCAAGGAACATGTGGAAGGTAGTTTCAGCATTGGACTTGCATAGGTGACATCTATTGGGAATTATCATGTCTCTCGATTGGAGGTTGTCAGTGGTTAATATCTTGTTTTACATAGCCAGCCAATATAAAAAGGTAATCTTTGGAGTAAGATGTTTGACCCAAATATGCTTGATAGGAAACCATTTATCATTATTATTTTTTAAGAGGTAATATGTCGATTTGATAGTGAAGAGGCAATTTTCACTATATTTCCATATAAGGGAGTCTTCTTTCTCAAAATTTAGGATGAAATGGACTTTCAAGAGTTTGGAGATGTCAATGTTGGTTTCAATTTCCCTCTCATTGAGATTAATCATTGGAAGTAGTTTTCTTTGTCTCCTTCCCTGATTTGAATCGATGAATTTATTGGATTTCTCTCTAAACATCTAGTCTATTATGGGTTTTAAAATGACTATGTTGGGGTTTTTGATGAGAAGAGAGTCATGGATCTAGGTTTACCTCCAAAAATTTATTTTATCACTTTTTACAAGCTTCCATATGATCCCTTTCTAGAGAATATCTATGGTTTTGAGAAGGGACTTCCAAAAATTGAGCTGCTATATGGGGATTGATCTTTGAGAAAAGAATTAACATGCATGATATATTTTATGCTGATGATGTCAATCTAGCTAGATTTATCTCTATTGAGCAATTTCCATCCTTTATTGGCTATGAGAGAGATTTTCATTTACTTGATTTTCCTAAAGCCAAGTCCTCCAACTTCCTTTTTGAAGCATATTTGATCCCACCTAATCATAGGGAATATTTTGTGATCCTTAGAACCCGACCAGAGGAAATATTTCTAGATTTTTTCAATATTTTGATAAACTAGAGTGGAAAGCTTTAAAATAGAGAGGAAGAATATGGGTATACTTTGAAGGGTGGCTTGGAAAAGTTGGGATTTTCTATATTGAATGAGAAGGGCTCCTTTCCATCCTAAGATCTTTTTACCTTTAATATTTTTGCTATTTTATATTGGGACCTATGATATTTTATGGTAGTAAGGCTTAAAAATCTAATATTGATGAATAGATGTCATTATAAATTTGATAAGCCATTCCAATATATTGAAGTCCTCCTTTACAACATGGCATGCCTACAAAGAATTTTAGTATTATCATAAATTATAGGAAAGTGGCACTCTAAAAGGGCCTATTAAATAATCATGCACATTTTAGAGAGAATATTTGTTGAAATTATCTTGATGTTTGATGAGGAGAATGTGGTGTGTGTATATGATGTTATTGGGATAAAAGAAAGGGGTAAGTTTGGGCCGTCAAGGCCACAAATGATTGCATCATACATCAGTTAACCCAAGAGAGGGAGAAGAAGAGAATAAATGTTATAGATAAGAAAAAGGAAGTAGAGGAAAGCATGATAAGGAGGAAAGTAAGCAAATTATTGGATTGGGAGGATTACTCAACATTATGTTTTCTATGTGGATGCAATGCAAATAGCTATTGTAGTGAGTTGGATTGGTATTTATCTCATAAAAAATTATCATGACTCTATAGTATGATCAAGAAAAACTAGGAATCATACAATCAAGAGACAAATACCATGCAATAGAGAGAATATGAGTTTGAATTAATGTTGTTTTTGGACTACCATGCAATCAAGCAATCATCCAATAAGTCATATATGCAAGCAAGTCATGCAATTTTTAGGCATAATATATTTTAAGGTGCAATATGTTGATAGGTTTTTTATGTTATTTATCATCTAATGTGGATAGGCAGTAGGTTCTAGAGACAAATTTAGCAGTGATGATGAAAGGTCCTATCTAGTTTGGTTCAAATATTCCTTTAAGTTCATCTTTGACATTGGTATTCTTTTAGTTTTCTTTGAGGACTACGTACCCAACCTCAAAGGATCTTGGACATACTTTATTGTGATAGGCATACCAATTTCTATTATGGTTGGTTCTTAAATTTTCTAAAGCATGAATGTGCTTTTCTTCTAAAAGCTTTAATTGTTGAAGATGACCTAGGCAATATTCATCACTAACTAAGGAGTATTATAACAAGATTCTGAGGGTAGGTACTTCAAGTTTGAAGGGAAAACCTTCTTCAGTACCATAAAATAAAGCATAATATGTCACACCTATATGGGTTTTTATACTAGTATGATATAGCCATAAGGCAGGGTATAGTTATAAGTGTTGATCTTGGTCATTTTTGCTGACTAATTTCTTAAGGATCTTGATTAATATCTTGTTGGAATATTTTTCCTGGCCATTTCCTTACGGATAGTATGGTGTTGACCAATTTTGTTGAATTCTATATTTGGAAATTTTTTTGGTAACTTCCTTGTTTTTAAATGGGATTCCATTATCTACAATTAGGATGGATGGTATCCCACAGTGATTGATGATTTGGTTGGTGATAAATTTGAAAAATTGAATTCCAATTATAAAAGATAGAGGTATGGCCTCAACCCATTTGGTGAAATATTCGATGGTGGTGATAATGAATTTATGGCCATCTGATGATTGATGGTTAATTTTACCTATAATATCTAGCCCCCAAGTGGAGAAAGTACAAGGTGATGTAATTGGTTGTAGTTCTTAGGAAGGAGTATTAATAAGGTTATCATGCCATCGGTATTTATCACATCTTCTAACGTAGTTGTACGTGTATTTTTCCATGGATGGCCAATAATAACCCATCCTAAGGATTTTTCTAGCTATGGATAATCCACTAAAGTGTTTTCCACATGATCTTCCATGGGATTCCTTAATGATTTTTTACGATTCTTTTGAATTTATGCATTTAAGAAGTATGCCTTCAAAGGAGTTTCGGTATAATATATCTCTAATTATGATATAATTTCAAGCATTTTGTCTAAATTATCTATATTTTGGTGATTAAAACCTTCAAGGAATGTACTTTTTTTAGGAATTTAAGGATGTCTTGGTACCAAGTTTCTTATGGTGAAGTCGATTCGATGGTGTAGATGTTTAAAGGTTGTAGGCAATATTTTAATTTTGAAGGTCCTTTTATTGACTATATGACAATGGAGGAATTCTCATTCTCTAATTCTAAGGGGACGAGGGATGTTGCTATAGCCATAGCATTGGCATGGTGATTGTTGGATCATGGAAAAACTTGTATAGTGATTTCATCAAAGAAAGCTACTAATTTGTCTGTAATATCTTTGTAAATATTTAATTTGTCATTTTTGGTTTGATAAAAACTATTGAATCAATTAATCACTAATTGTGAGTCATTGTATACCATCAAGGTTTTAATTTCCAATTTTAATGTGGCTCAAAGACCTAAGGCAAGTGCCTCATATTCTACTATGTTATTGGTGCATGAGAATTGAAGCTTAAAGGTAAATGTCATGAGTTGTTGTTATGGGGTGACTAAAACAATTCCTACCCCTATGCATTTGATACATAGAGCTCCATCAAAATATAAGACCCAAGATTCAATATTTTGAGCCTCTATTGCTAGGATTGTTTCATCTAGGAAGGTTATGTCTAAGGGATATTTTGATTCTAGGGGTGCCACAGTAAGTTGATAAGCTATAACTTATTCCTTTAATGATTTTTGGCTAATGATTTCAAGATCAAATTCACTTAGGGCTATGAACCACTTGGTAGTCCTTCTCGAGAGGTAAGGTTTTGACACGAGGTATCATAGAAGATTGAATCTTGCTATGATACACATATTTTGGCTGAGCATATAATGTCTTAATTTGAGGAAGGATAAAATGACTACTAGACATAAATTTTAAAATGGTGTATACTCACTAATGTCCTACTTATATATTATATAGTCTTTTCTTGATGTTGGTTATCATAATGATCCAATAGGGTTCAAGGTTATGATTGGTAGTAGTTATATATAGAAACAGTGGTTTGGTTGGATTAGGTGGCATAAAAATAAGAGGTATCAAGAGGTAAGTTTTTAGAGATTTAAAATCCTTTTGACACTCACTATCCTATTCAAATTTTGTCTTTCTTGAGTAATTTAGAAAAAACATTGACATTTATTTGCTAATTATGAGATGAATCTTTGGATGGCTTGTCATTTACCTTGGAGACTATATCGTTTAGTCAATTTTATTGGTGGTGGCATGTTTTTATTGCTATGATTTTGGAATGATCTACTTAAAATCCATGATGAGATGTGATAAACCCTAATAACTTTGTTGATGTTATCCCAAAGTTATACTTTTAGGATTTTAGTTAAACTTTGTATTCTCATAATATTTTAAAGATGCATCTTATGTCTTGAACATGATATTATATTTTCTTGGAGCATCCCAAAACGTATTCTATGTTGTATTATACAATGTTATGCATGAGATGATGAAAAATATACATCATGGATATTTGATATGTTGCTCTTGAACTTTTTATGGCCAAAAGATATGACTTGGTAGCAAAAGGCTCCCCAAGGGGTTATGAAGGCTATTTTGGATTGGTATTCAAGAGCGATATTTATTTGGTTGTATCCTAAATATCCATCCATAAAAGACAACATTTTAGACCCTACAGTGAAATCTACTATCATGTCTATGCTTGTTAAAGGGAAGTCATCCTTGGAAAATGCACTATTTATATCTTTTAAGTCTATGAAAATTCAAATGGGTCCTTCTTTCTTGGCCATAGGTAGAATGTTGGAGATCCGATCTGATTAATCTATAACATTTATGAATCCAAAATATAATAGTTTTTGGAGTTCATCCTTAACTAAAAGAGTAATCTTGGGATGCATTTTCCTTAGTTTTTTCTTAATTGGTTTGGAATTAGTGTGTACAAAAAGATGATGCAACACTAGCAAGGGATCAAGTCCAATAATATCATCATATGTCCAATTAAAAATGTCAATGAATTATTTTATAAAAGGTTTGTGTATTCTATTTGTTCATCTTGGGACATAACCTTTCCTAATTTAAGGACTTGAGGATTTTCTTCATTCCAATGTTGATATCTATTGTTTCTTCAATAATAATTTGTGATTCATCCTCAAACTGAGGAGGGGAGACTTATAGCCCTAAGTATTTTAACTCTTGTGGATATAACATTGTTTTCTTTGATTTAAACAATTGGGTAGAATCTAGATTGAAAATTTGTTTAAGATATTCTTCAATGTGATCTTGATCACAAGATTCTTTGATACTGCTTTTTTTTTTATCTAATATGGATTTAGGAAGGAAAATTGTTAACATATTGATGCTAGAAAAATATAGGATTTTCAAGGTGTTTCATTGAGAAGTGAGCATAGTTCCTTCTCATCTTCATCATCCCATTAGAAGCCATATAAATATTTGGTGTAATTTTCTTCATCTTATTCCAACAAAGTTGATGGTTCATTTTGGTTGGGGACTGTATCGCTCCAAATTTTTTGCATCCTTACCTTCAGGCTATAGGATCTGTGCCCGGAAGGAGTATGGGAAAAGGATGGTGTGGTACCTCGGACTGAGAGGCCTCGTGAAGGTCCCTCCTCTCGGGGGAGGTGTATTATGGTGATTTTTCGACGGATGGTGGGTTCACCAGGAAACGTTTGAATGACAGTTTCCACGCCTAGGTTGGGAATGTGTTTAATGTGTTCAGTTTTATCTTTAAACATTCGAGTCCTAGGTTTGGCCAAATGAATCTAATTTGTTCTATTATGAAAATGCAGGCTAAATGAAATACAGCAAATAGATTTAAACAGAAAACAGAGAGAAAAAGCTAAATTATAGAGCCATACCTGATCCGGATGTCTGATGGAGGTTCTGATTCTTGAAGCAGTTAGGATCGTCTGGAATTTGACAAGATCATCTCCGACCTGTAGGATCATCTGAGATCTGACGAATTCGTCAGACGAATTCGTCAAATACCTGCAAATAGATAAATAGACACAAAATACAAAAAAATGCAGTAATGCTAATAGAGGATAATGATGTAAAATGACAATAAGGATGTTAACAGATAATCCCAAATAGAAATGCAAGTAAGTTACAACACTTTAATAGCTAATCATGACCTTATTATGCAATTAAACTACATAGGTGAACTCCAAGATGCAAAATAATAAAGAATAATCATAAGATTAACTAAATACAGAATAATGCAACGAGAAAATAATGAGGAAATGCAAACTCTGGGCACTGATTGCCCCCAATGCAGACTGCAGTCGAGATCGTCTTGAATTGGTGCGAAATCGTCTCGAATTGAACAGGATCATCCATGACGTGTTGAGCAAGGTGTTGCAAGAGTTTTGTCATTGTTGTCAACTCAGGCAGTTAGATCTAATAATGCAGTGGATAGGTAGTTCAAAAGTCATTCAATGTAGGCTGACAGATTTTAGGGTTTGCAATTGACCACATTTAGGGTTTGCAGCTGACCATGTTTAGGGTTTGTAGCCGACCAAGATTAGGGTTTGCATTTGCATAATCAGCCGACTACTATTAGGGTTTTCATCTCAAAATCTCAAGTATATAAGCGGGGTTGTTTGGAGATTTAGGATCCATGGGGTGAATGTTGAAGTGCGAGATGCGACCGTAAAAGTGTAGATAGCATAGAATCGACGAGATGATAGTGAAGTGCATAATGTGAATGCACATAGAGAGAAGAGTGTGGAACAACATAGAGTGTGCAAAGCGTGTGTGCATAGAAAGCAGAATGTGCAGAGAGCGCAAAGGGCAAAGTTGATTGCAAAGTTTGGCTGTAGCAGTGCAACAGATTATGTGAAGAGATTGCGCAAGAAAGAGCAGAGTGTGCGGAGATTGCAAAGGTGAAGTAGATCAGTTAGAGTCTTGCAATAACAAAGGTATTTTTCAAACATTTTCATTCAAAATTGAAGTCCAGTTGGTGTTGGCAAATTAGGGGTTGGTGCTCCTTTCTGTTGGTGCAGATAAATAAGGGGTTGGTGCTCCTTCCAGTTGGTGCTGGTAAACAAATTGTAAAGTTGGTGCTTTGCAAGAGGCTAGATTTGGATGGTAGTCCAAGCAGCCGTTCTTTTTGAGGAGTAGCCATTTTGGTGAACCTCGTTAAAAATCTATGTTGTGTGATGTTCTCTTGTTGTACTTATTATATTTGTTTATAAGTTTTAATTGTTGTGGTTTTTAGAGCTGTTAATTCATGTTTTGGAATGCCACACTGATTCACCCCCCCTATCAGTGCCATACTAAGTACAACACGACGAACTAAGCTTGCTTCAACTAAAAAATACTAAGGTTCCTACAAATAAATTTGGACAAATATGGAGGCAAATAATAATTTAAGATGGTCTAATGCACGTAGAACTTGTGTTACAGGAAATTTCAGCCAAGGGGATGCCAAGGGGGAGTCCTAAGTTTAAATAGGCTTAGGAGGGAGGTTAGGAGGTTGGAGATCATCCCAATTTGGGAGATCTCCAATGGGGAGGGTCTCTAATGGCGCAAACATGCTTCTGCCCAGATTAGATACGTCGTTGGAACAGAGGCTAATTGTGAAAACTTAGTTTTGGGATAAGATCGTCTGGACGTCCTAGCCCAGACGAAATCGTCCGATCTAATGTGATATCGTCTGATCGACGACGATATCGTCAAACGGTCAAAACAAACTCTAAAAATGGCACGAGAAAGGAGGAAACGAGTTAAACGGTAGTTTAGGAGCGGTTTTGGGGTTAAAATTTGAATTTAAATATTTACTAGAGTAATTGTAATTATTTAAGATTTTACTGTGCCAATTTTAGGGTGCTACATTTTGCCCCCTCTTTAGCGAATTTTTCAAAGAAAATGCGTTAAATATGAGTTCTTCTCGATCTACGAGAAAGCAAAAATTATTCCCATTTTTAGGCGACGATTCTAGGTCGAATCGTACGATAGCTTACTATGGTGCCCCCTCCGTGTTTTTACCCAAATCGAACATTTGAGGTAAAAACGCGAAAAAGAAAAATTTTAAAATGTTTTTAATTGTTTTTGAATAAAATTAAGAAAAATAGGGTAAAACCCTAATTCATTGTTACTATTCATTTTCCTAGTTTTTAGAGCTCTGGAGACAAGATGGTCGAGACAGCGCACAGATCGACAGAGGTCCGACACGGGCTACGGGTAAGGGTCTAAACTGAATTTAGAATGCTTTACTTTAGAATTTCATGCTTTTTAGATTAGATTTGATTGATTTTTGAGCATCATGGCAGTTTTTGGGTTGTTGACGTCATCAAGACGAAATCGTCTTGATTTCACGAAATCATCTCGATATCGTCGATTTCGTCTAAGGGTGAAATTGATGATAGGGGGATGATTTTGTCCAATAAGGGACGATTTCCTCATGCAAAATCGGAGATGAATTTTCTCAAATTGGGGACGATATCGTCCAATTGTGGACGATATCAACATTTATAAAATTGAACTTAGTTTGACTTGCATTTTTAATTAATGATTTATTAATGATTTTTATTGTTGATTTTGTTTATGTTGCAGAGAGGATTACTAAAGAGCATAGAATGGAAATATGGCGGGCTGAAGGATGACTTGGCCGCTCTATCTCAGGCAGAGTGAGATCAGCTAGCTCAGGTTGGCTTGCAGCATGTGGCGAGAGATGCCACGGGTTTCTACAGATATGGGGCTATTGACAGCCCTAGCAGAGAGGTGGTATCCGGGTTCTTCCTGTTTCTAGTTATCGATAGGGGAGATGACTCCCACACTGGAGGATGTATGGAGGATTTTGAGGATCCCCATACAAGGACGGCTAATCACTCCCACGGCAAATCAGGGCCACGTGATGATGCGACTGTGTGGCGATCCAAGCTTCGCCCTAGAGAAGGGCGGAGTGAATATCGAGTCACTAAGCCAGATGCCTAGGGCATCTAGACTCACATGGGTGTTGGATGGGGTGGTAGGTGGACTTCTGCTGTGCCACCAAAGTAGATGCAGGGTACCATGGCTACTGACAGATGTGGTCTATGACATGAGAGACCATAGGTACAGGTTTGCTTAGGGGAGCTTTGTACTATGTCGACTATATAGGATCCTGCATGAGGTCGTATACAAGGGCGGCCGATGTCTAGTTATGACATCATTACTATAGGTTTGGTGCTGAGAGCACATCATGGTGCAAAGGCCGGTAGGGCTCCCACTAACAGGGATTGATGGGGACAGGCCCCGAGTTTTCTACTGGTGGCTCCGAAGAGGGGCACACCTGGAGGCCTTGGAGAGATCATCCAGGGTGGGCCGAGGATGGACAGGAGCTGTCTCACATCAAGCAAGTCTACTGGATGAGGATGGAGAGGGGAGAGGTGGAGCTCCATCGGTATGACCGAGTTTTGAGGCAGTTCGATCTATAGCAGGGGATCCCATCTCTCAGAGACTATGAGTTTTCTTGGATTGTTTAGGATAACACTACAGTTAGCGGGGCTCCAGATATGCAGTGATTCTAGAGTCAGGATGCAAATGATGCCCCCATTCAACCAGTGGATGGGGACGACGCTAGGGTAGCCAATGGCTATGATGCCTAGTACATAGGCATCTACCCTCCTAGGATGACGAGGGCTCAAGGTTTGATTCATGCAGTTGTGCATCAGATGGGGAGGCGATGTCAGGCAGCCATTGAGGTAGCACAGGGTCGCAACAGGAGAGAGCATAGGAGACCACAGGCTTAGCAAATGCCGTGGCAGCAGGAGAGGAGGGAGGAGAGACCCCCTTCTCCACAGATAGAGAGACCACCATCACCTGATAAGGGCAAGGGTGTAGACATTGGGGAGAGCAGCGAGACAGTGACTCTCCGAGCTGAGGTTTCCCGCCTACAGGCTCAGGTGCAGACATTACAGGATGAGGCTACACGACTTAGAGCTCGGGGCAAAGGAGCAAGCACTCAGGATTTAGCATGTGCTATTGCCTAGGTTACATTCTATCAGGCTCTATATTACCAAGCAATGCCAACAGAGTAGAGGGTGCCATTACCAGCTCATATTGCAGAGCCTGTCATGATGGGGTCATCTAGGACATCATCACGATTGACATCCAGGACTCATGGCACCACACGGACTATGATGGGGCCACCTCCTCCACCTCAGGGCGAGGGAGGAGATGAGGCTGAGAGCTCGAGGGGTTCTTGAGGCAAGGCTACTGTACTACACAGAGATTGTATATTTGATTGAGAGGATTGAGTATGCCAAGATGTAGATTGTGGCATACCAATCTATTTTTGATATGATGTATATATATTTGATATATATATAGATGAGATATTTTTTGATCATATGACTTGTCTTATGCGTTTGTATGATGCTTTTAATGTTTTGGTGTGATTGATTTGATGATTCATGTAATTATGTCATTGGAAAATATTATGGTTTAAATGTCATGCTTTAAAAATTTAAATGAAATAATCTGATGTAACAAATTGTTTGTTGTGATGATAATTTGATAAAAAATAAAAGGGACCTTTAACAATAATTTCAAAGGACATTGTTGCTGTTATAGACCATTTCATGGAGTCGCCACTCACTCGGTCGTCAAGCTAATCCCAGTATAGAAATATTGTTAAAAGTAAAAGAGTGCTTAAGAGACTATCTTAAGACTTTGGTGTAATGGTGCAAATGATGATGATGATGATTTTGTTTTTAGACTTTTCATGAAAATATTATGCATGAAATATTTTAAAATGATTTTTTCTAGGCATAAATTCCTAAGTGTGATAAATTTTTTGGATAATTCCCTAGGAATTATACCATCATTGCAAATTTGCATATTGACATAATGACATGAAATAGTGATAATGTGCATGCTTTTTAAAAACATAATTGTATAACAGAATGATTTAAGTCATATGTTTTTATGATTTTAAATAAATGGGGAATAAAAATTGGTACAATGGTTTGCGCTAGGCATAGAATATGTAGGTATAGACTTATACCATCATCGTGAAATCCAAAGAAAAAGTTGATATAATAGTTTTATTGTATGGTTGATTTTTAATTGTTGAAAATAAACAGAAAATATGAAGAGGACGACTTGCGCTAGGCATAAGACTCTCATTTAAGTTCTGGAACTATACCATCATCGCGAAAGTCGACAATATATATATATATATATATATATATATATATATATATATATATATATATATATATATATATATATATATATGTGTGTGTGTTTTTATTGTATGGTTTGAAAGAAATTTTGATTTTTGATTATGCATGTAGTTGTCTTTATGCGAGAAAGGAAAAATGAAATTATTCCAAACAATTTGCAAAGATATTTCAAAGTATCTTGAAGACAAAAGTTGGATTTATAAGGAATCCCATGTGCATATGTGACTTCATTTCCAATCTTGATTTATCATAATGATACACAAAATCTCTCAAATACAAATGTGTGTGCAATTGCTATGTTCGTTTACCAGTTTTGAGCAAGATAATTTGATACAAGTGATTTGAATGAACCAAATAAGTGTTCATTAACCATGATTTAGATGCATATAACCATACCAGGACTACTATGTAAGTCAGATTATCCAGATCTAGCTAATCCATAAGCAGACATAGGTCTATACAAAAGAAGGTCGCTAATGTGACAGACATATCGCCACGCTAGGAGTTACCCAAGGCCAAGCAGGTTGGGCACAAACCACCTGTTATGGGACTTACCTCATAGTTTTCGAATAATTGAGAATTCCAAGGATTCAAGCTCATCAACCCTTCTTTTCTTTTCAATGGGTAGGGAGAGGGATTTTATTGCTTTTGATTTTGCTTTCTTTTGCTTTCTTTTGCTTTCTTTTGTATTTTTGATTGATTTTTGAGATAATGCTTGAAACATTGCTGTAATGATATAAAATAACATTTTTCTTTTTCTCTTTTTCTTGAACTTTGCTTTTCTTCTTATGCTAGGGATACTTGCTCGGATTAGCTATAGAACAAGGTATTTTTATTCTGGGTAGGGGTGATCTTGTCCTTTTGCCAATTCTCAAAGATTCTAGACCATGTGCATGATAGGATAGCAGGGGAAACTTTTCGCTCAAGAAACCACTTCTACTATGTAGCATAGCATGGACATTACAAATATAATCATTTTATTGTGAAAGGATGTGCTTGGTTTAATTAAATAACAAGATCATTTCTCTGTGCTCAAACTTTATTTAATTGAATTTTGTGGACTTTGATATAAGAGAGATTAGTAATCATGCTAGATAAAAATCAAGATATTTATTTTGTGTTTGTGAAAGTGAGGGATTCCAAATAAATGCTAATTTATCCAAAATAATTTGAAATATATAACCGCAACATTTGTAAGAAGAAATATATACAAATACTTTTTTGGGAAGTTTGAGAATGTTGACTCTCTCTTTCTTCTTTATTTTGTTTTGGTTTCGAAAGAGTCCAGAATATTACTGTTTTTATTTTTAATATTTTTGTTTGTTTTTGTTTTTGTGTAAACAGTTTGATATATTTTTAAAATAAGACAACATGCAAAATATGTACAAATGATGAAATGACTAAATTTTATGCGTAATATCACCTAAGATGCATAATATTCATAGGTTCTTTTAAATATTTACCATCTAAGGTAGCTAATTTGTATGCTCTTGATTCAAATTTAGAAGTGATAATGTATGGTCCAAGCCAGTTGGGCTCAAATTTACCTTTAAGGTCTTTAGTTGCATTAGTATTTTTTTTATTTTCTTTTAAAACAAGGTCGTCGATCTCAAAGGATCGATGATGAACTTTTTTAGCATATGATATTTTAAGCTTGTTTTGGTAGGCACGAAGATGCTCCAAAGCATTGATGCATTTTTCATCTAGGAGTTCCAGCTGACTGAGTCTGCTAGCTCGATATTCATCTCCTACTTCGGTATCTTGAAGTAGTAGAGCCAAAGAAGGAACTTCTAATTCAAAGGGAAAAACGGCTTTAGCACCATAAACCAAAACAAAAGGTGAAGTTCCAAAGTGGGGGTTCGAACACCGGTTCGATAGGCCCACAAGGTTGGATATAATTGAATGTGCCGATCGCGGCGATTTATTGACCAATATTTTGAGAATTTTGATTAAGGTTTTGTTAGATGCTTCCCGCTTGACCATTACCTTGAGGATAATAGGGAGTGGACCAGCGATGTTGAATCTTATATTTTTGGCATAATTTCTTAACATCTTTATTTTTGAAACAAGTTCCATTGTCTAAGATGAGATTTGCATGAATTCCGAACCTACAAATGATTTGATTAAAAATAAATTTAGAGACTTGTGTGCCAGTGTAGGAAGCTAAAGGCATAGCTTCAACCCACTTCGTGAAATACTCGATGGCGGTTATGATGAATTTGTGTCCATCAGATGACACAGGATTAATTTTACCAATAATGTCTAAGCCCCATTTTGAAAAGGGCCAAGGAGATGAAATAGCCTGTAGATCTTGTGCAGGGGCATGGACAAGGTCAGCATGTTTCTAGCACTTGTCGCAATGGCACACATAATCATGTGCATCCTTTTCCATGGTAGGCGAAAAGTAGGCTATCCTAAGGAGCTTTTTAGCAATGACACTACCACTGAAGTGTCCTCCACAAGATCCATCGTGGGCTTCACTCAAGGCTTATTTGGATTCTTCTAGATTCAAACATTTCAATAGGATACCTTCAAAAGATCTCCTATATAAAGTATTGCCAATTATTACAAATCGACTTGCTCGTCTACATAATAACCGATGTTGGTTTCTATTAGAATTGGCAGGGAAAGTCCCATTTTGGAGAAAATCAAATATATCTGTATACCAAGGTTCAAGAGTAGTTTCATTAATTAGAAACACATCCAAAGGTTCTAAGCATGACTTATTTGAAGCAGGTTCCTGGAGTCGATGAATAATGATGGTGGCATATTTGTCATCTAACTCCAAGGGCATAAGAGATGTAGCTACGGCCATAGTGTCAGCCGCACGGTTTCTAGTTCGAGAAATAGCTTCCAAGGTAACTTGATCAAATAGGGATAACAATTGCAAAACATATGCTTTATATGGGCGCAATTTATCATCTCTGGTCTGATAAACTTCATTAATTTAATTTATGACAAGTTGAGAATCACCAAAAACTAACAGATGTTTAATTTTTAGTGCCAAGGCAGCTCGTAATCCAAGGATTAGAGCTTCATATTCAGCAATATTATTGGTGCAAGCAAATTTTAATTTGAAGGACAGAGAAATAAGATGTTTTTGTAGGGATATTAAAATAATACCCGCACTAGCCCCACTCATGCATCGAGCTCCATCAAAGTATAAGGACCATTGTTCAATATGGTCTGCCTCTAATTGAAGGCATTCATCAGGAAACTCAATGATGAGGGGATGGGTAGACTCTAAGGGTGCAACAGCTAATTGATCTACTATGATTTGACCCTTAACAGACTTATATCCTATGAACGTGAGGTCAAACTCACTTAAACCAAGAACCCACTTGGCTGTACGACCCGATAAATAAGGTCGACTCATGAGATACCTCAAGGGATCATATTTAGCAATGACATAGGTTTTCTGACTAAGCATATAATGGCGTAATTTCTACATAGCAAACACGACTGCTAGACATAGTTTTTCTAATGTTGTGTAGCGGGTTTCATAACTGATGAAGGTTCAACTAATATAATAATTAGCACGTTCTCTCTTCTCATCATCAAGCTAAGCTAACATAGCTCCTAAAGAAGAATCTGAAGCTGAAATATACAGGAGAAATGGGCGATCAGGTCTAGGTGGAGAAAGCACAGGTGGGTTAAGGAGGTATTGTTTGAGAAGTTCAAAAGCTTCTTTACATTCATCGTCCCAATTAAAAGGGACATCCTTCTTAAGGAGCTTAAGAAAGGGACTGATTTTGTCCGCCAACTTATCAATGAAGTGACGGATAGCTTGAAGTTTACCTTGTAAACTTCATAATTCAGATATATTGGTAGGTGCGGGCATATCAGTGATAGCCGCAATCTTGAGAGGGTCAATTTTGATGCCACATAAAGAAACTATAACCCCTAATAGTTTATCGGACTTAACTCCGAATATGCATTTGGCTAGATTTAATCGAATAAGATATTCTCTTAACCGATTAAAAACTTTTCTCAAATCATCTAAATGGTTATCTTCATTAATAGAGCGAGCTATAATATCATCTACATAATCATGTAGGATATCATGCATCATATCATGAAAAATATAAGTCATAGCTCGTTGATAGGTTGCACTGCGTTCTTTAAGCCGAATGGCATCACTTTCCAACAAAAGGTACCCCAGGGGGTAATAAAGGTTGTTTTAGCCTGATCTTCAGGAGCTATCCTGATCTGATTATAACCGGAGAATCCATCCATTAAGGACATCATCCCACTCCCAGCAGTAAAATCAATGATTTGGTCCATGTTTGGATGAGGAAAATCATATTTAGGGCATGCAACGTTAATATCTCTAAAATCTGTAAAAACCCTAACTTTGGTAGCTTCTTTCTTGGTGACTGGAACTACATTTGAGATCCATTCAGCATAATCAATAGCTTGTATAAAAACAACATTCAAGATTTTTTCTAACTCCCATTTGACTAGTAAGGCCACTTTGGGATGCATTTTTCTAAGTTTTTGTTTAACAGGTTTAGCATCCGGATAGACTACTAGATGATGCATGACTACGGAAGGGTCCAGACCTGGCATATCTTCATATGTCCAAGCGAAGACATCTTCATATTCTTTAAGGAATGCAATGTATTGCTCTTGTTTTTCTTGACTTAATTCTGATCCAATATTGATTATGTGGGGATTATCCTCAGTTCCAATGTTAACTTTAATGACGTTTTCTACTTCCATGTGTAGATCTCTTTCAAAATTAGGTGGGGCGGGTGAAATGCCCAATTCTTGTAATTCTTTTAAGGTTAGCTTGGATAATTCATCTTGAGGATTAGTGTCCTCAAGCTGGGCTATAGTAGGTATAGAACCATCAAAATAAAACCCATTGTGTAACATCTCTTCAACGGAGACATCATGGAAAATATCTCCTTCCAACTCGTCATTGGATTTAGCGATCATTTTAGGGTAAGCTATGGATAGCATGTTACATGTAAATAGATTATTCTTTGAACACAAAGAATCTTGTTTATCTAGATAATCTTGATAACATATGATTTGATCATCATCTTCAAGAGGAAAGGGTTGACCCTTACTAGGAAATAGGCCCACACCACATCGGGTGGGCCATGGTTCTACCTCGATAGGTTATTTCATACCGTTTTGGAAAGGTCCCAAGCCTTTCCCTTTATATCCCATTTTAAGCATTATAGGTTTAGCTTTAATATATTCACTAGTAAAATAACATCGGGCATATCCCTCATGATGAGTTTTGATATTCTGAGGTATTCTTCCCCAGTCATATCCTTTATAAATGAAGGCACAACTCCCGACTTGGTAAGTACTTCCCATGGGTTGTGGGAGGCCCAAAGTGTGAGGAGATGGCAACAAGTTTTTTAAGATAATAGAATTTTGCATAGAAGCATTTGTTTTTTCTGATATAAGAATTTGAGATAAATCAGGTAAGAGTTCATCAGAAAGAGCATAAGATGTAGAAGGATCATTCCCTATATCTTTAGATGTGGAAGGTATGATAGATGTAGATAATGTGGAGGTGTTAATAGATGGGTCTATAGGTTTTGAAATTATAGGGATGGAACATGAAGGATTGGTTATGGATTGAAGGTATTTTTGAGGTTCTAGAGTAATTTGTTTAGAAGATTGTTGATCTATATATGAGGGTGAAATTAATGGAGGAGAAATAGATGAAGTTATGGGTGTGTGTTTCATAGTTTTAGATGAAAAATAAGAATTAGGATGTGTGGATGACAGAGCAGGGCAAAATTGAACTCCAACGAGTTCTGCCAAAGCACACATATCAAAGGGTCTAGGATCACCATGGATAGTGACCAACTGATTTTTAAATTCAAATTTAACACAATGGTGTAAAGTTGATGGGACAGCCCGCATTGCATTGATCCAAGGACGACCCAAGAGTATATTGTATGATGCGGGGAAATGTACAATAAACACGGTTGTATCTACAGTTCGAGGACCAACTTGCAATGGGATGGTAATAACTCCACACGTTTCTTGTGTCTCGTCATTGAAAGCTTTGATAATAATGTCAGTTTTCTTCATTTCATCACTTCTAAACGCAAATCATTGGTAGAAATAAAAAGTGTAAATATTTAGAGATGAACCATTATCAATAAAAACTCTTTTAACGGCTACATCTCCAATTAGGGAAGTAATGTATAAGGGGTTATCCTTATGTAAACTATGTTGTGGTATATCTTTATCCCAAAAGTCAATACAATCGACTTCCCTAGTGATGATAGTATTGGCCATGGCTTCAGGTTGAATGTTTTGTGGTACCATCATTTGGCTTAATGTAAGCATTAATTCATCTCTATGGGTAGGAGAAGATCTTAATAAATCCAAGAGAGAAATTTTGGTTGTAGTATTGGATAATTGCTCATTAATATTGTAAGGGGGTTTATGTTGAACATTGAAAGCATGATTCCCTTTATTGGGATTTTTCAAAACAAATGGAGCTGATCCATCATTCTAGTTTGGTTCTTGTTGAGAATTTTGAGCCTGTTGTCTGGTAACGACTCCAATGGTACCTACAATGTTATATTGAAGATGCTGAACTGGTCTCGGTTGAGCGTTTATGGCTTGTTCATTAGGGAGGAATTGATTAGAAGAGGGTCGAGCAGTAACTCTTCTAGGAAATGGTTCTTCTGGAACCATAGCATCTGTGATAGGTTGAATAGGATATGATTCATTTTTAGAACTATTCAATTGGTTTGAGGTGATGTCTATTTCACTTTCAGTATCTGATTCTACATCACTAGGATCAGGAGTTTAAAAATTATGTAGGGGCCTGGTCGTGACCAAGGATAAGGTTGTGTCAAATGTTTAAGGATCCTGAACAGGTAATTGTCCGCTAATAGTCCCTACATATCGGGTAGGAGGGGGAACATTATGATGTTCGATTTGACTGGCCACTTCTTTACCATGGTTTGGTAAAGGATGTTGAAATATATCCAATGATTGATTAGCACTCTAATTTTGATTTTGGGGAATGGTATTTTGAGTGTTATTAGGAGAATTTTGTTTAGGTTGGAAAGGTTGCACCTCCATTTCATTATTATCAATAAAGTCTTGTATTTTATGTTTTAACCTTTTACAAGCATTGGTAGAGTGTCCAGGTCCTCTATGGAAATCACAGTGTAAGTCAGCTCTGTATCTGGGTATGGTTGGATCAGGTTCCCGGATAGCTGGTAATTGAATCAAACCTCTTTCGAGTAATTGAGGTAAAATAGTTGATAATGGTTGATTCAATCTAGTAAATTCTTGAGGAGGTTTATCAGGAGGTTTCAATATAAATTTTTCTATTGTCTTCATTTCATTGATATTAGAAACATTTATGCTGTCAGTGACTCTGTCACCTACGACTTGTTTATTTTTATATTGATTTTTGGATGTTTTCTCATCATATTTCTTCCTAAGTTGGCCTCTCCTAATGAGGGCATCTTCTACTCTTCGAGCTAAATCTATAGCCTGATCGAAGGTAGTTAAAGTAGTAGTTGATAACTCATAAGATATTTGTTCTTGCAAATTATTAATAAAAATGTCCAAAATTTCCCTATAAGGTAACACAAAGTGCAGTTTTCCTATCAATTGCCTCCATCTAGCTAAGAAATCATCAAAACATTCATCTTTGTCTTGTTTTAAGTTGTATAAATCTTTAATGGTGACATGCCTCTCAATGTAGGCACTAAATTGAAGGACAAAATATTCAGCTATTTCTTCAAAGTTTCTCAAAGAATGAGTGGGTAGTTGATAGTACCACTCTAATGCCATTACACCTAAACTTTTTGAGAACATTTTTAGTAATAGCAAGTCATCATGTGATATATCATGACATGCTATCCTAAACATGCGAAGATGCTCTATGGGATCTTTAGTTCCTTTATATATAGGCAGGACGGGCATGGGAAAATGCTTAGGGTACGGTTGTGCTACAACTATGGGATCCAAAGGTTGACTACACATCTCTCGATAATTGTACGAGGGATGGTAGGGATCTATCTGGTCCATGCGGGAAGCTAACTGCTTCACCATGGCTTCCAGATTACTAGTTTGCCCACCATATTGGTTTGGTAGGGCATTAATATGGGATTTGTGAGCATATGATGGAGGGACATGAATATTAGATGCTATATTGCTATTGTGTAATCTGTTGGTAGGAAGGGTGTTATGAAGAAGTTTTGAAGTTATATTATGTTGTATTCCAGATTGTTGGAAATTGGTGTTTGGCTTCATTTTAGGTTTTTGTTGATTTGAAGCATATTGATCAATAGTTTGGTGAAGTAAAGCATGAATAACACAAGCTTATACTGAGAGGGGGGGTGAATAGTATAAGACCACTTTTTACTTTTTTTCTTTCAATTCAACTTTCAACTCAAAATTATGCAGTGTATAGAAAATAGTATCAAGCATAAATCAAAGCAATGCAGAAAACACCATCCACAATAGAGACACAACAATTTACGTGGTTCACCCAAAGCGGGCTACTCCACGGATAAAATTTTTCACTAAAATTTTATCAACCAAATCTAGGAAACCTTTCCCGATTACAATGTTTATGGGTACCAACCCAAAGGAGACACCAATCCCCTAACTTTGCTCTGGTTGGTGATCCTCTAGAAGACCTCTGCCTCCACTGCCCTTAGCAAATGGAACTCTATCCACAAAAGACACCTGTCTTCCCTACTCTAGCTGGAGACCTCTGTCCTCAACTCTGTCACCTCAAAGCTTGGTCCTCAAATTTGCACTAAACACAGTCCTTCGATCTAGCACAAATGTCCTCTATATTTTTCTTTGATCTGCACCAAACACAGTCCTTCGATCTGGCACAAGTCTGTCCTCTTCCTCTTTCTCTGGTCTACACCAAACACAGTTCTTTGGTCTGGCACAAGTCTGTCCTCAAATATCTTTCTATTCTGTCACAGTCGCACTTGGTCAAAACCAACTTTTGCACTGTGTGCGCAAAAATAGCAGCACTCGATCGAACATCAACTTATGCACCTCTACGCAATCATAGTAGCACCGTCTTCACACACTCTACTTCTCGATGATCGAACTTCTCCCTTGCACTCTATCTATGAATATCGTACTTCAAACGCACACTTCGATCGATGTCATTTCTCTTCAAACAGCCCTCCTCTTATACTAAAACTTTCAAGATTAAAACTTTGATCCTAGTTGGCTGCACAACCCTAAACAATGTCTGCTGCAAACCCTAATCTTCGTTAGCCCAGATTTAACTTTGTCGACTCAAATTTAACTCTGCAACTCTTCTGTAGCTTCTATCGTGAAACTACAACATGTCATGATATCATGACATCTTTTGCAACCATACACTATCTTATGGCTTTTGTCGCGATATCACGACACTTTAGCCATTGATGACTTTGACTAAGCTCTTGTCATGATATCGCGACACTTCTCGCTTTGTCAGCAACAACTTTGCTTTTGTCATGAAATCGTGACATTTCTCGCTTTATCAACCTCTTCTCGGCTTGCACTAGTGAAAATGAAACATGTCACAAAATCGCGATGCTTTCATTGCCTTAAGCTCTTCTCTGCCTTACACCCGTGAAACTGGAACATGTTGTGAAATCGTGACGCTTTCACCTTCGAGCTCTTCCTTCTTGAAATCGTCACGAAATCGTGATGCTTCTTCTATTGAAGACTTGCTTATTATTTCTATCATGAAATCATGACACTTTCTCCAACTAAATGCTGCCATCTCAACCTATCATGAAATCGTGACACTTTCTCCAACTGAATGCTGCCATCTCAACCTGTCGTGAAATCGTGACACTTTCTCCAACTGAATGCTGCCATCTCAACCTATCACGAGATCGCAATCCGTACGACTTCTTTGTAGCCTATCGTGAAATCATGATGCTTCTCATTTTAGAATCTTCCCTTTGCTGCATGTCATGAAATCACGACAGTTCTCACTTCGAGCTTTTCAGCATGTCACAAAATCGTGATAGTCCTCACTTCGTCTTTTGCAGCATGTCACGAAATCGTGACACTTTTTGAGATACTTTATCTCTCTTCGAACTTGTCGTGAAATCATGACAGTTCACACTGCGGACTCTCCCTTCTGCATCATGTCGTGAAATCGTGACACTTTTTCATCCATACAACCTTCCTTGCATTATGTCACAAAATCGTGACACTTTCCACCTTGCTTTCTTTCTCTGCCAACATGTCGCGAAATCATGACAGTTTTTCCAGCTTCTTCTCTCTCTTCCAACATGTCATGAAATCATGACAGTTTTTCCAGCTTCTTCTCTCTTCTCACATGTGAAATCGTGAAACTTTTCAAAAAACTTTCTCTCTCCTGCCTAAGTCGTGAAAATGCGACATGTCGCGATATCGCAACATTTTTCCAACTTACTTTCTTTCGAACCTATCAAGCCAAACCTTCAACAAAACACATTATTTTACATCAAATCAAATTCTTTCAAAAGCTCCTTGACATCAATGACAACTTATTTACTTGAGCAACTGCAAATAACTCAAGGTACCCAAAATTGCCAACAATCTCCCCCTTTGTCATTGATGGCAACCCTTTACTAAAAACACGTCTTAGGAGCTAACACTAAAACCAACTGTGCTAACAGCTGAGAATCTCCTTTTGAATTTTTGCTCCCCCTGAATTGAAGCTTTCCTCTTCACATTGAAGCTCTCCCCCTTACTCATATCTCTCCCCCTTTGTCATCAATGGCAAAGGGTCATCTTTGGGGCTCGGGACTAAGAATGAGCCACTTAGCTTAGTCCCTCTCCCACCTCCTGATGAGGTGATTAATTCTGGGGTGGGAGTAAAACTCCCATTAGGCACTGATCATCATCAGTGTCTATAATTTCCTTGTCGAGCCTTTTCTTGAACATTTTTCCCGTATTACTGTTCCTGTTCCTATCACTGTTCCTGTTCTTGTTATTATTTCTATTCTTATCCATGCCTTGATCCTTGGACCTGTTCATACCACTGTTCTTGTTCCTGTACCTTGGAAGTTCAGCTCTACACTGTCTAGTTGTGTGGCCTTCATTGTTGCACTTATAACAAGTAACAATGTTATTTCTTTTAGGCATACTTGTTCTTTGAATCCTCCTGTTTTGACTAACCCTTTTCCAGTTATTAGCCTTGCAAAAAATTGCCTTATGCCCAAACTGTTTACAAGAGTAGCAATACCCTTGAAAGAAATTACCACCTCTGAAACTGTTATTTATCTTCCTTACTTGAGCCATGCAATGTGCAGCCATGTGACCAAACTTGTAACATGCAAAACATTTGTCGTGAAATTTACCTTTATTCGACCTCTTGGGTCCTGAAAACTTCTTCTTCGCATTCTGATTTTCGTTTTCTGTTTCTATGCATCGATCAATTAAGGACTCAGGATCTGAAATACTTTCCTCATCAGAACTCTCTTCCTTGTGCGGCTTAACAAAACCAAGGCCTGTTTTATTTGTTGTTTTCCTTTGACCTTTGATGAGAGACTTAACCCTTTTGGAGCTATCTTTAAACCTATACAACTTATCCTTGTACTCTTTAGTTTCCACTTCCAAAGAAGCCATTTTCTATTCCAACTCATTATACTGAAGAATCTTAGACTCTAACTCATCCTTGAGTTCTTGTGTCTTAGCTATAGAGAAGTCAAGACTTTCTATAAGATCGTCTCTCTCCATACAACATTCATCTAACTTATCCTTGAGTCTATCATTCTTCTTTCTTTCCTTTTTCAAAGCACTAAGAGCATTATTAAGTTCACTTTCAAGATCCTTTATTTGTTTGCTTTCTGAATCCTCAAGGCCTTTTCCAGATTTCTTATCACTAGAGGTGCTACCTTTTTCAAAAACCATACAAGCATCTTCTTGATAGTTTTCTGAATCATCCTTATACATACTGGAAACCAAATCATTATTTGTACAATCATCCTCAAGGTGACAAAAATTTCCACATCTAAGACATTTCATAATAATGAATCTATGTTTCGGTTCTTCCTCTTTTTTTGATATGAACAACATCTCATTTTCCTCATCACTTGAAGAGCTTTCACTATCACTACTAGAACACTTACTTGCTTTTTCTAGGTAGAAACTCTTCTTGTTCTTGTGTGAATACTTCTTTCCTTGATTGCTGTGCTCATATTTGTTCTTTCTGTAATACCTGTGCTTTTCAGAATCCTTGCTCTTAACATCCTGTTTCTCTTCATCACTTTCATTCTTGGAAACAGTACAGTCAGTAGCATAATGACCAAACTTTCCACAATTGAAGCATCTTATATTTTTCATGCTTTTGTGCTTTCTAGATAACTTGCATTTCTTGTTGTAATATGCCTCATCATCACTAGAAGACTCATCACTCTCTTGAAGTTGTTTACCCTTAGATTTCTTAGTAGCCTTGAAAGCTGCCTCTTTCTTGACATCAACCTTCACTTGAGTTCTCAACTCAAATGCTGCAAGTATACTATGAAGCTCATCCTTTTTTAGCTTATCCAAATCTTTAGCTTCCTCAATAGCAGAAATATTTTCACTAAATATATTAGGAAGAGATCTTAAAATCTTATCACAAACATCATTTTCAGCAAGCTCAAGTCCTAAGTCTTTCATGGAGTTAACAACCTCATCCATACGAAGCATATAGTCACTAATATTTTCATCATCATTCATATTGAGTTGTTTGAACATACCTTTGAAATGTCTCAACTTGGCCTTTCTGACATTTGCATCACCAGTATGAACCACCTGCAACTGTTTCCACATTTCACTAGTTGTCTTGCAGTGAATTACTTTGGTGAGATCTGCTTTCTATAAACATTTCAGGATTGCATTCATTGCTTTTGAATTGTTGTGATGTAGGAGCCTATCTTATTTAGTATATGGACCATTTACAGGAATAGTGTACCCATCTTCAATCACTTCCCAAACCTCATTCCCAAGTGCCATTATATGAACCTTCATCCTAGCACTCCAAAGAACAAAATCTGATTCATCAAGAATAGGTGCTGCATTGCCACTTGAATAATCCATTATGTTCTTTACTGGCTTTTCCTTCAAGCTGTTAAGCTTTCCGAAGGCACCCGCTCTGATACCAATTGAAGAACACAAGCTTATACTGAGAGGGGAGGGTGAACAGTATAAGACCACTTTTTACTTTTTTTCTTTCAATTCAAATTTCAACTCAAAATTATGCAGTGTATAGAAAATAGTATCAAGCATAAATCAAAGCAATGTAGAAAACACCATCCACAATAGAGACACAATAATTTACATGGTTCACCCAAAGTGGGCTACTCCACGGATAAAATTTTTCACTAAAATTTTATCAACCAAATCTAGGAAATATTTCCCGATTACAATGTTTATGGGTACCAACCCAAAGGAGACACCAATCCCCTAAATTTTCTCTAGCTAGTGATGCTCTAGAAGACCTCTACCTCCTCTGCCCTTAGCAAATGGAACTCTATCCACAAAAGACACCTGTCTTCCTTGCTCTGGCTGGAGACCTCTGTCCTCAACTCTGTCACCTCAAAGCTTGGTCCTCGAATTTGCACTAAACACAGTCCTTCGGTCTAGCACAAATGTCCTCTATATTTTTCTCTGATCTACACCAAACACAGTCCTTCGGTCTGGCATAATTTTGTCCTCTTCCTCTTTCTTTAGTCTGCACCAAACATAGTTCTTTGGTCTGGCACAAGTCTATCCTCAAATCTCTTTTTGTTCTGTCACAGTCACACTTGGTCAAAACCAACTTTTGCACTGTGTGCACAAAAATAGCAGCACTCAATCAAGCATCAACTTATGCACCTCTGCGCAATCACAGTAGCACCGTCTTTGCACACTCTACTTCTCGACGATCAAACTTCTCCCCTGCACTCTATCTACGAATATCGCACTTCAAACGCACACTTCGATCGATGCCATTTCTCTTCAAACAACCCTCCTCTTATACTAAAAATTTCAAGATTAAAACTTTGATCCTAGTCAGCTGCACAACCCTAAACAACGTCGGCTACAAACCCTAATCTTCGTTGGCCCAGATTTAACTTTGTTAGCTCAATTTTAACTCTGCAACTCTTCTGTAGCTTCTACCACGAAACTACAACATGTCACGATATCGTGACATCTTTTGCAACCATACACTATCTTATGGCTTTTGTCGTGATATCACAACACTTTAGCCGTTGATGACTTTGACTAATCTCTTGTCACGATATCGCGACACTTCTCGCTTTGTCAACAACAACTTTGCTTTTGTCACAAAATCGTGACATTTCTCACTTTATCAACCTCTTCTCGGCTTGCACTAGCAAAAATAGAACATGTCATGAAATCGTGAAGCTTTCGCTACCTTAAGCTCTTCTCTACCTTATGCCCGTGAAACTAGAACATGTCACAAAATTGCAACGCTTTTGCCTTCGAGCTCTTCCTTCTTGAAATCATCGCAAAATCGTGACACTTCTTCTGTTGAAGACTTGCTTACTGTTTCTATCATGAAATCGTGACACTTTCTCCAACTGAATGCTGCCATCTCAACCTGTCATGAAATCGTGACACTTTCTCCAACTGAATGCTGCCATCTCAACCTGTCACAAAATTGTGACACTTTCTCCAACTGAATGCTGCCATCTCAACCTGTTGCGAAATCGTAACACTTTTTGCATCCATACGACTTCTTTGTAGCCTATTGTGAAATTGTGACACTTCTCATTTTAGACTCTTCCTTTTGCTTCATGTCACGAAATCATGACAGTTCTCACTTCGAGCTTTTCAGCATGTCATAAAATCGTGACAGTCCTCACTTCGTCTTTTGCAACATGTCACGAAATCGTGACACTTTTTGAGATACTTTATCTCTCTTCGAACTTGTCATGAAATCGTGATAGTTCACACTGTGGACTCTCCCTTCTGCATCATGTCATGAAATCGTGACACTTTTTTGTCCGTACAACCTTCCTTGCATTATGTCACGAAATTGCGACACTTTCCACCTTGCTTTCTTTCTCTGCCAACATGTCGCGAAATCGCGATAGTTTTTCCAGCTTCTTCTCTCTCTTCCAACATGTCACGAAATCGTGATAGTTTTGCCAGCTTCTTCTCTCTCTTCTCACATGTCACGAAATCGTGACACTTTTTCAAAAAACTTTCTCTCTCCTGCCTAAGTCGCGAAAATGCGACATGTCACGATATCGCGACATTTTTCCAACTTACTTTCTTTCGAACCTGTCAAGCCGAAACTTCAACAAAACACATTATTTTACATCAAATCAAATTCTTTCAAAAGCTCCTTGACATAAATGACAACTTATTTACTTGAGCAACTGTAAAGAACTCAAGGTACCCAAAATTTCCAACAAAGTAGTGAAGGAAAGTTTCTTTTGTGTGGGAATGATTTTAGGCTCAATAACAGGTTCTTTAGGAGGTTGGGCAACCTATTGTTTTTGCATGTTCTGAATCATAGTGACCATATCTCTATTGGATGGTCCAGCCTTATCACTTTCTTGATCAACAAAGGACAAGGGATTAGTGTGTATATTAAACACATCTTCCATGGCTGCTTGAGTGTCACTAATTTTTCCTTTATCAATACGAACTGCCATATTAAGAGCGCCAATGTTATTATTGAAATTTTTTTAGAAATGATCTAATTTATCAAAAGCAATAGTTCCATCTGGAGTTATTCTAAGGGATGAGGATCCATCCTCTTTAACATTTTCTTCTTGTTCATCTACAACAATCTCATCGTCTTGCTGGTCTAGAGTTTCTTCTTCCGAGATTGGATCCTCAAGAAGGACATTTGGGTTTGTAGTTTTGCCTCCCAACCAATCTTCTTCTTCTCCTTCAGTTTTTTTACCATTCCTAAGTTTAGGCATTGTGCTTAACTTAGATTTCAGCAAACATATATATATATATATATATATATATATATATATATATATATATATATATATATATATATATATATATATATATATATATGCAACAAGCTTAAGAGGTATATATTAATTATATACCTACTACAATATTTAAAATGAAATGTTTTGGTTTTTGTTATGTTTTTTAGTTTTTCTTGTTTTTTTTTTTTTTGGTTTTAATAACAATATTATAAAGATAAAAAACAGCACACAAAACACAAGAAATAATAATAATGAAAGCAATGATCTAGTTTTCTATAAACAATTTATAAATATCATTAATGGGCTCAAGTTCTTAGGAGTCATGAAGTGTTCTTCTTCAAATTGAAAATTTTCTTTCAAGAATTTAATGAAAAGGGCTATAGTGATATTATCTGTCTCGGATTCTAGTTGATAGAAGTAAATCTTGTGGCAATACTCTCGATATAACATAGCTCGAGGAACTCTATTCCTATCCGTAAGAACGACCTTTTGGTCTTCTACACGACCTAGAAACTGGTGTATAGTGGCTGCGTTATCGAGGTATTCTTCGAAGGTGAACAATCTAGAAGACACAAGAGCTCTCCTATAAGCTAACCATCTATGGCAGGCTCTCTAAAGTTCATGATAAAAAATGAGTTGATGAGGATCGAGGATTCTATCTAGGACAAGCCTTTTGATTTGTTTAAGTTTTGTTGACCTAGATGAAATGACACCTAGTCTTCTATCAAGTTCGTCCCACAAAAGTTGATTTCTATCTATTTCAGGAACACTAAGCACAGAATTGATTTCTATGGCTGCTAATTGGTTTTCAAAATTTATAGTAACTGCTAGTCTTTTCTTAGGAGCTACCATCTAAACATGATATGCAACTTATTAGTTTTAAATTATTTGAAATGCATCTATATATATATATATATATTTTTTTTTTTCAAAAGGTTTTAAATGCATTCACTTCGGGTTCACCAAAATGTATCACTCCAAATTTTTTGCATCCTTACCTTCAGGCTATAGGATCCGTGCCCAGAAGGATGATGGGAAAAGGATGGCACAGTACCTCGGACTGAGAGGCCTTACGAAGGTCCCACCTCTCGGGGGAGGTGTATTATGGTGATTTTTTGATGGATGGTGGGTTCACCAAGAAATGTTTGAATGACAGTTTCCATGCCTAGGTTGGGAATGTGTTTAATGTGTTCGATTTTATCTTTAAACATTCGAGTCCTAGGTTTGGCCAAATGAATCTAAGTTGTTCTATTATGAAAATGCAGGCTAAATGAAATACAGCAAACATATTTGAATAAAAAATAGAGAGAAAAATCTAAATTACAGAGCCATACTTGATCTGGATGTCTGATGGAGGTTCTGATTCTTGAAGCAGTCAAGATCATCTAGAATTTGACAAGATCGTCTCCGACTTGCAGGATCATCTGAGATCTGATGAATTCGTCAAACGAATTCGTCAGAGACCTGCAAATAGAGAAATAGACACAAAATACAAAAAAATGCAGCAATGCTAATAGAGGATAATGATGTAAAATGACAATAAGGATGTTAACAAATAATCTCGAATAGAAATGCAAGTAAGTTGCAACACTTTAATAGCTAATAATGACCTTATTATGTATTTAAACTACATGGGTGAACTCCAAGATGCAAAATAATAAAGAATAATCATAATATTAACTAAATACAAAATAATGCAGCAGAAAATAATGAGGAAATGCAAACTCTTGGCACTAATTGCCCCCAATGCAGACTGCAGTCGACATCATCTCGAATTGGTGCGAAATCGTCTCGAATTGAATAGGATCATCCATGACAAACTGAGCTTGCTCCGATTGAAAAATACTAAGGTTCCTACAAATAAATTTGGACAAATATGGAGCCAAATAATAATTTAAGACGGTCTAATGCACATAGAACTTGTGTTACAGGAAATTTCAGCCAGGGGGATGCCAAGGGGGAGTCCTAAGTTTAAATAGGCTTAGGATGGAGGTTAGGAGGTTGGAGATCATCCCAATTTGGGATATCTCCAACGGGGAGGGTCTCTAATGGCGTAGACACGCTTCTGCCCGGATTAGAGACGTCATTGGAATAGAGGCTAATTGTGAAAAATCAGTTTTGGGACAAGATCGTCTGGACATACTAGCCCAGACGAAATCGTCCGATCTGAGGCGATATCGTCTGATCGACGACGATATCGTCAAACGGTAAAAAAAACTCTAAAAATGGCAAGGTAAAGGAGGAAACGGGTTAAACGGTGGTTTAGGAGCGGTTTTGGGGTTAAAATTTGAATTTGAATATTTACTAGAGTAATTGTAATTATTTAAGATTTTACTGCGCCAATTTTAGGGTGCTACGGGGACATATCCAATACCACATCATCCTGCCAAAGGTTTGGCTTCTAAATATTCTTTGATGCCTTTTTCAAATAGACCTAAGCCCTTGTTGATGAGTGTGGAATTGTTATATTATTATAAAAATTTTAATCTGAATTTTATGTGCCAATATGATAAATATGGATGTATTTTGATGAATATTATGTTTTATTTACATGATTTGTGATGAAACTGATGCACAAGATATTGCATGATATATCCCTATTATTTGATGCAAAACTATGTAAAATTATTGAGTTTTCAGGAAGTATGTGTTGCAGGTACTTTACAAGAAGAGCTACAACCAAACACAGGTCAAGTATAGATAAACCAGCTATGAGGAAGCACGTTGAAGAATGGGTTACGAAAATGTGTTACAGAAAACACCTATAGAAATGTGTTACAAAAAACACCTACGAAAAGGGTCTACATAAAAGTTTTACCATGTAAAACCCATATGAAGCACTAGAGTTCCATGTATGATGAATCATATTAGCACCATGTGGGTTACATAGTCAACATGACTTTTTGACATGATGGCATTGTACACGTGATCCAAAATTTGTTGTATAATTTGCTATATAATCTATAATTTGAAGAACATAGACTTATACTGAGAGGGGGGGTGAACAGTATAAGATGCAACCATTTAAAAAAATTTACTTTAGATAGTAGTGGCATCACCATAACATTAACCATCACAGAAAGAAACACACAAAGAAGAGCCATTTTAACGTGGTTCACCCAATATGGGCTACATCCACAAAAATATTTTCACTAAAAGCTTTCTCAATCAAGTTCTTTGGGAAATCCTTTCCCTATTACAAATTTTATGAACTTCCTATCCAAAGGAGAATCCTTCCCCTCAACAAGTATTTATGAGCCTCCTACCCAAAGGAGAATCCTTCCCCTCAAAAAGTATTTATGAGCCTCCTACCCAAAGGAGATGTCCTATCCCCTCAAAAAGTATTTATGAGCCTCCTACCCAAAGGAGATGTCCTATCCCCCAAATCTCTAGAAATGATACTTCAGAAGATCACTACCTCTTCTGCCGCTAGCAGGTGGAACTCCTTTCCATAGAAGACGTCCTGTCCTCCTTGCTCTGGCTCTAGAGACTTCTGTCCTCACTGATCACCTCCATAGTTTCTCATCAAAACCTGTACTAAACATAGTCAATCGATCCAACACAAGTCCTCTCAAACTCTATCACAAATCTGCACCAAACTCAGTCCTCTGGTCCAACACAAATATGCTCTCAAATATCTATCAGATCTGTCCCAAGCTTAAGCCAAAAGCTTGAACAAATCAATCACAACTACTCACAAGTCTTCACCAAGACTTCATCAAATCTTTCCACAAGTTCTTCAACAAGAACCTATCCAAATCAGTCCTAGCAAGCTCACCAAGAACTTGCCCAAATCAGCTCAAGCAAGTTTACCAAGAAACTTGCCCAATGTGAACACACAAAGAGAATTGTTAGAGACCCAATGTGTTTCATCCAATCATATCAAATCAATCTCATAGAAGCATAAAGAGAATTGTTAGAGACTCAATATGTTCTATCCTTCAACTCTCAATCTCAACTCAAATCAATCTCATAGAAGCATAAAGAGAATTGTTAGAGACTCAATATGTTCTATCCTTCAACTTTCAATCTCAACTCAAATCAATCTCATAGAAGCATAAAGAGAATTGTTAGAGACTCAATATGTTCTATCCTTCAACTCTCAACAACCAAACAACTCAATTAGGGTTTCAACAACTTATAGCAATGGCATAAGCTTCTCACTCAAAAACCCTAAAGCAAACTTCAAATGCTTCCACTCTCATAAACCAGAATTATGCAATAACTCATAAACTCATCATGATCTCATAATGCATAATCAATACTTCCACTTTCAGAAAATAAGATCCACTCCAAATAAGGAAACTTAATTTAATCCTTTTCACTCCAAACTTATTTTCAGAAAACCATCAATCAATAATAACCATGGAAGAATGTGCCCATACCTTTACTTTGATGAAGAAGGAGAACTCAAAATCTGTCACAACACTAACTCTCAATTTGCCACAAATTAGAGTTAGAAACAATGGAATAATGCACAATGATAAGAGTCCTAATAACACCTTATCACTCCAACTCATCAATAATCAAAACTCACAAATATACATATCAACAATATTCCTTTACACCTTATAACTCCTACTTAATATATCATAAAATAACTTCAACCTCAAAAATAATTACAAGAGAATATCCACTCAATAACTCCAAAGGCTTTCTAACCCCAATATGACATTAAGCACAATTATTCCTTAAACCCTTATAACTCCTAAAATACATTTACTTCTAAATGCATTTACCACATAAACATTAAGCATCAATAATAACAATGTCAAAGCAATATTTCTATTTAACCTTATACCTCCATCCAATTACCAACAATAATTTGCCAAGTCAAATCAAATATTCCACATTATCAACAAAAGATCTACCTTGGCCAAAAATCAATTCTCCAACCTTAGGAGAAGTGTGGAGACACCAACATAAGTGCCAAAGTGCTTCCTCCTCCAAACTCGTGGCCCAAGGCAACTGTTGTACCACGTGCACAATAATCCACGACCAAAAATGAAACACGCCCAACGTGAATCGATCTCGACACCTCTGCCTAGCGAGCGCCTTCACTCCACTGCCTCCGTCATTGGAGCACAAGTGCCCAACAAAACTCTCAAGTGCCACTCATCGTTTTACCTTCCCTTTGCTCGTAGAAATTAAAGACAAATAGATTTGTCTTCCTCACAGGCATACGAAATTGGAACTTAAACACAGAGCAATACGAAACTCAAAAATCATAGAGCAATCCGAAATCGAAGGTCATAGAGCAATATGAAATCGAAGGTCACAGAGCAATACGAATTCGAAGGTAATCACACAAATCGGAGGTGTATTGAACCTTAGGAATTAATGCCCTTTAATAGTCTTTTGCATCCCATGCAAGTTGACGTCGACGCTCCTTCCAAAAAAATGACGTCGGTGAGGTAAGTCTTCTACATTGGCATCGCTAAGGGTTTAGAAACCCTTTCAATAATAATTATTAAATTAATAATTATTATTTTATTAATAATAAACTTAACTTAAAACCTTTTCAAAGGTTTGAGTTAATTTATTTATTAATAATCAAAATGGACTTTTAAGGTTTTTTCAAGGAGCAAAAACCTTTTCATTAAGCCAAGATGGTTTTAATAAAAACCCTTAATGAGTCCAGATGGTTTTAAGAAAAACCTTTAACCTTGTCACCATGGTTTTAATTAAAAACCCTTAAACAAACATCATGGAACTTTCAAGATATTTTTGGCACCAAACTCTTTTTGACATCAGCACAAATTCCTTTTGATATCAACACAAACTCCTTTTGACATCAATGACAACTCACAACCATGAAGCTAGGCAACATACCCAAAATTACCAACAATCTCCCCCTTTGTCATTGATGGCAAACCACTACTGAAACCACTGCCAACTGTCAAAACTGAAACCAACTGAAAACCATCCTCTGAAGCTTTGCTCCCCTTGACTCAAATCTCTCCCCCTTTGTCATCAATGGCAAAGGGTCACCTTTGGGGCTCAGGGCTAAGAATGAGCCTCTTAGCTTAGCCCCTCCCCCACCTCCTGTTGAGGTGATTAATTCTGGGGTGGGAGTAAAACTACTCCCAACTTCTTCCTTAAATACTCAAAAGTCTCTCTTGGAAGAGGTTTGGTGAAAATGTCAGCAATCTATTCCTTAGTAGGCACATATTCCAGCTTAACCTACTTGTCCTAAACCTGCTCTCTCAGAAAGTGATATTTGATGGGAATATGCTTTGTTCTTGAGTGCATTACTGGATTCTTGGAGATACTTATGGCACTTGTATTATCACACAATATGGAAATGGGTTGATCATGCTTTATTTTGAAATCCTCCAAGGTAGTCTTCATCCATAAAACTTGTGTACAACAAGCTACTGCTGCTATGTATTCTGCCTCTGTTGTAGACAAGGAAACTAAAGGTTGTTTCTTGCTTAACCAAGCAACTAAACAATTCCCCAAAAAGAAAGCTCCACCACTGGTGCTTTTTTTTTCATCAATATTGCCGGCCCAATCTGCATCTGTAAAAGTTGTGAGAGTGAACTTATCGCTCTTGGGATACCAAAGCCCAAGATCCATAGTGCCTTTCAGATATCTGAGAATCCTTTTTACTGCCATAACATGAGTTTCTTTTGGTGCAACTTGAAACCTTGCAACTAGTCCCACTGCTTGCATGATGTCCGGTCCGGTAGTTGTAACATAAAGCAAACTGCCAATCATGGATCTGTACAACCTTTGATCTGCCTCTGGAGATTCATCATCCTTGCTCAACTTACACCCTATAATCATTGGAGGAGTACCTAACAAGGGTATTTGCTCTCCTACCATACCAAACTTTTTACAACATCTCTCTTATGTGCTTGCCTTGTGAGAGAAATATTCCTTCTTCTTCGTGGTTGGGAAAGTCCTAAGCCCTAAGGAGGAGGAGGAAGATTCCCCATCATGGACATCTCAAATTCACTTCTACATATTGTTAGCAAAAATATAACATTTGGTGGTGTTATTACCTTCAAAAATGATATCATCATAAACAAAAACCATAATTAAGATATTATTTCCATCATCATTTATAAAAAACAAAATTCTAGCCATCCCTTTTAAAACCTTATTTCTCAAAGATAGCTATCCCCTGTCAAGCCACTATCAAGCTATACCAAGGGCCCTGGGCAAACCATACAAGCTTCTTTAATCTACACACAAAATCTGAATTTTCTGAAAGTATAGAACCCTATACTTGTTTTTAAATGTAGACTTCTTCTTCTAACACACACATTTATGAAAAGGCTTGATATGATAAACCATAGACCGAATTAAAAAAAAAAAAAAAAAAAAAAAAAGAAAGACGAGCAATTGGAGTAAAAGTTTCTTCAAAATCAATTCCTTCTACTTGAGCATAACCTTTGCAAACTAACCTTGCTTTATTTTTGACTACCTGACCATCTTCATTTAGCTTGTTTCTGAAGACCCACTTAGTGCCAATGACATTTTTATCTTTAGGTCTTGGAACAAGTTCCCAAGTCTCACTCTTCTCTATCTATTCCAATTATTCATTCATAGCATTTATCCAAAACTTATCTGCATAGGCTTCACTGAGATCTTTTGGCTCAATATGAGATAACAACGAAACATCTGTATGGGAATTTGAAGATATGATTCTTCTCCTTGTCTATCTGACTTATGGATTACCAATGATTTGATCCTTTGGATGGTGTTTCTAAACATATCTGGATGGATTTTTAGGAAGGAGTTGTTGTCTTTCCTCTTCTTCTTTATCTGAATCCTCCCTGAATTCTTCTTGGCAATCTTCATCATCAATTTCCTGAACTGGTTCTCTTATCCCTATTTTCTCATCCACTGTAACATTTATGCTTTCCACAATAGTACAAGTTCTTTTGTTGTAGCATCTATAGGCTTTGCTCTTGTTGGAGTACCCAAGAAAAATGCCCTCATCACATCTAGGATCAAACTTCCCTAAATTTTGATCTTCCCTTCTGATGTAACATTTACTACCAAAAACTCTAAAATGTTTTACTGTGGCTGGTCTTCCTTTCCATAGCTCATAGGGAGTTTTGTGATGATTGACTCTTAACTGAGCTCTGGTGATAATATACACTGTTGTACTAACCGCCTCTTTCCAAAAACCTCGGATTTTTCCCCTCTAGCCACTTACTTTCATATTTTCAATAGTTCTATTTTTTCTTTCAACTACTCCATTTTGTTGAGGAGTTCTTGCTGCTGAAAATTCCCTCTTAATCCCTTGTTGCTCACAATAATCCACAAATTCATTTGAAGTGAATTCTCCTCCTCTATCTGATCTTAAGAATTTTATTCTTTTGTCTATTTCATTCTCTATCATTTCTTTGAAGGCTTTAAACTTGTCAAGGGCTTCAGATTTTTCTTTCAGAAAGGTAACCCAAGTCATTCTAGAGAAATCATCTATGAAAAGCATGAAGTAACTCTCTCCTTGTATACTCTGAGTTCTGGTGGGACCACACAAATCAGTATGAATAAGATCTAAAGGTTTGGATGACATGTACCCTTTAGCCTTAAAGCTGGTTCTAGTTTGCTTTCCATGTTGACAAGGACCACAAATAGTATTTTGGGGTCTTTTCAATTTAGGTAAGTCTCTGAATGCTTTCTTATGGCTAATGTTGATAAGATTATCAAAGCTCAAATGTCCCATTCTTTTATGCCATAGCCAACTTTCATCCTCTTGAGACAAAAAACACTTTTCCCTTTTTATCTCACTTAGCATGTAGAGGTTGTTAGGAGTTCGTCTTGCATTAGCAATGATTTTTCCATTCTCTACTTTCCTTATCTCACATCTATCAGAATAGAAAGTCACCATATGACCCTGATCACAAAGTTGGCTAACACTCAAAATATTATGTCTCAATCCTTCTACATAAAGCACATTTTTAGTTCTAGTTTTTCCATCTAAACTTAGAGAACCCTTTCCACAAATTTTAGCTGATCTGTTATCTCCAAAGCTAACTGACCCTCTACTAGTTTCTTTGAGAACTATAAACTTTTATTTTTCTCCAGTCATGTGCCTAGAACATCCACTATCAAGGTACCATTTTTCTTCCTTATCTTGAGCATGAAGAGCAGCTTTGAACTATCATAGATCTAGTTTTATTTCCATTTGTTTTCCTAACATTCACTTCACTAGATCTTTCCAATTTACACATTCTAGCTATATGCCCAAAATTATTGCATTTGTAACACATAATACTATCATCCATGAGTGGTGCAAAAGAATTAACATTTTTCTTAACATTGTCATTCACAATCCTAGTACAATGGATAGCTCTATGACCATATTTATTGCAAGAAAAACAATAGCCATGGAAAGTATTATGTAACCTGTTTGGAAGCCTTTGATGAGTGTTCCTTCTTTTGTGATCAACTCTTGTCCATTGCTCTCCTTTGTTTTCTTCTTTTCTGGTATCCTTTGGTTTTTGAAAGTTGAATTTATTTCTGTTGGATGTTCCTACTTCTTGGATATGGAGATCTTCTTCCCTTTGCTTTCCAAGAAAAATATTTTGTTTAAGACTCATCTGTTCAAGTCTAACTCTTAGAGAAACCACCTCTTCTTCAAGTCTCTCACATTCAACTTCCTTCCCTTTCAAAACCTCTGTCAAAACCTGCTCAACTTTCTTTCCTTCTTCATCTAGGATCTTGAAGTCTATGAGATTTTGAGATAGTTCTATTTTTGCCATCTCTTCTTCTTGATTTTGTTGTTTTAAAACAAAATTCTCTTCCCTGACTTTTTCCAGATTTCTTAGGGCCAAAAATAATTCCCCTTTCAAATCAAATTCAATCTCTTCATCACTTTTCATGCTCATATGATCTTCCGAGGGATCCTTCTCCAAGTTGTTAGGCTCTTCCTGGAGAGACCCACTCTTATACCAATTGAAGAACATAGACTTATACTCGAGAGGGGGGTGAACAAGTATAAGATGCAACCATTTAAAAAACTTTACTTTAGATAGTAGTGGCATCACCATAACATTAACCATCACAGAAAGCAACACACAAAGAAGAGCCATTTTAACGTGGTTCACCCAAGATGGGCTACATCCATAGAAATATTTTCACTAAAATCTTTCTCAATCAAGTTCTTTGGGAAATCCTTTCCCTATTACAAATTTTATGAACTTCCTATCCAAAGGAGAATCCTTCCCCTCAACAAGTATTTATGAGCCTCTTGCCCAAAGGAGAATCCTTCCCCTCAACAAGTATTTATGAGCCTCCTACCCAAAGGAGATGTCCTATCCCATCAACAAGTATTTATGAGCCTCCTACCCAAAGGAGATGTCCTATCCCCCAAAGCTCTAGAAATGATACTTCAGAAGATCACTGCCTCTTCTACCGCTAGCAGGTGGAACTCCTTTCCACAGAAGACGTCCTGTCCTCCTTGCTATAGCTCTAGAGAATTCTATCCTCACTGATCACCTCCATAGATACTCATCAAAACCTGTACTAAACACAATCAGTCAGTCCAGCACAAGTCCTCTCAAACTCTATCACAAATCTGCACCAAACTCAGTCCTCTGGTCCAACACAAATATGCTCTCAAATATCTATCAGATCTGTCCCAAGCTTAAGACAAAATCTTGAAAAAATCAATCACAACTACTCACAAGTCTTCACCAAGACTTCATAAAATCTGTCCACAAGTTCTTCAACAAGAACCTATCCAAATTAGTCCTAGCAAGCTCACCAAGAACTTGCCCAAATCAGCTCAAGCAAGTTTACCAAGAAACTTGCCCAATGTGAACACACAAAGAGAATTGTTAGAGACCCAATGTGTTTCATCCAATCATATCAAATCAATATCATAGAAGCATAAAGAGAATTTTTAGAGACTCAATATGTTCTATCCTTCAACTCTCAATCTCAACTCAAATCAATCTCATAGAAGCATAAAGAGAATTGTTAGAGACTCAATATGTTCTATCCTTCAAATTTCAATCTCAACTCAAATCAATCTCATAGAAGCATAAAGAGAATTGTTAGAGACTCAATATGTTCTATCCTTCAACTCTCAACAACCAAACAACTCAATTAGGGTTTCAACAACTTATAGCAATGGCATAAGCTTCTCACTCAAAAACCCTAAAGCAAACTTCCAATGCTTCCACTCTCATAAACCAGAATTATGCAATAACTCATAAACTCATCATGATCTCATAATGCATAATCAATACTTCCACTTTCAGAAAATAAGATCCACTCCAAATAAGGAAACTTAATTTAATCCTTTTCACTCCAAACTTATTTTCAGAAAACCATCAATCAATAATAACCATGGAAGAATGTGCCCATACCTTTACTTTGATGAAGAAGGAGAACTCAAAATCTGTCACAACACTAACTCTCAATTTGCCACAAATTAGAGTTAGCAACAATGGAATAATGCACAATGATAAGAGTCCTAATAACACCTTATCACTCCAACTCATCAATAATCAAAACTCACAAATATACATATCAACAATATTCCTTTACACCTTATAACTCCTACTTAATATATCACAAAATAACTTCAACCTCAAAAATAATTACAAGAGAATATCCACTCAATAACTCCAAAGGCTTTCTAACCCCAATATGACATTAAGCACAATTATTCCTTAAACCCTTATAACTCCTAAAATACATTTACTTCTAAATGCATTTACCACATAAACATTAAGCATCAATAATAACAATGTCAAAGCAATATTTCTATTTAACCTTATACCTCCATCCAATTACCAACAATAATTTGCCAAGTCAAATCAAATATTCCACATTATCAACAAAAGATCTACCTTGGCCAAAAATCAATTCTCCAACCTTAGGAGAAGTGTGGAGACACCAACATAAGCGCCAAAGTGCTTCCTCCTCCAAACTCATGGCCCAAGGCAACTGTTGTACCACGTGCACAATAATTCATGACCAAAAATGAAACATACCCGACGTGAATCGATCTCAACACCTTTGCCTAGCAAGAAAAAAACCAAAAATAAACAGCCCAACAAAATCAATCTCGACACCTCTTCCTAGTGAGCACCTTCACTCCACTGCCTCCTCCATTGGAGCACAAGTGCCCAACGAAACTCTCAAGTGCCACTCATCATTTTACCTTCCCTTTGCTCGCAGAAATTAAAGACAAATAGATTTGTCTTCCTCACAGGCATACGAAATTGGAACTTAAACATAGAGCAATACAAAACTCAAAAATCACAGAGCAATCTGAAATCAAAGGTCATAGAGCAATACAAAATTGAAGGTCATAGAGCAATACAAATTCAAAGGTAATCATGCAAATCGGAGGTGTATTGAACCTTAGGAATTAATGCCCTTTAATAGTCTTTTGCATCCCATGCAATTTGACGTCGGCGCTCCTTCCAAAAAAATGACGTCGGTGAGGTAAGTCTTCTACATTGGCATCGCTAAGGGTTTAGAAACCCTTTCAATAATAATTATTAAATTAATAATTATTATTTTATTAATAATAAACTTAACTTAAAACCTTTTCAAAGGTTTGAGTTAATTTATTTATTAATAATCAAAATGGACTTTTAAGGTTTTTTCAAGGAGCAAAAACCTTTTCATTAAGCCAAGATGGTTTTAATAAAAACCCTTAATGAGTCCAGATGGTTTTAAGAAAAACCTTTAACCTTGTCACCATGGTTTTAATTAAAAACCCTTAAACAAACATCATGGAACTTTCAAGATCTTTTTGGCACCAAACTCTTTTTGACATCAACACAAATTCCTTTTGATATCAACACAAACTCCTTTTGACATCAATGACAACTCACAACCATGAAGCTAGGCAACATACCCAAAATTACCAACAATCTCCCCCTTTGTCATTGATGGCAAACCACTATTGAAACCACTACCAACTGTCAAAACTAAAACCAACTGAAAACCATCCTCTGAAGCTTCCCCCCCTGACTCAAATCTCTCCTCATTTTTCATCAATGGAAAAGGGTCACCTTTGGGGCTCAAGGCTAAGAATGAGCCTCTTAGCTTAGCCCCTCCCCCACCTCCTGTTGAGGTGATTAATTTTGGGGTGGGAGTAAAACTACTCCCAAATTCTTCCTTAAATACTCAAAAGTCTCTCTTGGAAGAGGTTTGGTGAAAATGTCAACAATATGTTCCTTAGTAGGCACATATTCTAGCTTAACCTGCTTGTCCTAAACCTGCTCTCTTAGAAAGTGATATTTTATGGGAATATGCTTTGTTCTTGAGTGCATTATTGGATTCTTGGAGATACTTATGGCACTTGTATTATCACACAATATGGAAATGGGTTGATCATGCTTTATTTTGAAATCCTCCAAGGTAGTCTTCATCCATAAAACTTGTGTACAACAAGCTACTGCTGCTATGTATTCTGCCTCTGTTGTAGACAAGGAAACTAAAGGTTGTTTCTTGCTTAACCAAGCAACTAAACAATTCCCCAAAAAGAAAGCTCCACCACTGGTGCTTTTTCTATCATCAATATTGCCGGCCCAATATGCATCTGTAAAAGCTATGAGAGTGAACTTATCACTCTTGGGATACCAAAGCCCAAGATCCATAGTGCCTTTCAGATATCTGAGAATCCTTTTTACTACCATAACATGAGTTTCTTTTGGTGCAGCTTGAAACCTTGCAACTAGTCCCACTACCTGCATGATGTCTGGTCTGGTAGCTGTAACATAAAGCAAACTGCCAATCATGGATCTGTACAACCTTTGATCTGCCTCTAGAGATTCATCATCCTTGCTCAACTTACACCCTATAATCATTGGAGTACTAACAAGTTTGCTATCCTCCATACCAAAATTTTTCAGCATCTCTCTTATGTACTTGCCTTGTGAAAAAAATATATTTTTTTTTATTGGGGCAATCATGCCAAGTCCAAAAAAAAATTCCCAATTCCCCAATCATGGACATCTCAAATTCACTTTACATATATTTATAAAAATATATACCCACATTTTTTTGTTAACACCTCCAAAAATGATATAATCAAAATAAAAAACCACAATTAAGATATTATTTCCCATTATTTTTTATATACAAATTTATATTATTAATAATTTTTTTTTTTTTTTTCTTTCAATCAAATACACTAGCCCTAGTCTTTTTTTAAAAACCATACAATACCTTTTTCAATCTACACAAAAAACAAAAATTTTTGAAAGTAAAAACCATTTTTTTTTTTTAATGTATACTTCTTACTAACACAACACACACAATTAAAAAAACATAATTTGACATCCATCATAAAAAACAAAAAAAAAAAAAAAAAAAAAAAAAAAAAATAAAATCAATTTGATCAAAATTGAAAAATTTTCTTCAAAATCAATTCCTTCTACTTGAGCATAACCTTTGCAAACTAACCTTGCTTTATTTCTGACTACCTGACCATCTTCATTTAGCTTGTTTCTGAAGACCCACTTAGTGCCAATGACATTTTTATCTTTAGGTCTTGGAACAAGTTCCCAAGTCTCACTCTTCTCTATCTGTTCCAATTCTTCATTCATAGCATTTATCCAAAACTTATCTGCACAGGCTTCATTGAGATCTTTTGGCTCAATATGAGATAACAACGAAACATCTGTATGGGAATTTGAAGATATGATTCTTCTCCTTGTCTGTCTGACTTCTGGATTACCAATGATTTGATCCTTTGGATGGTGTTTCTAAACATATCTGGATGGATTTTTAGGAAGGAGTTGTTGTCTTTCCTCTTCTTCTTTATCTGAATCCTCCTTGAATTCTTCTTGGCAATCTTCATCATCAATTTCCTGAACTGGTTCTCTTATCCCTATTTTCTCATCCACTATAACATTTATGCTTTCCACAATAGTACAAGTTTTTTTGTTGTAGCATCTATAGGCTTTGCTCTTGTTGGAGTACCCAAGAAAAATGCCCTCATCACATCTAGGATCAAACTTCCCTAAATTTTGATCTTCCCTTTTGATGTAACATTTACTACCAAAAACTCTGAAATGTTTTACTGTGGTTGGTCTTCCTTTCCATAGCTCATAGGGAGTTTTGTGATGATTGACTCTTAACTGAGCTCTGGTGATAATATACATTGTTGTACTAATCGCCTCTTTCCAAAAACCATCAGGAAGCTTTGACTCATTCAACATAGCTCTAGCCATATTTTCAATAGTTCTATTTTTTCTTTCAACTACTCCATTTTGTTGAGGAGTTCTTGCTGCTGAAAATTCCCTCTTAATCCCTTGTTGCTCACAATAATCCACAAATTCATTTGAAGTGAATTCTCCTCCTCTATCTGATCTTAAGCATTTTATTCTTTTGTCTGTTTCATTCTCTATCATTTCTTTGAAGGCTTTAAACTTGTCAAGGGCTTCAGATTTTTCTTTCAAAAAGGTAACCCAAGTCATTCTAGAGAAATCATCTATGAAAAGCATGAAGTAACTCTCTCCCTATATACTCTGAGTTCTGGTGGGACCACACAAATCAGTATGAATAAGATCTAAAGGTTTGGATGACATGTACCCTTTAGCCTTAAAGCTGGTTCTAGTTTGCTTTCCATGTTGACAAGGACCACAAATAGTATTTTGGGGTCTTTTCAATTTAGGTAAGTCTCTGACTACTTTCTTATGGCTAATGTTGATAAGATTATCAAAGCTCAAATGTCCCATTCTTTTATGCCATAGCCAACTTTCATCCTCTTGAGACAAAAAACACTTTTCCCTTTTTATCTCACTTAGCATGTAGAGGTTGTTAGGAGTTCGTCTTGCATTAGCAATGATTTTTCCATTCTCTACTTTCCTTATCTCACATCTATCAGAATAGAAAGTCACCATATGACCCTGATCACAAAGTTGGCTAACACTCAAAATATTATGTCTCAATCCTTCTACATAAAGCACATTTTTAGTTCTGGTTTTTCCATCTAAACTTAGAGAACCCTTTCCACAAATTTTAGCTGATCTGTTATCTCCAAAGCTAACTGACCCTCTACTAGTTTCTTTGAGAACTATAAAATTTTCTTTTTCTCCAGTCATGTGCCTAGAACATCCACTATCAAGGTACCATTTTTCTTCCTTATCTTGAGCATGAAGAGCAGTTTGAACTATCATAGATCTAGTTTTATTTCCATTTGTTTTCCTAACATTCACTTCACTAGATCTTTCCAATTTACACATTCTAGCTATATGCCCAAAATTATTGCATTTGTAACACATAATACTATCATCCATGAGTGGTGCAAAAGAATTAACATTTTTCTTAACATTGTCATTCACAATCCTAGTACAATGGATAGCTCTATGACCATATTTATTGCAAGAAAAACAATAGCCATGGAAAGTATTATGTAACCTGTTTGGAAGCCTTTGATGAGTGTTCCTTCTTTTGTGATCAACTCTTGTCCATTGCTCTCCTTTGTTTTCTTCTTTTCTGGTATCCTTTGGTTTTTGAAAGTTGACTTTATTTCTGCTGGATGTTCCTGCTTCTTGGATATGGAGATCTTCTTCCCTTTGCTTTCCAAGAAAAATATTTTGTTTAAGACTCATCTGTTCAAGTCTAACTCTTAGAGAAACCACCTCTTCTTCAAGTCTCTCACATTCAACTTCCTTCCCTTTCAAAACCTTTGTCAAAACCTGCTCAACTTTCTTTCCTTATTCAGCTAGGATCTTGAAGTCTGTGAGATTTTGAGATAGTTCTATTTTGGCCATCTCTTCTTCTTGATTTTGTTGTTTTAAAACAAAATTCTCTTCCCTAACTTTTTCCAAATTTCTTAGGGCCAAAAAGAATTCCCCTTTCAAATCAAATTCAATCTCTTCATCACTTTTCGTGCTCATATGATCTTTCGAGGGATCCTTCTCCAAGCTGTTAGGCTCTTCCTGGAGAGACCCGCTCTGATACCAATTGAAGAACATAGACTTATACTGAGAGGGGGGGTGAACAATATAAGATGCAACCATTTAAAAAACTTTACTTTAGATAGTAGTGGCATCACCATAACATTAACCATCACAGAAAGCAACACACAAAGAAGAGCCATTTTAACGTGGTTCACCCAAGATGGGCTACATCCACAAAAATATTTTCACTAAAATATTTCTCAATCAAGTTCTTTGGGAAATCCTTTCCCTATTACAAATTTTATGAACTTCCTATCCAAAGGAGAATCCTTCCCCTCAACAAGTATTTATGAGCCTCCTGCCCAAAGGAGAATCCTTCCCCTCAACAAGTATTTATGAGCCTCCTACCCAAAGGAGATGTCCTATCCCATAAAAAGTATTTATGAGCCTCCTCCCCAAAGGAGATGTCCTATCCCCCAAAGCTCTGGAAATGATACTTCAGAAGATCACTGCCTCTTCTACCGCTAGCAGGTGGAACTCCTTTCCACAGAAGACGTCCTGTCCTCCTTGCTCTAGCTCTAGAGAATTTTTTCCTCACTGATCACCTCCATAGCTGCTCATCAAAACCTATACTAAACATAGTCAGTCGGTCCAGCACAAGTCCTCTCAAACTCTATCACAAATCTGCACCAAACTCAATCCTCTGGTCCAACACAAATATGCTCTCAAATCTCTATTAGATCTGTCCCAAGCTTAAGCCAAAATCTTGAACAAATCAATCACAACTGCTCACAAGTCTTCACCAAGACTTCATAAAATATTTCCACAAGTTCTTCAACAAGAACCTATCCAAATCAGTCCTAGCAAGCTCACCAAGAACTTGCCCAAATCAGCTCAAGCAAGTTTACCAAGAAACTTGCCCAATGTGAACACACAAAGAGAATTGTTAGAGACCCAATGTGTTTCATCCAATCATATCAAATCAATATCATAGAAGCATAAAGAGAATTTTTAGAGACTCAATATGTTCTATCCTTCAACTCTCAATCTCAACTCAAATCAATCTCATAGAAGCATAAAGAGAATTGTTAGAGACTCAATATGTTCTATCCTTCAACTTTCAATCTCAACTCAAATCAATCTCATAGAAGCATAAAGAGAATTGTTAGAGACTCAATATGTTCTATCCTTCAACTCTCAACAACCAAACAACTCAATTAGGGTTTCAAAAACTTATAGCAATGGCATAAGCTTCTCACTCAAAAACCCTAAAGCAAACTTCAAAAGCTTCCACTCTCATAAACCAGAATTATGCAATAACTCATAAACTCATCATGATCTCATAATGCATAATCAATACTTCCACTTTCAAAAAATAAGATCCACTCCAAATAAGGAAACTTAATTTAATCCTTTTCACTCCAAACTTATTTTCAGAAAACCATCAATCAATAATAACCATGGAAGAATGTGCCCATACCTTTACTTTGATGAAGAAGGAGAACTCAAAATCTGTCACAACACTAACTCTCAATTTGCCACAAATTAGAGTTAGCAACAATGGAATAATGCACAATGATAAGAGTCCTAATAACACCTTATCACTCCAACTCATCAATAATCAAAACTCACAAATATACATATCAACAATATTCCTTTACACCTTATAACTCCTACTTAATATATCACAAAATAACTTCAACCTCAAAAATAATTACAAGAGAATATCCACTCAATAACTCCAAAGGCTTTCTAACCCCAATATGACATTAAGCACAATTATTCCTTAAACCCTTATAACTCCTAAAATACATTTACTTCTAAATGCATTTACCACATAAACATTAAGCATCAATAATAACAATGTCAAAGCAATATTTCTATTTAACCTTATACCTCCATCCAATTACCAACAATAATTTGCCAAGTCAAATCAAATATTCCACATTATCAACAAAAGATCTACCTTGGCCAAAAATCAATTCTCCAACCTTAGGAGAAGTGTGGAGACACCAACATAAGCGCCAAAGCGCTTCCTCCTCCAAACTCATGGCCCAAGGCAACTATTGTACCACGTGCACAATAATTCATGACCAAAAATGAAACACGCCCGACGTGAATCGATCTCGACACCTTTGCCTAGCGAGCGCCTTCGCTCCACTGCCTCCGTCGTTGGAGCACAAGTGCCCAACAAAACTCTCAAGTGCCACTCATCGTTTTACCTTCCCTTTGCTCACAGAAATTAAAGACAAACAAATTTGTCTTCCTCACAGGCATACGAAATCAGAACTTAAACACAGAGCAATACGAAACTCAAAAATCATAGAGCAATCGAAATCAAAGGTCACAAAGCAATACAAAATCGAAGGTCACAGAGCAATACGAAATCGAAGGTCACAGAGCAATACGAATTCGAAGGTAATCATGCAAATCGGAGGTGTATTGAACCTTAGGAATTAATGCCCTTTAATAGTCTTTTGCATCCCATGCAAGTTGACGTCGGCGCTCCTTCCAAACAAATGACGTCGACAAGGTAAGTCTTCTACATTGGCGTCGCTAAGGGTTTAGAAACCCTTTCAATAATAATTATTAAATTAATAATTATTATTTTATTAATAATAAACTTAACTTAAAACCTTTTCAAAGGTTTGAGTTAATTTATTTATTAATAATCAAAATGGACTTTTAAGGTTTTTTCAAGGAGCAAAAACCTTTTCATTAAGCCAAGATGGTTTTAATAAAAACCCTTAATGAGTCCAGATGGTTTTAAGAAAAACCTTTAACCTTGTCACCATGGTTTTAATTAAAAACCCTTAAACAAACATCATGGAACTTTCAAGATATTTTTGGCACCAAAATCTTTTTGACATCAGCACAAATTCCTTTTGATATCAACACAAACTCCTTTTGACATCAATGACAACTCACAACCATGAAGCTAGGCAACATACCCAAAATTGCCAACATCATTAAGTCTGTAATCTATTAATTTGTTAAGTTTTCAAGATTAAAATATGATCTTAATTTGTATCTTTCCTTAGGAAGAGGATAAACATTTGTTCTATCTTGTCAACAAATTATTTAAATTTAGATTATTCATTACATTTGTTGGTATTATGTCACTTGGACAATTTCAATTATAATAAGTCTGAAGTTGTTATTAGGGATTGTCTTAATTTTAGATAATTTTGTTATGTAATATTTGCATTCAAATATTCAAATGTTCGAGGATGTAACAAAAATGCATGGAAGACTTCTATTGTAAATGTCCAAGGTGACATTATAAATTACATGTAAAGACCTTTGAAAAGGACTACTACTAGTTGCTATGAGGAGATTTATCGCTTTATACTTGAAGAAGTTTGTCTGCATAGTCTATCATACATTGTACAAGATATAAAGAATGGGATAAAAATGATGCATTAGCCGCAATATTTTTGATGAATATAGTAGTTGTATATTGTAATTTATGCATGATTTATTTATTTTTGTAAGCTTTCTCTTTACTTTCCTGCACATGAAGTAAATAGTATTAAATTAAAAAAATAAAGTATTAGCTGCTAAAGTAAAATAAAGTAGAAAGAAGAGAATTACACTGATCTCTAGAAGGCAGGGCCCACTCTGAATAGTTAGCACCTTACTCTCTTTCTCTTAAAATAGATTAGGTTTAGTTAGAAAATAGAATTAGTTTAAGAACATAAATTAAATTGCATTATACAATATTATAGATTATTTTAAATAGTCAATGCATTGTTATATTGCACATGGATACAAACATACACACTGTAGAGGGGGAAAACTTCCCTACCATGTATGATTATTGGATATATTTGTAAGAGAAATCCAAGGTGACCATGGGGGTATGTTGTTCTCTTTACTCGATGTAAAAGAGGGGGTAAGGGTTCACTAGGAATGGTTTAAGGACTCGCTCCAAGTCCACTAGTTTTTAAGAATGTTTGATGTATTCATTTCAAGACAATCACCTATGTTTGGCCTTTCTAGATCTATGCTATGAAAGATAAAGGACAATGTAGAAATACAATATGCAAGAAGACAAGAGCTAACCCTAGAATGATTCTTTCTTTGAATGCTTTCTAACCCTAGGGTTTCAATATAGAAAACCTTCAAGCAAGGGCTCAAGAGAAGATGCACAAAAATTTTAAACCCTAAGTGCACACTATATGTTGTTTTCCTTTCAAATACCTAGAAATTAAGAGATCTATTCTTTTATATTAGATCTAGGGTTCAAATAGGAATAACAAACACCCAATAAAATAGCTTAAAGACTAATTAGGGCACTTATCTTATCTAGTGATTGATCCTTGCTTTTATCCCTTATCCAATGATGTCCAATAATTCTTGTTCCTGCAAGATAACTTAGCAAACACTTGAAAAATATAATCAGCATTAGGGGGCCTGCTTAGGCCACTGTACAATAATGCTTGGAGGTACAATAGTCAAGCCCCCTAGGTCCTTTTAGCTAACCTTTGAAAATAGAAGTGGAATTTGACCTTTGGAAGATGAATAATCATAGTAGAATACAACATAATAGAATGATAAAATACAACACATAATGTAGTAGTATATTCTATATGCTATCTAGAATATGGATTTAGAGTTTGAGGATAGAAAATTACCCCTATACACGATTTGGAAAAAATTTAACCCCGTAGAGACCGAGCATGATTTCACAGAAGTGAGGTGAAAAGCCTTAGAAAAATATGAAATGAAAAGTGTGCAATGCAGAAGAGCAAAATGTAAATGGAAAAGAGCAAAAAAACTAGTAGATAGCGCAAAAGTAGATCCAAGGATGGAGACCTCCAAGTAGTATAAATCCTCCTTAGGGCTCCAACACTAATCCACCAACAAAGCAATCCAATGCAATAGAAATAGAGCTTCAACAGATTATATTCCACACTTGCGAGTTAGCTTGCTTGCAGAAGAAAATAATTCACTTAGAGATCGCTTGAAGAAAATAAGTGTGCAAGAAGAAGAGAGAGCTTAGATCGCATATAAGAATTACTTGAATCCTTGTTACTCTCAAAATATGATTTCAAACCCTCCTTATATAGTGGATTTGAAAGCAGAATGGGTGGGAAAAACCAAGGAAAGTCGATGCCAAACACACCAACTTCAAAAATTAGGGTTTCCTTGGGAGAAAACCCTAAAATGTGAAATCATGCACCCTGTCAAGGTGGATCGTGATTTCACACTATGCAAAATCATGTCCCATCAAGGGTGACTATGATTTCACAGAAAGAGGAGAAAAACAAAAAGGAAGGGAGGAGAAACCTAGTCTCCTAACTCGAGGAAAATTACTCACTTAAGTGGGTCAATTTTTTGTGTCTACATTTTTCCCCTCTTTGATGCATTTATGGCCTAATAAATGCATCAAATAAAATATGTAAACACCTAAAAGCAGAAAACAACAAGCAAAAAAGGAGTGGCTGGTTTAGAAGAAAGGAGTGGTGCAAAAATGGTGTTATTCTAAACACTTTCTTATTTTGCATGTAAATCGAGGTATTAGGGACATTAATACCTCTTAGGCTAGGGTTCCCCTCGAGTTTCATAAGGAATGACCTAGTCCTAATGAAACTCAAAATGACAGACTCAGAAGAAGAAAATATGAAAAGAAGAACCAAAAATAGAAGAAAGGATAATAGAAAAAAAAAAGAGAAAAAGAAAAGGGGTAAAACCCTAATTCATTTTTATCACATGAAGAAATGAAGAAGAGATTTGGATAAAAATAGGATATGGCACTACCAGTACATCGATCAATGATTTCGAGGGGCGAGGCTAGAATGAAGGTGGAACGGGCAGAGGTAAGATTAAAAACCCTACCAAAATTATCTAAAAGTTTTCATTTTTTTCAAATTTTAGAGGATTTTTCACCAAATACGGTGGGTTTACCACATACAACCTGGGCGCGATTTCATGGCCCAACCATGATTTCACCCTGGTTTGCAGCAGCGAGTGAAATCACACTTGATGAAAAACCAAGCGTGATTTCACGAAATAGTGCCTCATAGAGATGGAGCACGATTTCACAAAGGTGAAATTGTGGTCCTGAAAAACCAGGCACGATTTTGTCGAAGAGAGAAGAAAAGGAGAAATAAGAAGAACGATAAAATAAGAGGAAGGAAGAAATAGAGCAAGCAAACAATTTGTTACTCAAAATATTAATTTTATTTAGTAATTATTTAGTAATTATTTTGAATTGTTTATTTGGCTTTAATTACTAATTAAATGCTTTTTTTGTGAATGCAGCTTCGGGTACTTGAGAGCCATGAGTGGCGAGCTAGCTCCTTGGAGGTGGAGTTGCACAAACTCGATAGGTAGAGAGAGACACACTGGGAGTGGTGGGGCTAGACCACCTAGTGAGGATGCCTCGAGTGGAGGCAGATAGGGCGCTACTAACAGCACTAGCAGAGAGATGGTACCCAAAGTCATCGACATTCTAGCTACCGATGGGAGAGATGACCATCACACTAGAGGATGTGTGGCACATCTTGCACATCCCCATCAAGGGGAGGGTAGTTTATAGAGCTTAAGGATGGCTAGTGATCTTGCAATGATTATCAAGAGGTTGGACCCACCAGGTGCAAGGGAGCATGATGGTCGTAGATGACCTAGTGGGATGATACAGGGTGGATCCATTGATGATCATGCTCTATGAGGTGGTGGTAGGCTTATTGATGTGCCATACCAGTAGGAAACATCTTCCATGGATAATGGTAGGTGTAGTAGTAGACATGCGAGACCATGGATCGGTTCACATGGGGTCCATATGTGTTGGCCCATTTATACAGGATATTGTACAATATCATGTACAAAAGGTATAATAGGATGGTGTGTACGACATTGCTCCAGGTATGGAGCTGGGAGCACATAGCAGTGCAGAGATTAGATGCACTACCAGGACCATTGCCTAGCCCAAAGTGACCAACTACATATAGATGGTCCAGATCCTTCGAGCGAGTCATGAGGACATACATTGGGAACCTACCACTAGCGAGGTGGGTAGTAGATGAGCTGAGGGAGGCCTAGATTATATGGTGACCCTAGCATCTACACCCAGGATGGGCTGAGGATAGGGAGGAGCTAGCTAGGGTGAGGAGGATCATATGGCTGACCATAGAGAGAGGGGAGCCAAAGGTATTTCGATTTGATAGAGACTTTGCAGGGGATCCCAGACCTGGGAGACTACTAGTACCAAAGGGTATACTAGGACCCAACAGGGGTTGGGGGAGAGCCTGACTTAGTGAGGTGGGTAGAGGAGGACTTGGATGATCCTCCTTACATGGATTCGAGGGTGGACTATGTAGGAGTGGCCTTCAAATACCGAAGGTGGTATAGAGGAGTCATGCCCTAAAGGGTCTCCCCTCTAATACCGATATAGAGGGCATGCAATGAGCATTTCAAGAGGTGGCTCACAAGGCCATAGAGAGGGAGTAGTAGGTCTAAGTAGCCCTAAGATAGAGATAGGCATGGGTCCAAGTTGAGCTAGTGATGGAGGCCACTAGTGCAGGGATCGAGGAGGTAAAGGCATATGGAGTTGTCCCCATAGAAACCAGGGTACCACGGAGTAGAGGATCAAGAGAGACCTCTACATCAATAGCAGCTAGCCTAGGCCAAGCCTCAAGTTGAGGGGACCCAAGGGAGGAGGTAGAGGTGCTACGAGTATAGGTGGTGAATCTATAGAGGTAGGTGGACCTACTCGAAGAGGATAGGTCCAAGAGGATCGAGGGACTATGGAGCACCTTGAGCACCACAGAGGTAGAGAGGGATGTAGTGCAAGCATAGGTTGAATCATATTTGAGGGGAGGTGAGCCATCTAGACATAGAGCATCAGAGAGCTTGGGTAGAAGGGATGGCTATCATCGGGAGTAACCAAGCTAGAAATGGGATCCACCTTCTACAAGAAGAACTATAGAGGATAGGGGAGAGGTTGGAGGTGGCCATTCAGTGGGCTACCTTTTATGAGGTCATGTACTACTAGGTGGTACCGAAGGGACAATAGGTGACACTCCCTCCATCCCTAAAATCAGCTAGTAGGTCATGATATCGATCATGAATGGTCTTAGCCTCACCATCCATGGGTATGAGGCTGCCTGGACCACCTCCAATAGGTGAAGTAGAAGGGATGGGCTCTCAGATCTAGGGCTAGGGATCGAGATGACATACTAATTTTGATTATGGCATGCATCCCTAGGGATTGGTTGAGTGTACCAGGACTAGATTGTGGTACACCAACTAGACACTTATGTATCTCTCTTTGTCAAGTAATACTAAGTTGCTTTCTTTTATGTGTTAATGTGTGTGCATGTGATGTGAATTGATTTAGTATTTTATAATTTTTATTTATAATTATAATATTTTATGCATGAAAACTATCTAAGAAAATGTAGGAACTACATGAAATGCATGAATGAGGTGGATGTGAAATGGAAGAAGAAGAAACACAAGGAAGAATAAGGAAAGAAGAAGGGAAGAATAAGAAGAAACAAAGGTCAACCATTGAGAAATAGAGAAGAGTGATCGAAACATAGTATTTGAATCAACGTAGATCATGGCAGATCAGTGTGACCAAACACCATGAATTGAATCATGAAAAAGGAGTTGAACCCGCTATGGGTGTAGCACTCGCTATGAGTGATGAAGTGTTGGAGTCTGACCCGCTATGGGTGGTTGCTCGCTAATTGACTGCTATGGGGTGATTACCCACTAGGATGTATGTCGAGGCCTACTAAAATGGCCAAGGAGCTTATCCTGTAATGGGGTGTTGGGCCCATTGAGTCAAAAGGAGTATAACCCGATAGGGGAACATATCCAAGTGTATAAGAGATACCCGCTAGGATGTATATTATCCCATGTGGGGTGCAATATATGTAGATGAAAATTAGTAGATGAGTGCTACCCCCAATAGGGGTGTGAGATGTGTAATATGTGAGAGCAAAAATTATCAAGAGGAACATTTGGTGAATGTGTGAAAATGAATAGAAGAAGTAAAGAACAATTTCGAGAAAAATAAAAAGCAATTATGTCCTTGTCTAAGAAAAATATAAAAGAAGACTCAAAAAATGATGACAAAGGCATAGGAAGAATGAAAGAGCAATGAAAGAAAGGAGAAGAAAATGAGAGATGTTGAAGAAGAATCCCTAGGTGGGGATTTTTCTAGGCATCAGAACCCTAGTGAAAGTGCAATGCATGTGAGCTATGACCTAACTAGGTATCATCACATGCCATTATTGCAAGATCCCCAAAAATCTATATGATCAAGCAGTCATGAACAGGCAATCATGCAAAGGATGACACTCAAACATGCAAGTTGGATTAAATGTTAGGAAAATCATGCAGAAAATGATAGGCAATAGTGCAATATGAACAAGCAGATGGATGCAACAAAAATGGAGTGATGTAATTTTTTTCTTGATATTTAATATTTTAGTTCAAGCAGGATGATAATCGACACAAACTCTGAATGTGCCTCCTATATTGAAAAAAAGAATAGGTGTACCATGAGTTGTTTCATCAAAGAAATCTCTAGAAGGTAAGCCATCTCGATGATTAGAATCACAAAGAGGCTCCTTCGTAGATTTTTCTTTGATAGCCATAGCACGATAATCAATACATTCTTGAACACAACCATTATTCTTAACATAAGGAGGAGCAATTCCTAACTTCACAAGATCCCTATAGGACAATGAAGTAGGATCCTTTTTTGAAACAAAAAGCTTATCTTTGGAGCACACATAACTAATCATATTATAAAATAAGATCTCAGAAGAATAAGGGGGACCATCATCCTCGTCACCCACTCCTAACTTTTGATAATCCAAATATTCAGCATAAGTCATAAGATGATCATCATCGTCAAATGGTAAAGGTTGGTATTTTTTAGGTATGAAACCTATGCCACATCTCCCAGGCCAGATCTCGACATCCAAGGGCTCTCGAATACCTTTCTTTTGTGGCCCCAAACCTTTACCTACATATCCCATACTAGATAGGATCTTCTTAGGAAGTGGGTAGTCATTGGAAAGGTAACAATGAGCAAAAGAATGCTCAATGGGAGAGGGGTTGCTACCACGTATCTTTTCTTCAAAGGTAGTTCCTACGAAGATAAAGGTACACGTGCCAATGTGTACAACATCACCTTTCTTATGGGGTAAACCCATAGCTCTAGGTGAAGGTGGTAGCTTGGCAAGATCTAGAAGAGGTTCTTGAAGAAACTAATTATCTTGATCCTGTGATGAGAAATTAATGCAAGGTTCCTCACTCATGTTTAATTTTTGGAATTGCTCTAATATCTAAGATGAGGAACATGGAGAAACCATTGAAGAGATAGAAGGACAAAGGTTGAACTCAGATTGAGCTTGCTCAACCATTGAACAAAACTCAAATGGTCGAGGGTCACCCAAAATGGTGATAACTTGTTTTTTAAATTCAAATTTCAAACATTGATGAAGAGTAGAAGGGATGGCCTTCATTGCATGGATCCAAGGACGTCCAAGAAGAAGATTAAAATATGCAGGACAAGGTACCACATAAAACAAAGTATCCAATATTTTAGGCCCAACCTTAAGGGGAAGGGATATGGTGCCGCAAGCCTCTTGGGACTCGTTGTTGAAATCTTTGATGATAATATCAGATTTAGTTAAATATTCCTCTTTTAATCCAAATTTTTGAAAGAATTGATAAGTACACAAATTGAGGGAAGAACCATTATCAATCAAGATTCATTTGATAAAGGTATCCCCAACAAGTGTTGTGATGTAAAGTGAAGAGTCTTCTTGTAGGTTTGAGGAAGGCTTATCATCATCCGAGAATGAAATATGATGTATCCCAAGAGATCCTACAACATCAACTATAGCACTAGGGGAAATATCTAGAGGAACATATTGTTGTCTTAGAAATTCCATCAAAGCATCTCTATGGTTAGGAGAAGTTTGCAAAATTTCTAAGATGGAAATCTTAGCTGGAGTATTGGCCAACTATTTTTGGAGGTCAAATGAAACTTTAGGTTGGGGTCTCAATACTAAAGGTGGAGTTCCTATCTCTGAAACCTTTTTCTGATTATTCCTCAAAACCAAAGTGGGTTGTGACGTAGAATTCTATTCTTGCTGAGAATGCTAAGTAGGCTGAGTCTGAGCTTGTCTTCTCATAGTTACCCCAACCATGCCAACCATATTACCATAGGGAGGAGGCTCATTCTGATAAGACACCTGATTAGTTTTCCTATTGATTATGCTTTGGTAATGGATCCTTGAATATTCCCATATCCTAATTTGTTGTTGAAGCTTGCTGAATAGGAGGCTGATTATTTGATGATTGAGAGCTCCCTATATCAATATGTCCTACATCGATCAAGTCTTGAACCACATGTTTCAACTTCTTACAAGAATTTGTCCAATGTCCTTCTACTCTATGATATGCACAATGTTGACCTGCCTTGTACCAATTAGTTGTAGTATCTGGTTGCCTTATAGGAGGTAACTCAATTGCATTGGCTTCTAAAAGTTGTTTCAAAACTGCTTCCATAGACATATTAAGCTTTGTGAAATTCCTTTGTGGAGGTTTCTAAAGTATTATCTTTTGTAGGTTGTTAACAACATTATTAACAGGCCTACTATCCACTGCACCATCACCTCCTGTATGCTTACTCTTGTGTTGAGACTTAGTAGGTTTGTCTTCTTTTACTTTGAGTTGGCCTCTTCTAATAAGAGCCTATTCTACTTTTCTTGCTAACTCAATTGCTTGATCAAAGGATGTGATAGTAGTAGTTTCTAATGCATAAGATAATTGTTCTTGCAAATTTCTAATAAATATCTCAAGCATATCTCTGGGAGGTAAAGTATATCTCAAGCATCCAACTAGACTTCTCCAATGAGCCAAAAATTCTGAGAAACTTTCCTCTTTACCTTGTTTCAAATTATAAACATCTTTCATGGTTACATCTTTCTCAACATAAGCACCAAACTGTTGAACAAATAATTTTGTTGTTTCTTCAAAATTCCTCAAGGAATAATTAGGTAACCGATAGTACCACTCTAATGCCATGCCACCAAGACTCTTAGGAAATATTTTTAGTAACAACATGTCATCATATATGAGATCATGGCATGTTGTTCTAAATCTTCTTAAATGCTCTATTGGATCTTCTGTCCCCTTATATATAGGTAAAACTGGCATAGAAAAGTGCTTAGGATAAGGCCTTGCAGCAACAATAGGATCCAATGGCTGGTTACACATTTCTTTATAACTGTAAGTGAAACTTGAAGGTTGAATCATCTCAACTTTTGAAACCAACTACTTTACCATATTTGTTAAATTCTGCACTTCTGGATTATTGTTATGTAATATCCCCAGATTCCCTAAGGGAGGGATATAGGTGTGTTGTGGAGCAAGTGCTTGGCTTAGGTTGGAAGCATTGACACTATTATTATATGTGTTACCTTGTGAGAGAGAACAGCTAACATTTGGTGGAATAGAAGCAAAAGTGTTGAAACAAGTAGATTGAGGAGGAAATTGAGAATAATTTTGTGTGACACTACTAGTTAGAGGAACTTGTAAATTCTTGCCAACATTGGTGGTCATAGTAGTGGCACCAGTTGTTTGGTATCTTAAATTATCAAGATGTAAATATTTGGACAAGGGGTTATGTTGATCAAGCCTAGGAGAACTTACTAGAGTAGGAGGAGGAGCTTCAGCTCTTTCGAGTTGAGTCTCTCGCTCCATAGCCCTCAATAACTTATCACTATTAGCTTTCATAAAACCCCAAATATGCTCAAATTATGAGAAGAGGAACCCACCATTAGGTCCTTCAAAAGGATCAAAATTTGTTTCAATTTCATTATTATCTTGTTCTTCTGGATCTATGTTAGGATCCTCTCTATCAATCTGATCATCTTTCGGGGGAACATAATCAGATTCAAGATGCTTCCACTAACTTCTAAGGAAAGGAGCCATTAGAAGAGGTGAAAGGATAGAAGAGAATACTAACAACAAGCACACAAAGAAATATTTTTAAATATGTTATTAATGTTTTAAAACCAAACAAATAAATTAATGATCTTATTTAAAGTTTTAAAAGAAAAGGAGGTGTTCACGTCGGGTTCACCAAATATGTAGAGGGGGAAAACCACCCTACCACGTACGATTCTCTGACTAGACCTACAAGAGAAAGCCTGAGGTGACCATGGGGGTATGTTATTCTCTACACTCGATGTAAAAAAGGGGAAGGGTTCACCAAGAATGGTTTAAGGACTCACTCCAAGTCCACTAGTTTTCAAGAATGTTTGATGTATTCATTTCAAGACAATCACCTATGTTTGGTCTTTCTAGATCTATGCTATGAAATATAAAGGACAATGTAGAAATACAATATGCAAGAAGACAAGAGCTAACCCTAGAATGATTCTTTCTTTGAATGCTTTCTAACCCTAGGGTTTCAAGATAGAAAACCTTCAAGCAAGGGCTCAAGAGAAGATGCACAAACAGTACTAAACCCTAAGTGCACACTATATGTTGTTTTCCTTTCAAATGCCTAGAAATTAAGAGATATTCTTTTATATTAGATCTAGGGTTCAAACAAGAATAACAAACACCCAATAAAATAACCTAAAGACTAATTAGGGCACTTATCTTATCCGATGGTTGATCCTAGCTTTTATCCTTTATCTAGTGATGTCCAATAATTCCTGTTCCTGTAAGATAACTTAGCAAACACTTGAAAAATATAATCAGCATTAGGGGGCATTCTTAGGCCACTATACAATAATGCTTGGAGGCACAATAGTCAAGCCCCCTAGGTCCTTTTAGCTGACCTTTGAAAATAGAAGCGAAAGTTGACCTTTGGAAGATGAACAATCATAGCAGAATACAACATAACATAGCATAAAATGTAACAATATATCTTATATGTAGCCTAGAATACGAATCTAGGGTTTAGGGGTAGCAATTTACCCCCAAATGTGGTTTGGGTGAAATCACACCCTGTAGTAAGTGACCATGATTTTGTAGACTAGTGAAATCATGTCCCGTAGAGATCGAGCATGATTTCATAGAAGCGAGGTAAAAAGCCTTAGATAGATGCAAAATAAAAAGTGCACGATGCAAAAGACTAAAATGTAAATGCAAAAGAGTGAAAAGACCTAGTAGATAGCATAAAAGCAGATCCAAGGATAGAGACCTCCAAGTAGTAAAAATCCTCCTTAGGGCTCCAACACTAATCCACCAACAAGGCAATCCAATGCAATAGAAATAGAGCTTCAACATATTATATTCCACACTTGCGAGTTAGCTTGCTTGTAGAAGAAAACAATTCACTTAGAGATCACTTGAAGAAAGAAGTGCACAAGAAGAAGAGAGCTTAGATCACGTATAAGAATTACTTGAATCCTTGTTACTCTCAAAATATGATTTCAAACCCTCCTTATATAGTGGATTTGAAAGTGGAATGGGTGGAAAAAACCAAGGAAAGTCGATGCCAAACATACCAACTTTAAAAATTAGGGTTTCCTTGGGAGAAAACCCTAAAATGTGAAATCATGCCCCATAAAGGCCGACCATGATTTTGCACTATGTGAAATCATGCCCCATCAAGGGCGACCATGATTTCATAGAAAGAGGAGAAAAACCAAAAGGAAGGGAGGAGAAACCTAGCCCTTGCCCTAGGCAAGTCTAAGGGGTCTCTTTGTGATGAGGCCAAGAATTGCCTCATTCATGATATATTTTGGGGTATCATAAACTACCATATAAATATTATGTTATGTTATTTTGTGCTAATTATATGGTTTTAATGCATTATATATTAATGTTTGCATGATTAAATTGTATAGGAGCATATTACTCTATTTTGATAATTTTCTGCATTTTGTGACTATTTTTGACATGATTTTTTTGGTGAAAATAGCATAGAAAAATAAATCAAATAAGCATGTTCAGATCCTAACTCCAACATATTTGAAGTCCCATCCCATTTAAAAACCAAAATTTTCAAGTGATTTGGCATCAAAATAATCTCTGTTGCAAAATAGGGTAGTAACAAGTTTTGTGCAGCATGCAAAAAAAAACCAAGTGTCACATTAAAGGAGCACCTTGAAGTTGTCAATAAAATCATGATAAAATGCATGGAATGTGTTCACAAGGATCAAAGAAGACCTCTAACCCACTTGGATGCATTCCCACATGGTCTAAATGGATAGCAACATGACATAACAGAGCAGGGATAGTTGTGCAACATTGTTGCACTGTTTCAGTTTTATTAATTAGTAGATAAAATGTCTATTTCAAAAATTAAAACATTGTGTGTTGTTGTATATTACCTCACAATTATGTTTGAATAATTTTCCCACCCTTAAACTAGTTTTAAATCCAATTTGGTACCAAATTCCTAGGACTGCAAAAAAATGTAAACTACAGAAAACAACTCATACAAAATGTAGCAAGCTGTCACTTTATTGGATGACCTGGAATTTGTCATAAAAACATGTAAAAATGGTTGGAACCATATTTTTAGGGATAAGTCAGATGTTCTATATGGTTACAACCATTTTTTTTGCCATTTTGATCGTAAATGAGCGTAAAGCATATTGCATTGTCAAATATTCTAAAGAAGCTTCAGAATAAGGGGGAAAAAGCTAGTTTTAGCCCAAACAAAAAATATAGCACCCAATTTGGTAGGGAAAGGATATTTTGATATGGAGACAGATGTATAAGACTATTTATAACCTTTTACAACTCACTCCCACCACTGTAGATGCATCCCAAGGACCAATGAACAATTTTGTAGCACATATTATCCTAAATTTAGACTAAGTCAGTTGTGAAGCTGGTAGTAAATCATTGATACATATCAACATAGTTGATATTGAGCATGAGGTAATATAATAGACTAGTATAAATAATAGAGCTACCTTATTGGTTGAGTTGGTAGTTTATAGTAGGAGAGTAAGTAGTAGCAGCAAATAGGATTTGATAGTGCAGTATTTTCCTATAACAGTTCAACATGTTTTGATAGAATTAAAGTGTAGAGTTTTTAAATTTATTTTTTGAAGTTCAGTGAGTGTTTTAAGTAGTTAGGGAGTGTTTTCTTACCTTATTTTGGATCGTAGAGCAAGGGCCCAATTTCAGGCCTAGAATGAGGACTAATTAATGATAGGTTTTTCTAAATATTTGTAGTAGTTTTAGCAGAATGCTTGTCAATTCTTGTTTCTTGTTAATTGAATGTACTAACCCCTGTTTATGAGTTAATGCAATGTTTTTATATTTTCAAATTGTAATTTTGTTTAGAATATGTGTATAGTTAGCTGAAAAGTAACATAAAATTATAGTTCCTCTATTTTTATCTATTTTAGCAGTTTTACCAGTTTCCAGCAACTTTTATTTTATTGTCAGTCACTGTAGTAGAAGCTTGACAACCTTCTATAGCAGGACACTAACAGGTGTTTTTAGCATGAATGTCTCTATTTCCAAGAATCATTTCAATTCTGAAAATGTAATTTAGGTTTTATTTTCAACAAGTTTCTAATTCATTCATTTCCATTTTTACAATTGTAATCTAGGTTTTGATTCAGCATGATTTCAATTTAGCAATTTCAATTTCCTACACTTATAGTTAATTCTCATTTTCTACAACTTAGAATTAGTTTTCAATTCTTGAAAGTTAATTTAGTTTCCATTCTACATATTAGGTTTAGTGTGACACCAAAAGGCTAAACCAACATCTATTTCACCGAATAAATGCTTGTAACTTGAATGTTTGAATTGTAATCTGCCCAAACCTTCTATCGTAGATAGCCTTGGACACCACCTCAAATTTGAAAAATCATAAGATTAAATGATGATAATAATGAAACTCATAATTTTTGGTGTCATTGTTGAGGACCACAATGTTTTTTTTAAATAAAGGGGTAAAAATTTATTGATAAGAAGTCTGGATTACAGAGTACAACTGAGCTTCCAACTAGGACTCAAATAAACAACCAAACAAGCTAAAACCACTAGACTAGAATGACACCCATAAAAGACAACAAGAAAAAACCACATTAAGTTTGTACATCCTTGTGGATCAACTCCCATAGGCATTGAGAGTCCCTAGACGGGATACTCTCCCAATTATTGATACTCCAAGGATCCAAGCAGCTCAGAAGCCCTTTTGGCCAAGTAATCAGCAACCACATTCCATTCCCTTGGAATGTGCACAAAGTATATAAATTCAAACTCTTCACTTTAATAATCTGAACGGCTACAAAGGCCAACTGTCAATTAACTTCCTCCACCCTTTTACTGTTTAAAATATTAACCATAATTTGAGAGTCAGACTTGCAGATAATCCTATGCCAGCCAAGAGAAAATCCCCTCTGCAAGGCCTCAAGAATTATAAGAGCTTCCATAAATTTTTTGGAGTGAAAACCTTTATAAATTGAAAAGAAAAAACTGACACCACCAGTAGAATCTCTCCCAACACAGCCAATGCCAGCATGTCTAGGATTACCCCTGGAAGATCCATCAATATTAATTTTTAAAACTCCTCTAGGAGGTGGCCTCCACCTACCATATCTCCTAATCTTCTTGCTGAGCTGAGGAAACCTACTAGGGCTAGAAGAGTTCACAGCATCCCCAAAGATACCAAGTGTTTGCTATACCTTCTCCTCCCTAGAATCCAAAAGAGGGTCCACATCACATTTGCTATGGATGGTTTCCTAAACCATATACATGATCCTTTGCTAGATCTATTGAACAACCAAATAACTGCCCTAAAATATGCACTGGTTTTGTTCGAGCCAAATTTACCAGATGATGCAAGAAGGGCCCAAATTCCAAGCCACCCAAAGGAAGGGGGCCTTGGTCGGAGGTCTGCCCAGACTACTCCAAAAATCCACCAGGAATAGCACATGAAAACATGGATGGTTCCAAGTGCTCCACCAACAGTGCCAAATGTCTCTGGCAAAGGAGCATTGGAAAAATAAATGAGAAGATTCATCCTCATTCTTACTGCAAAGGACACAAAAAGAGGGACCTTGAAATCCCCTCTTCCTCACATTATCCCGAGTGAGGCATTTATTATGAGCTACAAACCAAAGAAATAAGTTACATTTTAGCTAGGCAAATTTGTTCCACACATTTTTCTACCAAGTGACAGGAAGACTCCCATACTTTTGCTTATCAAGAACCTGATAACCATAGGCTACCAAGTAGGTTCCCTTAGGATCAGGGTTCCAAGCCAGAATATCTTTACCCCTAAATGAATAACAAGGCCTCCTCATAAGAATAATAGCAAGCACCACTCTGTCCTTGGAAATTCCCCATTAGGGCCATTCTTGCGGATCTTTCCACCTTTACATCTCCATATTTCCAAAATATTGGATTTTTTTAAAGTCCTCCACATGAGACTAGCCTGCTTCCAAGAAAAAAATGCTTAGGGAATGTAACCTAGGATATTTATTCAATATAGGAGGGTGACCATCCCAATAATCCTCCCAAAAAAGAGCATTTGATCCCTGATTGCAAATCTAGAACAAACCCTGCTTGATTAAATTAGCTCCTCTTTTTAGAGTGTCCCAGATAACTAAACCTTTCCCAACCAAGCTGACTCTAGGGATCTCAGCCTCAGAAATATCTCTCAAATATTTACAAGATAATATTTTAGCCCAAATATGATCTTGAGAGGCACACCATCTCCAATAAAATTTTACATCCAAAGCCTACCCAAAAAGAGTTGTCTGTCGCAACCCAAGGCCTCCCTCTTGCACCGACCTACATATAGAATCCCACCTAACAAAAATCCATTTAGATTGATCAAGTTTTCCAGACCATAAAAACTATCTTGACAAAGCATCCATGTCCTTGATGAAGTGAGAGGGAGCTATTTGTACAAAACATCTATAAATGGATAAAGCTTGAACAACAGATTTTAAAAGCAACACTCTACCTGCAGTGGATAGCCATATGAAATTCTAGTGATTCACCTTCCTTCTAAACTTATCAAGCATAGACTTCCAAGAAGATATAGGTAGAGTATGAGATGAAATTGGAATACCAAGATAAATGAAGGGGGGAGTCCCAACCTAGAATTTTAGAATGCGAGCAATCCTGGCTTGAATAAGAGGAGGGGTATTGAAGAAGAAAATAGAAGACTTGTTCTCATTAATCAACTATCCAGATGCACCAAGATATATGTCAAGAGACTGTCTAATATTGCCAGCTTCCCTGGTAGTGGCAACTCCAAACAAAGTAGTATCATCAACAAATTGAATGTGGGAAAGAGGTGGCAAACTACTATCCCACTTCCACCCTTGAATGAGACCCTACATGAATTGAGACTTGAGCAATATTCCCAACCCTTCCACCATAATGATAAACAAATAAGGAGATAAAGGATCTCCTTGCCTCAATCCCCTTGAGGCCTCAAACAGCTCTTATGGTTTATTATTAACAAGAATGGAGAATGAGGAAGAAGAAACACAACTCATCACCCATCTAATCCATTCCTCCTCAAATCCAAAAGCAGCAAGAAATTTCTAAAGAAAGGACCATCTGACCCGATCATAGGCTTTGGCCATGTCCAACTTAATGAATATAGTTTTCTCCTTAGAATTTTCCATCAAGTGAATATCTTCTGTAGCAATAACAACCCCATCCAAGATTTGTCGGCCAACAACAAACCCTCATTGCTCCTCAAAGATGATTTTGCTCAACCATATCTTCAACCTCTCAACAATAATTTTTGTGATGATATTATAAACAACATTGCAAAGAGCAATAGTCCTAAAAATATCCAAGGAATTTGCTACCTCTTTTTTAGGTATAAGCACCACAAAGGTAGAATTTAGGGTCCTTAGCATCTGTTTGTTCTTTTGGTACTCATTGACCACCTCTAAAAGATCAAATTTTATTAAATCCCAAAACTCCTGATAAAACTCAATCGGGAATCCATCTGGGCCTGGGGATTTTCCTTTTTTCATCTTGAAAACAACATTTTCCAACTCCTCAAGGGAAATTGGACCCATCAAGTGCTCATTCATCTCTCTAGAAATAATCGCTGGAATACAGTTTAGAATAAGCTTTTCATTCTCATCATCTAATAGGGATTCCTCCTTGAAGAGAGAGGAAAAATACCTCTTAGTCTCTTCTAAAATATCCCTGAAAGAAGAGAGCAGGGCACCCTAAGAATTCACAAGATATGTAATTAGGTTACCATTATGGCGAGCCTTAACTAAGTTATAAAAGAAGTTTGTGTTCATATCCCCTTCCTAAAGCCAATCGACTCGAGCTTTTTATTTCCAAAAAATTTCTTCCCTCAGTTCCCATTCAACAAGGTCTTTTGCAGCCTCATATTCCTCAATAAGAAGCTCCTTCGTGAATACCTGATCTCTAATCTTCCTTGAAGCTTCTTCCATCCTCCTAAGAGCTGCCAGCTTAGCCAAGGAAAGGTTCCCAAAATTTAGTCTATTCCATCTCTTCAATTTATGTTTTACAAATTGTAGTCACTTCATAAAGGAATACATAGCAGTGCCATGAGGAGGTTTGCCAGTGGTCCACCAGCCTCACATGAAATCATGAAGCTTAGGATCATGAAGCCACATAAGTTGAAACTTAAAGGAGGGATTCTTTTTTAGCCCTAACTCCAAAGCAAAGAGTTTGATAGGCCAATGATCAGATCCCCTACCCTCTAGAATCATAGAACTAGCACTTTTGTTATTACCCATCCAATAACTGGATATCAAAAACCTATCTAGTCTCTCTGAGATGGAAGCTTCCCCACACCTTCTATTGTGCCAAGTAAATATCCCATTATCTGGCTTGATGTCAACCAAGTTTAGGGCCTGGATATGAGCACTGAAGATAGAATAAAAAGGCTTGATACGGTCCACCCCACCATGTTTCTCCTCCAGACAAGTGATAGAGTTGAAGTCTCCAACCAAAATCCATTGTTACAGGGGAACCAAACTTCTCACAAAGCAAATGTGCTCCCACAAATTCACTTTACCATTGTAATCAATAGGAGCATACACATTTTTAAGTAGGATGGTTTCACCAAATTCATTATCATGCCCGACCATCGAAATAGACCATCTGCTGGAAATCTAAGTAAGAGGGGATATCTTAACTAGATCCCATAAACAAGTGACACCACCAACATATCCACATGCACCAATACACTAAAATTACCCCCTTCTACACAACTTGGGAGTAATATTAAACATACTATCAATAGCCAATTTAGTCTCCTAAATAAACACCACATTCGAAGAATGCACACGAACCAAATCATGAACAACTTTTTTTTGGGGGATGTTGTTCAACCCCCTTACATTCCATGAGAGGATAATCATTTTTGGGGGTTATAAAAATAGGAGTCCAATGTTCTCACCAATCCTGACTCCACCAAATTCTCCCCCATTCACTTAATTTTATCTTGGTCCTTCTTCCTACCCACCTTCATATTCTTATCCGAAAAACTTTTTTTAATTATTTTCTACTGCAATCCCAACACCGTAGGAGTTTTGTAGTCCAAGGATGACTGCATCAGTGCCTGAGTAGGAGAGGGCATAACTAAATCTGTACCACTTTCCAAAATAGTTTTCCTTATAGGACTAGACCCAACCATGTCCCCTATACTCATATCCAAAGCCCTTTCTTCTTCATTTAAACCCCTAGATCTGATTCCTTAAGTTCCCCCTCAAGAAGAGATATCTGATTTGGCCTTGTTATATTTGCATTAGGTAGCAACATTTTAGATATCTCTATGAACTGATAAAGATCATCTAATATTTCAAAATGGTTGAGTAGAGCATCTGGCTGGCTATCCTTAAGGTCTTTGTTTGTCCTTCATCCTTTGTTTCAGGCTTTTACTAGAACAAAACCTTCCTTATCCCGTTCCCCTTCCTTTATCGAGGCTTTTCCTTTATCAAAAATTTGTCCAGACCAAGAGAGCCCATGATTTGAAGCCACAAGCGGGACAAACTTAGGGCATTTTCTTTGTAGGTGGCCATATTCATGGCAAATCTGACAATAAAATGGAAGAGCTTCATAGTCAAGTTTTTGAACCTATGTAGTTGATCCAAATTGTATTTCAATAGAATCTGGAATAGGATTATTTAAGTCAATTTCAACACAAATATGAGCAACAGAGATTACCTTTTTATCCATTGTATGTTGTGACGGTCCAATCGACTTCCCAAGCAAAAGGGCAATCTTATGCAAGATATCAGTTCTCTAGAATTCCAATGGGAGCCATGGAAGCCGTACCCATACTAGAACCTGCGACGGCCGCTCCTCTGATGGGTTGAAACCCACATGCCAGGGTTTAATAAAGAGTCCCACTTGGTTATAGAAATAAGGACCCTCTTCAAATGCTTTGTTACGATCTGCAATACAAGAGAAAACCACCATAAAATAGTTGTTCGCACTTAGCATCACCTCCACATCACCTTCGGGATTCCAAGTCTTCCTGACCCAAGCCTCCACAAAGGGGAGAGAAATTTGGATGCCCAAAATTTTTTCAATAAGTACATGTTTGGTTAGATACTCCACATCTTCTGCCACCAAGTTTGGTTGAACCACTAGAACTGGCCTAGCTTCACATTGTTCCAAACATCCATTGTTCTTTAACAAGTGGTTCTTGACATGCATTGGAAAATCATGTTCCTTCCAGTCATTTTTAGATGAAAAAAAATCATAAGCATGCACTCTCTATGTCGGACCCGATGCCATCACGACATTCCTCCAAATTTTCAGACCTCCTCCGAAAGCTGCTGCCATCCCCACAGAGCAGTTTTTCTTCATCAAACCCTAGCAGAGTAGTTTTTCCTCATCATTTCCTAGCAGATGCTTTGGAAAAGAGATTATTGAATACTTAAGCATTCATTAAAAATGAATAAGTACTTAATATTTCACACATTAATGGTCAAAACCTTGTCGAGGAACACAATGTTGTTAGAGGGTAAAAGCAACCCAATAATTGTTAAGTGTGCTAAGTTGTGAACTTCAAAGTGAAATCTGGATAAATGACTGGTATAAGTAACAATTTTTGGTAAATTACATTTTAGAACATTTAGAAAACAAGCAAGAAACCACAGGGAGGTGATCTTCACACTTAGGGGGTGAATTGCCTATGTTTGAAATTCTTGATAAAATTGAAAAAAATTCATCATCCTCATTGTCAGGAAGCATAAGATCTCTTGAAAAACATTTAGAGGAGCCATCTACTAGTATTGCCCTTTTTGTATCCATATCTTCAGGGTAGTATAAATAAATTTGTACCAGGTTTTGGGAAGACATCATGGCAAATATACAAGACTATCCCTAAAAAAATATCTATATCAGCTATTTGTAGCATTTGTTCATAGGGACATATCACTGATAAATGCCATTTACTTCCACAATTCAAAAATTTCCTAGAGACACAAAATTTGTTGCCTGGTTTGAATTTTTCTCAAGAGAGATCCCAACAACAACAAATAGAGCAGGTAAAACAACCACCACTTCTAGCCCAACCTGTGGCCAATCTGAATAATACAAGATAGGCAACCCCTATCTATGTAGTTGAATCTGATAAAAATACTACAGTAAATGTTATTGACTGCAGCAACATCCAACTATGCTCAAGCAAGACCTTACCTGAGCTTGTTCCACCCATTATTGAAGAGATAAAATTCAATGGAGAAACACAAGAATCCTTTAGTCCAGAAACACATAAATCAACCCTGGATAAAGGGGAAGAAGAAATAGAAAAGCTGCACATAGAAAATTTACTTCCATTGAACTCCTTAGTAAGCAAATACGAAGGGGTAAATTCTGTCCTCCTAGGAATGAAACAAATTGAAGTACAACCAGGAAAATTCTTGAACATTATTAGTTGGTTGACTAAAGAACAAAAAGTAAAATTGTTTGCTATTTTGAAACAACATTTCAATACCTTTGCATGGAAATACAAAGATATGTCAGGAATTCATCCTGATGTATGCACTCATAGGATATATATTGAAAATGTTAAACCTGTGAAACAACTACAAAGACAATTGAATCCTACCTTAAGAGATATTGTCAAAACTAAAATAAAAGAACTCTTAGAGGTTAGATTAATTTATTCAATTTTTGATAACCGATGGGTTCCTCCATTGGTTATTATTCCAAAGAAAAATGGAAAACTGAGAGTGTGTGATGATTATCAAGGACTAAATAAATTCACACATAAGGACCATTTTCCATTACCATTTATTGATCAGATGTTAGATACACTCAGTTTCACACTGTATGAACTGATTTATGGTAAGAAACCACCTTTTTCTATTGAATTTGGGTTACTAACATTTTGCACATCTTTGGAAATTGGTATTGAATTATTGCAAGTACAGATTGACAGGATTCTACAACTTAATGCATTTGATGAACTTTGGTTGGATGCATTGCATCAAACTAAAGTAATCCAAGAGCAGCAAAATTTGTGGCATGATAGTCATATTCAACAACAAAAATTTTAGCAAGGAGATTGGGCTTTATTGTTCAATTCTTGTTATGAATATTTTCCTGGGAAGTTGCAGACTAGGTGGCTTGGACCATACTTGATTACAAAAGTATTCAGAAATGGAGCAGTGCTTCTTTCTCCTATTGATGATTCATGGAGGAAGTTAGTGGTGAATGGACATTGCCTTCGGGTATACCATGCACCATTAACTGAAGAAGAGTTCTTGAAGGAGATTGAGAAATTGGATGTATACATGTTGGAAGAGACTTTGTCTTCCATGTCAGATTTAGAGTGATGCTAAAAAGTTTGAAAAAATAAAAAAGAGAGAAAAGAGAGATGAAAGAGAGTTGAAAAAAAGAGAAAAAGAGAGAAAAAAAGAGAAAAGAAGAAAAAAAGGAAAAATTGCAGCATAAGGCATGTCCCACAAAAAGAGGATACATGAGGACATGCATCAATTTCAGTAGGGAGGAGGAACAATGAAGTCAATACTTCATTTCCAGCAATAAGGAGGCAATGATGACATGAGAAGATTCTTACTGCTCATATGGAAAGAAAGGTTGCATCATTGTTGCTACTTTCAGGCAAAAAAATATGTTTTCATACAGAAAATATTGATGTGCTTTTTGCAGAATAAGGATTGTTCTTATCCAAATAAAAATGAGAGACATTCTCTCTCATTGAAGCCTCATGAGAGACATTCTCTCTCATTGAAGCACTTGAAAAAAATAGAAGTTGGTTGAAAACCAGAAATGGCAGCCTCTTCTAATGAAAAAAGGGAAAAAGATAGAAGTTGGTTGAAAACCAGAAATGGCAGCCTCTTTTGATGAAAAAAATAAAAAGAAAAAAAGAAAAAAATGAATAATTCAGTAGTGAAAACCTTCTCGGAGGCGCTACTGAATTAAGGCTTACATGAAAACTGGTTTTTGGTATGTTTTCCTTGTTGATCCACCCATCATTGTTCCACCATTGTACAAATATCACCTACTACACATGTGTTGTTTTTGGTTTCAAAAAAATCAGCTAACAATCATTGAAAACAACCATCTGCAAGGTGTATGATAATTGTTCAGATCAGTAGGTAGGTGTTTCTTGCATTTTTATCATTGTAGGCATTTAGTATGTAGTGTATAAAAATCACTAGTTAGCATAGAAACATTCATAGGGTTTGGCAAAACCAAAATATCCCACCTGTCCAGAGGAAAAACAAGAAGAATTCCCTATTGTTCTGCAAATTGTAGGTTTTTATGGGCAGAAAAAGAAAAATGGGTGAAAATTGTAGTCCCATGAAATTAAAGTACAATTTTGATTGCATATCCATACAAATATTTCATAGAGCTTCAGAATGATACCAAGCTCTAGAATGAAAATGTTGTTCTATTTATTTTATAGCAGAAAAATGTAGAGCTTCGAAACGAGCAGAGCTTCGGAATGAGAAATAACTTTGAAATGAGAACCTGGTAGATTCAAAATTCAAATTGCATGATGTAATTTGAAATTTGAGAATTCCATATGGCGTGTGTGTGGGGTGATGAGAAAATTAGTTTTTATGTCACACCGTCCAAAGTAGTCATAAGGTCAAGGCACAAGTTTTAGAAATATTAAAGAGAAGGGTGGCACATTGTGAAGCGCAACTTGTAACTTTTGATGCTGGAGAGGATATTGCAAAATTTTTGTTGAGGTTATCAGAGTAGAATAAAAAGGAAGCAACACCAAAAAATAATCCACAACTTCCTCCTCAATTTGCAGAGCCTACCCTAGAACAACAATCAGAGGTAATTGCACCTGTACAAGATTTTGTTCTGATAAATCCTGCATAAAATGAGGAACCATTAGCAATGAGAGCAGGTGAATAAGAAATAGATGCAAATCAGAACTCTCAATAGGGTGGAAACACTACAATAATGGATGAGCATCAATTTTCTCAGTAGGAAGTCCAGCTGAATGCCCATCCAATGATGCACATCAACAAGAAAGGCAAACACCACCAAAGAAAGAGGCCACAGACATTCAAGAGGCTGAGAAACAAGTAAGTATAAATCTGCATCAAACCTCTGAACAAAATTTTCCATCGGTTATGCATAAAGTTGAAACGACAAAAATTGGGGTGCAAGTGGATTTGTTGTCAAAGAACCAACCAGTAGTTAGGCCCCCAAACACAATTCCATTGGAGAAGTACAATGAAGATATTGCTAAATGGGTATTAAGATGTCAAAAATTGGAAACCCAAATTGCAGCTTTGAAAAATTTGGAGCAACAAGGTGAAGCTAAAACTACAGAAGTGAATAGGTTATAGGAACAGGTACAATATCTCTGCTAGGCTACTAAATACTTAGTCCAATGTAGGAGGCCAGCTAGGTTTTACAGTTTGATCCTGAAGGAGAAGTACCTTCATTGGCAGATAATGAGGATTCACTCTAACCTTTCCTATAACTTAAACACTGCTGAGGAGTTTTTAGATGCTTACTTGCACAACCCAGAAGAACAAAAGAATTTAATGTGTGAACTATTCCTGCACAAGTTTTTCATGATAGAGGATGTGGAATTCCTACCTCATATTTTTATAGGGGATGTACAACTGAGGTCTTTTGTGTCCACTCTACAAAATTAGATATACTGGGACCAGGAGAAGAGGTAGAATAAGGAGATTGAGCTAAAAGTTGAACTTCTGATAAGACATATTCAACCAAACTACAAAAATCCCCACAAGTTAGCACTTTAACATGATAAATAAGCCAGATATCAGGTTCACCTATCTGAATAATCTCAAGGAGTGTCTGACTCATTTCCAAAAATTTTGTGCAGGAAATTTCACCAATGCTTTATCAGCTTAAAAAGTTAGGTGGGCAAAATTGCCAATATCTTTGCAAAAAAGGGAACCCATCTCACCAAACAACCTATTGTGATCTAGAAGAAGAGCAGAGGGTGTAATACAGACCATCCTAACACTGAAACATCAATGGATAGGTCTAAGGTACAGATTGCCTATCATCATAACCCCTGTCCCTTATTATTTTGACAGTGATCCTCAATCGGATGAGCAGTTCCAGGATTGGCTCAGGAAGCTACAGAAGAGTAGAGGATACTATACAGGGGATGTATTGTTTTGGGAGAGCTGGAATCAATAAATGGATCTATGTGCCTCTGTAGCCCTACAGAATGCATGAGGGCATGCATTAGATTAGGTTGGGGGGAGAATGATGAGGCCAGGAATTACCTCATTCATGACATATTTTGGGGTATCATAAACTACCATATAAACCTTATGTTATGTTATTTTGTGCTAATTAGATGTTTTGGATGCATTATATATTAATGTTTGCATGGTTAAACTGTATAGGAGCATATTACTCTGTTTTGATAGTTTTCTGCATTTTGTGACTATTTTTGACATGATTTTGTTGGTGAAAATAGCATAGAAAAATAAAGCAAATAAGCATGTTCAGATATTTGGCTAACTCCAACATATTTGAAGTGTCATCCCATTTCAAAACCAAAGTTGTCAAGTGATTTGGCATCAAAATAATCTCTGCTGCAAAATAGGGCAGTAACAAGTTTTGTGCAACATACAAAAATAACCCAGCTATCACATTAAAGGAGCACCTTGAAGTTGTCAAGAAAAGCATGGGAAAATGCATGGAATGTGTTCACAGGGACCAAATAAGACCTCTGACCCACTTGGATGCATTCCCACATGGTCTAAATGGACAACAACATGGCATAACAAAGCAGGGACAATTGTGCAGCACTGTTGCACTATTTCAGTTTGATTAATTAGTAAATAAAATGTCCATTTCAAAAAGAAAAATATTGTGTGTTGTTGTCTATTACCTCACAATGATGTTTGAATGTTTTTCCCACCCTTAAACTGGTTTGAAATCCAATTTGGCACCAAATTCCTAGGACTATGCAGAAAACTATAAACTACAGAAAACAACTCATACAAAATCCAACAAGCTGTCACTTTATTGGATGACCTAGAATTTATCATCAAAAATGTGTAAAAATGGTTGGAACCATATTTTGAGGGATAGGGAAGATGTCCTATCCAGTTACAACCACTTTTTTGGCTATTTTGATTGCAGGTAAGCGTAAAGCATATTGCACTGCCGGATATTCCGAAGAAGCTTCAGAATAAGGGGAAAAAGCCAGTTTTAGCCCAAACGAAGAATATAGCACCCAATTCGGTAGGGAAAGGATATTTTGAGATGGATACAGGTGTACAAGACTATTTCTAACCTTTTCCAACTCACTCCCACCACTGGAGATGCATCCCAAGGACCAATGAACGTTGTTGCAACACATATTATCCTAAATTTAGACTAAGTCAGTTGTGAAGCTGGTAGCAAATCACTGATACACAACAACACAATTGATCTTGAGCATGAGGTAATGTAATAGACTAGTATAAATAATAGATCTTCCTTATTGGTTGAGCTAGTAGTTTATAGTAGGAGAGTAAGTAGTAGCAGCAAATAGGATTTGATAGTGCAGTATTTTCTTGTAACAATTCAGCATGTTTTGATAGAAATAAAGTGCAGAGTTTTTATGTTTATTTTGTGAAGTTGAGTGAGTGTTTTAAGTAGTTAGGGAGTGTTTTCTTACCTTCTTCTGGATCGGAGAGCAAGGGCCCACTTTCAGGCCTGGAAGGAGGACTAATTAATGATAGGTTTTTCTGATATCTTTGTTGTAGTAGTTTTAGCAGAATGCTTGTCAATTCTTGTTTCTTGTTGATTGAATGTACTAACCCCTGTTTCTGAGTTAATGCAATGTTTTTATATTTTTAGATTGTGATTTTGTGTAGAATGTGTGTGTAGTCAGCTGACAAGTAGCATAAAATTATAGTTCCCCTATTTTTCTCTATTTTAGTAGTTTTACCAGTTTCCAACAACTTTTATTTTGTTGTCAGTCACTATAGCAGAAGCCTGACAACCTTCTACAACAAGACACTGACAGGTGTTTTTAGCATGAGTGTTTCTATTTCCAAGCATCATTTCAATTCTGCAAATGTAATTTAGGTTTTATTTTCAGCAAGTTTCCAATTCAGTCATTTCCATTTTGCAATTGTAATCTAGGTTTTGATTCAGCATGATTTCAATTTAGCAATTTCAATTTCCTGCACTTGTAGTTAATTGTCAATTTTTGCAACTTAGAATTAGTTTTCAATTCTTGCAAGTTAATTTAGTTTCCATTCTACATATTAGGTTTAGTGTGACACCAAAAGGCTAAACCAACATCTATTTCACCGAATAAATGCTTGTAACCTGAATGTTTGAATTGTAATCTTCCCAAACCTTCTATCATAGATAGCCTTGGACACCACCCTAGATTTGACAAATCATAAGATTAAATGATGACAATAATGACACTCATCACTTTGAAGGACTTAGGGAAAATTACTCACTTAAGTGGGTCAATTTTCTATGTCTACACACACATCTACACATACACACAGACACACATATACACTTAGAATTAGTCTAAGTCATAATTGCACCTCTTAATTAAGCATTATTTCATTTAATTTCACTTTTTGTAACTTTCATTTCCTGCAAACAAGACTAAGAAAACAGAATAAAAGTTAAACGATTAATAATTATGGAATAATCTATATGGGGTTTACTATTCTTTAAATCTAACTTGGATTGACAAATTAAGTGTATGAGATACAACTCGACACTTGCCTTGATAATTCATATTGACTAACAATTGTTTAGATACAAAAAATGCAGGTGACATGTAACATGAGACATATGTTCATTGGCTAGGCATGAAGTTACTAGTTTTTTTTATCAAAGGAAGTCCCCCTATAGATGAAAGTGCAAGTGCCTACTTGAACTTGTAATCCTTTTCTATTGGGTAAACCTATAGCATGAGGGAAAAGGAATATGTTAACCAACTCTATGAAGGGATCTAGATTTAGATGAATTAAGTTAATTTATTCTTTGGAAGAGGATTGGGGATCATTTCCTAAGTTTATAATGGATACTTCTAATACTTATTTCCCTTTAGTGGATGGAAATGTTGGCTGAAGTGAGGGACAAAAGTTAAAATTTTGTTGAATATCTATAAAACTACACAAGGCAAAGGGCTCGAGATCTCCCAAGATATGGATAATCGTACCTTGATATTCATACTTTAAGCATTGATGTAAGGTAGATGGTACTGCTTTCATGGAATGTATCCAAGATCTTCTAAGAAACATGTTGTATGTTACATCGCATGATATAACATAGAAAAGGATGTTAAAAACACATGGACCTACATTTAAAGATAAATTTATGGTGCCTATGACCTCTATTTCTTCATTATCAAATGCTCTAATGACAAGATATGATTTTTGCAAGTATTTTGTGCTCAAGTCAATTTTTTATAAAAATTTGACATTGAAAATATTTAAGGCCAATCCATTGTCTACTAGGACTCTTTTGATATGTTTATCCCCTATTTGGGCTATTATACAAAGAGATGAATATCCTAATATGGTTTTGAGGGGTGTGTTTGTCTTGTGAAATGCTAAGATAGCACTGTTAATCCTAACAAATCTGACTATATTAGTAATATCATTAGGGGATAAGTCTTGAGGGACTTCTTGCTCACTTAAGAGTTTGAACAATATTTCTCTATGAGTAGGCGATGTTTTTAGCAACTCTAGAAGAGAGATTTTTGTGGGTATGTTTTCTAGTTTTTGGAAAATATCAAAAGAGTGTAAGGTGTTATAAAGGGTTGTGAGGACTAAAGGTGATATGTTACAAAAATTTACTCTAATATTACACTGAATGACTAAATTTGGTTGTTCGATAGATTGATTTTTGACCTGTTGTCTAGTTATTGCATAAGATGGTTTTGAAAAATGAATGGTACCTACAAAATTTGTGGACTTTTGATCATGTGTTATTAAGGGATTTAAAAAAAAATCTAAATTTCTATTAGGAGTATCTTTTTGGTTAAATACTATCTTTCCTTCTTCTATAAGATCTTGGATGAGGTTTCTCAAAGTAATGCACTTGTTTTTTGTGCGTGCTTATGTGTGGTGATAATTGTAGTGTTCAACATGCTTATACCAATAGGGTAACTCTTTGGTAGTATCCCAAGGTCAGATAGGTGGGAGGTTTATAATTTTTGAACCAAGAAGCATCTTTAACATGGATTTTTTTATTCTTCTTAGTATTTGTATATTTTCATTTGGACTTGTCTTGTCTTGATACTACTAACTTTTGAGAAGTATCTTGGGTAGTATTTACATTGTTGTTTTTATGGGAATCTGTTACACCATATCCTATGACATGTTTTTTTTTGTATTGAACTTTGTTGGAATAGTTTTCTTCCTCTTTTTTATAGCTAAGTTGTCTTCACCTTATGAGAACGACTTCTACCCTCTTGGCCATTTCCATGACTTCTTTGAAAGAGGTAATGTTTGTCATCTCTAAAGGGTAAGATAATTGCTCATGAAGTATTTGATGAAGATGTGTAAAATTTCCTTAGGGTGAGAAATATATTGAATTCTTCCCACCAAGGCCCTTCATTTAATCTAAAAAATGTTCATTCTTGGTTTTTTTGAGATGGTATAGGTCATCTATGATAAAATTTTCTTCCATGTAAACTGAAAAGTGTTTAAAAAAGGCTTCCATAAGCTCCTTGAAATTTTTAATGGAATGACAAGGTATTTGAAAAAACCATTCCAAATCCAATCCACTAATACTTTTAGGAAATAACCTAGGAAGCAACTTCTCATCATGGTTGATGTTAGTCACTACATGCTATTTGAAATAGTTTCAAGTGATTAATGAGATCTTGTTTTCCATTGTACATTTGAAAGTTAGGAGTTTCAAGGCTATTTAGAAAAGGACGATTTAATATCATGGGATCCAATGGTTTATTATAGAACTAATCAAAATAATATTTTTGCTTTGATGACCCTTGAAGGGAAGATATTTAGCATTAATGTTTTAAAATTTGTTAGTTAGTAGGTATGGCATAATAGGTAAATTCAAAGGGGGTTGTGAAATATCTTGAGATAGAAAATGAAAGTTCATAAAATATGAAGTAGTTTGATTAGATTTTATAGGGGGAGGGGCAAAACTGACCTATAAATCATGAGATAAAAAAGTATTTGTATAATTGAGGTTTGGAATAGGTATTGTGATGCTAGGGGATGATGTTAAAATTGGTATGCACATAACAAGCACACCTATGTATATGGTTGGAGGAGTTGTGGAATTAGTGGGGTTTGTCATAGCCACATTAAGACTAACAAAGTTGTTATGATTTTCATTCATTATGATAGTGGATTTTCCATTAAATTGTTCAAGATTATCATGAGGTATGGATGGTTATTTTCTATTTTTTCAATTTTATCTCTAAGGATATATAGGAAGATATCTTTATTCCTTTTAATATAATCTCTAATGTTATCTAGAGAGTTAAAATTGATTCTCTCTATAAGGTGTTCTTCTTCCTTAATTTCATGGTTTGGCCAAGGATTTTTCACTTGGTTTTCATATTCACGGGTAAATACTTCATAAAATGAAGATTCTAGACCCTTATTTCAAGTATCGTAAGGATTTTGTTCCATAGTTTAGAGGTTTTTGGAGGATTTAATTTATTAAAGTTTTGTTTCCAGAGTACGTATAGCAAATAAGAGAAGATATTTTGAAATCCTTATGTCACATTGGAAAACAACCCTCCTTATGACTCCTTCTAGCCCATCATAATATACTAGCCAAGAGAGATTGTTCCCTTAAGGTTCATACATTAGTTTACTCAAGAAGTCATTATATTTTCCTCGGTAGGACTAACAATTTGGTTATGTTCATGTTATCTTGATTTAATGTGATTTACACTATGCAAACAAAGTTAGATGAATTTGTTGAAGTTTGAATATTTTTATCTTATTAAGGAAAAAGGGAGTGTTCACATTGGGTTCACCAAAATATAGATTTGGAACCTCACACATGCATGGGAGGATCCATTGGGACCCCTACTTCCTTGCTTGAGGGTCTCTTTTCAAAGGAGACACCAAATATATGGGAATCTTCAATGCAATTAGGCTCTGTATCATGTATTAAAAAGGTGGCTATGTGTTATATTGGTGTTCGATGATTGTAGAATATTTAATAAGTTAATCGACAAACACCTAAGGGTTTTGGATCTCTAATTTGAATATTTATCAAGCCTTTTACAAGATAAAATTTATTCTAGCTTAAAGAGGAGATCATCTAAAGTGTATGCTAAATGTAATCATACAAATGCAAGAAAACAAATACTAACCTAATTTGCTCTTTGGATTTAAATGAAGACTATGTTAAGGAACTTTTTATTAAGGTAACAAAGAAATGTGCATCAAACAAACTATCTTAAGATGCAAACTGTATGAATTTTTTTATTTTTGACTAGATGATTTTGAAAGAAAAACCTATGTTAAGGATTGTTTAATTCTCCAAGATAAATATGGCTTAAAATAGAAAATCCAACAAGAAACAAAGATAAAAAAACTAAAAATGATGAAATTATGGTGGACAAAGAGGTACCAAGTGGTAGGATTATCTAAACCGATGCTTGAGCAAATTTTCCATAGATTGTCAAATTTTCCACTGGTGTTTTTGCAACTAAGTTGCATTTTTAAAACCTATAAGATTCAAAACAAAAAATTATAGGTTTTCTATTTTGGAGGGTTTGTCTGATTTATAGAGAGGTGATAGGATATCTTCTTAGCTATTCAAACCTCCTATTAAGACAAATTTGAGTATGAACCTAATCCTTAGGGTGGAAAATGACTTCTATCAAATTTACCATGAGTATGTTTAACAACCTATGACATTTGTGCTTTGTGTAATTCCAAAGAGTTAAATTTTATAATGGTTATAAGTAGTGGTGTATTTGTCCTATAATAGAGGCCAACTAAGTTTTGGGTTGAAATTTGGGGTTATTTAGGTCAATTTGGATTAGAATCGGAGGAAGGATATGAAAATATCAATCCTTAGGGCTTGAAACCTAAGGATTTACAAGGTTTAACAAAATGAATGGAAAATAACCCTAAACTTGTAAAATAAATTTGGTATAGCTAAAAGGAATGGGAGGTATCATATGGTTGCTTAATATTGTCTAAGATTGAATTTTATGTGTAAGAACCCAAGTCTAACCAACCCGATATATATATATATATATATATATATATATATATATATATATATATTGTGTGTGTGTGTGTGTGTGTGTGTGTGTGTGTGTGTGTGTGTGTGTGTGTGTGTGTGTGTGTGTGTGTGTGTATTGAACTCAACAAGGTTCAATAGGAGTATCCATGGAATATATTTGACTAGGCATATCCACATTTTGAGTCTATGATGCTGCAGATATCTCTCGAGTGGATAGGAGAGGCCAATATTTCATAGGTATTGGGGTTTACCTTGTATACCTTTGTGGTATAAAGAACGCTTTTAAAGGTCACCCCAAATTTTTAGCACTCTCCATGAATGCAAACTTATTGACCTTAGTGTTAGGATTATCCCTTATTAGTCCTTAGAGAGGGAGGAACACCAATTCCTTCCACCAGCCATAAGTCAATTTATTTTGGGTCCCTTAGGGCATAATACCTTGAGTTTAGTTAAATTCCCTCCATGACGATTCACTAAACTTAATACTTATATTCCTCATCTCCACGATGAGTGACTAAGAATAAATCACTCCATGTGATTTTCTTCTCATGGACATAGGAAATTAGGTGTTGCCACCTCGCAACAACCTCAATTTTGGCTTGACAAGGAGATTTTTGGCTTGACAAGGAGAGCGCTTCCAAAAGAAAACCCCTAAGCCTAAATATTTACTCTCTCTCTACAGGCATTTAAACAAGACAAATCTCCAAAATAAAAACAAAATACTTTCTTATCTGATTGAACTTAAGCATGCAAATAAATCTAATATAATCCTTTAGACCAAAGCATTAGTTCCAACAACATAGATAAGAGCCATGAAATAACAATATACAACATGACACCAAGTATAATCATTCAATTTGGATTATACATATGAATAGTCTTTGCTTTCATTACAATAAATCCTCTTTCACCAAGAGTGATTTCCAACTTAATCCTTCACAGGATTCCAAGAAACAATTGAAGAATCTATTTATCATGATCTATCATCTTTTTCCCTTGGCCTCCATAGCAGATTGATAGGAAGGTAGGGATCAAAACAAATCATTTGAAGGTATGAATGCATTTCTATATGATTCACTGCAATGATTCATACAACCACAAGAAAAAGAAGCCCATACTTCTTTCCAAAATATTTTCCACAAATATTTTTAGTTCCATATCTATCTTTTCCCAAGCAATGCATTTCTATATGATTCAATTCCATACAACAAACACAATCATAAGAAGCCCATACTTCTACTAATGTAGCATTAGTTTTCCTTCATTAGATTATCCACAATCTAAAGAATATATCACTTTGAAAACAACTAGAAATATTATATCCATTAAATCTAACATTAGCTTATTAGTCAATCTAAAATATTATATCCATTAAATCTAACATTAAATTAATCTCAGTCTAAAGATGAATTCCATTAAATCTAACATTAGATTAATCCAAAATCTAAAGATTAAGTCCATTAAATCTAACATTAGATTAATCTAAAATCTAAAGATTAAGTCCATTAAATCTAACATTAGATTAATCTAAAACCTAATAATCAAAAGCATAAAGGAAATATCATTAATTCCAATAATAAAAAAACACATAAAGGAAATATCATTAATTCCAATAATCAACAGCATAAAGGAAATATCATTAATTCCAATAATAGAAAAATGCACAAAGGAAATATCATTAATTTCAATAATCAAAAGCATAAAAGAAATATCAGTAATTCTAATAATAAAAAATGGATAAAGGAAATATCATTAATTTCAATAATCGAATGTAAAGGAAATATCATTAATTCCTTACCCACGAGCATTCTAATAATCAAGCAAAAGAATAAAACTTGGCAGAACCTTAAGAAGGTCAAAGCTTAATCTAAAGGATGAAAACCCAACATCACAGGGTGGTAGAAAAACACAACAACCCAACCCTAACAAAAGGAGGCTCAAAACTCATGGTGATAGACTACGTAGAGGGCACAAGAAAAATCAAAGTCAAGCCAACAAAAGGATCAATCTCAACCAAAGGTAGACAACATAGGAAGTCTACATATTACTCATACAATACCTACACCCATCTAGCTCAACACAAAAAAAATCAACGCAAACCAAAGCAAGCATGTAGTGTCCACACACAACTAACTCAACATAGGAGATATCTATGTAGACCAAATCAAGCACATAGCACCCATGCATAAATAACTTAGCACAAGAGACATCTATGCAGACTAAATCAAGAAATCAAGCCATGTAGGAAGCCTATGTATCTCAATGCAGCACCTACACACAACTAACTCAACATAGGAGGTATCTTTGTAGACCAAAGCAAGAAAATAAGCCATGTAGGAAGCCTATGTATCTCAATGCAACATCTACGCACAAATAACTCAACATAGGAGACATTTATGCAAACCAAAGAAAGCAAGCAAGCAATGTATGAAGCCTATGTTTAATTGAAGTTCTATATGATTCTTAGTAAGTGAGGAGAAATTTACCTTTACTTTTATGAAAACACTACCTGTTTTTACTTCCCATATTTTCTTTGGAAACAACTTCACATTTTATTTAAATAGGTATTTACCATGTGTGCTTATTATTTCTTCTTGGGCCACTACCAACATGAGCATGGAAATGAGGAAAAATAAATCTAATTTTCAAAAAATATTTTCATCGTGATTAAAATATTCAAAAGATAATTTTTGGACCAGTAAAATCCAAAGGACTTATATTACATTATAAAAAAATATGAACAACTAAATATCTATGCAGGTCAATAGGAAAGACTTATTTTCTAATGAATATGTAAAAGTAAAAAATAAAAATAAAGAAAATCAAGTACCCTTTCCTTGAATCCAAGAGACATTATAAACATAATCACTCTAGTGTATTCTTTACATCTTCATATCTTAATGTTAAATATTTTTTCTTTTACATTTCAAGTTAATATTTTATTTTAGTATTTAATACTTTGTTAATTTTTACCTCAATATGAGAAAACCTTAAGGGATATAGAAATTCTACTTTTGTGTTGGTTCTAGATCAAAACGTTTAGGTGAAATCTATTAAAGAAACCAATCAATTACTACATTCAAGTTATTTTTTAAATTGGTTATATGAGATTGAAATAGGCCCCACCTATATTGCATCATGATCACATAATGGTATTACAAAAATTTAGCAATTATACATGTATTGTTTGACAATATTTGAACCTAGGTCTTGTTGGGGTCTGAATTGACATCAAGAAAATCTTGAACTATGACTATGAATCTATGACATTTTTAAGACGTACACCCGCTAATCACAGCTTAAACCCTGACATTGGGTGGATCAAAGATTACTTCAATCCAACCTCTAGAGTAGGTTGGTATACCTTGTCAACTAATTGTGTGTTGACTCAATTAAGATCAATTTAAAATGTAAGGTTAGGGATAGAAATAGGGTAAGGATTAGAAACAATTGAATGAATAATTGTCGGATAAAACTAACAACATTGACAACTATAATGAACCTTCTGATAGATCACATTTCCAGTATGCCACACTTGTAACTAACAACATTAAAAAAAAATGATCTTCATCATTACAGAACCAAAAAATACTCAGAGAACTATTTCAAACATCCAAAGTGTTAATAATCCAAATAGCATAATTAGATCAACATCTATATTAACAAAAAAAGAATCTCTCTATAGCATTTGTTTAAACATGAAGCATTCCAATTTACCCTAACTCAGTAATTCAATATCAGCAAAATTGACTAACCATAATAGTAGTAGCAGAAATAAATTCACAAATTAAACTCACAAGAAAATGAAGACAAAAGCTTGAGGTAAATGTCCAAGTAATGCTCCTTCTATTGATTTCTCAAAAAAATTACAAGAATAGGACAAGAAAAAACTCTAGAGTCGACCCTTCAAATTGAGGGTTTGACCTCTTTATATAGTTTTTACAATGAAAGTAGAAAAAATAGGAACATTATGAGTAATTTCATGCCAGGTCATTGGAGTACCGAGGTGGTGACCTCTTATTTGCTTATAGAAAGAAAAGAGCTATGCTCCATGAAAACCTCTACAACTATGATCTCTACAAGTTGCTCGACCTTCCACGAAATCCAGTAGCTGAGTTAGTTGTAGGATGATCTGGTCCATCCCTTGTTCTTGGCTAGGCTTCTTCATCATAAATCTATAACCGAAAATGCTGGTAATCTTGATTTCTATAATTCTTGGTCTCCACTAGTTCTTTTTGCTCATAGAGTAGTAATAAATAGACCGAGGATCACTCTTTTATCAGCATGGAATATTATAATTTACTCCAATATTATCATCCTCATCCTTTGATGTGCCCTTGAATGGCTCAGATGAAAGATGACCTGGTATGCTTAAAATATGCATTATTCCATACTTTTGTAGCTACAAATCTGCTCCTAAATATTTTTTTAGGTCTAGTTTTACTGTGTTGACCATGAAATGAAGATCTAGAAGTGACCCGCATCATTCTTTACTTTATCGCTTTTCCTTTCTTCAAATTTCGACGATGTCCTCCCTTTGAAAATTTTCGTTGTGGGACGCCTTCTTCTCAAAATTTGCTCGAAAAAATTTTGCTAGGTCAGGTTTAACCATGTTGACCATAGAATTTTACATTGTGTTATAGGTGAGTGGAAAATAACATTGGATATTCTTCATGGAGAGCAAAAACTTTTCGTCGGGTCTTCCTTTCCTTTTTTAATTTCACTACTTCGAAATCTGTTGGGCCAACTTTGACTAGGTTGACCATGAAATTTTGCACTATGCTTGCTTCTTAGTAGATTTTAATATTGTATTTCCCTTGCACAAAAATTAGCACTAGCCTAGATTTTTCTCACCTTTATTTTTCCCGCTCTTCAAAAATTCGCTCTTATTTCTATGATGACAACTTTGACCAAGTTGACCACGAATTTTAACGTTACCTTAAACTTTAGCAGAATTTTACACTACATTGTACCCATGTAGAAATTAACACCATCCTGGAGTTATGCCCACCTTCCTTTGATCTGTTTTTCTCCTTCAAACTTTGCTAGGGCATGTTTGACAACTTTGGTCGTGGAATTTTATACTGTCTTTGTTCCTGGAATTTAACATAGCAAATTCGCCTGTGTAGAACTTAACACTGGCATGGAGTTACGCCCACTTTTCTTTGTTTCTTTATGATTCTTCAAAATTCACTAAGGTCTATTTGACCAATTTGACCGTAAAAAATTGTACTGAGCTTGTCTTCTAGTGAAATTTTACACTACCCAAACTTTTTCAAACTTAGCCAAATTTTCACAATTTTCTAAGTATGTGGCCTTTTTGGGTCTACAGGTCTCTTCCTTGAATGTTGAGAAATATAACAAGTTGAGTTGATACCATTTGGTACTACATTCAAGTTATTTTATAAAGACAATGATGAGAAGATCATGTATAAAACAAAATATTTATGATAAGAAAAAAGACACCCAACTCTCCTAATTCCCATAAGAATCCTAAGTAACACCAATTCATTCATGGTGCTAAAAAAATATTTTTTGTTTGTGATTAATCATTTCTTACATAAAACATATGCTAATAAGCTTAATTTTGATTCTCGTGCTTAAGACTATAAGAGTGTCTATTATAATTCCAAGCATATGCCATTGATTCATTATAGTTTCAAACCTATATGATTGATTCATGGTATAGGAATTCAAGCCCTCACATCTTAGTCCAATATCCATTATCATAGAAGCTTATCTTAGAATATCTAATCTCTCAATTGACATAATTGAAAATTTAATTAACAAAAGTAAATGCATACATACAAGTTTAAATCTAGTCATTAAAATTATTTAATCCTTGTCTCTTAATATGTGTTATCCTCTCCACTATGATGTTCCAACCATCCTATAATCTTTGAATTCATTTAGCATAAATATTTAAAACATTGAAATTTTACTTTAAAAAACCATCTCTAAGGTTTTTGCACAATAATCAAATAAGCTTGTATATCTTATATGTTTTTTAATAAAATTTTGAATTCATTGTGTCTACTAAAATTTTGATAACTATTTTTTTTTTTTTTTTACTATAATCAAAATTTATTTTTATCTATTACGAAAATTTAATAACTTTCTACAAAATCTATACCAATGCTTACATATATAAATTTTAGACATTAATTTTTCTAGTATTTTAACTAATATATGGGAAGCCTAAGCTTCTTTATCAAAATTATTTAATCATTGTTTTTCGTGTCCTCTCAACCCTATTTTGAATGGGACATTTGCATGAAGGTCAAATTACAAAATGTGAGGAGATTAAATTACAAAGTGTGAGGGTGTAATTTATTTTAATCAAACATTTTAATATTAATATTAGAATTAAGGATCCAAAAATTTATGAACCCAAAAATAAGTATATGCACCCCCGAGGGCTAGGTGGATTGGTAAGTGCTTGTATGACCAAGCACTTACCAAGAAGACACCTAGGTTCAAACCTCGGGGGCAACTTGTTTGCAAAGGTAGTAGTCTGATCTGAATCCTCTAAGTGTGCACCAAACCAACAATAACGATATGAATCTTGAGCAATTGGTGGCCCCCTTCATGTCAGGTCAACAATAACGAGGTAGAATAGATTTGGTGGGTGCAGCCCCTATGGTTTGAACCCTATGCTTGTTAATTACTAAAAATAATGTGGTTGTGACCAACTCTCCTATGTAACCAAAAAAAGAAAAAAAATGTATATGCAACCTTAATGAAAGTGAGCAGCCCATGTGGTTTGAACCCTAAGCTTGTCAATTACTAGAAATAGTGTGGTTGTGCTCAACTCTCCTATGTAACCAAAATAAGAAAAAATAAAAGTATATGCAACCTTAATGAAAGTGTTAGCATCTTGTTCACAAATGTCCTTATTATGTAAAGAATCTTCTTTGTATTCAAAATAATTTTTATTACATGGCTTTCATTTACAAACAAGATAGACCAAAAGGATTATTAAAATTATTTTGCTTTCAATAACCAACTATATATTCATTTCGTATTTAAAGTGTATTCACAATTTTGTATAAATATGAATAAAACATGAGAAATATCATTCCAAGATCAAGCCCACTATCTAAAATTATTTATTATACTTTAATAAAATAAAATAAAATAAAATAATTTTAAACTTATATGAGTTTATTTAGTGATGTTCCAAATTTTTTTGACATGGTCATTTACTTTTTATGGAAGATAGACTTACTAAGTTATATAAGTTGCTCAAACTATAATTTTGTTATAGATGTTTGTCTTAGAATTTGGTATGCATGAAAATATAGCATTATATGTTCTCAACCTTAACGTTTTTATTTCTAAAATAAACCAATGCATTATTTTTTATTTAGAGTTTTTCATCTCTTTGTTTCACATGCAAGATGAAGGGAACTTAGTCTACATTGACAAAGTAAACAAAGAAATTCTTTTTTGCTTGAATTTTTTATTTTTATGTTTCAAATAAGAGATGGTCTAAGCCTAACCAAATCTGATTGTAATATAAACTTTAAGTATTGAGGCTTTCTCTTCAAGATAAGATAATTGTTTTCTATGTGGATGATCATTGCACATATTCACAAGTTTGCAACTAACTTTTATTTTTCTAACAAAAATAATAATGTTTTAGTTCTTCAAATTTTTTTAGATTCTTTTGATAGGTTATAATGATGAAAATATTATGACATATAACTTTAAAGGTTATGTGTTACACATATAAAACCAACTAGTATTCCATGGATCCTTTATTTCTAGAGTATCCAACGAGATCTAAATTCATTTAAACCTCAATTATAGGACATACATACTTTATTCTTTTAAATTTGAACCTCTTATACATGTAAAGTATGTGTGATGTAAAATAATTTTCTAAATTATATAACTATTTATATAGCTACTAAATTTATTTGACATAAAATATCACTATCAAGTTGGACAAACAGATATTATGAATCCCTATTCATGCCTTTTATTCCAAATATTGTGAATTCTTATTCTTGCCTTATATTAAATGTAATTTTAATTCTTATATTTTAATTATTTCATTTTAAAGCATGAAAACCATTTATAATAATTTTAATGTAAAGTATTTTTATTAAAAAAAATCTAATTATACTTCATGAAAAAATGTTCAATAATGTTGTATTCAAAGATTATGTTGAATAAACTTTTTATATATATATATATATATATATATATATATATATATATATATATATATATTTGTATTAAGTAAAAATGATTAGATAGATGATTTTTAATGGCACCTTCACATCTCATCTTAATTGATAAAAATATTAACACCACATTTTAGTATTATAATAATTTAATAATTTTAAATATTAAATTAATCTATTAAGCTAAGCTAAAACTAATGAATAGTTTCAATTGTTCACCTTAAAAACATTTGAGTCCATTATAAGGCCCATTGTTCTTTTACTATGGCTGTGATTGGACGGACACTCACTAAACCAAAATCAGATTGCATAAACTAGTCGGTGGATCACAAGTGGTAGCTCACAATGTAAGGATGCACCAAAAAATGGCTTGTCAATCAAAGAAGATATTCCTACCCTACCCTATATTAAATGTCTTCAAGCGCAGCAAAACTTGGCCCATTGTTGTTAAATTTCTCGATAAGATAAAATGTATGTTGATTTCAACCCACTTTTCATTGAATAGTATGAGCAATTTTCAAAGTACGTCTATATCTGGTTGTTGGGTTCGAACTTCTTTTCAAAAGTATACTGCTGTTAAAGTATATTAATGATGCTGATGTTATTATTTCATTTGTGCTTACGAGATCTCACTAGTTTGTACGCGTATGAACTTCTTGTACATGTTTGCTTTTGAGATTTTTGGTCACATCTTTTGTTTTAAGTTGGGTATTTGAGTAGCACGTACTGCTAGTCTTAATAAAGGTCACAGATACTAAATATATAGGTATAAATCATATGAGGGTAAAAAATTTCGAACTCTCCATCAATATCATTCCCCAAAAAAGAAATTTTCAACTTTGGTACAGTGTCGATTAAACATGTCAAGGTATTTAAGATTGCAAAATGTTGTAAAGATGTACGCTCAAAAGATAATGATTCAATGGCTGAAGATACTCAATTATGGAAGGACGTATTGTCAAACTCAACGTCAGATTTCAACTCAACTAGCATAGAATAATCATTGAATCACCTTGGAAGAAGAAAATCAACATATCGCCACCAGATTCAACACTTCGTGGATTCAATTATTTCGTGACAAGCCAAATCACCCAATCTCTGATATCTGTCACTGCTCAAAATACGAGCTCTATCTCTTTCTCCACTCTAGGGCTCTCGTAGTTGAGAGGCCACCTATTCTACAAAAGTGCCTAAGAACAGCATTCAGACCAGGGCCCAATCTCCTTCAAATACCCCACCCATACCCACTTATATTCTCAGTCTTTGGTTCTTCATTTGGCAAAAATGGCCAAAGTCTTATCACTTGGGTCTCTCATCTTCCTTCTCTGTGTGTTGACCGCCCTACTTCTGGATGGAGCTTCACCAGCAAGAATTGCGAATGGCATTCAAGGTCTCCATGTTCCTTCTTTCCAACTATCAATTTTTCTGTGATTATTATTATTATTATTTTTTTTTTTTTTCTGTTCCCTTCAGTTTCTGAATACAATATTCAATCTTTCTGAATGTGATGGAAATGTTAGCCATGTTAGCCAACTGTTGTGTGTATATATAGTCAAGGTATGAAGATGCTGTTTATTAACTGAAATTTGTGGAAGAGTGGTCTGGTACATTTTATATAATGCAATGCATTGACAGTACGAAGTACAGAGGGATCTGGAACACTTTTGATCTGGTATGCATATTTTCGTTGCTACTAACAATTTCCATGCTTTTGACAGGAGGGTTTGTGCCAGTGAAGATGGCAGAAGCTGAAAATGGCAACAATTCAATGGTGGGTAGTTTTTTCATTAAATCTTCTTTATGCAGATACTTGTGTGCTGATCATTCAGTCCTGTTCCATTGTCTTGAATTTATTAACTTATGCAAAACTGACCACCAGTTCCCTAGTTTTTCATCAAGGAGTTTTGTTGGTATAATTGTATGCATAAGGAAAAGTATCTAATAATAACAAAAATTATTCATAAATTCTTCTATATATAACTAACACATCAACCAAAGTACAAGCAAAGTAAAACACAAATAGGGTGGTTACATACTTCTGTTTCATCTCGATATATCTCAGTTTCACCATGATCTGTTTCATTTCCATATCTCTTGGGTTTTACCTCTATGCAGTGACAGTGTAGACGAAAATGAAAGTCACCACTGCCCTTCCCGCCATCTCAACCTACGCTAGTCCTCAAATATACAGGTGTATATATATAGATATAGAAGAGACACTCGGAATGTTTGCCTTGTAGTTCTGTGATATTGTGATGTTTATAAGCAATATTTTAACCATGTCAATAACTCAAGTTGGGGCTCAATTATCCAGGAAATGCAGAGCTAGTTGTGTGCGTTGATGGAAATGAACTGATGGCCCTTGTTCTGATGCACTTGATATGCTGTTGCAGGTGGAAGGGGTGAATAGCACACAAGTGGAGACAGAGATGAATGATGGCGGACAAAACAAGATGGAAATCATGGATAATGGGAGAGAGCTGATTTACAACATAGACTATCATGGGCCAACTACTCATCCTCCTGCTACTCCAGAAACCCCAAAAAAATCACCCCCTGGTTCTGGTCACAGACACTAAAAAAGTGAAGTATTTGTTATACATGTTCTTATGTTGCAGTGTGCATCCAAGCGGCTATATGCATAGCTAGCTAGACTTCAACTCTATATCTATAAGTTGTAAAGCAGTTATGGGAATTGTTTTGAATTGGAACTCCACAGTTCCATATGCATGTAATTATTGTAGTTTGTAATCTATAATATTATCTAGAATGTGTAGTTTGGCGGGCATCCATCCCAATAGATTGATTATCTATGAATCCCAAGATAATCTTTGTACTAGCTTTTGTTTTCAACGATGCGTCCCATCAGCCTTGTTTTTTTTAAAGGTTTTGTCTAATCCTATGACAGACCGGGTAATCTGTGTTACCTTTGTCACAAAATGCATTCAATAATACAAAGACACAAAAACAAAATATGTCTGGACACAAAAACAAAATATGCCTTGAAAAGCCAAAGAATCATCTTGGATTTGGTAAAATTATGATTTTTATGCATGTCAGTATTCTACTTGATGGTGCTCTCACGTGTGATGTATGGATTTAAAAAAAAGAAGATTGAATGACTAAACTAGTTATGTTTTCTAGCAAATTACTAAAGATGAAATCTAGATTAATAATTTTTTGGTTGTGAAATGGGCACTGGTGTCCAGTTTGGATTGGTGTGAAATCACTGATTTTGACACCAACATAGTTTATGGGTACAAAGTTTTGAAGATATAGTAGTGAGTGTAGAAACCACAAATCCATTTTTTTTTTTTGGTTGTGTGATATCTTCAAGTAAAAGTTATCAATTATTAATGTATAAAAGTATTCAATTTAAGTATTTGTAATTTATATTTGATTTGTGTTTAGAGACTTAAAAATATCCCACACATATCTAATTGTTAAAGTAAAAAATGTTACTAATTGTTAAAGATGAAAAATGTTACGTTTTCAATTCAAGTACTTCCAAGCATCCAGTGTTAGGTGCGGATTCAATTTAAGTACTTGCAAGCATCCGGTCCTAGGTGGACAGTTGCAAGAAGACACGAATAAGCAAAAGACAAGATCTTGGAAAAAAACAAATCCAGCAATTCTACAGAGAAAAATCCACAGGTGAAGGATGGTATCTGCAGTTAGAAACTGCACTTTAATTAACCAAGTAAAACGTTGTCTTCGTACAATGATCATATTTATAAATAGTATTAAAATTAACTTATTGGAATGGAATATATAAATAATGTTAGATTCGGTTTATTTTCATTTTATTTTATTATTATAATGTGTAATTATAGCTTGTCCTTATAACCTATTATTATATTTAAATATTATTTTATATAATTATTTTATTTTTCTTGAGGTTATATAAAAGAATCAATAACATCATTTTATTTTTAGCTCATTCTTATAATGTTTAGTTATGTCTGTTGTGAGTATAACCCACCATCATAGAGTAACTAACCATGTGAATATTACATCATACAATTATGTCATTTTTCTTAAAGCTTTATATAGGAGAATTAATAATATTTATTCATTTTATGGATATGTTTAATTATAATTTGATGTTAATATTAACTTTTTATTATTTATTAAAGTTTTATCAATTTTTATATATATGCATAATAAAATAATAAAACATGGAATAGAGTATATGAATGTTGGTTGAATACTTTAATTAATTTTATGCTAGCATTAACTTTTATTATTATTTTTGTGGGACACAATAATGATATGGCTTTAGAAAACCCAAGTTCAAACCATAACAAAATATGTATATGTATTTTATTAAAAAAAAACATTACATTAACTCTATGTATATATACATCATATTAACAAGGCGTACCTGCATATCCTATATGTTTACATTCTCGCCACCCTCACCCACACCAAACCTATCCATACACCCATATAACCTTGTGTAACCCCCTCTCTACTCAAATGAAGAGATGCCTGTTTTTTTTATTGGTTGAAATAAAGGGTTTTGAAAGGATCTTCAAACCTTTTACAAAAAGAGACAATCTTCTAAAGATTATTTTTTGGAGATAGACAAGGATTATCAAACCAGGGAGACAACCTTCACAAGACCATCTACAAAGAGATCTAAAATTTGAAAAAAAATTCCCGTAGGAAAACCAGCAAACAAAAACAAAACTAGCACCTTTGAACGAGAACAAGGGAACACCAGGCCCCAACTGAAACAACACAAAAAATTCAAATTTAAAACACAATTCTTGTTGAAAAATGAAACAAAAATCCTTTGCAAGAGAAGCAACACAAATAGGGAAATCCTGCACAGAGGAGCCTTTCAAAGGCCTAGAATATAGATCAGCAACATGAGGAGATCTACGAAGGCCACGAGATCTCACTACAAAGGAGAAGGAATGCATAGCCAGAAGGTAGCAAAACCCAGAGAAGATTCAATCCACCACGATGCCCTATGAATGGAAGGGAAAATCTGACACATGGATTATCTTTAGAAAACCATATTCTGCAGCAAAAAAGCACGCACAGGGTCCCCCTCCAAAGATTAAAAAATCTGCAAAATATGACCATCAAAAAGTCACTAGCACCAGATCAACACCCAACCCCACCAACTATTTGTTCAGGAAGAAATCCTTAGAAACTTTCTACTCCAACTGCATGAGAAAGCATAGGTCCCATCCCAAAGACCAAAAAATACCTGTAGAGAAAGGTTCCACCGGAAACCCTAAAACAAAAAAGCATAAGATCTTCTAAGAGATAAATCAGAAGACCCTGAACCTGCCCTTGAAAGCCTAACCCAAAAACAACCATCAGGGCCACTCATTTGCAAATAATAAAAATGTGGTCCTCCCTCAAAGACCAAGAAAAATGCAGGAAAATAAACCTCGGGCTTTAAACACAATGGGTAGACAGGATGTGAAAGCCCCCTTCCAAAAGCCCATTTTAGGAGAAGAAAGGAGGAAGCCACCACTGCAAACAACGATAAGCATGAGGTCTCCCCAAAAGATCAGAAAAAATTGCATGGAAAGATTCCACAATACCATCGAAATCCAACCACCACAATACCAAGGAAAGAATCTCCAGATCATTCCAACCAAGTAATTGCATTCATCTAGAAAACAAAAAGATCCTTCCTAAGAAGTCTCAAGAATATTCCATAAAGATCCTAGAAATACAAAGGCCATAAAAAAAATCCTAAAAAATACCTGTTTTTAATTTTAAAGTAATTAAAATATTACCTTCATTAAAATATTTTCATAAAATTTTATTTTACATTAATATATAATTTTTATACATATAAGTCTAATATTATTAAATATAAGATCAAACTTATAATATTCACAATGTTAGTTCACATTAATTTTAACCTTAATAAAAAATAAGAATAATTCAAATTCTCATTTACTTTGCCCATCCAAAACTAATACTTATTATAATAAAATTATTAACATGATATATAAGTTTAAACTGCCTAAGAAGAAATATTATACCTCATTCAAAATCTGTTATTTGTAGAAACACATGTATTGATAAAAGGTGTGTGACATGGACCTATCCAAAAACCAAGAGAGACACAAGTTAAGAGGGGTACCATTAAATTTATTTATTAAAAAAATAAACATGATATTTTTTTAATTATTTATAGGTTGATTATAAATTAAAGGTTAATTTGTTTAAAAAATATAATCAATGATTTATTTTATTTATTTATTATTATGTATATAGAAATTTTTCAATGGGTTATATAGGATATCACATCATCGCCATATAGTGTTATTACAACAAAGTTTGGATGTTATCCTTGTATTGTTTGGTAAGATTTGAACTTAGATCTCCTCTAAAAACAATAATTTAATTTTATTAGTTTTTTTTTTTTTTTTACATATTTTTATTAAGAAATTTTATATCCATCAAAGAAATAACCTATATAATGTTACTTTTAAATTTAATACATAAATTAAAAATAATGTAAGAATCCATTAATAGCATATTATAGTTAAAATAATTTAAAAACAATATTATAGTAAATAAGAGTTTTATATAGACTCACAAGGAAGAGATTACAAAGCTAGCAAGAGTACGAAGTTAGTGCAAGAAAGTAGTGATCCTCAATTTTTCTTGTTCTAAATATTTAGGAAAATTAAAAAAATAAAGGATTCTCATGAGAAAAAGTTAGATAGTATGGAATGAAAGTTATTTTTGAAATCTTTAAGAAGTAAGGATTCCCTAGTTGGAAGTATTAATGATCCAAATGGGGACAAGAGGAAGAGTGAATCGATGACAATCCCTTCATAGGCAATAGGTTTACAACAAAAGTGATTACAAAGGATGGGACAATCAAGCATAACATAATAATTCTTAAAAGTAGAGAGTGAATATGTAAGGTCCATAGATACTAACCAAGTTTTATGGAGATCTAAAATTGGATCAAGAGGAAGTGGGATTAAATTCAAATTATCCATGACTAAAGGGATTTTTGTTTACCATTTTCCCTAGTTCAAAAATCAAGGATAAAGTAGTAGCTAATGGCCTATGATTTGGGGGAGAGATACCTTATATTTAAGACCATGGAGTGAGACTTTTTTTGTGGATACATAAACTAATAAAATGCTTTTAGTATGGGTTAGGATTTTTTGACTTCTATATAAATTTATCAATAAGGAGGTTTACAAAGAATATTGTCAATATTCTAAGGGAGTTCATCTAAGAGGGACTAGTTACTAAGGAGAAAAATCTTGCTATATATTATTGGATATGTGTTGTCATGGATATTTCTAAACTCTTTTGGTAATCCTTTTCTAAAATCTTTTGGTAATCCGTTAAGATTAAATCTAAATCAAGAGAATAAGATCAACAAGTGGGTTATGAAAACATTACAAATCATGGTTATGCATAGCGACAAATCATCATTAATTCATGAAAATTAGGATTTTTAAAAATTAAAATTGGCTAATCTCGAGACCTTTCACTAGGGCCCAATCGCCCAAAATTTTTGGGGTGCAATTTTTTTTGGGGTCGGCTCGCCCAATCGTGATAATAATTTTTCTATTTTTATTTTAATTTGCCAAACACTTTTACCCAAATCCATGAACCTTTTCGCCTTCAAATTATATATAATTTTATTTTCCTACCAAATTCACTACTTATACCACCAATATATATACCTAAGTTGACAGCGATACTCATATACCTAAAAAATGACCCGTAGCACCAAAAAATCTACAATGGAAAAAAGATCTGAAGTAGCAAAAAACCACCTCTAGCTATCAAAAATCATCTAAAACATCAAAAAATGACCTATAGTGCCTACTCGTAGCAGTTGGTGCCTAACTACAGTAGAGAAAAGTTAGGTGCTTAACATTCATGTTCCATAGCAATTCTTAGAGTGCTTGAATTGGGATCTTATAGTTTCTAGGAAACACTGAAGGTGTCGGTAGCCTCTCAAACTATCGGCTCCATGATAAGTTGATAGCTTGTAGAGACTACCAGTACCACCACCATACGCCATTAGTCTAGAAGGCTACCGACGTGTTGTGGCATCAGTAGCCTTGATGGCTATTGGTACCATTATCTTGTATCGATAGCTTTTTATGGCTATCGATACCATGATACGTCGATAGCTTACACATACTACAAGTGGCATGATACACTGGTAGCCTGTAGGGACTACTAGTACTATGAAATACTGGTATTATTTGCAGGCTACTATCGTATTATGGTCCTGGTAGCTTGCAAAGGTTATCGATGTATCATGGCATCGGTAGTCCTTACAGGCTATCGGTAGCCTCTAGAAGCTACCATCGCATGATAATGGTACTGATACTTTGTAGGCTACCAATGCCACAATACACCGATAACCTACAAGTACTACGAATACCATGTTAATCTGGTAGCCTATTAGAACTACCAATGTATAAATGCATTAATTTTTTCTCTTAGCACATTCACTGATACTATGAAGTAGCATTAAACAATAGATTTTTGGAATGCAATGTGTAGAATACAATGGAAGGTTGTGCGAGCCCTCATCTCTCTTGATTTTTGGAATTAAGTAGCATATAGATGCATCTTAGTTCTTTCCTAGTGTGATATTTCATGTTGTGAATAATAAAATGTTGCAATTGTTCAATGATTATAAATTATAAGAGTTGTGTACAATACCAAAAGCTTAAAGTTCTTGGGATTCATTTTCTAACATGAAACACATTTTCCTATACAGATACAATGACACCTACACCAAATCTAAGTAAGCAAGGAAAATCTTCTAAAAGAAAAAGTATCTTAAAATACTTTAGCCAAATATCCAAATCCAAGGAGGCATCGATATCTATACAACTTCAAGGTACATATCTATCTTCTATACAAAAGAGTATATTTTTTATGTAATTTCAAAAAATGATGTAGAACCCCTTTGTATTCAGAATTTCCAATTGACCCTAACATGCCTCCATTTGAAGATATTCTCGAGGAAGAGATACCTCAACCTGTATGGCATTCAACAACTTGAAGATAATCCTCAATATGGAACACCAACCGTTAAAGAAACCAACCATTCTCAACAAATACCAACTTTAGGAGAATATTCTACTCAAAATTCTAAACATGGAAAGTTAACTAGGTGGACTATTAGAAGGACATTTAAGCTTGAATGGTCATCCAAATATCCAGTTATTGAGCTAGTGCAGCCAAAGAACAACAATAACTTACCAACAAAATGTAGATGCATTGTTTGTAGTTGGAAACTAGAGAAGGATCACAAAATGCAACTTAAGTTGGATACAATAGAGAAACATTATGGGAAAGTTTATGTGACAAAAAAATAAAATGATGGAAGAATTAAGAAAACAATTAGGCGGAAGAATGCATCGGAATGCATATGTAGAAGACAATGACAGAGAGATGAAACAACAAAAAACACTTGTTCAAAAAGGTATAATGATCATAGCACATGTTGAAAAAAATCATAAAATAACTTTAGTGTTTAAAAGTTCACAGTTTGCTATCGTATATACTATTCTTAAGAAGGGAAGGTTAATGTCTAATTTTATTGATTATAAGTATTTATTTTAGCTTGATAATGTACAAAACCTTCTTTGTGCCTATTGGTCAAATCAAAGTGGTTGGGAAATGATAAAATATATTTATTTTGTTGAGAAACAAGACTTGAGAGAGAAAGTTAACAATGCAAAATTTATATCACTTTCAATTGATGAAGTAATTGTTGTTGACAACACATCTTGGATTTTTATGCATATTTACACATTTGAGAATCATGTAAGGAGACCTCATTTGCTAGCATTACATAAACTAATTGAAAATTATAATGTGCAAAATATTTACAATATTTTTGTAACTAGCTTAAACGAAATTGTGGGAATGGATGATACAATAATAGCTAGTAAATTAATATGTGTTGGAGCTAACGGTGTTGCTGTGATGCAAGGTCACAGGAATGGGCTTTGTGTTAGAATACAAATAATAACTACCCTTTATTTGATCCCCATTCATTGCATGGCTTACAAAATGAATCTTGCATACAAAATTATGAGCACATTTGGTAATGTTGCTAGAATTGAAGAACTTGTTCGTGAAATACATATTTATTTTTCATCCAGTCTAAAAAGGTTTGCATGGTTTCAAATGTTTGCACTTGGATTTATTGAAGGTAAAAGGTGATAAAATATGTAGATACTAGATGGATTTCACTTTTCCAACTTGCATGTAGAGTTTTCAAAAAATATCAATCCTTAGTAGGTTTTATGAATGCTAATAAGAGGGCAGTTGATAAGGCAAAGTATTTGTTGTACCGAATGAAAAACTTGGAAATACTACTCACTTTATGTGGTATTCTTCCAATTTTGCATGAAATGAATACTTTGACAAAACTTGTCCAAGAAAGATCAATTTATATTGTTGATTTCATTAGGACTAGAAAATAAATATGTATGTGTATTGATTATTTATACTTGTTTGCCAATTGTTATCAAGATCCTTTGTTTGATGGTTGGAGATGTTGGAAATTTGAGCAAGTTTTGTTGTCATTGATGTCAAGCTTTCAGCACCAGTCAGTGGCAGTTTCAGTGGGCAACATCAGTTTTAGGTTTTGCAATCAATGCAAAAGGAAATCTGGTTCCAGGTGGTCAGATGAAGTCTAAAGAGCTATAAGGAGGCCCAAGAAAAATAATATTATAATATTTTATTATAATATTAAAAGTGCAAAGAGTTAATTTATTATAAATTAATTATAATAGTTTTATTATAATTTAATTTATAAATTAATTTAATTAACTTTTTAAGTTATTAAATTAATTATAAATTAATTATGATTTAATTATAAGTTAATTTATAATTTAATTAACCTAACCCTAAAGCTAGGGTTATAAAGGTTATAAAATTAATAATTCAAATTTTTGAATTATTCTCGCCGATGTCGTCGAAGACTCTTTCCAATGCATATAAAGGAGGGAAGCCCCAAGGCTTTAAAAAATCATCCGTGATCTATGCTTTTGTTGAGATTTTCGTGCGCATGGTATAAAGTGAGATCACGTGCTTTTTGAAAGGTGTGTGAGGAAGAAGACAAAGGGAAGGGGGTGTTGGTTTCTACCCCGAAGTGCTCGGTAGCACAGCTGGCAGCGAGGGAGGCACCAAGTCGTTGCTCGCGTGAGGTGCAGGGATCAAGTCCCACGGGTTGCATTTTTGCAAGGTGGGAGGTGTTTCATTTTTGAAGCGCCATGCGTTGGGAGCAATACAAAGGAAAGGCGTAAGCCTTTTCCTTTGTATTGAGGCATGTAGCCCACGTGGTGGGCTAGCACCTCACTAAGGTGCTCGACTGGGGAGTGGTCTCGAGGTCAAAACCCATCGAGGCCCTTTTGCATGGAATTTATGAGGTATGCGCTCGATTTGCCAAGGTTGCATGTGATAACTAGAATTTTCTAAGGTTGGATTTAAATAAAAATTTTGGAGCTTTATAAAATAAATGTTTGCATTATTAAATTGGTGTTTTTGAGCATTTGAGGGAGATAAAAGGATAGGCTCCATTATTTTTGAGGGTTTGATTTTTGGAGGTTGTTAATTAAAGATTGGAGATTATAAGGAGTAATTGAGTAATTATTTTTATGTATGCTTTGATGATTGCTAATTTCAAAGGAGTAATAAGGTGTATTTAAGTTTGATTATTTTTGTAATTGAGAAATATTTCTAAGAGAGTGTTAGTGTGATATTTTGTCATCTAACCTTTAAAATTGGCAAAGAAGATAATTGTGATTGAGACAGGTTTTTAAGGGCACTTCTTCATCAAACAAAAAGGTATGGGCACATATTCCTAATGAGTGATTATTGGATGTTGTGAATGCTAAGTTGGAGTGAAAAGGGTTGTTTGATAAGCATTGTTGAGTTTGATTGTTGAAGGTTTTTCTGAGTGAGAGTTGATGATAAAAACCTTGTTTGATAAGCATTGTTGGAAACATTGAATGATTAGGGTTTGTGCAAAGAACATGAGTATCATTGTTATGTGAAGTTGTGAACTATATTGAACTAGGGTTTGTGAAAGAACATGAGTATCATTGTTATGTGAAGTTGTGAACTATCTTGAACTAGGGTTTGTGAAAGAACATGAGTATCATTGTTATGTGAGATTGTTTGATAAGCATTGATTAGAAATAATTGAGTGAGTGTTCATATGCTTGGACTAGGGTTTGTGAGCAAGGATTGTTTCATTGAGTGATTGGTTGAGTAGAGTTGATTAAGCCTAGTCAAGTGGAAGTGTTGAAGTGATAGTTCTAGTTATGTGAAACAAATTGTTCCATATTCTGAATTGATTTGAGAAAGAGGTTGAGTGTTTGTGAGTGTGAAACATATTGAGTCTCTAACAATTCTCTATATGTTTTTGTGATAAAAAGAGAGATTGAAAGTGATTGAGCATTGTGGTGAGTGTGAAGCATATTGAGTCTAACAATTCTCTATATGTTTCTATGAGATTGGGCAAGTTCTAGTGAGGAATTGAGCAGATTTGTGGTAAGTCTTTGTGAAGACTTGTTGAGCATATTGGACAAGTTCTAGTGAGAACTTGTTGAGCATATTTGAGACAAGTCTTTGAGAAGACTTGTGGATAGATTGATGTGAGATTTTGTGGAAGCTTACAATACAAATTTGAAGACATATATTGAGAGCAGATTGAATAAGTCCTTGAGAGGACTTGTGGATAGAGTTGAGGCAAGTATTTGAGAAGACTTGAGAGCAAAATTGATTGATTTGTTCAAACCTTGGGTTAAGGTTTGGGGAAGATCTAGCAGAGTTGATTTGTGATTAAGTCAAGCTTTGTGTTAAGGCTTGAAGACAAATATTGAGGAGAGATTTGTGCTAGACCGAAGGACTATGTTTAGTGCATATTATTGGAAATTTGAGGCATTGTATGTTGCCATTGATGTCACATGGATCATTGATGTCACATGGATCACATTGAGTTTTGATGGTCAAAATATTTCATAAATAATCATTTATGATATTTTGGAAAGCATGGCTATTTACAGGGTTTTTGTGAAAACTAAGGTAGACAAAATATAAGGTTTTATTTAAAACCATGGATGGCAGAGTTGAAATGGATTTTTATTAAAACCCAGGTTGGCTTTTCATTTCGTCAAAAAAGGTGCCCTGGTGAAGGAGATAATTAATTTTAAATATTTAAGTTTACATTTTAATCCTTTAAAATTCAAATTTAAAATTAAAATCAATATTTTATTATTGCCGATGTCAAAAAGGAGGAAAAAGGATTGTTTGTGGTTTCCTTTTCGAAAGTGGTTGGTTGAATGCTTCAAGGTTTTCTGAATTGAGAGTTGTATTTAAACCTTGTTTTATAAGCATAGTTGTTGAAGCCCATTGGTTGTGAAAGAAATTGAGTTATAAAAGAACATGAGTATCATTGTTATGTGAGATTTGTAATCGAGCATTGTTGGAAACATTTGAGTTGGTTGATACATACTTGGACTAGTTTTGTGTGAGGAAGAATTGTCCGTTGTGGTGATTAATTGAGATTGAGTTTAGAACATATTGAGTCTCTAACAATTCTCTTTATGGTTCTATAATACTTGGGTTGAGTTGAGTTGAGATTGAGATTAGAACATATTGAGTCTCTAAAAATTCTCTTTATGCTTCTATGAGTTGATTTGAGTTGAGTTGAGTTGAGATCATTGTGGATCATTGTTGTCATCCATTGAAGAGTACATTGCCATTCATTGTTGAGTTCATATTTGAGCTTTGCCTTGATAGATTTATGGATGATATTTTATTGCTACTTGAGCATGATTGTGTTGTGGCTACTCCACAACGTACCCAAAAATTGGGGACCCACATTTTTGCATATTTTCCAAGAAGACCGAAGTGGCCCATATGCTAAAGATCAAAGAAAAAGCAAAACACCGCAAGGAGAAAAAGTGTCGCGATATCGCGACATGTTGCATTTTCGCGGCCAAAAGAGAAGAGAAAGAACAAGAAAGAAAAAGTGTCGCGATATCGCGACATGTTGCATTTTCACGGCCAAAAGAGAAGAGAAAGAACAAGAAAGAAAAAGTGTCACGATATCGCGACATGTTGCATTTTCGCGGCCAAAAGAGAAGAGAAAGAACAAGAAAGAAAAAGTGTCGTGATATCGCGACATGTTGCATTTTTGCGGCCAAAAGAGAAGAGAAAGAACAAGAAAGAAAAAGTGTCACGATATCGTGACATGTTGCATTTTCGTGGCCAAAAGAGAAGAGAAAGAACAAGAAAGAAAAAGTGTCGCGATATCGTGACATGTTGCATTTTCGTGGTCAAAAGAGAAGAGAAAGAACAAGAAAGAAAAAGTGTCGCGATATCGCGACATGTTGCATTTTTGCGGTCCAAAGCAAAGAGAAAAAGCAAGGAGAAAAAGTGTCGCGATATCGCGACATGTTGCATTTTCACGGCCAAGAGCAACAGAAGGGGGAAAAAAGTGTCACGATATCGCGACATGTTGCATTTTTGTGGTCAAAAGCAAAGAAAAAGTGTCGTGATATCGTGACATGTTGCATTTTCACGACTCAAAAAGGGCAAGCAGGCAGAGAAACAAAAGTGTCACGATTTCGTGACATGTCCGATTTTCGCCAAGGGAACAGAGTAGTGGACAATGCGTCTGATATTAGTGATGAACACCAGGATAGTGAAACTGAAGACTGCATAATGACGTGGACCTATAAGGAATAAATCGAAGATTGAATAAGGTAATTTGTCACATAAGGACAAAATCCAATGAATAAGACAAAAAGTTACATAAGGAATATTTAATGATTTGAAATCATTTAAGATGGTCGTTACACATGGAAGGAAGCGGACGCATGCCCATGTGGAGAAAAGGAAACATTTTTTTGAAATCAAACGAAAAGTGAAGAAAACCAAACAGAGGAAGCCAAACCATGGGAATGAAACGAAGGGCCACAAAATAGAAACGAAAAGCCTTTTTGGAAACCAAAACACATGCATGCACAAGGGAAGGTGAAACGAACAACCATTGGAAAATGAAACGAAAAGCTTCCTAAAAATTTTAAATACGCCAGGCAAGGATGTTTTGAGGGGTTGGAAACTTCGCAAGCAGAGTTGCAGATTTGAAGGCAAGAGGGCCATTCTGGACCTGTTTGGGCTGTTTTTCTTCCATGGACTGGTTTGGGAAAACCAAAAAATTTTGTTATTGTAAAATGACAAATTTTTAATACAGAAAATTTCAGAAAGTTGCATCTTATGGACAAGAAAGAAGGAGTCATTTTCTGCATGCAAGATTAAATGTCTATTTTTCCCCTTTTCATATTTTAGGCTTGTAAATGGAGTTTATGCAAGTTTTCTTGGTTGCTTCATGCGAATGTTTAAATCTGAAAACCTCATTTAAAACCCTAGGAGCCAGCACTTAGCTTATCCGGATTGTGCTTGTTTTGCAAGTCCAATAGGTTAGGTTGCATGCATGAAAACCTCACATCTTCGGTTTTGTCGGAATAGGATAGCATCAAACTGAATGTATCTTTTTTCCATTTTCTCGCATTTCATTTTCATTTTCTGCATTTTATCTTCCAGAAATTTTAACTTTTTTTTATTTTCGAGGCATTAAAATAAACATTTAAAAAATTTCAAAATCCAAAAATAATTTCACCATTGCGTAGGTTATACTTCAGACTTCCAATACGCACTTTGAAATTTCATTTTCGGAGTTGTTTAGTATTTTTAAAAATTCATCGAAGTTGTTGTTTTATTGCAGATTTTGAAAATTCCGAAAATAGAAAATTTCCATTTTAAGGCCGAATTTCATTTTTTCAGTTTCATGTTTCACTCTCATGAGCCTATGATGACATTCCCTTCATGAAAATTCCAATTTCATTGAAGGAGTTATGTTTTATGGCATTTTCACAAATTTCCATTTTTGGAGCCTAAAATTACCCTCTTCATAAAAATTCTAATTTTACGAAAGAGGGGTAATTTGAGTATTACATTGAAGGTATTTTCTTCAAAGCACTTAATTGTTCATCTTGATGAAAATTTGATTTCATTTAAGAGGGATAAGTTAAAGTGACATTTAAAGCCCTTAATTTAAGGCCATAAATTATTGCCTCTTTGTGAAAACCAATTTCACCAAAGAGGGATAGTTTATCGATCACATTGAAAGCTATCTTCATCTTCATGATAAGAAGCCATATTTGGACTTAATAAAGAAGATAAAATCTACCTTAAAACTCTCAAGATAAAAGGAATTAAGGCACTACATCGTGGTCATATGAGGGCCAACTCACATTTGCTTTATTTTGGTTCAATGAACAATCACTAAAGTTTCATGGTAAAATAAACCAACATTGCCCCTTGTTTATAGTTACTTGCAATCACTAAGGTGTTCCAAGCATTTAAATTGAATATCTTTATTTGAGATTACTAATACACATATGCAAATGCTAAATATAGCGGAGACCTTGGAGAAGTTGTTTGTTTAACTTCTTTGCAAGAGGGGATTTGGAACCCAAATCCTAAGGGAGAGTGTACTTTCACAATTGGGTGAAAATACCACTCAACATATTGGCGCTAGAAGGAGGGCCCGAGTTGGTTTATTTCAATGTGATTTAAATGCTATAGGGATTTAAATTTTGAATATTTCATGCCCTATTGATTATTATCTTTAGCCCTCTTTTAACAATACAACCTTGTAGTGTTAAAAGGAGGACATGAATTGCTATGCATTGTTCTAACGCTTTTGATTGTTCATACAGGAATAATGTGTTTTGATTTGATTTTGAAAATTTTTGGTCTTGACTAACGAGGTTGTCTCCATGCAATTACTTTCATTTGATTTTAATGGATACATCTCTTGGTTGATGCTAACATGATTATTCATACGTTACATGTTTGATATTTGCTAGTCATTTCATGCTTATTTGTAAGGAATTATTTTGTCTAAAATGTATTTGTTGTCGGTATTATGCTCTTCACTTGCGTGTAATGCGATCTTGTGAATCAGAAAGCCTACAACACTAGGAGTATGCTCTTCACTTGCGCATATGCGATCTGGTGAATCAGAAACTAATTTACATTTTTAGAATATTGCTTTGTCATGGTTCCTTCTTTTATTCATGACTAACAAATTGGTTTTGAAGTTATTCTTTGAGTTTCATTAATGGCTACAACTGCAGGAACGTGGTATGGGATACATGTTAATCCTTTGAACATTAGTGGAGATTCTCATGATTTACCCAAGAACGTAGAAAAACGTTTGCCCAAATTTAAACACAATGGTCCAACATTAGCCGAGGAACATATTCAAGCCTATGTGGATATCCTAGTTAGATGGAATGTCGAACATGAGGATGTGGCATGTAGAATGTTTCCTGGAACCCTAGATGAGGTGGCATATGATTGGTACATCAATTTACCCACTGGTTCTATTACATCTTGGACTCAATTGAAAGATGGTTTTATCAATCAATTTAGGTTGCTCATTGATCCTCTCATGATATATCAACAATTTACTTCTTGCAAAAGAGAACCTAATGAGCCAGTGAGAAGTTTCAACTTGAGGTTTTGAAAGCTTTATGCGAGATTAATTTCTCCCTATACTATTGAGGAAAGTGGTGCTCTTCAAATATACTTTCGAGCATTGGATCCATGGTGTGCCATATTTGTTAGGATGAATCCCTTGGTTACTGATCTTGCATCGGCCTACACATAAGCTATGATTGTAGATCAACAATTGAGGCCACAAGGTTATGGAATGGAGCAATCAACTATGGTAGGACAACTAGGGGCTTGCAATCAAACCTCGATGGTAAATCAAGCGTGGGCACAACAAAATTTGATATCAAATGTTTTTCCCTACAATCAACTTTATCCTACCATACCAACTTATGCTCCCACATGTGCTTATACAAGTACTTCCATCCATCCAACTATGCCTCAATTAGAGAATCATGTGGTCACCCATGGAACCATTGCAACAAATGTTCAAGCTTTGTCCGTGGGTATCAATCCAACTAATCCTACTACTTCTACCACTCAACCCAAAGAGTTCGAATCGAAAGTAAAAGAGCAAAAGAAAGTGGTTAAGAAGGTATGTAGGCATGTTCCACCACAAAAATGAGCACGTCAATGTATGCATCCAAATCATCCTAGGAAGAAAATTCATAATGCCGATCTTAATGATGTTTCATGTTATGCTTCTTCAAGTGATACAAGAGATTTTGAGGTGACTCACATTGAAGTAAATACCTATTCGAAAAGTCTTGAAGAGCATGAAGTTTTTGGAGAAGAAATTCTATGGATGGGTAACAAGAAGTTGGAATCAAATGATCACCATCTTGTTTTGGAAAAGAAATATCTAGAATCATTACCCAAAAAGGAGGATTTGGATGAACAAACTTATGTGGATATGATTTGGTCAGATGTACTTGCAAAGGATTGGAGCAACTATATGACACGAAATTCAAAAATCGATCCCATTATAGAAGCTCCTAAGCCATCACAAGTGGCTGAAAATGAATTTGAAAGAAAATCAACAAATGAAGTTGAAGACATAATCGAATTTCACCACTTGTTCTCGAAAGACACTTTGGATGATGTTCTCAAAAGTGATGACCAAGAGGATCCACACCTTCCAAATTGTGATAAAATTGAATCATGGGTTACAAATTTGGATTATGATAGCTTTACCAATTTGAATTCAAGAGATAACCCACTTTTGGAAATAACTGGGACCATCTAAGGAAGGTGAAGATGAATTGGATGAGAAACATGTTGATGAATCAGAAGATGAAGAAGAAGTACTTGAGCATCACAACTTGAAATTGGAAGATGATTACTATGATTCGTGGAAGAAATGGGAAGAATATTATCAATCTAAATCTTCTAACAAACTTGTTGTGTCAATTAATATGCAGGATAACTCAATTGCTTCCTCACATGAGGATACTATAAATCCTGTACAATTTGAGAAAGTTTTGGAAGAGGAATTTGAATCTCATCAAATTTTGGAACATGATAAGGATTCTACAACCATGAATCAAGAAAGAGAGTCACTTGCTTTAGATTCCTTTGAAGGAAAAGAAATTGAAAATCTTGATCCACTTACTTGTGCTACAATGATTATGCCATTTCAAAATGAGAAAATTACAAAACCTAAATCATTTGGGTTTGATATCATTGATGATCCAATTGAAAATCTCACGTTACCCAAAACAACCCAAGTGATTGATCATGGAAATGTGTTAGTTAACCCACCCCTAGATAGACAAGACTTATGGTTTGAAAGGGATGGACATGTTTTCAATTGGGTACCTAAGTTTGGTGCCTTTGATAAACAAGTCATGGAGAAAGAACAAGTGCTACATGATGATGAATGTCATGAGAGAAAAGAGGAATTTTCAAATCCTCTTCAAGTAAGGTCAAATGAAAACATGCCAAAGGTAAAATCTCACCTTTTTGGTTTCACCATGCAAAATTCGAATGAAGGTTTGCCTAATGAATGGTTTGATTCAAATATTATTAATGTTATGGCTTTATTGAATGAAAATGAAAGCTTATTTCTACACCATGAATCAAAGTGCGGAATGGACATCTTAAAGAATAGACATAAAGGAATTGAATATCAATCATTGTCTAATCAATTTGAAAACTTGAAACTCCACCATAGGATTATTAATGAAACTAAATCAAATTGGTATGGTGAGAGGGGCAAGTGGAAGTTTGTTTCTTTGTTTGGTTTGATCCTCTTTTTTGTTGGATTCCTACAAAACTTGGTATGCGTATCACGTCATATGTCTTTTAAAGAATTCTAATCAGGTTTGGGATCCGGGAAAATGATAATCCAAACTTTGCACCATCTTGTATTATATTGTACATTTGTATATACTTTTGGTTTTTGTGTTTTGGTTTTGGATTGGATCTCATTTTGGTTTTAAGTTTTGTGTGTTGGTCCTTTGGACACTTTTGGTTTGTCTTGAAAAAAAAAAAAAAGAGAAAAAAAGCGAGATGTCAACTTATGTCCTTATGAATGTTGACTAAGACTAAGAGAATATGAAACATCGAAATTGTATTGTAGAAAGCTCCACGAGTATCGCAAACACATTAAAGAATATCGTTTGGAACTTGTGATGCATGAAGTTGTCAGTTTTACAAATTATGGCAAAGTAGGTGGTATACTCCATCCGCATTTCAAAAAGAGCAATGCATTCATCCATATCTCATGTTACATTCGACATTGCATATACATTTCATCTTAGTTGCATCTACATTTCAAATACAATCATTGAAAAGGTGTCGAATCCTCTTAGGGTTATTATATAACATATATTAAAAGGATCCTAAGGTTGGGAACTGATGCCCGAACTATCTTGAACCAAACACGTTCTACACATATTAAAGAGGATCTTGAGCAAAATGGTCAAAACCATACTTGGAAGAAAAGGTGAGGCGAAAGGAGTATTTCGTGTCTGTCCTATCATGCAACATAATCCTTAAACAAGTGGTTTTTACCACTCCTATAGTGCTTAAAGCCTAAAATCAGAGTAGTAAGGATAGGGTTAAATCCCCATCGAACTTAGGTTGAGGATCCAACTCCCCAAAGCTCTGATTTGATCTTCATGGAGTAGTAAGGATAGGGTCTAATTCTCATCTCGCTTAGGTTGAGAATCCGATTCCCCAAAGCTTCTATTTTGCCTCCATCACGCTTTAAGAAATTAAAAGCGTGATCTACACTCAAGAACTTGAAGTTCCAAAGCAAATATTTTTCATTCTACTTTTATTGCATCATTGATATTGGATTGGAAGGATCGTACTACATGTCCCTTGCAAGGATGGGTAGTCATCCCCAAGGTTCAAGAAATCAAAAGTAAAGTCAAATCCTGGATTATGGGGTTGATCTCCACCGGGGCTATAGATGCCTGACTGGCAGTGGAGTATGCTCATGCGTGGCAACATGTCTTGTCTAAAAGCAAGACCACTAACTGCTCAAACGGACAAAGCTAGCCTGAAAGTTTCATCCATAACAGAGTTAAATCATTTTGTTTAAGTTGAGGTAATGAACTCCAGATCGGAGTAGTAAGGATAGGGTTAAATTCCCATCTCGCTTAGGTTGGGAATCCTATTCCCCAAAGCTCTGATTTCACTTACACTTGCACATGGGTTCAAAATGGTAGTGACACATAACCAACTTTGGGATCTAGTAAATTAATTCAGTATACTCATATTTGGTCCTAAGAGGATTTGACAGCTTTAATATGTTTGTTCATGGTACTAGAAAGTTTGAGCCTTTGCAAAGCTTGTTATATCTCTAGCATCTTCACCATACGTTAAATCCTACGAGGGAATCATCCATAACTTCTCATACGCCATGAATCATAAGTGAAAATGACAATGGAAAGTTGAACGAGTTTCAAACGATAGGGAATGAAGCACATTGCACACATCGAGCTGATGCTTAATAATTCTAATGCTTCATGTATTTCTCATCTAGTTTCATTCTTGGGATATTTGCTGACGCTTGTGTTTGAGTTTTGAAGGTGTTCAGAGTTGAGTTCTCACCGAAATGCTCGGGAGCATTTCCTAGCAGAAGTCGCCATTTGTTGTGGTCTGCTCCACAACGTACCCCAAAATTGGGGACCCACCTTTTTGCATATTTTCCAAGAAGACCGAAGTGGCCCATATGCTAAAGATCAAAGAAAAAGCAAAACACCGCAAGGAGAAAAAGTGTCGCGATATCGCGACATGTTGCATTTTCACGGTTCAAAGCAAAGAGAAAGAGCAAGGAGGAAAAAGTGTCGTGATATTGCGACATGTTGCATTTTCCCACCAAAAGAGAAGAGAAAGAACAAGAAAGAAAAGTGTGTCGCGATATCGCGACATGTTGCATTTTCACGGCCAAAAGAGAAGAGAAAAAACAAGAAAGAAAAAGTGTCGCGATATCGCGACATGTTGCATTTTCATGGCCAAAAGAGAAGAGAAATAACAAGAAAGAAAAAGTGTCACGATATCACGACATGTTGCATTTTCACGGCCAAAAGAGAAGAGAAAGAACAAGAAAAAAAGTGTCGCGATATCGCGACATGTTGCATTTTCATGGCCAAAAGAGAAGAGAAAGAACAAGAAAAAAAAGTGTCGCGATATCGTGACATGTTGCATTTTCATGGCCAAAAAAAAAAAAGTTCATATCGCACATGTTGCATTTCCTCCAAAGAAAACAAAAGTGTCGCGATATCGTGACATGTTGCATTTTCATGACTCAAAAAGCAGAGAGACAAGAGTGTCACGATATCGCGACATGTTCGATTTTTGCCAAGGAATAGAGTAGTGGACAGTGCCCGATATTAGTGATGAACACCAGGATAGTGAAACTGAAGACTGCATAATGACGTGGACCTATAAGGAATAAATCGAAGATTGAATAAGGTAATTTGTCACATAAGGACAAAATCCAATGAATAAGACAAAACGTTACATAAGGAATCTTTAATGATTTGAAATCATTTAAGATGGTCGTTACACATGGAAGGAAGCGGACGCATGCCCATGTGGAGAAAAGGAAACATTTTTTTGAAATCAAACGAAAAGTGAAGAAAACCAAACAGAGGAAGCCAAACCATGGGAATGAAACGAAGGGCCACAAAATAGAAACGAAAAGCTTTTTTGGAAACCAAAACACATGCATGCACAAGGGAAGGTGAAACGAACAACCATTGGAAAATGAAATGAAAAGCTTCCTAAAATTTTTAAATACGCCAGGCAAGGATGTTTTGAGGGGTTGGAAACCGTTGCAAGCAGAGTTGCAGATTTGAAGGCAAGAGGGCCATTCTGGACCTGTTTGGGTTGTTTTTCTTCCATGGACTAGTTTGGGAAAACCAAAAAATTTTGTTATTGTAAAATGACAAATTTTTAATACAGAAAATTTCAGAAAGTTGCATCTTATGGACAAGAAAGGAGTCATTTTCTGCATGCAAGATTAAATGTCTATTTTTCCCCTTTTCAGATTTTAGGCTTGTAAATGGAGTTTATGCAAGTTTTCTTGGTTGCTTCATGCGAATGTTTAAATCTGAAAACCTCATTTAAAACCCTAGGAGCCAGCACTTAGCTTATCCGGATTGTGCTTGTTTTGCAAGTCCAATAGGTTAGGTTGCATGCATGAAAACCTCACATCTTCGGTTTTGTCGGAATAGGATAGCATCAAACTGAATGCATTTTATCTTGTGTTCCATTTTCTGCATTTTATTTTCCGAAAATTTTAACTTTTTTTTTTTAATTTTCGGGCATTAAAATAAACATTTAAAAAATTTCAAAATCCAAAAATAATTTCACCATTGCGTAGGTTATACTTCATACTTCCAATACGCACTTTGAAATTTCATTTTCGGAGTTGTTTAGTATTTTTAAAAATTCATCGAAGTTGTTGTTTTACTACAGATTTTAAAAATCCGAAAATAGAAAATTTCCATTTTAGGGTCAAATTTCATTTTTTCAGTTTCATGTTTCATTCATGAGCCTATGATGACATTCCCTTCATGAAAATTCCAATTTCATTGAAGGAGTTATGTTTTATGGCATTTTACAAATTTCCATTTTTTGAGCCTAAAATTGCCCTCTTCATAAAAATTCTAATTTTACGAAAGAGGGGTAATTTGAGTATTACATTGAAGGTCTTTTCTTCAAAGCACTTAATTGTTCATCTTGATGAAAATTTGATTTCATTTAAGAGGGATAAGTTAAAGTGACATTTAAAGCCCTTAATTTAAGGCCATAAATTATTGCTTCTTTGTGAAAACCAATTTCACCAAAGAGGGATAGTTTATCGATCACATTGAAAGCTATCTTCATCTTCATGATAAGAAGCCATATTTGGACTTAATAAAGAAGATAAAATCTACCTTAAAACTCTCAAGATAAAAGGAATTAAGGCACTACATCGTGGTCATATGAGGGCCAACTCACATTTGCTTTATTTTGGTTCAATGAACAATCACTAAAGTTTCATGGTAAAATAAACCAACATTGCCCCTTGTTTACGATTACTTGCAATCACTAAGGTGTTCCAAGCATTTAAATTGAATATCTTTATTTGAGATTACTAATACACATATGCAAATGCTAAATATAGCGGAGACCTTGGAGAAGTTGTTTGTTTAACTTCTTTGCAAGAGGGGATTTGGAACCCAAATCCTAAGGGAGAGTGTACTTTCACAATTGGGTGAAAATACCACTCAACATATTGGCGCTAGAAGGAGGGCCCGAGTTGGTTTATTTCAGTGTGATTTAAATGCTATAGGGATTTAAATTTTGAATATTTCATGCCCTATTGATTATTATCTTTAGCCCTCTTTTAACAATACAACCTTGTAGTGTTAAAAGGAGGACATGAATTGCTATGCATTGTTCTAACGCTTTTGATTGTTCATACAGGAATAATGTGTTTTGATTTGATTTTGAAAAATTTTGGTCTTGACTAACGAGGTTGTCTCCATGCAATTACTTTCATTTGATTTTAATGGATACATCTCTTGGTTGATGCTAACATGATTATTCATACGTTACATGTTTGATATTTGCTAGTCATTTCATGCTTATTTGTAAGGAATTATTTTGTCTAAAATGTATTTGTTGTCGGTATTATGCTCTTCACTTGCGTGTAATGCGATCTTGTGAATCGAAAGCCTACAACACAAGGAGTATGCTCTTCACTTGCGCATATGTGATCTGGGTGAATCAGAAACTAATTTACATTTTTAGAATATTGCTTTGTCATGGTTCCTTCTTTTATTCATGACTAACAAATTGGTTTTGAAGTTATTCTTTGAGTTTCATTAATGGCTACAACTGCAGGAACGTGGTATGGGATACATGTTAATCCTTTGAACATTAGTGGAGATTCTCATGATTTACCCAAGAACATAGAAAAACGTTTGCCCAAATTTAAACACAATGGTCCAACATTAGCCGAGGAACATATTCAAGCCTATGTGGATATCCTAGTTAGATGGAATGTCGAACATGAGGATGTGGCATGTAGAATGTTTCCTGGAACCCTAGATGAGGTGGCATATGATTGGTACATCAATTTACCCACTGGTTCTATTACATCTTGGACTCAATTGAAAGATGGTTTTATCAATCAATTTAGGTTGCTCATTGATCCTCTCATGATATATCAACAATTTACTTCTTGCAAAAGAGAACCTAATGAGCCAGTGAGAAGTTTCAACTTGAGGTTTCGAAAGCTTTATGCGAGATTAATTTCTCCCTATACTATTGAGGAAAGTGGTGCTCTTCAAATATACTTTCGAGCATTGGATCCATTGTGTGCCATATTTGTTAGGATGAATCCCTTGGTTACTGATCTTGCATCGGCCTACACAGAAGCTATGATTGTAGATCAACAATTGAGGCCACAAGGTTATGGAATGGAGCAATCAACTATGGTAGGACAACTAGGGGCTTGCAATCAAACCTCGATGGTAAATCAAGCGTGGGCACAACAAAATTTGATATCAAATGTTTTTCCCTACAATCAACTTTATCCTACCATACCAACTTATGCTCCCACATGTGCTTATACAAGTACTTCCATCCATCCAACTATGCCTCAATTAGAGAATCATGTGGTCACCCATGGAACCATTGCAACAAATGTTCAAGCTTTGTCCGTGGGTATCAATCCAACTAATCCTACTACTTCTACCACTCAACCCAAAGAGTTCACATCGAAAGTAAAAGAGCAAAAGAAAGTGGTTAAGAAGGTATGTAGGCATGTTCCACCACAAAAACGAGCACGTCAATGTATGCATCCAAATCATCCTAGGAAGAAAATTCATAATGCCGATCTTAATGATGTTTCATGTTATGCTTCTTCAAGTGATACAAGAGATTTTGAGGTGACTCACGTTGAAGTAAATACCTATTCGAAAAGTCTTGAAGAGCATGAAGTTTTTGGAGAAGAAATTCTATGGATGGGTAACAAGAAGTTGGAATCAAATGATCACCATCTTGTTTTGGAAAAGAAATATCTAGAATCATTACCCAAAAAGGAGGATTTGGATGAACAAACTTATGTGGATATGATTTGGTCAGATGTACTTGCAAAGGATTGGAGCAACTATATGACACAGAATTCAAAAATCGATCCCATTATAGAAGCTCCTAAGCCATCACAAGTGGCTGAAAATGAATTTGAAAGAAAATCAACAAATGAAGTTGAAGACATAATCGAATTTCACCACTTGTTCTCGAAAGACACTTTGGATGATGTTCTCGAAAGTGATGACCAAGAGGATCCACACCTTCCAAATTGTGATAAAATTGAATCATGGGTTACAAATTTGGATTATGATAGCTTTACCAATTTGAATTCAAGAGATAACCCACTTTTGGAAATAACTGGACCATCTAAGGAAGGTGAAGATGAATTGGATGAGAAACATGTTGATGAATCGAGAAGATGAAGAAGTACTTGAGCGTCACAACTTGAAATTGGAAGATGATTACTATGATTCGTGGAAGAAATGGGAAGAATATTATCAATCTAAATCTTCTAACAAACTTGTTGTGTCAATTAATATGCAGGATAACTCAATTGCTTCCTCACATGAGGATACTATAAATCTTGTACAATTTGAGAAAGTTTTGGAAGAGGAATTTGAATCTCATCAAATTTTGGAACATGATAAGGATTCTACAACCATGAATCAAGAAAGAGAGTCACTTGCTTTAGATTCCTTTGAAGGAAAAGAAATTGAAAATCTTGATCCACTTACTTGTGCTACAATGATTATGCCATTTCAAAATGAGAAAATTACAAAACCTAAATCATTTGGGTTTGATATCATTGATGATCCAATTGAAAATCTCACGTTACCCAAAACAACCCAAGTGATTGATCATGGAAATGTGTTAGTTAACCCACCCCTAGATAGACAAGACTTATGGTTTGAAAGGGATGGACATGTGTTCAATTGGGTACCTAAGTTTGGTGCCTTTGATAAACAAATCATGGAGAAAGAACAAGTGCTACATGATGATGAATGTCATGAGAGAAAAGAGGAATTTTCAAATCCTCTTCAAGTAAGGTCAAATGAAAACATGCCAAAGGTAAAATCTCACCTTTTTGGTTTCACCATGCAAAATTCGAATGAAGGTTTGCCTAATGAATGGTTTGATTCAAATATTATTAATGTTATGGCTTTATTGAATGAAAATGAAAGCTTATTTCTACACCATGAATCAAAGTGCGGAATGGACATCTTAAAGAATAGACATAAAGGAATTGAATATCAATCATTGTCTAATCAATTTGAAAACTTGAAACTCCACCATAGGATTATTAATGAAACTAAATCAAATTGGTATGGTGAGAGGGGCAAGTGGAAGTTTGTTTCTTTGTTTGGTTTGATCTTGTTTTTGTTGGATTCCTACAAAACTTGGTATGCGTATCACGTCATATGTCTTTTAAAGAATTCTAATCAGGTTTGGGATCCAGGAAAATGATAATCCAAACTTTGCACCATCTTGTATTATATTGTACATTTGTATATACTTTTGGTTTTTGTGTTTTGGTTTTGGATTGGATCTCATTTTGGTTTTAAGTTTTGTGTGTTGGTCCTTTGGACACTTTTGGTTTGTCTTGAAAAAAAAAGAAAAGCGAGATGTCAACTTATGTCCTTATGAATGTTGACTAAGACTAAGAGAATATGAAACATCGGAATTGTATTGCAGAAAGCTCCACGAGTATCGCAAACACATTAAAGAATATCGTTTGGAACTTGTGATGCATGAAGTTGTCGGTTTTACAAATTATGGTAAAGTAGGTGGTATACTCCATCCGCATTTCAAAAAGAGCAATGCATTCATCCATATCTCATGTTACATTCGACATTGCATATACATTTCATCTCAGTTGCATCTACATTTCAAATACAATCATTAAAAAGGTGTCGAATCCTCTTAGGGTTATTATATAACGTATATTAAAAAGATCCTAACAGCTTCAGGACAGATTCTACTAGGTTACAAGATGGAGAAATGGTATATTGACAGTGGGTGCTCTAGTCATATGACTGGGTATAAGAATAAGTTCATTTCTTTAAAAGGAAACAATAGTGGATTTGTGAGATTTGGTGATAATGCTTCAGCTAAAATCAAATGGAAAGGAACTTTAAGTTTGGATTATGGAAAGACAACTACATAAGGTGTACTCTATGTTGAGGGTCTAAAACACAACCTACTGAGTGTAAGTCAGCTTTGTTATCGAGGGTACACAATTACTTTTTTCTCTATAGGATGCAAAATCAGGGAAACAAAAACAGGGAAGCTTGTTGCAACTACAGAAAGAACCAATAACAATCTCCACATGTTCAGTGAAATAAAAAGGGAAAAATGTCTTCTATCTCAAGAAGAAGAGAGTTAGTTATGGCATAAAAGGTTGTGTCACTTGAACTTTGATAATATAGTAAGGATAAGCAACAAACAAATTGTCAGAGATCTACCAAATATAAAAAGTGTTAGTCTTACAATGGCACTGAGAGGGGGGGTGAATCAGTGCAGCTATTTTAAAACTTAATGCTTTAAATCTTAAAGCCAAAACAAAAGAAAGCTAAAACCAGAAACAACAAGTACCAAAAAAGAGCATAACATAACACAAGATGTAACGAGGTTCACCAGTTTTGGCTACTCCTCAAACTAGACTGCTTGGACTCCCATCCAAATCTAGCCATTGCAAAGCACCAACTTTACAATCAATTTACCAGGATCCACCTGGAAGGAGCACCAACCCCTAATTTACCAGCATCAACTGGAAGGAGCACCAACCCCTGATTCCAAGCACCAACTTGGATTTCTATTTTCAATTTTGATTGACATAAAAATGCCTTTAGTGTTAAAAGATCCTCATTGTACTAGCTTACATCAAATCAATCTCATGGAAGCATACACTCTTTTACAGTTCTACCTTATGCACACTTCCAGCCCTTTCATATGGCATGATCTTGCAGCTCTTCACAGCATTAACACAACACTGTTATAATCTCTTACAACACTCTCACAGCTCACTTACAGCCAGCCTCTTTCTGCAGCATCTTCTATCACGCAGTAGCAACTGCAATTCTGATCAATTTAGAATGACATAAACATGTCTTCACTTCATGCACGACCCTGACTGGTCTGCAATTAACCCGACTCTACACACTCTCACGGCTCTGCATATTTTTCTCTTGATTCTTCTCTAACCCTCCTTTTATAGCAATTTCTCTATTTCAGCAGCCTTCCTATCATCCTGTCGCGAAATCGTGACACTTTTCAACTTTGCTGATGTCATCATCAATGCTGTCGTGAAATCGTGACACTTTCGGCTTCCATACACTCTTCTTTGCCAGTAGCAACGAAAAAGGAACATGTCGCGAAATCGTGACACTTTTCTCTTCCGTACAACTCTCCTTGCCAACTCCAGCGAAAATGGAACATGTCACGAAATCATGACGCTTCCGGCTCTTGCTGACGTCATCATCTTCTTGTCACGAAATCGTGACACTTCCGGCTTTCGTACACTCTTCTTTGCCAGCAGCAGTGAAAAAGGAACATGTCACGAAATCGCGACACTTTGTTCTTCCGTACAACTCTCCTTGCCAACTCCAGCAAAAATGGAACATGTCACGAAATTGCGATGCTTTCGGCTCTTGCTGATGTCATCATCCTTCTTATCGTGAAATCGTGACGCTTTCGGCTCTTGCTGACGTCATCAATCTTCTTGTCACGAAATCGTGACGCTTCTGGCTTCCGTACGCTCTTTCTCCATGCAGTAGCGAAATCGCTACAACTTTGTGCCTTGTGCTTTTACCTTGCCTCTTTTCATGAAATTTTGACTTGTAATATCATTGCTGCATCTTTCAGTTCTACACTTTTGACTAGTAGCAAAATCGCTACACCTTAGTTTCCATTTTTTCCAACGTGTAGCGCCATCGCTACACCTTAGTTTCTCTTTATTTCAACTTGTAGCTACACCTTAGTTTCTCTTTGTTTCAACACGTAGCGAAATCGCTACACCTTAGTTCCATGTATTTTCATCATGCAACGATATCGCTACACCTTTGTTTCCATTCATTTCAACATGTAGCGATATCGCTACACCTTTGTTTCCTTCTTTGCCAGCATGTCACGAAATCGTGACAGTTTACCTTTCACTTTCTCTCTCCTCTGCCATGTTGCGATATCACGACAGTTTTGCTCGCATCTTCTCTCTCCTCATTTTTGTCGTGATATCGCGACACATTTTCTCTCTCCTCAGCGAAAACTCGACATGTCATGAAATCGTGACATTTCTGGCTGCGCCTTCTCTCTCCTCGACCATGTCACGAAATCGCGACAGAAAACATGTTGCGATATCGTGACAGTTTTCTTCCTTGTCTCTTTCTGCCATTTTATGAATCTGGGTCACCTCTGTTTTCCTTGAAACTTTCTACACTTGAACTGATCGACCTCTCGAATCGCATCAATTGCATCAATCTGACTGTGTTGACAACAATGACAATACTTTTGCAATGCTTTTGCTGCACCTTGCTCAACAAACAACTCCTATCCATCACCTTGCTCACCAATCAACTTCTAACCATTGCATCAACTGATCAACCTGACTATGTTGACAATAATGACAATACTTAGGTTGCACCTTGCTCATCAATCTCCCCCTTTGGAATTGTTGGCAACACACGTAATTGTCTGCAATTACCTATAATTCTTCTCCCCCTTTGAAAATAATACCAAAGGGCGGCTGCAAAACTCCCCCTGAGTCTATGCACAACATTCACAGGCAAAAAATTAATCCAGTTAGCAAAAAGCATAAACATGAGCAATATGATGAACAGATCCATAAATTCTCCCTCTGAGAATTTGATCCTGATGTCTAGTCAAATCTTAGCCAATACTTGGGAAAAAATGACCTCTTTAGATCACGTTGTCTTCTGAGCCTCAACCCTCTGTACTCTGTCATAGACTCACTAAGAACCTGCTTAAGAAGCACACATAGAACTTTTCCAGATCAGCACACAAGTTCTCACTAGAACCATGCTTAGCATGAACCCACAAAGAGAATTGTTAGAGACCCAATGTGATTTATCAACTTCATAGAAACATACAGAGAATTGTTAGAGACTCAATATGTTCTATACTTAATTCCCAATCTCAAACTCAACTATTAAACTCAAGACAGCCAACCAAGGGTTCCACCAACTTAATGCAAGTAGCTAGACTCACAAAAATGAGCCCTAGAGCACAAAGCTTCCACTATCTCAAACCAGAAACTAGGATTTACACCAAGCCAAGGGATACCTAGAAGAGTACCTTTTCACTCCAACCTTATTTCAGAAAACATACACCAATCATACTCATAAGAAGAATGAGTCCAACCTTATTTGAGTAGAAGATAATTGAACCTTCAAGCTGACACCACACACAACTCTCAAACTTTCAACCAATTTAGGGAAGGAAAAAATAAATTAGCAATAAAGTGAACTTCCTTTATTACACCTTTTAGCTCCACTTCTTTAAACACAATCATCAAAACATGCCAATAAGATAATGTCAAAGCAAAATATGACAACTTAACCTTATACCTCCATTAATTATATTTGCCAAGTCAATTCAAAATACTCCAAGAAAATAATAATAAAAGATATACCTTGGCCAAACTTAGTTCTCCAACCTTTGGAGAAAGTGAATAACACCACCACAAAAGCTAAAGTGCTTTTATTTCTGCTATCCACGAGCATCACGACCAAGATGAAATTGCCCACAACATGGGTCAAACTTGGCACCTCTGCCCAACGCTTCTTCACTTCAACAAGAAGATTTCACATCTTTCAATAAAATTGATAGGAGACTCACTTGTATCAACTCTACAAATTTACTGCCAACTTAGTGCAAGCAATAAATACTGTACTGCGGCACAACCAGATTCCTTTTTAAACTTAAAACCTGATCTGAGTTTTCTACAGATACTGCAGATCACTTTACTTTTAACAGTGCAAATCTTGGAGAAGACATTTTGACAAACACTTTATGGCCAACCATAGAGCCCCTTACTCAACCTCAACTTCTTAACCTCGGATTGATATTTTATCAACAGTTAACCCGAACTGTCTGTGAATTGAATAATCTTACCAAGGCGACAAGAAGGATCTTGTAAGCTTTACCTCAAAGTGTACAACAAATACACGCTGCTCGAAACACATATATGCAGCTAGAGCAAACACGCAAAAAAATTTTGAACTGTTATGATCCGAAGTAATGAACAGTTGGTGGAAGAAATATCAACAGTACAGCAGTGACATATCTCAACACTACCAAATGTGACAACTCTTCAAATTAAACAACACACTTCACGTCACCTTCAAAAACAACATCAAGAACTGACAACACACTTTAGCTGCAAACAACAATAACTCGACTTCTTACCTTTCATCCTCAGAAAACTGGCCCAAAAACATAGGAGCATTAAAATAAAATTTTAAGATTGCTCCCCCTGAGGATGTGCCACCTGGAGCTGCTTAAATCAGAAGAGGAGTAATCTCCTTCTGTCCAAGGAGACACAAATTCTTTTCTTCTGTCTTTCTCCAGACTTTCCTGAACTTGGGCTTGAGTTTTTCAACTACATCCCTATTTTGCCCATGTTCGTGAACTTGAACATTTTTCTTGCGGGGTTGTTTCTGTGCATTCTTGAAGGATGATTATTTTCCTTTCTGATGTGCACATGATTTATTCTCTGTCTGTATTGTATTCTTTGCGTCTCGATGAAATCTAGGGTTTTGCCTTAGATTAGATACGTAAGTGCTTGCACAGAACCTTGCTATGTGCCCTTGACCATTACATTTAAAACATTGCACATGTTTTATTCCCTGTCTGTATTGCATTCTGTGTGTCTGATGAAATCTATGGTCTGGCCTTAGATTGGATACATAAATGCTTGGACAAAACCTTGCTATGTGCCCATGGCCATTACATTTAAAACATTGCACGAGGTGTTCACTCAGAAAGCAGATGTGTTTTTATCAGCATAACTCTTTGATCTATTATTCTGTCCACAATAAAATGCCTTGTGACCATAGTAGTTGCATTTAGAACAATAGCCATTAAAAGCATTATTATTAAAAGAGTGAGAGTGAGAGAACTTCTGTTGCTGTGGTTGCTTTGCTGTAGATTTTCTTTGATGATTTCTTCCTTTTGAGGATTCAGCTTCAGACTTTTCTTTTTTCAAACCTTCAACCGAGGACTTCTTCTTCTCTACATGTTTAGAGGATGAAGGTTGTTCAGCTTCATATCCAAGACCAAACTTAGACGTGGAGCTTCTTTGTTGATTTTTCATTGTATCTAGCAACTCTGTGCTTTTCTCAAATTTGAGATTTATATTGGCCTCTTTTAGTTGTTTCTTCAAAGAAACAATCTCTTCTTCTTGTTGGCAACAAGCAGTCTTTTTCTCATTGAACTGAGACCTGAGAATTTCTTCAACCCTCTTGGACACATCTACTTGCAGCTTTAGATTACTAATAGTTTTGTTAGATTCTTCTTCACGTTTGCTATATACATCGACTTTATCATTCAGCTGTGTCTTCAAGGCTTCTTCTGCTTTCTTGGCCTCTTGAATTTGTAAACAAAGATTTTCAATCTCATCCCCGTATTCTTCCAACTTTTTGGACAGTATTTTGTTGCTTTTATTTTGTATACTTAACTCTTCAAGAGCGGCGATCAACTCACCTTCTAGATCTACTTCAATCTCTAGGTTTTCATTGCAAACTTCAGAGTTCACTTCTTCTTCCTTCTTTAGTGCAATTTTCTCTTCTAAAGGAATTGAAACTGATCGAGATGCCTTAATGGAGGATAATCTATTCTTCTTACCCATTGTAAACTAATCCAAGATCAACCCTGACTGATTTAGCCTGAACTGGGAACTTGGCTCTGATACCAATTGTTAGTCTTACAATGGCACTGAGAGGGGGGGTGAATCAATGCAGCTATTTTAAAACTTAATGCTTTAACTCTTAAAGCCAAAACAAAAGAAAGCTAAAACTAGAAACAGCAAGTACCACAAGAGAGCATAACATAACACAAGATGTAACGAGGTTCACCAGTTTTGGCTACTCCTCAAACTAGACTGCTTGGACTCCCATCCAAATCCAGCCATTGCAAAGCACCAACTTTACAATCAATTTACCAGCATCCACTAGAAGGAGCACCAACCCCTAATTTACCAACATCAATTGGAAGGAGCACCAACCCCTGATTCCAAGCACCAACTTGGATTTCTATTTTCAATTTTGATTGACAGAAAAATGCCTTCAGTGTTAAAAGATCCTCACTGGACTAGCTTACATCAAAGCAATCTCATGGAAGCATACACTCTTTTATAGTTCTACCTTCTGCACACTTCCAGCCCTTTCATATGGCATGCTCTTGCAACTCTTCACAGCATTAACACAACACTGTTATAATCTCTTACAACACTCTCACAGCTCACTTACAGCCATCCTCTTTCTGCAGCATCTTCTATCATGCAGCAGCAACTGCAATTCTGATCAATTTAGAATGACATAAACATGTCTTCACTTCATGCACGACCCTGACTGGTCTGCAATTAACCCGACTCTACACACTCTCACGGCTCTGCATATTTTTCTCTTGATTCTTCTCTAACCCTCCTTTTACAGCAATTTCTCTATTTCAGCAGCCTTCCTATCATCCTGTCGCGAAATCATGACACTTTTCAACTTTGCTGATGTCATCATCAATGCTGTCGCAAAATCGTGACACTTCCGGCTTCCGTACACTCTTCTTTTCCAGTAGCAACAAAAAAGGAACATGTCACGAAATCGTGAAACTTTGCTCTTCCGTACAACTCTCCTTGCCAACTCCAGCGAAAATGGAACATGTCACGAAATCGCGACGCTTCCGGCTCTTGCTGATGTCATCATCTTCTTGTCATGAAATCGTGACACTTTCGGCTTCCGTACACTCTTATTTTCCAGCAGCAGTGAAAAAGGAACATGTCACGAAATCACGACACTTTGTTCTTCCGTACAACTCTCCTTGCCAACTCCAGCGAAAATGGAACATGTCGCGAAATCGCGACGCTTCTGGCTCTTGCTGACGTCATCATCCTTCTTGTCGCAAAATCGTGACGCTTTCGGCTCTTGCTGATGTCATCAATCTTCTTGTCGCGAAATCACGACGCTTCTGGCTTCCGTACGCTCTTCTCCATGCAGTAGCGAAATCGCTACAACTTTGTGCCTTGTGCTTTTACCTTGCCTCTTTTCATGAAATTTTGACTTGTAATATCATTGCTGCATCTTTCAGTTCTACACTTTTGACTAGTAGCAAAATCACTACACCTTAGTTTCCCTTTGTTCCAACATGTAGCGCCATCACTACAGCTTAGTTTCTCTTTGTTTCAACCTGTAGCGAAATCGCTACACCTTAGTTTCTCTTTGTTTCAACACGTAGCGAAATCGCTACACCTTAGTTCCATGTATTTTCATCATACAACGATATCGCTACACCTTTGTTTCCATTCATTTCAACATGTAGCGATATCGCTACACCTTTGTTTCCTTCTCTGCCAGCATGTTGCGAAATCGTGACAGTTTACCTTTCACTTTCTCTCTCCTCTGCCATGTCGCGATATCACGACAGTTTTGCTCGCATCTTCTCTCTCCTCAGTTTTGTCATGATATCGCGACACATTTTCTCTCTCCTCAGTGAAAACTCGACATGTCACGAAATCGTGACATTTTTGGCTGCGCCTTCTCTCTCCTCGACCATGTCGCGAAATCGTGACAGAAAACATGTCGCGATATCGCGACAGTTTTCTTCCTTGTCTCTTTCTGCCATTTTTTGAATCTGGATCACCTCTGTTTTCCTTGAAACTTTCTGCACTTGATCTGACTGACCTCTGAATTGCATCAACTGCATCAATCTGACTATGTTGACAACAATGACAATACTTTTGCAATGCTTTTGCTGCACCTTTCTCAACAAACAACTCCTATCCATCACCTTGCTCACCAATCAACTTATAACCATTGCATCAACTGATCAACCTGACTGTGTTGACAACAATGACAATACTTAGGTTGCACCTTGCTCATCAAAAAGACCTTCAAATACAATTTGTGCATAGTTTCAGTATGGAAAGCAAACAAGACCAAGTTTCAAGGCAAAAGAATATTCCTCTTCCAAGGTATTAGAATTTATTCATACTGATTTATGTGGGCCTATGAGAACTAAAAGTCTACAAGGTGAAAGCTACTTCATGTTGTTCATAGATGATTATTCTAGAATGACTTGGGTTGTTTTTTTGAAAATGAAATCAGAGACATTTGAGCATTTCAAAGTATTCAAAAAAATGGTAGAAAATGAAACAGGAAAGAAGATCAAGTGTTTGCAATCAGATAGAGGAGGGGAATTCATATCTATAGAATTTATTGAGTTTTGTGTAGAACATGAAATCAAAAAATAATATTCAACAGCCAGGACTCCTCAAAAAAATGGAGTAGTAGAAAGAAATAATAAAACTCTTGAGAATATGGCCAGAGCAATGCTAAATGAATCAAAAATTTTAGATGGATTTTGGAAGGAAGCAATTAGTACAACAGTCTATGTTATGAATAGAGCTCAAGTTAGAACAAAGCAACATAAGACTCCATATGAGTTTTGGAAAGGAAGATCTCCCACGGTAAACTACTTCAAAGTTTTTGGAAGTAAGTGTTATATCAAAAGAGAGGATATATTCCTAAAGAAGAAGAAAGTTGTCAGGAAGAAATGGGTGAAGATTCATATGAAGAAGAGTTGCAGAATATACCTTCCAAAACTACATCAAGATATATTCAAAAAAATCATCCAGAGGACTTGATAATTGGCAATCTTGATGTAAGACGGACAAGAAGAGGAATCATAGGCTCAACAAAAAAAGTAGATGTTTCATTATTATCCAAGATAGAACCAAAGTATTTCAGAGAGGCAAAAAATGATGAATGTTGGATTAAGGCAATGAAGAAAGAACTAGATTAGATTTAAAAAGTAAGACTTGGGAATTAGTTCCAAGACCAAAAGAAAAAAATGTAATTGGTACTAAATGGGTCTACAAGAACAAACTAAATGAAGATGGTCAAGTCATAAGAAATAAGACAATATTGGTGTGTAAAGGATATGCACAAGTAGAAGGAACTGAGCAATATTGATGTGTAAAGGATATGCACAAGTAGAAGGAATTGATTTTGATGAGAAATTTGCACTAGTTGCAATATTAGAAGCTATACGGATGTTTTTGGCACTTTCAAGCTATAGGAATTTCAAAGTATATCAGATGGATGTCAAATCAGCTTTTATGAATGGTTATTTAGAAGAAGAAGTTTACATTGAACAACCATATGGGTTTAATCAAGCAGATAAGCCAGATAATGTGTGTAAATTGAATAAGGCTATCTATGGCTTAAAGCAAGCTCCTAGAGCATGGTATTCAAGACTGGATAAATATCTTCGAGAGCAAGGTTTCAGAAATGGAACAATTGATAGCAATTTGTATATTAAAAATAAGGGAAATGATTTGATGATTGTGGAAGTTTATGTGGATGATATTATTTTTGGAGGAAGCAATGATAGAATGTGTCAAGAATTTGCAAGAAATATGACTAATGAGTTTGAAATGTCTATGCTTGGTGAATTAACATTTTTCCTCGGATTACAGATTTCCAAAGTAGAAAAAGGGATATTTCTTTCACAAACAAAGTATATAAAGGAGATGTTGAAGAAATTCAAAATGGAAGATAGTAAGCCAGTTAGTACTCCAATGGTTACAGGGTGTAAATTAAGAAAATATGATGAATATCTTGATGCAAATCAAACTCTATATAGATATATGATTGGTAGCCTGTTATATGTTACAATCACAAGACCAGATATAATATAGGCAGATGGTTTAGTGGGAATATTTCAAGCAGCTCCAAAATAATCACATGTGACAACAGTGAAAATAATACTCAGATATCTCAAAGGAACAATGGATTATGGTCTATGGTATCCTAGAAGCAGTAATTTTACTCTCACAACATACACAAATGTAGATTGGGCAGGAAATATTGATGATAGAAAAAGCACAAGTGGAGGAGCATTCTTTCTTGGTGATTGCCTAGTTTCTTGGCTAAGTAAGAAACAACCATCAGTGTCAATTTCCACAATAGAGGCAGAATATATTGCAGCAGCAACATGTTGTTGTTAGTCTTACGATGGCACTGAGAGGGGGGGTGAATCAGTGTAGCTATTTCAAACTTAAAAACTTAACTCTTAAATCTGAAGCAATGAAAACTTAAAACCAGATAAAGCAAATATCACATGAGAGCATCACATAACACAAGATGTAACGAGGTTCACCAATTTTGGCTACTCCTCAAAAATAGGCTGCTTGGACACCCATCCAAATCTAGCCTTTGCAAAGCACCAACTTTACAAATAATTTACCAAAGACCCACTGGAAGGAGCACCAACCCCTAATTTATCTACACCAACAGAAAGGAGCACCAACCCCTAATTTACCAGCATCGACTAGAAGGAGCACCAACCCCTAATTTATTTGCACCAATAGAAAGGAGCACCAACCCCTGATTCCAAGCACCAACTCAGAATTCTATTTTGAATCTTTTTGACATAAAAATGCCTTCGCTTTTACAAGACCCTGACTGGTCTATTGCTTTCTCAACATTGCCCACTCTTTACACAAGACACACCCTGCTCACTCGCCTCCTGTGCACTCTCTTTCAAGAAGCACTTTCACACTCTTTCTATAGCACTTTTTCACTTTGAGCGGCAACTTTATTCCTCCATGCAACCGCCCTTTTATAATCAAATTGTCTAACAATAACTCCAGTTATAACTCCATCTTTTATTTCTCATGCGCCACTTGCCAGTTGTAACTGTTCTATTAATATTCTCTTCTACCACTTGTCAACTGTAACTCCTTCTATATGTAACTCCTTTTGTATATATATAGAGTGGGCATTACGTTACATGCAACATATATCTCTACCATGACTGTACGTCTTCTTGATCATGACTGTTCATATTCATTTCTGTGCATGCATGCATTTTTCGATTCTATTTATGTGACTGTTCGATTTCTCCTTCTTTGACAGTTCTTAAAATAGCTTGCATGATTTCTATCTGTAACTGCACCTATAACTATCACACTGACTCCAGTTAACTGTTCGTAATCATTGTTGCGACCTGTCACGAAATCATGACATTTTTGTCTCTTTGTACTCTTCTCGCCTTCTACTCATGAAAACATGACGTGTCACGATATCGTGACATTTTCGGCCTCCTTGTCCACTTCTTCACTTGCACCCATGAAAACCAGACATGTCACGAAATCGTGACACTTTTCGCTTCCTTGCACTTCTCTGCCTTCCGCCCGTGAAAACGGAACATGTCACGAAATCGTGACACTTTCGCTGCCTTGTGCCTTTTCTGTCTTTGGCCAGCGAAAACACAACATGTCGCGAAATCGTGACACTTTTCGCTTCCTTGCACTTCTCTGCCTTTCGCCCACGAAAACGGAACATGTCGCGAAATTGCGACACTTTTGCTGCCTTGTGCCTTTTCTATCTTTGGCCAGCGAAAACACATGTCACGAAATCGTGACACTTTTCGCTTCCTTGCACTTCTCTGCCTTTCGCCCGTGAAAATGGAACATGTCATGAAATCGTGACACTTTTCCTCCTTGGCGCTTTCTCTTCGAACCTGTCATGAAATCGTGACACTTTTTCTCCTTGGAGCTTTCTCTTCGAACCTGTCACGAAATCGTGACACTTTCTCTCCTTGGCGCTTTCTCTTCGAACCTGTCACGAAATCGTGACACTTTCTCTCCTTGGCGCTTTCTCTTCGAACCTGTCGCGAAATCGTGACACTTTCTCTCCTTGGCGCTTTCTCTTCGAACCTGTCACGAAATCGTGACACTTTCTCTCCTTGGTGCTTTCTCTGCAAACCTGTCATGAAATCATGACAGTTTTCTTTGCCTGTGCCTTCTCTCCAAACATGTCACGAAATCGTGACAGTTTTCTTTGCTTGCGCCTTCTTTCCAAACATGTCGCGAAATCGTGATAGTTTTTCTTACTTGGCTTCTTTGCCTCCAACATGTCGCGAAATCACGACAGTTTTTCTACTTGCCTTCTTCTCTAACAACATGTCACGAAATCATGACAGTTTTTCAACTTGGCTTCTTTGCCTCCAACATGTCACGAAATCATGACAGTTTTGCCAGCATTTTCTCTCTCCTTTGATATGTCACGAAATCACGACAATTTTGACCGCATTTTCTCTCTCCTTCGAGATGTCACGAAATCGCGACAATTTTGACAACATTTTCTCTCTCCTTCGAGATGTCACGAAATCGCGACAGAAAACATGTCACGATATCGCGACAATTTTCTTACTTGTCTTTTTCTTTGATTTTCTGAATCTGGGCCACTTCTGTCTTCTTGGAAATTCACTGTACATGTTCTGACTGACCTCTGAACTCTTGTCCACTACATCAACTGCATCAACTGATCTCTCTGTTTGTGTTGACAACAATGACAATACTTTGGCTGCACCTTGCACATCAATCTCCCCCTTTGGAATTGTTGGCAACACTCATGCAATCTCCTGTAATTCTTCTCCCCCTTTGACAATAATACCAAAGGGCTACTACAGACTCCCCCTGAGTCCATGCACAACATTCTCAGGCACACGTTATGACAGTTAGCAAAAATTACAAATATGAGCACAAAGATAATTAAATATATAAATTCTTCCTCTGCATACAACACACTATCGTTGCAATATATTCTGCTTCTTCTATGGATAAGAGAACTGACTCTTGTTTCTTACTGTTCCATGCGACCAATCTATCTCCATGATAGAATGCACCTCCACTGGTACTCTTTCTGTCCTCTACACATCCTGCCCAAATCTGCATCTAGAAATCTGTCCCAAGACTGTCCTCAAATTCCCAATCTCAATCTCAACTCAATCTCAGTCTCAAAAAGAATAAGATAGATGTAGTATGCTTTTCTCAAGAACCTGCAACACAACCCAACAATTGCCAACCATGCAATACCTCATATAACAATGATACTCATGTTCTTTCCACAACCTATATCTTTTCTCAACCAATTAAGGCTTTAACAACAATGCTTATAGACAAGGTTTAACCAACATCATTCAACTCAAGATTAACCTTGAAGCATTCAACCGATCACTATCTGAAAAGGAAACTAGTAGACATCCTTTTCCTTTCAAGGGTATTTGAACAAAATAGCCACCAACATAAATCACCAATGCAAAGAATAACTTGCTCAAATCATGTATCAAGTAAAGCATTAACTTGATCAAAACAACCTCTATGAAAACAACTCAACCATTCATCCACTACGATTTCACTATCTCATCAACAAAATTGACAAGTGACTCACACTTGTACCAACTTTTTGGAAAAAATCCAACACTGTACCAACACCGTAGCTTTACTACCAACTCTGTGCAAGTATCAAACACAAGACCACAAAACCAACCAAATCATCTAAACTGTTATAATCCTTAACTCATGACAGTGGCAGTAAGAACCATCACCAGTTCAACAATGACATACATCAATTCTACCAATAATGACAACTCTCAATTTAATCACCACCCTTCACGGCACTACCATAAACAACTATTATGAACAGACAACACACTTTGACAGCTATACAACAACTCCCCGACTACTTTCCTTTCATCCTCAGATAACCACACAAATACATAGGAGCATTAAAATAAAACTTTAATATTGCTCCCCCTGAGGATGTGCCACCTGGAGTGGCTTAGTGCAATAGAGGAGTAATCTCCTTCTGTCCAAGGAGACACGATTTCCTCTCTTCTTTCTTTCTCCAGTTTTTCTTGAACTTAGGCTGAGGATTTTCACCGCATCCACATTTTGAACCTTTTCGTGAACCTCAACATTTCTCTTGGGTGGTTGTCTCTTGTGCATTCTTGATGGATAATTATTTTCCTGTCTGTGTTGCACTCTTTGTGTCTGATGGAATCTGCGGTCTTGCCTTAGATTAGATGCAGAGGTGCTTGGACAAAACCTTGCTATGTGCCCATGACCATTACATTTAAAACATTGCACATGGTGTTCACTCAGAAGAGCAGATGTATTTCTACCATCATAACTCCTTGATTTATTATTCAATCCACAGTAAATTGCCTAGTGACCATAATGGCTGCATCTAAAACAATAACCGTTAAAAGCATTATTATGAGAAGAGTGAGAATGAGAGAACCTCTTTTGTGGTGTTTGCTTTTCTGTAGATCTTCTTTGATATTTTCTTCCTTTTGAAGATTCAACTTCAGACTTTTCTTTCTTCTTTCCTTCATTAGTGAACTTCTTCTTCTCTGCATTTTTGGAAGATGATGGTTGTTCAACTTCATATCCAAGACCAAGCTTAGTTGTGGAGCTTCTTTGTTGCTTTATCATTTTATCTAGCAACTCTGTGCTCTTCTCATATTTGAGATTTACATTGGCCTCTACTAGTTGTTTCTTCAATGAAACAATCTCTTCTTCTTGTTGGCAGCAAACAGTCTCTTTCTCATTGATTTGAGACCTGAGAATATCTTCAATCCTTTTGTACTATTCTACTTGTAGCTTTAGATCAACAATAACTTTGTTAGATTCCTCTTCACTTGTGTTGCATACATAATTCTCATCATCCAGGTGTGTCTTCAAGGCTTCTTTTGATTTCTTGGCCTTTTGAACCTGTAAGAAGAGATCTTCAATCTCATCTCCATATTCTTCCAATTTCTTGGACAGTCTTTTGTTCTTTTTCTTTTCTATCCTCAATTCTTCAAGTGCAGCAATCAACTCACCTCTTAGATTTACTTCAGCCTCAGCCTCAAGGTTTCCATCACTTTCCTATTCTTCTTTTGTATTTTCTTCTTCGAATGCCATGAACAGAGTTTCACCTATTTCTTCTTCAGAATCCTCACCGGATCTGTCTTCAGAGGAGCCGACATTCTTGGAGATGAAACTTTTCTTCTTGAAGTGGTTGTTTCTAAACTTCATATTTTTCTTCCAGTCACTTCTTTCTCGGTGCGATTCTTCATCACTTTCATTCTCCATATTTCGTGGACATTTAGCTGCAACATGCCCAACGCCTCCACAGCTGAAACATTTAAATGGTAGCTTTCCTCTGTATTTTCCTTGTCCCCTTTTTAGTTTTTGGACAAAGTTTGCTTCCATCTCATCGGATGTCTCTTCATCTTCGGATTCTTGTTTTGCTTTCGTATGTTTGTGGGCTTTAAACGTAGCTTCTCTGTCTGTGGGATCAGACTTTCCTATTCTCATCTCATACGCAATCAACGAACCATGCATCTCATCCATACTAAACGTATTTAGATCTTTGGCTTCTTCTATAGCTGATACTTTAGAATCAAATCTTTTGGGAAGAGATCTTAATACCTTTTTTATGATTGCAAGGTCTTCGATTTTCTCATCGAGTCCTCTAATGGCATTAATGACTTCATTTACTCTCAACATATATGCCGCTATGTTCTCATCGTCATTCATATTTAACGCTTCGTACTGAGTTTGCAACTTGGCCTCCTTGATCTTATCGTCTCCTTCATGAATGCTCTTCAATTTGTCCCAAATTTCTTTTGCAGTTTTACAGCTCATGATCTTTACCAGTTCATTGTTTGCTACACCGCACATTATAGCATTCTTTGCCTTTGAGTCATTCTCAAACAGTTTCTTACCAGACAACATCGGTTGGAGGAGTGGTGGGTATTGTGTATCCACTTTCTACTGAGTCCCATATGTCGTATCCCAATGCACACAGATATGTCTGCATCCTAATTTTCTAGAACACGTAATTAGTCCCGTCAAACAATGGAGCTTTGTTTGATGAGAATCCTTCACCAACTGCCATTGTGGCACTTCCCAGATCACCTTAGCCGATTGAGCTTGTTCAGGAACTTGGCTCTGATACCAATTGTTAGTCTTACAATGGCACTGAGAGGGGGGGTGAATCAATGTAGCTATTTCAAACTTAAAAACTTAACTCTTAAATCTAAAGCAATGAAAACTTAAAACCAGATAAAGCAAATATCACATGAGAGCATCACATAACACAAGATGTAACGAGGTTCACCAATTTTGGCTACTCCTCAAAAATAGACTGCTTGGACACCCATCCAAATCTAGCCTTTGCAAAGCACCAACTTTACAAACAATTTACCAGAACCCACTGGAAGGAGCACCAACCCCTAATTTATCTGCACCAATAGAAAGGAGCACCAACCCCTAATTTACCAGCACCGACTGGAAGGAGCACCAACCCCTAATTTATCTACACCAATAGAAAGGAGCACCAACCCCTGATTCCAAGCACCAACTTAGAATTCTATTTTGAATCTTTTTGACATAAAAATGCCTTCGCTTTTACAAGACCCTGACTGGTCTATTACTTTCTCAACATTGCCCACTCTTTACATAGCACACACCCTGCTCACTCGCCTCCTGTGCACTCTCTTTTAGTAGCACTTTCACACTCTTTCTGCAGCACTTTTTCACTCTGAGCGGCAACTTTATTCCTCCACGCAACTGCCCTTTTATAATCAAATTGTCTAACAGTAACTCCAGTTGTAACTCCATCTTTTATTTCTCATGCGCCACTTGCTAGTTGTAACTGTTCTATTAATATTCTCTTCTGCCACTTGTCAACTGTAACTCCTTCTATATGTAACTCCTTTTGTATATATATAGTGTGGGCATTACGTTACATGCAACGTATATCTCTACCATGACTGTACATCTTCTTGATCATGACTGTTCGTATTCATTTTTGTGCATGCATGCATTTTTCGATTCTATTTATGCGACTCTTTGATTTCTCCTTCTTCAAAATTTCTTAAAATAGCTTGCATGATTTCTATCTGTAACTGCACCTATAACTATCACATTGACTCCAGTTAACTGTTCGTAATCGTTGTTGCGACCTATCGCGAAATCGTGACATTTTTGTCTCTTTGTACTCTTCTTGCCTTCTACTCATGAAAACATGACGTGTCACGATATCGTGACATTTTTGGCCTCCTTGTCCACTTCTTCGCTTGCACCCATGAAAACCAGACATGTCACGAAATCGTGACACTTTTTGCTTCCTTGCACTTCTCTGCCTTTCGCCCATGAAAACGGAACATGTCGCAAAATCGTGACACTTTCGCTGCCTTGTGCCTTTTCTATCTTTGGCCAGCGAAAACACATGTCATGAAATCATGACACTTTTCTCTTCCTTGCACTTCTCTGCCTTCCGCCTACGAAAATGGAACATGTCGCGAAATCGTGACACTTTCGCTACCTTGTGCCTTTTCTGTCTTTGGCCAACGAAAACACAACATGTCGCGAAATCGTGACACTTTTCGCTTCCTTGCACTTCTCTGCCTTTGGCCCATAAAAATGAAACATGTCACGAAATCGTGACACTTTTCCTCCTTGGCGCTTTCTCTTTGAACCTGTCGTGAAATCGTGACACTTTTTCTCCTTGGAGCTTTCTCTTCGAACCTGTCATGAAATCGTGACACTTTCTCTCCTTGGCACTTTCTCTTCGAACCTGTCGCGAAATCGTGACACTTTCTCTCCTTGGCGCTTTCTCTTCGAACCTGTCGTGAAATCATGACACTTTCTCTCCTTGGTGCTTTCTCTTCGAACCTGTCACGAAATCGTGACACTTTCTCTCCTTGGCGCTTTCTCTACGAACATGTCGCGAAATCGTGACAGTTTTCTTTGCTTGTGCCTTCTCTCCAAACATGTCGTGAAATCGTGATAGTTTTCTTTGCTTGCACCTTCTTTCCAAACATGTCATGAAATTGCGACAGTTTTCTTACTTGCCTTCTTTGCTTCCAACATGTCGCGAAATCGTGACAGTTTTTCTACTTGCCTTCTTCTCTGACAACATGTCACGAAATCGCGACAGTTTTTCAACTTGGCTTCTTTGCCTCCAACATGTCATGAAATCATGACAATTTTGCCAAAATTTTCTCTCTCCTCCGATATGTCGTGAAATCGCGACAATTTTGACCGCATTTTCTCTCTCCTCCGAGATGTCGTGAAATCATGACAATTTTGACAACATTTTCTCTCTCCTCCGAGATGTCGCGAAATCGTGACAGAAAACATGTCGCGATATCGCGACAATTTTCTTACTTGTCTTTTTCTTTGATTTTTTGAATCTGGGCCACTTCTGTCTTCTTGGAAATTCACCGTACATGTTCTGACTGACCTCTGAACTCCTGTCCACTACATCAACTGCATCAACTGATCTCTTTGTCTGTGTTGAAAATAATGAAAATACTTTGGCTGCACCTTGCACATCAGTTGTTCACAGATATTATGGATGAAAAAGACTCTCAAATATTTCAGCATAGAACATGATCATCCCATTCCTATTCTGTGTGATAATACTAGTTCTATAAGTATCTCAAAGAATCCAGTAATGCATGCCAGAATAAAGCACATTCCAATCAAGTATCACTTTTTAAGAGAACATGTTACAGAGAAACAAGTAAGATTGCAATATGTTCCTACAAAATATTAGATTGCATATATCTTTACAAAACCATTACCAAGAGAAGCATTTGAGTGTTTGAGAGAACAACTGGGAGTAAAGATACTCCCACCCCAAAATTAATCACCTCAAGAGAGAAGGGGGTGAGAGGGATAAGCTTAAGAGTCATATCGTTTAGCCCCATAGGTGTCCCTTTTGCCATTTATGTCAAAGGGGGAGATATTTGAGTAAGGGAGAGAGTATTGAGTTAGGGGGAGTAGCCTCCATAGAAAGTATTGAGTCAGGGGGAGCAACTTTGATTCTCAGAGTTGGATTTTGCAATGACTGTGGTGATTTGCATTAGAGGTGTTTCCATCAATGACAAAGGGGGATATTGTTGGAAATTTGAGGTAATCTGAGGCATTTTATGTTTTCATTGATGTCACATAGATGATTGATGTCACATGGATCACATTGAGTTTTGGTGTCCAAAATATTTCATAAATAAGCATTTATGATATTTTGGAAAGCATGGCTATTTACAGGGTTTTTGTGAAAACCAAGGCAAGAAAAATAAAAGGTTTTATTTAAAACCATGGATGACAAAGTTGAAATGGATTTTTCTTAAAACCCAGGTTGGCTTTTCGTTTCATCAAAAAAGGTGCCCCAGTGAAGGAGATAATTAATTTTTAATATTTAAGTTTAAATTTTAATCCTTTAAAATTAAAATTAATATTAATATTTTATTATTGCCGATGTCAAAAAGGAGGCGGCAAATAATATTAAGTCATAGACGATGTCAAAAGAAAAATGTGGGCAATATAAATATGCCACTAAACATTTTATTTTCCCTAAGTCCTCGATGAAGATAATCCGTTTGAAGCGCTAAGGGAGCAGAAGTGTCGTATTCGTTCAAAAACCAGCGAAGAGAAGAGGGAACAAAGGTAAGGGAGGTTACTTACCTATCATCATAGGTGCTTGTGGCCTAGCGGCAATAGGAAGGCACATAAGGTGTTTAAGCACCAGCAGATCCAAAGTTTGAATCCCGTCGGCACTGGTTTTTGCAAGCTAAAGATGGAGAACCTTTTGTGCACGTGGTTTTTGAGGGCAAGTTCAGAGGAAGCAAGAAAGAGGTCTTGTGCTCTTGGTTTCTATGTGATCGGTTGGCTCACATGGTTTTTGGCACTACAGTTTGAGTGGTGCAGGGGATCAAATACCACTGAGGTTAAAGGTAAGTTATTAATTTTTCCAAATATTTTATTTTTCTAAGGTTGCCCTAGGATAGATAAGGTTTGTGGTGCATGTTGTGAAAAAGAAATATTTTTGGTGATTTTCCTTAAAAGTATATCATATTATATATCGTTGGAAATATTATTTCGAGGGCTATTTGATTATTTTATTTAGAAGGAGAAATAACGTGTACATAAAGAGATATTTCTGTTTTTGTAAAAGGGTTCAAATGAAGGTTGTTTTGTTCTTTTCAAAGTGTGTTGAGTGTGGCAGAGTTTCCAAAGGGGTTTCTTCATCTTCATAAAATGTATGGGTATATTCTCCTATTGATTGCCTATGGTGGTTGATTTCTAAAATATAATTGGAGGGAAAATGATTGTTTGTGGTTTCCTTTTCGAAAGTGGTTGGTTGAATGCTTCAAGGTTTTCTGAATTGAGAGTTGTGTTTAAACCTTGTTTTATAAGCATAGTTGTTGAAGCCATTGGTTGTGAAATAACTTGAGTTAGAAAAGAACATGACTATCATTGTTATGTGAGATTTGTAATTGAGCATTGTTGGAAATATTTGAGTTGGTTGAAACATACTTGGACTAGGGTTGTGTGAGGAAGAATTGTCCCTTGTGGTGATTAGTTGAGATTGAGTTTAGAACATATTGAGTCTCTAACAATTCTCTTTATGGTTCTATAAGACTTGGGTTGAGTTGAGTTGAGATTGAGATTAGAACATATTGAGTCTCTAACAATTCTCTTTATGCTTCTATGAGTTTATTTGAGTTGAGTTGAGTTGAGATTATTGTGGATCATTGTTGTCATTCATTGAAGAGTACATTGCCATTCATTGTTGAGTTCATCTTTGAGATTTGCCTTGATAGATTTGTGGATGAGATTTAAGTGCTACTTGAGCATGATTGATTGAGCCTTTGAGAAGACATTTGTGGTCAGTTTTGAGAAAGCTTTGTAGACAATTTTGGGGCAGATTTGTGGGCAGATTTATGGACAATTTTGGGACAGTTTGGGATAGATTTATGGACAGATTTAGGATATTTTTGGGTAAGTTCATGGTGAGCTTGCTAGAGCAGATTTGGACAATTTTCTAGTGAGCTTGTTGGAGCAGTTTTGGGCAAGTTCTTGGTGAGTTTGCTAAAGCATATTTGGACAAGTTCTTAGTGAGCTTGTTGGAGAAGTTTTGGGCAAGTTCTTGGTGAGCTTGCTAGAGCAGATTTAGACAAGTTCTGTGTGAGCTTGTTATTCAGTTTTTGACAAGTTTTGTGTGAGCTTGTTATTTAGATTGGACAAGTTTTGTGTGAGCTTTTTATTCAGCTTTGGACAAGTTCTGTGTGAGCTTGTTATTCAGACTTGGACAAGTTCTGTGTGAACTTGTTATTGCCTAGCTTTGAGCAGATCAAAGAAATCATTGTGTTGGATATTTCTATGTGAAATATTATAAGGAGCTCAGCTTGTGGAGTACCCCACATTGAGGGAACCATGTTAAATCTTGTGTCTCAATTGTGTGTGGTGACTTATGCTCTTTCTTACTAATGCTATCTAAGTTATTAATGCACACTGCTATATTTGGTTATTGCAATTAAAGACATTAAATGATATTGATTTGGAAAGAAAGTAAAAAGTGGTCTTATACTATTCACCCCCCTCTCAATATAAGCTTATGTTCTTCATAGATTTGAGGATATATTTTGGTGTAGATTTAAGGATAGGTTTGTGCCAGACCAGAGATAGAAATTAAGTAGATTTGTGCTAGATCGAAGGACTGTATTTAGTACATATTTGAGATAGAGCTGATAGCAATCTTTGGAGGTGACATATTATAGAGGACGATAGTCTCCAGTGGATATATATCCATTATCCAGGATAGTGAGGATAGTTATTTTGAGTGAGAACATGAGTCTTTAGTGGATAGAGATCCATAAGCTAGTGCATTGGAGGTAGCAGTTCATATAGAAGATCACCAACCAAAGCAGAGGAGAAGGAGTTATCTTGTGGATAGAGATCCATAAAATTGATTTGGGGATTGGTGTCTCCTTTGGAAAAAGGTCCATAAATATTGTAATAGGGAAAGATTTCCCAAGAGATTTATTGAGAAAATTTTAGTGAAATATTTTCTCCGTGGAGTAGCCCACATTGGGTGAACCATGTTAAATTGGTGTCTCTATTGTGTTTGATGATTTTTGCATTGCTTTGGTTACTGCTATTGATATTTCCATTGATTATATTGGATAATACTATTTGGAAAAGAAAAGTAAAAAGTGGTCTTATACTGTTCACCTCCCCTCTCAGTATAATCTTGTGTTGTTCAATTGGTATCAGATCGGTTTATTTTGGAAAAGTTTTAACAACTTGAAGGAAGATCTTACAAGAACACAAATGGCAAAGAAAGACAAAAGTAGAACCATGAGACACAAGAAGAAAATAACACACGTGGTCATGAAAAAAAATGAAGATGAATTTGATGTTGTCGTTTTGAGAAAAGAAATAGAAATAGATTCAAGAGATGAATCAAGCAGTGGAGAAAAATTAAGATTGATAAAGTTTTGTACCAGATGTAGGAATATAGGTCACCATACAACTTATTGTCCACAAGAAGTTGAAGAATGTTTTATTTGTGTCAACTTGGTCATGATGCAGGTTATTGCAATGGATTTAGTAGCATTGAAAATGAAGATGATACTTTCAAAACTGAAGTCCTAGAGGATGGTTCAGAAAAATATAATAGGGACAATCAAAAAAGTATGAAGAAGAAACTCTACTTTCAACAATAGAAGAAAATGCTCCTATTGAAGACCAAATAAAAGAGAGAAATTTAGAAAAAGAAAATGAGGAAGCTACTCTTAAGGAACTTGTTGAGTTGAAAAGGGAGAACTTAGAATTAAAGGCTCAAATACAAGAGGATGAGAAATGTAAGACAAAGCTTCTACAAGATCTCTTTAACTTGAAAGTTAAGGTTGAAAAGGTAAGGAAAGCTGAAAAGATATGATTGAGCAGTCAAAGGTAAAAGAGCAAGAATGTAAAATACTTAGTGTTGATGTTGAAGAATTAAAAAGGAAGAACTCAGGATTAATGGTTCAAGCTCGAGAAGATGAGAAAGAAAAATCAAAGTTTCTACAGGAACTCACCAACTTCAAAATCAAGGTTGAAGAGGCAAGAAAAATTGAAGGTGTGGTAAAAAAATTAAAGACAAAAGATCTAGAGTGTGAAATATTAGAACATGAGATAGTTTCACTAAGGATGGAAGTAAAATACTCTAAGGACAAGCCACACAAGTTTGAGAATAATTCAAAGACCTTGGACAAAATTATCAGTGCACAAATATCATCAATCATCAAATTAGGACTTAGTTTTGAAGAAGAACAAGGGATACAAGAAGCAAAAAAAGGAGAGTTAAGCTCAAGCACCAAAGAAGGAGAAGCTACAATAGAAGAGAGTGAAAGAGAGAGTGATACTTCTAAGGATAAGTTGGACAATAGAAAGTTCAACAAGGAAAGGAACAATGCACAAATGAGAAATAGATGGAATAGGAAACAACACAGGGAAGAAGATACTAAGAGATCAATGGGGTCAAGGCAAGGTTTCTTCAATGGATGATGTTTCTCATATCATAGGTTTGGGCACAAGGCTACACAGTGTAGGACACATGAAATTCAAGAATATGGAAATTTCAGAAACAATCATCTCTTTCAAGGGTATTGCTACTCTTGTAATCAGTTTGGTCATAAGGCAGTAAATTGTAGGGTTCCTGACAAGAATATATATGGCTTCACAATGAGGAACTACAAGATATTTTCACCTTAAAGGAATCACAACATTAAGTGCTACAATTTCAATAAGGTTTGGCATATAGAAAGGTGGTCTAGAATAGAATTTCCAGATCTTCCAAGGATAGGCAAGAAAGAGGATTCTCAAAAGGCTCAAAAGGGTATGACTTCAAAGGTATGGAAAAAGAAGATGGAAAAAAATAAAAAGTAGTGTATACTGGTGAAGTAGGGAAAAATGGTGCACCAAATTATGTGAAACAATATGCGTATCTACCCCATCTCGCTCATGAGCATCAAAAAAGGAAGCATGCATGTGAAAAGGAAAGAATACCAAACAAAAGGAAATGAATCAAAGCAAGTCTCTTCTCATTAATTTGTTGGATCAGATCCAAGGTTACACAGCAGTCCCCTTGAGGGCTCAAAATGTGATACAATTTTTACAATATTGGGTGCCCAAAGACCAAGTCTTTCACGGAATCAGGGTGCACATCCAATGTTTCTCCGCGTACCCACAATCGAGGTGGGCGAGCCAATGCCGCCGCTGCTTGTATCTAGGTTCTCTGATGTCTGATATTCCTTCCCAATGCCTTCTAAGGACCTGCACCTGCACACAAGGAAGCAAAAAGGGGTCAAATAGCAAGGGTGTATGGTGAAAACATGCAATCCCCATAGGGGCAAAATAGCGCATATATTAAAACTATATCAAAAGATATCCAAATGACTTGAAAATTTGTAGAGATGTTAAAGAGGAGGTTTTGGGAGGATATCACCAAAAATAGATCAGAAATTGCATCCGTAGACCCCTCGATTTTGCGTCGCTCGCCTACAACCTACGAAAAGGAAGACAACAAAATCTCGAACCTGCACTTATCCAAAACTCATGAAATTTGGTCAGTATGCATAAATTGACATTTTAAGACAACCCATATGATCATATTTTCAAATTGGATCCCGGATCCACCTGCATCAAACTGGGGTGCCCGGATGGGCCCTACGAGCCTACGAAAACTTAAAAATACTATAACTATTTCATTTTAACTCCAAATAACTTGAAATTTGAACTGTAGAATCATGGAATAATATAGAAAATTAAAAATTAAAAATATTAAAGAAATTATTTAATAATTTACCCTCATCCCAGGGGGATGGTGACTACAACTATTTTGGGGGCACCCTAGGAGGGGATACCCACAAAATCTGGCCACTTTTTGTTACAAAATCACTAGAATATGTTCCTAAACAACCTAAGGTGTGTTTTCATCGAATTTGGTGAAGAAATTCACCCGGATGGAAAAGTTATGCTCGGATTACCTTCTTGAAGTCACCCGGTAACCTCCTTGGCAAAAGGGAGATTACGAGGGCAAAAAGGTGCAATAAGGTGAGGGGAAATCTTGGAAGCACTCCATTGCATATCCTAGAACTCCTATCTATTTTTTGTGTGGATATTGTATCCATTTTATAGCCCAAAGGGGCTCATGTGCAAAAAGGCATGCAAGGGCATGCATGGCAGGAGGTGCCACTTGTCAAATGGGAGGCATGCATAGGGTGTGGAAGAGAATCTCCCAATTTGGCCCTCATCAAGATGGATGTCATAAGGATTCCATGTCCTCTACCTCGCATGCTCTATTTGGGTGGTCAAATGGCAGTTTTTGGGTGCCATTTGGCCAAATTTGACTTTTTTGGGTCAAACTTCACCACCGTCCCACCCTGGGATGAGGGCTCACCACCATCCCAGGGTGGGATGATGGGAATATACCATCATCCCAGGGTGGGACGGTGGTGAATTTTGGGCCAAAACCTCCCAAAATTGGGCCGGTAGCCTCCAAAACCCTTTCCAGAGTGGCTAGAACCACTGTGAGCCTCCTGAGGGCTGCCCAAGGGGCCATATGATGTCAATTTGATCACTTCTTGTGGATGCTTAATCGGATTTACCACATTTTAGTGTCTAAAGATGCCCATTTTTGAGATGCATTGTGTGCAACATAACACTGAGCAAAAATAGATGACCAAAATGTAGAATGATTAAGGTTACTCGATAACCTAACCAACTTTAGATGCCCCAATCATGAAAAGGGCGTGTGTTCTTGAATCCTTGCTTCTGACTCATTAAATGAGCATGCTTATGCTTGAAAATTGTCTATCATGAAAGGATAAGGGCCTATGAATTCATGATGCCAGTAATTTCAAGCGTTATAATGTGATATTGTGTGCTTGTTTGCTGCCCCAAGTAGGAGCATGATTGTCTTTATCGAAGATTCGTTGAACGAATGCCATTCGCATAATTGAGTGTGTGCTTGCTGATTTGGACTGAGTATGACTACCCCCTCAAGTGATGAGTCGATGAGGGAATTACCAATGAGAAAAGTGATGAGTCACTTGACCCAATTGACTTGTGTTATGCTTACCTTCAATTTTGTCCCTTGAAAAATAGGGCAATTTGGAGAGGATTTTGGTGACTTTGTTGAGTTTTCCTGGAGGAAAGGAGCTAAAAAATGCATGTCCGAGGGGTGGTCCAGCCACAATGGCCTTATTAGGGCATGAATTAACAACTTTTCCATCCCTCCTAGGATCCTCAGGGTTGCATTTTGATCTATGTGAAATTTGGACCCAATTTGAGCTGTTTTGGTGCAGTTTTGGACCTGTTTTGGGTCATTTTGGGTTGTTTTGGCCTATTTTTGCTACCACCATCCTAGGGTGGGATGAGGGCATGTTCTACCACCATCCTAGGGTGGCACAGTCAGCCAAATGTGTGCTCGTCCCACCCTAGGATGGTGGTGACCCCTGCATCTTTATATAAACCCAAAATATGAAGGTTAGGCTCATTTTTGCATGCTTTCTTTGGAAGTTTGAGAGGTGAGGAGTAGGAGAGTGATTATGAGTAGTGGAGAACTATCAAATTCATCCCATAATCACCATGAGTCAGTGGGTAGACTCAGCCAGTGGAGGAGCCAGTGCGAGACAGGTATGCCAAGTCTCTCTTATTGCATTTTCCTAGTGTTAGGAGTTGATTTTCTTGCTTTTATGGTATGTTTTTGACTTGGAAGCATATCACACTAAATTTTAGGTAATTAAACCTAATTTATGAGATATGTACCAAATTTTATGTTTTACCCATGTTTTTGTGCAATTAGATTGCATTTTATAGGTCCAATTTTGCATTGTTTTTGCTATTTTTGATGGCCTGAAAGGCCTTTTTGAGCCCAATTTTTTGGAGTCATCCCTAGGTGGGATGGCTAGTGTGGGCTGGTCATAGGCCATCCCTTTATGGGTTGGCCATAGGTTTGGGGGCCATTCCTAGGAGGAATGGCCACAAACCGGCCTCAAAGAGGGGCCATTTTGAGTCTTTTCTTTTGAATGTTTTTGGGGCCATGCGAGGCCATTTTGGTGGTGTATTATTGAGTTGCTTATCCTTGTCAGGTGGTGAGGAGTCGGTATCGAGTACCTAATCTCTTTTATTCCATGAGGGATGCCTTGACCATAGAGGACTGGGAGTGGTTGGATGCCATCGGCCTCAAGTAGGTGACCCGATTAGAGGTTGTCATAGGAGACCATGCATATCTGACTACCCTGATTGATCTATGGGATCCGTGCACCAATACCTTCCACCTACCCACTAGGGAGATGATGGTGATACTGGAGGATATCTATCAGATTCTTTAGATTTTGATAGAAGGGTGGCCGATCCGCATGACACCACGAGACCGGAGAAGTAGTGCTCGAGAGGTACTTCAGTTATGATCTAGAGATGGTAGAGCTGGACTGCTTGAAGGGTGGTATGCTGGTAGGATTCTGGCATGAGGTGAAGGTATTGGGGGTGAGGCATACACTACTCATGATGCTCATCTCCAATATGCTACTACCAGATTCTTCTGGAGTGAGGTTCCCATGGAACCTAGTGGAGATAGTGTTTGCGTTGGTGAGGTCTACTATGGTGGAGCCACTGGTGATGGCATGGGGTACTACACTATTGGCACAACTCTATGATGAGTTGTACGAGATCCGCTACCATCGATGAAAGGGTATTGGGTGTAGCTTTTTGCTAGTGCTGGGGATGGTAGCACATAGTTATGGGGTGACCATAGGGGCTACCCTGGATGACTCGGGCACAACTAGCAGATAGGGAGATAGGATATGGTATCCTATGGCAGAGGGCTCAGGAGAGGGGATAGAGTCGATGATTCATAGGTGAGGTGGCCTACTATGTAGATCTATTTTCTCGACTCAAGGTAGGTCAGGTATTTTGGAGGCCATACAGAGATTGTCCAGAGTGGGTAGATGCTATTGTACAGCTTCGTAGGGTGCGGTGAGGTAGATGGTTAGTTGGATGACATGGCATAGAGTGGGAGTACTTCCCTTTTGCTTGGGTGATGTGATAGTTTGGGCTATGCCAAGGGGTGCCTAGTGAGTCGATGCCTTATCGACATCATGGGGATGAGAGGACATTGGCATGGCCGATGGTAGAGGTAGTGGCATAGGATACAGATCCTATAGTAGACATTCTAGATGTGGATGATGTCGAGACTACAGTGGAGTATGATGCTTGGTGGGTGATAGGCCAGGGGCATGGAGAGGGGCCACGAGGGAGGGGTGCAGCTAGGGAGGCACATCAAGATGTTTTTGGTGAGGACCAGGGTGAGGCAGGTGATTGGTAGGGACATAGGGTAGGGGAGCATGTGGATCTCCTAGACTTAGGAGATCGAGGTGACTTGGGGGATGATGATGTTGGGGATGAGGAGGTGCAGGCACCATCGATGGCACCAGGGGATACAGAGGTAGAGCTATGAGATGAGCTACTCAGGGTGAGGTAGGAGAGAGATCTCCTATGGACATAGGTGCATGATGTATAGGTAGAGCTAGCAGCATAGTGAGCCGAGGTACAGGTGGCTCAAGCCGAGATAGCATCTCTTTGAGCATAGTTATGATCTCGAAGCCCTACATGAGAGGATTCCAATAGTGGGGAGGTGACTAGGCTATAGGCAGAGGTGACACGACTCCATTCTATGGTGGAGACTTACTAAGCATGGTGTCGATGGGGTAGGCTTATGCGGATGAGCTAGAGACTGAGGTAGTACACCTTGGTGGGCATATACGAGATGATGGAGGTGCTAGTGGGTCATACCAGAGTCACCACAGTAGGATAGGGTAGTCCTCCTCTAGGTGAGAGGCACCAGGGTCTAGGCGAAGAGCTGACAGGGTAGGTGGTAGCAGATATGGGAGTTCATAGAGGACTCCTACTACAGGTGGGAGTGCGAGTCATAGTACCGGTCCTACGTGACCATGGTAGTGGCTCGCATGACTCTTTTTGTGTTTTTGGATGTTTTAGCAGTGTGAAGTCTGAGGACTCACTTTATTGTAGCCGATGGGCAACATGATGTATATTTTTATCCCATACATACACACACACACACACACACACACACACAAAAAAAATATATATATATGAGCTTTTTATGTGGTTTATCATCATGTGTTTATTGTTTTATGAAATGTATGCAATTTGATTTATGTAATGATGATGAATGCCTATGTATGCATATTTTGTGATTTTGATTTGATTTTATTTTGTACATGCATGGATGTATATTGAGATGGATGATTTATTGATCTAGAGGATGCAATGTGTAGACTACATGTTGTATTATGCTAGCACCATAGATGATGTATTTTGCACCAACTCATATGTAATGTTGTCATGAGACTTATATAATGGATTTGTGAATAATGTAATTGAAATGAATGTGGTGAAGTGATATGAATGACATGTTGTTTAGGAAATGCCCATTAGGTTTTCATGAGACTCAAACACTCTAGTCAACTTATCAAAAGTTGTATACTAACCATGCAAGACTTTTTGACAAGGTATGAATCTGCTAGGATGACCAAGGTACTTCATATCCCTGTGTGTGCAAGTGAGTTCATTCCTGTGAGATGCATAAGGATACCACTAGTGCCAAGTAGGCTCTCAACCAAACTTATACTGAGGATCACCAAATGAATGCCACCATCATAGGTTTTGTACTAAGTATGACTAGACCACTAGGCAATCTAGGTTACCAAAGCTAGCTCATCCACATGCAAACATTGGTCTACACATACGCCCGAAAGCTAATATGGTAGACATATCATCATGCATGAGGCTACCGCCATTGACGGATAGGCTATCCACCAAACCCGTAATGAGGATCACCTGATGGTTTTCCAAATGCTGAGAGTTCCAAGGATTCAAGCTGGTGTTTTTTGTTATTCACTTGATTGGGATTACTTGCTCTCATATATAGTGATAAAAATCACTATTTTTTTCTCTTTTTAGTGATTATAATCACTATTTATTTTGAGTTTTTCTTTTTTCTCTTGAGCAAGGGGTTTGAGTAGTGGTGATAACCACTGTTATTTTTTATTTTTGCTTTTTGAGGATTTTGATTTCAAAGTTGAACTTTTGGGATTTTTGGCTTGTGGATGGCATTGATCTTTTAGGCCTTGGGGATGACTACCCATCCTTCACAGGTATGCATAGTATGAATCCTTACGACTTTAGGGATCAAGGGTGTTTGGAAATTTTGATAGTGGTGAAAACCACTATTGATTTTGGGGAATTGGGTGGGGAAGAGCTTGTCCTTTTGCCAACTCTCAACATTCTTGAACCATTCACACAGGGGGATGAGCAGGATGACCTTTTCGCTTAAGGTAACCTAGACCACTTCATGGATTTCATATATCTTTGTGCAAAACTTAGATTGTTAATGATTAATTGTGTTTGGGATATGATGTACGCAAGGCATAATCAATGCAAGACTCTACCTCCTAAAAATCAAGCTAGCCTTCTACAAAATCTGAGTAGAGACTAGATATGGTTGAGTGACCAAAAACCCTACTGACATTCTAAAACAAATGGCTAAGTGAAGGGAATAGACATGACTATGAAAATGTGAAAAATGTGGGTGAAAATGATAATTGTGGTATTTGAACTATGAGTACTTTCATGACATTGATTTTGAGTGGTAAGTAATGTACCATCATGGTGCTAGACATGTATGAGCAACTCTAAAATGTAAAGTGCTAATGATGAATATGCCTAAATGCAAGTGATGATAAAATGCTATGTGGTGTGATGCAATATTTTTGAATTTTTGAAATTTTGATGGATATGTATGTATGAAAGTGCAATGCGATGCAATGTTTTTGTATTTTGATGTTTTGATGATTTTTTTGAATTTTTGATTGATATGTATACACATGTGACCAACGGGCTTATTTGGGGGCCATTGGGGCATTTTGGGGGACCAAAGGGCTTATGGATGCCTTTGGGGCTTTTAGGTTTGACCTAGATGATCATAGATAGTCCAAGAGCATTTTTACTTGACCTAGATGGTGAGAACCCACTAGGAGCCTTTTGGGTGACCTAGACATGCAACGACACTTAAAAAGTGTCTACAACTACCTAGGGGTATTTGGCTATGACCAAAGGGCTTATGGATGCCTTTGGGGATTTTAGGGTTGACCTAGATGATCATAGATAGTCTAGGAGCATTTTTACTTGACCTAGATGGTGAGAACCTACTAGGAGCCTTTTGGGTGACCTAGACATGCAACGACACTTAAAAAGTGTCTACGACTACCTAGGGGCATTTGGCTATGACCAAAGGGCTTATGGATGCCTTTGGGGATTTTAGGGTTGACCTAGATGATCGTAGATAGTCTAGGAGCATTTTTACTTGACCTAGATGGTGAGAACCCACTAGGAGCCTTTTGGGTGACCTAGACGTGCAACGACACTTAAAAAGTGTCTACGACTACCTAGGGGCATTTGGCTATGACCAAAGGGCTTATGGATGCCTTTGGGGCTTTTAGGGTTGACCTAGATGATCATAGATAGTCTAGGAGCATTTTACTTGACCTAGATGGTGAGAACCCACTAGGAGCCTTTTGGGTGACCTAGAACTGCAACACACTTAAAAAGTGTCTACGACTAACCTAGGGGCATTTGGCTATGACCAAAGGGCTTATGGATGCCTTTGGGGATTTTAGGGTTGACCTAGATGATCGTAGATAGTCTAGGAGCATTTTTACTTGACCTAGATGGTGAGAACCCACTAGGAGCCTTTTGGGTGACCTAGACGTGCAACGACACTTAAAAAGTGTCTACGACTACCTAGGGGTATTTGGCTATGACCAAAGGGCTTATGGATGCCTTTGGGGCTTTTAGGGTTGACCTAGATGATCGTAGATAGTCTAGGAGCATTTTTACTTGACCTAGATGGTGAGAACCCACTAGGAGCCTTTTGGGTGACCTAGACATGCAACGACACTTAAAAAGTGTCTACGACTACCTAGGGGTATTTGGCTATGACCAAAGGGCTTATGGATGCCTTTGGGGCTTTTAGGGTTGACCTAGATGATCGTAGATAGTCTAGGAGCATTTTTACTTGACCTAGATGGTGAGAACCTACTAGGAGCCTTTTGGGTGACCTAGACATGCAACGACACTTAAAAAGTGTCTACGACTACCTAGGGGTATTTGGCTATGACCAAAGGGCTTATGGATGCCTTTGGGGCTTTTAGGGTTGACCTAGATGATCATAGATAGTCTAGGAGCATTTTTACTTGACCTAGATGGTGAGAACCTACTAGGAGCCTTTTGGGTGACCTAGACATGCAATGACACTTAAAAAGTGTCTACGACTACCTAGGGGTATTTGGCTATGACCAAAGGGCTTATGGATGCCTTTGGGGCTTTTAGGGTTGACCTAGATGATCGTAGATAGTCTAGGAGCATTTTTACTTGACCTAGATGGTGAGAACCCACTAGGAGCCTTTTGGGTGCTCTCTAAGCATGAAATGGCCACAAGTGAAGGATGTTCAAGGGTTCAAGATCCTCGACACCTTCAAGTGAAGCTAGGCGATAAGTTCTAGGCCCTATTTGACTAGTGATGACAAAGGGACCTAACCAGTTTACCATAAATTTGTCCCGTAGGTGGGGCGACAAGCTAGAATTCTGTTGGTTCTCTTTTAGGATGAGATCACCAACCTAAAAGTCTCTGAGATGGACTTTCATATTGTAGGCTCTTTTGAGCCGCTCTTGATACACACGTAGATGCTCAAGTGCATTAATGTGATGCTCATCCAACAACATAAGTTGATCTAGGTGAGCTTGTCACGTAGTATCATCATCAATAAACTCCTGCATGGATATGCGTAGTGATGGGATTTCTAACTCTAGAGGCATGACTGCCTCAGCACCATACACTAGTGAAAATGGAGTTGCCCCAGTGGGCGTCCGAATGCTAGTGCGGTAAGCCCAAAGGGCAAGCGACATTTGTGTATGCCAATCGGTATGATTCTCTTTGACTATTTTCTTCAATATGGCAATTAATGTCTTGTTTGATGCTTCTACTTGCCCATTTGCTTGTGGATAATAGGGTGTCAAAAAGTTATGTTGGATATTATACTTTGTTGTCAAAGCATGCACATATTTATTCTTGAATGATGTCCCATTATCCAAAATGATCTTGGATGGAATACCAAAATGACAAATGATATTATGCAATATGAACTCCGCTATGCGGGGTCCTATCATAGTGGTAAGGGGAATTGCTTCCACCCACTTTGTAAAATACTCGATAGCCATGATGATAAATGTGTGGTGGCCCGAGGATGCAGGGGAGATTTTCTTGATTAAATCCAACCCCCATTGCGAAAATGGCCAAGCCGATTGGATCGGTTGTAAGGCCTGGGAAGGTACATGTGTCAAGTTAGCATGGTGTTGACATTTCATGCACTTCCTCACATATGTGCAACAATCTCGCTCTAAAGTTGGCCAATAATAGCCCATGCGAAGAATGCGCTTTGCGATGGCCATGCCACTAAAATGGCCACCACAAGTACCATCATGTGCTTGGGCCATTGCCCAAGTCGATTCTTGATACTCTAAGCAATGAAGGAGGATTCCTTCATAGCTCCGATGGTATAGGATGTCTCCTAACAAGACAAACTTTGTTGCCTTCCATTTAAATGTCCTTTTGGTAGCGTGCGATAATCCAGGAGGGAGGTTACCAAGCTTTAGGTACTCTCTAATTGGTGTGGACCAGTCCTGCTATGTGGAAGCCTCGATTGCATGAATTGCCTATCCCTCATGAAGTTCATCCCGAGCAAATGCAGATTGGGATAGAACTTGTAAGAATAGCATTGTGCTGCTATCAAAAGGGGTTTGGGGGAACAGAGTCCCCCAAGCGGCATGATTCAAGTGCTCATGAATGTGTGAGAATCTCTCTTGATGAGGTTCTATTTGAATCAAGTGGACTTCTGGCATGGCTTGAGTGCTCTCACGCTCAACCGCTGATTGTGATAGCATCTTGACTTGAATGGTTGTCATCTCCCCTATGGGGTCTTGTGGAATCAAGGATCCTAAAGAGGCCATTGTATCCACAAAATGATTAGATGATCGAGGGAGTGCCTCGATGTCATACCATTCAAAATTTTCTAGGGATTTGTCCACAAGGGCTTTGTAGGCTTGCAAAACTGGGCACTTGCACTGGAAGATTCCCTTGACCTGGTTGACAATGAGCAAGGAGTCACCAAAAATATTGAGCTTGGTGATTTTCATGGTGATAGCCATTTTAAGCCCTATGAGTAAGGCTTCATACTCGAAATTATTGTTGGTGTAGGGGAAATCAAGTTTAAATGATAGGGGTATGGGAGCCCCATGCGGTGTGAAAAACATGATCCCCATGCCACCCCCTTGCTCGCATTTGGAGCCATCGAAGAAGAGAGTCATATCCCCTATGACTTAGGCTCATCAAAATCAGGTGATTCTGATATTTGGAAGACTCCATCATCGGGAAGCTCCATGCTAAGAGGTTGGTCCTCCTAGAGAGGAGCCTCTACAAGTTGATCAACAATGACCTATCCTTTGATTGAATTTTGTCCTATGAACTCTAGGTCAAATTCTATCAACAACATGATCCATTTCATCATGTGACTACTATGATAAGTATGACTCATCATGTATCACAATGGATTCTCTTTAGATACAACATACGTAGTGTGGCTGAGCATATAGTGTCGTAGCTTCTTGGTAGCAAAAACCACCGCTAGACATAACTTTTCAATGTATGCGTACTTAATCTCATAGCTCACCAGGGTGCGACTGAGATAATATGTGGCCTGTTCCTTATGAAATTCATTATTTTGGGCTAACATGGCACCCAATGCGACCTCAGTAGCTGAGATATATAATCGGAATGACACCCCTGGTCTAGGTGGAGCTAACACTGGCGGTGAAGCCAGGTATTGTTTAATTGTGTCAAAGGCATCCTGACATTCATCGTCCCAGTGGAATGTGACCCCCTTGTGTAAAAGTTTGTTCATGGGTCTACACTTGTCCGACAGTTGTGCTATAAAGCATTTGATGGATGCAATCCTCCCCTGCAAGCTACGAAGCTGCTTGATGGTAGTCAGGGGAGGCATTTCAAGGATTGCCTTGACTTTGTTAGGGTCCACTTCGATGCCTCATTTGGAAACTATAAATCCCAAGAGCTTTCCAGATGTGATGCCAAAGATGCACTTCTTGGGATTCAGTCTCACATTATGTTCAATAAGGTGATCGAGGACTTTGCACAAGACATCTAGGTGCTCATGACGTAATAGAGATTTAGCCAATAAGTCATCCATGTAATCTTCCAAAATTTTATGCATGTAGTCATGGAAGATATATGTCATGGCACGTTGGTAGGTGGCACCGACATTCTTAAGGCCAAATGGCATGACCTTGTAACAAAATGTTCCCCAAGGCATTGTGAACGCCATTTTGAGCTGGTCTTCGAGGGTTGATACGAATCTGATTATACCCAGAGAAGCCATCCATAAGGGAGAGCATTTCATGTCCTATGGTGGCATCTACCAAGGCATCTATGCTTGGCAAAGGAAAATCATCCTTAGGACTCACTTTGTTTAGGTCTCAAAAATCGGTGCAAATGTGAATCCTCCCATCAGGCTTCTTGATGGGAACCATGTTGGACAACCATGGTGGATAGTCTACAGAAATGACAAACTTGGCATCCAACAGTTTTTGTAGCTCATATTTGACCATCAAGGCCACTGTTGGGTGCATATTTCTCAACTTTTGCTTGACAGGTTTGACTGTGGGGTCAAGCGTTAGATTATGGGTGACCAGATTTGGATCTAGTCCCGACATGTCTTTGTAAGACCATGCAAAAGCTGCCTTCTTTTCTATGAGAAGGGCTATATAATCAGCTTGCTCTTCGGGGGATAGGCTTTCCCCTAGCTTGATATATTATGGGTTTTTAGGATCTGAGCCGATATCTTTGTCAATCGTAGGCTCGATTGACATATGAGACCCCTCCTCCAACTGATGGGGAGTAGGTATCAAATGGATGTCATTAGCTAGATTTAAATCTTCGATGGGAACCTCAGGTTCCTCCTCAGCATGGAAGACATCATGAGTTGGTCCTGCGAAGAAGTGAAACAATCCACCGCAAGCCCAATACTCAGAGGGTGATGGGGGTGAATCAACGTGATCCCAATCAATAGCATCTAGATCTAGATGGAATGGTTTGGAAGGATCGATTGGGTTGTGAAGTGGTGTGGTCAAATCAATGGAGATCATATTGATGAAATGTGTCTGCTCTCTAGGACCACGTGCATGTGACTATGTATTGGTGTTATCTCTCACCCCTAGATGTGGCTCTGGGGGAATGGGGATCTTCGGATCCTATCTGGGAACAGACTACAGGATGGGATCATTAGGCTCAAGGAGCTCCATGTGTGTGGGTGGGTCAGGGAAGACCTCATGATGAATCTGGCCTAGATTGATAGGCCTTGCCCTCAAGCATGGGCCAACATGTAACTGATGATAGACTTCATCTATGTCAATGGTCTCATGATGATGTCACAAATAATGAGGACCTAGGTATGCCCTCTCTGTTTCATCCTCATAGTCACTATCATATATGGGAACCTCATTGTTGCCCCTTGGGATCGGGCGATCAGGTAGGTGTGGTCCCATATATGCTAATTCCTCATAATCATCATCATGGATGAGGATTCCTTCATTCTCATCTCGTAGTGCCTCAGGCTCACGAGGACCCAACTGCTCAAGTAAATTAACTGCTCCCCCTAAGAGGTCTATCTTCCTACGGGTGAACCGACTCTTCAGGAGGAAGGAGCTACCACCAAATAGGATCAGGGAAAGGGAACAAATGTATGAGGCTTTCCTGTTGGTCATTAATGGGGACAATTTGTGAATGATCACTATCCGACTCAAAAGGGTCATATGGTGCTACCTCATAACCCGACTCATCCTCTGAGGTCCACTCATATGAGGTGCCTTGATCTGACTCATCATAGACATGGGGACAACTCCATGAACCTTCCCCTCTCTCAAAATATGGGGGAATGTCACTAGGGATCATGGGGTTCCCATATAGCCATGGAAAGTAATCTCCCAAGGAGTAGACTGTATTGGGATTGGCATAAGGGTCTTGGGCCAACCCACCCTCGTAGCCTATATTCAAGTGATTTAGGCTATCTAAGAGGACATCTAGAGGCAATGGATTGTTGCATCCCACTCCTAACTTGTCATAGGGCATTTGATATTGTGGTTGACAAGGGATTCTAGTGCCCTGCTCATACATGCCTAACCCATAACCATGCCAGTTGCATAGGTCAAGGTACTTCAAGGTGAAGTTAGGGTTAGACAAGTAGTTAATATCCTCTCCAAAAGGTTCCTCATCTTCCTCCTACTATTGGTAAGGTTCGATGCCATAGTCAAGGCCCCCATAGATAAAATTCATTTGATTAGGGGGAATACCAAGAGGCACGATAGTGCCTATGGGAAGACGGGGTCTACCCATGTCTTGCATCGACTCTAAAGTAGGAGTAGTGGTAACATTCCTAACCATGTACTCTCCCAATACGGTAGAAGCTAGATGTACTATAACCTAGGGCTACGGATAGAAGAGGGATGAGAGTGAGACTTGATCCGGCTCATTGTTTGCCTCATGTGGTGTCTCTTCATCATCTAGGCTAAGTATCTCCTCTATAGAGATAGTGGATATGATTGGTTGGTCCTCCTCAATGGGCCACTTCTCTAGGTTCCTAGGCAAAGGATCCACTAATGTATTAGGCATCTAGGGTAGGGCCGATGATGAGGAGGGCATGGTATGCTATAGCGGTGGGGTCAAACCTCGGCTAGATTTATTCGATTGAAAATCTAGATGTATCGATGGCAAGGTCGACTCGGGTAACTGCTGCACCATGTTGTAGTACTTGAAGGGCTCTAGGTCCATGGGGATGACATGAACTTGCCCTTCGTGAGTGTACTTGAGGCACTGGTGAGTGATGGAAGGGATGCACTTCATGTCCCTGATCCATGGTCTTCCTAACAAAATGTTGTATGCCATCTCACCCTCCAGGATGTGGCACATCATCGAGATGATCTTTTCCCCTACTTGAATAGGTAAGATGATTGTACCAACCATTGAGCATATGGCATCATTGAATGCTCGGAGGGTGTAGGTAGATGTGACAATATGAGATGTTGGAAGCTTCAGGTGCTTTAGAGCTATTGTAGTTATGATGTTGCTCGAAGACCCAATATCTATCAAGACTCTTTTGTATGGTGTTCCATTCACACGTGTGACAATGTGTAAAGGGGGATCCACCATATCATGTGGAACCGATTTAAGTTCATCTTCTCAAAAAGTAATTACCGATTCCATGCATTGTCGCACATGCCCCACAAAGTTGTTGAAGGAGTTAGACTCCTGGGGCTGAAGCTCAATTGCCTTAAGGATCTCCATCAAGGCTTCTCTATGAGGTTGTGATTGTTGGATGAGCTCATAGATGGAGAGTCGGGCAGATGTTGTTCTTAAGCTCTGAGCGAGCTTGCTCTTAATGGTGACTATAGGCCTAGGTGGGAGGCTCGGTCCAGGAGGTGGTATAGGCTATGATGTCGAAGGGACATCACTCTGAGCCATAGGTGGTGTGGTTGGACTTGGATACCACCTATTTCTTGTCACAATACTGACCATGCCAACATATCCTTGCTTAGGAGGGGCATGGTGAACCTCATTCACCTGGGGCACTGGTTTGGCCTGCTCTGCATGGGTAGGCAAGGGGTCCTTAAAGACCTCCATCTATTGGTTGTTTGGTGTGATAGGGTTATCTACCTAGAGGGCATTCCTATCAATTAGGTCTTGCACCAGATGTTTGAATTTATAGCACATTTGCACATCATGCCCATTTTGCCTATGAAATTTGCAATATAGGTCTTCTCTGTATCCTTTGGGCTTAGGTGCATTAGGGTCGATAGGTCGACTGTCAGGTAGATGGATCGCATTAGCCACCAAGAGGTGATCAAACACTGAATCCATAGACTCTACAATGGGCGTGAATTGTCGCTTGGGGTGACGTTGTTGATTTTGCCCTTGACCATTCTGGTTATCCTTGGCATAGTTCCTAGGGGTGGCCTGATAATTAGGCTTTTGAGGTGGCACGGTTGGCATTGGCCCCGGGACACTAATGGCAACCTGATTTACTACTACTGACTTAGGTTGCACTAGGGTGTTCTTAGTGTTCTTGCTCCACTCCTTGCGAGGCTTCACAATCTCACCCTCTTGAATCTTGATTTCTTCGATGATCCTAGCCTATGCTAAGGCATATTCAAGAGTGGGGTATTGTTGCAACTGTAGCAACAAAGAGATTGGCTTTAAGCAACTTTTGGAGAACATCTGAGTCAACTCCGACATGGGGAGAAGATAAGGTAGCTTGGCGAGCAAGGTTCACCATCTATTGCCATAATTTGTTATTGACTCATCATCATATTATTTTAACCTAGCTACATCGGCCAGCATTGCCTTCCTCTTGGTATTGAAGGCAAAGCGTTCTAGGAATGCATCCGCAAGTTGGTCCAAATTATGGATGCTATGCTTAGGGAGTTGGTAAAACCACTCGGAGGTAGGGCCGATGAGGGTAGTCACAAATGTCCTCAAAAGCAAAGCATCATCATCATGAATGCCGAAGCATTGGCCTAAGAACCTAGTGACATGTTCTTGCGCATCCTCTTCTCCCTTAAAGGTAGCCAACTGAGGCAACTTAAATTGTTCTAGATAGGGAGGCATAGGTACTGATGGATGGATAGGTTGACTATGCAATTGATGCATAGTGGGCTTTTGAGATCCCGACCCAGAGGTCTTGTTCTCTACTGACTCTAAGCATTCTAACAATGCTTTGTAAGGACCTGAGGACTTGATATCCTCATCTTTGTTCACATCTTGTGGTGGAGGTCTAGGCTCCTCCAACCTAGGGTGAGGTGGTGGTAAGTCACCCCCTACCTCGGTAAGGCATCTCAACATATTCTACTTCTAGCTCATGCTCAGTATAAGCCCCGTAAGGCATCTCTCGAGCTGGCCTATAAATGGGGGTATCTACCCATGGTGGGCGCCCTATGTTTGGCCTAGGAGGCATCTCCCGATCTGGCCTAGGAGGTCATGGAAGCAACATTTGATAAGGTCTTGGGGACCTCTCTCGAATGAGCATGGGTTACCTCGGATGGACCTCCTACCTATGTGTCTTAGGGGTAGGGACCCTCTCTCTCAAATTTTTCTAGAATAGCTCATTGGTCTATTGTTCGATCCTTTCTTTCTCAAGCTGGTGCAAGTGATCTAGTTGCTCTTTATCCCATCGAAGCTGCTTGAACTGAGCTTGGCATTCTATATATCTCACAACCGCTTGCCTAATTTGATCCATAGTGCGAGGCCTAGGAGGCCTAGGAGTCTCACCCTAGGGTCGACCTTGTCCAAGGTACTCTGTGTTCTCCATAGGGTGCTTGCCTCTCTCGAGGTTCACCACATTGACTTGAGGCTCAGGCTGGAACATGTGTTCATTACACTCAGCTAGCATAGAGGCACATCGGGCATGCATGAAATATTGTTCCTAAGGAAAGTCTAGGATCTCCTCATGTCTTCCCTCCTAAACGAGGAAAGGTAGGGCTGAATTGGCTCACCCAGATCGATGGGTGTCATTCCCATCGGGCTGCAAGAGCTATTGTATCCTATCAAGGTGGCACGGAGGTAGAGTCATGTCGACTTGCTCCGACCAGTGTGTGAAGTCATACTCCTACCTCTACTTAGGCATGTCAGCCCTAATGGGTACATGGATGCATGGCACCACTCTATCTATTAGCACCTCAATGCATAGTTGCCTTTCACCAAGGAAGGCCTATGAAATATCTACATACCGAGAACACTCTCCCAAGTAATGCTCATCATCCCTCGGGGTGTCCTAGAGAGGATCCCTTCGGAGATGAGGCTCATGCCCTACTATCTTGGGGCTAGGTGGAGTGGAAGCTCACCAGGGAGGTATAACCAAGTCCCTAGGGCTATATCGGAGATGATTCGTGTCTCCTAATCCACTCTCCATAGCTTTCACCCATGATTGGGCTTGGCTATGGGTGCGCACCATTGCGCTCCTCTATTAGTACCCCAAGTGATTATCTTCTTTACAAATTCTTAATGAAATAGTATACAAGAAAGAAACACTCAATAAGATAGATGATTATCTCTTTTAAGTTTTAAGTGTGAATCCCTAAACTATTTCATGTGTTTCAGATGTGTTGTTTTGTAAAGAATGACCTTGTGTCACGTGTTTGAAATATTGTTGGATTGTAATCTCATGTTCAATTGGATTTCACCTATATACTCATAGCTCGACAACCTGGCTATGAACTCCAGGTTGTATTATCCCACCTATAATGTGTGGTGATGAGGTCCACACATGGCCAGGGAGCACAGGTCCTACCAGTTCCTCACCCAGTTCACCCGTAGTCTGTGATACACCTCCCCGAAGGGTGATGCGTGCTATAACCCATGGGCTATGATGGATCTTGGAACCGGCCTTGGCAAGATGGATCGGGTTCATGGGATTTGAGCCAAGTGGATGGAGATGAAACCCACCATCACTTGCACTCTACTAGTGGATGGTAATGAAGTCCACCTCACTAGCGTTTACATGAATCATGGTGTGTGTGGTTCTTTATTATCCAAGAAAGTAAGCAAAGAAGCAATCAATGACCATTCACTAAATGCATGCAATAGGTGCATTTTACTTTCAGAAGAATAAGATAAGGAACCTACAAATTGACTTTATGAATGCAAATCCTACATGCTAACTTACCCAATGGGTAAGCCACAAGCAATCAAACCAAACAGATGCATTGCTACTACAAGTTCTTTTTATTTTCTTCTACCTTTTGCTATGTTATGTGATAAGAAAAGTAAAAATGACAAATTTTAACCTTTATATGCAAGCAAGTGAAGAAAAAACCAAATTTTGATAGTCTCTAAAAATATAGCAGAAAATCAGAGGGTTTAGGCACTTACCTTGTCCATTTTGAAGCCTCCAAATTCTGAAATTTTGGGCAGAAATATCTCTGTTTCACCACCGCTCCAGGGTGGGGTGAGTAGAAGCTCCACCACCATCCTAGGGTGGGATGGTGAAGCCACCATCCTAGGGTGTGCTAGATAAAGCCTCTGCCACCATTCCAGGGTGGGGAGGGGAGCACCTGCAACACAAAAAGGGCAAAAATGCAAGAAAGAAGTCAAATTTTCACCCAAATCAAAAGGGACAAGGGTCCCACCATGATCACCACTGAATTAGGGAAAAATGGTGCACCAAATTATGTAAAAAAATATGCGTATCTACCCCATATCGCTCATGAGCATCAAAAAGGAAGCATGCATGTGAAAAGGAAAGAATACCAAACAAAAGGAAATGAATTAAAGCAAGTCTCTTCTCATTAATTTGTTGGATCAGATCCAAGGTTACATAGAAGTCCCCTTGAGGGCTCAAAATGTGATACAATTGTTACAATATTGGGTGCCCAAAGACCAAGTCTTTCACGGAATCAAGGTGCACATCCAATGTTTCTCCGCGTACCCACAATCGAGGTGGGTGAGCCAATGCCACCGCTGCTTGTATATAGGATCTATGATGTCTGATATTCCTTCCCAAAGCCTTCTAAGGACCTGCACCTGCACACAAGGAAGCAAAAAGGGGTCAAATAGCAAGGGTGTATGGTGAAAACATGCAATCCCCATAGGGGCAAAATAGCATATAAATTAAAAGTATATCAAAAGATATCCAAATGACTTGAAAATTTTCAGATATGTTAAAGAGGATGTTTTGGGAGGATATCACCAAAAAAATATCAGAAATTGCATCTGTAGACCCCTCGATTTTGCGTCGCTCGCCTACAACCTACGAAAGAGAAGACAAGAAAATACTAAACCTAAACATATCCAAAACTCATGAAATTTGGTAAGTATGCATAAATTGACATTTCAAGACAACCCATATGATTATATTTTCAAATTGGATCCCGGATCCACCTGCATCAAACTAGGGTGCCCGGATGGGCCCTACGAGCCTACGAAAACTTAAAAATGCTATAACTCTTTCATTTTAACTCCAAATAACTTGAAATTTGAACTGTAGAATCATGGGATAATATAGAAAATTAAAAATTAAAAATAGTAATGAAATTGTTTAATAATTTACCCTCATCCCGAGGGGCGATGGTGACTACAACTATTTGGGGGGCACCCTAGGAGGGGATACCCACCAAATCTGGCCACTTTTTGTTACAAAATCACTAGAAGATGTTCCTAAACAATATAAGGTGTGTTTTCATCGAATTTGGTGAAGAAATTCACCCGGATGGAAAAGTTATGCTCGGATTACCTTCTTGAAGTCACCCGGTAACCTCCTTGGCAAAAGGGAGATTTCGAGGGCAAAAAGGTGCAATAAGGTGAGGGGAAATATTGGAAGCACTCTATTGCATATCCTAGAACTCCTATATATGATTTTGTGTGGATAATGAATCCATTTTATAGCCCAAAGGGGCTCATGTGCAAAAAGGCATGCAAGGGCATGCATGGCAGGAGGTGCCACTTGTCAAATGGGAGGCATGCACAGGGTGTGGAAGAGAATATCCCAATTTGGGCCTCCATTAAGGTGAGTGTCATAAGGATTCCCTGTCCTCTACCTCGCATGCTCTATGGTCAAATGGTAGTTTTTGGGTGCCATTTGGCCGAAATTTGACTTTTTTGGGTCAAACTTCACCACCGTCCCACCCTAGGATGAGGGCTCACCACCATCCCAGGGTGGGATGATGGGAATATACCACCATCCCAGGGTGGGACGGTGGTGAATTTTGGGCCAAAACCTCCCAAAATTGGGTCGGTAGCCTCCAAAACCCTTTTCGGAGTGGCTAGAACCACTGTGAGCCTCCTGAGGGCTGCCCAAGGGGCCATATGATGTCAATTTGATCATTGTTTGTGGGTGCTTAATCGGATTTACCACATTTTAGTGTCTACAAGCTGGGAGTAGAGATACTCCCATCCCAAAATTTACCACCTCAAAAGAGGAGGTGGGGGAGGGGTCGAGCTAATATGCTTATATTTAGCCCCAAGCCCCAAAGGTAGCCCTTTGCCATTGATGTCAAAGGGAGAGATATTTGAGTAAGTTGGAGAGATTTGATTTAAAGGGAAAACATTCAGTTAGGGGAAGCAATTTCTTAGGGGAATCAGAACAAAAAGAGGTAAAAGAAATGATAAAAGGTAAATGGGTTGCCATCAATGAAAAAGGGGAAGATTGTTGGAAATTTGAGCAAAATTTGTTAGTCTTACAATGACACTAAGAGGGGGGGTGAATCAGTGTAGCTCTTTAAACTTAAATTTATAGCTCTTAATACCACAACAATTAAAACTTATTACTAGATACAACAAGTATAACAAAAGAGCATCACACAACACAAGATTTAACGAGGTTCACCAATGTGGCTACTCCTCAAAAATTGACTGCTTGGACTACCATCCAAATATAGCCTTTGCAAAGCACCAACTTTACAATAAATTTACCAGAACCCACTGTAAGGAGCACCAACCCCTTATTTATCTGCACCAACAGAAAGGAGCACCAACCCTTTATTTATCTGCACCAACAAAAGGGAGCACCAACACCTTATTTATCTGCACCAACAGAAAGGATCACCAACCCCTTATTTATCTACACCAACAAAAAGGAGCACCAACCCCTGATGCCAAGATGCAACCTGGACTTCAATTTGAATCTATAAGTTTGACAGTAAGATACCTTTGCTTTTGCAAGACCCTGACTGGTCTTCTTCACCTTTGCGTTCTCTGCGCACTCTACTCTCTCTGCGCAATCACTTCGCACACTCAGCTTCATTACAGTCAAACTTCACGATTGTCTTCTCCCTTTTACGCACTCTACTCTCTTTGTGAATTTCACACTTAGCACGATTCGACATGACTTTCTCTCTATGCACAACGATCGTATTTCACACACATTCGACATCTCTTCAATTCTCCAAACAACCCTCATTTTATAACAATATTTTTATGATGAAAACCCTAATCTTAGTCGGTTGTAAATCCTAATCTTAGTTGACTTTCATAATAACTGTAAACCCTAATTTTAGTCGACTGTCATCGGTCTTCATCGGCTTCAACTCAAGAAGATGTTCGATTTATCCATCGCTTGATGATTTCATTTTGGACAGACCCTATAACCGCCATAGTGATGTCGGTCCACTGTCATACTTCTCATTTCAGTCGGGTTCTCCTTCTTGACTTGCGCATTTATGACCTGTCACAAAATTGTGACATTTCTGCCTCTGTAGCTTCTTTTGTTGCTGTTGCTACAAAAATACATGTCACGATATCACGACACTTTTGCCTCCGTACGCTTTCTCTATTCTTTTGTCGCAATATCATGACATTTCTGCCTTCGTAGACTTCGTCTTTTCTTTTGTCACGATATCGTGAAATTTTCGCCTTCGTATACTTCGTCTTTGCTTTTTTCACGATATCATGACACTTTTGCTTCCATAGACTTCGAATTTTCTTTTGTCACAATATCGTGACACTTCTACCTTCGTAGTCTTCAACTTAGCTTTTGTCGTGAAATCGTGACACTTCTACTTTCATACTTAGCTTCTTTGCTTTTGTCACGAAATCATGACACTTCTGCCTTTGAAGTCTTCTTCTCTACTTTTGTCATGAAATCGTGACACTTCTACTTTTGTACTTTACTTCTTTGCTTTTGTCATGAAATCGCGACACTTCTGCTTTCGAAGTCTTGCTTTCTACTTTTGTCGCGAAATCATGACAGTTCTGCTTCCATACGCTTCCTCTCTTTCTTTTATCGTGAAAATGCGACATGTCACGATATCGTGACACTTTTCAAACTTACTTTCTCTCTCCTATTTTAGTCACAAAAATGTGACATGTCACGAAATCGTGACACTTTTCCAACTTACTTTCTCTCTCCTATTTTAGTCGCGAAAATGCGACATGTCACGAAATCGTGACACTTTTCTTACTTGTTCTCTTTCTTCGAACTTGTCACGAAATCGCGACACTTTTTCTTGCTTTCTCTTTCTCTTCCAACATGTCACGAAATCATGACAATTTTTCCACTTGCCTTTTTCTCTTCCAACATGTCGTAAAATTGCGACAAATTTTCTTGCTTTTTCTCTCTCTTCCAACATGTCACGAAATCATGACAGTTTTTCTTGCTTTTTCTCTCTTCCAACATGTCGCAAAATCGTGACAGTTTTTCCTGCTTTTTCTCTCTCTTCCAACATGTCACGAAATCATGACAATTTTTCTTGCCTGCTGTATATGTCGCAATATCGTGACACTTTTCTTACTTGTTTTTTTTTTTGATATTTTGCATATGGGCCACTTTGGTCTTCTTGGAAAATCACTGTACATACTCTGAATAACCTTTGAACTCCTATCTTCTACATCTGAATAGCTTTTGAACTTCTTGTCCATTGCATCAACAAATCTATCTAACTGTGTTGACAACAATGACAATACTGTTGCTGCACCTTCCTCAACAATCTCCCCCTTTGGAATTTTTGGCAACACATGTGCAATTTCCTGTAACTCTTCTCCCCCTTTGACAATAATACCAAAGGGCTACTGTAGACTCCCCCTGAGTCCATGCACAACATTCTCACGAAAAATTTATTCCACTTAGCAAAAATCATGAACATGAGCAAAAAGATAATCAAATACTTAAATGCTCCCCCTGAGAATGTGATCCTTGTAGCTAGTCAATTCTTGGGAAGTGTGACCACTCCCAATTTATTGTGAAGGTACTCAAAAACTTCCTTGGGCAATGGTTTTGTGAAGATATCTACTACTTGCTCTATAGTTGGAACAAAATCCAACTTAACCTCACCTTCCGCAACTTTCTCCTTCAAAAAGTGATACCTGATAGCAATGTGTTTTGTGCATGAATGCATAACCGGATTCTTGGAGATTTTAATGGCACTGGTGTTATCACACTTAACTGATATTGGCTCACTGAAGCTAATACCAAGATCTTTTAGGGTTTGTTTCATCCACAATACCTGTGTACAACATGTTGTCACTGCAATATATTCTACCTCTGCTATCGATAAAGAAACTGACTCTTGTTTCTTACTGTGCCACACGACCAATCTGTCTCCAAGATAGAATGCACCTCCACTGGTACTCTTTTTGTCATTGACACCTCCTGCCCAATATGCATCTGAATAAGAAATAAGGGTGAAGTCTTTACCTTTCGGATACCATAACCCATACTCCATAGTACCCTTGAGGTACCAAAGAATCCTCTTCACTGCTGTCACATGAGTCTCCTTGGGATTAGCCTGAAATCATGCTACCATGCATACTACCTACAAAATATCTGGTCTGGTAGCTCATCAAGTACAGTAAGCTCCCAATCATAGATCTGTACATGGTTTGATCAACAGATGGAGATTTGTCATCCTTGCTCAACTTGCAACCTATCGTCATGGGAGTGCTAACTGGCTTACAATCCTCCATTGTGAACTTTTTTAACATCTCTTTCACATATTTAACTTGAGAAATAAATATGCCCTTCTTATTTTGATTAACTTGCAACCCGAGGAAATATGCAAGTTCACCAATAATTGACATTTCAAATTCTTTTTCCATCTTATTTGCTAAATCTTTACACGACTCATCTTTGTTGCTGCCAAATATGATATCATCTACGTATACAACAAGAACAATAAGATGCCCATTTTCTATTTTGACATACAAATTACTATCCACCATACCTTTCTTAAACCCTTGTTGAGTGAGATAGTTGTCTAGCCTTGCATACCATGCTCAGGGTGCCTGTTTTAAGCCATATAATGCTTTCTTCAACTTGCAAACAAATTTGGGATCATCACCAAGTTGGAAACCATCTGGTTGCTCAATATAAACCTCTTCTTCAAGTTTCCCATTCAAAAATGCTGATTTCACATCCATTTGATAAACTTTGAAATTCTTGTAGATTGCTAAAGCTAGAAATATTCTAATTGACTCTAGTCTAGCTACTGGTGCAAAATTTTCCTCAAAGTCAATGCCTTCAACTTGTGCATAACCCTTACATACCAATCTTGCTTTATTTCTGACTACCTATTTGTCTTCATTCAATTTGTTTCGAAAAATCCATTTAATCCCGATTATATTTTTATTTGCAGGTCTAGGTACTAACTCCCAAGTTTCATTTTTCTTGATATGATATAATTCTTCATTTATTGCCTTCATCCAACTTTCATCTTTACTTGCGTCAACAACATTTTTGGGCTCAATGCTGGATAATAGAGAGTAGTTACTTACTACTCTTCTTCTTGTCTGAACACCAACTTTGGGGTCTCCAATTATTTGCTCTCTAGGGTGATTTTTCTGCCAGCTGCCTATTTTGAATTTCTTATTTTCTTCCACTTTTGAATCACAACTTAAATCATCTGAGTCAATTTTTTGTATCTTTTCCGTTTCGTTTTCCTCATCTCCTTCAATAACCTCTTCATAAATTGGGTAGTTCTTTTCATAGCTAATTACTCGTTCTCTACCTTCATCAAATTTAACATTGGCACTGTCCACAATTTTCTTTAGCCTCTTGTTGTAGCATTTGTAAGCTTTGCTTTTTGACGAATAACCAACAAAAATACCTTCATCCGCTCTATCTTCAAACTTACCAAGATTATCTTCAGTTCTTTTGATGTAGCACTTGCTACCAAAAACTTTGAGGTATTTTGTTGTTGCCATTTTACCAAACCACAACTCATAAGGAGTTTTGCTTTCATGTGTTCTCAGCATGTACCTATTTTGGATATACACCGTAGTATGGACTGCTTCTTTCCAAAATCTATCTGCTACTCTACTTTCAGCCAACATAGTCCATGCCATTTCCTACACTGTCCTATTCTTTCTTTCTACCACTCCATTCTGCTGAGGTGTCCTGGCTGCTGAAAACTATCTCCTAATACCGTATTTTTCACAGTACTCTATAAACTCCTCTGAAATGAATTCTCCTCCTCTATATGATCTTAAACATTTGATCCTCTTTCCTGTTTCATTCTCAACTTGGTTTTTGAAAGTCTTGAACATTTCAAAAGATTTTGATTTATGCTTCAAGAAAAATATCCATGTCATTCTGGAATAGTCATCAATGCACAACATAAAATATTTGTAACCATTTATGCTTTGTGTTCTCATGGGTCCACATAAATCAGTGTGTATTAGTTCCAAAGGTTTGCTTGTGTAGTACTCTTTTGTTTTGAATGTGACTCTAGTTTGCTTCCCCTTTTGGCATGAAGCACAAATGTTGTTTGCAGGTTTGTTGATGGTGGGAATATCTCTCATTGCCATTTTTGAGTTGATTTTTACTAGATTATCAAAACTGATATGACCGAGTCTCTTGTGCCACAACCAATTTTATTCTTCCTATCCAATAAAACAAGCTCCTTCTAAAGTCTCTGAGAGCGTGTACAGGTTTCCAGATGTCCTTGATCCAGTTGCTATCAATTTTCCACCGTTTGTTTTTCTGACTTCACAACCCCGCTTCTTAAAAACTACTTCATGACCTTTATCACAAATCTGACTTACGCTCAACAAGTTATGTTTCAAACCATCCACAAACAAGACTTCTTCTGACTTAATTTTTCTGTCACTAATTTTAACTGAACCTTTGCCAACTATCTTAGCTCCATCATTATTTCCAAACTTTACTGAACCACCTTCATATTTTTTTAACTTCTCAAATTTTTATTTGTCACCTATCATATGACTGGAGCATCCACTATCAAGTATCCATGGTACATATTTATTTTATGATTTAAATGCTATTTGCACGATTAAGGATTCCTTTTCTTCCTTAAGTCATTCTTTTTCTTTCCACTCCGTTTTGATAGTAGTTTTGGGCTCTTGTTTTGCCTTTCCTTTATCAATAGCTTGTGCATGTTTTTCGAGAAGTTTTTTATTTTTTCTTATCCTATTTGGTTGAAATTTTCTTCCCTGAAACTGATTTGATGCAAATGTACTTCTACGATTTCTTGCAATGTGCCCAAAATTATGATAGTTATAACATTCTACTTGTATAATTCATCAAAGGAGAAAAAACATTTCTACTAGTGAAATTCCTTGGTCTTACATTATATTTGTAGTTTGAGATTTTATGTCCATAGCCATTGTATTTAAAATAGAAACCAAAAAAGGGATAATTGAACCTGGGTGATGGTCTTTGCCATGCTGCCGTAGGAGCCATAGGTCTTCTTCTTCTTTGATGTGTGACATTGGTGAATCCATCATTGTCAATTCTCCTTTCGTGCCTGGCATTATTGCTTTCTTTTGCATGAGACGTTTTTCCTTGATCAACCTGTTTCTTATCTTCATTCTTTATGGATTCTACATTTATGGCCTTTGATCCATTTTATGATTCTCCTTCAATGAAACCCAGACCAAATTTGATGCCTACAGGCCTTTGGTCATTTATAATCTTATCCAGCTTCATAGAACTTTCTTCACGTTTGTGATAGCAACTAATTTTGTGATTCATCTCTTCTATCTGCGTCCGTAAACCAACATTCTCTTCTTCTAGTTTGCAGCAATAATCTATTTTCATGGTAATTTGTACTTCAAGATCTTTAGATATTTTCTTGTATTCTTCTATCTATACTTTCAAATTGGTTATGATTTCATTTGCATCCTCAAGCTTTCTTGAAATTTTCTTATTCTTTTTCCTCTCTATCTTCCACTCTTCAAGTGCAGAGATCAACTCACCTTCTAGATCTACTTTAGCCCGTTTTCAAATTAATCCTCCCCCCTTTTTTTTTTTCCTTAAAACCATGAAAAGAGCCACTTCTAATTCAATTTCTCATTAAGTGTGTAAAATACGGAACTGTATTTTATTATTGCAGCAGCGTTTAAATAATGTTTACATCTATCGGGAATAGTCACCGGTGCAACAGAAGAACAGAAACACTGTTACGAAGTTGTAACAGTCTGTCTAATAAACAAATACAGACAAAGGTAAGTACACTAACATCCCCCTTTATTACATTATTTGGGTAATGTAATAACTAATAGCTATACTAGACTACTAACATCCCCCCTACATTATTTTGCAATACAAAGTGAGCTGCGAAACAATTCAAATTTGACACGTCCAAGTGCCTTAGTGAAAATGTCTGCAACTTGAGCATCGGTGGGAATGTGCTGAAGCTGAATTCGGTGCTTTGGAACTTCCTCTCGAATGAAATGACATTGTGTGTCAATGTGCTTTGTTTTTTCATGATGGACTAGATTCTTGACGAGGTTCAGAACACCTTGATTGTCGCAAAACAAGTGTATTGGATATTTTGATGGATGGCCCATACTTGTCAGAATGCGACGTAACCATATCACTTCGCACACAGCTTCACGTGCGGCACGATATTCTGCCTCTGTTGAAGAAATAGCAACCACTTGTTGCTTCTTGTTGTGCCAAGAGACAGGACCGGATCCCAGATGAAAAATGTATCCAGAAGTTGACTTGCGATCATCAAATGATCCGGCATAATCGGAGTCCGTGTATCCTTGCAAGAAGAATTTGTTGTTCCTCTTGTATTCTAGGCCATATTCTATAGTACCACGGACATAGTGAAGAACACATTTTGTTGCTTTCCAATGAGTAGTCTTAGGCTCCTGCATGAACCTCGAAAGATAGTTTACAGAAAATACGAGATCTGGCCTAGTATTGGTCAGATATATGAGACTCCCAATCAACTGTCGATAGAGAGTGCCATCTACCTAAGGTGAGTCATCATATCGTGATAACTGAAGTCCATTCTCCATTGGAGTTGCCATTGGCTTGCAGTCAGTCATGCGATATTTATCGAGCAATGTCTTGGCATACTTTTTCTGAGACACTTTGATGGAGTGCTCCTTCTGGCTGAATTCCAGACCAAGACAGTAATGGAGAAGTCCGAGATCTATCATCTCAAAATATTTGCACAAGTTTCTTTTGACAGTAGAGATCATATCTTCTGAACTCCCGGTAATGAGCAGATCATCCACATAGAGTACAAGCAACACTATCTCAAAACCCTGTTTCTTGAAATAGAGGTTTGCATCTGACGGACATCTCTTAAATCCATGCTGCATTAGGTGATTGTCCATTTTTATATACCAAGCTCGAGGATCTTGTTTCAGACCATACAAGGATTTGACCAATTTGCAAACCTTTTTTCTATTGGCCTTCCACTTCAAATCCTTCAGGCTGAGTCATATAGACTTCTTCTTGGAGATCACCATTAAGAAAGGCACTTTTGACATCCATTTGGTGAACTTTCCACCCATATTGTGCTGCCATAGCACACATAACCCGAATTGTGGTCATCCGAGCAGTAGGTGCAAAAGTTTCTTCATAGTCGATGCCTTCCTTTTGAGCATAGCCCTTTGCAACAAGTCGGGCCTTATGCTTATCAATTGTTCCATCTGCCTTGTACTTGAATTTGTATACCCATTTGTAGCCAATAGGTTTCTTTCCATTCGACAGATCAACAAGCTTCCAAGTTTTATTCTTCATCAGAGACTCATACTCTGTATCCATAGCGGCCTTCCACTGAGACTCACTAAGAGCATCTTGCACTGATGCAGGTTCAAGACTATCTATGGTAGACATGAATGCCCTGTCATCATCAATATCCACATCCTCAACTTCTCTACTTGGAGTCACGAGAAAGTTCCTCAAAAGATTGACAAAGATCATCAACCTCACCAGTTTCTTTGGCTTCTCTTTCCTTTTGAGCCATACTACGTGTACGAGGTCTATCCAAATTCAAATTGGGAGGAGTGGATAAATTTGCATCTCTGATTGTATTTGTACACCATTTAGGATTCTGCTTCGGTGGTGGTGAAGAAGATGTAGAAGGACCTCCTGTCTGTGTTGACAAAGGAATCTCCTCTTCCTTTGGTTCCACAATATCCTGGTGTACTGTAGATGTGCTCTGTGATGTGAAAGCTTCATCAAAGACAACATCTCTGCTGATATGAATTTTCTTGGTCAAAGGATCTATCAACCGATATCCTTTAGAGTGCTCAGAATATCCAAGAAAAATACATCTCAGTGTTTTCTCATCTAGCTTCTTCCTTTTTTCTTTCGGTATGTGCATGAAAGCTTGACATCCGAAAATACGTAGATGAGATATGGAGGGTTTTCGACCACTCCATGCTTCCTGTGGAGTCATTCCTTTTAGAGCCTTTGTGGGTGCCCTATTCAAAAGATACACTGTAGTGGTGACATCTTCTACCCAATATTGTTGCCCAAGAGTTGCACCTGTGAGCATACAACGAACCATTTCCATGATAGAACGGTTCCTTCTCTCAGCAACTCCATTCTGCTGAGGAGTATAGGCAGTTGTTAACTGTCTCTTGATCCCATGCTTATCTAGGAATGCAAAAAATTCATTAGAGGTAAACTCTCCCCCTCGATCTGAGCGGAGGGTTTTGATAGAAGCCCCTGACTCCTTCTCAACGGATTTCTTGAACTGCTGGAAGAATGCAAAAGCTTCAGATTTCAGTTTGAGAAAGAAAACCCACATCTTTCGTGAGTAGTCATCTACGAATAACTGAAAGTACCTCTTCCCTCCAACACTGTTGGGTGTGAAAGGACCGCATAGATCGGTGTGAATTAGCTCCAAAGGTTTTCTTGCTCTTGTAGAGCTCTTCTCAAATGGTACTCTATGCTGCTTTCCTGCCAAGCAGTCAGAGCACACTGGCAATGTGGCAGAAAGGGAAGGAAGACCCTTTACCATCTCATACTTGCTGAGCTCAAGTAAGTAGCCAGAACTAAGATGCCCATATCTCTTGTGCCATAGGGAAGTTGCCTCCTTGGTAGAGACAGTCATGGCAACATGTGGAGTAGAGATAGCATCTAGTGCAAATAAGCCATGCTTATATGAAGCTGTTGCAATCTGCTTACCCTTCCTGGTAATGGTACAACACTTCTTTCCATTCTCAACACGAAAGTTGACAACCATATTTCTGTCCAGGATTTGTGTCACTGAAAACAAATTGTTGGCCAATCCCGAAACATAGAGGACTTTGTCAATCTGACACTTGCCATCAGGAAGAGTGACTGAAACTGTACCCTCTCCCTGAACCCTGTAGGTTTTATCATCAGCAATGGTGGTAGGTTTGCCCTCCTTGGCCACAAATGATTCAAACCACGATCTGTCACCAGTCATATGTTTACTAGCTCCAGAATCGACATACCAAATAGGATCCCTCTGTGTGGAATCTGTGGTAGTCATGAGCACCTTGTGTGCCCATTCAAAATCTGAGTCAGATTCTTCAACAACAACATTCACCTGGGGTTGCTTGTTCTTATTTTGTGGTTTGTTTTGGCCTTTCTGCTTGTTCTTATGCCAACACTCGTTGGTGTCATGGTTGTCTTTCTCACGGATCTTGCACCACCTCTTCTTCTGTTGAGGTTGTTTGCCTTTTCCTTTCATATCTCGTTGAGAATTTCCTCCTTTCCGAAAGTTGCCTCCTTTTTGCCCATTACCTTTCTTCCTAGAACCCTGCTTGTTGGTGTATAGGGCTGTATTGGAAGAATCATCCTTGTGAAGTTGGCGTGCCTCCTGTTGTTGAAGTAGATTGACCAACTCGATGTAGGTAATTTGTCGTTGAGACACCTGGATGGAGGTTATCAACATATCAAATGAAGAAGGTAAAGCTCTCATCACAAGTGAAATGAGAAGTTTTTCGTCCACAATATCTCCGAGAGAACTCAATTTCTCTTTCAACTCAGACACTCTACACAGAAAGAGTTCAACTGTTTCACCCTGCCTCAAACTCAGGTTATGAAGTTGTTGTTGAAGATGAAGAATGGTGGATTCATTCTTCCCCTCATAGATGGTTCTAAGGGCATCCCATGCCTCTTTACCACTTGCTTTGTCAACTATATGAGGTTGCACTTCATCTGAAACAACAAACAAAATGAGCACCTTTGCTCTACTGTCTTTCTTGTCAAAAGCAATCTGATCTGCTGAAGGACCTATGGATCCTGCTGTTGGTGAAGGCCTTGTTGCTACTCCAGTAACAATATCCCACAAATCTTCCATTTGGAGAATAGCCTTCATCTTATGTTTCCATGGTGTATAATTTGGACCTTTCAATAACTGATGCGGATCAGTCATCAATTTTGCAACAGCGGCCATAGTGAAGGTTCCTTATATCACCAAATTGGTCCCCCTTTCTATATACCTTTTTCTAGGCCAATATACCGTACAAAATACCCGCCCTTACGTGAGGGAAACTATAGGTATTTAGAAAGATCAACAAAAATCACCCGCCCTTACGTGAGGGAGACTATAGGTGAAATTTAGAGATCATACGATACGTGGAACATAAGTGGTACTGAAAGGGAATCGCCTTGTTGATGGCACCTACCATAGAAGATTCTTCTCCTGCGTGGGGCGTAACTTTCCCTAAACACTATGAAGAATACTTCGTTAGGATTTACGCCTAAACACAAGTGCGATAAAGGGTAGTGGATGGAGTAAAAAATGCAAAAATGGCGTACTTATTCCTCCCCGACGATTTATAGAGAACAAGCTCAGACGTCATTATAGCAGCTATATTAGGCGGCGGATACAGTAGCCAAATCACGACAGCTTTACCTGTAAGTGCTGGCCGGAGGTATCGCAAATACCGAACGTCTGCAAGTGCAAATAAATTGCACAGATGGGTTTTATATTTCGGGGACTTAGGGAGTGTTTGTTTTTAAGTTTTTAATGTTATAGTGCAAAAAATGAAATATGCAACATACAACATAAAAAAAATGCCCACAAGAATAACCCACAAGGTGTCGGTCACAGCCGAAAATGCACCTTTTACAATGCCAAATTGCTATTTTTTTTAAAAAATTACTCTCAATCCCCCTTTGATTTTTGAAAAAAAATCCCCCCTTAAAAGGCTTTCTTTAACAAAGCATTTTTATAATCATTATTTATTTAAAATTAAAATAAATAATTTCAATTTATATAGTTTTAAAACTTTAGAAAAAATAAATTAAAAATAAATTTTAATTTATAAAGTTTAAAACTATATTAAAAAAATTAAAATTAAAAATTTTAATTAAAAATAATAATAATTAAAAATTACTTTGAAAAAAAAATACACTTGAGGGGAGTCGGCGGGATTTGAACCCCCGACCTGCAGGCTCCCTGAGCCTTACCGCACGGCTCACGACCACGTGAGCCAGCGGGCTGATCCGAGAGGATCAGTGAGCCACCTCCCTTTTCAACCCGTCCTCCGCTGCTTCCCGCTTCCCGAGCCTCCTCTGCAACTCGCGGCTACTGTCGCGTTTTAAAAAAAACGCAGTCCCTGCCCACTGCTTCACACTGCGGTTTTTTTTTTTCAACTTCGCCCCGGCCGCTTTTCCGCCTGCAACCCCCTCCTCCAACCAGAAATTTTTTTGTTTTTTTTTTCTTCTACGCCGGGGGGGAGGGAGGTGCGATTCAAAAAAAAAAAAAATCGCAGCCGCGGGGGGGGGGGGCGCGATTCAAAAAAAAAAAAATCGCCGCCGCGGGGGGGGGCGGGCGCGATTCAAAAAAAATCGCAGCCGCGCGAGGGGGGGGTTTATACTCCCCCCTTGGGAGCGCGAGCGGGAATTTTAAAATTCCCACTCAGCGTCGCCCGCGGGTGGGGGGAGGGGGGCCACCTCGGGAGCGCACACGTGCGGATCGCGCGTTGCGCGGGGGTGGGGAGTGGGGGGCCACCTCGGGGAGAGTGCGCATGTAGATCGTGCATCGCGCGGGGGTGGGGGGGGGAACGTTGGGCCCGGGGGGCGGCGCTGTCGCGTCCGCTCCCTCCAATGGGACGTCTGCGTCCCTGGGCTCTGCGCCCTACGCGCACACGGGACGTCTGCGTCCCTGGCCGCGCGTCGAGCTCGCGCGCAGTGGCTGGACCGGTGATGCAGCGCGTCAACCACGAGCTCGCGTCTTCACGGTCTGGCCTGGGCGCGATGTTCCCCGTCCTGCGCCGGCCTGCTAGAATTAATTTTTTTTTTTTTTTTTAAATCTCGCGACAGGGGATAACACGTCGCGGACAAAAAATAAAAAAATATTCCTCTGCTCGTCCGCCTCCAGCCTCCTCTCGCTTCTCACGCCCCTTGATCTCTGCGTAGCGTAGCTGGCTCTGATGCCATGTAAAATACGGAACTGTATTTTATTATTGCAGCAACGTTTAAATAATGTTTACATCTGCCGAGAATAGTCACCGGTGCAACAGAAGAACAAAAACACTGTTATGAAGTTGTAACAGTCTGTCTAATAAACAAATACAGACAAAGGTAAGTACGCTAACAAAGTGGATATTTAGTCACAAAATTCCCAACGCCTCCATAGTTGAAACATTTAAATGGTAGCTTTCCTCTGTATTTTCCTTTTCCCCTTTTTAGTTTTCTAACAAAGTTTACTTCCATTTCATCTGATGTCTCTTCTTCCTCGGACTCTTGTTTTGCGTTTTTATTTTTAAGGGCTTTAAAAGCCGCTTCTCTGTCTGTGGGTTTAGATCTTCCTATCCTCATCTCATATGCAGTCAAACCTTTGAGGAAGAGATCTTAATACCTTTTTCATGATGGAAGAGTCTTCGATATCCTCGCCGAGTCCTATGATCGCAATAATGATTCCATTAACTCTCAGCATATATGCCTAAATGTTTTCATTGTAATTCATCTTTAATGCTTCAAACTGAGCTTGATGTGTCTATAACTTGGCCTCTTTGATCTTATCTTCTCCTTCATGAATACTCCTCAGTTTGTCCCATATTTATTTTTTTGTTTTACAGCTCATGATATTTACTAGTTCACTGTCTGCTAATCTGCACATGATAGCATTCTTTGCTTTTGAGTTATTTTCAAATAGTTTCTTTTCATCAACCTCTTTTGGAGGAGTGATGGGTATTGTGTATCCACTAACTGCTAAATCCTAGATGTCGATTAGGTGTCCTAGTACGATGCCTTCTTGCATCATCATAAATCATTTCTCGTTGCTCAGGGACAAATTGTTTAACTTGCTTCTTTTGAGCACTCTTTCCAAGTTCGTCATTGCTTCGTCAAAGGTTTCTCCATAGACGATGAAGTCATCCATGTATACTTCAATCACATCTCCCATCCTATCTAAAAATATGCTAATCATTTCCCTTTGAAAGGTGGCAGGTGCATTGCATAATCTGAAAGGTAATACCCGATAGGCAAACGTTCCCCATGGGTAGGTGAACATTGTCTTATCCTGATCCTCTTCTCCTATATGGATCTAGTTGTATCCACTGAATCCATCCAAGAAGGAGAAATACTTCCTCCCGAAGAGTGTATCCAAGACTTGATCAATGAATGAGAGCGAGAAGTGGTCCTTCTTGGTCACTTTGTTTAACGCTCTATAGTCCACATAGATTCACAACTTCACATTCTTTTTAGGGACTACCACTAACGGTGATACATACTCGCTATCAAAAATTGGATAGATGAATCTGAAAGTCAAGAGTTTTTGCAGTTCTTCCTTGACAATGTCTTTCATTGTCAGATTCATTCTTCTTTGTGGTTGTCTACTTGGAGTTGCTTGATCATCGAGGTATATACGATGGGTACAGATCTTTGGGCTGATACCCTTCATATCTGAGTAATCCCATGCAAATTCTTGTTGGTATCTAACCATGAGCTCTTCTACTTTCATCAATTGTGTGGGAGTCAACCCACTGCTGAAATTAAATGTTCTTCCTAGCCTGACGTGTATCTGCTAGACATGGTGATCTTGGGCACCAGCCAACGATGATCCAGGTGTGGAGATGGAGGACTCCTCGTGGAGGAACTCCATAATAGCACCATCTTCATCTTCTTCTACCAACTCATCCAACTTCATCACTGACTGGATCATGGATAGCTCAGGATTTTTATGCTCGATCAACATGGGTTCTCCTAATGAGTTGACAGACTATGTTGGGGGTGAAATAGTCAACCTTTTAACATTTTGTCCATTGGATATGGTCATTAGCCCATCCCGATAGTTGATGTAAACATCAGTTATTGCCAGCCATGGCCTTCCCAAGATGAGTGGGTAACCACCTAGCCTAGTTTTAGATTGCAAGACTAAAAATTCGGCTAGATATTCCCATGCACTGACTATCACTATTACGTCTTCCAATATTCCTTCTGGTGCCATGGTCGATCGATTGACCAGCTATAGCACTATCGTAGTGGGTTTCAGGTTCGTGAGATGTAGCCTCTGCATGGTCTCATGAGGCATTACATTGATGGCTACTCTGAGATTGACCAACGTATTGGATAGGGAATGTCCCTCAATTTTTATAGTTAGCATCGGGCTGCCCGAATCTGCATACTTAGGATGGCATGTTTTGCCCATCATCAAATCTGTTAGTTTACCCATGACATTAATAGTCTAGGTTGCTCTTCATCCTAGCTTCCTTAGACACATCTCTCTTATCACCTTGGTATATATCGGAACATATCGTATGGCTTGAAAAAATAGAATTTTCACGGTGAGGTTCTTCAAGCTAGACAAGATATCAAACTTTGGTTGTGTTACTTTCCTCTGTTCTTGCAGTCGGTTGGGAAATGGAGCCTTTGCTCTATCAGGTGTTTCTTCTATCACCTCTTCTACAAGAGGTGTTTCTCCTACCTCTTCCTCCTCTTCTACCAGTGGAGGCATTCCTACTCCTAGTTGTCTACTAGACCTAAGCTGAATATGGTACATCAGATGCATCCTCCACGTTGCATGCTAGCTGGTTCACCCTGTTATTAGGATTTGTCATCAATTTTGTGGGTAGTTGCGTAGGTCTCATTGTTGGCAACATCGGTAAATTTTGTTAGGGGTGAACTAGTGCTACATTCTACGGATCCTAATTCCACGCAGTGTGGCCTCTCCACTGCTACCTAGGATATGGATATGGCATCCATGGTTGCTAGTTCAGGAATGTTGTTGGGGGTGCGTTGGACCAGGGTGATGGCCCCAACCACCCCATGTTATGTGGTTGAGGTGGGCCTTGGGGCATGTATGGTCCTCCCCCATATGACGACATTTTAGTTGGCATATTCCCCGCAAGGGGTTATGGCCAACTCTTTTGATTTCCTATGAAATAGGCATCCGCGCTTTCAGCATCCTCCTAATTACTGGGCAATTGCGGGCACAATCGAGTTTTATGGTTCAACATGCAAATTGTACATACTCTAACTTTGTTCTCTGAGCATGCATTCTTTGCATGCTTCCCTCTACATTTTGGACAAAAATAATCCAATGTTGCTTCATTTTCTTGCTTCTTTTTCTCTAACAGCAGTGTATCCATCTGCAATGCTACAGATGAGAGCATTGCGCTCTTTAAATGTTCCAGCATGTTACCTATTTTTGTTTTTGTGACTGAAGCAGTCGCTTTCATGGTTCTAGAAGTGGTCTTGCCTCTCCTTATTGAGTAGTTTTGGCATAGTTTTCAGATGTCTTCCATAGTGTGCTGGTAGACATCACCTCCAAAAATCATGTTAAGAGCCTCCAGTGATTCATTGGTAAGTCCTCTCAAAAAGATGCTTTTGAGGGACTTATCAGATAGTTTCGTGTGAGGAGATCGTTGAAGATTGAATTTGAATCTCTCCGAGTATTCCTTGAGAGACTCATCTTATTTCTGCATCATGTTCAGGACCTCTTCTCTCGAGTCTCTTGCTCTCCCAAAATCTTGGTATTGCTCTAAAAAGAGCTTCTTCATTTGGTAGCATCTCACTAAGGCGTTCGGTTGGGGAGTGGTCTTGAGTTCAAAACTCGTCAATGCCCTTTTGCATGGAATTTATGAGGTATGCGCTTGATTTTCCAAGGTTGCATGTGATAACCAGAATTTGCTAAGGTTGGATTTAAATAAAAAATTTGGAGCTTTATAAAATAAATTTTTGCATTATTAAATTGGTGTTTTTGAGCATTTGAGGGAGATAAAAGGATAGACTCCATTATTTTTGAGGGTTTGATTTTTGGAGGTTGTTAATTAAATATTGGAGATTATAAGGAGTAATTGAGTAATTATTTTTATGTATGATTTGATGATTGCTAATTTCAAAGGAGTAATAAGGTGTATTTAAGTTTGATTATTTTTGTAATTGAAATTTTTTTTTGAGAGAGTGTTAGTGTGATATTTTGTCATCTAACCTTTGAAATTGGCAAAGAAGATAATTGTGATTGAGACAGGTTTTTAAGGGCACTTCTTAATCAAACAAAAAGGTATGGGCACATCTTCCTAATGAGTGATTTTTGGATGTTGTGAATGCAAAGTTGGAGTGAAAAGGATTGTTTTATAAGCATTGTTGATTTTCATTATTGAAGGTTTTTCTGAGTGAGAGTTGATGATAAAAACCTTGTTTGATAAGCATTGTTGGAAATATTGAATGATTAGGGTTTGTGTAAATAAAATGAGTATCATTGTTATGTGAAGTTGTGAACTATATTGAACTAGGGTTTGTGAAAGAACATGAGTATCATTGTTATGTGATATTGTTTGATAAGCATTGATTGGAAATAATTGAGTGAGTGTTCATATGCTTGGACTAGGGTTTGTAAGCAAGGATTGTTTTATTGAGTGATTGGTTGAGTAGAGTTGATTAAGCCTAGTCAAGTGGAAGTGTTGAAGTGATAGTTCTAGTTCTGTGAAACAAATTGTTCCATATTCTAAATTGATTTGAGAAAGAGTTTGAGTGTTTGTGAGTGTGAAACATATTGAGTCTCTAACAATTCTCTATATGTTTTTGTGATAAAAAGAGAGATTGAAAGTGATTGATCATTGTGGCGAGTGTGAAGCATATTGATTCTCTATCAATTATCTATATGTTTATATGATATTGGGTAAGTTCTAGTGAGGTCTTGTTGAGCATATTTGTGGTAAGTCTTTGTGAAGACTTGTTGAGCAAATTGGACATGTTCTAGTGAGAAATTGTTCAGCAGATTTGAGACAAGTCTTTGAGAAGAATTGTGGACAGATTGATGTGAGATTTTGTGGAAGCTTACAATACATATTTGAAGACAAATATTGAGAGCATATTGAATAAGTCCTTGAGAGGACTTGTGGATAGAGTTGAGGCAAGTATTTGAGAAGACTTGAGAGCAAAATTGATTGATTTGTTCAAACCTTGGGTTAAGGTTTGGGGCAGATCTAGTAGAGTTTATTTGTGATTAAGTCAAGATTTGTGTTAAGGCTTGAGGACAAATATTGAGGATAGATTTGTGCTAGACTAAAGGAATATGTTTAGTGCATATTTAAGGATAGATTTTGGTGCAAATTTGAGGACAAATTTATGTGAGAATAGAGATAGAGATTGAATAGATTTGTGATATTATAGATTTGATACAGAGCTTATAGCAAGCTTTGGAGGTGATAGAGTATAGAGGATGATAGTATATAGTGGATAGAGATCCATTAGCCAGGGCAATGAGGATAGGTCTTTTGAGTGAGGACACGAGTCTTCAGTGGATAGAGATCGATAAACTAGTGTAGTGGAGGCAACAGTTCATCTAGAAGATCACTAGCAAGAGCAGAGGAGGAGTTCTCCTGTCTATAGAGATCCACAAACTTGATTAGGGGATTTATGTCTCCTTTGTGTAGAGATCCATCAGCATTATAATAAGGAAAGGTTTCCTAAGAGATTTATTGAGAAAATTTTAGTGAAATATTTTCTTCGTGGAGTAGCCCACATTGGGTGAACCATGTTAAATTGGTGTCTCTATTGTGTGTGATGATTTATGCATTGCTTTAGTTACTGCTATTGATATTGCCATTGATTATATTGGTTAATACTATTTGAAAAAGAAAATTAAAAAGTGGTCTTATATTGTTCACCCCCCTCTTAGTATAAGCTTGTGTTCTTCAAAACTCTTACTAATGTCAATGATTCACAAAGTTTTTTGAAGCTTAACATCAATGATCATATTTGATTTCAAGTGAATAGAAATTACATATCATTGTATTATTTTGAAAAGTGAATCAAAATAGTTATAGATGATCTTGAAAAACTACCCATAACACAACAAATTTGATGTATTTTTGCAGGATACAAGGATTAAAATGAGAAGAATAGCAGAAACATTGAAAAAAGAAATAAAAGATAATTTTCAAAGAGATGATTTTCTTGAGGTCATGGTTGTGGTTAACCCCATATTTTGGAATCCATGTACTGACCAAAATATTACAAATGAATTTTTCATTAAATATATGTGTACCATTATTACACATTTTTCAAGACATGTGGAAGTTAATGGTATAAAGATCAATGGTATTCTCAATAAATAATATTTAGTAAATCAATCAACTTATTTTGGATCAACAATGGTCAATAAAATTTCTCATTTTACTAATCCGTATGAAGCAGGTTCAGTTACATGCTGGTGGAAATTTTTTTATCCCAGTAGTGTTTTGTAGTCTACTGTAGACACCTAAAACACGTCATGTCGAGGACGAATACTCATATGGACATGCTACAATACCATATGGAGGATCTTGGATAGACTCCAAGATAGAGCAGTGGTTCTAACCACTCAATTTAGGCATTTTGGCCTAAGCAGTCTGAACCGCAGCCCAAACCTGCGGTCTCCAGTCTAAAACATGGTTGACACCTACGGTCTGCAGTCTGGACTACAACTATGACCTTTGGTCTTAACTAAAGTTCAGTTAGGACTTCCATCCAAGCCAAATCGGTTGAAACGACCAAAAGATCTAGAAAGAGGTATTTGAAGGATGAAATATTCCAGAGGCTTCCATCCCAACTGTTTGAACCAACCTTCTTGGTCTTGGCTTCTCCATGAAACCACCCCTAGCCCTAGGGGCATGCTATAAATACCCCCTCCAAATGGAGAGAAAAGGAGAGAAACCATTGGAGATTTGAGCAGCGAAGCCCTGATGAATTGTACACTCAAACTGAGTATACTAAGAGATAGGGCTACTGCACTTAATCCCTGAACCTTTTGCCACCATTCATGATGAATTACATTATGGATGCCCTAGGTGCTTAGGAGGATCAAGAAAAGCAAATACGGGTAAACGAAGGCCCTTCACATTGAATTGACTGCCAAATTATTTTGAGGACAATGAATGCGACCCTTGAACATCAATTTGGACAAGGAGATTGAGCCCACTGCCCTTGATTTTGAGGGTAAACTCATCAGAGGTCAAACTGCGACTTTCAACCGTGGTTCACAGTGCAGACCACTCACCAAAGCTACGGTTCCTCTTGAAGGCCTCTAAGGATACCATACCCCTCAACAAGATTATTGGATAGAATACCCAAATTCTTAGCAAAAGTAAAAACCAAGTAGCCATCTGAAATTCTACCAATTCCTCCCGCACTAGATTTTCTAGGGTTCCTTCTAGAGGCTCCATTAATATTAAATTTTCCAAAATCCTTAGGAGGAGGTTGCCAATTCCTTGTTCTATCCATATTGTAATTGTTCACATTCCCTTTAATATGGTTTTCCTTCAAGGATTTAATATTCAATCTTTGCATCACTTGATCCCATATTTGATGGGATTTTTGGGGGTGATTAAGGAGTTTTTGGAATGATTAAACTAAGTTGGCAATGGCATTTTTTCAAATATAGTGAATATCCTTCCTATCTTGATTAAAAATTTGGTTGTTTCTTTCATTCCAAATATTCCAAAGAAGAATGGTAGAACCCATCCAAACTAATTGCCTAATAAAATGATCAACACCCTCTTGTTTAGGCCAATCCCTCCAAATTTGTTCAAAAGTAAAAAATTTGGACCATTGTAAGCCAAGAAAAGTGGTTATTCTCCTCCATAGCTCAAATTCTAAAGTACACTCAATAAAAATATGGTTGAGAGTTTTTACATTCTTTCCACACATTTCACATCTAAAAGGTCCATGAAAACCGCGCTTCATAAGTTGCTCACTAGTAAGCACCCTATGATGCAATAAAATCCAAGTAAAGAACCTTACCTTAGGCCAGATATTTTGAGCCCACAACTGAGAAAATATTTTATATGATTGATTGGGATTATTATGGCATAAGTTCAAATAACCTTGAGCAACTGAATACTCACCCTTAGTAGTGTTTTTCCATCCAAAACAATATTTTTCATGGGATCAAGAGAGATATCTCATATGAAGGATACCTTGGATATCTTGTATTTGCCTTTCTAGGATTTGAATAGGCCAATACTCAATAGGGATCCAATATCTACCAACCTTTGAATTACCAGTATGGTACCGACAGTAATTAGCCACCTTTATCTATTTAGCTTTGTGAAGCTCCTCCATACAAGGCCTCCAATCAGAAATCTAAGTTATCAAAGGCTTGTGACCGTCCCAAGAATCTATCCAAAAAATTTCCTATTGACCATTATGAATGATCCAAAATAAAGTTTTCTTTCTCAAATCCTCACCAGTCTTAAGAACTGCTAAAATGGAATAACCTTTGGTAGGCAATTGATAGTGAACAAGGTCTTTAGGGCTTTTGTTCTCAGCATATTTAGCATGAATATTATTGACCCAAAGAGCATTGGGGTTATGCAACATCCTCAAATATAATTTAGCAGCTAAATATTTGTTGTTATTAATAGAATACCATAATCCTAACCCCCCTTCATTCTTAGGAAGACAAAGTATCCCATTTCACCAAGGCCCATTTTCTTTTCTTCTTAGTACCACTCCAAAGGAACCGATGACTGATTTGATCTAGTTCTTGAAGAACAACCTTTGGGATATTCAACACAAAAGAAACATAAATAGGAATATCTTGAAGGACTGATTTTACCAAGGTGATTCTACCCCCAAAAGAAAGCCACCTGTTGGTCCACTTTCCAATTTTCTTCTTGACTTTTTCCAACAACCAATTCCAATATTTTTTTCTGCCTTTGAATATTTATGGGAATAACTAAATAAGTGATCATAAGGGAGTATTGGCAATTTGAGTTATTTTATGTTGTCATTGATGTCACATGAATCATTGATGTCATATGGATCACATTGAGTTTTGATGGGCAAATGATATTTTGGAAAGCATGGATAAAATCAGGGTTTTTGTGAAAACCAAGGTAGACAAAATAAAAGGTTTTATTTAAAACCATGGATGGCAGATTTGAAATGGGTTTTTCTTAAAACCCAGGTTGGCCTTTCGTTTCATCGAAAAAGGTGCCCCGGTGATGGAGATATTTAATTTTAAATATTTAGTTTAAATTTTAATTATTTAAAATTTAAATTTAAATTTTAAAATTAAAATTAAAGTTAGCGCCGACGTCTAAAGAAAGAGGGAAAATCAATAATGCGCTCGACGTCATCGAAAATGAGGAGAAGACTATATAAAGGGGGATCCTAAGGTTCATTTGAAATTAATCCTTGCTCGTGTTAATCGTTGGCTAAGCATCCGAAGAGAGCTCGTGCGAAAATCATTTTGAAAAGGGAGACAACGAATAAATCCAAGGTTGGTCGAAAGCCCAAGACATTGTGGGCAGAGTGGCGCATTGGCAATTGGCTTTTTGTTAAGGTGTGTGGCAGCGCTTTACGTCAAGGTTCGAATCTCCTTGACTGCATTCGAAGGCATTGGAAGGAAAGCGCTCGAAGCACTTTTGGTTTGCGTGGAAGGGAGGAAGGACTTAAGGCACGTCATGCCTTTTCCTTTCGAATGAGCGGCTAGCTCGTGTGGCAACCTTAGCCACGGCTAAGGCACTCGCGGTGTGTGCAAGTTGGGGGTTCGAATCCCCTTGAGGAGGTAATTACGTTTTGCTCTAATTAATTTCGTTGATGCCCTAGGATAGGAGTTATAAGGTGGTTAAGGAATAATTAAAGTTTTTAATTAAACTTTATTTTTATAAGGGCTGTGATTATTATTTCAGAGGTGGATGAGTTGTTGATTTATTTTGATATTCATGAAATTGAAAATTAAGATTTAGGAGAAATAAGGAGTTGTTATAAAATATTTTTGAGAGCCTTATTGATTATTATTTTTGATAAGGGTTTTTATTAAAAAGGACTTTGGTGGATGTGTTTATTAAGTTGGAGTAAAAAGGTGTAAATTGAGTTATGCTTATCTTGTGATTATTATTTGAAGTCCACTAACCCTTATTGAGATTGGAAAGGAAAGTTGTGTTTAGTGTGGCAGATTTTGTGGACAACTTCTTGGCATCAAAAAGGTATGGGCACATTCTCCTATTGATTGTTTATGGTGGTTGATTTCTGAAATATCATTGGAGTGAAAAGGATTGATTGTGGTTTCCTTTTCGAAAGTGGTTGGTTGAATGCTTCAAGGTTTTCTGGTTTGAGAGTTGTGTTTAAACCTTGTTTTATAAGCATAGTCATTGAAGCCCATTGGTTGTGAAAGAACTTGAAAAGAACATGAGTATCATTGTTATGTGAGATTTGTGGTTGAGCATTGTTGGAAACATTTGAGTTGGTTGATACATGCTTGGACTAGGGTTTTTGTGAGAAAGAGTAGTCCCTTGTGGTGATTGGTTGAGTTGAGTTGATTGAGCCTAGTCAAGTGATTGTGTGAGGTGATTGGTCAAGTTCCATGAAACAAACTATTCCATAATTTTGAGTTGAGTTTTTTTTTATTTTTCTTTGATTCATGAGTTGACTTGAGTTGAGTTGAGATTGATTTGAGTTGAGTTGAGTTGAGATTGATATTAGAACATATTGAGTCTCTAACAATTCTCTTTATGCTTCTATGAGTTGATTTGAGTTGAGTTGAGATCATTGTGGATCATTGTTGTCATCCATTGAAGAGTACATTGCCATTCATTGTTGAGTTCATCTTTGAGCTTTGCCTTGATAGATTTGTGGATGAGATTTGAGTGCTACTTGAGCATGATTGATTGAGCCTTTGAGAAGGCCTTTGTGGATAGTTTTGGGACAACTTTGTGGACAGTTTTGGGACAACTTTGTGGACAGTTTTGGGACAGCTTTATGGATAGTTTTGGGACAACTTTGTGGACAGTTTTGGGATAGCTTGTTGGAGCATATTTGAGCAAGTTCTTGGTGAGCTTGCTAGAGCATATTTGGGCAAGTTCTTGGTGAGCTTGCTAGAGCAGATTTGGACAAGTTCTTGGTGAGCTTGCTAGAGCAGATTTTGGGCAAGTTCTTGGTGAGCTTGCTAGAGCATATTTGGACAAGTTCTTGGTGAGCTTGTTAGAGCAGATTTGGACAAGTTCTATGTGAGCTTGTTATTCAGTTTTGGACAAGTTCTATGTGAACTTGTTATTCAATTTTGGACAAGTTCTATGTGAGCTTGTTATTCAGATTTGGACAAGTTCTATGTGAACTTGTTATTGCCTAGCTTTGAGAAGATCAAAGAAATCATTGTATTGGATAAGGATCCTTATTTATATGTGAAATATTATAAGGAGATTATCTAGTGGAGTACCCCACATTGGGGGAACCATGTTAAATCTTGTGTCTCAATTGTGTGTGGTGACTTGTGCTCTTGCTTACTACTACTATCTGAGTTATTAATGCACATTGCTATATTTGGTTATTGCAATTAAGGACATTAATTGATATTGATTTGGAAAGAAAGTAAAAAGTGGTCTTATACTGTTCACCCCCTCTCAGTATAAGCTTGTGTTCTTCAATTGGTATTAGAGTGGGTTCCTTCAAAAAAGCTAACAGCTTGAGGGTAGATTCTACAAGAACACAGATGGCTTCACAGAATGGATCATCTACAAATAAGGCTCCATTGTTTGATGGTAACAATTATGCTTTCTAGAGCATGAGGATGAAGAACTACTTGATATCACAAGGATATGAGGTATGGAAAATGGTTGAAAAAGAGTATAGGGTTGAAGGTGATCCCGAGGCAGATAAGACTATCAAGAAATTGGTTGAGATCAATGCAAGAGCAATGAATTGTATTTTGAGTGGGCTTCGTGAGACAAATTTTGCAAAGGTCATGGTATGTAATTCAGCTAATGAGATGTGGACCAAGTTGCGGAATACTTATGAAGGAGATTCCAAGGTAAAGTTGGCAAAACTACAAACTCATAGAAAAATATTTGAGGAATTGAAAATGGAAGATTCTGAAGATATTGCAAAGTTTTTACTTCGTGTTGATGAGATTACTAACACCATGAGAGGCCTAGGTTTTGAGATGAAAGAATCAGAAGTTACTCAAAAGGTTTTGAGATCACTTCCCATGAAATATGATTCTAAGGTTTCAGCAATAGAAGAGACAATGGATATCAACAAGCTAACAATGGAAGAATTGCAAGGTACTCTCACAACTTATGAGATGAGGGTAAGTAAGCATCAGGTTCCAATAAAAGAGATTGCATTCAAGGCTTCAGAAAAAGAGAAAGGGAAAGTTTCAGAGATAGATAGAGTTCCAGATAATGATGAGGAAGCTAACTTCATCAAAAGGAATAAGGACTCAAGGAATTTTAGGGATATAAGGAAAGTCAGATGCTACAAGTGTGGTGATCTTGGTCACTATGCATACAAGTGTCCACATGAAGAAAACAGTGATGATGAAAAATAGGGTCAAAGAAGAAAAGAATATGGAAAGCATAAGCATGACAAAGATGACAGATACAAGCAAAACAGGTATGAGAAGAAGAAAATTTTTCGTAAGGCAAAGAAATATTACTACATTGTAGAAGCAAGTGATAGCTCAGATCATAGTGATAGAGACAAATCAGATGATGAAAAGGAAGAACATCTATTCCTAGGAATAGAAGGTGAAAGAGAACAGTGCTTTGTGTGTGGTCAAAGAGATCACAGATCAGGATATTGCAATGGTTTCAGTGATAGTGAAGATGAGATGACACATCAAGGAAACAAGTATGGTCAAAGAAATCTTGAGAGTTTGTTTGCTATAGAAGATTATAATGATCTTAGTGACAGTGAAGATGAAGAAGGTTTTTTCTATGGAATAAGAGAAGTAGAAGAAGAACATTCACTCCAAACAGAAGAAGTTAAGCAAGAGGATAATGTCTCAGTTGATCTAAAGGAAGACTTCAATGTTATCCATGAGCAACTACAAGAGGTTAAAGAGAATCTGAAAGAATTGAAATGTTCCTTACTTGAGAAATTTGATCCATCACATGACTCAAAAGGTCAAGATATTTTCACTAAGAAGGAAACATGTGTTTCAAAGGCTATAGAGATGGATGCCAAGTTGCTACTTGACACAAATAAAGAAAAAGAAGAGGAAGATTCCAAAGCACCAAAGGTCTCATATTTCAGGTTTGGGGAATCACACTCAAAAGGAAAGGAAGTTCTAAAATATGAAAGCAAGGAAGCACCTAAGATTTGTGAGGAAAGTTCCAAAGTTCCTATGGCTCCAAATATTCAGTTTGGATCTTGTTTTGAGATAGGTGAATCAAGTTCAAAAGAAAAAGAAATTCTTGAAGAGGAAAGCAAGGAAGAAACTAAGGAAGAGGATTTAGATGCTACAAAGAAGGTTCAAGGATGCAATGCACAAGTTGAAAATGATCATAAGGATAATGGTCAAGAAAGGTATGAGGAACCAAGGCATGAACAAAGGGCTTTTCAAGGACATTGTTTTTCTTGTAATGGATTTGGACACAGGGCTATACACTGCAGGATCCATGGATCAAAGAAGTTTGATTTTGCTAGAAGAAACTTCAAAGGAAGAAGGTATGGTTTTCAGGGACATTGCTTCTCATGTAACAGGATTGGTCATAGAGATTTTTAGTGCAAAGGAAATGAGCAACATGGTTTTGGTTTTAGAGCTTCACAATTCAGAAGTCATGGTCATAATGGTCATGAAAATAGAGCTTCACAATACAGGGTTCAGGAAAGGAATGGATATGGAAATTATTTTAAGAATGAATTCAGGACATGGGCACCATCCAAAGGCTACAATATCAAGTGTTTTAATTGCAATAACTTTGGGCATATTGCAAAATGGTGTAGGACTCAATTCCAAATAGGTTCAAGGCAAGAAGGTCAAACAGGTTCAAGGCAAGAAGGTCAAACAAGTTCTAGACAAGAAGATCAAGTAATTCATCAAGAGAAGGATATCAAAAAAACATGGAAGGAAGTTGATAGAGGAAAGAAACAATGTGATATGGGAGTAAAAGTACTCCCACCCCAAAATTAATCACCTCAAGAGAGAAGGTGGTGAGGGGGCTAAGTTTAAGAGTCATATCTTTTAGCCCCATAGGTGTCCCTTTTGCCATTGATGTCAAAGGGGGAGAGATTTGAGTAAGGGGGAGAGCATTGAGTTAGGGGGAGCAGCCTCCAAAGAGAGCATTGAGTTAGGGGGAGCAGCCTCCATAGAGATTATTGAGTCAAGGGGAGCAACTTTGATTCTCAGAGATGGTTTTTGCAGTGATTGTGGTTTTTGCTTTAGAGGTGTTGCCATCAATGACAAAGGGGGAGATTGTTGGCAATTTGAGTTATTTTATGTTGTCATTGATGTCACATGAATCATTGATGTCATATGGATCACATTGAGTTTTGATGGGCAAATGATATTTTGGAAAGCATGGATAAAATCAAGGTTTTTGTGAAAACCAAGGCAGGCAAAATAAAAGGTTTTATTTAAAACCATGGATGGCAGATTTGAAATGGGTTTTTCTTAAAACCCAGGTTGGCCTTTCGTTTCGTCAAAAAAGGTGCCCCGGTGATGGAGATATTTAATTTTAAATATTTAGTTTAAATTTTAATTATTTAAAATTTAAATTTAAATTTTAAAATTAAAATTAAAGTTAGCGCCGACGTCTAAAGAAAGAGGGAAAATCAATAATGCATCGATGTCATCAAAAATGAGGAGAAGACTATATAAAGGGGGATCCTAAGGTTCATTTGAAATTAATCCTTGCTCGTGTTAATCGTTGGCTAAGCATCCGAAGAGAGCTCATGCAAAAATCATTTTGAAAAGGGAGACAACGAATAAATCCAAGGTTGGTCGAAAGCCCAAGACATTGTGGGCAGAGTGGCGCATTGGCAATTGGATTTTTGTTAAGGTGTGTGGCAGCGCTTTACATCAAGGTTCGAATCTCCTTGACTGCATTCGAAGGCATTGGAAGGAAAGCGCTCGAAGCACTTTTGGTTTGCGTGGAAGGGAGGAAGGACTTAAGGCACGTCATGCCTTTTCCTTTCGAACGAGCGGCTAGCTCATGTGGCAACCTTAGCCACGGCTAAGGCGCTCACGGTGTGTGCAAGTTGGGGGTTCGAATCCCCTTGAGGAGGTAATTACGTTTTGCTCTAATTAATTTCGTTGATGCCCTAGGATAGGAGTTATAAGGTGGTTAAGGAATAATTAAAGTTTTTAATTAAACTTTATTTTTATAAGGGTTGTGATTATTATTTCAGAGGTGGATGAGTTGTTGATTTATTTTGATATTCATGAAATTGAAAATTAAGATTTAGGAGAAATAAGGAGTTGTTATAAAATATTTTTGAGAGCCTTATTGATTATTATTTTTGATAAGGGTTTTTATTAAAAAGGACTTTGGTGGATGTGTTTATTAAGTTGGAGTAAAAAGGTGTAAATTGAGTTATGCTTATCTTGTGATTATTATTTGAAGTCCACTAACCCTTATTGAGATTGGAAAGGAAAGTTGTGTTTAGTGTGGCAGATTTTGTGGACAACTTCTTGGCATCAAAAAGGTATGGGCACATTCTCCTATTGATTGTTTATGGTGGTTGATTTCTGAAATATCATTGGAGTGAAAAGGATTGATTGTGGTTTCCTTTTCGAAAGTGGTTGGTTGAATGCTTCAAGGTTTTCTGGTTTGAGAGTTGTGTTTAAACCTTGTTTTATAAGCATAGTCATTGAAGCCCATTGGTTGTGAAAGAACTTGAAAAGAACATGAGTATCATTGTTATGTGAGATTTGTGGTTGAGCATTGTTGGAAACATTTGAGTTGGTTGATACATGCTTGGACTAGGGTTTTTGTGAGAAAGAGTAGTCCCTTGTGGTGATTGGTTGAGTTGAGTTGATTGAGCCTAGTCAAGTGATTGTGTGAGGTGATTGGTCAAGTTCCATGAAACAAACTATTCCATAATTCTGATTTGAGTTGAGAGTGAGATTAGAACATATTGAGTCTCTAACAATTCTCTTTATGCTTCTATGAGTTGATTTGAGTTGAGAGTGATATTAGAACATATTGAGTCTCTAACAATTCTCTTTATGCTTCTATGAGTTGATTTGAGTTGAGTTGAGTTGAGATCATTGTGGATCATTGTTGTCATCCATTGAAGAGTACATTGTCATTCATTGTTGAGTTCATCTTTGAGCTTTGCCTTGATAGATTTGTGGATGAGATTTGAGTGCTACTTGAGCATGATTGATTGAGCCTTTGAGAAGGCCTTTGTGGATAGTTTTGGGATAGCTTTGTGGACAGTTTTGGGACAGCTTTGTGGATAGTTTTGGGACATTTTGGACAACTTTGTGGACAATTTTGGATTTAGATATTTGTGGAAGTTCTTGGTGAATTTGTAGAATATTTGAGCAAGTTCTTGGTGAGCTTGCTAGAGCAGATTTGGGCAAGTTCTTGGTGAGCTTGCTAGAGCAGATTTGGACAAGTTCTTGGTGAGCTTGCTAGAGATTTGGACAAGTTCTTGGTGAGCTTGTTAGAGCATATTTGGACAAGTTCTGTGAGCTTGTTATTCAATTTTGGACAAGTTCTATGTGAGCTTGTTATTCAGATTTGGACAAGTTCTGTGTGAACTTGTTATTGCCTAGCTTTGAGCAGATCAAAGAAATCATTGTATTGGATAAGGATCCTTATTTTTGTGTGAAATATTATAAGGAGATTATCTGGTGGAGTACCCCACATTGGGGGAACCACGTTAAATCTTGTGTCTCAATTGTGTGTGGTGACTTGTGCTCTTGCTTACTACTGCTATCTGAGTTATTAATGCACACTGCTATATTTGGTTATTGCAATTAAGGACATTAATTGATATTGATTTGGAAAGAAAGTAAAAAGTGGTCTTATACTATTCACCCCCCTCTCAGTATAAGCTTGTGTTCTTCAGGGAGGTCTTCTTATATCTTAATTTATCCAAGATAATGGATTCTTGTCTTGTAGAGCAGTGAAAGAAAATAACTTTATATTTATCTTCATATATAAATTTCCCAGTAGCCTTAGAAAAATAGCTAATGATTTTCTTAATATTAGAACCTTCCTTAACTGTAGATTTACCTAAAAGAGTAGAGTCATCAAAAAATTGAATATGGGAGATAGGTCTAGCTCCATGAGCAATGGTAATTCCCTCAAGGGTTTTTTTTTCCCTCTTTTTTGTTATAGTCCTACCCAAGAATTCAGTAAGAATGATGAATAAATAAGGGGATAACGGATCACCTTGCCTAATACCTTTGGAAGCTAGGAATTACTGATAAGTCCTACCATTAATAAGAACTAAGTAGGAAATTGAAGAGATACATCCCATAATCCAATCCATCCAATCCTGATAGAAACCAAATTGCCTCAAAACTTTGATAAGGAAGTGCCAATCCACTCTATCATAAGCTTTGGATAAGTCTAACCGAATGAACATGGAAGGATATTTTTGCATATCCATGGAATGGATGGCTTCCTGAGCAATAACTATCTCATATACTATTTGACACCCTTCCACATAACCTCCTTGTTCAGGGAAATAATCTTATGCAAAAGAGGCTTCAACCTTTCTACCATGATCTTAGTAATGATTTTGATAAGAATATTACATAAATAAATAGGTCTAAAAGATGAGATATTGTCAACCTCTTGATATTTTTGAACAAGAGTAATATAAGTTTTATTGATAACCTTCAAAATTTTATTGGATTTCTTGGCTTCTTCCACCACCTCTAATAAATCAACATGAAGAATATCCTAGAACTCTTGGTAAAACTCAATGGGAAAACCATCAGGACCTAGGGTTTTCCCTTTTTGCATTTTCAAAACAACCTATTGAAGCTCATTGATAGTAATAAGAGAAGTCAAAATAGAGTTCTCCTCATAAGTGATAATATAAGGGATTACTTGAAGAACATTTTGTTGAGAAGTTGAGTCAAGAGGAGTAGCAGTAAAAATATTGGAAAAATAATCAATAACAATAGAGTTCATGCCATCCCAAGTGTAGACAACATCTCCAGAATCATATATCAAGGAAGAAATAAAATTGTGAGATCTTTGATCTAGAAGAGATTTGTGGAAGAAATTTGTGTTTCGATCTCCTTCTTTGAGCCATTGAATTCTAGATTTTTTGCTTCCATAAGAGTTCTCTTTTTTCCCATTCCTCTAACTGATTTGTGAGTTTAATTTCATCTGCACTTCTACTCTCTGTGAGGCCATATAAACAAATTTTTTGATTCAAATTTTCAAGTTGAGCAATAACTTCGTATTTTTATGAACATCCCCAAACTCCTTCCATTTCTTGATTTTGAATTTAATGTATTGCAGTCTTTTGGTAAAACAAAACATCTCAGTCCCATACATAGGCTTACCTTCCTTCCACCATTGTTGCACACGAGGTATAAATTAACTGTATCTAGGCCACATTAATTGAAAACAAAAAGGAGAGAAACTCACATTGGTTTTCCACATTTCCACCATGTCTGGACAGTGATCCGAACCAACATTGTTAAGAGTCTTCAATTCAGGAATGTGACCATGGATTAAGAAATTTTTAGAGAGCAAAAACCTATCCAATATCTCCATTATATAAGCTAAGCCTTACCTTTTATTAGACCAAGTCTTAAGGCCATTATCTAGTTGGATGTCCACAAGATGGATGTTTGCAATATATTCACTTATGAGGTCAGTGCTTCTATCCAAATTTCTATTTCCCGCCATTTTCTCATCCAGAGAGAGGAGGTATTGAAATTTCCTCCAATCAAGATTCAAGATTTAGGAAAATGAGAGATAATATAAGTTATATCCTTCCACTATCTTATTTTTTCCTCCAAAGGATTCGGATCATAAACAATAATGTAGAGCATAATTTGGTTGGAATATCTACTTTGAATAACTATAGCCAAAAGACCCAAAATGTCAACCATATGGTGAATAACTACCTCTTTTGGATCCCAAAGACAAGCAATACCACTAGAAATCCCTTGGGAACTTAAGGAAACCACTTTTCCAGTTGGCCAAATTTTATTAGCAATAGAGTCCATATATTCTATTGACATCTTCGTTTCTTGAAGGAAAACAAGATGTGGATGATTTATCTGAATCATTCTTCTAATTTCATTTTGTTTTGAAAGACTCCTTTTGAGTCCTCTAATATTCCAAGTGATGATCTTCATTAGTACAAGGGCTAAATTTTTTTGGAAGGGCATTAATATTACCTTCCTCTACAAGCTTTTCACCTTCTTTTACTATAGGATATTGATTGGTCTTGTGACCTACCTTTTGATTAGAATCCATCTTCAGTTTTTTCCCTATTTCTTTACTTACTCCAATTGAATTTGAGATGGCTTCTTACCTTGAATAATGCTCATACACAACCAAAGTGTTACTAGAGGGTTCAATAGAGTCTATATTAGGACCTATTTTATTATAATTTTTTACATTTAAAAGATTGTTTTCTTGTGTAAATTTTCTCCCTTTTTCTGTTTAAAAACTTTGATTTGTTGGTTTATTTCTGAGTTTTTCCCTTCATATTTAAATTATGTTTCTAAGATTTCTATTTCCATTATTTACTATTCCTCACTTGGGACATCATTCTTGGAAAGGATTTCAAACATATTAGCAGATGACTTTGATTGATCCTCCATAACTAGTTTTTTTTTAGTGTTCTTCTTCTTAGGCATTTGGAAACATGTTGATTTTACATCTTTATTTTGATTAGGAATTTTATTTGGGCAATCACTAGCCAAATGACCATATTCATGGAAAATTCTACAAGGAAAAATAATGTTCTCATAGTCCACTACTTGCTCCCAAGTGTCTTCCCCAAATTGTAATGTGATCTTTTTAGGTAAGGGTTTGTCAAAATCCATTAAAACACAAATTCGAGCATAAATAATATGTTCAGAATTTTGAGTACAATCAACAGTCATCATAAAAGTTCCTACAGAGTTTCCAATTGAAGAAAAAATTATAGGATTCCAAAATTCAATAGGGAGGCCAAAGAGTCTAACCCACATGGGAGCTGTAGAAGGCATCTCTTCTTCAGCTTTAAATTTAGTATGTCAGGGCTTCATGAAAAGCCCTACCCTTCCAAACAACTAGGGACCCCCTTGAATTTTTTCTCTCTATCTTCATTATTTGAAAATAAAATAAGAAACTAACCATTTGGATAAATAGAGATTTGTAACTCACCTTTAGTTTTCCAGCTTTTCACAACCCAGACTTTGAAAGCAGATAGGCTCAGAAAAAAACCCATGAACCAATAAATTAGTCCTCTTTTTTCCATATCTTCAATGCTAGTATGAATGTTACCCATGTCAAGCTTAACAATAGGAGTTCCATAAGTTGTTTTAAGACATCCTAAATCCATTTTCTTAGGATCAATATTAGGCATTCTTAGAGGTTTATGGGAAGCCCTAAGATTAATATTAACATTGGGTTGAGGCTGTCCACCATGGAGGGCATCTCTAAAATTTATTTTTGGGGCTGAGTATTCAAAATTCTTACCCTTGACAGGGGTTTTCATAGTAGATTTATTTTGTGGGTGCACATTAGCACCAGAAGCACTTGAGATCTGATCCATTTTTTAATCAGCTACTTGAAACTTATTTTGTGATCTCTTTAATCCTTGCCCTAGATGTCGTGGAAAGGTATGGTTTTCACTTTTATTTTGTGTAGCAAATTGGAAGCCATTGTCACTCAAGTTCATAGCATGATATGTTGAAAGATAGATTTCTAACCCATCTTGGATCCCCTGCAACATATCCTGCTAAAATCTTGAGTAGAAACCACAAAAATATTGGCCACTAGGGTTTGAAGGCCCTAAAAACCAACCTTTGGAGCTGCTTGCACTCAACCCAGATGAAACCCTCACACAACTTTTTACCAAAAATATCATCCACACATAGGAATGCGATAGGATTTGTGTTACTCCAAATGATCTAAAAATTGGTGGATACGTTTTAGGTTTTTTAGGCATCTACCCTCAAATTTTTAGCTCAATCCGAGTCCGAATGAGTGAAATATGGTCGAAACAAGTTTGATAGTTTAGGCAGTCCTACAAAAATATCCCTTTATTCTTGTAAATATTGGTTATTTACTTGTTAAAATTATTTTATGATTAAATTACAATGCAAGTTTTAGTAGATAGAAATAAATCATTCGACATTAATTTAGAAAATATCGATAAAAAAAATAGGAAGCAAGTTTGATTGATTATATAAATCATTCAACATTGATTTAGAAAATATCGATCATTCAACATTACATAAAATCAAAAAAGATAATAATATTTTCAAAAGCATTTTTAATTAATGGAAATAACTTCTCATTACATAATTCTTACAAAATTGGTGAACTATATGTCCACTTAGTCACTATTTTGCTATATGGACCGAACTAGTTGTTGTCTCTAATGGATGTGAGGATTTGTAGAAACTATATCTAAAGGAGGATCAGATCTCATTAGTGGAGGATCTTCAGAAGCTATCTCCAAGCACTGATATGGCACATCAAACTATTGCATAGTAGTTACTATTAATGCACCAACTCTGACCATCCCTTCTATCGTTTCCTTAAATCTCTTTATCAATGCCATTTCTTCCTTAGCAGGGTCTTCTTTACATGCTGAGGCCATTTCTTTTTCCTTGAGCTTTAGAAAAAAAAATGATCCATCTTATGTTCCACAATAATCCTCCTAAAACAATTATTCTCAACAATGACTTGGCCTAATCTCTCTTTCATATTTATGGTTCTAAATAGATTCTTCTATGCCATTTTAAAAAACACTTGTAGACTGTCCATTTGATTCTTTAGATTCACATAATTTGACTGCAAAATAGAAAAGAAAAAATTATTAGTTTCATATAAAATTATAAATAAATCAAATGATAAAAAATAATTACTATAACTTACCTCTGCTATTACATTTACTGCCTCTGTAGCTCGAACCTTTTTCTTATCTTTAGCCCATTGATTTTAATAGGCTTGTGCTTCAACATTTAGATTTTCTAATCTATTCAAAACAATATCTAAAATTTCATCATCATAAAAATTTGTGGACTTCACATTTTTAGATTTGATTTGATTTAACAAAACACTAAGTTTTTCTGGTTTATTTTCAACCAAATAAAATAAATTATCTCTTCTATCAATATTTTTGTATCACGCACTTATTTCTTCAATAATAATTTTTACATGATACTCCTAGTCTCTCAATTTAGATAAATCAGCCAGGACCAAGTCTTTTATGGTTGCCTCAGTACTATCAGATAAAATAAATTTTGATGAAAAATCTAACTTTTCATCATCAAAAATATGAACAGTAGCACCACTGGTATGATGAGGGGATCTCCCACCAGTTGCTGGTACCTCTGCAGCCTCTATTTTTTATTGTGGTCTTTGCAGCATGTCAGTAGCTTTGAAATATTGAGAAACGATTAGAGTTAGAGCATATTACATCATTTGGGTCATGTAAATGTACCACCTTTGGTACATAGTTAGAGTAGGAGATTACTTTAGGGGGAAGTTAGCTACTTACTTCAAGCAATGTAATAAATGCACAAGTGTCAATGTGCAAGTTGTAATGTGCAAGGTGTCCCCTTGTACAACTAGGTAGAGTGTTGGCCAAGGAATCTCTCTTCCTATATAAAGGGCCTCATAGTGATAGATTAGGAGAGCAAGAGACATATCAAGCATATCAATTGTATTGTAGTAGATAGTGGTAGAACTCCTGTATGGAGTACAATGTAGTTCTTTAGCTTGTATTAATGGAGTGACCATTACCTCCATACTGCATTGTATTTTTACCACTTTCTATTTATAGTATATTTTAGTCATATTGTAGAATTACTTTCTTTTATATTTTTTGCATCTTATTAGGACCTGTGATAGATCTCTCCCACTGTAGATATCCTCAAAATCTAATAGTGGTATCAGAGCCATGGTGAATCAAGAATAGGAGGACCTACATCCATCATAAGAGAAGTCTAGTAGGTCAATAGGAATAGGGAGAGTCACCATTGCTACTATTGACCTACATATTTGCAAACCGGATCTATCGTTGTGCACCACTGTATGCAAAAGCTGCCATTAGGAATCAATTGATAGAAAAATCCATAGTAGTCAATAGGATTAGAGAGAATCACAAGTGAGGATTAAATCTCAGTTACAAAAATTCTAAGATTACATTTGGCTAGAGTCTTTCCATAGAGTTGCAAAAAAACTCGTGAAGACTAGGACTCAACATTCATTCCACTAGTTTGACGGATCAACTAGTGAAGATTATTTCATTCTAGTTTCTAACAACTTGTTGCAGGAAAAAGGAGATTCAAAAAAAGGTTGGGAAGCTTCCTACAAGAGATTTAGGAAGAATATATTCTTAGAATCATTCCAACACTTGCAGCAACAAGGAGAAGACTGAAGATTTCAAAGACCTAGACCATAAGTATCAACAAAGTTACCTTATAGAAGACTCTAGGAAGAAGAGACTCTAGAAGATGATTCAAGGAGAAGATAGGAGATTGGTGATCTCCATCAATACCTAAGAGTGTAGAAAATGAAAAGGCCACAAAAACCTTGATCCAGAAGAAAAGGCTAGAGAAGCCTTGATCCAGAAGAAGAAAATTCTAGAGAAGCCTTATTCCAGAAAAGAAGGCCATAGAAGCCTTAATTCTAAAGAAAACTTTTAAGAAGAATTCCTAATTCAGAAGAAAATTCCTGATTCAAAAGAAGACTCTAAAGAAGAGTTCCTAAATAAGACTCCAGAGAAGAGTCTATGAAATAGGAGATTGGTGATCTCCATTAAATCCTACAAATTGTAGAAGAAAAGAAGGACCAACAAAGGTCCAATTCCAGAATCCAAAAGTAGTAAATTTTAGAGATCTGAGAAGAAGATCTCATCACCAACACTTCCAAAAGTAGAAGGTTGAAGAAAAGATCTCATTTGGAAGACCAGAGAAGTTGCAAGATAGAAGACCTTGGAGAGGTCTCAAGGAAGAAAAGAAGAAGGCTTGGAGAGCCTTATTGTAGAGCTCGTAGAAGCATTATCAAAAGAGTTCCTAGGAGAACTCATTAGAGAAATCCACTACCAAGGAGAAGTTCCTGATAGTGAAGGACTTGGGACAATTATCACCATCCAACAACAAGCCCAAGAGAAGAAGAATTTGGCAAGGAGTTCCAAATCCAGAAGTAAAATCCAGTGAAGACCTCAAGATATTCATAATCTTGAGAAGAAGAAGATCTTATTTGAAGTCAGAATTTGATAAGAATATTGAAGGAAGATTTAGATAGAAGAAGCCTACCAAATCCAAGATATTTGGATATTACCTCTCATAGGAAGAAGGCACAGTTCAGAGAAAAGAGTTCTCTGAATCTACAATAGAATATTGAAGATCACTAGAAGGATCAAGCCACCAAACCCTAGGCTCAAGATAGAAAGTTCAAGACCATAGTTTGGTGAAGCAAGAAGTTATTCTGGACAGCCAACAAGAAGTTATGAATTCATCCATTACAAGGTAACAACTTGGTGAATCAAAACACCAAGATCTACATCTACTACAAAAGCCATTAAAGGTAAGCAACTAGGGTGCAATTAGTTGAACTTCAAATTAGGGTTCATTATCAAATTTCATTAAGCACCATATTTGGATTAAAGTTGCAAGAAGAAGGGCTCATATTATAGTCTTCAAGAAAGTGCAAAAATAAGAGTTCATTTTAAGGATATATTTGCACATTAAATAGGAGTTGGATATTTTTTGAAAGAAATAAAATTATCACCTACCTATTAATCTATCTAGAAAGCAAGAAGACTACATCCTACAATATTGATTGTAGTGAAAATTGTAGAATATTCATTAAGGGTTCTTTTCATATTACTCTTAAAAATTTGTAGAGATTATTAAGTGCATTAGAATTCATTTTGAGAGTTTACTTATAGGAGCAATAAGGAGAGATTATTGTTACCATTAAAAGTGCATTATTAATCCATTAAGCACTATACTAGTTGATCTTTAAACTAGCTACTCTCAATTAGTTTGTGTTGTTAAAGGCACAAAACTAGCACAAAATCTATAGCATTTCATGGCCAAAAGAAGCCACCAATACAAATCAAAAGGTGAAGAAGGAAGTCACCATTAAAGTCCTTGAAGGAAGCCTCAAATTGAGACTTGGTGAGTCTCAAGATTCAAGGAAAATAAAAGGATTTCATCTAAGTGCAAAGTGCAAAAATCCTTAAGAATCGACATTAGCTTGGATTAACTCTCATTAAAATATCCAAGGAAGAAAGAAGCTACCTCATCAAAATCAAGAAAGGATTTTAGAAAGGTCATTTATATTGGTGCAAATCTAACTATTACAAAGCACCTCTTTTGTTCCTTCAAAAGGACAAAAGCATTTCTATTTACAGGTAGCAACACGACCATCATATTCAGTAGGTAGTAGGGTAGAGTTTGAGCAAGAGGAAAGAGCTACCAAAGAGTGCATACTTCATAGAAATCAAGGTGTTTAAAAACACCATTTCTCCATGTCCAATCTAGCCCTAGAAGCAAGCATATCACCTGCAACATTGAAGCCATTACAAGAGGCTATTATCATTCAAGTTTACGTAGAGAAAATATGGCATACGAAAGGAGATCATCTACATTGGATAGCACTATCAAGCTAAGTAAAAAAGGGCTATTTCAAAAGCTACAAAATAATACCATCAATCGACTGTTACAAAGGATACACAAACAACATACTACAAGCATCAAGATAGAAAGGGAAAAGTGCTATACCCAAGGCCATTACTTGGAGAGAATGACCAGTAGAAAGAAGCACAAAAGCTACCACAGAACCATCATTAGGAACACCATAGAACCATGGAGTATTACAACTGGAGCCACCCATTATCCTCATCAAGATAGCATGCAAATGGAGAAGAGGAGATGCTTGCATTTCAAGAAACATAGCAAGCCAATGTATAATACAAAGATATAGGGCTACAACGCTCATCCTTGGAGCATTAGGAGAAAGGCTACATGCACAAGCCATGAGTGCCACTTGGCACAAGAGTTCTAAGCACCCAACATTCGTGAATAATCCAGTGCTCACCTAAAAGGAGTTACAATTCTTTGGAGGTTACCACCAAACTTATCATTGCATACAGATACGTTGGAACACCAACGTCTATTCGGTAATGCTTAGGTAACACTTGTCCACAATCCGTAAGGCAACGATCCTATTTAAGGCACCCATTTTGGAGAAGGAGATAGAATGAGGTCAATAGGAAGTCAAGCATTGAATGTTGTGAAGCACGATCATAGGAAGGAGGCTAATTCAAGCCTGTGCACCATTCAAAGGTGTAAGCAAGCATTAAAGCGGCTATCATAAACCAGCCATACCAACATTCTAGTTTAGAGGATATTCGATGCAAGCCAAGCATTCATTTAAGGAAGAAATCAATGCCATACATGGAGGAGAGAAGTGCTACTCAAGGGAGGAACTAGCAATCGATCAAAGAGGGCATTGACTGCCCATAAGTGCCATAGATTTAGAAGGTTTAAATCAGCCACCTCACAATATCAAAGGAAGATAATCCGAGGGATTATTAAGGTAAAGTTTAATATCATTTATTGCTTGCTATAAACTAAAGATATATTGGAGTTATAAGGGTACATTATATTTACTATTGCAAATCATTCACTTAGCATTAGTAATATATTAAGCAAGAAGATTTCAAGAATATTTATATTTGCAAATAATAAAGTAGGAGGAATAAGGATTTCAACTTGGAAATTAAATATCCATTATTGCAAATATTATTGTTTTCTAATATTCCAAATTAGGGAGTTATAAGGAATACTACACCAAATAAATTATTGGAATTTAGAAACATTAAAAATCAAATATCAAAGGCTATAAAAGGAGGTTCATTAAGGAATATCAAGAGTTGGAAATTAATTGGTATACTTGTCTCAAAAACACATTAAAGGGATAAAATAAATCCAACCATTAGAACCTCATCAAATTAGAAAGTGCTTAAGTTCAATAGGAGTAATAAGGTGTAACAAAAGTTGATTTTGGTATTTACAAAACTTTACAAAATCAACCCAAAATTGAACTACTATTCTCAAAAAGCACTTCATCATTCATATAGCATATCCAAAAACACTAGGGAGTCATAAGGCATTCTTCAAAACTTGATAATAATAGCATTCATCAAATTTTATCAAGTACTCAATCCATTTGGGAGTCATAAGTTTCTACAAGGATTTTATTAATTCACATCTCTTAAATTGGGGTTGTCCACAGGGGAACCTTGTGTTCATGATTCACAAATGCCAAGTGTTTGATCAATTTGATGATTGCTTGTTTACTGCCCCAAGTAGGAGCGTGATTGTATTTGTCAATGATTCTTTGAATGCATGTCATTGCCTTGATTGGGTGTGTGCTTGTTGATTGGTGACTAAGTGTGACTACCCCCTCAAGTGACGAATCGATGAGGGAATGACCTTCGTGAGAAAAGCGACGAGTCGCTTGACCCAAAATGACTTAGGTTAGGGTGCCTTTAGATGTTTTACCATTTACGCACGTGTAGTTTTCTGACATTTGGACCTATTTTTGGTGGGTGTTAACCCTTTTGGTGATGCCATAATGGGGTGAAATCATCAAGAACCCAGCTTCCCGTGGAGCGGTCCAGCTATGGTAGCCTTCTTGGGGAAGTAGGAGGGTGACAATTTGAACCCCGACATTGATTTTCTATGCCAAGAGGTTAAGTGCAAGAGCACTTGTGTCTGGCAATGCTTATTGCAATGTTTTGGTGTTGCATTTTTGTGATGTTTTTGTTGCTTTGATTTTCTTGATTTGTGTATATGTCATGATTTTATGCACAATGATTGATGTTGATGAATGCATGCTATGTTATATTGATGGATGCATATGTTGTAATGAATGCAAATGTGTGTGATATGCAGAGGTGAAATGGATGGATGTACTTTGTGATGTTTGGCTATGGCACCATAGACTGTTGAAGATTCTATTATTTTGCTTATTAGGCGATGGCTGTGATGCATGACTTTGTATGTATACATGTGGTTTTTCTTTTGTTTTTGTATTTTTTGATGGTATTGTAAGGATGAAAATAGCGCAGTTGGTTGAGAAATGTAGCTAAGGTTTTCTGAGACTCAGACGGTTTTAACTTACTAGCCATGACTGTACTTTATCTTACAAGATTTTGAACAAGGTATGAATCGGACTTGTTTTGGACCAAGTTATTTCACATCCCTGTGTGTGCAATTGAGTTCATTTATGTGGTATTTGTCAGGATACCGCCAGTGCCAGATGGGATTTCAACCGAATCTGTACTGAGGATCACCTAATTAGTTCCACTAACTCCTTTGTTGTATGTAGTTAGATTAATCTGCGGTGTCATCCAGGATACCATAAGCTAGCTCATCCACATGCAAATATTGATTTGTACACAAGTTAATGTGATAGATATATCGTCATGCGAGAAGTTTACCGCCAGTGATCGATAGGCTATCAACCAAACCGTCATCGAGGCTTGCCTCATGACCCGTTAGAATGTTGAGAGTTCCAAGGATTCAAGTTCAACTCCCTTCTTTTCTTCAATTGTATTGGGATACTTGCTCGTTTGTAGTGATAAGATCACTGTTTATTTTGATTTATTTTTCTTTTGAGCAAGGGATTGGGGATATGGAGTGACGATAATCACTATTGTTTGTGCCTTTTGATGTGTGCACTATAGTATGTCAAATTTTTGGAGTTTTGACGCTTGCAAATTTTTGATGTTTTGCAACTATTGAGAACTTTGGGATTCTTAGGGAATTGGGTAGGGAGGATGCTTGTCCTTTTGGCAACTCTCAACATTCTAAGGGTCATTCGCATAGGGGGATGAGCAAGATAACCGTTTCACTTATGGTGACCTGGATTACTGTGCTGGTTTCATCTTTCGTTCACACAACTTGGGAATTTTTATGTGTTTTAATTTGTGTTGGGATGTTACGTAACAAGGCGTATTTCAAGTATAACTCTACCTTCGTAAAATCTGTCTGACCTGATACATTACATGGCTAAAGAGAAAAATGATGACTGAATCACGAAAACCCTTGATACATTAAAAGACCATTGACTCTAGTGCGGTAAAAGCAATGCATGGTGTTTTTGTTGTTTTTTGGAAAATGGAACAGTGTGGAACAAGATGGACTAGCGGATTTATTACAGCCTATGGTGCCCTCGACCTGTACGACCATAAATATGCAATGTATGGGTGCAATGCTTTAATGCAGCTATGTATTTTTGTATTTTTGATGGATTGATTTTTGTGAATATGAAGTGCGAGAAGAACTCTCTTATTGATGAATTTGAGTATGCCTAGAAATGAGATGCAAATTTTTGTTGTTTTTGATGTTTTTTGTTGTTTTTGAATTTTCTTGATTTTTGACCAAGCGATTATGGAAATCCTTGGAGCATTTTGGGATTGACCAAGTGATTGTAAGAATCCTTGGAGCATTTGGGGATTGACCAAGCGATTGCAAGAATCCTTGGAGCATTTGGGGATTGACCAAGCGATTGCAAGAATCCTTGGAGCATTTGGGGATTGACCAAGTGATTGCAAGAATCCTTGGAGCATTTTTGAGATTGACCAAGCGATTGCAAGAATCCTTGGAGCATTTTGGGATTTGACCAAGCGATTACAAGAATCCTTGGAACCTTTTTGGGTTTTGACCAAGCGATTGCAAGAATCCTTGGAGCATTTTGGGGTTGACCAAGCGATTGCAAGAATCCTTGGAGCATTTTGGGATTGACCAAGCGATTGAAATAATCCTTGGAGCATTTTGAGATTGACCAAGCGATTGCAATAATCCTTGGAGCATTTTGGGATTTGGCTCTCTGGCTCTTCAGGGGGTAGAGGTACCCCCAGCTTGATGGTCTTTGCACTCGAGATCTGGCTCTAGAGGGATTGACATGAATGGATCGGCCCTATGCATGGATAGGAGGACAGGGTCTACCCCCGACACTGATGTTGCTATGAGGTCTCTGGGTTGAAATTGATCTTTGTGTGCCCAAAGTGTCGGATGTAATGCTTGGTCCCACTGCGGTGGGTTAACGCGCCACTCATGCCCTAGTATTATGTTTATCTACTGACATGCTTCATCGATATTTATAGGATGTCGATGCTGTCGCATGTGATTGCTGTGGGTTGTCTCTGTTTCATCCTCACTTTCGACCAGTGAGTATAGCTCATCATACTCTGGGGATTCTGAGACATGGAGGACTGCATCCTCAGGTAGACCTACGGTTAAAGGTTGATCCTCTTCGAAAAGAGCCTCATGTAAGTTGGGCCTTGGGAGCTCCAAAATCTTGGTCTCTACCGACTCTAAGTGCTCTAGCACTTTGCATGTATCAAGAGATTTGAGCTCCTCCTATTTGATTGGTTCTTGTTGAGGAACTTGGGGCTTATGGAGGGGTGGCCAGATGGCACCCCCCATGCCTTGATAGAGCAATTCATCCCGCTCTTCTTCTCGCTCAGATTCCTTAGAAGCTTCTTGATGAATTTCTAAGGGTGGCTCATAAACCTGGGTGGATGTTTGAGGAAGGCACCCATCATTGGTTATAGGAGCGGCCTCCCGCTCATGTCCTTCAAGAATCGGGAGAGTAGCCTCCCGCTCCTGTCTGGGAGGTGTTGGAGGTAGCATTTGATGAGGTCGCGATGACATGTCTTGCCCCCATGGGTTGTGCCCCTCAAAATGTTTTGTCTTAGGCGTGTGAGGGGTTGGAGTCTTCTCCTGCATAGTGTGTTGGAACAACTCATCCTTCTAGTAGTGAAGGTGCTCTTTATTTAGAAGATACCATTGCTCTAACTGTTGTCTTTCTAGCTCAAGTTGTGTGAGTTGCATCCGATGTGTGAAATGTTTGACAGATTCTAAGATAGTTGGTCTCACTGCCTCATGTCTAGAAGGGTTAGATGCCTCTCCTAGATATCTATCTTGGTCATAGGGATCCAAGATCTCTACAGGCCGCCTCCCTCTGTTGGAGGTATTGACATTTATCTGAGGCTCTAGCCTTAATAGGTGATCTTGATATCTAGCATTTGCGGAGGCGTCTTGCTCCCACATTGTATATTGCTTTCGAGGAAGGTAGGGGTCTTCCTCATACCCCATTTCATAAGTGAAAGAGGGACGGGTGGCATTTGCTTGCCTTGCCTGAAGAGCCTTGCGCTCTGGAGGAACTTTGCTCTCTAGATTTTTCCTTGTAGTCCTGACAACCAGAGGGGGTGAAGGAGGTATAGTGTAATGATGTGGTTCCTTCCGTTGAACCCTATGTTGACCTAGCGCTTCATCGCACGGTGACCGCTCATAGCGAGCATCTAAGGGAACTCTCCTATGACTATACCCCTCATGGAAGGGTGTGTGCTAAGTGCTATTCTGAATAGGAGTGCTCCTCGAAGGGGTGCTTCTATAGTCCCGTTCCGTTGGGGCACGGAGGGGACTGCTTTGTGTGTCAGGCCGCCAAGGTGGTATGACCAAATCCTTGGGGCTATACCGGAGGTGACTTGTGCCTCCTCTTTGTGCACCTTCCGCAGCATCCGCCCTTGATTGGGCTTGGCTACGGGTGCACACCATTGTGGTGCTTCTCTACGATCTAAGCAAATTTTATCTTGTTTATGATGATTTGTATTTTTTGTTTACACTAAGCAGAAATAAACACACACGTACACAAAATCGTGATTATCTCTTTTAAAGAAAAGATAGTGTGTCCTAAACTAGTTTAGTGCATTTTGATGTTTTGTTTCATTTTTGCGATTTTGGAAGAACGTTTAAATGCATAATGTTGGCTCATATGACTCCCATAAATGGTCGCCCCTTCAATATACCATTGCCGGACTGATATACCAACCTCTTGTTGAGCAAGGTGCAGCAAAAGAATTGCAAAAGTATTGTCATTGTTGTCAACACAGTCAGATTGATGCGATTGATGCGATTCGAGAGGTCGATCGGATCAAGTGCAGAAAGTTTCAAGGAAAACAGAAGTGACCCAGATTCAGAAACTGGCAAAAAGAGACAAGGAAGAAAAGCGTCGCGATATCGCGACATGTTTTCTGTCGCGATTTCGCGACATGGTCGAGGAGAGAGAAGGCGCAGCCGAAAATGTCGCGATTTCGTGACATGTCGAGTTTTCATTGAGGAGAGAGAAAATGTGTCGCGATTTCGCGACAAAAAGTAGGAGAGAGAAAATGCACGCCAAATTGTCGCGATTTCGCGACATGGCAGAGAGAGAAGATGCGAGCAAAACTGTCACGATTTCGTGACATCTCGCGAGAGAAGGAAACAAAGGTGTAGCGATATCGCTACATGTTGAAATGAATGGAAACAAAGGTGTAGCGATATCGTTGCATGATGAAAATACATGGAACTAAGGTGTAGCGATTTCGCTACGTGTTGAAACTAAGAGAAACTAAGGTGTAGCGATTTCGCTACATGTTGAAACAAAGAGAAACTAAGGTGTAGCGATGGCGCTACATGTTGAAACAAAGGGAAACTAAGGTGTAGCGATTTCGCTACTAGTCAAAAGTGTAGAAAAGATGCGCAATGATATTACAAGTCAAATTTTAATAAAAGCACAAGGCACAAAGTTGTAGCGATTTCGCTACTGCATGGAGAAGAGCGTACAAAAAAGAAGAAGTGACGAAGAGCAAAGTGTCACGATTTCGTGACATGTTCCATTTGGAGTTGGCAAGGAGAGTTGTACGGAAGAGCAAAGTGTCACGATTTCGTGACATGTTCCATTTTTGAGTTGGCAAGGAGAGTTGTATCGGAAGAGAAAGTGTCACGATTTCGTGACAATGAGGTCAAAAGTGAAAAGTGTCACGATTTCAGACAGGAAAGAAGAGTGTACGGAAGCCGAAAGTGTCACGATTTCGCGACAGCATTGATGATGACGTCAGCAAAGTTGAAAAGTGTCACGATTTCGTGACAGGATGAAAGGAAAGCTGCTGGAAGCCGAAAGCGTCATGATTTCGCGACAGCATTGAGGATGACGTCAGCAAAAGTTCAAAGTGTCGCGATATCGCGACAAGATGCAGGGAAAGCTTCCAAGAGCCAAAACGGTCGTGATTTCGCGACATGCTTAAGGATGACGTCAGCAAAAGTTCTAAGTGTCGCGATATCGCGACATGAGCAGGGGAAAAGCTTTCAAGGCCAAAATGGTCACGATTTCGCGACAACCTTCAGGGTGACGTCAGCATAAGTTAAAAGTGTCGCGATATCGCGACAAGTAACAGTCTGGCAGGTAAAACCCGTAGGAGCATGCAAGGTGACACGTGTCGGAAAAAGCAGACAGTTAAACGTTGACAGGTGTTGGACATGCAATGCAACAGCCAAACATGCATAATTGAAACGCATTCGAAAAGCCGAATATGAAGGATAATAAAAGCATTCGAAAGGTCGTATTTGCAGGCATTCTAATAGACGTATTTGAAGCATACAGAAAAGCCGAACATGAAGAATCGAAAAGCTTTCGAAGAATCACATATGGAATTTCGAAAAAGCATTCGAAAAGCCGTATTCGAAGAAATTGAACAGTCGAAGTGCATGAAACAAAATTGCCGTACTGCATGGTTTCAAAAGACGTATTGCAGGGTTTCGAACAGTCGAAGTGCATGGAACCGAACAGCCGTATTGCATGGATTCGAACAGTCAGAGTATGTGATTCGATTGCATGCGAGATTGAAAGGTTATAAAAGAATAATCGTACAGAGAAGATGTTGCTGCTTTTAGAGAGAAATTGCTGTAAAAGGAGAGTTAGAAAAGAATCAAGAGAAAAATAAGCGAGCCGTGAGAGTGTGCGAGTTGGGTTAATTGCGGACCGGTCGGGGTCGTGCATAAAGTGAAGACATTTTTATGTCATTCTAAATTTATCGAAATTGCAGTCCAAGTTGGTGCTTGGTACTAGGAGTTGGTGCTCCATACATTGCGGCAGAAAATTACGGGGGTTGGTGCTCCTTCCGGTTGGTCTTTGGTAAAGTGTTTGTAAAATTGATTTTGCAAAGGCTGGATTTGGATTGGAGTCCAAGCGATCATTTTTGAGGAGTAGCCAAATTGGTGAACCTCGGTATATTGAGTGTTGTGGTGTGCTCTCTTGTTCAAGTTGTTTTTCGGTTGTCAAGTTCTCTTTATTTCATATTAAATGTTGTAGATATAAAAATTAATAGCTACACTTTGATTCACCCCCCTCTCGGTGTCATTGTGTAATCATCAATTGGTATCAGAGTATGTTCCTTGTACAAGCTTAATCTTCTAAGGAGATCTTGGAAGAAACAATGGCAGGCGGTGAAGGATTTTCATCCAACAAAGCTCCCTTATTTGATGGAACAAATTACACCTTATGGAAACTCAGAATGCAAACATATCTGAGTGCATTGGGATATGATATTTGGGATTCCGTAGATAGTGGATACACGGCACCCACTACCCCTCCAACAGATTCTGCTGAGAAAAAGAAATTTGAAAACAACTCCAAAGCTAAGAATGCCATAATGTGTGGGCTTGTTGACAGTGAACTGATAAGAGTCATGAGTTGTAAATCAGCAAAGGACATGTGGGATAAACTGAAGAGCATCCATGAAGGAGACAGTAAGATTAAGGAAGCAAAACTGCAAACTCATCGAGCACAGTTCGAAGCACTGCAAATGAAGGAAGATGAAAACATAGAAATTTATATGTTGAGAGTCAACGGAATTATTAATGCAATCAGAGGACTTGGTGAAGAAATTGATGATGCAGTTGTTGTGAAAAAGGTTCTCGAAACACTTCACAAAAGATTTAACTCCAAAGTCTCTGCAATAGAAGAGGCAAAAGATCTAAACAACTTCGGCATGGATGAGTTGCATGGTTCCATGACGACATATGAAATGAGAATAGGACAAACCAAGTCTACGAGACGGAGAAGCGACTTTTAAAGCACACAAGAATGTAAAAGCTGAACATGAATACGAGGATGAAGGAACAACTTGGATGAAACAGAAGCCAATTTTGTTCGAAAACTCACAAAAGGAAAAGGAAAATATAGAGGGAAGCTACCTTTTAAATGCTTCAATTATGGAGGAGTCGGTCATTTTGCAGCCAAATGTCCAATGCGGGAGAGAACCAAAAATGGTGAAGGTTCACACCAAGAAAAAGGTGAGCTGGAAGAAGAAACAAAATTTCAGAAAGAATAACTTCAAGAAGAAAAGCTTCATAACCAAGAATGTCGAGCGGTTCGAAGAAAGCACGGATGAGGAGTCCGAAGAAGAAGGAGGTGAAGCTCTGTTCATGGCACTTGAAGAAGAAAGAACGAGAGGAAAATCGGGAAGGTGATGAAAATTCCAAGGATGAAGCTGAAGTGTATTTGGAAGGAGAATTGGTTCCTGCACTTGAAGAGTTGAGTGCGGAAAGGAAGAAGAATAAAAATTTTTCAAAGAAATTAGAGAATGCCACGGACATAATAAACAATCTGAAAATACGAGACGAGAGGAATTCAAGAAAATGTCCGAAGTTCTTGATGAACAATTAAGCTGTAAAGACAGGTTGAATGCGGCAAGCTAGAGGAAGACATTGTTAAGTTAAGGATGCGGTTAGAGGAGATGAATAGAAAATTGAACTATTTTCATAAGTTTGAAGAAAGTACTTGTAAAGTTTGGATAAAATGTTAAATAACCAAAGGCCTTACGGCATCAAATTTGGTTTAGGCTTTGATGAAGGAGAATCTTCAAAGGATTCAAAGAACTTGAATATAGAACCCATAAAGAAAGAAGAAAAGATCAGGGTTGAACCCGAGAAAAACAAAATAATGCAAAAGAAAACAATAATGCCAGATTCAAGAAGAATACTGACAAAGATGGATTCACAAAAGTCACACATCCGAGGAGGAGAAGAGTCATGGCTCCTACTTCAAACTGGCAAAGACCGGCACCCGGGTTTAATCATGCATTTTCTGGTTATTGTTTTAAATGCAATGCTTATGGCCATAAGATTTCAGATTGCAGGCATAATGTATCTCAAAGGAATTTTATCGGCAGAAATGTTTTTTCTCCTTTAATGAATTATGCGGTTGAATGTTATAATTGTCATAATTTTGGACATATTGCTAGAAGCTATGAAGCACTTTTGCATCAAATAATTATCGGGGTAGAAAATCTCAGCCAAGTGGTTTGAAACAAAACCAGAAATTTCTTGAAAAATAGGCACATGCTAATGAAAGGACAAAGGCAAAACAAGTAGCAAAATCTGCTATCAAACCGAGAATGGAAAGAAAAGGAATCTTTGATTGTCCAGGCTGCTTTTAAAGCTCGAGAACAAATCAGCACCTTGGATACTTGACGGTGGTTGTTCCGGTCACATGACGGGTGACAAGCAAAAGTTTGAGAATTTACGAGAATTATGAAGGTGGTTACGTGAAATTTGGAAATAATGATGGAGCAAAGATTGTTGGAAAGGGATCAGTCAAGATCGGTGATGGCAATATAAAATCAAAAGAAGTCTTGTTTGTAATTGGCCTGAAGCATAACTTGCTAAGTGTAAGTCAAATATGTGACAGAGGTCATGATGTAATCTTCAAGAAGGAGGGCTGTGAAGTAAGAAAGACAAAAAATGGAAAGTTAATAGCCACTGGACTGAGAACTTCAGGAAATCTGTATACACTTTCAGAAACTACAGAAGGAACATGCTTGATGGGACAGGAAGATGAAAACTGGCTATGGCACAAGAGGCTTGGGCATATTAGTTTTGACAATGCGGCAAAAATCGGTTCAAAAAGAGCAGTTAGAGATATACCAAACATTGGCAAACCTGTAAATAGCATCTGTGAGTCATGCCAAAAGGGAAAACAAACCAGAGCCACTTTCAAAGCAAAAGAATACTTCACTAGCAAGCCATTAGAACTAATTCACACTGATCTATGTGGACCCATGAGAACTGAAAGCATAAATGGACACAAATATTTTATGCTATGTATAGATGACTACTCAAGAATGACATGGGTACTATTTATGAAACTCAAGTCAGAAGCCTTTGAAATGTTTAAAACCTTCAAAAATCTTGTTGAAAATCAATCAGGAAAAAGAATTAAATGCCTAAGATCAGACAGGGGAGGAGAGTTTATCTCTGAAGAATTTGGAGAATACTATCAAAAACATGGGATAAGAAGACAGGTTTTCAGCGGCTAGGACACCTCGGCGAGAATGGTGTTGTAGAAAGGAAGAATAGAACGGTGCGAGGAAATGGCAAGGACAATGCTGGCGAGAAAACAAAATAGGTGACAGATTTTGGAAAGAGGCGAGTTCATACTGCGGTTTACATTCAAAACAGGTGCATCTTTGAGACCACATGAAAGCAAAACGGCTTATGAGTTGTGGTTTGGCGGAAAGGCAACAACAAGACATTTCAAAGTATTTGGCGGCAAGTGCTACATAAAACGGGGTGAAGATAACCTCGGTAAATTTGAAGATAGAGCTGATGAAGGTATCTTTCTCGGTTACTCAACAAAAAGCAAGGCATACACATGTTACAACAAGAAGTTGAAGAAAATTGTTGAAAGTGCTTATGTAAAAGTTGATGAAGGTAGAGAACAAGAAACTACTTATCAAGAAAACTACCCTATGTATGAAGAAGTCATTGAAGGTGATGATGAAAAAGAAACGAGAGAAGAATCGAGAAAATTGATCCAGGATAGTGTAAAAGCAGAATCGAAGAAGAAGAAAACAGGAAATTTAAAACAGGCAAGCGCGAGAAAAATCATCCAAGTGAGCAGATTATTGGGGATCCCACGGATGGTATTCAAACAAGAAGAACAGCGGTGAGGAACTATTCTCTGTTATCTAGTATTGAACCTAAAAATGTTCCTTGAAGCAAGCAGCGATGAAAGTTGGATGAAGGCAATCAATGAAGAACTAGATCGAGATAGAGAAAAACAATACCTGGGAATTAGTACCTAGACCAACAAATAAAAACATAATTGGTACTAAATGGGTTTTTAGAAATAAATTGAATGAAGATGGGCAGGTTGTCAGAAATAAGGCAAGATTGGTATGTAAAGGCTATGCTCAGGTTGAAGGCATTGATTTTGAAGAAACTTTTGCACCGTTAGCCAGACTAGAGGCAATCAGGATGTTTCTGGCATTAGCGAGTTCATAAAAACTTCAAAGTATATCAAATGGATGTAAAATCAGCATTTTTGAATGGAAAAGCTGGAAGAAGAGGTTTACATTGAACAACCCGAGTGGCTTCCAACTTGGTGAAAATCCAGATTTTGTTTGCGAGGTTAAAGAAAGCTTTATATGGATTAAAGCAGGCACCCGAGCATGGTATGCAAGGTTGGATAATTATCTAATTAAACAAGGGTTTAAGAAAGGTTTGGTGGATAGAAACTTATATGTCAATTATTGTTCTTGTTGTTTATGTAGATGACATAATATTTGGCAGTAGCATGGATGAATATTGCAAAGACATATCAATTAAAATGAAAAAAGAATTTGAGATGTCAATGATTGGTGAACTTTCTTATTTCTTAGGACTGCAGGTCAATCAAAATGAAAAAGGCATTTTTATTTCTCAAGTTAAATATGTAAAAGAAATGCTTGAAAAAGTTCACAATGGAAGACGGTAAACCGGTCAGCACTCCCATGACAACGAGTGCGCAAGTTGAGCAAGGATGATAAATCCCAGGATGTAGATCAAACAATGTACGGGTCTATGATTGGAAGCCTGCTTGTATTTAACGACCACTAGACCGAGATATATTACAAGCAGTATGTATGGTTGCAAGATTTCAGGCCAGTCCCAAAGAAACTCATGTAACAGCTGTAAAGAGGATTTTCAGATATCTCAAGGGCACTATGGATTATGGGTTGTGGTACCCAAAAGGTAAAGATTTCACTTTGATTGCATATTATGATGCAGATTGGGCAGGATGTATTGATGATAGAAAGAGCACAAGTGGAGGAGCATTTTATCTTGGTGACGAGTGGTAGCATGGCACGGCAAGAAACAAGAATCGAGTATCTCTATCCACTGCAGAGGCGAGAATACATTGCGGCAACAACATGTTGTACTCGGATATTATGGATGAGACAAACGTTGAAAGATCTTGGTATTCATTTCAATGAACCAATTTCAATTAAATGTGATAACACTAGTGCTATCAACATATCCAAGAATCCGAGTAATGCATTCAAGAACCAAACATATTGCAATCCGATATCATTTCTTGAAGGATAAAGTTGCGAGAAGGAGAGGTTAAATTGGATTTTGTTCCAACTACAGAGCAAGTAGGCTGATATATTGACAAAACCTTTGCCAAAGGAAGTATTTGAATACCTTCGAAAGAAGTTGGGAGTAGTCACACCACCCAAGCAATGACTAGCTATGGGAAACACATTCTCAGGAGGAGCATTCAAACTTTTTAAGTCTGAGAATGTTGTGCATAGACTCAGGGGGAGTCTAAAGCAGCCCTTTGGTATTATTTGCAAAGGGGGAGAAGAAATTAAGCAAGGTTGCGGGTGTGTTGCCAACAATTCCAAAGGGGGAGATTGTTGAGCAAGGTGCAGCAAAAGAATTGCAAAAGTATTGTCATTGTTGTCAACACGGTCAGATTGATGCGATTGATGCGATTCGGAGGTCGATCGGATCAAGTGCGAGAAAGTTTCAAGGAAAACAGAAGGTGACCCGGATTCAGAAACTGGCAAAAAAAGACAAGGAAGAAAAGCGTCGCGATATCGCGACATGTTTTTTGTCGCGATTTCGCGACATGGTCGAGGAGAGAGAAGGCGCAGCCGAAAATGTCACGATTTCGTGACATGTCGAGTTTTCGTTGAGGAGAGAGAAAATGTGTCGCGATTTCGCGACAAAAAGTAGGAGAGAGAAAATGCACGCCAAACTGTCGCGATTTAGTGACATGGCGAGAGAGAGAAGATGCGAGCAAAGCTATCATGATTTCGCGACATCTTTGTGAGAGAAGGAAACAAAGGTGTAGCGATATCGCTACATGTTGAAATGAATGGAAACAAAGGTGTAGCGATATCGTTGCATGATGAAAATACATGGAACTAAGGTGTAGCGATTTTGCTACGTGTTGAAACAAAGAGAAACTAAGGTGTAGCGATTTAGCTACATGTTGAAACAAAGAGAAACTAAGGTGTAGCGATGGCGCTACATGTTGAAACAAAGGGAAACTAAGGTGTAGCGATTTAGCTACTAGTCAAAAGTGTAGAGCGAAATGATTCGCATATGATATTACAAGTCAAAATTTCATGAAAAGCAAGGTAAAAGCACAAGGCACAAAGTTGTAGCGATTTCGCTACTGCATGAAAAAAACTACGAAAAACCGAAGAAAAAAAGCGTCGCGATTTCGCGACATGTTCCATTTTTTGAGTTGGCAAGGAGAGTTGTACGGAAGAGCAAAGTGTCGCGATTTGTGACATGTTCCATTTTTTGGGGTGGCAAGGAGAGTTGTACGGAAGAGAAAGTGTCACGATTTCGCGACATGTCTTTGAGTGGCAAAGTTGAAAAGTGTCACGATTTCTACGAAAAGAAGAGTGTGGAGCGAAGTGTCACGATTTCGCGACACATTGATGATGACGTCGACAAAGTTGAAAAGTGTCACGATTTCATGACGAGGATGAAAGGAAAGCTGCTGGAAGCCGGAAGCGTCGCGATTTCGCGACAACATTGAGGATGACGTCAGTAAAAGTTCAAAGTGTCGCGATATCATGACAAGATGCAGGGAAAGCTTCCAAGAGCCAAAACGGTCATGATTTCATGACATGCTTAAGGATGACGTCAGCAAAAGTTCTAAGTGTCGCGATATCGCGACATGAGCGGGGAAAAGCTTTCAAGGCCAAAATGGTCATGATTTCGTGACAACCTTCAGGGTGACGTCAGCATAAGTTAAAAGTGTCGCGATATCGCGACAGGTAATAGTCTGGCAGGTAAAACCCGCAGGAGCATGCAAGGTGACACGTGTCGAAAAAGCGAGATAGTTAAACGTTGATAGGTGTTGGACATGCAATGCAACAGCCAAACATGCATAATTGAAACGCATTCGAAAAGCCGAATATGAAGGATAATAAAAGCATTCGAAAGGTCGTATTTGCGGGCATTCTAACAGACGTATTTGAAGCATACAGAAAAGCCGAACATGAAGAATCGAAAAGCTTTCGAAGAATCACATATGGAATTTCGAAAAAGCATTCGAAAAGCCGTATTCGAAGAAATTGAACAGTCGAAGTGCATGAAACAAAATTGCCGTACTGCATGGTTTCAAAAGACGTATTGCAGGGTTTCGAACAGTCGAAGTGCATGGAACCGAACAGCCGTATTGCATGGATTCGAACAGTCAGAGTATGTGATTCGACTGCATGCAGAATTGAAAGGTTATAAAAGAATAATCGTACAGAGAAGATGTTGCTGCTGTTAGAGAGAAATTGCTTGTAAAAGGAGAGTTAGAAAAGAATCAAGAGAAAAATAAGCAGAGCCGTGAGAGTGTGCAGAGTTGGGTTAATTGCAGACCAGTCAGGGTCGTGCATAAAGTGAAGACATTTTTATGTCATTCTAAATTTATCAGAATTGCAGTCCAAGTTGGTGCTTGGTACTAGGAGTTGGTGCTCCATATGTTGCAGCAGAAAATTACAGGGGTTGGTGCTCCTTCCAGTTGGTGTTTGGTAAAGTGTTTGTAAAATTGATTTTGCAAAGGCTGGATTTGGATTGGAGTCCAAGCGATCATTTTTGAGGAGTAGCCAAATTGGTGAACCTCGGTATATTGAGTGTTGTGGTGTGCTCTCTTGTTCAAGTTGTTTTTCAGTTGTCAAGTTCTCTTTATTTCATATTAAATGCTGTAGATATAAAAATTAATAACTACACCGATTCACCCCCCCTCTCAGTGTCATTGTGTAATCATCACCTCTCTATATACCCGCCCTTACGATAGGGAAACTATAGGTACGTGAGAGCAGATGGTACGTGGAACATAGGCGGTACGGAAGGGGGGATTGTCCTGTTAATGACACCTACCATAGAAGACTTATCCTCGCGTGCATGGGAATCACCCCAACAACACTCGATCAGCTTTCATCAGGATTTACGTCTAACAATAGTGACAATCGGGGAAATGGATGCAAAGCTAAGCCAAGGTGGTGATGAACCTACCGTTGGTCTTGCTCAAGGGCTGGGGTTTTACGACCAGCGCCTTGGTTTAATTTATCACGTGAAGTGTGTGTGGTTCATTTTATGTAATAAAAATGAAACATGCAGCAAAAAGAAAGAGACTTTCCCTATGCTAAACAAACACTACAAACCGGAAAACAACAATTAAAAATTTGAAATTTTTTTTTTTTTTTAGCAATTAAATAAATAAAGCAAGAAAAAATTTTATGAAAAATTTTTCTACCTTTCTTTTTAAAAAAAAAATTAATTATTAAATAAATAATTACATAAAAAAATAAATAATTAATTAAAGCAAGAAAAATTTTATAAAGAAAATTTCTCTACCTTTCTTTAATAATTAAAAAAACTGAAAGTAAACGATTAAACAAATAAAAATAAACGGAAATTTCACAGCAGAGAATGACCTGGACAGTTAGAAACCGTTAATGTCCGGACTTGCTGCTTCTGACCTCCGGCTAAAAAGGGTACCTGTTAAGCACAAAACACAGCAAATCTGATTAGTTTCTGTGATTTAAAAATCTGGGAACGGTCCCACCGTGATCGCCACTGAAAGCATGAGATTCCGGAAATAAAAGAAACACTATGCACAAAACAAAGAAAAGAGATAAATAAAAGAAAGACGTATTAAAACACAACCCTCTTTATTCAAATTTCTTATCCTCGGTTACATGGACGTCTCCTCCCTTTTTAGGGGTTAGGAACGTTAAGTGGACTTCTGTTACAGTTATGCACATTGATCTTCTTTCCGCATGCCCACATGCAAAGTGGGCGGGCAAACGTACTGCCGTCGCTGGTGTTAATAAGTCCTTGCTAGCTGCTGCTTATCCTGCGTTCAGAGACACAAGAAAGATGTTAGTAGCACCTGTAATAAGAAGACAGAACTTTTGACTTTTAAAATCAATGAGAAATACATGCAAAGATGGATCGGATACGTGAATAAAACGACTCAGGCTTACCCAAGTAAACATTCAAAAAACTTAATGTAAGATAATATTTAAGTCACGTGATTAAATGCAAAATGAACTAAAGCAGCAATATCACGATGATTTATATTCGATAAGCTATATAAGCATGACAATACGTGATATACATTTTCTGAAATCCATATTGTGAAATACATAACAGCATACAGTATAACATAGACGTAAAACATAAGTTGTTTAAATACTTGTTAATTTTGCAGGATATATCAAAAAGAACAACATATATTACATTAACTAAAAATGTGCATGGGGTACCCAAGCGGGCCGCCCCGTCAAAAATTGACTTTGGCGCCAATCCAATAAGGAATGGCCCATAATCATTTATATTGAGTGTTGTCATCGAATTGGTAGAATACTGTGTCTACTGTCGGGTATGAAGGTTCGGCTTCACCCTCTGAAAGCAACCCACCAACCTCTCTTTCGTAAGAGATTATGGGTGTGAGGAAGGTAAAATCGACTGATGCAATCGGGTCGTAAATGAACAGCACTTCGTTGTGTTTACAAAATGCTTCGTGGTCCTTTTTTTTTTTAAATGCTTTGAGCTAGTTTTTATAGAGGAATTTTGCCTCTGAACATTAATGTCAAACCCTAAGTCCGCCGCTGAGATTTGACCCTTGTCAGATGATTATGAGTCATGGCTCGTACTAAGATTGTCGCCGAGAACTTACATCAGCAGTTATGAGGCATGGCCTCGGATTGGATTTGTTGTTGAACCTGTTTGTCTCATTATTGCAGTTGGTGAAGTCCACCGCTTAGTTAAAATCCACTTTAAATTGCTTTTGACTGATTAAATGTCTGCCTTGAATGCTGACGTGTCACCTCTGATTGGTCGAATCTGCCGTTCTACAGACCCACGGGGTCTCTTTGAAAAGGGGCACGTAGGGGTGCCACATGGCGGTCATTCCTTGGATGTGGCGGCCACGTCAAAGTCCGCCTCTGACTAGTTAAGTGTTTCTTTGTCGAAGTGTCGCGATATCGTGACACTTCGACCGAGGTTCCCCTTCTGGGCCAAAGGTGTCGTGATATCACGACACCTTTGGCCGAGGCTCCCCTCTGGGCCAAAGGTGTCGTGATATCACGATGCGCGATATCGTGACACCTTTGGCCGAGGCTCCCCTCAGGACCAAAGGTGTCGCGATATCACGACGCGTGATATCGTGACACCTTTGGTCGAGGCTCCCCTTGGGACCAAAGGTGTCACGATATCGCGACGCGTGATATCGCGACACCTTTGGCCGAGGCTCCCCTCTAGGCCAAAGGTGTCGCGATATTGAAACGTACGATATCGCAACACCTTTGGCCGAGGTTCCCCTTGGGGCCAAAGGTGTCGCGAGACGCGCGATATCACGACACCTTTGGCCAAGGCTCCCCTCTGGGCCAAAGGTGTCACGATTTCGTGACGTGCAAAATCGCGACGTCGCGATTTCGCGACGTCTAAGGCCAAGGTTCCCCTTTTTTCTAGGTTTGTTTGCTTTTGAAGTTTTGCTCTTGATTGAGGCTTTCTTGCTTAAGACTTAAAGTTTGTTAAAGGCTCGCTTTAGATTAAAGGCTTTAAAACGACCAACTTTGCTCTGCCATTTTTTGACCTTCTAAACTGCTGTGCAAGTGGCTAGGACCACTGTTTGACCTCTGAGGGCTGCCCTAAAAGTTGTGTATATTAATGCGATCAGTGTTTGTAGTCACTTAATCGGATGGGTGTTGTTTTGGTGTCTACACATGGTTCATCCTCAAAACTTTTCTCTAAAAGTTATCTCAAAGTTCTTTGGGAAACCTTCCCAATTACAATGTTTATGAGCCTCGGCTCAAAGGAGAAACCTTCCCCCAATCTGAATTTATGAGCCTCTGCTCAAAGGAGATACCTTCCCCTACCTCTCGCTCTGGCTGGTGATCCTCTAGAAGACCTCTCGCCTCCGTTGCCCTTAGCAAATGGAACTCTATCCATAGAAGACACCTGTCTTCCCTGCTCTGGCTGGAGACCTCTGTCCTCAACTCTATCACCTCAAAGCTGGTCCTCGAATTTGCACTAAACACAGTCCTTCGATCTAGCACAAATGTCCTCGTCCTCTGTCTTTGATCAGCACCAAACACAGTCCTTCGATCTGGCACAAATCTGTCCTCGAGTTCTTCTCATAGAACCAATGCACCTCTCTCCTCAAGTTCTCTGATAGAACTATCAACCTCAGCTTCACAAGTCCTCTGCTAAGACCTGTCCAAATCTGCTCACAAGTCCCCATCGGAACCTGTCCAAATCTTCTTACAAGTCCCCAACGGAACTTGTCACCTACTCACAAGTTCATAAAGAAAACTTGCTTGGCATGAACCCACAAAGAGAATTTTTAGAGACCCAAAGTGATTCATCAATCTCATAGAAGCATAAAGAGAATTGTTAGAGACTCAATATGTTCTATACTTAACTCCCAATCTCAATCTCAACTCAATCTCAAATCTCAAAAGAATAAGATAGATGTAGTATGCTTTTCTCAAGAACATGAAACACAACCCAACAATTGCCAACCATGCAATATCTCATATAACAATGATACTCATGTTCTTTCCAAAACCAATATCTTTTCTCAACCAATTGGGCTTCAACAACAATGCTCATAGACAAGGTTTAACCAACAACATTCAACTCAACATTAACCTTGAAGCATTCAACCAATCATCACAAGAAAAGGAAACAAGTAGAAATCCTTTTCCCTCCAAAGATATTTGAACAAAACGGCCACCAACACAATATCACCAAATGCAAAGAATAACTTGTTCAAATCAACTCAATGGAGTAAGCCCAATATCATGACTCAAGTAATAGCAATAACTTGATCAACCAACCTCTATGGAAGCAACTCAACCATCAACCTCAAAAATAGCCAACTAAGGGTTTCACCATCTCAATGCAAGTAACAAGACTTACAAACATAAACCCTAGTGCACAATGCTTCCACTACCTCAAACCAGAATTATGCATTCACCAAAATTCTCATTAATGATAACAATGCATAAGTAGTCTTCAACAAACCAGAAACTAGGACTTACACCCAACCAAAGGAAACCTTGTTGAATACCTTTTCACTCCAATCTTATTTCAGGAAGACATACACCAATCATACTCATAAGAAGAATGTGCCCATACCTTATTGAGGTGAAGAAGCCCCTTTGGAAATCTGCCACAATCACAAAATTCTTTTGCCAATCTTCACTAGGGTTAGTAGATCACAACATAATCAATATTACTCCACTTTTCAATAATCATCACCAAGGTCTTTAATTGCACAACTTCCTTATCTCTCCTAAAACCACTTGTACCATAAAATAAAATAAATCACAACATTGCATATCTTATAACTCCCAAAACCACTTGTACCATAAAAGTAAAATAAATCACAACAATCTCCAAGCGCTCAACTTTCAACATCAATTATTAAATAACATACCTCTTATCTATCTTGTCCACCAAAAGGGAGCTTCGTATATTTGATCATGGGACTTATGTTCTCTTAACGTCTTAGCTTCAAATCAAACCACCAAGTTAGCTGCACTCCCACGTGAAACTTATCCACATGCTATTTGATTTAACCCTGTCGTCTCACTGCAGCTAAATCAAGTTGAACAACAACCTCCACGAAGTGACTTCTATACTCACGGTGCGGTCTTCCACAAACAACTGAATATTTGTTCAAACTCAAGTTGTGCGATCTCCACTTTGATCACAAGATACTCTCTTTGATTTCCAACATCGGGAGGTGTATTGTGATTTGAATATCACGTTTGCAGGCAGAAATTATGTCTCTTGGCGACCTGACTTCATTGTCGTATAATGTAGAAAGAAACAAAATTTACACGGGCATAAATTCCACAATAATTCTTACCTCTGACCTTCTAATTTCATGTGCCCCAAGTAATGCTTCGAGCCCTTCTATGATAAAGGAAAACAATGCTTCGTCAAAACCTTAAAACTTTTTGGGAAGTCTTACCGGACCGTGAATACCAGGAGCAATAGAAGTGCGTGAACAATGTTCGCCTCTCTTTCTTGTTTGTACCTTTGTTCCCTTTTGTGTGCACGCTCTCCGTGACCACGCTACGAATAAAACATCGACAATACATCTCACCTCCAATCGTTGCCCTCCATGCTTATCGCACACAAATTTTCGTCAACTTTTGGATTGAAATCGAGCACCCCTTAATTGATTTCATGCACCGATAAAACATTAGCTCTTCGTTCTCTGGAACAGCCGATGCACGGATAAATTTATATCAATTCCTGCTTTTTAATGAATTCCAATGCCACCTTTTATATGCACTAAGATGCATTGATTAACACGTCGGCACTTTAATTTATTTTAATATTTTAAATTTTAAATAAATAAAATTTAAACTAAATATTTAAAATTAAATATCTTCATCACCGGGGCACCTTTTTCAACGAAACGAAGAGCCAACTTGGGTTTTAAGAAAAACCCATTTCAAATCTATTGTCCATGGTTTTAAATAAAACCTTTTATTTTGTCTGCCTTGGTTTTCACAAAAACCCTTCCGCTTCTTGACATCAATGACAACATCAACACTTGAGCAAAGGCAATGTACCCAATGTACCCAAAATTGCCAACAATCTCCCCCTTTGTCATTGATGGCAAAACTTTACTAAAAACTCATCTTCAAGAGCCAAAACTGAAACCCACAATTGAGAATCTACCTTTGAAGTTTTGCTCCCCCTGACTTGAAGCTTTCCTCTTCACTTGAAGCTCTCCCCCTTACTCATATCTCTCCCCCTTTGTCATCAATGGCAAAGGGCCACCTTTGGGGCTCGGGACTAAGAATGAGCCTCTTAGCTTAGTCCCTCCCCCACCTCCTGATGAGGTGATTAATTCTGGGATGGGAGTAAAACTCCCATTGGGCACTGATCATCATCAACGTCTATAACTTCCTTTTCGGGCCTTCTCTTGAACTCTTGGTCCATATTCCTATTCCTGTCATTGTTCTGATCCTTGGACCTGATCATGCCACTGTTCCTGTTCCTGTATTCTAGAATTTCAGCTCTACACTATCTAGCTATGTGACCTTCATTGTTGCACTTGTAACAAGTAACAATGTTATTTCTTTGAGGCATACCTGTTCTTTGAATCCACCTGTTCCTGTTGTTTGCCTTGCAATGAACTGCCTTGTGCCCAAACTGATTGCAAGAGTAGCAATACCCATAAAATAATTCACCACTTCTGAAACTGTCATTTACCTTCTTCACTTGAGCCATGCAATGTACAGCCATGTGACCAAACTTGTGACAAGCAAAACATCCGCCTTGAAACTTTCCTTTATTTGACTTCTTAGGTCCTAAAAACTTCTCCTTCTTCTCATTCCGAATTCTGTTTTCTGTTTCTATGCATCTATCATTCAAGGACTCATGATCTGAAATAATTTCCTCATTAGAACTCTCTTCCTTTTGGAATCTCTTACTAGACTCTCCAACTTGTTTCTTGTGAGGCTTAACAAAACCAAGACCTGTTTTATCTGTTGGATTTCTTTGACTTTGGATGAGAGACTTAACCTTTTTGGAGCTTTCCTGAAATCTGTAGAGCTTATCCTTGTACTCTTTATTTTCTTCTTTCAAAGAAGCCATTTTCTGCTCTAATTCACTATACTCAAGCACCTTAGATTCTAACTCATTCTTGAGTTCTTGTGCATTAGCCATAGAGACATCAAGACTTTCTATAAGTTCATCTCTCTCCATACAACATTCATCTAACTTATCCTTGAGTCTAGCATTCTTCTTTCTTTCCTTTTTCAAAGCACTAAGAGCACTAATAAGTTCACCTTTAAGATCTACTTCACTTTCCTCTATATGTTTGCTTTTTGAATCATCAAAGCCTTTTTCAGATTTCTTATCACTAGAGGTGCTACCCTTTTCAAAAACCATACATGCATCATCCTTATCATTTTTTGAAGCATCCTCATACATACTAACAACCAATTCATTATTTGTGCAATCATCCTCAAGGTGACCAAAATTTCCACATCTAAGACATTTCATGATAATGAATCTATGTTTTGGTTCTTCCTCCTTTTTTGATATGAACAACATCTCATTTTCATTATCACTTGAAGAACTTTCATTATCACTACTAGAACACTTACTTGCTTTGTCTAGGTAGAAGCACTTCTTGTGCTTGTGAGAATACCTCTTTCCTTTATTGTTGTGCTCATCTTTGTTCTTCCTTTGATGCCTATGCCTTTCAGAATCCTTGCTCTTACAATCTTGTTTATCTTCATCACTTTCATCCTTGGCAATGGTACAGTTAGTAGCATAATGACCAATCTTTCCACAATTGAAATATCTTACATTTTTCATACTTTTGTGCTTTTTAGAGAACTTGCCTTTCTTGCTGTAATATACCTCTTCATCACTAGAAGACTCATCACTATCTTGAAGCTGATTACCTTTGGAATAATCCATTGTGTTCTTTACTAGCTTTTCCTTCAAGCTGTCAAACTTTCCGAAGGAACCTGCTCTGATACCAATTGAAGAACACAAGCTTATACTGAGAGGGGGGGTGAACAGTATAAGACCTCTTTTTACTTTTTCCTTTATACTTCAAAACAGCAAAGCAATATATCCAAAGCAATATCAAAGCAATGCACGAAACCATCCACAAAGTGACACAACAATTTACATGGTTCATCCTCAAAACTTTTCTCTAAAAGTTATCTCAAAGTTCTTTGGGAAACCTTCCCAATTACAATGTTTATGAGCCTCGGCTCAAAGGAGAAACCTTCCCCCAATCTGAATTTATGAGCCTCTGCTCAAAGGAGATACCTTCCCCTACCTCTGCTCTCGGTCGGTGATCCTCTAGAAGACCTCTCGCCTCCGCTGCCCTTAGCAAATGGAACTCTATCCACATAAGACACCTGTCTTCCCTGCTCTGGCTGGAGACCTCTGTCCTCAACTCTATCACCTCAAAGCTGGTCCTCGAATTTGCACTAAACATAGTCCTTCGGTCTAGCACAAATGTCCTCGTCCTCTGTCTTTGATTAGCACCAAACACAGTCCTTTGGTCTGGCACAAATCTGTCCTCAAGTTCTTCTCATAGAACCAATGCACCTCTCTCCTCAAGTTCTCTGATAGAACTATCAACCTCAGCTTCACAAGTCCTCTGCTAAGACCTGTCCAAATCTGCTCACAAGTCCCCATCGAAACCTGTCCAAATCTTCTTACAAGTCCCCAACGGAACTTGTCACCTGCTCACAAGTTCATAAAGAAAACTTGCTTGGCATGAACCCACAAAGAGAATTGTTAGAGACCCAAAGTGATTCATCAATCTCATAGAAGCATAAAGAGAATTGTTAGAGACTCAATATGTTCTATACTTAACTCCCAATCTCAATCTCAACTCAATCTCAAATCTCAAAAGAATAAGATAGATGTAGTATGCTTTTCTCAAGAACATGAAACACAACCCAACAATTGCCAACCATGCAATATCTCATATAACAATGATACTCATGTTCTTTCCAAAACCAATATCTTTTCTCAACCAATTGGGCTTCAACAACAATGCTCATAGACAAGGTTTAACCAACAACATTCAACTCAACATTAACCTTGAAGCATTCAACCAATCATCACAAGAAAAGGAAACAAGTAGAAATCCTTTTCCCTCCAAAGATATTTGAACAAAATAGCCACCAACACAATATCACCAAATGCAAAGAATAACTTGTTCAAATCAACTCAATGGAGTAAGCCCAATATCATGACTCAAGTAATAGCAATAACTTGATCAACCAACCTCTATGGAAGCAACTCAACCATCAACCTCAAAAACAGCCAACTAAGGGTTTCACCATCTCAATGCAAGTAACAAGACTTACAAACATAAACCCTAGTGCACAATGCTTCCACTACCTCAAACCAGAATTATGCATTCACCAAAATTCTCATTAATGATAACAATGCATAAGTAGTCTTCAACAAACCAGAAACTAGGACTTACACCCAACCAAAGGAAACCTTGTTGAATACCTTTTCACTCCAATCTTATTTCAGGAAGACATACACCAATCATACTCATAAGAAGAATGTGCCCATACCTTATTGAGGTGAAGAAGCCCCTTTGGAAATCTGCCACAATCACAAAATTCTTTTGCCAATCTTCACTAGGGTTAGTAGATCACAACATAATCAATATTACTCCACTTTTCAATAATCATCACCAAGGTCTTTAATTGCACAACTTCCTTATCTCTCCTAAAACCACTTGTACCATAAAATAAAATAAATCACAACATTGCATATCTTATAACTCCCAAAACCACTTGTACCATAAAAGTAAAATAAATCACAACAATCTCCAAGCGCTCAACTTTCAACATCAATTATTAAATAACATACCTCTTATCTATCTTGTCCACCAAAAGGGAGCTTCGTATATTTGATCATGGGACTTATGTTCTCTTAACGTTTTAGCTTCAAATCAAACCACCAAGTTAGCTGCACTCCCACGTGAAACTTATGCTCACGCTGTTTGATTTAACCTTGCCATCTCACTGCAGCTGAATCAAGTTGAACAACAACCTCCACGAAGTGACTTCTATACTCACGGTGCGGTCTTCCACAAACGACTGAATATTTGTTCAAACTCAAGTTGTGCGATCTCCACTTTGATCACAGGATACTTTCTTTGATTTCCAACATCGGGAGGTGTATTGTGATTTGAATATCACGTTTGCAGGCAGAAATTATGTCTCTTGGCGACCTGGCTTCATTGTCGTATAATGTAGAAAGAAACATAATTTACACGGGCATAAATTCCACAATAATTCTTACCTCTGACCTTCTAATTTCATGTGCCCCAAGTAATGCTTCGAGCCCTTCTATGATAAAGGAAAACAATGCTTCGTCAAAACCTTAAAACTGTTTGGGAGGTCTTACCGGACCGTGAATACCAGGAGCAATAGAAGTGCGTGAACAATGTCCGCCTCTCTTTCTTGTTTGTACCTTTGTTCCCTTTTGTGTGCACGCTCTCCATGACCACGCTGCGAATAAAACATCGACAATACATCTCACCTCCAATCGTTGCCCTCCATGCTTATCGCACACAAATTTTCGTCAACTTTTGGATTGAAATCGAGCACCCCTTAATTGATTTCATGCACCGATAAAACATTAGCTCTTCGTTCACTGGCGCAGCCGATGCACGAAAATTTATATCAATTACCTCCTTTTTAATGAATTCCAATGCCACCTTTTATATGCACTAAGATGCATTGATTAACACGTCGGCACTTTAATTTATTTTAATATTTTAAATTTTAAATAAATAAAATTTAAACTAAATATTTAAAATTAAATATCTTCATCATCGGGGCACCTTTTTCAACGAAACGAAGAGCCAACTTGGGTTTTAAGAAAAACCCATTTCAAATCTGTTGTCCATGGTTTTAAATAAAACCTTTTATTTTGTCTGCCTTGGTTTTCACAAAAACCCTTCCGCTTCTTGACATCAATGACAACATCAACACTTGAGCAAAGGCAATGTACCCAATGTACCCAAAATTGCCAACAATTGTGTCAAGTATCTGACCTATGACATTGTCTCTCTTATTTTTCCATTATGCTTCTCAATATGGACTCAAGCCTTAGGCCAACTGCATGTACAAGCTACTAAGTCTCTTTTGATTATACACAATATATTATATGTTTGTATGGTTAAATTTTTGTTCAATTTTTTTAATCTTTCTTGGTTCATGTGTTCATTCATCCCATTGAGTTATGATATGGGAATTGCATTCTCTTGGTGCATCACCACCCTTAGATAGGCTAGATAGGTTTTGCTTTATGTAATTTACTTTATGAATTATTTATCATTCTCTCTATTTATCTTTTCTTGAAGAAATCAAGTAGGATAGGCTAACATAACACCAAAAATATGAAAGCCTAAAGACTACATCTCAACAAGGATTCGACCTTGATAGAAATCCTAGAGGTTATTTGGCAAATACTGTGCTTTCCTAGACTTCCTAGGACTAGTGCCCTCCACATGAGGTGTAGAGCACCAAACACACTCGCTTAATAGAGGTAAAGAACCAAAACTATAGCCATAAGGAGAGTCACAACACCCAAGGGTGCAAGGGGTCACTTTTGATCCCCAAAAATCCTCTTCTTTATAGAATCTCTCCTATAAAAATCTTACATTGAACAACTAAGTAAAGGAATGTTGAGGCCTTAGGAAAAACCTCTAATGACCAAACATTCTTTCAAGAAAAATCTTTGAGAGAAGGAGATTTTTATTATTCTAAATCCTCATATCCCAACTTTTCTGAGTATCCACCATCCTTTGATGAATTCCAAACCAACTCATCCTTTCATGTAAAAATCGACAAATAAAACTCTTCAAGCATCTTTTCAAGTTCATCTGTAATTTTTTTGAGTTCCTCTCCTTCAACTAGGTTAATAAAATAAATCTATGATCTAGAGTTGTTGCTCATAATAAGATAGTCTTTGATATTTGGAACTTTACATGCTAGACATGCTTGAGCAAATGGTTGTCATTTTGAGTTAGAGATAAGAGGATAATGCTTCAACCAAGAATCAAACCAAAAATTTGCATAACTCCCTTCATTGACTAACCATTTAATATTTTTCTTTATCAATTGAAAACTATCTGATATGAAGTTCCATGTTGATGATCCATTGGGTAGATTTATTTTTCTAAAAAAATTTATTGCATCAAGAGAACCTATATATTTTTGAAGTAATATTTTTACCCAATTATTTCTTTGATTTATGAATAATCTCTAGCCAAGCTTTGCTCTTAATGCCAAATTTATAAGTTTTTAATTTTGCAAGCCTTCTCCTCCAATATTATTTCCATATACGATCCTTCAAATTTTGATTCACCCACCATAATATAACCATTTGGAAAAAAATAGGGACTTGGAGCCACATAGACTAGAAGTGAAATGGATTTGGATGACTATTATTAGGTATCTCACAAGTCAAAATAATGGGTTTGTGATCTGATCTTACTCACAATAAAATATCTGAAGAGATTGTATACTTTGTTTGCAACCATTTATTGGATAACAAGAATCTATCTAGTCTTTCTGCTATATGATTTTACCCAATGCCATGTATATTGAAAACTTGAAGGACTAACATCCCAAAGGTCATTTGAATTGACAAATGAAGCAAAATCTTGCATTGATTTAGACCATCCTAGAATACCACCATTCTTTTCCAAAGAAGGTAGAATAGTATTAAAATAACCCCCAAGAATCCTTAGATCACAATGACTCATCATTGTATTTGACAAAAATATGCTAAGGTCCTTCCAACATCTTTCACAAGGAGTAACTATAGTTGGAGCATATACAATTATAACCCCAACTTTGATATTTTCCTCTTCTATAAAAAATCCAACAACCCAATTATTTTTTAGTTCTAATAATTGTCCATCCCATTTGTATTTATCTCATATTATTACAATATTGCTTGAAGCTCCTATGGAAGAAACTACTAAACAATCACCCATCTTTCGAATCTTCTTAAGAGCATCCTTACATTCCTCACTACTTAATTTTATTTTTGTATTAAAATAAAGTTAGGACCATAACAACCTATTGATTCCTTAATAATTCTTTTTTAGGGGTTTTATTCACACCCCTAATATTCCATGATATAATTTTCATCATCAACACTTTTTTATTTTTATTAGTGGGATTAGCCCCACTTCTTATTAACACCTATGATATTTTTATTTGGCTTCCCAGATCAATATCTTTTTCAGTTTTTTTCTCTTTGTTCTTGCTTTGATGATCTTCCTCTCCTTTTCCCATTCCCACCAACACTCATCTTCATCAATCTCTTCTATTTTTTCTATTTTTTTATATTGTTCATAATGGGACTTATCTTCTAAAGATTTATGTTGCCCTAAAATATTGAAAGTGTAAGGAATAACCTCATTAGCATTTTCTTCTTTATGTTGCCTTGAAAACTCTAAACTGCATAGATGATCCTCCATAGTCATTACTTTCTTATGATGACCTATAAACCCTAAATTTCCTTGGATATCCTCCATATTATTTTCTTTATTGTAACAAATACACTATGTATTGCTTTTATTTTTTTGTAAGGAGAATATTGTAAGCTACTTGAAGAAAATAAAGATGATTTACCTAGATTGAGATTAACCTCCTTCACATCATTTGCTTTAAAATTTGCCTCCCCATATTCCTTTGCTTTAAAAATTTGTATTTCCCTCTTCCTTCGTACCTTTAGCTCATATATTTAAACTTGCATATTGTACTTCCTCATCTCTCATATCATTTTTTCTTCTAATGGTTGATTCAAGTGAATTGTAATGGTAATTTCCATTTGATGATATAGAGGGGTTTTTCTTGCTACTTTCTTAGGAGTAGAAAATTCTTTCTTTGACCTAGCTTTTCCTATGATATGATCTCCTTATTTCATATTGGATCTATCCTTATGCCTAAAAATTTCCATCTCTTTCTCCATCATTTTCACTTTGTAGTCTCTTGCCATGTGCCCAATTTCATGACATTTACAACATCCAAATGAAATATTTTCATAATACCCTTGTTAATATCATTCTCTTGATTCAAATTTAATCCTAATGAACTGTGGTAAAGGTTTTGAAATATCCATGGCAATGTATATTCGAGTGTATACAACATGCCTTCTCTCCTTAGTAGTTGGCCCCTCTTGGATGAATTCACCTAGAGTATTACCACTATTCCTCAAAATCTCGTTATTGATGAGTTGATAAGGAAGTCCAAAAAGCCTAATCCATACTGGAAGCCTTTTAATAGTTTATGTCTCCACAGGAAAATTTTCACTCCAAGGCCTAATCCATACTAGAAGCCTTTTAATAATTTATGTCTCCACAAAAAATAATTCACTCCAAGGCCTTAAATATAATGCATCTTTGCCCCTAAACCAAGGACCTCCATCCATTATTTTATCCCTTATTTTTGAATTGGAGAAAATAATGAGGAAATTTTCTTTTGGAAGAAAAAATCATGGAGTAATTTGAATTCAATCCCCACTTCCACTTGATCCAGTTTTGAATCTTAGAAAAACTTGAACAATATTCATGGAACTTACATATTAACCCTCTAGTTTTAAGAACCATTATATCATGATCAATCATCTCATCCTTGATAATCATTTCTGGTGTAGTATCTGCTACCTAGATAGGGTTTGCCATAGATTTGTTCTTCCTCTTATTGCTAGCTAGGTCATCCATACTTTCAACTAAGACATCTTTACTTCCAACTAGGTCATCCTTCCTTTTAGTAAGGACTTTCAAAAATGATTTCCTTTCTATGTTACCTAGATTTTTTGCACATGAATCCTTTAAAGTCTTCTAAGATATGAAACAAGAAGTGACACTTGTATATTGATTGCACTTTGCTTCCTACTCACGCTTCTACTACTCACTCCCAACTTTATATTTTCTTTTAATATTTTTAATTTTTTAAATTAATATATTAATAAAAATATATACATTTAAATTAGTTTAACTCTTCTTCGAAAGATCTAAAGTTCAATCCATGATGTATGATGTGTGTGGTTGTGTGTTAATCATCTATTGACATGTTTAACTCCTAGCCTTATAAGAAATCATGACTAGCATAAAAATACGCAACCCTAAAATATTAATTATAAAAATTTCTCCAACCAAATTAAAAAAAAAAAAAAAAAAAAAAAGCAAAACCTACTTAATTTAACATATCCTAATTTTTAATTTTGGCGTAAAAAAGTTAGTTCATTTCATCAAACTCTAGGTTGTTTATCACATGTTTGTTTTTCTACCTGAGGGGTTCGGAAATATCATGGAAACTTTCTAAATATTACGATGAAGTTTTTTTTTTTAAATAAAAGATTCTTTTGAACTCCGAAAATATATTTTCCTTGCAAACGACAATTGCAGAAAATGTTGTTGGAAAATAGACTCACGCCAACCAAATAAATATTCTCATTCAATGGTTTATATATATATATTTATAATTTGGGGTTTTAAAAGGTTATTTTCAAGTATTATAGATATTTGGTTTTTTTAAACAAGAATAAATTTAAAATAGTTTTAAATTTTTATTAATTGTTTTTATTAATTAAAATTTAAAGAGATAGTTTAATATTTTTTTTTGGATGAAAAAACATTATATTAAAATGGTTTAATCATACAAAAAAAGGTGGGTGGAATTAGCACACCTGGAGCACACAATCAACACACTAACTGTGTGCTAAACAGCTAGCAGAGCTACCTAAATAACTTATAGAAGTTCACAAGAAAACCAAACAGAGAATTGCATTAAAAAAAAAAAACAACTAATAGACTATGCATCATTGTTGTGTAGGGGCTTGAGGAACAATATTCACTGGATTATATATTTTTATAAGTTTAGATAGATAGATATATATTTATTTTTTACAAAGAATATAATTTTAAAAATATTAATTGTTTTTATTAATTATAAATTATTTGTTTTTAAAATATAAGTTAATTTTTTTATACAAATTATCCTTTCTAAAAACAACTATGCATTTTTTTTTAAGTATTTAAAACAATATTAATTTATTATGTTCTTATAACTTTACTTAATTTATATAATATAAACATGTTAACATATAATTTTATCAAAAGGTCGAACCACTTAAAGGTAATTAATTTCTCTCTTGACAAAGGAATTGCCATCCCAATTCTATTGATACAATCTTGTACAATGCAGTGCTAGTCTGGTTGGGCACTTACTAATAAGAGACCCAATTTTAAATCTTGGGGGAAGCCTGTTGCAAAGGTAGTAGTATGATCCGAATCCTCTGAGTGTGCATCAGATTGACGACGACGGTACAAATCTCAAGCACCTGGTGGTCCATTTCATGTCAAGCTATAAAAAAAATGAGGTGGAATAGGTTTGGTGGATGCAACCCCTATGGTTTGAACCCTATGCTTATCATCTACTAAAAATAGTGTGGTTGTAACCAACTATCCTATCAAAAAAATTATTGTACAATGCATTTGTGCTAAAATATAAACCATCAATTTTGAGTCATTATTATTCCCAAAATATTATTATAATTATTCTATACCCAAATAGTTCAATTGTACAACATATCATATCCCTTTATGTAACATTAGTACAACTTTTTCTATAGTACAATGGAATCAAAATGCCATAGCCACAATATAATAAATTTAGAAAATTTCAATCTGTTATAGAAGTCTAGAGGTAAGGTATTAGTAAAGTCCTTTATCGTCTAACCAAGTGGCATTCCACTAAATACTCTTGTCTCAATTTCACATAGAAAGTTTCAACCCTTCATGAAGGGATAGATGCATGGAATTGATGTAGTTAGAGTGACACATTCATGCAAGCCTACTCATTTATCATTCATACATGCAATGATGTCCAATGAACTTATGAGTACAATATACTTAGCCTTGACTCATTGAATTTCTAATAAATTAGTAATAAAAATTGTTAAATCTCTTTTTGACCTAGGCTAAAATTATATATATATATATATATATATATATATATATATATATATACACATACATACGATCAATTTTGTTACCCTAGGATGCTTTGCTTATGAATCACAATGTACCTCTTTTAGAATTATTGCTCTTAGACTACTAACATTTAGCACATACATGTATCCCTTAAATATGAACAACCCATTGGATTCCAATGATCGTCATCAAATCTATGATCTTCTATGTTTTCTACTAAGGAAGCCCTTAATAACTTATAGCGTTCATCCTTTTCCATCCATCTCAAAATTTATTCTTCAAAGGTTATTTTTATAGTAATGATAGTTGAAATGTCTTATATGACATAAGGTATCTAACAATCTATTCTATTTCTATCTATGTAGATAATACCAAAACTATACCCACAAAGGAATACTATCCATCTTTGCTACCTAGAATTTAAGTAAAGCTATGTGAAGATGTACTTAAAACCTTGGTGATCTATGTTGAGTTCAAAGGATTTTTCTATAAAATAGTGTCTTCAAACATAGAGTGTATGCACCATGGATACCATGTCCAAGTCATGGGCATGTAATTCTATTCATAGGTATCATATTTCTGGGATTCATATGCTATCACTTACCCATATTGCATTTGAAGCTTACCCAATTTTTCTCTCTATCCATCAATAGTGACTGTAAAGTTACTATTTGGGTCAACTACTTTTAAAACTAGTGTTATAATTTTTTTTTAAGAAGCTAGAAAGCTTTTTTATATTGCTCATTCTATTTGACCTTTTTACATTTTCACTACAAAAATATGAAGTATTGGGTTGAACCTCTCTATATACCTACTATAGTATCCTACTAACCTTATGAAACTATGCACTTTGTGAATAGTTTTAAGTGTTATCCCTTCTAAAATGGCCTTTAGTTTTGTTGGATCGATAACTACGATAGCTATTCCTTCATTTGATATAATATGCCCAAAGATAATTATATATTTTTAATATAAAAGCACATTTAGATAGGTTCTCATATAGGTGATGCTCCCTCAACCTAATAATTACCATTATAATATGTTCTAAATGCTCACTTTCACTATGTGTGTATACTCGAATTCCATCTAAAAAAGTAATAACAAACTTGTCCAAATATCCCTAGAATATATTGTTCACCAAATTCATAAATGCTATAGGTGTATTTGTTAGTCAAAATGTACTATAGTGAATTCATAGTGCCCATACCTAGTCCTAAAAGCTATTTTAGAAATATCTTCCTCTTTTATTATTAGTTGATGATATACCAACCTAAGATCTATTTTTGAGAAAATTGTTACCTTCCTCATCTACTCAAATAGACCATCAATTATAGGGAGCGAGTACATGTTCTTTACCATGGCCTTATTCAACATTCTATTGTCCATATAGATTCACAAGGTTTGATCCTTTATTTTCACAAAAAATACTAGTTCATCATATAATGACATAAAAGGTCTTATCATTCCTTTAGACATATGTCCAATCAATTATATTTTTAGCTCGAATAACTCAATTACAATCATTCCAGATGGAGCCTTTTCTAGATAGAGCCTTTAACTATACCATGATAGAACATCTACATAAATTTCATTTTTTATGGAGGAAGCTCCCCAAGAAATGCATTTTTGAAGCCTTAATATTAACGTAAACTCACAGGATAATTATTCACATGATCAAATATATGATAAATGCAATATAATAAGATCAAGATAATAATGTAATAGAATAGTATGAGCTAATTAATATGTAAATCAGGGCTAATAATATGTCAAGTAACATTCACTAATAAGCAACAATATGAATATATAGATAGCCTAAATCATACATGTAAAAAACATGTAGCAAGACTTACAATATTAATTGCTCAAATGTATGTAATCTTTATTACTCCTCTTTCTCTTACAAATGTATCATGAAACTCTCATACAATAACAATGCTCACTATGATTACACTATACAAGAAATGCTTGCTATGTTGGTGATATTGGTGATATCTCTCTATGCCTATCCATGGAGTAATATATAGCCATTGTAGGATAGCTATTGGATTACTTGACTCTTCCTTTTCTTATGCTAAATCTCATGGCTCTTGGCTTCTCTACTTAACACTTGCATACATGACTCTATATTGTATGCACACTTGGACATGACTCTTCACATAACCCATCCTAATCTAAGAATACATGTGCACACTTACATACAAGATAGTTATGCACATTTACACATAATACTTGCACACTCATTTACATGACACTTGTGCATTTCTTGGATATTATTACATTACATAAAATATTTACTCACTCTAATCTAGGATACAACCCTAATCTAATATTTACAAGGTTGTACCAAGGAGGTACATTAACATGTACCAAATAATGTAATATACTCTATCACCCCCTTGTATTACAATATTTGGTTATTGAAGACTTTAGTCTTTAATATGGTCTTCTTCTTTATATTATCTCGAGACTTGTACTTTTCTTGTTCTCTTTTTGTTTTCTTTAGTTTGTTTCCTTTTTGTATTCTGATCAAATTAATAGTTAGTATCTTTCAAACTTGGTGAAATAAATTCATCTTCATTGATTATCAATTTTGCTGAAATAGCTTTGATTTCATTTTATTTAGTAGTTTCTTCTAATTCTTGACTTACATGTTTTTTTTGTGCTAGATGTCCTTTTTTATTTTCCTCTCTATATTGTAACTGAGGTTGATTATACTGATACTAAGAAGGATACTGACATTGAAATTTATGTCATTGTGGATTATATAAATTTTGATATTGCCTCTATTGTACTGGCCTATTTCTTTGACCACTTTGATTCATCTGATTTCCTTGAGACTGATACCTTGGATTATATCTACAATTTTTTTTTTTTGGTAGATAAGATACTATAGCATTAATACCGGGTTTTACAGGTTGACCCAAAATCTTTTACAAAAATTATCCCAGGGCTGTTGATGAACATATCCTTACTAAGGATCCTATATATGTAAAATCTATATGCCGCAAAAGCCATTACATCCGTTAAGGCACATAGTCTGTTATCAAAAAGAAACTTCCCATACAACATTTTGGGTATACCCCAAGAAAACACACATGCATCATAATTACAAAAAGAAATAGACACAAATCCCTTCCTTGAGACAATGGAGAAACAAAAAACTGTAGACACACATAGCAGAGTACTAAAAAAAAATCCCACAAGCTTTGTATTGACAGTTACTCTTAATAATTATTTGGTAATTGCTTTATTTCATATATGACATGCTTTGGTACCACATACTATCTTGTACAATCAGCCTTGGAGAAGTGAACCTATTGGTTAGATTTATGGCGATGGCTATCTGGTGGTCCATGTGGCTTTGGTTCGAAGTCTTATATTGTCGTTTCTTTCCTTCCCTATGATTATCAACCAACCTCAAATTACTAAGATGACTAGGAGCCATGTTATCTGACATGTGACTGTCCCCATTAGTCTTTGTGGTATTTCCAAGAAGCATCCACGAAGACTGATAGCTCAGATAATTTTTATTGTGAGTCCAATTCAAAAAAGAGACGGGAATACTCCTAGCCTTCGAACTTACAGTGCCTTCCCTGTTGGTAAATTTGACTATCATTCTTGGCATTCTTGTTGAATAAGCTCCTCTACTTCACTTGGGACACCATGTTCCCATTTGAAAATTCCGTCACCATCGACACCCAAATTGGCCAGCTTATCAGCAATTTTGTTAGCTTCTCGAAAGACATGTTGGGATTTTTTGTCCTGTCTTCCCTGGAAAAGGATCCTAGCCTCTTCAACAATTTTTTTAATCCTCCAAGGAGGTGTTTTCCAATTATTGAGGAGATTTATAACATGCATAGAGTCTCCTTCTATGATAAAATTGCCTTCTAAGTCTTGAGTCATTTGAAGGCCTCTCCACATAGCTCTAGCTTCAGCTTCGTTGTTCGTCCTTGTTTCCAAATATTCAAAAAATACAAGCATCATATTCCCATTATGATCTCGTAAAATGCCACCAACGCCTGCTCTTCCAGGATTTTCCTTATCTGCTCTATCAAAATTAAGCTTAAACCAACCCGAAGGAGGTGGAGACCACTTAACATTGGCTCTGGGGTTGACTACCCTAGGCACAGACTCATCTAACAAGGTTAAGCTTAAATATTGAGAAATCCTAGTCTCCTGCAGATGAGGTTTACGACTATCAAAAGGGATAAGGTTCACATTCTTGTTGGCAAAGGATAGGATCCTGGCAATGATATTTTGATGATCATGGATAGATTCATTAAAGACTCTATGGTTCCTTTCTAACCACACCTGCCAAAGATAGTGATTGAGACAAATTTTCCACATGTATCTAAGTCTTTGGCTTGAAAATGGGTAAGGCCACTAGACAAACAAATCAAGTACGATGGTTGGTTTAACCCATGAAATATTGAAGGCCTGAAAAACCCCACTTAGGACAGTCAAGGAAAAAGGGCACTAAAGTAAAATGTGATAAATGATCTTCCAATTAGCCTTGCATGGATAACAACGATTAGTGATACAAATACCTTTATGCATCATATTATCAATGGTTAAAATTATTCCTTGGATAACCAACCATGAAAATACTGCAATTTTTGGAATTAAAATTTTTATCCAAACTAAGTCCTTTTGGAGGACAAAATCCTCATCATCAAGCAGAAGCTTGTAAGCTGATTTAATAGTGATCTGTCTGTTTTTCGTAGGATCCCAGGTCACTTGATCTTCCTTGGGTCTCATGGTGATAAAATTTTTCCCAAGAATGTTACAAAGATCATTTTATTCTGCTTGAAATACCTGAATTCTTATTTTTTTCCACTTCATTCTACCTCTGTCCTCAACCATATAATCAAAGACTTTTCTGCCAATGAGTTCTTCTGTGATATCTCTGATTCAGGTTAAGTTAGGATATTGCATCAGTGGTTCATCCTTAGCCCACCTGTCATTCCAGCAATTTATCCTCTCACCATTGCCTAAAACCCATCTTAAACCTTTTTTGATGATTTTATTACAATTAAGAATTTCTTTGCAAAAAGCAGAACCTTTTATTGGAACTGAGTCACTTAGAAATTCCATATTTTGAAGATACTTTCATTTGATGATAGTTGTCCATTAATTTTCTTCACCAAAAATGAGATGCCACACTTGCTTAGCTAGTAAAGCTAAATTTATATGAGTAATTCTCCTCGGACCTAAGCCCCCATTTTCCCTGGGTCTGCACACTTTGGTCCATCCTATAAGGTGTATCATTTTTTTCTCCTCTGATCTAGTCCATAAAAATTCTTTTTGGAGTTTCTCAATTTTATAGAAAACCTTCATAGGGGCTTTGAAAACGGAGAGGAAATAGACTAGAATGCTATGAAGAGAGGCCTTAGTGAGGGTCAACTTTCCTGCTTGAGATAGAAGATGACCTTTCCATCCAACAAAATTTTTTTGAATTATTTCAATAACCCTGTCCCACATTGACTCTCTTGGAGAACCAATGAAAAGAGGGAGACCAAGATACGAAGTGGGGAGGTTTGCTATATCACACCCTAAAATTTCTACAATCCTTCCTTACCTCTGAATGGGGGTGTTCAAGAAATATAACTTGCTTTTACTAAAATTAACTTTCTGACCAGCAGTGTCCTCATAGAGTTGCAAGATGTATTTAATTATTTTGGCCTCAACCACTAATGCCTTAGTCAAAATAAAGGTATCATCGATGAATTGTTGGTGAGAAATAGCCCTAGTGAGAGATGTTGCCTTGATTCCCAATATTAGCCTTGAACTGCAAGCATTTTTGATGGTTCTGCCTAAATCTTCTGCCATAATGATGAATAACATGGGGCTGATAGGGTCCCCCTACCGAATTCCTCTGTGACTTTGAAAGTAACCAGTAGTTGTTCCATTAACTAGAATCGAGAACCATGCTTTAGAAATACATTCTTTGATCAAATTAACCCATTGGTGGTGAAAGGAGGACAACAATCAGAAAGTCCCAATTTAGCCTATCAAATGCTTTGTTCATATCAAGCTTGAGGGCAAAAACAAACCTATTAGTCTTATGAGTAGAGTGCAGAGCTTCATGAACTATGATAACTCCATCCAAGATTGACCTGCCCTAGAAAGAGCTTCTCTGGCATGGATCTATGATGCGGGGTAGAATATCTATCATTCTATTTGTAATGGATTTAGTTAGGATCTTGTAAGAAACATTGCACAAACTGATTGGCCTGAAGTCAGCCATAGATTCAGGGGTTTTCTTCTTAGGAATTAGAGAAATAAAAGTAGATTTGATACCTTTTGGGATATGATTGCTTGCTTGGAATTCTTTGACAACAAAAATTATCTTGTTATTGCTTCTATTTCTAAGTGTGGTGATGTAAAAAAACTTAGAATTTGAATCTCCATATTTCAACCAAAGAGTCCTTGATTTTTGCCTCCAATAGAGTTCCTCATAGGCCAAAATGTTATGAAACTCTGCTAGTTTTGTTCATTCCTCCTGCCTAGTAGTTTCATCAGCATCACCATGTTGGATTCTCTGATCAATTATCTTCAAACTTTCAGCAACCTATTTTTTATTTTCAAAGAGGTTCCCAAAGACCTCTTTGTTTCAAGTTCAAAGCTTTTCCTTAAAAAACTTTAATTTGCCAACAAGTTTAAAAGCTGCACTACCCCTGACAGGCTGCTGCCACCACTGACTTAAGTTATCTCTGAAACTGGAATTTTTGATCCACATAGATTGAAATCTGAAATGTTTCTTGAAGGACAGAGAGTTAGGGATCTCCAATAAAATGGGATTATGATCAAAGGTAATTTTAGGAAGGGCTTGTAGGGTACAATCACCGAATAAAGTTGTATCCTCCTTTGATAGAAAAAACCTATCAAGCCTTTCTTGAATGAGATGACACCTTATCCACCGATTGCTCCAGGTATAATTTGCTCCTCTATTTTTTACAACCATCAATATGTTGGAGTTCACAAAGTCATTGAACTCATCCATGCTCCTGATAGGCGGTCCATTTCCACCCATTTTGTCTGAAGGGTAAAGAGGAGTGTTAAAATCCCCAGCCAGAATCTAGGGGACATTATGAAAGATTTCATTCAGATTGCCTAAGTACTCCCACAGTAGAGCTCTCCCTTGAATTGAAGTTGGGGCATAAATATTTGAAAGGATCCACGACCTATTGTTGTTTATTTCCTTAACTAAAATACTAGGAACCCTATCATGTTTATGAATAATGGTGCCTTCTACTATCCGAGGATCCCACAAAGTCATAAGGCCTCTAGATGCTCCTCTGGATGATTTGCAAACCATCTCCCCTTGATTCCAGATTTTTTTTGCTATTTTTTTTACTGAATCTCATCAGTTTTTGTTTCTTGCAACATGATTACAGTTGGATTCACTTGATTTATTATTGCATTGACTTCCCTGTGTTTGAGCAGGCCATTGAGGCCTCTCATGTTCCATGAAAGGAACTTCATTTATATTGTTTGGGATTTCTTCCTCTCCCCATCCCTTGAGGGGGTTTTCCTAATTTGTTGTCTTCAGAACCTAGAATAACCTGTTGAAACAAGGTTCTCTATTTTCCATTGGCAATGTCATTATCAGTTTTAATTTTTTGATGCTCAGCATTTGATATTGTCCCTCTCCTTTTTTCACTACCAAAATCTATAGGAGACTTCATAGTGCTCCTGGTTTGTTTAGGACTAAACTGAGGGGATGTAATTTTTTGCAGAACTAGACTACCATATTCCTCAGTCTAAAGATTTTCACATATATCCACCACTACATCCAAATATTCTCCTTTTTTCCTGTATTCCCCTGGTCTGTGGGATGGCCCCTCAGTAGGATTCACTTGGCTCCTAGTGATGATGTTAGGGGGATGAGATTTTTTATTTTCCAATGCCTCAACTGTATTCCTAAGTTATTCAACATTAGGATTTGGCTTTGGGATGCCCACTGGGCTTGAAGTATTTCTAGCATTGGGGTTTAAGGATCCTGACTTGGATTGGATTCTAGAGATCGTGCATTAGGTTTTGGATTTGTGATGCCTACGAGACTTACAGTAATTTCAGCATTAGGATTTTAGGATCCTGAATTGGATGGGGATTCGAGAGAGTCAGAAAGGTTAGCCTGAAGGTGTTAGGCTTCCATGTCTTATGATAATCCTCCTACTCCCATATTGGATAGAATTGAAAATTTATTTGAAACTAGAGGATTGGAACTTACCTGAGTATTTTGGTTGCCAACAACCTATTGTTTTCCTTTGTCTTGTTGGGACCCTACACCCTCTCTTTTCTTTTTTTGGTAGACATAGTTTGCCTAATTGAAATCACCTATGCTAGGGAAACTCCTCAAAATTCCTATGTCTAGCATTCCCTGCTTCTGCTTTTCTTTATTCATTGCTAGGTTAGGGCACTAATTGCATAGATGTCCTTGATTTTTACATTCTGCATAGAATTTCGGTCTATTCTCATATTCTATCAGCTATTTTCTATAGTATTCTCCATACTCTAGCTCCACAAACATTGGCAATTCATTATTCAAATTAGCATTTACGTAGATTCGTGCATGAGTCATCCTTGTCCTGGCCAAGGTCGCATGGTCAATGGAGATCAAGTCCCCTATAGTTCTGGCTATGCCCTGCAACCAATATTAATTGAAGAACTGGGCAGGTATACTTGGGAGACAAACCCAAATAGGGGCAATGTTAATATTTTAATTTTCAAGGTCAAAATATTCACCCCATCGTCTGAGAAAAAGGCTCCTTTTGCCTAGAAACCAAGGACCTATTAAAATACGATTTGCATCCTCCATATTGTTAAAACAAATAATGAAGAACCCTCGAGTTAGAGCTACCAACTCCAATATGCCTACCAGTCACTTTACCCATCGCCCAAGCCCTGATAGTCTCCATGTCCGGCCTACCTCCCAAAAACTTGCCTACTAGGGAGAATTATTCCATTAAAATAAAAGGGCTCATGGAACTTGTCGGGGCTAAAATTTTATTATTTACTAGAACTAGGGGCGGAAGAGAGAGAACCTCCTTTATTTTTCCTCTAAGAGTATCAAAAAAATACAACCACTTCTTGGGCCCCGCATTATCCTTCGTATATTTTTTGTCGAGATATTTCTGAGGAGGGTCAGGCCCCCGTGTGATGCTCACCTCCAAATCTATCGTAGCTTGATCGCCTTCCTCTGGATCCTTGCTTGATCCATGCTCGAGGTTCCCACCTGCCCCTTCCATACCTACTCTACCTCTACCGCCTTGGCTGAGATTCCTGCCCAAAAAATTCAAACCTTCACTCTCGTCACACCCGCTAAACCTCAGCTCACTCATTCCTCTTGCTCTCAATACCCAGGGGGGATAACTGTTACATTTAGGATGGTTTTGAGAATTTTTGAGGCAACCAATATTTGACCATTAGCACATGGAATATGAAAATATTCCAACACTTGAAATTTTAAAAGAGTCATAGGTTCTATTCCTTCCACCTCCACCTGGTTGTATTCAAACAAAAATTCTATATCTACAGAATTTTATGCTATGTCCTCTTTTCTTATATACTTGACAATATCTATTATTCTATTTGGACCTATATCTTGAAGTTGAAGCAATATTACCTTGTGAATTCTCTTTTGACACTAAAGCATTGTTAGTCATTTCATCCTTGGCTGAATTTTCCACTTCATACTCTTGTAGAATATTGACTAACTCATCAAATGAAGTATCTTTGCTTAGAACTTGCAAAGATGTAACTAGATGTTTATAACTTTATATAAGAGCCCTTAAAGTCACTTGAACAAGAAATTTGTCTTCTACTTTTTATGTTAGAGTTAATAGCTTTGCCTTGATGTCTGCTACCTTCCTAAGAAATAGTTCAATACTTTCACCACTATTAATTTGTAATGAATACAATCGATATTGAAGATTGAAAATAGTAGCTTTATTTTTTCCTTCAAATATTTCAGCTAAAGTAGTCCAAGTTTTTGTAGAAGTTTTGGTTGCAGTTATATAATATTGTATATCATCAGTAATTACAAAAGTTATTATCATAAGTGCCTTGGCTTCTCCATCATCGTATTTTTTAATTTCTCTATCATATTCATTGGATTTTGTTTTTTGCTCCACTAATGATGTCCCAAAGCTTTTCAACTATTAAAATAGATTTTACTTTGTTTTTCCATGAAGTATAATTTGGTCCTTTCAAAAATTGAGATTCAAAAAGAAAGAACTTGTTTGACATAGTAGTACTCGTAGAATATTTGATGTAGACTAATTTATGTCTCACTAAGTTTTAAATAAGTTCAAAGTTTCTAAATTTAAAAACATATGAAGTAGAATTCCTTATATCTCCCTAATGTTTAGAAACTAGAAAATATGAACTTTGCAAAAAATAATTTCCTAAATTTGAGGTTGAATACCTTTTGACTCCCAACTTATTTAATTTGCAAATGTTCAATAATCAAATTATTTCAAAAAATCAAATAAAGCATATTAATATTAAAAAATTATAACTCCAAAAACTTAATAATTCTTTAATCTACTTATCTCTCCACTATCTAAAATAATCAAAGCTTCTAATAAACTACTTATCACTCCAAAATTTAATTAAATAATAACTACTAACTTTATAACTTCAAAAATCAAATAAATAACCTTATAACTCCAAATTAGACCTTAGGTTTAAATTCAAATTCAAATTTAAAAACATAAATATTTTACCTCCACTCTAAATTGGCATTGGTACTCGTGCTCTTCTTCCTCTTCATACATTGGATTTCACTGATGTAATTTAAGTGCTCCTGGGCACTTACTTTATTCTGTATGCTCTCATGCTATGCAACTTAACTAACACTCTACATTCCACCATTCGCTATTCACCTTAAAACTATGTGGCATCAATAATGTTCTATCTTTTACCTTTCTCTACTTGTCTCCATGTTACATGGCTTAAATAAACTTATATTTTTTGATGCTCCTATTCTTTTGCTACATTGTATAGCATCTGTATGCTCTTCAAATTCGTACAAACTACCCTTTGTTTTGTTTGACCACTCTTAAGGCTCATGTGAAATGCACTTTGATTTATTTTCTATCATTGAAGGTTCTTTTAATCATGATGTTGTAGATTAAAATTTTATTTTAGGAGGTTAGGGTTTGGATTCTTAATATTCTAACATTACGTCTATAAATGGATGAACATTTCCAAGCACACAGGCAGTGAAAATTCCAAGAAAATAACTGATGCCTCTTCCTCTCATAGTGGATGTTACACATTTTTCCAATGATTCTTGGTCGATCAGTAACTTCCATGTCATGGAAATTGTTTGGCTTCTACCTACACTGACCCTTCTTTGGCAGTTTTAATTCCTTTTCTTCCTTTTTTCTTAGGCTATAACTGTTACACTTGCTCCCCAACTTTGATTTTTGAACTTCTACTTGCACTTTCTCTCCAACCTCCATTGTTGCACTTCTGTCTTGCTCTCCAAATTTGACTATTGCACTTACATCTTGGGTGCTACTATACTTGTTTCCAACCTTGGATGATGGTTGCTATTGTACTCGCTTTCAAATATTATACGTTGGTTTCTACTTGCTTTCGATGGCTCTTCAAGGATGATTGCTTCACCATATTTTTTTATCTCATATTACTTGCTGCTTACACCCTTTTTGTTTTCACTTCTAATCCAATGCACTTTATGTCTTTCAGGTTTAACCTTGCTACTTACATTTCATGATGACTTTTTACTTGAATTAAATTTCTTAGATGAGGCTCATGATGGCAATTAGCTTTGCAATAAATACTTTGAATTTGTATAAACCAAATAGCTTATCTTTTGCTTACTCAAGACAAATTAATTGTTTAAGATATATTCGCTCTAGTCGAATGTCTCACACCTTTTGCATGGAATACATAAATATTATCCTTACTATTCTTTGATTTTCTTTGTTGACTGCTATGAATATTAGGCTTCTCTTGTAGAGCCTTCATTTGTAAATCTTCTTCTACTGGTCTTATTTGGACCTTCTTTCTTCGATTATACAAGTCTTATTTTCTCAGATGATTTATGCCTTTGTATTTTATTTGTATCTTTACCTTCTTGTTTGGAATTCTGCCTTCTTATCTATAATTCTGCCTTCTGCCTTCGATGGCTTCAATGTTGCTTGCTACAATATATATATCAAGATATTTATTTCTTGAGCCTTATTTCTCTTACATTTTTGTCCTTTATAACTAGACCTCTTTTCCTTGAAAGGCTTCAAGCCTCTTTCTTTGTTTCTCTACAAACTACATATCATATATTCAAGTCTCCTTTCTTTATTGTAATATTGGGCTTATATATTATATATGGCCTCTTATATTTTCACCAATAAGGGTCAAAAATATTTACTATGGACCTCTTTTTTGAAGGGTCTCAATCCTCTGATTCTCTGAGCTCAAACTATAACTTTAGACTTCTTTCTTTGAATAGTCTTTACCCTTTTAATATTGGCCTTTTCTCTTGGACCAATCATCAAGGTCTATATGACCTGAAATATTCTCTATCTCTAATTTACTAAAAAAATTGTATGGTTACCAATATCAAGCCAATTGTCAAGGTTTATCTTCAAGACCTGAATCTTGCTTTGTCAAGGTCTTCCTTCAAGAATTGTATCATTCTTTGTCAAGGTTTACCTTTAATACCTAAAAGTTTATCATAAACTACCTTTATTATAAATTAAATTCTAAAACATATCACCTCAATCTATCTTTGTCAAGGTCTCTCTCAAAGACTTGAATATTCTCTCTGTCAAGATCTTTCTTTATGTCCTAAATATTCTATCTCTATCAAGCTCTATTTTTCAAGATCTAAAACTTTAACAACTTGCAACTTAAGGGTCTTTATACCAAATTATTAAAATTATTAATTACATCACTTAAGTTGACATAACATAAGGCTTTGGTTTTAATTCCAAGTCACTAAGAATAGCCATAATAGTGGTTTAACTAATGTTAATAGGGCTAGATATATCAAATCATAGTAAAGTACATTGTATAATAATTAATAGTAGGATTACATAATAATTACATTATCCACTATCAACATTGGCCAATAAAGTCAATTATCCATATTCTAACACTCATCATTATATTATTTTTCATTTCTTCTAAATGTTGATCCGAAGGAATCATGATGGTCTTTAACATATAATGGTGTAAAGGGTTATTTTTACAACTTTTTTGGGAGTGGAAAAGTTCTTGAAACTTATACAATATCTATATAGTATGCTCTCCTTGCATCGTGTTTAAGTTTTTCTCAAAACCAATTTTTTTCTCTTTCTCCATAATTTTCTCTTTGTAATATCTTACCATGTGTCTAGTATCATAAAATTTGTACCATTTGTAATAAGGTTATGCATAAAGAGTCAGCCCTAAAATGTACTTATAAAAATTGGGTGAATCAGTTTCAAAACCCAGGCGAATAAGGTCCAAACTCATGTAGAAATTGTGAATTGCATTTTATTTCCACCAAAAATTATAATAATGGGGTAAAATTCTGTAAATATTTGGAAAAAATATTAAACAACAAAAAAAAACTACCGATAAGATAATTTTGTGTGGTGTTGGTAGCCTTCGAAGGCAATCATCATTTTAGTGGTATCGGTAGCTTGCAGAGGCTACTGGTGTATGTGTGGTATTGGTAGCCTCTACTGACTATAAAAGTTTTAGTGACATTGATATCCAATAGAGGCTATCAGTGTATGTGTGGCACCGGTAGCCAACAAGGCTATCAACCTATGTGTGGGGATGGTAGCCTCTAAAGTCTCCTAGTGTATCAATGGCATTAGTAGCAAGTAAAGGTTATTGATGGATGTGTGACTACGATAGTATGTGGAGGCTATCGAATTGTCACTAGCACCAGTAGCCTCTATAGGCTACCAAATTTTCTATGGCAATGATATCCAGCAGAGGCTATCAGTATTTATGTGGTACCAATAGACTCTAGAGGCTACCAGAGTGTCTATGGCATCGGTAGCCAGTAGAAGCTATAGATGTATGTGTGACATCGATAGCCAACAAGGCTACTGGTATATATGTGGTGATGGTAGCCTCTACAAGATATCAATAAATTAATGGTACTAGTAGCCAACAAAGGTTATCGATGTATGTGTGGAACCGATAGCCAGTGGAGGCTACCGAATTGTCACTAGCACTGGTAGCCTTAGAGACTACCATCGTATTTGTGGGATCAGTATCCAATGCAGGCTACCAACTTATCTATGGCATTGGTAGACTATAGATGTTATCGAGGTCACCTAACATCACCATGTGTCAGCATGTAACATAATTAAGACATGTTTCAACATGCATGGCTCTAGATTTTTTATAAAATGTAAAAACCCTCTCATTTTCAATTTTACAATCACATTATTAGAGCCTTCTAGAGCATTCCAAAGCCTTACAAAGCCTCCCAAACCCTTTCAAATGCTAGATATATTGTGGCAGAGCCTTTCAAATCCTTGCAAAATATTCTAAATGCTAGATCTATGTTATGCACTTCAGATCCTAACACTATTGGTACACCAAATAGTAATAATAATTATATAAATTAAACTAAGAATCGCCTTGGAGAATAGAATCATAGTTTAAATTTTTTGAATAACCAGAAAATGAATAATTTATATTTTCTTATGATTATGATTTGAAACCATTCATCAAATACATATTTAAAACTATCTAGAGTTATGAGAGTGAAAGGACGTGTTTGTCCTTGATAGATATATATAAATGAGTTTAATAATTTATCGAGTTAGGATTAGAATCCTAACATGCCATCCTCCTTAAAAAGAGCTTTGTCCTCAAATCTCAAAGTGAGAAGCTTCATCCTCTGTTTTCCTAGTAGTATGTGCTCATGTTCTTGCACTATTTTAATATCATTGTTTCGTAAGCAGGGATATTGGGAACGTTGAAGTGTTGGTGGTTTCGTCATGGCTTGGAGAGAAAATAAATGGGCAACCAGTTTCTTGCCTCCTCTATGAATAACTTTCTCCATGTGATGAGAGCTTGCTAGTGGAGAAGGGTCAGATTTTATCCTTTTAAGAGTATATGTTTGATCATTTTCATCCATAAGTCATCAAAGTCCCATTGAATTGTGTCAAGTGTTTATAGCCATTGTACTCCTAAAAAAATATCACAACCTCCTAAGATAATTTCATACATGTCATGTTTCATGGTGTAATTGCCCAATGTGAGCTTAATATTATGGCATTTTCCTTTACAAGAAATTCTTCCCACATTACCAATCATGACTTTAAAATTATTACAAGGATGGATAAAGCAGTCAGTTTGTTTTGCCACACATGGGTCAACAAAATTATGTGTACTTTTGGAGTCAATAAGCACAATAAGATTTTGTTGTTTAAAGGAGCCAAGGACTTTCATAGTTTGGGGAGAAGAATTTTCGATGAGGGCGTTGAAAGAAATTTCTAGTGGACCTCAAGGTTATCTTCAGGTATATCTTCCACCAGTTCAACTTTGATTTCCTCTTCATCAGGTGTTGATTGCCAAGGGATATCTGCATCTAGAATATAAATTTTAGGTGTAATACATTTGTGATTAGGGATGAATTTCTCATCACAATGAAAAAAAAGACCTTTTGCTCTTATTTCCTTTATTTCTTTAGGGTTAATGTGTTTAATTGGCATGAATTTAGTTAGTTTTTGACTAGTGGAAGTATTTTGTGAGTCTGTTGTAGATATGTTTTTGAGTCGACATTGGTTATTAATATTTTATTCCACCATTTGTGCTAATGCAACTACATGCATCATATCGATAGGATTGAGTATTTGTACTTCCAATCGAATTTCTTCTTTTAGGCCACTAATGAAGCAACTTTGAAAGAATGATGCATCTAGTCCTGATGTAAGGTTTACCAACTTCTCGAATTGCGCTTGGTATTCTCTTACGGTAGATGTTTGGCGAAGTTTGATGAGAGCCCTTGTGAAATCTTCAAATTTGCTTGGGCTGAATTGTATCATTATATTGTTTGTAAATTCGATCCATGTGGGAGTACCATTTGTTTTTTCATACCACTAGTACCATTGAGTAGCGACTTGCTCTAGGTGAAAAGATGCAATGCGGACCTTTTGGGTCTCCTAAATTTGATATAAAGAGAAATATTGATTTGCCCTATATATCCAATTTGTGGGGTCACCTCCATAAAATTTTGAGAAATCCAATTTTGTGGTTTGAGGGAGGATTGATGTGTGTGGTCCCCCTAGTAACTTTTGTTGTGTAGGTATTGTATTTTGTTTTTTGACATGCATTAATGTCAAGTTTTTTTCTACCAAGTCCATAGATTGATTTGTAGCATCCATTTTGGTTGATAATTCTACATTGGTGGCGTCGATTTTCATAGTTAACTCTGCTATTTTTGTTGCTATTTTCATTTCAAAATTATCTTTCCATGTACTCATCCCTTGTAGGACTTATTTCATAACTTCTTTCACAAAGTCTTGCAATCGCCTTCCATATTCCGTGGTATGATTTTTATGGGTTTACAACTTACTTGGCCTTGGTTACAATTTATTACAAAAATTTTGAAAAATTTGCAAAAGTTGCTAAATGTTGCTTTAGCAATTTTTGAGAAAGTTGCTAAATATTATCAACAATTATTTAAAATTTACAATTATTACAATTATTGGTAGTAATTTGAAAAGTTTCTTAAAAAAAAATTGTTTTGGCAAATGACAAAAATATTGTCACAATTTCAAAAATTTGTGTTTTTCAACCTTTTGATGGTAGGGTAGAGGCTAGGCGGTGGTGGTATAGGAAGGGTGGGGTGGCGAAGGATAGCAAGTGGAGTGAAATCTGAGTAGAGTGGAGGCTAGGAAGTGGTGGAAGAGGAAGGATAGGGTGGTGAAGGGGCAACAGGTGGAGTGAAAGCTGAGTGGAGAAGAGGCTAGGCGATGGTGGCAGAGGAAAGGCGGGGCAGCAAGAATAGTGGCAGTAGAGTGTCAGAGGTGATTTTGAATAATTTTTAGCAAATCACACATGACCAAGTGGTAATTCTCAAATGGTTCAATGATGAGTGGTCAACAAATGGGTTTCAAGGAGTCGGTTCAACTTCTAATGGGCGTGTGGCTCCTGGGTGGTAATCACACCTAACTAATGGCACATTATTTCTTTTAAACATGCTAATATCCTCACGATTGCTCAATGTGGGATATTAATATCCCAAAAAAAAAATCATTAATATTTGACGCCTTTTTCTCTGGTGATGCAAACCGTAGTCGTCGATAGGTAATTTATTTTTTTAAACCTTAGGTTTATAATATAATTTTATATGATTTTACCATTAAACCCTATGTTTTGCCAAAAAACCATGTAGGCGATGAAATTGTGCTTGATTTCTTTGGAATTTTATGTGTTGAGTGCCTTCGATCTGCTCTCTTTTTTAGTATGGTCTATGTGTATGGATTTGACCATTTTATTATGTAGTTTGCAGGTTTAGAGTACGTTCTAGTACTCCCTAGGATGTTTACAACGATATGGTGAAGCTGCTACATCGAGTGATTTTGATCGTCTATTAAAATGAGTGTGGTGAGGTGAAATCGGTTGGTTTGTTTATCACTGGGAGAATAGAAAAATGTCTTCCTATCTATCAATGTTTGTGAGGCTATATCATCTTTCTTCTATTTGTGTAGTTTGAACAGGATGCTATTCAATGCCTAGAATTCGTTGCTTTTCATAAAATAAGAAGAAGAAATAATTTTTTTTTCTCTTTCCTCAAGACTTAACACTGATACCAGATGTTAGGAGCTTCATATCCTAGCACTTTAGGTACAACAAATAGTAATAATAATTATATAAATGAAACTAAGAATCACCTTGGAGAATAAAATCATAGTTTAAATTGTTGGAATAAGCAAACAATGAATAATTTATATTTTTTGATGATGATTTGAAACCATTCATCATATGCATATTTAAAACTATCTAGAGTTATGAGAGTGAAAGGATGTGTTGGTCCTTGATAGATATATATAAATGAGTTTAATAATTTATCGAGTTAGGATTATAATCCTAACAATCTACTATGGCAAAGCCTTCTAGAGACTTTCAAAGCCTTTCAAACCCTTCCAAAGGCTAGATCTATTGTAGCAATGGCCACCTCAACCTCCACTCTTGCATAAAAATTTTAGTTCAAGAACCTGTGTTGCAAAACCATCTCAAATATTCTCACCATGCCTAGATACAATCTTACATGGGTAAAAATGCATTTCTTTTTGGGTTGGTATCAATATTGTAATTTAGCCCAAACATAAATTTGCTCCTAAATATTATCAGATTTTTTTTTTTGAATTTACATGGTGGAATCGGTAGCCGCCACAAATCCGGGTAGGCTGTCCAGCTTTTATGGCTGCCACGGTATTCTGCGTTGTCCGCCCCAGAAGCCGCCACACAGATCTTCGTGCAGTCCACCCCTATAACCACCATGCCATAATCATTTTAAACCTTTTACACCACTGAAAGCACCAGGAAAGGGACAAGCGTTCAGTCCGACGAGGCCCGAGATTTGAACCTTCGACCTCCATCCCCCTTATGGGGTTTGTTATTATCAGATGTTACAATGGTGACACAAGTGTCTTATAAAGTGACGTTGACAACAATAGGACTTTGTACTTCATAGTGAACCCTCTAGACGTCAAGAGATTGTTTGGGCTCCCACACATGGGTTATCCAACAATCACATCCAAGTTCTCTTTAATCGATAAAGAGCGAGATTACCTCAAGAAAAATTATGAACTATCATCAGAATTATTTTTAGGTATGTCTATTTTTATCTAATTATATGCTAATAGTTTTAAGTTATTAATTTTATGTAAATTATTAGTTTTATGTTCTTTTTCGCAGTTCATGCAAATCCATCCAAGAGGAGTCTCACCTTGAAAATGTTAACAAGTTCCTTCGGGCAGTGATCAAGTTCTTCCAAGCCCGCATTATTTTGCAAGGAAAGTCAATAGATATTCCATTGTGGGCGTTCAAGTACTTGGTTTGCTACCTTGGTTGTGAAAAGTTTGATTGGTGCACATACCTTTTGAACAAAATTAAAACTGAACTAAACGTGGCCAAGTCAAACATTGGTGGTACTCTTTGTACCACCAATTTTCTTCTTGCATTTTACTATGAATCATTTTTAAATGTTTAAAATTCCTCAGTTTGAACCTCGCTCCACAAAAAACTAATGCCACTTGGCTTGATAGATGAAGAGTTACAGGTAAATTACAATTTTTAGTAAAAGTTATTTTTATTGTTTTAAAAAATATTTTTTTACTAAATTAAATTTTGAGTTGTATTTGAATGCAAAAGAAATATTCTTCAGTCTCATCTAGAAGAGAGACTGCGGTTAGAGGAATTCTTCCAGAGGAAACTGGAGATTCTAAAGGTCCATTGAAATTAGACCAACCCCTATGTTTTCAAAGGTCTAAACATTTGAAGACTTTTATGGTTGCATCTCCTATTCATTCACATAAATCTCTTATCATTCATTCACATGCATCTCCTAGTCCTCCAGCTACATCATCTACTCCTCGTGTAGTTGCATCAAGAGTTGCACAAATATTATAGATAGATCTTGAAGATGAAGTTTCCTAGCAGGTCCCCTCAACAGGTAATGTTCTTTCATAACTTTAAGTGAAATTCACTATTAGTGTGATTTGATTCAAAAGTTTTAGGTAATTTTCAATTCACTTTGTTTATTTTTTTGTTTTTTCGAGTAACAAACCAACAATCCGATAGATTTGGGATCGACATCTCAATCTAGTATGTGCAACTAGTTAGAATTTTATTTTTTTTGGCATTTATCAACAAATTTACTAAATACTTTTTTTTAGCGGTATTAGTTTGAGCACCTCATATCGGAAATCAAATGATTCCCCACCACTCCTACCATGCTCACCAAAGATGAGGTATTCGCAGCATATGGTTGGAAAATAGTTATTTGCTACAAGGAGTTCAGAAATACCGCAAATACTGATTCTTTCAGGCTTTGTGATATTTTTATTGGTAATATTTCCAATATTCATGGTCTCAAAAATATGGAGGAAGAACCTCTTTAAGAGGATTATATTTATCAAGGTAGCATTCCTGTTAGCTTTTGAGGATATCTATAGTGTGAGATATCTATCATAGGTCCTAATAAGATGCAAATATAAGAGAAAGTAATTTTTTAATATGACTAAAATATACCATAAATAAAAAGTGGTAAAAATACAATGCATTATGTAGGTAATGGTCACTCCATTAATACAAGCTAAAGAAATATATTGTACTTCATACAGGAGTTCTACCACTATATACTACAATACAATTGATATGCTTGATATGTCTCTTTTTATCTAATTTATCACTGAGGCCCTTTATATAGGAAGAGAGATTCCTTGGTCAACACTCTACCTTACTGTACAAGGGTACACCTTGCACATTACAACTTGAACATTGACACTTGTGCATTTATTACATTTCTTTAAGTAAGTAGCTAACTTCCCCCTAAAGTAATATCCTACTCTAACTATGTATCAAAGGTGGTACATTTACATGATCCAAATGATGTAATATGCTCTAACTCTAACACCCCCTGTATTACATTATTTGGGTATTGAAGATTTCAATATTCAATATGGATATTCTTATTGTGGATGCTCTTTGGCTTGATCAAGTTCTTTAATCAATTGAATTTTACACTGTAATACTTCTTTATCTAGTTCATCTTCTTTTCCTTCTTTAGTTTTTTCTTTGAATCTACTACTTGATTCCTGCAAAGATGTTTCTCCTTCTTTGCCCTTACTCTGTACAAAATTTACCAAACAACCTCTCACACATCACGATAAGGTCTTGAATTAGTAGAACTTGAGGTGCCAACACTGCATGAGGATTGAAATATCTTTTCTAGGTATGATTCACTCATTTCTATTTTCCTTTTATAAGCTTCTATCAATCCTTTTAGTTCTGCATTTTTAATCTTGTAGATTTTGTATGTAAGTAATGCCATATACAATATGCTTATAAAATATAAGGAAAGTAGAATATCATCCTTTCCATTCTTAATTGCTTCATTTATTTGAGATTGTAGATAATGTTCCATGGTATCAAAGTCATCATCTAAGACTTCACTATGAATCATTTTTTAAGTAAGATCTAAATATGCTTCACCCTTTATAAGTAGATTCATGATTCCAATTTTTATGGCACTTGATTTTTCCTTTCTAAAGGGGTTATTCATGTATTTTTTTGTTGTATTACTTGAGGTAGACATCCTTATAGCCCCCTGGATTAGAGTATAAAGTGCTTTGATAGAGCCTGTATCTTAGTGGTCTACCTTATAACTCCCTAGTTTAGAGTTTATGAATTTGATTTGATAAAATATTTATAGAGTTTTAGGTTTTGTAGGCTTCCTTATGTAAAACGTTACGCCCTTTGCCTAATCATGACTGATCAATGTCCAAGCTCAAGTCACACCTCACCAAAACAGGTTAACACTTGAAATCAAATTCCTTAGCTCGTCAGAAGCAAGGATTCAAGAATGCATGACCTTTCCATACTTGGGGCATCAAAAGTTGGTTAGGTTACCAAGAAACCCTAATCATTAGTGCTTTGGTTTTCTATTTTTTTGCTCAGCACTGCGCCACCCGCAGTGCTTCCCAAAAAGGGGCATCTGTAGACACCAAAACAACACCCATCCGATTAAGTGACTACAAACACTGATCGCATTAACATACACAACTTTCAGGGCAGCCCTCAGAGGTCAAATAGTGGTCCTAGCCACTTGCACAGTAGTTTAGAAGGTCGAAAAATTGCAGAGCAAAGTTGGTCGTTTTAAAGCCTTTAATCTAAAGTGAGACTTTAACAAACTTTAAGTCTTAAGCAAGAAAGCTTCAATCAAGAGCAAAACTTCAAAAGCAAACAAACCTAGCAAAAAGGGGAACCTTTGCCTTAGACATTGCAAAATCGTGACGTCGCGATTTTGTGCATCACGAAATCACGACACCTTTGGCCCAGAGGGGAGCCTCGGCCAAAGGTGTCGCGATATCACGCGTCGCGATATTGCACGTCGCGATATCGCGACACCTTTGGCCCCGAGGGGAGCCTCGGCCAAAGGTGTTGCGATATCGCGCGTCGCGATATCGCGACACCTTTGGCCCAGAGGGGAGCCTCGACCAAAGGTGTCGCGATATCGCACGTCGCGATATCGCGACACCTTTGGCCCCGAGGGGAGCCTCGGCCAAAGGTGTCGCGATATCGTGACACCTTTGGCCCCAAGGGAAGCCTCGGCCAAAGGTGTCGCGATATCGCGCGTCGTGATATCGCGACACCTTTGGCCCAGAAGGGGAACCTTGACCGAAGTGTCGCGATATAGCGACGTCGCGATATCGCGACACTTCGGCATCAAACACTTAACCAGTTAAAGGCGGACTTTGACGTGGCTGCCACATCCAAGGAATGACCACCACGTGGCACCCCTATGTGCCCCTTTTCAAAGAGACCCCGTGGGTCTGTAGAACGGCGGATTCGACCAATCAGAGGTGACACGTCAGCATTCAAGGCAAACATTTAATCAATCAAAAGCAGTTTAAAACGGATTTTAACTAAGCGACGGACTTCACCAACTACAATAATGAGACGAACAGGTTCAACAACAAATCCAGTCCGAGGCCATGCCTCATAACTGCTGATGTAAGTTCTTGGCAACAATCTTAGTACAAGCCATGAATCATAATCATCTGACAAGGGTCAAATATCAGCGGCAGACTTAGGGTTTGACATTAATGTTCAGAGGCAAAATTCCTCTATAAAAACTAGCTCAAAGCATTTAAAAAAAAAAAGGACCACAAAGCATTTTGTAAACACAACGAAGTGCTGTTCATTTACGACCTGATTGCATCAGTCGATTTTACCTTCCTCACACCCAGAATCTCTTACGAAAGAGAGGTTGGTGGGTTGCTTTCAGAGGGTGAATCCGAACCTTCATACCCGATAGCAGACAGTATTCTACTAATTCGACGACAACACTCATTATAAAAGATTATGGGCCCTTCCTTATTGGATTGGTGCCAAAGTCAATTTTTGACGGGGCGGCCTGCTTGGGTACCCCATGCACATTTTTAGTTAATGTAATATATGCTATTCTTTTTGATATATCCTGCAAAATTAACAAGCATTTAAACAGCTTATGTTTTATGTCTATGTTATACTGTATGCTGTTATGTATTTCACAATATGGATTTCAAAAAATGTATATCATGTATTGTCATGCTTATATAGCTTATCGAATATAAATCGTCGTGATATTGCTGCTTTAGTTCATTTTGCATTTAATCACGTGACTTAAATATTATCTTACATTAAGTTTTTCGAATGTTTACTTGGGTAAGCCTGAGTCGTTTTATTCACGTATCCGATCCATCTTTGCATGTATTTCTCATTGATTTTAAAAGTCAAAAGTTTTGTCTTCTTATTACAGGTGCTACTAACATCTTTCTTGTGTCTCTGAACGCAGGATAAGCAGCAGCTAGCAAGGACTTATTAACACCAGCGACGGTAGTACGTTTGCCTGCCCACTTTGCATGTGGGCATGTGGAAAGAAGATCAATGTGCATAACTGTAATAGAAGTCCACTTAACGTTCCTAACCCCTAAAAAGGGAGGAGATGTCCATGTAATCGAAGATAAGAAATTTGAATAAAGAGGGCTGTGTTTTAATACGTCTTTCTTTTATTTATCTCTTTTCTTTGTTTCATGCATAGTGTTTATTTTATTTTTGAAATCTCCTCGGCCGAAGTGTCGCGATATCACGACTTCGCGATATCGCGACACTTCGGAAACAAACACTTAACTAGTCAGAGGCGGACTTGGACGTGGCCGCCACATCCAAGGAATGACCGCCATGTGGCACCCCTACGTGCCCATTTTCAAAGAGACCCTGTGGGTCTATAGAATGGTGGATTCGACCAATCAGAGGCGACACGTCAGCATTCAAGGCAGACATTTAATTAGTCAAAAGCAATTTAAAGCGGATTTTAACTAAGCGACGGACTTCACCAACTGCAATAATGAGACGAACAGGTTCAACAACAAATCCAGTCCGAGGCCATGCCTCATAACTGCTGATGTAAGTTCTCGACGACAATCTCAGTACGAGCCATGACTCATAATCATCTGACAAGGGTCAAATCTCAGCGACAGACTTAGGGTTTGACATTAATGTTCAGAGGCAAAATTCCTCTATAAAAACTAGCTCAAAGCATTTAAAAAAAAAAAAAGGACCACGAAGCATTTTGCAAACACAACAAAGTGTTGTTCATTTATGACCCGATTGCATCAGTCGATTTTACCTTCCTCACACCCAGAATATCTTACGAAAGAGAGGTTGGTGGGTTGTTTTCAGAGGGTGAAGCCGAACCTTCATACCTGACAGTAGACACAATATTCTACCAATTCGATGGCAAAACTCAATATAAATGATTATGGGCCCTTCCTTATTGGATTGGCGCCAAAGTCGATTTTTTACGGGGCGGCCCGCTTGGGTACCCCATGCACATTTTTAGTTAATGTAATATGCTGTTCTTTTTGATATATCCTGCAAAATTAACAAGCATTTAAACAACTTATGTTTTACGTCTATGTTATACTGTATGCTGTTATGTATTTCACAATATGGATTTCAGAAAATGTATATCACGTATTGTCATGCTTATATAGCTTATCGAATATAAATCATCGTGATATTGCTGCTTTAGTTCATTTTGCATTTAATCACATGACTTAAATATTATCTTACATTAAGTTTTTCGAATGTTTACTTGGGTAAGCCTGAGTCGTTTTATTCACGTATCCGATCCATCTTTGCATGTATTTGTCATTGATTTTAAAAGTCAAAATTTCTGTCTTCTTATTACAGGTGCTACTAACATCTTTCTTGTGTCTCTGAATGCAAGATAAGCAACAGCTAGCAAGGACTTATTAACACCAGCGGTGGCAGTACGTTTGCCCGCCCACTTTGCATGTGGGCATGCGGAAAGAAGATCAATGTGCATAACTGTAACAAAAGTCCACTTAACGTTCCTAACCCCTAAAAAGGGAGGATACATCCATGTAACCGAAGATAAGAAATTTGAATAAAGAGGGTTGTGTTTTAATACGTCTTTCTTTTCTTTGTTTCGTGCATAGTGTTTCTTTTATTTTTGAAATCTCATTCTTTCACCATGTAAATTGTTGTGTCACTTTGTGGATGGTTTCGTGCATTGCTTTGATATTGTTTTGGATATATTGCTTTGCTGTTTTGAAGTATAAAGGAAAAAGTAAAAAGAGGTCTTATACTGTTCACCCCCCCCTCTCAGTATAAGCTTGTGTTCTTCAACAATAACAAAATCGAACTTCTTATTTTCTTACAGTAACTACTATTTATAATATTTACAGGTGAAGTTTAAAATTCAAAATTCCCCTCCCCTTGTCATATACAAAAAATGGCTTACACCTATCGGTTCCTATTGCAATAATTGAAAGATACACAAAATGCATACAAGAACAAGAAATTGACAACAAATTGACAATAAGAAATACACTTTATTCCATTACATTTGAAGCCAAAGTCAAATTACTAGTACATCCCTCTTAGGTATAATCACTTTGATACAATTGTTATAGTAGGATGTAATGTTTCCCCCTATAGGGTAGGTGTGATTTCCAAGTGCCTTTCAGGATGACACTAACTGCTCTAGGGTGTCGATGACCCTCTTCTCCATGATTAGAGATATTTGTTGCCTTGCATCCCAAAATCTATTAGTCTTGCATACAATATACAACAAGAAACATTAATAGCAAAGGAGGCCTCTCTTGATGAGGCTTTTAAAGGGTGATAGTATAAAAGATAACATGATAATCAAGAAATTAAGAAAGTGATTCAATGCATGTAAATTGATCTAAATCATGATGATATACCATTAGAAACATGAATGAAACTAAGATGAATCTATCTAAACTCCTAATAAACCAATTGAAGATATGAAAGCATGAAAAATATTTGTTATACCTACACTACAATAGGAAGGGAAATTGCAATTAACTCTTAATATATCAGTCAAATATCTCTAAAATACTGAATTAAACCTACAACATGATTAATCTACCTAGTTAGACAGACTACAAAACAAAGAACAAGGAAATCAAGGATTACCCTCCGACTGTGGGTCATTCAAGTAGTGGGCACTATTCACTATGGTTGATAGTCGTGGCTGAGACTAAAGTAAGTTTACCCTCCAAATAAAGGCTAATTCTTTGGTTCTCCTTGCAAATTTTATGGTCAATGGTCATCTCTGTGTCCTCTGATAGATTTGGGAGTTGAATTTATCAGTGAGTGCACGGATTGCATGGATTAGCATTTATTGGCTCTCCTATCCTCTTAGGATCTCCATGGCAATGTTATCTTCAATTGGGTAGCAAAAGTATTCCTATCAATGCATGTGAATGATTATGCAATTTGACAGGGCTTCACTTCTCAATTGATTATGCTTCTCTCTCTTCCCCAATTCGAAGAGGGATTATATAACAATTGCCAAGGGCTAGGGATGGATTCATGAGGAAGCCTAGATCAATATTGGGTGGTTGAGCTTGTTGGATGGAAGGATCCAAAACCTTCCTCACTCAAACCACTCCAATATGCAACCAATTAGCCATTTTAATGATTTTGGGTTGGATGAAGGTCAACTGACTTTGAGTCCTAATCGCGGGTGTCAGCAATGACTAGCACTGACTAGGCAAAGGTGCCCAAATAAGTGGTAAAAACCACTGCTATACCTTGGTGTATGTCCAAGGTCTTCCATATGGTCTTCTAGAATATCCCATATGAGTATTCGCCTCGACATGATGTGTTTTAGGTGTCTATAGATGCCCCTTTTGAGATGCGTTGTGAGATCGAACAAAGCTGAGCAAAAATAGACCTCCTAAAATGATGTTGTAGGTTGAATGATGATCATTAGTCTGATAAAAATTAGATGCCCAAGTACCATAAATAGGATGCACATCCTAGAATCATTACTTCCAACTCGGTGAAAGGCTTAATTTGAAAGGGTTTGCACTCGTCATCAGATATTCGGGTAGCTTTGGTGCTATAATAGGAATTAGACCTATAGAACCGAAATGAGGAGAGCTACATATAAACTATCATATATGCTATTTTCCCCAATATAAGGGTAAGCTTATGATAGTCTTTGGCAATGATTCATAAGATGAACGTAATTTTGACAATATCTAGGGATCTACGATCAAGGGATCTTCTGTTGACTTTGATTATGATTTGATATTATGACTACCCCCTCAAGCGACGAGTCGATGAGGGTAATGACAATACTATGAATGATCTTGAATAAAGTAAGATTTAGCATTTGAATACTTGGCAAGGCCTAATTAGCTATGATTACAACTATTAATAGTAATTGCCTATTTCTATCCCATGGAGCAGTCCAACCAAGAAGGCCTTCTTAGGGAATCAAAATAAAGACAATTCTAATTAGGTTTATGTTGAATCATATTATTGATGATAAGTTGAAAATATTATAGGAGAATTGCGATGAATATCTCGTTTCCCTAGAGTAGTTCGACCATCAAGGTCTTCTTAAGGATTTAAATGAAACATAGTAATTCCACAATGATGAATTTGCCCCAAATGTCCTTGTGGTAATTTAATTATATTTTTGGATTGCATGGAGCGCAAGTCACTACAACTGCCAAGTGTATAGGGTAAATGACTGAATACGAGGCACATTTGACTTTTGATTTATTTGATTTTTTTGTTAATTTTGAATTGAATTTGTTTTATTGGCTGGGAGGTGTGGCACTCCAAGAAAGGATTTCCATAGCAACGACCTCGGTTGAATGTACTTTATAATCTTAGCCAGTTATTTTGTTTTACCTTATGATGACATTTTCTAATGTCGTTGTGCTTTGTTTAGCTCATTCTGCATATTTTATATTTTTTGTAGCAATTCTAGTCTAGTGAAAATTTTTAATTTGACCTTTTAAGGCTCTACATGGTGGGAATTTTGTGCATTTATTACAATTTGTTGATTGCATCTATCAAAAGTAGCGGGAAAGTCCAATTTTGTTGACCATGGCTCAGAGCTACGGTCATAAAACCCTAATTTGGGGACCACGGTTATCAAGCGCGGTCCGAAGTGAATTCAAAAAATATATAAGGTTTTGACATTTGAAGAATTTCATTATTTACCTGATATTGACAATAAAAACTGAGAGCTCTGAGAGGTAAACAATAAAATCTGACACAGAATGCTACTGTAAACTCGACTTGCTCGCTCTACACCCACCCAGATGGTAGACCAGTCAGAGGCTTTGACCAGTGGAGGGGCCAGTGTCGCTAAGGTATCTCAAAAATCGAGACCACACACCTAATTACTGGATTAAAATTAACCACACTAAAAAATCGGTTAACAAGCCACACTAAAATACCGATAAAAAACCTCACACTAGTTAGGTTTAGCATAGGTTAGGTTAAAGGGGAGGGTTTTAATTTTTAGGGCTTGTTTGGGGGAGGACATGACCCTGAAAAGGTCATGCTCCTTAGCTACGGGTGGCAAACGTGGTTCCCAATTGGTAGATTGGGGATCGTGGTTGTCATCCGTGACAGGATTTAAATCCCAATGATCAATTTTTTTACCGTTGCGTTGATCGCGGTTTTGACCCGCGGTGTGCAAACTTTTGAAAAGAAATTCAATTTTTTGAATTTTTTTGTGATTTTTTGGCAATTAATGCCATTTAATACATTTTTAAGTGCTTTTTTTATTTTTTTGAATTTTTTTATCATGTGTGTGCATGTTTTTGCTTTTTTATAATCTTTTCTAATTTTTTTGTCATTTTTAATTTATTTTTAATTGTTTTACTTATTTTTATTTGATTGCTTTTACTCAGGCCCCAACGAACTGAGCGAGGAAGACCGATCTCCTTCGCAACCTACGCTGCACTCTTACTGATGTGAAGCAGAGTTGGTTCACTACAATGGGGTTTGGGTATTTTAGATCTCCCCACCATCAGAGTTGATCAACCCTACCTGACTGCCATGGCTCGTCGCTGGGATATGCGGACCAACACATTTCACCTATCGATGGGTGAAATGATAGTGACTCTGGAGGATGTCTACCGCATCTTCCACCTACTTATTGATGGCAAGGCCATCACCTCCTATCCTACCATGATGATGAAGGATGTATTTGGTGCTATCTTTGGCCAGTGGACCTGCGATGCGTAGGGTCCCATCGACCATGGAGGCATCCATGTTTAGGAGTGGTTCCATGCCAATTTCTTTTCACAGTAGGAGGCTATGTTTATACATCTTATCATCCAGTAAGTCCTCCCAAACTCATCAGGTGTAAGGTCCCCATGGAACCTCCTGGCCAAGACCAAGGAGGTTATTATTAGCTCGATCGTGCAGTCTCTCATCCTAGTGTGGGGGAGCACTCTTCTTACACAACTCTACCACGAGTTATATTAGATCATGCATTACAGTAAAGTGGGCATAGGCTACAATCTACTTCTATAGATTTTGGGTTGGCAACACATTCTGATAGAGCATCACGTCGACTTACCCCTAGAGATAATTGCCATCCCTGAGGATCATCAATGCTATGCAGCTTACTGTCCCTAGGAGCAGGAGGGATTTAGGAGTAGGTCTCATGTAGGAGACCTAGACCATTACATCGGTCAATTTGCATAGCTCTAACCTTAGCAGATACGATGGTGACCATACATGGATTGTTCATCCTGAACAGAGGTAAATAGATACATGCATCGGGCATGCTAAGACAGGTGGGTTATCAGCCAAATGACCAAAATATGTGAGTACAAGAACTACTTTCATGTACAGAGGTAGTTTGGGATCCAGTAGGATGTCCCAGAGGTACCAACGATCTATAGACGCCTAGTTCTAAAGAGGGCCCTGACCTGGTCCCAGGTGACTCCACTGGGGGATGTTGATGATGACTACCAAGAGTTGGACCTAGTGGACGCAGGCATGATTGTTGACTATGATAGATGGTGGACTGACTTCCAGTGGCATGGAGAGGGTCCTCTAGGCCGATCGATAGATGGTTTTTTAGTATATGACGCAGAGGGAATACAGGTAGATCCTCATGGATGCTAGACCCACTAGAGGACAAAGGTGCATGGGATGTAGGGACCGTAGTAGAGGAGGGCCCATATGTAGAGGTAGAGAAGGAGGTCTCCAAGGAGGGTGAGGTAGATCTAGATAGGGAGGTAGGGTAGCTGAGGGCACATATTGTTGGCCTCCAGAGCTAGGTTGGGAGACTCTACACTCAGCTCCTACATAGGGACACTTCTATCACCACTTTAGATGTGAATCTATCTCACATCCAGAGCTAGTTGTATGACTATGAGGGGGAGAGGGCCACTCTACAGATGAGGATTAGCATAGTAGAGGCAGAAATATAATTGCTCATAGGGTAGCACATTCTTTTGCACTCCTAGGTTGATGCTTCTATAATTCTACTTATTACATACCAGGCTGGGGGATCAGCTCCCCCATATTTGTAGGTTGCTTTAGCACCCCCAGCTATTCCAATAGTACCAGCAGTGTAGGGAGCATCAGGCTTAGATCAGTGGGTCGATATCAGGAGGCTTTAGGCTCTGGTTGAGCAGCATATTGAAGAGGCCTCACTTAACTGTGCTTACATTACCACCTTGAGAGGGTTTATTGGACTTCTTGGGGGCAAGATTCTAGAGATGCCCATAGCTACAGGGTCTTAGAGGACTCACACTCGGGATACATGATAGTCTTTAGCTAGCTCGAGTCACAGGACTCGCATGTCTGATAGATATTCTAGTTCTAGCTCACGGAGGACCCACCGGGAGGGTGGAGGCAATGGTGACACCTCACATACTGGGGGCGCATGCCTTGGCTAGTACAAATTTATAGATATCATTGTACTATTTTTGAGTGTAAGGTCGAGGACCTACACATATGTAGCCTACGGGTATTTTTGACCATGCCAATGTACTACACATTATTTATTTTTGGTACACACACACACACACACACACACACACACACACACACACACACACACACATATATATATATATATATATCTGACATTTGAGACTCATTATATATGTAGATTTTATTATGATTTTTTATTTTTTATGTTTTATGTTATGCACATGGATGCACTGCTTATATTGATTAAATGCTATATGATGTGATGTATGGATGACATGCACTAGCTAGATATGAGATAGATGATTAGATGCTATGAGATATATGCGTATATGGACTACTTATGATGGATGCATATGGATGTGATGTTTATGTTAAATGCATGTATAATTTACTTTACTTATATGCTTTTAATTTATTCTGCTATGACATATTCTATGCCATGATTGTATTGCATATATTTCTTTGTTTCTTTGATAATGTGTTTGTAAAATGGACATGTATGCTTTAATCACTTAAAACATAATGTATGCAATATGGGTTTTAATCACTCTAATGGATGAAACCACAAAATGTATAACAATTATGGATTGTAGTTGCTTTATATTTTTGTGAAATATAGTACACTCATATATGAGATGCAATGATGTATGTTTTCTATTCATAAGTTTTTTAAAATTAAAATAACATAGATAACACAGTTAGTGGCCATCTAAACATCATTTCTGACATCCATCTAGTATCTAACATATATTACAAATAATTCTAATAAACAAACTCTCATAAAATAAATTGATGTTTTAATGATTGCATTAAAAATTGGTTGTTGTTATTTGAGAACTTTTGAGGTTTTCCATGAGACCCAAACACCCTAGTTGACTTATCAAGATTTGTATACTAACCATACAAGACTTCTAAAGCATAAGGCTTTTGTTAGGATAGGCCCTAACTATTCATTATCCCTGTGTGTGCAAATGAGTATATTAAGATAAGGCATAAGCATATCCCAATGTCAAGCGGGATTCTTTTAGCCCATTGCTAATATTGGGGGTTCGTAATGTTTATCCAATCCTAGGTTTAGATTTTAGATAAACTAGACCACTAGGTGACACATGACACTTGAAGCTAGATCTTCCACATTTAAATATTAATCTGCACAAAAGTAGGATGTTATTGTATCAGACATATCGTCATGTGTAAGGTACAATAATGCTAAAAATTCCATTGATTCAAGTTCACTCCCTTATTTTATTTCATTTTTTGAGATACTTGCTCATATATAGTGACACAAATCACTGTTTATTTTATACTATAGTGACAAGAATCACTTTTTTTTTTGTACTTTTTTCTTTTTCTTTTTCATTTGAGCAAGGGATTTGATACTGATTTTTTTTTTTTTGTACAACTTGATCTTTATTTGATCTAAATTTTTGGGATTTACATTTTATAATTTGATAATTTTCTTAAGAAACTTCTTTTGAGGATTTTTCTTTGGGGAATTATTTTTGGGATATCGATTTAGGATATCGATCTTATGATATCAATATGGGATATCAGTCTAGGATGTCGATCTACAATATCGATCTAGGGTAGCAATCTAGAGGATTGATCTAGGATATTGCTCATTTTAACATAAGCAAGGGATTATAGGTAGGGAATAAACCTATTCTTTTGCTAATTGCCAACATTTCTCGTACCGTCTGCACAGGGGGATAATCAAGAACAAACTTTTCCCCTCAGGATTCCTAGTATTGCTTTGTAGCTTTCTTCTTCCATTAGTCCTTATTAGGATTGTTTAATTTGTTGATTAGTGATAGAATTATGATATGCTAAGGGCTATACACACTAGACCTCGTCTACAAAAGCAAAGCAAGCTTTCTATCAACTCTTCATAAGACCTCTAGGTATGGTTGAATGACCGAAAAACCCTAGTATATTCTTCATAGCAACAATTGGGGTTGTGTTAAAAAACACAATTACTCATAAGGGTGATAAATGGATGAAAAATATATTGCATAGATGCATTATTGAAACACAAACATGGTGTCATTTGTAATATTGTAAACACAATCTATTCCAATGCAAGTGCAATGGATGAATATGCCTAATGCAATGCAAAGATGAAATGCATGCGGTGAATGAAATGCATGATGCAAAATGCAATGCCGTGATACAAAATGAAATGCAAATGTTTTTTTTATATTTGATGCTTTCACAATTTTTTTATGGATTTTAACATTTTGACCAAGGGATTTTTGAAAACCATTGGAGCCTTTTGGGATTGACCAAGCAGTTTTGAGAAACCCTTGGAGCCTTTTGGGATTGACCAAGTGGTTTTGAGAAATCCTTAGAGCATTTTGGGATTGACCAAGCGGTTTTGAGAAACCCTTGGAGCCTTTTGGGATTGACCAAGTGGTTTTGAGAAACCCTTGGAGCCTTTTGGGATTAACCAAGTGGTTTTGAGAAACCCTTGGAGCCTTTTCTGAATGACCAAAGGGATTACAGATGCCTTTGGAGCCTTTTTTGAATGACCAAAGGGCTTATAGATGCCTTTGGAGCATTTTATGAATGACCAAAGGGCTTACAGATGTCTTTGGAGCTTTTTTTGGATTTAGGTATAAAACACTTTAAGATGAAGGATATTGAGAGGTTCAGGCTCTTCAAATCCTTCAATCGATGTCAAGCGATATGTCCCAGGTCCAATCTTATCTGAGATCATATAAGGACCTAACCAGTTAGCCACGAATTTGTCTCACATTTTTGGCGGTAAATTTGAATTATGTTGGTTCTCTTTCAGCACAAGATCACCAACCTCAAAGTCTCTTAGATGGACTTTGCTATTGTAAGCTCATTTTAAGCACTCTTGATAAATGCAGAGATGCTCAAGGGTATTCATACAACGTTCATCAAGTAGCATAAATTGATATAGGTGACCTTGTCGCACGGTGTCATCATCAATGAAATATTTCAATGCGATGCACAACATTGGAATCTCCAACTCTAAGGGCATAATGGCATCAACACCATATACCAGTGAAAACGGAGTTATCCCAATGGGTGTCTGAATACTATTCCTATAGGTAGGGAATAAACCTATTCTTTTGCTAATTTCCAACATTTCTCGTACCGTTTGCATAGGGGGATAATCAAGAACAAAATTTTCCCCTCAGGATTCCTAGTATTGCTTTGTAGCTTTCTTCTTCCATTAGTCCTTATTAGGATTGTTTAATTTGTTGATTAGTGATAGAATTATGATATGCTAAGGGCTATACACACTAGACCTCATCTACAAAAGCAAAGCGATCTTTCTATCAACTCTTCATAAGACCTCTAGGTATGGTTGAATGACCGAAAAACCCTAGTATATTCTTCATAGCAACAATTGGGGTTGTGTTAAAAAACACAATTACTCATAAGGGTGATAAATGGATGAAAAATATATTGCATAGATGCATTATTGAAACACAAACATGGTGTCATTTGTAATATTGTAAACACAATCTATTCCAATGCAAGTGCAATGGATGAATATGCCTAATGCAATGCAAAGATGAAATGCATGCGGTGAATGAAATGCATGATGCAAAATGCAATGCAGTGATACAAAATGAAATGCAAATGTTTTTTTTATATTTGATGCTTTCACAATTTTTTTATGGATTTTAACATTTTGACCAAGGGATTTTTGAAAACCATTGGAGCCTTTTGGGATTGACCAAGCAGTTTTGAGAAACCCTTGGAGCCTTTTGGGATTGACCAAGTGGTTTTGAGAAACCCTTGGAGCATTTTGGGATTGACCAAGCGGTTTTGAGAAACCCTTGGAGCCTTTTGGGATTGACCAAGTGGTTTTGAGAAACCCTTGGAGCCTTTTGGGATTGACCAAGTGGTTTTGAGAAACCCTTGGAGCCTTTTCTGAATGACCAAAGGGCTTACAGATGCCTTTGGAGCCTTTTTTGAATGACCAAAGGGCTTATAGATGCCTTTGGAGCCTTTTATGAATGACCAAAGGGCTTACAGATGCCTTTGGAGCTTTTTTTGGATTTAGGTATAAAACACTTTAAGATGAAGGATATTGAGAGGTTCAGGCTCTTCAAATCCTTCAATCGATGTCAAGCGATATGTCCCAGGTCCAATCTTATCTGAGATCATATAAGGACCTAACCAGTTAGCCACGAATTTGTCTCACATTTTTGGTGGTAAATTTGAATTATGTTGGTTCTCTTTCAGCACAAGATCACCAACCTCAAAGTCTCTTAGATGGACTTTGCTATTGTAAGCTCATTTTAAGCACTCTTGATAAATGCATAGGTGCTCAAGGGTATTCATACAACGTTCATCAAGTAGCATCAATTGATATAGGTGACCTTGTCGCACGGTGTCATCATCAATGAAATATTTCAATGCGATGCACAACATTGGAATCTCCAACTCTAAGGGCATAATGGCCTCAACACCATATACCAGTGAAAACGGAGTTATCCCAATGGGTGTCTGAATACTATTCCTATAAGCCCATAATGCAAGGGGCAAATGGATGTGCCAATATTTATGGTGTTCTTGTACCATATTTTTCAAGATGGAAACCACTATCTTATTTGAAGCTTCAACTTGCTTGTTTGCCTATGGATAATATGGAGTTGCAAAATTGTGTTTGATTCTATACTTATATGTCAAAGCTCTCACAGTTTTGTACTTAAATGATGTTCCATTATCCAAAACTATATTGGATGGTATCCCAAAATGACTTATGATATTGGTCAGTATAAACTCAGTAATACGTACTCTAGTTGTCATTGTTAAGGGAATGGATTCCACCCATTTAGTAAAATACTCAGTAGCCATGATAATAAAAGTATGTCGACCCGTGATGAGGATTGATGTTAGATTTTTCATATGACCCCTCTAGTAGTTCCTAGCTAGGTTTGCATAGTTTATTTCTTGCAAATTAATAATTGTAAGTGAGTCTCCTTCTCACATGCACTTGTGGGCACTTCTAGTTGTCATTTAGAGTGTTAGTTAGTAAGTGTGAACTCAAAGTAGGAAGTGTGTACTTCAAGATAGGTAAAATGGATCTTCTAGTTAGCAATATTCCTTTCTCTTAACTTAGAAGTTTACGTGCATTCTCCTTTGCACTTTTGTAGCTTATGGTTAAGCATATTGGATCAAATCCATGATTTGATGGGTTTGGTTATGTATTTTGAGCCATTAGTGCCTATATATTGAATTGTAAATAATAGAACACTTAGTTGGATTTTCAATCCTTTTTCATTGGTATCAGAGCCTAGTTCATGTTTGCACTAGGGCTTGTGAGGTGAGAGGATAGGAGATAATTTTGTTATGAGAAATTCTTTCTCATTGAGGACTCGGTTTAAGCTCAAGGGAAGCTTGAAAACCATTCGGAGAACGAAGTTCCTTCGATGACAAACTCCTTGTTCCAACTTTTTGCTTATGCTCAAGAGGTATAGGAAAAGTTTGTCTTAGATTTATTCTTATTGTGATCCTTGGAAGGGATTGGATCGTAGCTACGGTCCAATTAGGATTAGGGAGCCATTTAACCTTACTGCCCCCCCTAATTTTCGAGTACAGAAGAGCTCCAGGAGGTCATCAAAACCAGGTCATGTGTTGACTTGGGTCTGGTTGCCTTTCAAATGCTAGTCGTGTGTCGACTGGATCTTGAAAGGAGAGCTACTGTAGATATCTGGTTGCTCTTATTTTAGCAATTTAAGATTTTCAAGTTTTGGAATTAACCCTCCTGGTTAATTTTTAAATTTTTCCAGTTTGTATTAGAAAAGCTTCAATTTTTATTAATATATTATCTTTTTAATATATTAATTTAAACTATTGTAAAAAAAAAATATATATATATATATATATATATATATATATTGCAAATTTATTTTTATTTTTTAGGCAGCCCTTCGACTGTGCCTTTTTGGCTACCGCACCAGCATCGAGGGTGCTTGGTCGGCAGCCGCGGGCTGGTCGAGCACGTCAGACAATCCTGACGCACTCGGCTCGCTGTTTGTGAACTGACAGCCTGACATTCTGTCAGTCGACATTGCCTGCAATGCAGGCCATGGCAACATCGCCCGATGCTAAGCCGGTGGAAGACTGCACTGCCTGCCAACCTGACAGCCTGACAACTCATCAAGCATCGACATCGATGTAGCAGGCTCAGCCATCGTAGCGCCTGACAGTATTGTTAGGCGTCTGTAGGCTTTGCTGCCTGTGATGCAGTGTCTGACAAAACTGTCAGATGTCTGTAGGGCCTGCTGCCCATAGAGCCGCCATGGCAGTGCTTGATAGTTCTTTCAGGCATCTGTCGGGCCTACGGCCGATAGCACTAGGGCCTGCAGCAATCTGGCCAGGGGCAGCTACGACTGTCCAACTGTGGGCTTCTGCGCTTTGGTGCACAAAAGTTGTGCACAAAAATTAGTGTACGGAAGATCAAGGCAGAATTTTGCATGATTTGTGCCACATAATTGGAATTTTGCTGATTTGTGCCATTGTACTTTTTTTGCACTATAACTGGAATTTTGCTGATGGTTTATGTGCTCGAGAAGCATGCAACAGGAGTTTTTGTGAAGTCTACCTTGGGAAGTGTGCCACAGTAGCAGCAGAATTTCATGCACTGAAATTAAGTTGGAGTGCACTGTAAGTCATCTTGAAGGGTAATTTATTGTAAAATTTTAATTTTTACTATTTAAGGTTGCATGTTAAAATTTTGTTTTTATTAATTTAATTTTTAATAACTTGATTAAATTCATTAATCTGTGATTAATTGAAATTTAATTTTTAATTAAGTTATTTTTAAATTAATAAATTCTAAATTGCACCTTAGGTTAGTTTAAAATTTCAAAAATTTTGAGCCTTAGGAGTAAATTTTCCAATTCAGAAGCACTCCATTGTAACAAGGAAAATTTCCATTTTTCTTTCCTTGATTTAGTGTTTTCTCATTTTTACTCCTGGCTTATACCCGGGTTCACATGGCTTCTGACTTGGCTGCCCAAGTGGCAGAACTTGCCCATGTTGTAAATGCTTTAGCAGATAAAGCTAATGACACTACCATGGCAGAAGTCCTTGGCAATCTTGCCATAAAGGTAAATGACATTTCTGTGCATAATGCTTCAACTTCTGCTGATGATTCTCGTCTGAGAGTTCGTTGTGAAGTTCCATTTTATGATGGATTCAGGAACCCTGATGTTTTGAATAGTTGGATTCTTGACATGAGTTCTTGGTTTTCTTACTCTCAACTTTCAGATGACGATGTAGTGCCTTATGCTAAGCTAAAATTTTTTTGGTTTATCCAAAGTACTTGTTGAATGAAAAATAGGACAGGATGCACTCACTTCATGGGATGAGCTTATACATTATCTTAAGACCAATTTTTATCCTTCAAATTATTCTAGGGAATTGGTTATTAAATGGTTTCGTTTTTGACAAGGTACTAATATGTCTGTACAAGAATATATTTTTGAGTTTAATAGGTTCAGGATACTTGTGAATGTGGAGGATGATGTTCCAGCTTTGATTCTCAAATTTCAAAGTGGCTTGTTAGAGCATTTGTACAGGGAACTAATGTTTGTTTCTATGGAAACGTTGGATTCGATTTTCAACCAGGCGCAACTTGTAGAGGACAATTTTAAGGTGCATTTGTAGGCATTCCGCGCACCTGTTACTCAAGTGGTTGCAAACTCATCAAAAGGGAATAATTCTTTCTCACAAAAGAAGAATTTTGCTCAAAAGAAGAATGTTTCTTCTCCATCTCCTTCTTCTCCTTCCCCTTTCGCTTCTACTCCTTCTTCTTCTTCTTCTTCTAAACCTTCTTCTTCTTTTTCTTCTTCTAAAATTTTTTGCAATTATTGTAAGAAGAAAGGCCATGAGAAAGCTGATTGCTTTAAGCTTAAAAAGAAGAGTTTAGTAATTACTACTCAAGAGGAGGATGCTCCCAAAGGTCCCCTTGAGTCTGTAGGAGAGAGTAGAGTATACATGGAATTACGAGGTAAGCTTAATGAAGTTACCTTGGTAAATGTAAGTTCATCAGAAGGAGCTTGTGATGCTTTGTTCATCACTCAAGCCCATTTGCTTCATAATTTTGCAACTGATTGTATAGTGGATAATGGCTTCCAGAAAAATCTAATTGCGAGGTCCATTGTCGAGCGTTTGAAGTTACCTATGGAGCCTCATCCTCAACCTTATTCTTTGGGTTGGAAGGATAGTGGAAGAGGCTCAGAAATCACTCACACTTGCACATTAAAATTTGCACTTGGCCCACATTTCATAGATCAAGTCACTTGTGATGTGACTCCTATGGATTGTTGTGGGATTTTGCTTGGACAACATTTTCAGTATGATAGGAGAGCTGTTTATGATGCTTTCAAAAGATCCTACACACTTCAAAAATATGGTAAGGTCTTTCCCATTAAAAGCACCAACACTCCTAACATCATTCTAAGTTCCAAGCAAACGAAAAGAGTAATTAAAAAAGGTGGTGATGTTGCTCTAATTTTCATTCGCTCTCAAAACACTTCTACATCCACATCCATTACAAAGCAACACTCTTCAATGGATAAAATATTGCAAAGTTATTCACACATATTTCAGGAGCCAAAGTCTCTTCCTCCAATTCGCACAATTAATCATAGCATTGAAATCATTCTTGGTTCTTCACTACCTAATGCACCCATGTATAGACAATCTATTTTGCAAAATGAAGAAATAAAAAGGCAAATAGAAGATTTGTTGTCTAAGGGTTTCATTAAGGAAAGTACTTCTGCTTGTGCCTCACCTATTTTGTTGGTTCTTAAAAAATATGGCACTTGGAGATTGTGTATTGATTTTCGTGCTTTGAACAGAATTTTTGTAAAGAATAGATATCCATTACCACGCATTGATGATTTATTAGATCATCTTCAAGGAGCTAAGTTCTTTTCAAAAATAGATCTCAAAAGTGGATATCATCAAGTGCGTATCCAAGCTAAGGATACATGGAAGATAGATTTTAAGACGAAGATGGGCCTCTTTGAATGGTTGGTCATACCCTTCGATCTTACTAATGCTCCTGCAACCTTCATGAGGTTGATGAATGATGTATTTCATGATGTACTTGAAAAATTTGTAATAATATATCTTGATGATATTTTGATTTTATCAAAAACTTGGGAGGAACACCTTAGGCATATCCAGCAAACCCTTGATCTTCTTGCGAAGAATCAATTATATGCCAATTCTTCCAAGTGTTCTTTTGGCAATACTTCAGTTTCTTACCTTGGCTATGTGATTAGTGAAAGTGGAATTCAGGTAGATCCCATAAAAGTTGATGTTTTACTTAAGTGGTCCCCTCCTACAACTCTCATTGAGTTAAGGAGTTTTCTAGGACTTGCAAATTTTTATCGCAAGTTCATTCCTCAATATTCCACCCTTGCAGCTCCATTGCATTATCTCACTAAGTCCAAAATTCCATTTCATTGGGGGAAAAGCCAAGAAGTTGCCTTTGAGAAACTCAAAAAGAAACTTTGTACAGCACCTGTGTTAACTTTAATCGACCTCTCTCAACATTTTGAGATTGAAACGGATGCCTCTAAAGTTGCCTGAGGAGCTGTGCTAAAACAAAATGGTCATCCAGTTGCTTATCATTCATAAACTTTTTCTGCTGCTAAGTTGAACTATTCTACATATGACAAGGAGTTGTATGCATTAGTTCAAGCTATTAAGTATTGGAGACATTATATTTTGGAAAAAGATACAGTAGTACACACTGATCATATGCCTCTAAAGTTTTTACAATCTCAAAGTAAAATTGAATAATCAAGACATATGAAGTGGGCCTCTTACCTCCAACAATTTCACTTGGTGATCAAGTACAAAAAAGGGAAGAGTAATACTGTTGCTAATTGTTTGAGTAGGCCTCCAGCCGCTCTTGCCTTAATAGTTATGTCCACTTCACACTTGGGATTTCAGACTTGGCCTAATCAGTATTCACAGGATCCTGATTTTGGAAAAATATTTGAGCAAGTGAGTAAGCCTTCTTCTTCCAATTTGCGTCCTTTCCAATATTTCTACATCAAAGAAGGACTTCTTTACAAATTGGACAAGGTTTGTGTTCCTTGTGAGCCTAGAGTGTCACTTCTTAAGGAATCTCATTCTACACTTTATGGTGGTCACTTTGGGAAGCATAAAACACTTCATCATTTGCAAAGATTTTTCTATTGGCCTAAAATGCAGAGGGATGTGTTGAGATTTCTCAAACAGTGTGTAGTTTGTTGTCGCTCAAAACCAGCTAATAGGAAGTTTGGCTTAGGCATGCCTTTGCCCATTCCTTCTCGTCCTTGGGAAAGCATTTCCATGGATTTGGTTAGTGGTTTTCCTATGACAGTGCGCCAACATGATTGTGTGTTCGTGGTGGTTGACAACTTCAGTAAAATGGATAAGTTTATTCCATGCCGCAAGACAAGTTCTGCATCAGACTTAGCCCAATTTTTCTTTGACAGCATTTGGTGTTCCTTTGGTCTACCTACCAGCATTATCTCGGATCATGATTCACGCTTTGTGGGTCACTTTTGGCATTCTTTGTGGAATATTTTGGGAGTTTCCCTTAACTTTTCCATCGCCTATCATCCGCAGTCCGATGGGCAGACTAAAGTGGTAAACCATACACTTGTGCAAAGTTTACGAATCTATCATCACGCTTCACCAGCAAAGTGGGACTTGAGTCTCACTCATATTGAACATGCCTACAATAGGGCCCTACATTCTTCTACAAGTCATTCACCCTTTGAGGTTTGTATGGGATTTCAGCCCTTGGCACCTTATGAGTTACCTTTGTCTTTTCCTTCTCCTGTCACTTCACATCTTCAGAAGGAGCAAGACAAGGCACACTCATTTATTCAACACTTACACAATATTTAATCAAAGGTGGTTGAGATTTTGCAAAAGACACAGCAGCAGCAGAAAAAGGCCATGGATTGACATCGAATTCCTCATCCATTTCAGGTTGGTGACAAAGTTTGGTTACATCTTGACAAGCGATGTTTTACTGATAAGACTCATAGCAAAATAAAACCAATTCACTATGGGCCTTATACTATTCTTCAGCAGGTGTCTGAGAATGCTTTCTGCCTTGATCTTCCCGCATACTTGGGAATTCATGACGTCGTCAATGTAGATATTTTGAAGTTGTACTTTGACTCTATATTGGATACTACACCAGCTATCAGTCATCCTATGGACGTGGTTCCTGATGCTCAGTTACCATTGGATGCAGATCAGATCTATGACACAAAGACTCGACAGACTTGCCAGGGGTCTACCACCTCATATCTTGTGGCTCGACGAGGACAGCTGCCGCATCAGGCTCGTTGGATTTCTTTTCATCAGATGTCCTATGACTTTCCTATTCTTTTGAAAGCATTGGAGTCCAATGCTTCTATTTTGGGGAGGCATGATGAATATTGATGTTAGATCTTTCATATGACCCCTCTAGTAGTTCCTAGCTAGGTTTGCATAGTTTATTTCTTGCAAATTAATAATTGTAAGTGAGTCTCCTTCTCACATGCACTTGTGGGCACTTCTAGTTGTCATTTAGAGTGTTAGTTAGTAAGTGTGAACTCAAAGTAGGAAGTGTGTACTTCAAGATAGGTAAAATGGATCTTCTAGTTAGCAATATTCCTTTCTCTTAACTTAGAAGTTTACGTGCATTCTCCTTTTCACTTTTGTAGATTATGGTTAAGCATATTGGGTCAAATCCATGATTTTATGGGTTTGGTTATGTATTTTGGGCCATTAGTGCCTATATATTGAATTGTAAATAATAGAACACTTAGTTGTATTTTCAATCCTTTTCAACTGATTACAGAGGAGAGATCTTACCAATGATATCAAGTCCCAACGGATCAAATGACCAAGCCACTTGAATGGGCTGTAATGTCTATGATGGCAGGTGCATAAGATTAGCATGATGTTGACATTTAACATATTTCCTAACATACACATTGCAATCCTTCTCCATAGTGGGCCAATAATAACCCATGCGAAGGATGCACTTGACGATAGCCATACCGTTGAAATGGCCATCGCACGTACCGTCGTGAGCTTGCAAAATTTTCCAAGATGACTCTTGGAGCTCAAGACAATGAAGAACTCCATCGTAGCTTCTATGATATAGGATATGAAGAACACAAGCTTATACTAAGAGGGGGGGTGAACAGTATAAGATCACTTCTAATTTTTTCCTTTGATTCAACTTCCCCTAGCTCTGCTCTAACTAGTGATCCTCTAGAAGACCTCTGCCTCTACATCCATTAGCAAGTGGAACTCTATCCATAGAAGACACCTGTCTTCCCTGCTCTGGCTGGAGACCTCTGTCCTCAACTCTTTCACCTCCAAATCTGGTCCTCTTATCTGCACCAAACATAGTCCTTTGGTCTGGCACTAATGTCCTCAAAATTGCACCTCTGCGCAATCACAGCACTCGATCAAACATCCACTTATACACCTCTGTGTGAACACAATAGCACTGTCTTCGCACACTCTGCTCCTCGATGATCGAACTTCTCCCTGCACTCTGCTTCTGTGAAAGTCACACTTCGAATGCACACTTCGATCGATGCCGAATATCTCCAAACAACCCTCCTTTTATAGCAATACTTTTAAGATCAAAACTTTGATATTAGTCGGTTGTTATGCAAATGCAAACCCTAACTCTGTTGGCTGCATGCCCTAATTTACGTCGGCCTAGATTTAACTTTGTTGGCTCAAAGTTAACTTTGTCCTTCAACCGCCTCTAGAACTCACCTGTAGCTTCTGTCGTGAAACTACAACATGTTGTGATATCGCGACACCTTTGCATTTCGTACACCTTCTATTGCCTGTTGTCACGAAATCGTGACACTTTTCACCTTTGTCTGCCAAGACTACATTCTTGTCACAAAATCGTGACACTTCTATCTTTTGCTGACGTCATCTTCACTCCTATCGTGAAATCGTGACCCTTTGGCTTCATGGCCTTCTTCTCTGCTTACACTAGTGAAAAATGGAACATGTCATGAAATCGCAACGCTTTCGCCTTCGAGCTCTTCCTCCTTGAATTCGTCGCAAAATCGTGATGCTTTTTCTGTTGAAGACTTGCTAACTTTTCTGTTGCAAAATCATGACACTTTCTCCAACTGAATTTTGCCTTCTCAACCTATCATGAAATCGTGACACTTTTTGCATCCTTAGAACTTCTTTGTAGCCTGTCACAAAATCGTGACGCTTCTCATTTCAGAATCTTCCCTTTGTTGCATGTCATGAAATCGTGACAGTTCTCACTTCGAGCTTTTCAGCATGTCACAAAATTGTGGCAGTCCTCACCTCGACCTCTGTAGCATATCATGAAAACATGATAGTTCTTACTTGAAACTTTGCATCATGTCACGAAATCATGACAGTTCCTGAATAACTTTCTCTCTCTTCGATCTAGTTGCGAAATCGTGACAACTCACACTGTGGACTCTCTCTTCTGCATTATGTCACGAAATCGTGACACTTTCTCGTCCATACAACCTTCCTGGAAATGTGTCGCAAAATCATGACACTTTTCCTTCTCTGCATTCCTGCACTTCCCGAGTCACGAAAATGCGACATGTCGCAAAATCGTGACACTTTCCATCTTGCTCTCCTTCTCTGCCAACATGTCACGAAATCGTGACAGTTTTGCCAGCACTTTCTCTCTCCTCAAACATGTCACAAAATCATGACAGTTTTTCCAGCACTTTCTCTCTCCTCAAACATGTCGCAAAATCATGATATTTTTTCTAGCACTTTCTCTCTCCTCAAACATGTCGCAAAATCACGATAGTTTTTCCAGTCGTTTGCATACTTTTTCTTACTTGTCTTTTTCTAGATCTTTTGCAAATGGGCTACTAAGAACTTCCTGGAAACTCACTGATCATGCTCTGAATATCCTTCAACAAAACAAATTCCTTGACATCAAATCAATTTGCTTCAAGAACTTATTGACATCAATGACAACATCTACACTAGAGCAAAGGCAATGTACCCAAGGCACCCAAAATTGCCAACAATCTCCCCCTTTGTCATTGATGGCAAACCTTTACTGAAACACATCTTAGGAGCCAAAACTGAAACCAATTGATCCAACAACTGAGAATCTGCCTTTGAAGTTTTTGCTCCCCCTGACTTGAAGCTCTCTTCTTCACTCATATCTCCCCCTTACTCATATCTCTCCCCCTTTGTCATCAATGGCAAAGGGTCACCTTTGGGGCTCGGGACTAAGAATGAGCTTCTTAGCTTAGTCCCTCCCCCACCTCCTGATGAGGTGATTAAAATAGGGGTGGGAGTAAAACTCCCATTAGGCACTCATCATCATCAGTGTCTACAATTTCCTTGCCTGGCCTTTTCTTGAACTTTTTGCCCGCATTCTTGTTTTTGTCACTGTTCTTGTTCTTGTTCTCATTCTTGTTCTTATCCATTCCCTGATCCATGAACCTGTTCATACCACTTTTCCTATTCCTGTACCTTGGCATTTCAGCTCTGCACTATCTAGCTATGTGACCTGCATCGTTGCATTTATAACAAGTAGCACTATAATTTCTTTTAGACATATCTATTCTTTGAATCCATCTGTTCTGACTAACCGTGAACCTGTTATTAGTCTTGCAGACAATTGCCTTATGCCCAAACTGATTACAAGAGTAGCAATACCCTTGGAAGAAATTAGCACTTCTGAAATTGTTGTTAACCTTCTTCATTTGAGACATGCAATGTGCAGCCGTGTGACAAAACCTGTGACACGCAAAACATCTACCGTGAAATATTCTTTTAATCGACCTTTTGGGTCTTGAAAACTTCTTCTTCGCATTCAGAATTTTGTTTTCTATTTCTGCGCATTTATCACTCACGGAATCTTTCTCTGAGATACTCTCTTCATCAGAACTCTCTTCTCTTTGAAATCTCTTACTAGATTCCCCAAACTGTTCCTTGTGTGGTTTAACAAAACCAAGACCTGTTTTATCTGTTGTCTTTCTTTGTCCTTTGATGAGTGATTCAACCTTTTTGGAGCTTTCTTGAAATCTGTACAGCTTATCCTTGTACTCTTTAGTTTCCTCTTTCAAAGAAGCCATTTTCTATTCTAATTCACTACACTCAAGCACCTTAGATTCTAATTCATTCCTGAGATCTTGTGTCTTAGCCATAGAGACGTCAAGACTTTCTATAAGTTCATCTCTTTCCATACAACATTCATCTAACTTATTCTTGAGTCTAGCATTCTTCTTTCTTTCCTTTTTCAAAACACTAAGAGCATTAGTAAGTTCACTTTCAATATCCTCTATTTGATTGCATTTTCAATCATCAAGGCCTTTTTCAAATTTCTTATCACTAGAGGTGCTACCCTTTTCAAAAACCATACATGCATCTTCCTTATCATTTTCTGAAGCATCCTCATACATACTAGCAACCAATTCATTATTTGTGCAATCATCCTCAAGGTGCCCAAAATTTCCACATCTAAAACATTTCATGATAATGAATTTATGTTTCGGTTCTTCCTCATTTTCTGAAATAAACAACATCTCATTTTCATCATCACTAGAAGAAATTTCACTATCACTGCTAGAACACTTACTTGTTTTGTCTAGGTAGAAGATCTTCTTGTGCTTGTGAGAATGCCTCTTTTCGTGATTGTTGTACTCATCTTTGCTCTTCCTGTGATGCTTGTGCTTTTCAGAATCCTTGCTCTTAGAATCTTGTATATCTTCATCACTTTCATTCTTAGAAACAGTACAGTCAGTAGCGTAATGACCAAACTTTCCACAGTTGAAACATCTTATATTTTTCTTGCTTTTGTGTTTTCTAGAGAACTTGCCTTTCTTGTTGTAATATGCCTCTTCATCACTAGAAGACTCATCACTTTCTTGAATCTGTTTACCTTTGGATTTCTTGGTAGCTTTGAAAGCTGCCTCTTTCTTGACATCAGCTTTCACTTGAGTTCTCAACTCAAATGCTACAAGAATACTATGGAGCTCATCCTTTTTTAGTTTATCTAAATCTTTAGCTTCCTCAATGGCAGAAATATTTTCACTAAATCTATTAGGAAGAGATATTAAAATCTTATCACACACATCATTTTCAGCAAGTTCAAGACCTAAGTCTTTCATGGAGTTAACAACCTCATCCATACGAAGCATGTAGTCACTAATATTTTCATCATAATTCATTTTGAGTTGTTCAAACATACCTTTAAAGTGTCTCAATTTGGCCTTTCGGACATTTGCATCACCTGTATGAACCACCTGCAACTGTTTCCACATTTCACTAGCTGTCTTGTAGTGAATAACTTTGGTGAGATGTACTTTCTGTAAGCCTTTCAGGATTGCATTCATGGCTTTTGAATTGCTATGAAGCATGAGCCTATATTCTTTAGTATAATGACCATGTTCAGGAATAGTGTACTCGTCTTCAATCACTTCCCATACCTCATTAGCAAGAGCCATTAGATAGACTCTCATTCTTGCACTCCACAGACCAAAATTTGATCCATCAAGAATAGGAGCTACATTGCCACTTGAGTACTCCATTGTGTTCTTAACCAATTCTTCCTTCAAGCTGTTAAACCTTTTTGAAGGAACCCGCTCTGATACCAATTAAAGAACACAAGCTTATACTGAGAGGGGGGGTGAACAGTATAAGACCGCTTTTGATTTTTTCCTTCAATTCAACTTCCCCTAGCTCTGCTCTAACTGGTGATCTTCTAGAATACCTCTGCCTCTACAGCCCTTAGCAAATGGAACTCTATCCATAGAAGACACCTGTATTCCCTGCTCTGGCTGGAGACCTCTATCCTCAACTCTTTCACCTCCAAAGCTGGTCCTCTTATCTGCACCAAACATAGTCCTTTGGTCTGGCACTAATGTCCTCAAAATTGCACCTCTGTGCAATCATAGAACTTGATCAAACATCCACTTATACACCTCTGCATGAACACAGCAGCACTGTCTTCGCACACTCTGCTCCTTGATGATCAAACTTCTCCTCACACTCTACTTCTATGAAAGTCGCACTTCAAATGCACACTTCGATCAATGCCTAATCTCTTCAAACAGCCCTCCTTTTATAGCAATACTTTTAAGATCAAAACTTTGATCTTAGTCGGTTGTTATGCAAATGCAAACCCTAACTCTATCGGTTGCATGCCCTAATTTATGTCGGCCTAGATTTAACTTTGTTGGCTCAAAGTTAACTCTGTCCTTCAACCGCCTCTAGAACTCACCTGTAGCTTCTGTCGTGAAACTACAACATGTCGTGATATCATGACACCTTTGCCTGCCATACACCTTCTGTTGCTTACTGTCATGAAATCGTGACACTTTTCACCTTTGTCTGCCAAGACTACGTTCTTGTCATGAAATTGACACTTTTGTCTTTTGTTGACGTCATCTTCACTCCTGTTGTGAAATCATGACCCTTTTGGCTTCATGGCCTTCTTCTCTACTTGCACTAGCGAAAAATGAAACATGTCACAAAATCATGACACTTTTGCCTTCGAGCACTTCCTCCTTGAATTCGTCATGAAATCGCGATGCTTCTTCTGTTGAAGACTTGCTAACTGTTTTTGTTGCAAAATCGTGACAATTTCTCCAACTGAATGCTACCTTTTCAACCTGTCATGAAATCGTGACACTTTCTACATCCTTACAACTTCTTTGTAGCCTGTCATGAAATCACGACGCTTCTCATTTCAGACTCTTCCCTTTGTTGCATGTCGCGAAATCGTGACAGTTCTCACTTCGAGCTTTTCAGCATGTCACAAAATCGTGACAGTCCTCACCTCAACGTCTGTAGCATATCATGAAAATGTGACAGTTATTACTTGAAACTTTGCATCATGTCACAAAATCGTGACAGTTCCTGAATAACTTTCTCTCTCTTCGATCTAGTCGTGAAATCGTGACAACTCACACTGCGGACTCTCTCTTCTGCATTATGTCATGAAATCGTGACACTTTCTCGTCCGTACAACCTTCCTAGAAATGTGTCATGAAATCATGACACTTTTCCTTCTCTGCCTTCCTGCACATCCTGAGTCACAAAAATGTGACATGTCGCAAAATCGTGACACTTTCCATCTTGCTCTCCTTCTCTGCCAACATGTCGCAAAATCGTGACAGTTTTGCCAGAACTTTCTCTCTCCTCAAACATGTCACGAAATCATGACAGTTTTTCTAGCACTTTCTCTTTCCTCAAACATGTCGCGAAATCACAACAGTTTTTCCAGCACTTTCTCTCTCCTCAAACATGTCGCGAAATCGTGACAGTTTTTCCAGCCGTTTGCATACTTTTTCTTACTTGTATTTTTCTAGATCTTTTGCAAATGGGCTACTAAGAACTTCCTGTAAACTCACTGATCATGCTCTGAATATCCTTCAACAAAACAAATTTCTTGACATCAAATCAATTTGCTTCAAGAACTTCTTGACATCAATGACAACATCTACACTAAAGCAAAGGCAATGTACCCAAGGTACCCAAAATTGCCAACAGGATATCTGCTAACAAGACATACTTTGTCACTTTCTATTTAAATGTGCATTTTGTAGCATGCGACAATCCTTGAGGGATTACACCAAGTCTAAGGAAGTCATGTATCTATGACATCCAGTTATGATAAGCTTCGACTTTGATTGACAAGACAACATGTTCCCCCTATGGTTCTACATTTGCAAATGTAGACTGGGAAACAACCCTGTGGTGAATGGTAGTACCACTCCCCATCGGATCCTACGAGATCAAAGACCCCTAGGATGCTCTCTTGAGAAAGTATCTAGCTCTGTAGAACCATTCATGGTTTGGTTCTACATGAATCATGTTGATTGACTCTTTGTTATCCAATGCTTTGTGCATTGCATAGCAGAATGTGACAACGTTTTTACATGGATGGTAGTGAAATCGGTAGACGAATTTTGAGGGATTAGAGATCCCAAAGATGCCATTGTGTCTGCAAATCTATTGGATGAATGAGGGATTGCCTCGATGTCATACCATTCCAGTCGAGCTAGATAAATGTCAACAAGATCCTTGTAAGCTTTCAATACCGGACATCGACATTGAAATAATCCCTTAACTTGGTTCACAATGAGAAGGGAATCACCAAAGATATTTAGCCTTTTTATCTTCATGGCGATAGCTATTTGGAGACCCAAAATTAGGGCTTCATATTCAGCATTATTGTTAGTGCAAGGAAATTCCAACTTGAATGACAAGGGCATTGGAGCTCCTTGTGGCGTGAACAACACTATTCCTGCACCACCCCCTTGCTCACACTTCGAACCATCGAAGAACAAGGTCATATCGGCTTTGTTATCCAGTTCCTTGGGTTTGGGTGCTTTTGATAAGGCAAATACTGCATCATCAGGAAGCTCTATGGTGAGGGGCCTACTATTTTTGAGAGGCACCTCAGCCAGTTGATCTGCTATGACTTGTCCCTTAATGGACTTTTGGCTTATGAATTCCAGATCGAATTCTATCAGTAGCATGATCCACTTTGCAATACGTGTATTATGATATGTCTTGCTCATCATATACTACAAAGGATTTTGTTTGGATATGACATACGTCGTATGACTCAACATATAGTGTCACAATTTCTTTGTAGCGAACACTACTGCTAAACATAACTTTTCCACATATGCATATCCCAGCTCATAACTCACCAAGGTTCGGCTAATATAATATATGGCCTGCTCTTTGTCTTGCACATTCTTTTGGGCTAACATGGTTCCCAGTGCAAAGTCGGTTGCCGATATATAGCAAAAATGGCACATCTGGCCTTGGTGGAGCTAGCACTGGCGATGTTGCTAGGTATTGCTTAATCTCAGCAAAGGTTGCTCGATAGTCCTCATCCCAATTGAATGGGACCCCCTTGTGTAGCAGTCGATTCATGGGTCGATATTTATCCGATAATTGTGTGATAAATCACTTTATGGATGCTACTTTGCCCTGTAGGCTTCTTAATTCTTTGATGTTTGTGGGGGGACGCATTTCTAAAATAGCCTTGACCTTTGTTGGATCAACTTCGATGCCTCATTTTGAAATGATGAATCCTAAGAGCTTTCCTGAAGTTACGCCAAATACGCACTTCTTAGGATTCAACCTGACATTATGCTCTATCAGGCGATCGAAGACCTTCCTCAGGACCTTCGCATGCTCAGAACGCAATAATGACTTTGCCAACAAGTCATCAATGTAATCCTCTAGGATCTTATGCATATAGTCATGAAAAATATATGTCATAGCCCGCTGATATGTGGCACCAACATTCTTAAGGCCGAATGGCATAAATTTATAGCAAAATGTCCCCCATGGCGTTATAAACATGGTTTTATGTTGGTCTTCGGGCTTAATCCGAATTTTATTGTAACCAGAAAAACCATCCATTAAGGAGAGCATTTCATGACCTGTAGTGGCATCTACAAGAGCATCGATATTCGGCAATGGAAATGAATCCTTTGGTGTTGCCTTATTTAGGTCTCTAAAATCCGTACAAATACGGATCCTCCCATCAGGTTTTCCTACAGGCACCATATTGGATACCCATTCCGGATAGTCGATGGAGATGACAAACTCTACGTCCAACAACTTTTGCAACTCATCCTTAACCATTAAGGCTACTGTTGGATGCATCTTCCTGAGTTTTTGCTTGACTGGCTTCTTTGATAGATCTAGCGAAAGGTTATGAGTAACCAATTTTGGATCTAGACCCGACATGTCTTTGTAAGTCCAAGCAAAGAGATCAGGTCTCTCTCTCAGTAGAGGGATGAGGTTGGCACGCTCATCAGGAGTCAAAGTCTCCCCAAATTTAACCTTCCTTGGATTGGTGGGATCATTACTGATATCCACTTTGAAGGTTTCCTCTATTGACATATGGGATCCCTCCTCAAGCTGATGAGGCGTAGGGATCAAGTGGATGTCATCTACTAGGTTTATAGGTTCCTCATTGGAAGCATCCTCAGCATGATAGACATCATGTGCATAACCTGGCACAAAATGGAAAGGTTGTAACATTTCTTCATTAGGGAAGAAATATTCAGGCTCTAGTGGTGAATCAACGTGATCCCAATCAATAGCATCTACATTTAGATGCAATGGTTTGGATGGATCGGCTGGATTGTGGAGTGGAGTGGTCAAATCAATGGAGATCATGTTGATGGAATGGATCATGTCTCTAGGACCACGTGCAAGTGACTCAACATTAGCAAAACTTCCATCCTCGAGATGTGGTTCTAGGGGTATGGGGATCTCTAGATCCAGTCCATGAATAGACTATCGGATGGGATCATTGGGCTCAAGGAGCTCCATGTACGTTGGTGGATCGAGAAACACCATATGATAAATCACATTAAGATTCGATGGTCTCCCTCTAAGGCGAGGATGGAGATTGATCTCTCTGTACATCTCCTCAGTAGTATAAGGTGCATTACGATAGCGTAAGTAGGGAGGTCCTAAATAGGCTCTCTCTATCTCATCTTCATCATCACTATCATAATACAAACACTCACCTCTACCTAATGGAATCGGGTGATGCTCTAAATGAGGCCCCATGTAGGCTATCTCTTGATAGCCATCATCATTATCGAGAGGCTCTTCGCTCATGTTCATTGATTCCAGAGGTAAAATATGATGCAAGAGTGTAGGGCCCAAATAGGCCAACTCGATTTCATCCTCAGATTGCTCATTGTTTGAGGATAACTCAATGTCATCTATTCTAGAATTGTAGTCTGGTCCATCACTTTCGATGATGGATACTGCATGAACGTCCTCAGAAGCAACTTTTGATTCGATATCTATAGTTGTGTCTAGATTCTGGAAATGCATACCAATATCATCGGTAGCTCCATGAATTTGATTGTCCAAGTTGGCTCTTGGAATGGGTTCTAGGTCGGTCTCCACCAAGATGTTCGCATGATATCTCTCGGGTGGCTCTATAGTGACATAAGTCACTAGCCGGTTATCCCTCTAAAATGCAGAAGGATTAGGGTGATAAGGATTGAAGTCAACTTCACCCCCTAGACTGAGGTACAGGTGGTCTAAAGATGCCATGAGGAGTTCATCCTATCCTCCATTGTAAAATCCCAACCCGAACCTATCAGTAGGTAACTGATAGTGGTTCTATAGGCTTCTTACGCCCCTACTCAAATAGTCCGAGACCGTAACCATGCCAATGGTAATGCTCGAAGTATCACATGGCATAGTCTAGGTTAGAAAGATAATGAACATTCATGGTGAATGGTTCATTATCATCCTCATCCATGGGTGTGGGAGATGCAATCTGGTCTAGCCCTCCATAGATGAAGTTGGTTTGGTTAGGTGGTACCCCCAATGGTTCCACCATCCCTATGGGAAGGCGATGGGCTCACGGTCGGCCCATGTCCTGTGTAGTCTCGATAATCGGTGTGAACATCACATTCTACACAATATATTCCCCTAATCCAGGATTAACCAAATGGACGGTCACCTACGGTGCAGATGACCCTGCTGAAGATGCAGGTGAAGTAGGCTGAAGTGCCTCTTCGACTTCTCCTTGAATTTCCTCTACTTCCATGGGAGTAGGGGCTTCAATGATAACTGGCTTGGGCATTTGCTTTATCTTCTTTTTGCCCACCTTTTCTTTCAACTTCCTATCATCCCGTTGTATCATAGACGTAGTCGGTCTAATAGAAGTAGTTGTCGTGTGCTCCGATCATTGAGATACGGACGTTGCAGGTCTAGCACACACTTCTTTGATTTTACCTCCTGGATCTTTGATTGGTGATGTTGGTCGCACATCCAGGTGCATTGAGGGGAGCACGAATTTCCCTAGAAAATCTGCTAGATTCATGTATTTAAAGGGTTCTTCATCCGAAGGCACCACGTGAACCTATCCCTCATGAATGTATTTGATACACTGATGTAAAATAGAAGGGATGCAATGCATTTCTCTGATCCAAGGCCTCCCTAGAAGTATGTTATATTGCATAGCACCTTCGATTACGTGACACATCATCGGGATGGTCTTCAGCCCTACCTGGATAGGTAAGACTATAGTACCGACCGTTGAGCATAAGGCATCATTGAAAGCTCTCAACGTGAAGGTAGAAGGGATGATATGCATCTTGGGTAACTTCAAGTGAGTTAACGCCTTGGTAGTTATGATATTGATTGATGACCCCATGTCAATCAAAACCCGCTTGAATGGTTTGTGATTCACACACGCAATGATATGCAGTGGTGGGTCTGCTATAACAGTGGAAACCATCTTGACTTCATGGTCATGAAATTGAATGACCGGTTCCTGACACTATTGCACGTGCCCCACGAAGTGTGTAAATGCTTTGGGATCCTGAGGCTGCACTTCTATGGACCTTAAGATGTCCATGAGCATCTCCCTATGCTTAGGAGACTACTGAATTAGCTCATAAATTGACAACTTTACTGGAGTTATCTGTAGGTTTTGGACCAACCTACTCCTGATGGTCACCACCGGTCTAGTTGGTGGGCCAGGCACATGTTGGGCTGGCCTTGGAGGAGGTGCATCTTGGACTCTAATAGGCATTGGAGGTTGATTCGGTCATTCATACCTCATGTTTCTTGTGACAACATTGACCATTCCGATGAACCCCTGGGTTGGTGGTTCGATGCGTACTTGGTTGACTTGGCCAACATTATTCTTTGGTGCCTCATGATTTGGTAGAGGATTTTTGTAAATCCCCATATTTTTATTATCAGGCGCTTGTGGGTTGTCGACAAGAAGCGTACCTCTTTCGATCATATTTTGCACAAGATGTTTGAAAGACCAACATACCTCGATGTCATGGCCTTTCGATCGATGAAAGATGCAATATTGATCATCCTTGTAGCCCTTAGGCTTAGGCTGATTAGGGTCCATTAACTTGACTTCGGGTAAGTTTATAGCCTTCGCCTCACATAACTGATGAAAAATCGAAGCCAAGGACTCCGATAACTGAGTGAATATGCGAGGTGGGCGTTGTTCCTTATTTTTACCCTTATAATTGTTGTTGCGTTGCTCATACTGCATAGGAGGAGGTTGGGCTTGATAGTTTTGTTGTTGTTGCCCCTTATCCCCTTTTTGAAGGTTCAACACCACCTGATTAACATGGGTCGGCTTGGCCTATTGTCTCTCAGTGCTTTTCTTGTGCCCCTCCTTATTCCTGAGCTTCAAGTTACCCTCCTGTAACTTGATGTCCTCTATCACCTTGGCTTGCGCCAAAGCCTCTTCGAATGTCTGGTATTGCTGCAACTGTAGCAATAACAAAATGTGCTTGGCACAACTCTTCATGAACATTCATGTTAATTCAGAGGATGGGATGGAGAATGGTAGCTTTGCCATCATTTTCCTCCATAATTTTCCATAATCCATCACTGGCTCATCGTCATGTTGCGTTAGAGCGGCCAGGTCGGATAAGTTTACCTTCTTCTTGACATCGAAGGAGAAGCATTCAAGAAATGCATCAGCTAGTTGTTTGAAACTAGTGATGTTGTGCCTCTTTAATTGGTTGAACCACTCTCGAGCTGGGCCTGAGAGGGTCATGATGAAGGTGCATAGGAGTAAAGCATCATTGCTCTCAATCTGAAAGCACATATCTAGAAAACTAGTCACGTGCTCCTATGCATCTTCCTCTCCTTGAAACTTTTCTAGTCTAGGCATCTTGAAATGCTCAGGATATGTTGGAATAGGCACTGACGTGCATAGAGGTTCATTATGAATTTTGTTCAAGGTAGGCTTTTGATAAGTCATTCCTTGCTTCTCTATGGCTTGGACCTTCTCTGCTAAGGTCTTATAGGCTTGCGAGGAAAGAAACTCCTCTTCTCGAGATTGCCTTGGAGGCGCCCTCAGAGGCAGATTCTTCCTCGATCGAGGTGGGGGACTAGGCTCGCCCTCCTCCTTGAATTGGGAGATTTTTGGATATTCTTGTTCTAATTCCTCTCCCACTTCATTCTCATACTACCTATGCTCATGTTGTTCGGATGCTGGATGTCGATCTCTGTGTTGAGTCGTATGGCGAGTATGTGTGTCTATGTTCTCAGGGTGTAACTCGGGCTATGAAGCCACTCGTCTATCGACACGCTCCCTGATCTCACTACGAGGAGGTAAACCGGTGCTAGCCAATCGATCCTCTCTCTCTACATACTCCTTCTGATCGAGGATGCATTGTTCACGCATGCGTTATTCATATAATTTTTATCTTATGAACCTCTACCTCTGAGAATTCTCATTTTTGAGGTGCTCTTTCTCTGCATGAACATCCTCCAATTGATCTTGGAGAATCTATCATCTCTACTCTGACATCAGTCTATGAGCTCTATCAACATGATCGGTCATCTGAGGCCTCTGGGGAGTGCGCTCTATTCGAGCGACTTTATGGGTATGTCCTCCAATGGACTGATTTGCCACACTCTTGCCTCGGTCTGTAAAGATGGCATTCATGTCAGGTTGTCTCCTATACTCAGTGCCTGCATGCGATGCAGGAGCATGCATGTCTCGAGAATGCTTGGAGCACTCTCCATGTTCTTGAGTGGTCCTAATGGTGCTTGTGCTACACTCACTCGTAGGTCGAGAGGGTGCAGGCGTAGGCTTATATCCTAGATGCCCTAGGACTCTATCTAGACCATCCAACTATTTGCTATGCCATGGCTCATGAGGTGGCGTACCATTTTCTCCCACTTTGGATATATCTATGGTGAACTTGGTAGGTTCACCCCTATAGGGAGTCTATGCGGGCCTATGCTCGGAAGCAACCCTCTCCGTTCACCCCTGAATGGGTGGATCTTGGACATGTCTACACTCTGACGGTGGAGGTCATGAGCCTCCCTTAGATACAGGTCGAAGGGGTACCAATCTGGATCCCTCGATGACATATTCTTTAGCTGAACCCATGGATGCCCATGGAATGCGGTCATGATAAATGCTACCATGTGTGGAACCCCCATGCTAGGAAGTCCCATGCTCTGATCTGTGTCTAGAGGGATGTCTAGTACTTCCTCTAATCGGGGTATTCTCAATGGAATCCCCTCATGTGGAATTATCCCCTCTAATACTCATTGAATGATGTCCAAGAGGATTATGTGATTGAGGGTATTCCACATCGTGTTGTGCACTAGGTGGAGCTTGGGCTTCGATCTCGGGTCTATGCCCGGATCGGCCTCTCCATGTTTGCACCATTATGTATCCTATGTCTAGATTTAACTTTTATTAGCACGCAAAGAATACAATGATGATTATCTCCTTTTACAGTTTTAAAATGAGCCCTAAACTATTTGATGTGTTTTCAATTTGTTGTATCAGTAAAGTAACTCTTGTCATGTTTTGCAATACGTTGATGATTTTCTCAATTGTTTAATGGCTTTCACCTATATGCTCATAGCTCGACAACCTGGCGATGAACTCCAGGTCACGTAATCCCCCCAAAATGTGGTGATGAGGTCCACACCTAGGCAGGGAGCATAGGTCCTCCCAGATCCTCACCCAATCTCACCCAGTCAATGTTATACCCTCCGAAGAGAAGTACATGCAAATTTTTTAGGCTACGGATGGTTCTTGGATCTGGTATTGGTCTAGTAACAAGAAGGTATGAGGGAGTTGGGCCAATGGATGGAAATCACCTCCACCATCATTGAAACCCTACTAGTGGTTGGATGTGACTCCCAACTCACTAGCATTTACTATGAAACGTGGTGTGTGTGGTTCCTTTTAATTTGCATGAAAATAAAGATGCATAATACAACATTCAAATGATTCTTTCTATATGCAATATAGAAAAAGGAATATTTCAAATTAAGAAAGCATGCATGATTAATTTTACATGATATCTTGACAATGCATACTAACGATGGTATGGCCACTAATCGGGCCTCAAGCAAGCAAAACTAACATACAAGAGGGGCCTAGATCATTGGATACTAGGGTGGACTGCACTCAGAGGTCCGTTGTTCCTAGCAGTGACTAGTAGATCCTAAGAAAAGACCTAAGGACTCAATGCATTTAACATTCCTTCATTGCCTTCCCTAATTATGCTAACATTTTGCACATTCTAGAAAAACACAGATAGAGAATAGAAAAAAATAGAATGACAGTGGGACCTACCTCAGATCCTCATTCGATTAAGCTTTTTCTCCCTGCAGTCTGATTTATCAGATTTTGACCATGGCTCTATGGCGCGGTGACCACTGTTGCCCGTGGATGTCAACCGTGGTGACAAATTTTGACCATGGTTGTCAACCGTGGTGAGCACCTATCATAAAAAACAATAGAAGTCAGAAATTTGAGGCATGAAATGTGGAGTTCCACCATGATCGCCTTCTATACTATCCAAAAAGGGCTCACACCTATCGGTTCCTATTGCAAGAATTGAAAGATACACAAAATGCATACAAGAACAAGAAATTGACAACAAATTGACAATAAGAAATACGCTTTATTCCATTATATTTGAAGCCAAAGTCAAATTACAAGTACATCCCTCTTAGGGATAATCACTTTGATACAATTGTTACAATAGGATGTAATGTTTCCCTCTCAAGGGTAGGTGTGATTTCCAAGTGCCTTTCAAGATGACACGAACTGCTCTAGGGTGTCGATGACCCTCTTCTCCATGATTAGAGGCATTTGTTGCCTTGCATCCCAAAACCCTGTTAGTCCTGCATGCAATAAACAACAAGAAACATTAATAGCAAAGGAGGCCTCTCTTGATGAGGCTTTTAAAGGGTGCTTGTATAAAAGATAACATGATAATCAAGAAATCAAGAAAGTGATTCAATGCATGTAAATTGATCTAAATCATGATGATATACCATTAGAAACATGAAATAAACTAAGATGAATCTATCTAAGCTCCTAATTAACCAATTGAAGACATGAAAGCATGAAAAATATTCGTTATGCCTACACTACAATAATGAAGGGAAATTGCAATTAACTCCTAATATATCGGTCAAATATCTCTAGAATACTGAATTAAACCTACAACATGATTAATCTAACCTAGTTAAATAGATTGCAAAGCAAAGAACAAGGAAATCAGGGATTACCCTCTGACCGTGGGTCATTCAAGCGGTGGGCACTATTCACCATGGTTGACAGTCATGGCTGAGCCTGAAGTAAGTTTACCCTCCAAATCAGGGCCAATTCTCTGATTCTCCTTGCCAAATTGATGGTCAAGGGTCGCCTCTATGTCCTCTGATATATTTGGTGGTTGAATTGCTCAGTGAGTGCATGGATTGCATGGATTAGCATTTCTTGGCTCTCCTATCCTCCTAGGACCTCCATGGCAATGTGATCTCCAATTGGGTAGCAAAAGTATTCCTATCAATGCATGTGAATGATTATGCAATTCGATAGGGCTTCACTGCTCAATTGATTATGCTTCTCTCTCTTTTTCCCAATTCGGAGGGGGATTATATAGCAATTGCCAAGGGCTAGGGGTGGCTTCATGAGGAAGCCTAGATCAAGATTGGGTGGTTGAGCTTGTTGGATGGAAGGATCCAGAACCTTCCTCACTCAAACCACTCCAATCCACAACCAATTGGCCATTGCAACCGATTTTGGGTCGGATGAAGGCCAACTGACTCTGAGTCCTGACCATGGCTGATAGGCATGGTCAGCACTGCTAACCATGGGTGTCAGCAGTGGCTAGCACTGACTAGGCAAAGGTGCCCAAATGAGTGGTAAAAACCACTGCTATACCTTGGTATCTATCCAAGGTCTTCCATATGGTCTTCTAGCATGTCCCATATGAGTAGTCACCTCGACATGATGCGTTTTAGGTGTCTACACCCCCAAATGAGCATGGTAAATATTATCGATGTCAACTCTAGTTGTAAGATCAAGAAAACTACATAGCATTAATTTTTGGAGAGTCCAAAGCAAAGTGGGATTTAATCACCATAAATTCCTCCATAGGTGGCATGGTCTTCTTCTTAGAGGGTTCATTTAATGTGCCTACCTTCCTATATGGGGAAACAAGTTTAGGTGTTAGCTTTGGTTAACAAGGTCATTCTAGTGATCGTGACCTCATGTTTCCTTGGCTCTTGACCCTTCTCAATGATCTACATTTTATTTGTGTTAACTCATTAGGTCCTGATAAAGGTTTGGTTATTGACCTTCCCTTTGGTGATCTCGTTGATTTGATAATCCTTCCCCTTTGGTTTTGATAATCCCCTATTCTAGTTGTCATTGTTATCGATGTTCCCCATTTCTCCTTATGGTTGATTTTTTTAAGATGCCTCATGCAAGATAATATCAAGTCTAATTTGATGGGCATGATTCTAGTCCTTGGTGTTTTCTTATGCCCTTCTAACCCCTCCTACCTTTGATCCTTTAGGGTATCTTTATGAATATCAACAAGGTATGTTAGCCTTATTAAGTCCTTACTTGAATCTTCTAGTCCCCCTTATTATTTCCTTACAAGGGCCTCGGGTTTACATTAATGGGTATCTTGATTATACCCTTGAGAAATTACCCCTGGGTATATGGAGTGTTGCAACCTAATTTTCATATGAAGGTAGCTCCATTTTAGGGTCCTCCTATAGGTTAGACAAGAAGATCCTAGTGGATTGAGTTGTTAGAGGCCATATCATCAAAGGAACCCTTTAGTCACCATAAAGGTTGGGAGGTTCCTCTTGATGATGGGATGAGGTTTAGTCACCACCAAAAAGGCTAAAAACCCTTGTTGGCTTTATTTGGGTGGATAACTTTACCTCAGAGTGAGGGGAGATTTGAGCATGCTATTAGTCTCTAGCACAAACCATCCATTGCAAGTATTCTCTTTGAATCAGCTACCTGGTACATGGATGGAGCATTAAGACCCCTTATTTGAATGGATCAAGTAGTAATTATTTCTTACTTATCTTCTAGGAAAGGAATTTGTCCCACTATAATGAAAAATTCACTACAATTTTGACGACTCATAGGGAATTTTGCTTGCAAGAGTAAAAGAACCCAACAAACAATAGCCTTATCCATTGAATCTAGAGTCTCTAGGGTGTTTAGGACATTCCACAACTTGCCCCAAAATTGGGGACCCACCTTTGGATTTTGAATTTTTGGGGATTTTTGTCTTCTTCAAGCGATAAGTTTGAGATATTCATACCCATGAGTTGCGATGCAAATTTCAAGGTTCTTGGTCATGTTATGTCTTCTCATGGTATTTTGGCATGCTTTGTTCTCTTTGAGTGTTCCCTCTTTATTTTAAGTTTTTATGTTAGAGATTTTGTTAAGTTCTTTCAAAGTTCATTGTTTTGGGTTATATTTTGTTTCTTGCTTTATTTTGATGTGTGGGGTTAGTGTTTAATTTTGGGTCCACCAAATGCACTTTTTGAAAATTATTAAAAAAAACAATAATTTTTTTGTTACATAGGAGAGTTGGTTACAACCACTATTTTTAGTAACTGATTAGCACAGGGTTTAAACCATAGGGACTGCATCCACCAAACCTATCTATCTCATTTTTGTTGACCCGATGTGAGATGGGGACCATCGATCACTCTGGTTTTGTACCATCATCATCGATTTAGCGTGCACTCAGAGGATTCTGATCAGACTACTGCCTTTGCAAACTGGTACCACCAAGATTTGAACCTAGGTCTCTTCTTGGTAAGTACCTATCTAGACTAGCACTTACCAATCCACCTAGCCCTTGGGGATAATAATAAATTAATTATATATATATCTTATGTAAACATATATCTTATATATTTATTTATATATATATACAAAAAGTTTTAATTTAATTTTAGGTTTAGTTTTTATTTATTTTATTTTTTTGCTTGGTTTTACTTTTAGTTTGGGATTTATTTATATAAAATAATAAAATAAAATAAAAATTGTAGAGGGGGAAAACTGCCCTACCACGCACAATTCCCAAAAATGTTGGATCCGCAAAGGTAGAAAGCCTTATGGGGTAAACCATGGGGTATGTTGTTCTCTACACTCGGTGCTAGGGAGAAGGGTTCACCAGGAATGGTTTAAGGACTCGCTCCAAGTCCTCAAGAATTTTGGGATAGTTTTATGTATTCAGTTTTCAAGCAATCACCTATGTTTGGCCTTGCTAGATCTATGCTATGAAAGATAAAGGGCAATTCAGAAATCAGAATGTAAGAATACAAGAGCTAACCTAATATGATTGTTTCTTTGAATGATTACTAACCTAGGATATTATCCAGAAAACCTTTAAATAAAGGGCATAAGATAAATGCATAATATTAACTTTAGATGCACACTATATGCTTTTCACTTTCAGATGCCTAAGAACCAATACTTAGATCAGATCTTCAACCAATAATTAGAACACTTATCTTTATCGGTGGTTGACTTAGCTTTTTCTACCTCTTATCCAATGATATCAAAAATACCTATTTCTACAAGACAACTTATGAAACACTTGAAAATGGGATTAGCATTAGGGGGCCTACTTAAGCCATTGTACAACAATGCTTGGGGGCATAGCAGTAAAGCCCCCTAGGTCCTTTTAGATGACCTTTGAAAACAAAAGTGGAAATTGATCTTTGGATAATTAATCATAAAACAACAATGCAACAACAGAGAAGCAAAAAACATATTATGCTATCATGCCCTAAATACAATTTAGAAACTACTCATGCAATCAAAATATGATAGATACCCCCAGTTCAGTCCTAGGAAAAATTAATCCTCGTAGATGGTGGGCACAAAAATGCTATAGGTAAAGTCGTGCTCCATCATAACGAGGCATGATCTCGCTTCTGTGATAAAAAACCCTAAATTAAGGTTAGCGAAGTTGCACCTTGTTGGGACAAGGTGCAATTTTTCTTTAGAGATACGAAAAATAAAAGATAAATGTAGAGCATAAATTAATGTAGAAAACAAAGTGTGCACAACCTGATGGATGATGTAGAAGCAGGCATAAGAGATTAAGGTATCCAAAATGGGTACTCTCTTTCATTTTGAACTACAACATGAATCCAAAAAAGCACACAACAATCCAAATCAATGCAACAAAATATCAAATCCAAAATTCATACTTCGACGTTAGCTTGTAGAAGAAATAGGAATTAAAGTGAAAGTAAGAATATGAGCACTAATAAATCATAAAAAAATTGAGCTTAATTAATTTCTAAGATTGATTGCTTGTCTCTTTTTTTTCATTTCTTTTTAGGAGTGGTATTAACCCCTCCTTTTATAGATACAAATTAGGGCGAAAGAAGTGGTAAAACAAACATAAGTTGATGCCAAACATGCTAAAAATGTTAAACCCAGGTTTTAATAAATTAAAACTCTTAAAATAGTGATATCACACCCAGTTTCGACAGGGTGCGATATCGCTTCTATGAAGTCGCGTGCCATCATAACTAGGTGTGATTTTGCTAAAAGGCTAAAGAAAATCAATGTATGGGGAACAAAGGCTTACCCTTACCTATGGCAAGGGTTAGGAACCTCTTAGGGGCTCTAAGGAAGATTACCCACTAAAAGTGGGCCAATTTTCTATGTCTATATTTTACCCCATTTTTTATGCATTTAAGGCCAAGTAAATGCATCAAAGAAAGGATGTAGGCACATTCACTAGAAGAGGACACTAAGAAAAAATGGGATGCCTAGTTTAGAAGAAAGGGGTTGTGCAAAAATAGTGTCATTCTAGACACTTTCTTGTTTTACATGTAAATCAAGGAATTAGGGACATTAATGCCTCTATAGGCTAGGGTGCCCCCTCGAGTTTTTATGAAGACAACATATCTCATAAAAACTTGAAAGAACTAACGTAGAAGAAGAAAGAGAGAGAAAGAACAAAAATCAAAGAAAACAAGGGTAACAAATAGAGCTTAAAAGGGTGAAAAAGGGTAAAACCTAATTTTTTCACCATGTGTTGGCAGAGAAAGGGCTTTGGGGAGAAAAATAAATAGCATTACCAGTTCATCGAGCATCAATCGTGAGGGGCGAAGCTACAACATGAGAGCGGTAAGTACCAAATTCCTCCCTCCTATTGTACCTTTTCTTTTATTTTTCATGGATTTTAAGGTAGAATTTGGAAAATTTTGCTGTGTTAAACAGTGATTTTTGCGCTCGACTGGGGCATGATTTCATGGCCTAGCTGTAATTTTATTCCAGGAGAAGCACAACAAAATCACACCCAGGTAAAACCAAGCGTGACTTTGCAAAATTGTGCCTCCCAAAATGGAGGGCATAATTTCACCAAAAAGTTGGAAAAAGGAAAAAAGGAAAAGCATAAAAAAAACAAATACAGGAGGAAAAGAGGGAAAACGAGCAATTAAGAAGTGCGAATTATAAAATTATGATCAATCTTTGTGTTTTGATTTGAAACCATGGATTTTATTATTATTATTATATTTTTATTTTGTTTTTTATTTTTATTCATGAAACTGATTTAATTTTATTTGTTTGTGGATGCAGCTAGGTATTCTCGAGAGTCGAGAGTGGAGGGCAGGAGCTCTGGCAGAGTTGGATGCACTAGGGCAAGTAAAAATGGCTTGGTTAGAGGTAGCGGAGCTAGAACACCTGGTGAGGATACCTCATATTGAGATGGATAGGGCTATGCTGATAGCCTTGGTAGAGAGGTGGTACCCAAAGTCATATACTTTTTGGTTACCCACAGGAGATCTCACCATCACACTAGAGGATGTGTGGTAGATTTTGTGAATCATTATCATAGGGATAGTAGTCTACAAATTGTGGGGATAGGTAGCCATACTAAAATGGTTCTTAGCAGGGTTTACCCACCAGGTGCAATAGAGCACCATATCAGTCGATGATCTAGTGGGCCACTATGGGGTAGATTCTTTGACCACCATGCTCTATAGGGTTGTGGCTGGGCTACTGATGTGCCATACCAATAGGTGACACTTACCATGGGTGATGGTGGAGTAGTGGTATACATGCATGATAAAAGGGTTTGATTCACATGGGGCCTATATTTTTTGGCTCTCTTATACAAGATGGTGCACAATATTGTGTATAAGCAGTGTATATGATTGGTGTGTATGATATTGATCCAGTTGTGGTGTTGGGAGCACATTATGGTATGGATACTAGAGGCACTACTAGGTCCACTGCCTAGCTTGGAGTGGCCAACAGCATACAAGTGGTTGAGGTCCCTAGAGAGGATCATGAAGGCCTATGTAGATAACCCACCACTAGTGAGGTGGGTGATTGATGAGCTTTGGGAGGTGAAGATAATCTGGAGGCCATGGTGGATTCACCCTAGGTGGATGAAGGATAGGACAAAGCTAGCCAAGATACTAAGTATCAAGTGGTAGAGGTCAGATAAGGGAGATCCAAAGGTCTTCAAATTTTATCGAGTCCTCTGACAGCACTAGATCTTACAGGGAGTCCTAGACCTAGGGGACTACTAGTATCGAAGGGTGACTTGACCCGAGATCTAGCAGGGGTAGGAGGTGAGCCATACCTCACCAGGTGGGTCAAGGATGATATGGATGATCCTTCTTATATCAAATCAAGGGTAGACAACGTAATAGTAGCTATTGGATATGGGTAGTGGTATAGAGGAATTGTACCCCAAAGAATCTCCCTGCCAGTATTGATATAAAGGCACCACGTGATGGACCTAAGAATACAATGAGGATTTCGAGAGGTATATCACTGAGCCATCGATAGGGTGTAACAAATTCCTATTGTTCTAAGATAGAGACCAACTTTTGTTCAGATCCTGGTGGTATAATAGGCCATCCAGGTGGTAGGGATCAGAGATGGGGGGTGAGGTATGCCCCCATAGGCAGGGAGGCCAGAGATCATAGATCTTGGAGATGCTTCCACATATATAGCAATGGCTAGTGAGGGCTAGGAGAGGAGGGAGATAAAGGAGCTATGAGCATAGGTATCCTCTCTATAGAACCAAATGGATTAGTTCCAACTGGATAAGGCCAGGAGGCTAGAGGAGTTGCATAGGTCACTTAGCACCACCAAGGCTGAGAGGGACTCGGCTCGGGTAGAGACCCACAAGCTCTAAGGAGATATGACTAATCTAGTTGGAGAGCACCAGATATCTAGGGCAGAGGGTATGGTTGTCATTGAGAGCATCCAGGTGGGCGGTGCAGTGCATCTTATTCAGGCAAAGCTATAGTATATGGGAGAGAGGTTGGAGATAACACTTAAAGGGGATATGTTTTATGAGATAGTTTTCTATGTAGCTATCCCACCATGTTAGAGGATACCACTTCCTCTATCCCTACATTCAATGAGCAGATCACACTCTTGATCACGGATGGCATCAATATCACGGTAGTTCGTGTCATAGCCTAGGTTGCCTCCTCCTCAGGACAAACTAGAGGGAGCTAGTTCTCATAGCTAGGAGAGAGAGAGGACTAAGGATCGATATGATGCACCAATTTTTATGTTGTGTTGTACATCCCTAGGTTGAGTATACCGAGTCTATATTGTGGTACACCAACTTGACATGAGGACTATGTACTCTTTTTCTCTCGAGTAATATATAGCTACTTTTATTGTTTTATTTGTGTTTAATGTGTTTTTATTTAATTCATGTTTTCATGTATGCAAACTATCTTAATGCAAACTATATGAAAATGGATGGATGCAAAAGAAGAAGGAGAAATACGAAGAAGACAATCAGAAATGAAGGAAACAAAATAAAAAGGAGAAGAAAGAAGAAGAGAGAAAAGGAGAGAGAAGAAGGAGAAGAAGAAAAAGAAGAAAAGAAGAAGAAAAATCCAAAGGTCAACCATCTGAAAAGGAGAATAACTTATGACCCATAGCATGGAACTAGCGTAGGTTATAAGTAACCAATGTAGTTAGATATCGTAGGTCATTTTAGGAATAGATCTAGACCTGCTATAGGTTTAGCACTTGCAATTTTATTAAACATATGTGTGGATTTTGACCCACTATGGATGGTTTCTCCCTTATTGATTGTTATGAGTTTTTCACCCACTAGGATGTATGCCGAGGTCTAATGAAATTGACCGAGGAGCTTATCCTTGTTGGTTGTGGAGCCTGATTAATTTAGAGTTCTTGTTTTCAGCCACACTTGGACCGACTCTGCGAAGAAGGGAGGGTGTAGGGGGCATTAGCCCCCCTACTTATGTCTCCATGGGGGGTCCAAGGGGGTGACAATAATTCTTTGGAGCCTCCCCTAGTAGGGGTTTCGGGGGCACCACCCCCGAAGCTAAAAATAGATGTTTTTCCTCTATGTAAATCTGGACAGTTTGTTATTAGGTCACAGATCGAACGGTCGATTTTAAGTAGGTTATTTACCCTAAAATTGTAATGCACTTTTATAATAGGATGATGTATGGTGGATTATTGTAATGTTCTATGCGCAGTTATGTAGAGAAGGGTTTTATAGAAGGAATAAAAGACCTGGTTATTTTCTCTATGGATGTAGCCCATATTGGGTGAACCACATTAAATCTATGTCTCTTGTGTATTGCATTATTATTTTGTGTTTTATTTTTGCATTTAATTATTGCTTGTATTTTATTATTTAATCCTAACAACTGGTATCAGAGCTCAGGGTTTAAAAAATGCAATTAAAAGGAGGGTTTCTAGTTTGAGTGGGAGCAATGACAGAAGAAGGTATATTTAGGTTTGAGAAGTTTAATGGCCAAAATTACTAGATATGGAAGATGCAAAAGGAAGATTATCTTTATTAATAGGATATTTACCTACCATTAGATAGAATAGCAAAGAAGCCAGTGACAAAAATAGACAAAGAATGGGAAGTTTTGGACATAAAGGCACTAGGAATAATAAGGTTGTGTTTGGAATCATCGATGGCCTTCAATATTTCAAAGGAAAAGACAATGGAGAGTGTAATGAATGCGTTGGCTAAATTGTATGAAAAACCCTCAACTTCGAACAAGATATTTCCTATGAAATATTTATTTAATATGCATATGTCAGAAGGTGGGTTTGTTACTGATCATTTAAATGAATTTAACATGTTTACCAATTAGTTAAGTTCTATAGGAATAAACTTTGATGATGAGGTTAGGGCTCTCTTGATTTTTTGCTCATTGCCAGAAAGTTGGAATGGCTTGGTAATGGCTGTAAGTAATTCTGTCTCTGGTTCAAATACTTTAAAGTTTGATTATGTTATTGGTGTTATCCTTAGTGAGGAAATGTGATGGAAAAGCACAGGTGATACATTAGGTAATTATTTGACTATGGATAATAGGGGGAGACAAAGGGAGAGGGTAAAAAGCCTATAGAATCATGGAAAATCAAAGAAAGGTAGATCCAAATCCAAAGGGAAGCAATTGGAATACTGGCATTGTAGGAAGAAATGATACTTGAAAAGAAACTATTGAAATCGAAAAGAAAAATAGGAGAAGAAAAACAAGGTAATCAGGAAGCAAAGATAGCAGGTGATGTATTGCAAGATGCTTTAATCCTTTCACTAGATAATATTAATGATTTTTGGGTGCTAGACTCTGGTGCCTCATATCATGCTACACCCCATAGAAAATATTTTCTAAATTATGTTCAATGTAATTTTGGATAGTTCTATTTGGATGATGATAAGCCATGTAAAATTAGTGGAAAGGGTAACATACAAATAAAGTTATACAATGGAAAGCAATGGTTGTTGAAAGAGGTAAGGCATATTCTTGATTTGAGAAGAAATCTAATTTCCACAAGGTAGTTGGACTGTGAAGGATGTACAACTACATTCTCAACAAATTCATGGAAGGTTGCTAAAGGATCACTATTATTAGCAAAAGGAAATAAGGAAGGTATGTTGTATGTATGTACTGGTAATACTAATCTTTCTATTACTTTAGCTTCTATAGGAGAGGATACATATTTGTGGCATAATAGGATTGGGTACATGAGTGAGAAAGGGATGTAGATTTGCCACTCAAGGAATTTGTTGCTAGGTTTGAAGCAGGTTGATTTAGACTTTGTGAGCACTGCATTTATGGAAAAATAGAAAAGAGTTAGATTTCTCAAAATTAGAAAAGAAAATAAGAGTGAAAAGCTAGAGCTTGTGCATACAAATGTATGGGGACCAACTCAGGTATCATCTCTTTGTGGCTCTTATTATTATGTTATGTTTATTGATGATGCAACTAGAAAATCTTGGGTTTATTGTATTTGAAATAAATTGGATGTCTTTGATACTTTTAATAAATGGAAAGCTTTGGTTGAGAATGAGACATGAAATAATCTAAATTGTCTCAGATCAAATAATGGAGGTGAGTACTGTAGTAAAGAGTTTTATAGTTATTGTTCATACCATGGGATTCATAGAGTAAATATGGTTTCAGGAACTCCACAAGAAATTGGTGTGTCAAAAAGGATGAACATGACTATCATGGAACGTGGTAGGTGTATGAGATTACATGCAGAATTGCCCTTAGAGTTTTGGGCAAATTTTATGGATACTATAATTTATTTAATAAACAGAGGATCTTCAAGTTCCTTGGATGATGGGATTCCAGAATAGGCATGGACGTGTAAGCCTATTAACTATTCATTTCTGAAGACTTTTGATTGTGAAGCATTTGTGCATATTAGTAAAGGAAATAGGACTAAACTTAAGGTAAAATCCAATTGGATATGGAGTTAATGATTTTGGTTATCGCTTTTGGGATTATGCAAATCACAAAATAATTAGGATTAGAGATGTGATATTCAATGATAAGGTCATGTATAAGGATCGGTTGTAGAGAAATAATCAAGAAAAAGCAAACTCAAAATACATAGTGCTTGATGAAATTCCAAAGGTGCTAGAAAATCAATAAGAGTAGCAACAAGCACCTCAAACTCCCACAACTGTTGTTATAAAATCTACCAGGATAAGTAGATCTCCTAAATTTTACTCTCCTTCCTTATATTATGTATTATTGTCTGACTCTGGTGAACTAGAAACATATGAAGAAGTGATGTAGGTAGAAACCAAGAAGAAGTAGAAACAAGGCATGAAAGAAAATATGGACACATTGATAAATAATCAGACTTGGGATCTGGTTCAGTTGCCTGCAAGAAAATAGCATTGCAGAATAAATGGGTTTACAAGGTGAAAGAAGAATATGGAGATAAAAAGAGGTATAAGGCTAGACTGGTTTTAAAGGATTTTGCAAAGAAGAAAGATATTGATTATGATGAAATTTTTTCTCCTATTGTTAATATGACTTCAATTAGAACTATTTTAAGCTTAGTGGTTGTAGAGGATTTACATCTTGAACATTTAGATGTAAAAACATTTTTTCTCGATGGGGATTTGGAGGAAGATATTAATATGCAGCAGCCATAAGGATATGAGGTCAAAGGAAAGGAATAACTAGTATGTAGGTTGAAAAAGAGCCTATATGGCCTGAAGCAAGCTCCAAGGCAGTGGTCTATGAAATTTGACAGGTTTATGTCAGATCAAGGTTACAATATATGTTATTCTGACCACTGTGTTTATTTTAAGAGATTAGATAATGGTAACTATACGACCATAAAGGCATGCACCCGATATTGCAATTGCGTAAAATGAAGTAAAAAGCGACATTCAAACACAAAATGACAAAGACTAAAAAATTAAGTAAAATGCATCTTTATTTCCTTTTGGAACCAATTCATGTATTACAAATGAATCCCTCTTAGGTATACCCCTTTTTTATATGCAATTACAATGTTGTAATCCCCTTGGGGATACAATACACTTTTCAAGCCTTTAAGGTGACACAAACTACTCTAGGGTGGAGTGAACCCTCTTCTTCGCGTTGATGAAGGAATTGGATAGTTGAATATCCTTTGAATATGATTCTCTGCAGTCAAGAAACAATAGAAAAACATTAAAAACATATGAAGCCTCTCATTATGATGTCCTTTAAAGGAAATATACACAAAGATAGCATAGCAACACGAAATCAAGAAAGTGGATAAACCATGCTAAACATAAGCAACTCTTATAAATATTGTTAGAAATATGTAAATAAGGACTACAACTACCAATCTAATGGATCTAATGTATGAAATAAAGCATTATAGCATGGAAAGAAACTAATTATGCCCTACTTGCTAAAATAGAGTAAATCTAATCAATTGCTTAATCCAGTCAGTCAGAGTCTTTAAACTACCAAATTAAGTACTAAACTGATTAATATGACCTAGCTAAGCATACTATAAAAGGGACGATAATGGGATCTTATACCTATTGCAAATCATAGCTCAGATGAGCGATCTGAACTGTAAACCATGATTGAAAGTTGCGATGAGCAACCAAGTAGTTTTACTCTCCAAATCAGGGGTTGTGGGATTGATCCTCCTTGTCAAATTGATGATCAAGGGTCACCTCAGTGTCCTCTAATAGTTTTGGCGGTTGAATTGCTCGATAGGGCCTCTGTTTGCCCAAATTAGCATTTCTTAGCGTTCTAGCTCCTTAGGGCATCCATGGCAGAATTTTTCATGATGCTTGGGTTGGCAAAGTGATAGCAACAAATCTCTCTCTTAGTGCACTCAAGTTAGTCCACAATTCAACAGGGCTTTGCTGCTCAAAATATCTCTCTATTGCTATATCTTTGACCTAATTTGAAGGGGTACTTATAGGACTACCCAAGGGCTAGGGGTGGCTTCATGGAGAAGCCAAGATCAAGAAGGGATGGTTATGATAGTTGTATTGGAATCTTTCATCCTTTAATCACATTCTTCTAGATCAAATGGTCGTTCAAACTAATTTGGCTTGGATGAAAGCCAGCTGAACTTAAGTTTAGACCGCAGGTGATAGCTACAGTTCATATTGTAGACCGCAGGTCTCAGTCGTAGTTTAGATTGTGGACCGTAGGTTTCAGCTGTGGTTCATCCTGATTAGGCCAAGGAGCCCAAATTGAGTGGTTAGAACCACTACTCTATCTTGGAGTCTATCCAAGATCCTCCATATGGTCTTGTAGCATGTCCATATGAGTAGTCGCCATTGACATGATGTGTTTTAGGTATCTATAGATGCCCCTTTTGAGATGCGTTGTGAGATCGAACAACGCTGAGAAAAATAGACCTAAAACAATGTTGAAGGTTCTATGATGATCATTAGTCGGATCAACATTAGATGGCCTAGGTCCTACAAAAGGACGTGCATCCTAGAATCATTGCTTCCAACTGGGTGAAGGCTTAAATTTGAAATAGTTTACACTCATCATCATACATTCGAGTAGCTTTAATGCTACAATAGGAGCTAGGCCTATATAACCGAAAGGATGAGAGTTACAAACTAATTATCATGTTTGCTATTTACCCCAATAAAAGGGGTAAGCTTATGATAGTTGTTGACAATTATTCATAATATGAATGCAATTTTGACAAGATCAAGGGATCTATAATTTCAGGAATCTTCTGTTGATTTTGATTATGATTATGATATTATGATTATCCCCTCAAGCGACGAGTCGATGAGGGTAGTGACAATGTATGAAGCGACGAGGTCGCTTGACCACAATAAATGATTTGTATAAAATTAGAATTGAGCCTTTAATTACTTGGCTAAGCCTAGTTCAGTGTATGATTGCAACTATTAATAGTAATTGCACATTCCTATCCCATGGAGCAATCGGGCTACAATAGCCATCTTAGGGAATCGAAATGATACAATGCCAATTAGTTTTGTGTTGAATCAATTTTGTCGATGATTTGTTGAAAAAAGGTGTCATAAGAGAAATGACATGAAGCGCCTCATTTTTGTGGAGCAGTCTAGCCTTGAAGGCCTTCTTCGGAATTGAAAAGAAGCATATCAAATCAATGATGACAATTTTACCCCAAATATCCTTATGGTTATTTACTCATCTCGTCGAATTGCATGGAGCGTCAGTCACTACAACCACCAAGTGTATAGAGTAAATAACTGAATACGAGGTGCATTTGGATTTTGATTATTTTAAATGTTTTTGTTAATTTTGAATTTTTTAATTGATCCTGGTTCTTGAACATCACCAAATTTACAAAATTGATTGCTCTTACTGATATTTTGATCCATTAGGAGTCATTTATTTAGCATTTAATATCTTCCCATAGTGGAATTTTGCTACATTTATTGCTAGTTGCGAACCGCGGATACAGTCAATGATTGAAACTTTCAAAATTTAGGAACCGCAGGTCAGACCTACGAGTGGAAAACCCTAATTCTGGGACTGCGGGTGTCAACTGCGGTCCACCAAAATTAGGGAAACCTATAAATAGTTTTCCCATTTGAAAATTTCATTATTTTCTTGAAAGCAACTGCAATTTAGAGAGCTTCTAAGAGGTGAGAAGCATTTCCTAATTCGAAATGCTGCTAAACCTCTACCCGATATTGCACTCACACCGTGATGGCAGACCCTAGACAACCCTCCACTAGCAGAGGCCTCAGTGTAGGTAAGGTAACTCAAAACCGAGTCCTTGCACTCATTACCAATTAAAATAAACCACATTAATTAATGGGTTAATTAACTTCACTAAACTGTTGGCAATGAACCTCACCTTAGACTAGGCTAGTTTAGGAATTTAATTTTTGGCTAGCTAGGCTAGGAAGTGACCCCGAATGGGTCTCGCTCCTAGACCACAGCTGGTATATGTGGTTCCCAATTGTCAAATTGGGGACCGTAGCTATCAGCTCGGTTGGAATTCAAATTCCAACGGTCAATTTTTGATCGCATGCGGACCGCAGGGTTGACCCGCGGTTCCACAACTTTAGAAAAATTAATTAAATTTTTTTATTTTTCTAAGGTTTTATGGCAATTAATGCCATTTATTGCACTTTTGAGATGAATTTTTGAATGTTTTGATCTTTATTGATGACTTTTGACATGTCTATCTTTTTATCATTTTTTTGAATTTATTTGATGTTTTTAAGGTCGTTTTTAGCTATTTTTGGTTGTTTTTAGTTAAGACCACTCATTGGAAAGTAGCAAAATGTGTTCTTCACTATGTCCATGATACTATGGAATATGGCCTAGAATACAATAAGAACAAAAAATTCTTCTTGCAAGGATACCCGGACTCTGACTATGCCGGATCATTTGATGATCGTAAGTCCTTTAGGATATATTTTTCATTTTGGATCCGGTCCTGTCTCTTGGCACATCAAGAATAAACAGGTGTGCAAAGTGATATGGTTGCATCACATTTTGACAAGTATGGATCTTCCATCCAAATCTCCAATACACTTGTTTTGTGGAAACCAAGGTGTTATGAACCTAGTCAAGAATCCAGTCCATCATGAACAAACAAAGCACATTGACACACAATGTCATTTCATTCATGACAAAGTTTTGAAGCATCGAATTCAGCTTCAATACATTCCCACCGATGCTCAAGTTGTAGACATTTTCACTAAGGCACTTGCATGTGTCAAATTTGAATTGTTTCGCAGCTCACTTTGTATTGCCAAATGATGTAATCAGGGGGGATGTTAGTATAGCTCGTAGTTCTTCAATTACCTAAATAATGTAATAAGGGGGGATGTTAGACTTACTACAGTAATTCTATTTTATTACTTTATTTTTATTTTACTACCTAGTTTAGTTACACTATTGTTAGCGTATATTTAATTAGGTTGATTTTGTAATTAAATAGACCTAATTTAGCCTATGTAATTCGAGGTCTAATTTGTTATTAGATCCTATGAATACGGGCTGATATAGGCATCTAATTATTTTATAAATGTTTCTATGATCAATGGAAGAGTTAATTTTTTGATCCGCTAATAAGAATGTGTAAAAATCATGAATGTAATTAGAAATCCTCATTACAAGAATTTAATAAATTAATCACCCATATATGAAATGCAATGATATGAAATGGTATGATACAAATGATATTCCTTTTTTCAATTTTGAAAATTATGCAGACTATAGTCAATGGTCGTTTAAATATAGTTTCTGATATCCATCCGGTATCTGTCCTATATCTTTATTGTGCTCAATGTAATGATGTATCACTTATTAGATACTTTGCAATTTGATGATTTGAATGACTTTATTCTATATGGTTTGTGATATTTGGTATTTTATTGCTATTAGAGAAAATTTTGAGGTTTTCCATGAGACTCAAACACCCTAGTAGACTTCTCAAATGTCCCATACTAATTGTACAAGGCTTTTGTTAGACAAGGCTTTCATCACGAATGACCTAACTGTTCATTACCCCTGTGTGTGCATGTGAGCATTTTTAGATAGACCATAGGCATACCCAAGATGTCAGTCGGGACTCTTCCAACCCATATGTGATATCTGGCTCCTCAAATATTCATATCATCCATGTTTCAAACTTGATTGGACTATAATGCTAGACAACCCTAGGCACCTAGAGCTAGCTCATCTTGCAAATTGATCAAGACTACCCCTCCAAAAGCAAGTGGGACTCTTTCAAACCATTGTTGCGATTGGGGATCACCTAATAGAATTACTACTCTGGAAGTAGGCGAAACTCTTTCAACCCATTTTTATGATTGGGGTTCACTCTATGGCTTTTAAATAGTGAACAATCCAAATATTCAAGTTCTCACCCTGTTTTTTATTTTTGCTCATATGTAGTGATGAATCACTGTTTGTAACACTTTACTTACGTTTTACTTGAGCAAGAGATTTATATAGTGATTTTAATTCACCATATCAATTTAGATTTAAACTTTGGAACTTTGAACTTTGAACTTGAGATTTAAACTTTGTATCTATGTACGAGTAGGAAAAATTCTTATACTTTTGCCAAGGTTCACCACTCTAGATGAACTATTTTCAAGATAAGCAAGTAATAAAACCCATCTCTCTAAATATCCAGGACCACTTTTGTAGCTTTCATCCTCCCTTATCTTAGTAGGATTTTAAATGTTTCCATTAGTGACGGGATCTTGATATGCCAAGTACTATCACAACTAGTGACCTCATCTACAAAATCAAAGCAAAATTTCTACGACATCTGAGAGACCCACTAGGTATGGTTGAGTGACTGGAAAACTTGGTATACATACATATTTCTTAGCAATAGGTATTGTGTATGAATGAAACAGATTATGATAAATGCAAAGGTGCATGATTACAACACAAACGGGGCATCATTTGTAAGATTGACAAAGACAATTTATTCTAATGTAGAATGCAACGAATGACGAATGCCTATTTGCAATGCAATGAAGTGAATGCATGTGTGAATGAAGATGCATGATGAAAATGCAAATATTTTTGGATTTCATGCTTTACCAATTTTTTTGGATTTTTTGGATTTTATAATTTTTATTGGTTTTTGAGCCTTTATATTTAACCAAATGGTGAGTACATGTCTTCGGAGCATTTAAATTGACCAAGCAATTTTAAAGAAACCTTGGAGCTTTTTAGGATTGACCAAAGGTATTATGAGCATATTTGGGGATTTTAGGGATGACAAAGTGATTCTTAAGAATCCTTGGAGCATTTGGGTTGACCAAGCAGTTTTTCATAAACCCTTGGTGTCTTTTGATTGGCCAAACTACTCATAAGAGAGCTTTGAGCCTTTTAGGATGACCAAGCGGTTTTAAGCAAACCCTCGGGACCTTTGACTCACATGACCAAGCGATTTTAGGAACCCTTGGAGCCTTTTGGGGTTGACCAAGCAGTTTTAAGAAAACTCTCGGAGCCTTTTGCTATGCTCTTAAGCATAGAATGACTTAATATGTATGATGTTGAGAGGTTCAGGCTCTTCAACACCCCCTAGAGACATTAGGCGATAGGTACCCAAACCAATATTTTTAGATATGATATAGGGTCCTAGCCAATTAGCCGTGAATTTGTCTCGCATATCAAGTAACAAATTAGAGTTATGTTGGTTCTCTTTCAAGACAAGATCCCCAAATTTAAAGTCTCTCTGGTGGAATTTGCTATTATAAGCTCATTTTAGTCACTCTTGATAAATGTGAAGATACTCAAGGGCATTCATAGGGCGTTCATCAAGCAACTTTAGTTGATCAAGTTGAGTTTGCCATGCGGTGTCGTCATCGATGAACTCTTTCAATGCGATGTGCAACATTGGAATTTCTAATTCCTAAGGGCATAATTGCCTTAGTGCCATATACTAGTGAAAATGGTGTTGCCCTAATGGGTGTCAGAATGCTAGTCCTGTAAGCCCATAACGCAAGGGGTAACTAGATATGCCAATATTTGTGGTGTTCTTGTACCATCCTTTTTAAGATGAAAACCACTATCTTATTTGAAGCTTCAACCTACCCATTTGCCTACGGATAGTATGGAGTCACAAAACTGTGTTTAATTCTATATTTAGATTTCAAATCTCTCACAGTTTTGTTCTAGAATGACGTTCCATTATCTAAAAGTATCTTGGATGGAATCTCAAAATGACATATGATATGCTCTAGTATAAACTCTGCTATGCAATCTCTAGTAGTCGTTGTTAAGGATATTGCTTCCACCTACTTTATGAAATACTCAGTAACTATGGTAATAAATGTATGCCATCCTGATGACAGGGGAGAGATCTTACCTATGAGATCGAATCTCCACTGATAAAATGTCCAAACCTCTTGGATGGGCTGTAAGGCATACGATGGCAAGTGCGTAAGATTAACATGATGTTGATATTTGATGCATTTCTTAACATACACATTGCAGTCCTTCTCCATAGTGGGCCAATAGTAACCCATTTGAAGGATGTGCTTGACGATGGCCATGCCACTAAAATTGCCATCGCACGTACCATTATGAGCTTGTGAAATTTCCCAAGATGACTCTTGGGGCTCTAGACAATGAAGTAGAACTCCATTATAACCTTGTCGGTACAAAATGTCTCCTATCAAGACATATTTAGTCACTTTCTGCTTGAATGTGCATTTTGTGGCATGTGACAATCTCTTTGGGATTAGACTAAGTTTTAAGAAGTCTTGGATTTATGACATCGAACTCTGGCAAGCCTCAGCTTCGACCTCCAAGATGACTTGCTCCCCTTGTGTATCTACTTTTATAATTGTAGACTAGGAAATAACCTTATGGTGAATGGTAGTACCACTCCCAATCAGACTCTAAGAGGTTAATGACCCCTAGGGTGCCTTATTTAGAAATTTCTTAGCTCTATAGAACCATTCATATTTTGGTTCCATGCTAATCATGTTGATTGACATTTTATTATCAAAGGCTTATCGATCCATTGCAAGATGCGAGAGAATTTTAACATGGATGGTAGTGAAATCAGAATATGGATTATGAGGGATTAAGAATCCCAAAGATGCCATGGTGTCTATGAAGCTGTTTGATGAACAAGGGATTGCCTCAATGTCATACCATTCCAATTTATCCAAATATGTAACAACAAGATCTTTATAAGCTTTCAGTACGGGACATCAACATTGAAAGAGCCCCTTAACTTGGTTGACTATGAGCAAGGAGTCGCTAAAAATGTTTAATCTCTTAATGTTCATGGTGATGGTTGTGTGGAGACCCAACAATAGGGCTTCGTACTCAGCTTTGTTATTGGTGCAAGGAAAATCTAATTTAAATGACAAGGGCATTGGAGTTTCTTGCGATGTGAAAAATGCTATTCCTATGACACATCCTTACTCACACTTCGAACCATCGAAGAAAAGAGTCATATCAGCATTATTCTCTAGTTATTTGAGTTCAGGAGCTTTGAATACAATGAAGACTGCATCATCCGAAAGCTCAATGGTCAGAGGCCTATTGTTTGACAACGATTCCTCAACTAGCTGATCAACTATGACTTGTCCCTTAATGGAATTTTGGCTTATGAATTCCAAGTCAAATTCTGTCAGTATCATGATCCAATTTGCGATATGTGTATTAAATACATCTTACTCATCATGTACTACAAAGGATTTTGTTTTGATATAACATATGTCGTATGACTTAGCATATATTATCATAATTTATTTGTAGCGAACACTACTGCTAAACACATTTTCTCCACATATACATACCCTAGCTCGTAACTCACCAAGGTTTGGCTAATATAATATATGGCTTGCTCTTTGCCTTGCATATTATTTTGGGCTAACATGGTCCCTAATGCAAAGTCGATTGCCGATATTTATAGAAAAAATGGTACATCTAGTCTTAGTGGAGCTAACACTGGTGACGTCGCTAGGTATTACTTTATTTTAGTGAAATCAGCTTGACAGTCCTCATCCCAATTGAATGGGACCCCCTATTTAGCAATAAATTCATAGGTCGACATGTATCCGATAATTGAATGATAAATCGCTTTATCGATGCTACCTTGCCCTGAAGGCTCCTTAATTCTTTAATATTGGAGGGAGGACACATCTCTAAGATAGCCTTGATCTTCGCTGGATCAACTTCGATGCCTAGCTTGGAAATGATGAATCCTAAGAGCTTACTAGAAGTTACACCAAACACGCACTTCCTAGGATTCAACCTGACATTACATTCTATCAGGCGATCGAAGACCTTCTTCAGGATCTCTGCATGCTCATCACATAGTAATGACTTGGCCAACAAGTCATCAATATAATCCTCTAGGATCTTATGCATATAATCATGAAATATATATGTCATGGCCCAATGATATGTGGCACCAAAATTTTTAATACCGAATGCTATAAATTTATAGCAAAATGTTCCCCATGGCATTATAAATGTGATTTTATGTTGGTCTTCGGGTTTAATCCGAATTTTATTGTAACCAAAAACATCATCAATTAAGAAGAGCATTTCATGAACTACAGTTGCGTCTACAAGAGCATCGATATTAGGAAATGAAAATGAATCCTTGGGTGTTGCCTTATTCAAGTCTCTGAAATCTGTACAAATACATATCCTTCCATCAAGTTTTCTTACGAGTACCATATTAGACACCCATTTCGGATAGTCAATGGAGATTATGAATTCTACGTCCAACAACTTTTGTAGCTCATATTTCACCATTAAGGCTACTTTTGGATGCATCTTTCTAAGCTTTTGCCTAACTGGCTTCTTTGACAAATCTAACGAAAGGTTATGGGTAACCAATTTTAGGTCTAGACCTGACATCTATTTGTATGTCCAAGCAAAAATATTAGGTCTCTCTTTCAGCAGAGGGATGAGGGTGGCACACTCATCTAGAGTGATACTCTCTCCAAATTTAATCTTCTTTGGATTGGTGGGGTCATTACCGATATCCACATCAAAGTTTTCCTCTACTGACATATGCTATCCCTCCTCAAGATGATGAGGCATAGGAATCAGGTGGATGTCATCATCTAGGTTCATAGGTTCTACGTTGGAAGCATCCTCAACATGATATACATCATAAGCACAACCTGGTGCAAAATTAAATGGTTGCAATATTTCTTCATTAGGGAAGAAATCTTCAGGCTCAATAGGTGAGTCAACATGATCCTAGTTGATAGCATCTACATTGAGATGCAACGGTTTGGATGGATCTTCTGGATTGTAGAGTGGAGTGGTCAAATCAATGGAGATCATATTGATAGAATGGAATTGAACTCCAGGACCACACGAGAAAAATTCTACATAATCGATGTAGTCTCTATACCTGAGATATGGCTTTAATGGCATAGGCACAAATGGGTCCTCTTTATGCGGACTATAAACGATTAGGTCCTCTCTATGCACTGATTGCAATATGGGATAATTCAACTCGATGAGCTCCATGTACGTAGGCAGATAAGGAAATAACATGTGATATATCACCTCGAAGTTCAGCAGTCTTCCCCTAAGGTGAGAATTGAAATTGATCTCTCTATGCATGTCCTCAGCCGTATAAGGTGCATTATGATGACGTAGGTAAGGAGGTCCTAGATAAGCTCTCTCCATTTTGTCCTCATAATAACTATCGTAATATAATCCTTCATTTACCCCTATAGGTGAGGGAATCTTTGGTAATTGCAGTCCCATGAATCTCACTTCCTGGTCACTATCATCCATGTCCAAAAAAATAATATAATAAGTCCGTATGTATGACGTTGACAAGAAAACTAGCACTTCTTCCCCAAAATAATCAATGTCGGGAAGAATCTCCTTGGTAACATGTACCGAATCTACAGGTAGTAGGTGATGCACATACAAATGCCTTAGATAGCCCCCCTCAGCTTCATCCTCAGATTGATCATTGTTTGAGGATTCGATTTCGATGTCATAACTTGGTCCACTTATCTTAGAGGTGGACTCCTCTCCATCATCATTGTATAGATATCCTGACTCAAGATCACCTAAAACTATGGGGTTATAACCCTGTACACCTATGTTCTTGGTTGCATTACGGATTTGATGACCCAGGTTGTCTTTGGGGTTTTGCTATGTATCGGCCTGCTCTAAGAGCCCTTCATGATCTTCTTCAAGTGGCTCAGAGGTGATGATAGATACCATTGGGTTAGTCCTCTAGAAGTTGGACGGATTAGGATAATATGGGTTAAAGTCCACATCATCCCCCAGACTAAGGTACAAGTGATCTAAGGATGTTGTGAGTAAGTCATCTTGTCCTTGTATCTATAATCCCAACCTGAACCTATTAGTTGCTAGCTAATAACATGGCTCAAGCAGAGTCCTACGCCCCTGTTCAAATAGGCCAAGTTCATACCCATGCCAGTGATATAACTCAAAAATATGCATGGAGTACTTCAGGTTGGATAAATAAAAAATATTTACTATGTAAGGTTTATCACCATCTTCATCCATGGGCATTCACGCTGGAAGCTGATCTAGCCCAGTGTAAATGAAGTTAGTCTGATTGGGTAGCTCTCCCAATGGTACCACCGATCCAATTGAAAAAGGATGAGCATGCGGTAGGCCCATCTCTTGTGCAGTCTCTAAAATTGGTCCAAAGGTTACATTCTACACAATATACTCGCCTAACCTTATGTTGGTGAGATGTACAGTCACCCACAGTGCGGATGACCCTATTGATGATGCAAGTGAGGCAGGCTGAGGTACCTCCTCGACTATGTCGTGGGTTTCCTCCACTTCCATGGTGATGGGAGCCTCGGTGACTAGTTCGGGCATATGTTTCTTCTCTTTTCACCCTTTTTTACCTTTAACTTCCTGTCATCTCGAAGCATCACTGATGCAGTCGATTTTAGCTTAGTAGTAGTAGTGTGCTCAGATCTGTGCAATACAAATATCGACAATTGAGCATGTACTATTGGTTTGCCTCTTGGATTTTTAACCAACAACGTAGGCCAGATGTCCAGGTGTATTTATGGGAGTGTGAAACCCCTAAGAAAATCTTCTAGGTTCATGAGCTTAAAAGGTTATTTGTCTACAACACTACATGAACCTGTCTCTCATATAGATATTTTATAGATTGGTGTAATATAATTGGAATGCAACATATTTTACGAATCCAAGGCCTCCCGAGTAGGATGTTATATTGCATAGCACCCTTGATCACATGACATATTATAGAGATGGTCTTTAGGCCTACCTAAACTAGGTAGGACGATTGTGCCAATCGTCGATCACAGGGCATCGTTAAACACTCTCAACGTGAAGGTGGTAGGCACAATATGTGACTTTGGTAGCTTTAGATGATTCAATGCCTTGGTCATTATTATATTAATCGATGAACTAGTGTTGATCAAGACCCTCTTGAAAGGCATGTGATTGACACATATGATGATATGCAATGGTGGGTCAGTCATATCTGTGTGAACCATCTTGATTTCATGATCATAAAATTGGATCATGGGCTCCTGGAACTGTTGTACATGTCCCACGAAATTGGTAAATTCTTGAGCATCTTGATACTATACTTTGATGGACCTTAGAATTTCCTTAAAATTCTCCCTGTGCCTAGGGGACTACTATATTCGTTCATATATAGATAATTTTGCAGGAGTTGTCTGCAGGTTTTGGACTATCCTGCTCTGTATGGTCACCATCGGTCTAATTGGTGGGCCTAGAATATTTTGGCTGGTTGCTGATTCAGCATAGCCTATATCCTAATGGGAGCATGTGGTTGACTCAATTGCTCATATCTCCCATGTCTGGTAACAATGTTCACCATGCCTATGAACCCCTGGGTGGGCGGTTTGATGAGCACTTGGTTGACCTGGCCAACGTTGTTGTGCAATGTCTCATGGTTTGGTAACGGATTCTTGTAAATCCCCATGTTTTTGTTGTCAGGTACCAGTGAGTTACTTGGTACTACAAGCTCACCCTTTTCAATCATATTTTAACACAATATGCTTGAAGGACCAACACACTTCGATGTCGTAGCTCTTCATGTGATTTTTATAGGTCATCCTGATACCCCTTCAACATGGGCTGATTTGAATCGACTAGCTTAACCTCGGGTAGTCTAATCACCTTAGCCTCACATAAATGATGGAATATTGATTTCAATGATTCTGTTAGAGGTATGAATTTGTGAGGCAGGTTTTGTTCTTTGGTTTTGCCCTTATAATTATTATTGCACTTTTCATACTACGTAGGAGGAGGTTGGGCCTGATAATTCTACTCTTGCTGCCCTTTATCCTCCCTTTGGAGGTTTAGCACCACTTGGTTGACATGGGCCTGCTTACCCTTATGTTTCATGGAGCTCTTCTTGGGTCTCTCTTTCCTGTTCTTAACCTTCAAGTTGCCTTCTTACAACTTGATATCTTCAATTACTTTGGCTTGCACCAAAGCTTCCTCGAATGTTGGATATTGTTGTAGTTGCAATAGTAGCAAGATGTTCTTGGCACAACTATTGGTAAACATTCGAGTCAATTCTGTAGTAGGAATAGGGAATGGCAAATTTTCCATTAACCTCCTCCACCTCTTTTCGTACTGTTCAACTGGATCATCATCGCGCTGAGCTAGCGTAGCCAGATCGAAAAGGTTAGCCTGTTTCTTGATGCCAAAAGAAAAGTGTTTAAGGAAAGCATCATCCAGTTGCTCAAAATTGGTAATGGTGTGCCTCCTTTACTGATTGAACCACTCTCGGGCTTGGCCTAATAGGGTTGTGAAAAATGTGTGCAAAAGCAAAGTATTATTACTCATAATTTAGAAATAGGCGTCCAAAAATCCCATGACATGTTGTTGTGCATCTTCGTCACCTTTAAATTTGTCTAGCCTGGGTATAAAAAAATGCTCATGATAGGCAGGAGCAAGTATCTAGGGGTCCAAAGGATCATTATGAATCTTTCTTAATGTCAGATTTTGAATAGTCGTGCCTTGCCTCTCGATCACTTTTACTTTTGCTGCTAAGGCTTTCTAAGCCTTCGAGGATATAAAGTCCTCCCTAAGCTACCATGGGGGTGGTCTTAGAGGTACATTCTTCTTGTGTCAGGGTGGAGGATGTTTCTCTTTCTCTTCCTCAACTTGGGAGTCTTCAGGATAATCTTTATTGTTTCCCTCTCCATCTTCTTCCTCATATTGTTGTTACCTCTTGTGGTGAGTATCCTCCAATTGATCTTGGAGGAGCTATCATCACTGCTCGAATACCATTTTGTGTGATCTATCAAGTTGATCATCCATAACAAGCCTCTGGTATGCATGCTCTGTGTGAGCAAATTTGTGGGTTTTGTATCCATATTATTGATTTGTGACACTTTTGCCCTTGTCTGTAAAGACAAAATTGGCATCCTTCTGAGCTTTGTGCTTTGTGACACCATGCATGAATGGTGGATGTATCACATGAGGGCACTTAGAATCCTCTCCATGCTCTCTAGCAGTCCTAATAGAAATCGCACTATGCTCACTCGGGGCACGAGTGGGCAGAGCCAAAGGCTTATAGCCTAGATGCACAAGGATGCTACCTAAGTTGTCTAACTGTTTGGATCTCCACTGCTCATGCGGTGATGTGCCATTGGCTCCCACCTTAGCCATATAAATAGTTATCTTTCGATGTTCACTACATGAAAAAGTCTACACAGGCCTATGCTCAGTGGTAGCCCTATCTGCGTGCCCCTAAATGGGTGGATCTCGATCCTGTCTGTACTCTAAATGTGGAGCCACGGATCCTCCTACAGACCTATGATGTAAGGGTCCTAACTTGGACTCCAGGATAACATACTCTTTGGCAGATCCTGTGGACACGCATGTAATGCGATCTCAGTAATGGATTCCGAGTGGAACACCCTCATGTTGAGAGGCTCCCTACTCTATTTTGTGCTTAGAAGAATGCACAAAAACTCCTTTGTCGAGGGTACGCTCAATAGGTTCCCATATTATAAAGTTGTCTCCTCTAATGCTCATCAAACGATGTTTAGGAAGTGCATGTGGGTGAGGATTTGACATATATTGTTTTTAATTGGTCAGGGCTTGGTCATGGGCTTTGTTGATAAGCAACACACCCCCACTGAAAAATGAGATTCCATCCTTAGAAAATTATGAACTTCCATTTTTGCAGCAGGGACCCTCTTGATCTTTTCAGGTTTTAAATCCAAATTTGCTTGCCTCCTTTTTAAAGTTGTGCTTTTTCTTGCATTCTAGTTGTGTTATCCAAGAATTCACTTTTTACATGCTAGAATCATTCATGCACAAGCAAAATCTTGCACCGGTACCGATAAAATCCAGAAAACAGTTGCATAATTCACTGAAAAATCAAACTTTTCATTTTTGGTAGTGTCGCGATATCGCGACACTTCCATTTTGGGAAATGTCGCGATATCGCGACAGGTAAGTAAAAATGCAGCTAAGTGCCAGAAAGGTCGCGATTTCGCGACATGTCGCGAAATCGCGACAATTTTTTGACGAGAGAAGCAAGCTGTACGGAGCGCACGATTTTGCGACATGTCGCGAAATCGCGACATGTCGTATTTTCGCGGCAGGAGAGAGAAAATGGGCTGTGGATGAAAAATCGGTTAAGTCAAAAACATGTTCCAAAATCGCGGTCAACGCGGTCAACGCATGCAGGTAGGGGAACTGTCGCGATATTGCGACGTGTTCTAGAATCGCGGCTGAAAATCAAGAAGCGTACGGAGGCCAGGAAGGGTCGCGATTTCGCGACATGTCGCGAAATCGCGACATGTCGCGTTTTCGCGGCCGACGAGGGAGGAAGTTGCCGATGCTCAGCGTGGTCGCGATTTCGCGACATGTCGCGAAATCGCGACATGTCGCAGAATCGCGGTAGGAGAGAGAAAGTCATAGTTGACCTGAAAGTGCATTCCGCGGGAAACGAAGGCTTCCGGGGTAGCGACACGTGTCAAAGCGTGAATGGGACAAACGAAGTCCGACATGCAAGCTTATTTTGCGGATTTAATCTGTTTTTAATGTTTTAAGCTTCTGATTTAATTAAAATGCTAATCTAATGCATCTTTTTGTCTTTCATGCAGGATTCCACCTGGCACTTACGGGACAACCGGGAAAGACCATAAAGGCGAAGATAAAGTGCGGATTTAGTCAAGGACCGCCATGCTAGGAGAGAAGCTGCCGGTAAATGCATTTAATGGAGATTTATTGCAGAATTGATAGCATGGAGACCATTTCAACTCATCCGGCTCACCAGCAGAATTAACGGAGGCATTTATTTGCAGCTGCGGATGAATGCAAGTTACATTTGATTTTATCTTCTCCATTTATGGCAACTGACTGCACTGATTTGCCGAAGGGTTAAGTTCTATCCGGACTTTGGTTTTAAATGGATTTTTATTGTAAAACCCGGGTCCTAGGGTTTAAGTGCGATAGGATTTAGGGTTTGAGCAAGATATTTTGGAAAAGATCAGGGTCTGTCCTGAGTCTATAAATACAAATTCTAAATGTAATCGCAGGAGGCGGAGACTTAGAAATAAAAGGCTTATAAGCAATTTCTTGCAAATTTAGTGAAATCCTTTGTTTCGGACTTGGAGTTGATGTGCTTTAGCTTTTCTCGTGATAGCATGGCCGGGAGCCTAATCTTTTGCAGAGTGTGATAAGTGTATCTTCTTTTGTTATCCGTTCCATTTAAAGTTTATTAGATATATGCTGTAAATCTGCCATTGTCAAGTTTAAATATGCTGTTAGGCTTCAGTTGTTCTATTGTCTGCTATGGGAAATTGTCGATTTGAGGTTAAGTTTGTTCTAATTGCTCTATCTTCACCGTGCGAGCTAGGCTGCCGGTGAAAGATATCGATTTTAACCAACTGCCCTTGGATTTATGATTTTCTCGCTAGATCCGTTTCACTCGCCTTGTGCTCTTAGTTGAAAGTGATCTTAGACTGACTGGACACTTTCTTCTGGGATTTGTTCTGTTGTGAAGCTGATAGCATAGATAATATTGACAGTTTGGGTTTACAATTGATGTTTGATAAACTTCTCTTTTTTGCCCTACCCTACCCTCTCTTTGCTTACCGTTAATGATCCATTTTTATTTTCTTTATTTGCCTTTTATTTAAATCTACTGACCCATGAGAGCTAGATCTAGAATTCAAGTTAAATCTGATTGTCAACAACTTTTGCAACTATTGAACAAGTTCAGGAACCCCCTGTAAGGTAACAGAGTAGTCCATATTGAAATCTATTTCGGAAGTGGAAAAGAGTGAATCGCCATTCGACCCAACTCTGTAACTCGCACCTTGGATAACCAGCTAGATCCTAAAGATGAGTGGGATCAGTCCCATGGGTGTCTCCGGAACTTTCCTTACCTTCATCCTTTTTCCCGGGGTGTGCATGAAAGCCGGACCAACACCTAATTGGCGCTAGAAGGAGGGCCAAACATCTGTTCTTAGTGCACTTGAGTTGAGAAATCCGACTGTATGTGGAACTGTAAAACTGTATTTTATCCAAAGTCTGGTAGCCAATTTTCCCCTCCTCCTCAGCCAACATCTAATTGGCGCTAGAAGGAGGGCTGAACTCAGTTCAAGTATTGTAAGGGCATAACAACAACATTTGAAGGACCCACAGTGAACTCCGGACAGTTTTATAAATTGTCAGTACAGTTTTATAAATTGTCAGTACAGTGTTTTAAATTTCCAAATGCAGAACCTGTTAAGAACTGTAAAGTTGTATGTACTGTATTTTATCCAGAGTCTGGCATTTTAACATTTAAAAGTGGCTCGTTTCATAAATTTTCAGTGCAGTTTTTGAAATTGCTAGAGAAGGCCTTAAGTTCAGTGGTTTGTTAAGAACAGTTCTATCATCACTTGCAGTTATCCAATTACAAATCAGAACATCACTGTCAGCCAAGTAATAATGGCAAATTGGTTGGGCTTCACCACTTTGAACATTCCGGGTATAGCCCATGACCTGCCCAGAAGTCCAGAAAGGTATCTCCCCAGATATAAACATGATGGGACAAGAACTGCAGAAGAACATCTGCTAGCTTTTAAAAATGCTTTAAGATTGTTGAATATACAACATGAAGATGTTGCCTGCAGATTGTTCCCGTTCACTCTCCAGGAGGGAGCTTATGACTGGTTTTTAAACCTCACCAGCAATTCCATTACTAGCTGGGATGATCTAGAGAAAGCTTTTATATCACAGTTCGGTGAAGTGATAGATCCCAGCATTTTATATCAGCAATTTTCCAGCATCAAGAAAGAGTCGGGAGAAACTGTCAGGTCTTTCAATATGAGGTTCCAAAGAGCTTACGGTAGAATTACTGGCCATTACATCCCAAATGCAAATCTGCCTTAGAAATCTACAAGAATGCATTGGATTCGGTGACCTCTATTTTCCTCAAGAGAGATATTAATATCACAACCCTGGCAGGGGCTTATAAAGAAGCCTTAATTCTTGAAAGACAGTTAGGGCCTCAAATTTTGAGTAGCCCTTTGATATCCTATGTTACACAAAACATGTCTGTTCCAAACCCCATTCCACATCATGAGTTAGTGCCAACATGTCATGCTCTACCCAAGGAGACTCCGTTAACTGTGACATCCACTCAACATGTGCAAAATACAGAGAAAAGTTTTGACAAATTCAAAGTGCAGGTGCTTGAACTGAACAGTTGTGATCTGGCACCACCCAAATGAAGTTTTTCCTGGTGAGTTAAATTTTCCTAGAGATCAAAGAAATATTGATATTTCTAGTTCACCCAAAAATAGTACAACCAGGGTTTCAGATTCTGTCACTTTTCCCGAAGAGACAGAAAGTCTTGTACAGACTTCTGTGGATGAAATGCAAGATTTTCAACAGTTCAAAAGAGACAGTTATGACTTGAAATGTGAGAGTCCAGAACTTAACAATGATCCTTCCTCATCAGAGGATGATGAAAGTGAGATTCAATCTCACTATGCAGAAGTAATTGAGGAGGATAACATCATTGAGGATATGAGGGAACTTAAAGCCGACATCACCCTCTATGAACTGCCTCGATTGTTGGACAAAAAATTAACTTGATTGAGGCTTACTCTGGACCACCTATTGAATTTCAAGAAAAGGAGGAAAAGATGGTAAATATGAATGTGGTCAGCCAACTTGGAATTGATGAACTGTCTCAACATAAGCCTGCAACTTCTGAACATAATATCAAAGATAAGGCTATAAACTGTGTTGATGCAGATATTGGAGTTTATGATTTGGCAACTGAAAAGGTGAGAACAATTATAGCCCTAATCAATAACAACAATGATGTTTGGACATTGCACATTGATGAGGTTAAATCTAAGCAAGGCTCAGGTGAAAAGGAAAATTGTAAACACTCTGCTAGAGGGATAAAAATTGAAGTCCTGGATATTGAAGCAGTGCAGCAACCACAAAATGTTCAAGTTGTTAAGAACCAGGGCATACAAATAAAACATGATTTCTTTCAGTTGTCACATAATTTTGAAGATGTGGTGGTCTGGGTCTGTCAAGATTTTAAAGTATTTGATCCTGGGGTTTTTTACATTCAGTCCTTTTGAAAGAACTCTGCAAACCCTTCAATTAGAAGCATGAACATGTTATCATATGATTTGTTATTATATGATTTGTTTAATTTGAAGGAGTTGCAGATTTGTTTTTCAAATGGGACAGGGAAGACAGTAAACCCAAGTCTTTCCCAGATAGCAAATTTTTGAAGCACAATCTGGAGTGCATTTCGTCAACAGGACTTGAAAGGTAATTTTTTTTAAATTACTTGCATGGTCAAAATTTTTTAAAGCACCATTTCTCTCGCTTTCCCAACTGCTGTATTTTTTGAGTATGAAGGGAAGTTGTAACATATGTATGCATTGTAAATAAGCTTTGAAGTTTTTCAGTTTTATTTCTTTGTCAGTGCAGTTTTTATTTCAATGTCTGTGCAGTTTTAATCTGTTTTAGTTTAATTTTAATGCTTTGCGTTTTAATTTATTTGTTTTTCAGTTTATTTCTTTGTCAGTGCAGTTTTATTTTTAAATGTCTGTACAGTTGCAGTTTTTCAGTTTTCTTTAGTTATTTTTCAGTTTTAGCTTGTGCAGTTTATTTCTTTTGTCGGTGCTTTTTATTTCCTTTCTTTGTCTTTTTTATTTTAGCTTGCTTTTATTTTAGTCTCGTATGATCTTTTCTTTATTGCATTTCTTTTTCTTTGTCGTTCTGTATAGCTTGCGATTGTAGCTTTATTTTATTTCAATTGCGCTTAGTTTATTTCAATGGTCGTTGCGATTTAGCTTTGTCATAGCTTCAGCAATTTTTATTTGCTTCAATTCTTTTAGTTTATTTCTTTTATTGCCTGTACAGTTTTTATTTTCTTCCCTGCTTTTCCTTTTCTTTGTTGTCTGTACAGTCTTTTGTTTTAGTTTTATTTTGTTGCTTGTGCAGTTTTGTTTGTTGTCTGTGCAGTTTTAATTTATTTGCTTCAGTTCTTAGTTTATTTGTTTTAGCTTAATTTTGCTGCCTGTACAGCTGTGCTTTGCATCCTTTGTAAATAGCCTTGCAGTTTGTTTTATTCCTTTGTCTGTACAGCTGTGCAGTTTTCAGTGTTTAGTTTATTTTATTTGCAAGTCTATGCAGTTTTGATTCTGTTTTGCTTTAAAGCCTGTGCCTGTCCTTGGAAGCCTGTATAAAGTCCTTTGGCTTCTAAAATTTTCTGTCCTTTGCCTTTGCTTGAGCAATCAATGAAAATTCAGCCTGCTAAAAATTGTTTTATTCCTAGCTGATAAATCCTCAATCCAGTGCCTCCCCATTCTGCTCATTATTCTAATTGAGATAGTCTGCTTGCTCTGAACTGTGGAACTATTTTGTTATCCAGGATGAAGGTAGAGAGATGATTGGATCTTGTGTCTTACTTGCCACGCTTGTTTTAATGATAGAAAAACTGTTATGCTGTTTAGTTGGAGGAACTCCCGGGGAATCTAAGAAAAGCTGGTTATAAGATGGGACTATGGTTCATGCAATTATTTGGGTGTCACCAGAGGCTATCAATGCCTAGACTGAAACAGTTCCAGATTGATCAAATATTAAAAAAAAATTGTAATTTCTCTAAGGTCTTCCAGATAGTGATATATTTCAAAAAGAAGAGAGATAAAAAAAAAAGAGATAAGAAAAGAGAAAAAAAAAAGAAAAAAGAAAAAAAGAGTTATATGATCAAAAGAGGCAGCCAATATTAGATTCTGCCCTACAGTTGTAAATTGGGTCGTGTAAATCTAAAGGGTAACTCTGTCTAGGCTGTAAAAAGATAAACTAGTAAACAGAGCTCTACTCTGTTTCCCCTTTTACAATCTAGAAAAGTTGATTAATCCAAGTTTATCATTCAATTCAGTCATCCTTGAAGAAAGTTTTATACCCTTTGAAATTGCACATCAGAAATCTTCCTTGAAGTAATCCAACCTAGTATGTCCTTGGAAAATTTTAACAACTTGCGGCTGGCAGTCAATTTATTGTGAAGAATGTCCGTGGCAAGGCATGATGCATGGTCTTTTTGTTTTGAAACCAGAGTCTTGGGTTCTAAAATAGTGCTATTATTTTACCCGCAGATATCGCCATTTGTTGATAAGCAACACACCCCCACTGAAAAATGAGATTCCATCCTTAGAAAATTATGAACTTCCATTTTTGCAGCAAAGAGGACCCTCTTGATCTTTTCAGGTTTTAAATCCAAATTTGCTTGCCTCCTTTTTAAAGTTGTGCTTTTTCTTGCATTCTAGCTGTGTTATCCAAGAATTCACTTTTTACATGCTAGAATCATTCATGCACAAGCAAAATCTTGCACCGGTACCGAGAAAATCCAGAAAACAGTTGCATAATTCACTGAAAAATCAAACTTTCCATTTTTGGTAGTGTCGCGATATCGCGACACTTCCATTTTGGGAAATGTCGCGATATCGCGACAGGTAAGTAAAAATGCAGCTAAGTGCCAGAAAGGTCGCGATTTCGTGACATGTCACGAAATCGCAACGCTTTTTGACGAGAGAAGCAAGCTGTACGGAGCGCGCGATTTTGCGACATGTCGCGAAATCGCGACATGTCGTATTTTCGCGGCAGGAGAGAGAAAATGGGCTGTGGATGAAAAATCGGTTAAGTCAGAAACATGTTCCAAAATTGCGGTCAACGCGGTCAACGCATGTAGGTAGGGGAACTGTCGCGATATCGCGACGTGTTCTAGAATCGCGGCTAAAAATCAAGAAGCGTACGGAGGCCAGGAAGGGTCGCGATTTCGCGACATGTCGCGAAATCGCGACATGTCACGTTTTCGCGGTCGACGAGGGAGGAAGTTGCCGATGCTCTGGCGGGGTCGCGATTTCACGACATGTCGCGAAATCGCGACATGTCGCGAATCGCGGCAGGAGAGAGAAATTCATAGTTGACCCGAAAGTGCATTTCGGCGGGAAACGAAGGCTTCCGGGGTAGCGACACGTGTCAAAGCGTGAATGGGACAAACGAGGCCGACATGCAAGCTTATTTTGTGGATTTAATATGTTTTTAATGTTTTAAGCTTCGATTTAATTAAAATGCTAATCTAATGCATCTTTTTGTCTTTCATGCAGGATTCCACCTGGCACTTACGGGACAACCGGGAAAGACCATAAAGGCGAAGATAAAGTGCGGATTTAGTCAAGGACCGCCATGCTAGGAGAGAATCTGTCGGTAAATGCATTTAATGGAGATTTATTGCAGAATTGATAGCATGGAGACCATTTCAACTCAGAGATGGATTTACGGAGATCAAATTGATGGAGAAGTGGTGACTCATCCGGCTCACCAGCAGAATTAATGGAGGCATTTATTTGCAATTGCGGATGAATGCAAGTTGCATTTGATTTTATCTTCTCCATTTATGGCAACTGACTGCACAGATTTGCCGAAGGGTTAAGTTCTATCCGGAATTTGGTTTTAAATGGATTTTTATTGTAAAACCCGGGTCCTAGGGTTTAAGTGCGATAGGATTTAGGGTTTGAGCAAGATATTTTGGAAAAGATCAGGGTCAGTCCTGAGTCTATAAATACAAATTCTAAATGTAATCGCAGGAGGCGGAGACTTAGAAATAAAAGGCTTATAAGCAATTTCTTGCAAATTTAGTGAAATCCTTTGTTTCTGGACTTGGAGTTGATGTGCTTTAGCTTTTCTGTGATAGCATGGCCAGGAGCCTAATCTTTTGCAGAGTGTGAAAAGTGTATCTTCTTTTGTTATCCATTCCATTTAAAGTTTGTTAGATATATGCTGTAAATCTGCCATTGTCAAGTTTAAATATGCTGTTAGGCTTCAGTTGTTCTATTGTCTGCTAGGGGAAATTATAGATTTGAGGTTAAGTTTGTTCTAATTGCTCTGTCTTCATCAGTGCGAGCTAGGTCGCGGTGAAAGATATCGGTTTTAACCAGCTGCCCTTGGATTTATGATTTTCTCGCTAGATCTGTTTCACTCGCCTTGTGCTCTTAGTTGAAAGTGATCTTAGACCGACTGGACACTTTCTTCTCGGGATTTGTTCTGTTGTGAAGTCGATAGCATAGATAAGATTGACAGTTTGGGTTTACAATTGATGTTTGATAAACTTCTCTTTTCTGCCCTACCCTACCCTCTCTTTGCTTACCGTTAATGATCCATTTTTATTTTCTTTATTTGTCTTTTATTTAAATCTGCTTACCCATGAGAGCTAGATCAATAATTCAAGTTAAATCTGATTTTCAACAACTTTTGCAACTACTGAACAAGTTCAGGAACCCCCTGTAAGGTAACAGAGCAGTCCATATTGAAATCTATTCAAGAAGTGGAAAAGAGTGAATTGCCATTCGACCCAACTCTGTAACTCGCACCTTGGATAACCAGCTAGATCCTAAATATGAGTGGGATCAGTCCCGTGGGTGTCTCCGGAGCTTTCCTTGCCTTCATCCTTTTTCCCGGGGTGTGCATGAAAGCCGGACCAACAAGGCTTCAGGCTTATGCCTTTTCCGACCACCCCGTATCTCCACCATGGTGTACCTAGTGTCTAAATTTATTCTTTATTACACAAACAATGTATACAATGGTGTTTATCTCGTATTAATTTTTAAAAGTGAGCCCTAGATTGTTTTATGTTGTTTCAAGTTTGTTGTATCAGTAAAGAACTCCTTATCATGTTTTGAAAACTTGTTGGATTATATTCTTAGTTTAATTGACTTTCACCTATATACTCGTAGATCAACAACTTGGATATGAACTCCAAGTCATGTAATCCAACCTATAATGTGTGATAATAAATCCCACACATGGTTAGGGAGCACAGGTCCCCCCAAATCCTCACCCATTTTCCCCCAGTCAGCGTTATACCCTTCGAAGAGAATACATAAAAATTTTCCAGGGTACGAAGGTTCTTGGATTCAGTATTGGTCTAGTATCCAAGGGTACGTAGGATTTGGGCCAATGGATTGAAATTACGCCCACCATCGTTGAACCCTACTAGTGGTTGTATGTGACTCCAAAATCACTAGCGTTTAAGTGAAACATGATGTGTGTGGTTTGTTTTATTCTTTTGTATAAAATAAAAATGCATAATATAGCATAAATGATTATTTCCTACATGATATGCAAAAATAAACATTTCATTTTAGAAAATATGCATGCTATATCCTAAATGATTTTTGACAATGCAATTACGATGATATAGCCCCTGATTGGGCCTCAAGCATGCAAACCAACACACTTTTTATCAAGCATGTTATATTCTAGGGTGGACTACACTCAGAGTTCCGTTTTTCCTAGCAGCACCTTTCTAATTATGCAAACATGAATACAAATCTAGGACTTAGTTCATTTCTCTTTTTTAGTTTTCCTAGTTGTATTGCAAATTTGGTATTATGGGAAAACACAGAGACATAAAAAGTTACAGAGGGTGAAAAAGTGGGACCTACCTTAGGTCTACATCCGATCTATGTTTTGTCCTCTAATGTCTGATCTGTCTGCTGTAAACTGTAGGTCTGATTCGTGGTTCTGACTATAGGCCACGTCTTGAAGCCGTGGGCCATCAATGAGGTCACAACTGGAAGCTACGGTTTGCACCTGCAATCCAAAAAAAATATAGAAGATATCATATTAGGTGTTTAAAATGTGAAGTTCCACCATTATCACCTTTTGTATGACCATACAGGCATGCACCCAATATTGTAATTACGTAAAATGAAGTAAAAAGCAATATTCAAACACAAATTGACAAAGACTAAACAATTAAGTAAAATGAATATTTATTTCCTTTTGGAACAAATTCATATATTACAAATGAATCCCTCCTAGAGATACCCCTTTTTGATATATAATTACAATGTTGTAATCCCCTTGGGGATATAATGCACTTTTCAAGCCTTTAATGTGACACGAACTGCTCTAGGATGGAGTGAACCCTCTTCTTCACGTTCAGGAAGGAATTGGATAGTTGAATCTCCTTTGAATCTGATTCCCTATGGTCAAGAAACAACAGAAAAACATTAAAAGCATATGAAGCCTCTCATGATGAGGCCATTTAAAGGAAATATACACAAAGATAGCATAACAACACGAAATCAAGAAAATTGATAAACCATGCTAAACAATAAGCAACTCTTATAAATATTGTTAGAAATATGTAAATAAGGACTACAGCTACCAATCTAATGGATCTAATGTATGAAATAAAGCATTAAATCATGGAAAGAAACTAATTATGCCCTACTTGCTAAAATAGAGTAAATCTAATCAATTGTGAAGAACACAAGCTTATACTGAGAGGGGGGGGTGAACAGTATAAGACTACTTTTAACTTTTTCTTTTAAAGCAGCTTTCAATTCAATAACATGCAAAATAAAGATAGCAGTAATAACAGTAGTAACCAAAACAATGCACAAAATACACTCCACAAAGTGACACAACAATTTACGTGGTTCACCCAAGGTGGGCTACTCCACGGATAAAACTTTTCTTCTAAAAGTTATATCAAAGTCCTCTGGGAATCCTTCCCGATTACAATGTTTATGAGCCTCAGCTCAAAGGAGACACCTTCCCCTAATTCTCGCTTTGGTTGGTGATCCTCTAGAAGACCTCTACCTCCTCTGCCCTTAGCAAGTGGAACTCTATCCACAGAAGACACCTGTCTTCCCTGCTCTGGCTGGAGATCTCTGTCCTCAACTCTGTCACCGCAAAGCTGGTCCTCGAATTTGCACTAAACACAGTCCTTCGGTCTAGCACAAATGTCCTCTTCTGCCTCAAACTTTGTCCTCAATCTGGTCCTCAAAAACTGGTTAGAAAAATGGTTCACAAGCTTTCAAATGCTTGCTCAATGCTATCCCCAAGTCTTCATTGTTCTGTCACAGCTGTTTTAGACGAAACCAACTTTTGCACAGACTGCGCAACACAGCAGCATACAACACTTCGGCTATCAAACTTCTCACTTCTACGTGCTATCTTCGAATGTCGCAACACCAACAACTTCTGCTCCTTTGCGCATCCACCGCAGTACAGTCTTCGCACACTTTGCGCAACCACAGCAGCATAGACTTTGTACACTCTGCTCCTCGACGATCGAACTTCTCCCCCGCACTATAATTGCGCAGATCGCACTTCAAACGCACACTTCGAATCGATGCCAAACTGATCAAGCAACCCTCCTTTTATACACATAATCTCAAGATTAGAACCTTGATCTTAGTCGACTGTTTACCCTTTAATCACGTCGACTGCAAAACCCTGCACTGTGTCAGCCCAGATTTAACTCTGTCGGCTTCACTACCTCCCTGTAGCTTCTGGCGTGAAACTTCAACATGTCGCGATATCGCGACACATTTGCCTGTCGTACACCTTCTATAGCTTGTTGTAGCGATATCATGACACTTTGGCCTTTGTCGACTTCCTTTGTGCTTCTATCATGAAATCGTGACACTTTTGCCTCTTGTTGATGTCATCTCACTTCTATCACAAAATCGTGACGCTTTAGACTTCAAAGCCTTCTTCTTCGCTTCTGTCATGAAATCGTGACACCTTTGCCTCTTGCTGACGTCATCAGCAACTCTATCACGAAATCGCGACGCTTTAGACTTCAAAGCCTTCTCCACACTAAATCGAGCTTAACTTAACCTCTAAAGACACTCATCTCTCAACTCTGAAATCGTGACACTTTCTTCTTCAACCTTTTCTCGATTTGCACCAGAAAATGGAACATGTCACGAAATCATGACGCTTTCGTTGCCTTAAGCTCTTTTCTACCATAAGCCCATGAAGCTAGAACATGTCACGAAATCATGACGCTTTCACCAACTGCAAGCTGCCAACTCAACCTATCATGAAATCGTGACACTTCCTACATCCGTACAACTTCCTTGAAACCTATCGTGAAATCATGACACTTCCTGCAACTCAACACTGCCAACTTAACATGTCATGAAATCATGACAATTTAGCCTGAACTTTCTCTCTCCTCAAACATGTCACGAAATCATGACAATTTTGCCTGCTTTCTCTCGCCTTCCAGCATGTCGCAAAATCATGACAGTTTTGCCAAAACTTTCTCTCTCCTCAAACATGTCGCGAAATCGTGACAGTTTTGCCAGCACTTTCTCTCTCCTCAAACATGTCGCGAAATCGTGACAATTTTTCCAGCCACCTGCAAACTTATTCTAACTTATCTTTTTCTTGATCTTTTGCAACTGGGCTACTCTGATTTTCTTGGAGACTTACTGACCAGCTGAAACCTTCATCAAAACACATTCTTTGACATAAAAACAAATTGCTTCAAGAACTCCTTGATATCAAATGACAACAACTACCAAGAACTCTTTGACATCAATGACAACAACTACTCTTGAGCAAAGGCAATGTACTCAAGGTACCCAAAATTGCCAACAATCTCCCCCTTTGTCATTGATGGCAAACCTTTACTAAAAACACATCTTCAAGAGCCAAAACTGAAATCACTCTCTTTGAAGTTTTGCTCCCCCTGACTTGAAGCTTTCCTCTTCACTTGAAGCTCTCCCCCTTACTCATATCTCTCCCCCTTTGTCATCAATGGCAAAGGGTCACCTTTGGGGCTTGGGACTAAGAATGAGCCTCTTAGCTTAGTCCCTCCCCCACCTCTTGATGAGGTGATTTAAAACAGGGTTGGGAGTGAAACTCCCATTAGACACTCATCATCATCAGTGTCTACAATTTCTTTGTCGGGCCTTCTCTTGAGCTCTTTGTCAATGTTTCTGTTCTTGGCACTTTTCTTGTTCTTGTTCTCATCTCTTTTCTTGTCCACACCTTGATCCTTGGACCTGTTTATACCACTGTTCCTATTCCTGTACCTTGGAAGATCAGCTCTGCACTGTCTGGCTGTGTGACCTGTATTGTTGCACTTGTAACAAACAACAATATAATTTCTTTCAGGCATAGTTGTTCTTTGAATCCGCCTGTTCTGACTAACCCAGTTCCTGTTATTTGCCTTGCAAAAAATTGCCTTGTGCTCGAACTGATTACAAGAGTAGCAATACCCTTGAAATAAATTACGACTTCTGAAATTATTGTTAACCTTCTTCATTTGAGACATGCAATGTGCAGCCATGTGTCCAAACCTGTAACATGCAAAACATCTACCGTGAAATATTCTTTTAATCGATCTCTTGGGTCCCGAAAACTTTTGCTTCACTTTCAGAAATCTGTTTTCTGTTTCTGCGCATTCATCACTCACGGACTCATGATCTGAAGTACTTTCTTCATCAGAACTTTCTTCCTTTTGAAATCTCTTGCTAGATTCCCCAACTTGTTTCTTGTGCGGCTCAACAAAACCGAGACCTGTTTTATCTGTTGGATTTCTTTGACTTTTGATGAGAGACTTAACCTTCTTGGAGCTATCCTAAAATCTGTACAGCTTATCCTTGTAATTTTTATTTTCCTCTTTCATGGCAGCCATTTTCTGTTCTAATTCACTATACTCAAGCATCTTAGATTCTAACTCATTCTTGAGTTCTTGAGTCTTAGCCATAGAGATGTCAAGACTTTCTATGAGTTCATCTCTCTCCATACAACATTCATCTAACTTATCCTTGAGTTTAGCATTCTTCTTCCTTTCCTTTTTCAAAACACCAAGAGCATTAGTAAGTTCACATTCAAGATCCTCTATTTGATTGCATTTTGAAGTATCAAGGCCTTTTTCAGATTTCTTATCACTAGAGGTGCTACCCTTTTCAAAAACCATACATGCATCTTCCTTATCATTTTCTGAAGCATCCTCATACATACTAGCAACCAATTCATTATTCGTGCAATCATCCTCAAGGTGCCCAAAATTTCCACATCTAAAACATTTCATGACAATGAATTTATGTTTCGGTTCTTCCTCTTTTTCTGAAATGAACATCTCATTTTCACTATCACTGGAAGAGCTTTCACTATTACTGCTAGAACACTTACTTGCTTTGTCCAGATAGAAGCTCTTCTTGTTCTTGTGTGAATACCTCTTTCCTTGATTGTTGTGCTCATCTTTGTTCTTTTTGTAATACCTGTGCTTTTCAGAATCCTTGCTCTTAACATCCTGTATATCTTCATCACTTTCATTCTTGGAAACAGTACAGTCAGTAGCATAATGACCAAATTTTCCACAATTGAAACATCTTATATTTTTCTTGCTTTTGTGCTTTCTAGAGAACTTGCCTTTCTTGCTGTAATATGCCTCTTCCTCACTAGAAGACTCATCACTCTCTTGAATCTGTTTGCCTTTTGATTTCTTGGTAGCTTTGAAAGCTGCCTCTTTCTTTATATCAATATTCACTTGAGTTCTCAGCTCAAATGCTGCAAGAATACTATGGAGCTCATCCTTTTTCAACTTATCTAAATCTTTGGCTTCCTCAATAGCAGAAATATTTTCACTAAATCTATTAGGAAGAGATCTTAAAATCTTATCACACACATCATTTTCAGCAAGTTCAAGACCTAAGTCTTTCATTGAATTAACAACTTCATCCATACGGAGCATGTAGTCACTAATTTTTTCATCATCATTCATCTTGAGTTGTTCAAACACACCTTTGAAGTGTCTCAACTTGGCCTTTCGGACATTTGCATCACCTGTATGAACAACCTGCAATTGTTTCCACATTTCACTAGTTGTCTTGCAGTGAATAACTTTGGTAAGATCAACCTTCTGTAAACCCTTCAGGATTGCATTCATGGCTTTTGAGTTGCTATGATGTAGGAGCCTGTCTTCTTTAGTATAAGGACCATTTGCAGGAATGGTGTACCCATCTTCAATAACTTCCCATACCTCATTACCAAGAGCCATAAGATAGACTTTCATTCTTGCACTCCACAGACCGAAATCTGATCCATCAAGAATAGGTGCTGCATTGCCACCTGAAAAATCCATTGTGTTCTTAACCAGTTCTTCCTTTCGGCTGTAAAACCTTTTCGAAGGAACCCGCTCTGATACCAATTGAAGAACACAAGCTTATACTGAGAGGGGGGGTGAACAGTATAAGACCACTTTTAACTTTTTCTTTTAAAGCAGCTTTCAATTCAATAACATGCAGAATAAAGATAGCAATAATAACAACAGTAACCAAAACAATGCACAAAATACACTCCACAAAGTGACACAGCAATTTACGTGGTTCACCCAAGGTGGGCTACTCCACGGATAAAACTTTTCTTCTAAAAGTTATATCAAAGTCCTCCGGGAATCCTTCCCGATTACAATGTTTATGAGCCTCAGCTCAAAGGAGACACCTTCCCCTAATTCTCGCTTTGGCTGGTGATCCTCTAGAAGACCTCTACCTCCTCTGCCCTTAGCAAGTGGAACTCTATCCACAGAAGACACCTGTCTTCCCTGCTCTGGCTGGAGATCTCTGTCCTCAACTCTGTCACCGCAAAGTTGGTCCTCGAATTTGCACTAAACGCAGTCCTTCGGTCTAGCACAAATGTCCTCTTCTGCCTCAAACTCTGTCCTCAATCTGGTCCTCAAAATGGGAAAATAAAAATGGTTCACAAGCTTTCAAATGCTTGCTCAATGCTATCCCCAAGTCTTCACTGTTCTATCACAGTTGTATTAGATGAAACCAACTTTCGCACAGACTGCGCAACACAGCAGCATACAACACTTCGGCTATCAAACTTCTCACTTCTGCATGCTGTCTCCAAATGTCGCAACACCAACAACTTCTGCTCCTTTGCGCATCCACCGCAGAACAGTCTTCGCACACTTTGCGCAACCACAGTAGCACAGACTTTGCACACTCTGCTTCTCGACGATCGAACTTCTCCCCCGCACTGTAATTACGCAGATCGCACTTCGAACGCACACTTCGATCGATGCCAAACTGATCAAGCAGCCCTCCTTTTATACACATAATCTCAAGATTAGAACCTTGATCTTAGTCGGTTGTTTACCCTTTAATCACGTCGGCTGCAAAACCCTATGCTGCGTCGACCCAGATTTAACTCTGTCGGCTTCACTACCTCCCTGTAGCTTCTGGTGCAAAACTTCAACATGTCACGATATCGTGACACCTTTGCTTGTCGTACACCTTCTATAGCTTGTTGTAGTGATATCGTGACACTTTGGCCTTTGTCGACTTCCTTTGTGCTTCTGTCGTGAAATCGTGACACTTTTGCCTCTTGTTGACGTCATCTCACTTCTGTCATGAAATCACGATGCTTTAGACTTCAAAGCCTTCTTCTCCGCTTCTATCATGAAATCGCAACACCTTTGCCTCTTGCTGACGTCATCTGCAACTCTGTCATGAAATCGTGATGCTTTAGACTTCAAAGCCTTCTTCTCCGCTTTTGTCATGAAATCGTGACACCTTTGCCTCTTGCTGACGTCATCTGCAACTCTATCATGAAATCGTGATGCTTTAGACTTCAAAGCCTTCTTCTCTGCTTTTGTCACGAAATCGTGACACCTTTGCCTCTTGCTGATGTCATCTGCAACTCTGTCATGAAATCGTGACACTTCTTGCTTCTTCAACCTTTTCTCGGTTTGCACCAACGAAAATGGAACATGTCGCGAAATCGCGACGCTTTTGCTGCCTTAAGCTCTTTTCTCGCCAGAATCCCGCAAAGCTAGAACATGTCGTGAAATCGTGACGCTTTTGCCAACTGCAAGCTGCCAACTCAACCTATCGTGAAATCGTGACACTTTCTGCATCCGTACAACTTCCTTGAAACCTGTCGCGAAATCGTGACACTTCCTGCAACTCAACACTGCCAACTTAACATGTCACGAAATCGTGACAGTTTAGCATAAACTTTCTCTCTCCTCAAACATGTCACGAAATCATGACAATTTTGCCTGCTTTCTCTCTCCCTTCCAACATGTCGCGAAATCGTGACAGTTTTGCCAAACTTTCTCTCTCCTCAAACATGTCGCGAAATCATGACAGTTTTGCCAGCACTTTCTCTCTCCTCAAACATGTCGCGAAATCATGACAGTTTTGCCAAACTTTCTCTCTCCTCAAACATGTCGCGAAATCGCGACAGTTTTTCCAGCCGCCTGCAAACTTATTCTAACTTATCTTTTTTTTGATCTTTTGCAACTGGGCTACTCTGATTTTCTTGGAGACTTATTGACCAGCTGAAACCTTCATCAAAACACATTCTTTGACATAAAAACAAATTGCTTCAAGAACTCCTTGATATCAAATGACAACAACTACCAAGAACTCTTTGACATCAATGACAACAACTACTCTTGAGCAAAGGCAATGTACTCAAGGTACCCAAAATTGCCAACAAATTGCTTAATCCAGTCAGTCAGATTCTTGAAACTACCAAATCAAGTACTAAACTGATTAATCTGACCTAGCTAAGCATACTGTAAAAGGGACAGTAAGGGGATATTATAACTATTGCAAATCGGATCTCAGATGAGCGGTCTGAACTGTAAACCACGACTAAAAACTGCGATGAGCAACCAAGTAGTTTTTATCTCCAAATCAAGGGTTGTGGGATTGATCCTCCTTGTCAAATTGATTATCAAGGATTGCCTTAGTGTCCTCTGATAGGTTTGGCGGTTGAATTTCTCGATAGGGTCTCCATTTTTTCAAATTAGTGTTTCTTGGCATTCTAGCTCCTTAGGGCATCCATGGCACAATTTGTCATGATGCTTGGGTTGGCAAAGTGATAGCAACAAATCTCTCTCTTAGTGCACTCAAGTGAGTCCACAATTCGATAGGGCTTCACTACTAAAATTCTCTCTCTCTTGCTATATATTTGCCCTAATTCAAAGGGGTACTTATAGGACTACCCAAGGGCTAGGGGTGGCTTCATGGAGAAGCCAAGATCAAGAAGGGGTGGTTAGGAAAGTTGGATTGGAAGCTTCCATCCTTTAACCGCCTTCTTCTAGATCAAATGGTCATTCAAACCAATTTGGATCAGATGAAGGCCAAGTGAAATTTAGTTTAGACCGTAGGTGACATTTGTAGTTCAAACTATAGACCATAGGTCTCAGCCATGGTTCAGACTGTGGACCGTAAGTTTTAGCTGTGGTTCAGCTTGATTAGGCCAAGGAGCTGAAATTGAGTGGTTAGAACCACTGCTCTCTATTGGAGTCTATCCAAGATCCTCCATATGGTCTTATAGCATGTCCATATGAGTAGTCGCCATCAACATGACATGTTTTAGGTGTCTACAGTAACTATATTATCCTATTATTGTATGTATATGATATGCTTGTTGCATGATCTATGATGTAGGATATAAGTGTGCTTAAAATAAAATTGGTAGATTCATTTGCAATGAAGGATTTGGATTCTGCAAAGCAAATCCTTAGTATGAGAATAACAAGAGATAAGAAAATCACAAATTAACATTGTCTCAAAGTGAGTACATTGAGAAGGTGTTGGAAAGATTCGGTATGCAGGATGCAAAACCTGTTAGCATACCTTTGGCCAATCATTTCAAACTGACCAAAGATATGTATCCTACGACATAGGAGATAAACTACATGTCCAAGGTTCCTTATTCGTCAGTAGTTGGTAGTTTAATGTATGCGATGGTGTGAACAATGCCATATATAGCACATGTAGTGGGAGTTGTGAGTAGGTTTATGAGCAATCTAGGAAGAAGATATTGGGAGGCAGTTAAATGGATTCTCAGGTATTTGAGAGGTACATTCACTCAGGTATTATGCTTTGGATGTTCTAACACTATTTTATAGGGATATTTCAATTCATATATTGTAGGTGATATAGATAGCAAGAGGAGTACCACAAGGTATATTTTTACTATAGGTGGAACTGTAGTAAGTAGGATTTCAAAAATATAGAAGGTTGTTGCTCTCTCAACAATGGAAGCAGAGTATGTTGTTGTTATAAAGTCTAGTAAGGAGATGATTTGGTTACAAAGGTTTATGGAGGAGTTGGGAAAGAAGACGGATAATAGCATATTATATAGTGATAGTCAGAGTGTCATTCATATTGTAAAGAATTTAGATTTCCATTCCAGGACTAAACATATAGATACCAAGTACCATTTCATACGCTCAGTATTGGAAGATGGACAATTAAAACTGGAGAAGATACACACTAGCCAAAATCCTGTAGATATGTTCACAAAGGTAGTAACCAAGGAGAAAATGATCTCTTGCTTAGTTTTAGTTGGTCTTCAAGCATGACAATAAAAGGTGAGAAAATTCTAGGTCTAAATTTGAAGCATAGTCCAATAGGTGCAGTAGCGGTGGAGATACTGTGATCAATCTCCAAGTGGTAGATTGTTGGTTGTGGAGCCTGATTAATTTAGAGGTCTTGTTTTTAGTCGCACTTAGACCTACTACACAAAGTTGGGGGTTGTATGCGGGGCATAAACCCCCCCTACTTATGTTACCATGGGGGGTCTAGGGGGCGACGACAATTCTTTGGAGCCCTCCCTAGCGGGGATTTTGGGGGCAGTGCCTCCAAAGCTAAAAATATATTTTTTTTCTCTATGTAAATCTAGACCATTTGTTATTAGGTCATAGATCGGACGATGGATTTTAGGTGGGTTATTTACCCTAAAATTGTAATGCACTTTTATAAGAGGATGATGTATGGCGGCTTATTGTAATGTTCTGTGCATGACTATGTAGAGAAGGTTTTTTGGAAGGAATAAAAGGCCTGGTTATTTTCTCCATGGATGTAGCCCATATTGGGTGAACCACATTAAATTTGTGTCTCTTGTGTATTACATTATTCTTTTGTGTTTTATTTTTGTATTTAATTATTGCTCGTGTTTTGTTATTTAAATTTAACAACCCTGTAATGGGGTGTTGAGCCTACCGAGTCAAAAGAGAGTATGACCCGATAGAAGATCATAGATGATGTAATACCCGCTAGGATGTATAAGTATCCCATGTGGGGTGTAATATGTAGATAAATAATATGCAAGTGTTATCCCAGATAGGGATCTAAAAAAGACTTTGAAAGCATTATCATGATAAAGAAATTGAGAGAAGGAGAAGAAGAAATTATAAGAAGAAGGGAGATATCCCTAGGGGTATCTTGCTAGGCATCAAATTCCTAGTGAGAAGTGCAATGCATGTGAGCTATGATCTAACTAGGTATCATCACATGCCATTATCGGAAAATCCCCAAAAATCTATATGAGAAAGCAGTCATGAACAAGAAAAAATGTCATTATGATAGGCAATCATGCAAGGTGTTCTTTACATGTCAAGCAATCATGCAAGGATGACAAGAAACAATGCAATATGATCAAGAAGGTGGATGCAATGGAAATATAAATGCAACTACATAAAAGAATTTTTTTATATATAGAATTAAAATCAATACAAAACCTAAATGCACCATTCATCTTAAAATAAATTAGTGTGCCATGAGGTGTCTAATCGAAGATATCCCCAAGGAGTGAATTTTCTTGTTGATAAAAATCATGGAAAAGTTCTTCCAATGCCCTTATTTGGACATCCATGGCACGATAATCAACACATATTCTAACAACACCATTCTTTTTAGTAAAACAAACATTATATAAAGATCCACCATTCTCTTGCACAAAAGCAATATCATATTTAAAACAAATAGAATCAATCATATTGTAAGACATTATCTTTGAATGGGAAGCATGATTAATGCTTTTATTTTCATTCATTATCATCTTTTGATATTCTATATATTCTGCATAAGTCACAAGATGATCATCCTCCTCAAAAGACAAAGGTTAATTTTTATTAGGTATAAAACCTATACCACATCTCCCAGGCCAAATATCAACAAACAAAGGTTCTTGAATACCTTTTTTTTATGGTCCCAATCCTTTACCTGCATATCCCATACTAGATAGGATCTTCTTAGGAAGGGGATAATCATTAGTGAGATAACATTGAGTGAAAGAGTGCTCACTAGGATATGGGTTGCTACCACAAATCTTTTCTTTGAAGGCAGTCCCTCTAAAGACAAAGGTACACATGCCAACATGTACATTACCCTTCTTATGAGGTGAACCCATAGTTCAAGGTAACAATGGTAGCTTGGTGAGATCCAAAAGCGGTTCTTGAAGAAACTAATTATCATGATCCAAGGATGAAGAATAGGGTTGACGTTCCTCACTCGGTTTTAAAATTTTAAGGTGCTCTAAAATTTGATATGAGAAACATGGAGAATTAGCTAAATAAATAGAAGGACAAAAGTAATATTCATATTGAGCTAACTATATATTTGAACAGAATTCAAATGGTTGAGGATCACCCAAAATGGTGATAACTTGATTCTTGAATTCAAATTTGAGACATTGATGAAAATTAGAAGGGATGGCCTTCATTGCATGAATCCAAGGTCATCCAAGAAGAAGATTAAAATATGCAGGATAAGACACCATGTAAAACAAAGTATCTAATATTTGAGGCCTCACTTTTAATGGAAGAGATATGACACCATAGGCATATTGGGAATTGTTGAAAGCTTTAATAAATATATCATATTTTGTTAAATATTCCTCCTTTAACCTAAATTTTTGAAAGAATTGATATGTACACAAATTGAGGGATGAGCCATTATCAATCAAAACTCGTTTGATAAGGGTATCCCTAATAAGTGTAGTGATGTAAAGTGATGAATCTCCATGTAAGTTTTAGGAAGGTTTATCATCATCTGAGAATGAGACATGATGTATTAAAAATTCCATATGGCATCAACTATGGCATCAAGGGCGACATCTGGAGAAACATATTGTTGTTTTAAAAATTCCATTAAAGCATTTCGATGATCAGGAGAAGTCTACAAAATCTCTAAGACTAATATTTTTTCTAGAGTATTAGCTAACTACTTATGAAGATCATATGAAATTTGTGACTGTGGTCTTAGCAATATAGGTGGAATTATTATAGCTAAATATTTTCTCTGATTCTCCTTTAAAATTGAACTAGGTTGTGGTGCTGAAATCTGTCCTTGCTAATTTTGATCTTGTTTCCTTGTAGTTATCCCAACCATACCAACCACATTACTATGACGTAGGAAATTATCTTGATAAGCCTCTTGGTTGGATGCTTGTTGATCATGCATTGGTAATTGATCCTTGAATATCCCAATATATTAATTTGTTGTTGGGGTTTATTGAATAAGAGCCTGATTACTTGAAGTTTGGGAATTTCTTAAATCAATGTCCTGCATCAACCAAATATTGAACCACATGCTTCAACTTATTACAAGAGTTTGTTCAGTGTCCTACTTTGTGATATGTACAATATTGACCTACCTTATACCAATTAGTTGTAGTATTTAGTTATCTTATAGGAGGTAACTCAATTGCCGTAGCTTCTAGCAATTGCTTCAAAACTGCTTCCATAGGTATATGAAGTCTGGTAAAAATCTTTTTAGGAGGTTTCTAAAGTACAATCTTTTGTAGGATATTGGTGACATTATTAACAGGCCTACTATTATTATTACCTCTTGTATGCTTATTCTTATGTTGAGACTTAGTAGACTTTTCTTCTTTATTCTTAAGCTGACCTCTCCTAATGAGAGCTTGTTCCACTTTTTTGGCTAACTCAATTGCTTTATCAAGAGAAGTAATAGTAGTATTTCTAGCACATACGATATATGTTCTTGTAAATTACTAATAAATATATCAAGCATATCGTTTTGAGATACATGCTATCTTAATCGGTAAACTAAGCTTCTCCAACAAGCCAACAATTCTGAAAAACTTTCCTCTTTACTTTGCTTGAGGTCATCTAGGTCTCTCATTATCACTTCCTTTTCAATATAAGCACTATATTGATGAACGAACATTTCTGCAATATTTTCAAAACTCTTTAAAGAATAGTTGGGCAACCGATAATACCATTCCAATGCAACCCCAAAAATACTCTTTGGAAATTTTTTTAATAGAAGCATATCATCGTAAACGAGATCATGGTAAGCTATTATGAATCCCCTTAGATGCTCTATTGGATCTTTTGTCCCTTTATAGACTGGAAAAACTGGCATAGTAAAATTCTTGGGATAAGGTCTAGCAGAAACAATAGGATCCAATGGCTGACTATACATTTCCTTATAATTGTATGTAAATGTTGAAGGCTAAATCATATCCATCCTCGAAACCAACTGATTCACTATATTTTCCAAATTTTGCATTTTTAATTATGTGTGTTTCCCATATTCCCTTGACTTAAGTTGGGTATGAGAAGGTTGTTTTTATATGTGGTGCCTTTTGAGAATGGAAGATTAACTTGTGGTGGAATAGAAGAAATAGTGTTGATATTAGAAGATAAATGAGGAAATTGAAAGTAATTCTGGGCACCACTACTAGTTGGAGGAATGGGTGGATTCCATCCAATGTTGGTGGTATTAGTAGTAGCACAAGTCACTTGGTTCTTCATATTACTAAGATGCACAGGTTGAGATGTGGGATTATCATGATTGAGCATAGGACACCTAATGGTAGGAGAAGGAGTAGTATCCTCTCTTTCAATATGAGATTCTCATTCTACATATTCTAATAGCTTCTCCTTATGATCTTTTATGAATTCCTAAATATGATCAAATTATGACAAGACAAAGCTACCATTGGGTCCAACATAAGGATCAGGATTAGTTTTATCTTCCATATCTATCTCTTCTTGCTCTTCTGGACCTATATTAGGGTCTTCCATATCAATATGGTCATACTCTAAAGGAACATAATCATATTATAATTGTTTCATCTGAATTCTAAGGAGCCATTTTAGAAGTAGTAAATACATTTAGGGGAAAACACTAAGACAAATTTTAGTTTCTTTTAAGATTTTTCAAACAGAATTAATGATCTTGTTTAAATTTTAAAATAAAGGAGGTTTTCACGTTGGTCTCACAAAATATGTAGAGGGGAAAAATTATCCTACTACGTACAATTCCCAAAAAGGCTAGATCCGCAAAGGTAGAAAGCCTTATGGGGTGAACCACGGGGGTTTTTTGTTATCTACACTTGATGCTAGGGGGAAGGGTTCACCAGGAATGGTTTAAGGACTCGCTCCAAGTCCTCAAGAATTTTGGGATAGTTTGATGTATTCCATTTTCAAGCAATCACCTATGTTTGGCCTTGCTAGATCTATTCTATGAAATATAAAATACAATGCAATAATCAAAATGCAATAATACAAAAGCTAACCTAATATTATTCTTTCTTTGAATGATTGCTAACCTAGGGTTTTATCCTAAAAATCTTTAAAGCAAGGGTACAAGATAAATACATAATATTAACCCAAGATGCACACTATATGTTTTTCACTTTCAAATGCCTAAGAACCAATACTCAGATTAGATATTCAACCAATAATTAGAACACTTATCTTGACTGGTGGTTGACTTAGTTTTTTTTGCCTCTTATCCAATGATATCAAAAATACCTATTTTTGCAAGATAACTTATGAAACACTTGAAAATGGAATTAGCATTAGGGGGCCTGCTTAGCATTGGAATTATGAAACACTTGAAAATTGCACCTCATATATGGCGGGTACAATAATGCTATAGATGAAGTTGCAGTCCATCATAATGGGGTACGATCTCACTTATGTGAGCAAAAATCCTAAATTAGGGTTAGCAAAGTCGTGCCTCATCGAGACAGGGCATGATTTCACTTTAGAGATACAAAAAATAAAAGATAAATGTAGAGTGTAAATTAATATAGGAAACAAAGTGTGCACAACCTGATGGATGATGCAAAAGTAGGCAGAAGAGATTGAGGTATCCAAAATAGGCACTCTATTTCCTTTCAAACTACAACATGAATCCACCAAACCACAAAAAAATCCAAATCAATGCAACAGAAGATCAAATTTGAAATTCACACTTTGGGGTTAGCTTGTAGAAGAAACAGGAAGCAGAGCAAAAGTAAGAATGCAAGCACTAATTAATCATAAGAATTTTTGATCTTAATTAATTTCCAAGATCGAATGCTTGTCTCTTTTTTTCTTTTATTTTTAGGAGTGAGAATAACCCCTCCTTTTATAAAATAAAATTGAGGTGAAAAAAGTGGGAAAATAAACACAAACCGATGCCAAACATTCTAGAAAGGTTAAACCAAGGTTTTAATAAATTAAAAGCCTAAAAATAGTGATATTGCACCTCATGCCAATGGGGTGTGATATCACTTCTACGAAGTCACACCCCATCATAACCAAACGTGATTTTGCTAAAAGGCTAAAGAAAAGCAAGGTAAGGGAACATAGGCTTACCCTTGCCTAAAACAAGGATTAGGAACCCCTTAGGGACTCTAAGGAATATTTCCCACTAAAATTGGGTCAATTGTTTATGTCTACAACTTTATATTTTAATTATGTAGATTATGAGTAATGCTCTGTATGTGTTTTTGTAGACTTGGATGCATGATATGTGGGGGTACACTTGTTCTACATGGACATGCTAGCCAACGGGTGATATGTTTAAAATATGCATGCTAAACAACTTGGAGAAGACCGAACACTTGTCAGAGGACCACATAGGACCAAATATGCATGCAACATACGAGGCAATGTGACATGGTAGATCCATGATACGATGGATTCACCATAGTGGATAATGTAGATTTTAATCCCAAACCTCATAGCATGGTAGACATTCTGTAAGTAAATACATCATGAAGAAATGGAGGGAAGCACGAGACTGGTATTGGTAATTCCAATCATGAATCAAGAAAATGAATCAAGCAATCTCACAATAACAAAGGTAATATGAAGTGGACTCAATGTGGATGAAGTGCAAGGGTCACCGGGAGCAAGACCAGGTATAAAATTGGGTGGGACTATAGCTGAGTCTATGTAGACTAGCATTCAAGCATAGAGTGGCTCACTAGCTGACATGGATATCAAATCCAAGCGATAAATAAGGATCTAGGTGGACTACGATAGAGCGGCATCTTCGTAGGGGAGCCATGATGAAACGAAGATTACAGTCAGACAAGATTATGGATGTGCAATGGTGATGATAGTGAAGGCACTACATGAACGTGTCTATAGGGCCCTAATATAGATGAAATATAGTATATGGTGGTTCCTACATCTTTGGCTCATTGGCCCAATGTTTTCATCCATGCAAGCAAGGGTAACACGTAGGTTTGAATAAGGAGAAAATCAATTTGGAAATTCGTATAGCAATAGGTGTCGAAATGATAAAAACAAACATAGTCTACACGGTAGGGTACTGAAAATATCAAGCAATGTAGCCTTATATGTACAAGGATGTACCTTTGATGCACAACATGAAGATAGCCTCAACGGATGTAATTTCTTGGCAAATAATCTTCTTTGATCTAGTTCTATCAGTGGAGCAATGTAGACAATTTCCAGGCTCAGAGAGTCTTCATAGTGGTCAATGCTAATGACTATCATGCATTGGTTCACCATCGTAGTGTGTCTATGGTAATATTCACCTAACACCGTGATACCATTGAGCTCGAGAAGAGCGAAACCAATATTTTAACGGTCTTGGAAGACTACATTTCTTTTTTTAGGTAGAATTGATGATGGTTAACAGTTGAACATGTGGGAGATAGCTATAGAGGGGAGTGCAAAAAATAGTTCCTAGGAAATTCCCATAACACTTGTATGTTTATACGAATGGTGACTAGCCGACGATTCATAAGTGGACCATGGTGGAGTAGACTTGCCAACTAGGATGCATAGAGGGACATTCCATGAATACACTCGATAAACCCATGGATAGATGAGAATAAGACATTACCAAAATAAAATGGACGTGAATTAGGTTCACTAAAAAAGGATGGAAATCCATGTCATCACATATAAGTAGTAGTAGTGGTATTGGTGAACATTTTATTTTTTTTAACTCCTCATGTTGACCTCTTATCAAGATTTATCTAAATTCATGCCATGCTTTTAAAAATCAGAGTATTTTCATATCATATGATTATGTAAACATGGTAGTTACTAATTGATCAAAGGAAGGAAAACGAACCAAAGCGGACGCAAAGGTTACAAGTGATGGAAAATTAAATAGGCCCAAATGGAACGAGGAATTCAACAAGCATAGAGAGATGAAATGAAAAGTCATCTAGAAAATTTTAAAAACCCATGCAAACGTAGTTGAGGGGGTTGGACCTTTTTGGAGGCCAAGGTTGGATCTATTGGGAGGAAAGCCACACCGCTGGACTAGAATTCATTACATGAAGCCAATTTAGGGCATGGTATTCTGCACTTATGTTTGATGTTGAAGATCATTCTTTTGCAATATATTGGATATACATCAAGTTTCATGCATGTTAATGGTTGACTTGCTTGTTATTTTTGATATATTGCACCATTTCCTTAGAAGCTTGCACCACATTAGATGTTTGATTACATGAATTCGGGTCACACTAATGCTGGTTTTGTGTAGAATACTAATGCTTGCAGGGTATGTGGGAAACTTCTGGGTTGCAACAATTCATTTTGTTTCTTTTATTTCATTGTTTTTATTTTATTTTTCTAACCCTTACCTTTTTGCAATTTTTTTTAAACTTTGGCAATTAAAATAAAAATTGAAAAAAAAAATAAAAACCCAAAAATAAATGCATGGGTGTGAAGAACAAGCTTTAACGCTCCATTTAGAACAATTTCAATTTCATTTTGAATCCATTTCAAAATTATAAAAAATATTCAAAGTTGTTTTTTACAGGCATTTTATAATTTCAAATTTTACATATTTTGCACTTTGAAGGTAAATCATATTCCAAGCTTTGCATGTTTATTTTTCAAGCAATAAATTAAATTTCCTTTATGAAAATCACAATTTCATTAAAGGGGAGTTATTTATATGGCATTTCAAAAGGCCATTATTTTTAAAGTAATAAATCTACTTCTCTTTATGAAAATTGTAATTTCATTAAAGAGGGGTAATTTATTTATTATATCAAAGGATATCTTTATTTTTATGCTCAAAGCAACATTAAATGAATCTAATCATAATTTAAGATTCACACTTAGAGATAGATTTTAATCTTGGTTCCATGCTCAAAGCAGGGTTTAATAACACAAGATAAAACTTGTCTAAAATCTGCTTAATTAAAGGAAGATAAAATCTACCTAAAATACTCCAAGATAAAATGAACTAAGGTTCTACATTGTGGTCATATGAGGGCCAATCACATTTTCCTTCTATTTTAAGTTTCATTAACAATCACTATCATAGCATAATAAAATAAACCAACACAGGCCCCTTGTTAACAGTTACTTGCAAATCACTAAGGTATTGCTAGCACTTATTTGATACATCTTCACAAGATTGAAAGCACACATTAAGTAAAAGGAACCTTGGATAAATTTCATTTCTTTGCAAGAGAGGGTTTTCTAATCAAAATCTTGTCTGTGATGGGGATTTGCAATTGGGAAAAATTTCCACTCAAAAAAATTGGCACTAGGAGGGTCTGAATTGGTTTACTTTATTGCTATTTAAGTGCTAAATTTTTCATGTTTCTTGAAAGGTTATTTGAAGGAATTGGTCTTGACTAACAAAGTTTTGTTTACATATTGATCACTTTCATTGATCCTAACGTTCTCTAATTGATGATGTATTAAGGCTAACTTTTTTACAAATTGGAGAATGTTCTTTATTGCTATGGTTTAATTCATGCATTATAATTGATGAATGTGATGATTTATTCATTTGAAAATTGTTAGTCATTTCATGCTTCTTTGCAAGATTCTTCTTTGACTAACAAAATTGATGTTAAAGTTGTATTTTTTTAAGGTCCACTAATGGCCATGTTTACATCATGGATGATGTTGGCAATTTGAGTTATTTTGTGTTGTCATTGATGTCACATGGATCACATTGAGTTTTGGTGGCAAAAGCACTTCATAAATAATCATTTATGATATTTTGGAGAGCATGGATGTATACAGGGTTTTGTGGCATAAGAGGCATATAATATTTAATTTTTAAATATTATATTAATGGTTTTTATTAAAACCAATGGTAAAGGTTTTTATTAAAACCAAAGGCAAGGGCTTTTATTAAAACCAATGGTAAAGGTTTTTATTTAAACCAACGGAAAGGGTTTTTATTAAAACCATTGGAAAGGGTTTTTCATTAAAACCACTATGCTAAGACTTCTCCAAATAATGATGGATGAAAAGGTTTTTCAAATAAAACCTAGGTGCAAAACGTTTCATGGCAAAATTCAAAATAATGAAGGAGATATCCCAATTCAAAGTTAAGAGGTGAATTATTAAATTCTTATTTAATAATTCTAAGGTCTAAAGTTGAATTTTATTATTCATCGACGTGCAATGGTTGGGGAGATTAATAAAATCCGTCGACATCATTCGAAGACAGGGAGGTGCATATAAATAAAAGGTAAAACCTTTGTTTATAAGAGATTAGGGTATATTGCGCATGAGTGAGAATCGTTGAAAGGGGAGCAGTGAATAAATAAAGAAAAATAATTTTCATTTGAGAGCAATGTCAAGGATACGACACGAGAAAGTGACATCATGCAGGAACCTATAGTGCAGTTGGTAGCACACAAACTTTGCACAAGGCAGGTTCGTTGTTCGAATCCTACCAGGGGTAAAGTGTTTTGCTAAGGAAGGCAATTTGAGTTTTTAGATTTGAGTGCAGGAAAATTTGGGTGTTTGGGATTAAATCCCAATATGGGCTAACACCCATGTGGTAAGCGCTTCACAGCGCTAAGTGAGAGAAACAGATTTCGACTCCCACAAAGGTGTGAAGGTGCATTGTTTTTGGAAAGGCATTAACGATTTTGAATATGTTGAAGGCACATTAATTTTGGCAAAGGTATTTCGTAAAAATGTATTTATCTCTAGCGCATGGTAATATTTGATATTGCCAAAGTTTTGGTGCATTGAAAATCATTTCTATTATAACAAGGGAGTTTAAGGTATTTAGTAAAAATAAATGATTGTTGTATGTGCTTAGGGAGTTATAAGGTATGAAGTTAAATATTTGTGATTGTTGTATGTGGAGATATAAGGTGTGGAATTAAAAATAAAAGCATAGGTGCTTACTATATGTATTAATAAAAATTAGGGAGTCATAAGATTGAAAAGTGTTGAATTTGTTATATGTTCTAGTGCATGATTTAATTATGAAATTAAACTAGGAAATTGAGACCTAGTTAATTGCCACCTTGAATTAGAAGACATGCACATGAGTTAGGGTTTGAAGTTGAAGACAAATTTCTTGATTATGTGCCTTGGCTATTAAGAAGAAGTGGATGGATTAGAAAATCAATTTTGTGGATAAAATTGATGCTTGAGTTCATTATTTCTTTAGTGGAGTTCATTGAGAGTATTGCCATTATTGAGGAGGTTTTTGCCATTGCTTGAGGAGATTATTGTTGGTTACTTGTTGAGTATATTTCCACTATTTGAGACCATTGAGGATATCGTTTGCTAGTCACTTGTGGATACATTTATATTTCATTTGAGGAGATCATTGTTGGCTATTTGAGAGCTTTTTGCTTGAGAGAGTTGTGCTTATTTCTTGAAGATCTTATTGACATTGCATGAGGGAGATATTATTGAGAACCTATTGCTATCACTTGTGGAGATTATCCTTGGTTGGCTAAAGTCCTCATTGTTATTGTTTGGAGAGGTTTTCATTAGAGAGCTCATTTGCCATATATTTGAGAGTTCATTGTTGAGCATTGTTATCATCCATTTGAGAGAGTATTTGTCATACATTGTTGAGATTAGTGAAAGAGATAGAAAAAAAATAGAAAAAATATACCAACACCAGTTGCCTAGCTAATAATATCAGTGGAGAGCCCACCTAAGTAGATCAAGATTGCCTATTTGATCATATTAGTGGATTTCTTAGATGAGTAGATCAGTGGATAGCCTAGCTGAATAGATCAGTGGATAGCCTAGTTGAGCAGATCAATGGATAGCCTAGTTAAGAAGATCAATGGAGCCCACCTAAGCATATCAAGATAGCCTAGCTTTGAGCAGATCAAAGTAATCATTTGTATTGGGATAAGGATCCCTATTTCTTTGTAAAATATTATAAGGAGATTATCTTGTGGACTACCCCACATTGGGGGAACCACGTTAAATCTTGTGTCTCAATTGTGTGTGGTGATTTGTGCACTTGCTTACTATTTCTATCTATGTCATTAATGCACACTGCTATATTTGGTTATTGCAATTAAGGACACTAATTGATATTGGTTTGGAAAGAAAGTAAAAGTGGGCGCTATACTGTTCACCCCCCTTCGTAGTATAAGCTTGTGTTCTTAAATTGGTATCAAAGTGGGTTCCTTCGAAAAGAAACAAGCTTGAAGGTAGATTATACTGGGTTATAGGATGGACAAATGGTATATTGACAATGGGTGCTCTAGTCATATGACTGGGTATAAGGATAAATTCATTTCTCTAAGAGGGAACAATAGTGGATCAGTGAGATTTGGTGATAATGCTTCAGCTAAAATCAAAGGGAGAGGAACCTTAAGTTTGGATGATGGAAAGACTACTAAACAGGGTGTACTCTATGTTGAGGGTCTAAAACATAATCTACTGAGTGTAATTCAGCTTTGTGATCGAGGGTACATAGTTACTTTTTCCTCTACAGGATGCAAAATCAGGGAAACAAAAATAGGGAAGCTTGTTGCAAATGCAAAAAGAACCAATAACAATCTCTACATACTCAGAAAAATAAAAAGAGAAAAATGTCTTCTATCTCAAGAAGAAGAAAGTTGGTTATGGCATAAAAGTTTGTGTCATTTGAACTTCAACAACATAGTAAGGATAAGAAAAAAATAAATTGTCAGAGATCTAGCGAAGATAAAAATACCTTCAAATACAATTTGTGCACAGTGTTAGTATGAAAAGCAGAAAAGATTAAGTTTCAAGGCAAAAGAATATTCCTCTTCCAAGGTTTTAGAATTGATTCATACTAATTTATGTGGTCCTATGAGAACCAAAAGCCTGCAAGGTGAAAGCTACTTCATGTTGTTCATAGATGATTATTCCAGAATGACTTGGGTTGTTTTTTTGAAAGAGAAATCAGAGGCATTTGAACATTTCAAAGTATTCAAAGAAATGGTAGAAAATGAAATAGGAAATAATATCAAGTGTTTGCGATCAGATAAAGGAGGGGAATTCATCTCTACATAATTCATTAAGTTTTGTGTAGAACATGGAATCAGAAAATAATACTCAGCAGCATGGAATCCTTAGAAAAATGTAGTAGAAAGAAAGAATAGAACTCTTGAGAATATGGCCAGAGCAATGCTAAATGAATCAAGAATCTCAGATGGGTTTTGGAAGGAAGCAATCAGTATAGCAGTCTATGTTATGAATATAGCTCAAGTTAGAATGAAGCAATATAAGACTCCATATGAGTTTTTGAAAGGAAGACCTCCCTCAGTAAACTACTTTAGAATTTTTGGAAGTAAATGTTATATCAAAAGAGAGGATAAGGACTTGGGAAAGTTTGATCCTAGATGCGATGAAGGAATTTTTCTTGGATACTCTACAAATATTAAGGTCTACAAATGCTACAATAAAAGAACACACACCATGGTGTAAAGTATAGATGTCAGAGTTGATGAAAGAACATGAATAAATGAGCCATCTTAGGAATATATTCTTGAATAAGAAGAAGAAAACCGTTAGGAATAAATGGGTGAAGATTAATATGAAGAATATTTGCAAAATATACCTTCCAAAACTTCATCAAGATATATTCAAAAAAATCATCTAGAAGACTTGATCATTGGCAGCCCTGATGTAAAACAAACAAGAAGAGGAATCATAGGCCCAATAGAACAAGCAAATGTTTCACTACTATCCAAGATAGAACCAAAGGATTTTAGAGAGGTAGAAAGTGATGTATGTTATATTAAAGAAATGAAGGAAGAACTAAATCAGATTGAAAAAATTAAGATTTAGGAATTAGTTCCATGTCCAAAAGGAAAAAATATAATTGGTACTAAATGGGTCTACAGGAACAAACTAAACGAAGATGGTCAAGTCATCAAAAACAAGGCAAGATTGGGGTGTAAAGGATATGCACAAGTAGAAGGAATTGATTTTGATGAGACCTGTTGACAATTTTGTCACATTCCTCAAGGGGTAGAAAAGAAACAAGTTTTGTATAGTGTTGTGTAAAGTTTTTGCTTTGTTATTTTTATTTTGAAAAGTTGCAGCAATTTTGGCTTCCAATGCCACCCATTTGTACATAAAGTAGAAAGGAAAGAACTTCGCTGCCAAACAAGCTAGAGAAAAGAGCTTCGTCGAAGGGAAATAAAATAGCTTCGCACCCGAAGCATTTCCCGCACTACTTCGGGTAAAAGTTTTGCGAAGTAGTTTTCGTCGAAGTAAAACACAAGAAAAAGAGAATGAAACTACTTCGCGCCCGAAGCGCTTCCAGCAGCTACTTCGGGCGAAAGTTGAGCGAAGCGGCATTCAGAAGGAAAGATGAGCTTCGCACCCGAAGCATTTTCAACACTGCTTCGGGTGGAGTTTTTTGCGAAGTAGTATCACCGAAGTAGAATACAAAGGCAGCGTTCGAAAGAACAACTTTGCCAAAAAGCAAAGGCAAGAAATCTACTTCGGGCCCGAAGCATTTTCAGAAGCTACTTCGGGTAAGATTTCTACGAAGCGGTGTACCAAAGAGGAGTATAAAGAAAAGGCAATGAAACTACTTCGCACCCGAAGCATTTCCAGCATTACTTCGAGAAGGGTTTTTTGCGAAGCGAAACTCAAGGAGCATTGAAAGTACTTCGCCATAAAGTTGTCGAAGTACTCACTTCAGGCCCCTCCATCAGCGAACCATTTTACTTCGCCAAAAGCTCATTGCGAAGCATTTGCTTCAGCTAATTTTCTATGAAGTACTTCTACCGAAGTAAAAGGATACAACATTTTTTGAAGACAATTGCTTCGGTCGAAACCTTCTCGAACCACAGTTTTGAAAGAAGATCACAGCGAAGCATTTCTCCAAGGCATCAGCGAAGCAGTTTTGTCAATGAAGCAGCAAGGACGAAGAAGACCATTTTGCGAAGGAGATATGCTTCGGCACAAACCATCCTCGAAGCAGTTTTGCGAAGCTCAATTTTGTGAAGTATAATCCAAGGAGGAGTTTTGCTTCGGCCCAGAACCATTGCGAAGCGAAGTGGTGAATGAAAACTTAGCGAAGCGCTTCACGGGCATGCGTTCCAAGCCGGGTATTTTCTCGAGGTGATCAAGTGCCTCATAAATGCAATTTTTCATGCCCAACAAGCCCGTTGCTCATTTTTGGCAATCAAAAATGAAGTATCAAGCCATGATGGAGAGCCCGACGAGCATGGCGGCCACTCGAGCACCGCACCCGGAGACCAAGGACGTCTAGACGGCTCATCAATGCACCTTTCCATGGTTGACCCGGTTGCAGTTGCCAATTTTGGTAACAGATTTGAAAACTCGGTCACGAGAGCCTCGGGGAGCCGATTCTCAGGGCTCGAGGGCGTACTCTTCTCTTCTATGTAATTATGACTCAGAGGCCCGGGTCCTCTATAAAAACCCAGGCATTGTAAGGGAAAAAGGGGGGAACTATCTGCTAGAAAGCTACTGTAACTTGATGTCCTACGATTAATACTAAAGAGCTTTGAGCTTCATTTCTCTCTTTTATGCTGCCTTCTATGCTTGATTCTTTTGTCTGTCTTCGTTTGCATACTGAGAAAGTTGAATCCTGCGTCCGGTGTGTGATCGGGGACTGTACCCTGAAACTCGTTCTGAAGGATACATAGGAGTGAAAAAGCGTCATATTGGTTTTCTTTTATGCTGCCTTCTATGCTTGATTCTTTTGTCTGTCTTTGTTTGCATACTGAGAAAGCTGAATCCTACGTTCGGTGTGCGATCGGGGACAGTACCCTAAAACTCGCCTGGAGGATACATAGGAAGGTTGATATTACGTTTCCTTCATTTATTCTTGGTGTTCATTGCTTCCATTCCAGTTGTCAGTTAGTGATCGTGCTTCCTGTTCTCTCCCACCTGAAATCATCAATCTCTCTTCCCTTACCCCCTTTTATTTTATTTCTCTAACCCTAACTCCTTTTATCTCTTTCCTGCACCCTTATCTCCAAACCCCAAAGTAGTTTAGTATAGGAGCCGGCCTTTCTCCGGAGATTGGCATGGAGGGCATCTCTTCCCTTCGGCCTTTCAATGTTGGTCCAGGTCTAGGGTGCATACACTTACCCAAAATCCTTTCCTAGGCAGATTTGATGACCAACAGTTTTTGGCACGCCCGGTGGGACCGACTGTGTATGTCTCAGTAAGATCCATAACCAGTCAAGGCCCCATATTTTAAATCTCAAACCCGTCTTCACCGGGGCCAATAGTTCAAACTAGTTCCCGGTGTGACCCGGTCAGTCTCACCTGATTAGTGGTAGTGAGGACCGATGCCCTCATTACTTAAAGACTCTTAGCATCTGGCGACTCTGTTTACCCAAGAATATTTAAGTCGTAAAGACCAGTACCAAAAGTCTGTGCCTTCATGCAAACGAGATGGAGAGTTAAGAATAGAGGAGAGGAAACCGAGTTCTTTGAGCTAGATATTGATGCCTTCGGGGAACAATCAAGGTTGATCACCCCCGAGTCACTATTACAAGGAACATCCTCTATTGGCAGACAAGGCTCAACTTCTGATAGTACAACATCTAGTTTTCCTCCCAATCCTCCCAACTCTCCGAAGCGTCCTAGTCCCTCCATTCCTATTAGTTGTCCTATTAGCAGTCAAGGGGGAGCTTCGAGAATTCCTATTTCTCAAAATCTAGGAGCAAGTATGGCACAGCAGCAACAACAACAACAACAATAGCAAATGCAGCAGCCACAGCCGCCCAGGTTGTGCCCAGCATGGGATTCCTTGTCACCATTGAATCTAGCAGGGCAAGGGCAAGTGCCGCCTGCTGCCATAAAGAAGATCCCAATGTTCGATGGAACTGGGAAAACCGCTCTGGAGCATATCCAGGACATAATATCTCTGGCGGCGATCCATGACATTACAGAAGAGCAAATTATGGTAAAGCTTCTGGTTCTTTCCCTTAGAGGAAAACTCCTCTATTGGTACAGATCTCTACCACCCGGTAGCATTACGGGATGGGACCAGTTAGCTGGGAAAATGATGGGAAACTTCAACGAGTCTTCCGATCCTACTTCTCTTCTGCATCAGTTCACTTCGATCAAGAGACATCCGCAAGAAGAAATCATAGATTTCAATGTTAGGTTCGCTCGAACCTGGCAGAGAGTACCAGTTGGCCTTCGGCCAACAGACGAAGCTGCAGCGCTCTATTTCCTTCGGGCTTTCAATCCCGATATCAGTCTCATGGTAAGATATTCTAACGTTAATACTTTTCTCGAGTTGTATGAGTTAGCCAAGAGAGCAAAAATGGATTTGATAGCTATGGGCAAGCTTCCCCAAAGGATGTCGATGCCCATACTTCCCGAATTCTTACAATTCCAGTATGCAAGCGCAGCCGCTTCGCAAATCTCCACAACCCCTGCACTCCCGATTTCATCTTGGAATCCGAATCCTGTCGTGTCTCAAATCACCGCCCCACAAATTCATTTCCCTACATTTTCAACTCCATAGCCCATGGTCACTTCGGCTTTTCCTGTGCTACCAGCACCACCTCAACACCCCGCTCTTCCTCCAATACCGACGATGGCTTCATTGCCGCTCGTTTCGAAAGCCGATGATATACAGACTAAAATTCTGTAGGAGATGCAGTCTCTGAACTCTACAGTTCAGATGTTGTCAAATGACATGACCATTGTAAAGAAGAAGCAAGCGCAACAAGAGTTCCTACCAAGAAGATCTTATCCTATGCCTGCACTTACCAAGGACCAAGCAGTCCAGCAAGGGAAGGCTTCGACGAGAAATGCTGCAATTGATGAAGCTCCGAGCACTTTCGATTATGTATATTGGTGCTCTACGTGCAATGATCCGCATGAAGAGAATACCTGCACCCTGCACCAACACTATGTACAAACGCTGGCAAACAGTAGTCACAATGGTCAAGTGAACGTCATTAGGCAGATGAGTCAGAACCTGGCAATTGGCGAGGAGGAGCCCATTGCAGTACTTACCCGAGGAGGAAGGAAGGCGATAGAAATAGATGCTACTCAGCTGGCTCCTGCAAAAGAGCAGGCTCGACCCGAGAAAGGACAATCATCTACTTCGGCCCCGAGCGAAGCTCCTCCGCCTGCACTAATCAAAGAAAAGGCCCAAAAGGCCTCTGTCGAACCGCCTCAGGTAGAAACTAAGGAGCAGGCTAAGGAAAAGCTCAAGTTTCCTTCCCTCACCAAGCGGCAAAGAGTTGAAGCTACAGAGCAATATCATACCCGATACGAACCCAGAAAGGAACCCGAAGTGCTCAAATCTCTGGCATACAACATCGTAGAGGAATTGAAGAAGATCCCAGCCAAGATCAGCTTGTACGATGCACTGCAACTACCTGGACAGGTGGACTTGCTACAAGAATCATTGAAGACAATTAAAGCAAAAAAGGCAGCACCGCTTGCTCTTGTGCAGACCCTATCCACATCTATCATGGGGAAGAACAGACCACCTCCGTTCTACCTAACCCTACAAATGGAAGGGTATATTGTACATAACTGCATGATCGACTCTGGGGCCGCTACAACAGTCATGCCAAGGGCAATCTACGAAGAAATAGGAATGGAGTATACGCGAAGCAGCCAGGGTGTACTCCAATTGGATGGTACTCCAGTGAAGACCGTGGGAGTGATCAAGGACATTCCTATCCGGCTACATAAGATGCCTCAGATTACAGTCATACAAGAGGTAGTTGTAGTCGACTTGGAGCCATATTTCAGTATGTGCTTGTCAAGGGAATTCATGGCTAAACTGGGTGGGTATCTATCTATGGATTACTCTCACCTAGAGGTTCCATTCAAAGGAAAGAAGGTGAAGATTTACAATGAAAAGCCTTCTTCCTTTCTTGTGTAGAAGATGTCCGAAGAAGAAAGTAGCGAACCAGTGAATGCACTAGTAGAGGAAATAGAGCAGATAGACCTGATCGAGGAGTCTCTTGCGCAATTAAGTTATGAAGATGAGTTCTCATTGGCAGACTTCAACGCCATGGTGGAGACCGAGATAGGGTGTTATGCGATCGCCAAGCCTAAAAATCACTCCCAACCAGGGAATAGAACAAGTGCCCAGGAAGAACTATGGAAGTTGTTCTTCGACGGTGCCCGATGTAAAAATGGTGTTGGGGTAGGGATTCTTCTAGTTTCACCTTTCGGAGAGCAAAAAGAGTATTGCTACCGGTTGACATGGAGCTGCACTAACAATGCAGCGGAATACGAAGCATTATGCCTAGGACTTAAGAAAGCTGACAAGTTAGGCATAAAGCACCTCCAAATCTTTGGAGATTCTGAACTGGTATGCAACCAGGTCACAAATAGGTGTACCTCGAAGAAACATTATCTAAAGTCATACCGCAATAGGGTATGGGACCTGCTTGACCAGTTCGAGTCTCTTAATCTACAGTCAATCCCACGAGAAAAGAACCGACATGCCGATGTCCTGGCATCCATCGCAGCCAAGTACTCTCCAGCAGAAGACATGGTGCACAAGCCCAGAGCTGTGAGGATGATCTATAGGCCCTCTATCCCAGACAAAGATCTGCATTGGCAAGTATTCGACAATGACGAGCAGATTGTAAATTTCATGATCCAAGAAGCCGCTACAGTCGAAGACAGAAGCTCTGATGAAGAAGAGTATGAAGGGCTGGTTCAATTGAAGAACAACTATGTTCCCAAGGGACTGGTCACTCTTGAGAGCCTCTTTGATCAGAATGATCGAGCACTCTCTCACATGATCAAAGTCAATGAAAAGCAGTATCAAGATTTAGAGCTTGGACCTGGGAAAGCGATAAAGGTCGGGACCGACTGCACTTCGAAAGAGATAGAACAGATACAGAATCTGTGCAGAAGGTTTTTTGACATAATTGCTTGGTCTTATCAAGATCTCAGGGGATACAATCGATAGCTGGTTCAACACACAATCGAATTGCAGGAAGGGGTCAAACCCTTTCGACAAAAGCAGAGGCCGATCAATCCTAAGATCGAGGTCCTAATGAAAGCCGAACTCCTGAAGATGCTCGAGGCAAAGATCATATATCCCATCAAGCACTCTTCATGGGTAGCGAACCTGGTCCCAGTCAAAAAAAGAATGGAGATATTCGGTTATGCGTGGACTTTCGCAATCTAAATCAGGCTTCTCTCAAAGACCACTATCCCCTCCCACAAATTGATCAAATTTTGCACTCTGTGGCTGGAGCTCAACGCTTCTCCCTGCTCGATGGTTTTTCTGGATATAATCAAATTTGGGTCAGGGACGAAGACCAACACAAGATGACATTCACCACCAAATGGGGGACATTTGCTTACCAACGAATGCCATTTGGTCTTTCGAATGCTGGGGCCACTTTCCAGAGAGCAATGGATCTTGCTTTTGGTGAGCTTCTAAATAAGGTTATCATCATCTATCTTGATGACATGACCATTTTCTCTCGAAGAAGGGAGGATCATCCACTACATCTACAACAGATTTTTGAAAAGTGTCGAGAATTTGGCATCTCAATCAATCCAAAAAAGTCTATATTCGTAGTTAGCGAAGGAAAACTGTTGGGACACGTGATATCAGAAAAGGGGCTCGCTGTAGATCCTGATAGAGCCGAGGCTCTAATGAAGCTCCCACTCCCAGCAGACAAGAAAGGACTCCAATCCTTCTTCGGCCAGATTAACTTCGTGAGGAAGTTTGTTCCTGACTTCGCCCAAGTCATCAAGCCAATGTCCCAACTCCTGAAGAAGGGCGCCGAATTTAGCTGGACCGAAGAAAGAAAGGAAGCTTTTGAAGAGATTAAGGCTCGAATCGCTCAGGCACCGGTCTTGATCAATCCAGACTACAGTCGAGATTTTATCATGTATGCTATAGGAGAGCCCGAGAGCTATGCTGTTGTCCTGACACAAAAGGGAGAAGATGGCGAGGAGCGTCCCATCGTGTTTCTGAGTCAGGTGATCAATTCCCATGAAGAAAGATATAATTTCATAGAGCGTCAGGTGCATGCAGTAATGAAATCACTAAGGAAGTTCAAGCAGTTCATCTCTCAGAGCCGAGTCACAGTTTATGTCATTCACCCCGATGTGCGTAATTTCATTATCCAAGGAGAATTGGGAAGTAAAAGAGTTGGTTGGGTGAACAAAATACAGGAGTTTGACATTGAGATCAAGCCCACAAAATTGGTTCATGGTCGTGCATTGTGTCAAGAATTGGCAAAGAGCGCGGTGGCCGAAGTGACAGAATCTCGGAGGGATGACTTACCAGTCGAAGAATGCTTCGCTAACCATGAAGAAGATGAGAAGGATTGGGTCGGTGAGATAATCTGCTATTTCAACACCGAAAAGTGTCCTTCGCATCTAAATGCATCACAACGAAGACATTTCAGGATGCGGTCCTCCAGATACACTCTGCGCCCCGAAGGCCTATTTTTCAGGAACATTGATGGTGTCCTTCTTAAGTGCATCAAAGATGATGATAAAAGGAGAGTCCTGGGAGAATTTCATTCAGGACTATCGGGAGGTCACTTTGCAGGAAGAACAATGGCGTTAAAGATCATTAGGGCGGGTTATTATTGGCCCACACTCTTTGTCGATGCCTTCGCAGTTTGTCGTAAATGCGAGCAGTGTCAGAGGTTCGTCGACCGAAACAAAAATGCTGCAATGCCCCTTCGTCCGATACAAGTAGAGACACCCTTTCAACAATGGGGGTTGGATTTTATAGGAGTCGTATCACCAAATTCCTCCACGGGACATAGGTTCATCCTGACAGCAACAGACTACTTCACCAGGTGGGCCGAAGCGATTCCTACCAAACATGCAGATCAAGAGACTGTAGTCACCTTCTTGGAAGGATTGATCACCAGGTTCGGCATCCCCGAAGCAATCATCACAGACAATGGCCCTGGCTTCACAGGCGCTAAAATCAATGATTTCCTCTATAGATATGGGATATATCATAAAGTATCCTCCAATTATTATCCACAGGGCAACGGCTTGGCAGAATCCACCAACAAGACTCTGTTGAGAATGCTAAGGAAGCTCATAGAGATGAACAAAAGGACTTGGCATCTCCTTCTAGATCGGGCCTTGTGGGCCGATCGGATTTCTGTCAAAAGGTCAATCAAAACTTTGCCTTATGCTCTGGTCTATGGCAAGGAGGCCATCTTACCCATCCATGTTGAGATCCCTGCACTGTGGCTGTTAGAAGCAGAAGATGGAGTTAGTCCGATGGAGAACAGGTTAGCTCAGCTACTGCGACTGGAGGAGGATCATGAAGAAGCATACCAGGACTTCGCTAAGCATACTCAGGTCATCCGAGACTGGTTCAAGAAAAAGTCATCCGATCGCACATTCAATGTGGGAGACCTGGTATTGAAGTGGGACTCTTGGAAGGCCAAGCCTGGGAATCATGACAAGATGGACGCCTTTTGGGATGGGCCATTTGAAATTATGAAGGTAAACTCGGCCAATTCATTCATCCTCAAAGATGCAGATGGACAAGTTCTGCCGATCTCTGTCAATGGTCTTCACCTGAAGACTTTTCATCGCTAAAGACAATTTCTCTCTTTTATATATATATATATATATTGTGTGTGTATATATACTTCTGTATATAATTTGCATTTGTATATACATTCTCTTCCAAGATCACAAAGCCAAGTACCACTTCCAAATCTTCTTCGAGGACTTCTGATGTGAAGTAGCAAGTACAAAAGGTTCGCTGCGAAGAAGGTAACCAAAGGCAAAAATTCTACGAAGCAGTTTTCAAAAGGAGAACTTCGCACCCGAAGTATTTTCAGTAGCTACTTCGGGCAGCATTCTTGCGAAGTGGATTATAAGAGGCTCCTTGCGAAGCATGTTACCCGAAAGGAAGCCGAACCAAAATTCGAACGAAGGCATGAAAAGAGCTTCGCACCCGAAGTATTTTAAGTAGCTACTTCGGGAAAAAAATTTGCGAAGCAGTTTTCAAAAGGGAAAACTTCGACGACCCTCGAAGGCAAAGCGGCAACACGACGAAGAAGAAGTACTTCGGGCCCGAAGCATCAAAAAATAGTCCAAACCAAAGGTTCGCCATGAAGCATTTTTAGCATCAAGTTTCTCTTCGTCGAGCCAAACACGCGTGAGGTGGAGAATTCAAAATGTGCCTCGAAAAACATGCCAACAATGACCTTGAGAGGAGTACAAAGTGGATAAAATTAAGGCAAAAGGGTGGTGGAACACTGCCCGAGATGATCGAGTCAGAAAAAGAGAAGAAAAGCTCGCACCAAGGTACGAGGTGGCAGCGGGTGACGTCTCGAGTACAAAGTGTAATCATCGAAGCATGCAGCCCTGTGTACCACGTCGCTGCAGGATCGGTTTAAGAATACGGTAATCTCTTCCGTTCGAGGTACAAATTTAATTTTAGTAGGTGCCATAAATTCAGGTGGTTGCCTTTTTAGGCTATAAAAGCGAGTTCTTGGCAAGAGGGAAGTTATTTGTCCATCAGTTAGAACTACACTAAGAGCTTTCAGATACTCTGCAACCCTCCCGTCCTTTGCATCTGGTCATTCACATTAAAGCCCTCTGTATCAAGAACTCTACTGCTATCCATAACAACATGGGAAAGAAGAACTCTAAGGAAAAGAGAAAAGAGCCCAAAGTTGCAGGCCCCAAAAAGACAAAGAAGGGGAAGGAAGAGAAAAAGAGCACTCCAAAGAAGCTAAATCTTCCCCTTCGACCCAAAAAGTAGCCAATGGAAGAGGGAGATGACTCAGAGGAAGAACAGCTTGTGGAGCCACCAATTGATGGGTGGGAGAAAATCCGAGACACACAGCTCTCGAAGGGTGTATCCGATCTTCGACGCACCATAGAATTCATGACAAGCAGGCTCACGCCAGAAAATAAGAGAGCCGCTGCATATTACTCCCAGATCTACTGGTTTTTAACCCCACCTGCTCACCATTGTCCCGAGCTGATCTACGCCATTGCACAGAATTACCAACCTGCGACCAGGCAGGTGTTAGATGCTTCGGGACACAAACTATTTTCCATCTTGAAGGAAGATGTGCAAGCAGCCTTCGCACCACAGCAGGGCCCGCCCAAGGGCTATTCTGTTCGCAATGTCCTCCTAAACGAACAAATGGAGAGATTCACCTCCAACAACTACATATTGAAGTTCCTGTGAGAGAATCTCAAGAGCGGGCTGCCTTCAAACAAGTTGCCCCAGATGCCCTTACCCTTGGAGGCCTTCAAAAATATCGATATTTTTTCCATCATTGCATGGGTAGCGGGCTTGTCAACGGATGCTTCAGTACAGCCCTGGCAGGTGTCTCTGGCCGAATGCATTTCAAGAGGGGAATTCTATGCCCCTGATGCTTCAAGGCCGAACACCAACCCAGTTTTCTTTGACTGGGTGGAATGGGTGGCCCGAACCCTGCATACAAGGCTCTCCAGCATGAAGAATTCTGCAACAGGCTAGTACTTCGCACCCTGTTCTTTTCTTGTCTGGTTGTACTTCTACCAAGTGCATAAGCGGTTTCCTCATATCGCCATCTCTCCAAGCGGCAAGGATGGAAATCCTCTGCCAGTGTATCAATGGACTTCCCTCCTATTGAAGGAGGAGTCCTATTATTCTTTTAATCAACAATTTTTGGGACCCGCCATGCATTTGTTGAAAGGTTCTTCTCCTCGGGTACCCCTCAGTCTGAGAGATAGGGTGGTGCTGGGAAAAAGGGGGGATGTCTTCCAATTGACACAGGGACTGGTGATTCGCATGTTCGGCTTCATAGGGAAGCCCTTCCTGTTGCCAGTCTACCCCTCAGAATATCAGTTCGCATTGGAAGTCGCTCGGTAGAGTGACTCTACAAATGCAATATACGGCCACGACCGAAAGTGGGCACATACCTATGATTTCCCCTTCAGAATGGGTGTAATCGAAGTCTTTGCCCTAAAATAGGGCATGTTCCTGGAAGAAAGGCTTGCTTACTTTGGCCTACTCCAGATTCCTCAGCAGTGGCTCTACGATCCTTTGGGCATGATGAAGGATCATTTAAAATTCAAGAACTTCCACATCTGCCCTCACCCCGAAGTTGTGGAACAAAGGAATAACCCCAATGGAAAATATCTGGAGTGGCATTTAGAAAGGATGAGGACATTGCCTCCATGGCATGAGTTCTATCCTATAGAGGTCAAGTACGACCCTGATCAGCATCCCCTCCCGACTCCAGGCTCCACCTTTTGGAAAAAAGCAAGGGACGATTTGAAGGAGGAGGTAAAATACTGGAGCGAGGAAAAGCTTCGGGAATGGTGGATAATGAGAGTCCACCATCAAAAAGTGAATTCTTATGGACTCTTAGCCTCGGATAAAGACTTCACGATTCTCTATGACACCAATGTCGAAACCTGGAAGTCTATATCCTTTGCGGATTTTGTTCCACCGGCCACCCCAAGGTCAGGCGAAAGCCCAAGAGGAGCTAAAGATGCTTCGGATAAAGAAAAGGAAGTAGGGACCAAAGCTACACCTGTAGCACTACCACAGGGGCCATCGGAAGTTCATGATACAAGTGCCGAAGAGGCAGAGCAACCATTGGAGAGAAAGAAAAGGAAAAGGCAAGAGCAAGTTCAAGTGCCTCCGAGCCATCCAAAGTGCCCTCGCACAAAACTTTTAGGTACTCCTACTGGATCCCCTGCATCAGGCCCGGTTGAAGCAAACATTGGAGATGCAGGGGCACCAAGTGCTGAGACGGTCCCCAAAATAGATATCATTGATGTGGAGGAACTCCTCCAACAAGAGAAGGACCCAGGAGCAGAAGTTGTAGAGGTCGGGAGTGATGAAGCCCAAGAGGGACAAGAGCCGACCACACAAGAAGTTACCACAACCGCTTTGCCAGGAGGGCACGCAGGTACGCACTCTCTTCCCTTCGCTTCGATCTCTGACACATCCATGGCAGTCCCAGGTGAAAGCCCTCATCACTCTCTCCATTCCCCACAGGGGCAAGCCCCCACTCAAAAACTGCCCATTGCCAGTCCAATCCTGCATAGCCCCACTCCTCCCGAGTCATTTGACCAGGATAAGCCCATTGAAACCACTTCACCTACACCAAGCCCCATAGCCCACTCTCCCATAGCTCAAAGCATAGTCCCGCTCACCAAAGCCCCTGCTACACCCATCCCCGAGTCGTCGAGGGAACTTTCCCCTGTTAGTTCTTTATATTTGTTTACACCTTTGGCTGGAGATTCGAATTTCTCTAAAATAGACCTATCTTCAATAAAGGAGCGCCCTCTGGCTGAAAAGCTACTCCTAGCTCGACAGAATACAGAGAAGATGTTAAAGGAGGCGAGAAAGAAAAGAGGGAAATCTCTAGCTCAAGTTGAAAAATGTGCAGTTTTTGACTTGAAGGGTGGAAAGTTGCATAAGGTGAGGAAGGTCCCTAAGGTCCAGAAGCCTCTGGATGAAATGACTCCAGCTGATTACGACTACCAGGAGAAAACCAAGGACCTGGAGCATTTAAATATAGATGATGAATCCGAATCAATGCATGTCAGAGTTGAAACTTTTAGAGCACATGCAAACATTGCCAACCAGCGTAGGTTTGAAGCAGAAAATGCCAACATCAAGTTGGAAGAAGAGCTGGCTAGGATTCGCTCTGAGTTGGAGGATTCGTAGAAGCAGGGCAAATTGCTCAAAAAGGAAACACATGCCCTCAAACAACAAATTCTACAATTGCAGACTTTGGCCGAGCAACAAGCACAAAAATAGGCCAAAAATGAGCTAAAAGCCAAAGAGCTCGAGAGCAAGATCTTGCAGTCCCAACAGCAATTATACCAAAAGGTAAATCTGGAGCTGTTCGACAAAGGTAGGATCAAGGAAATCTGCTCTCACCTACTCAAAGGTTTCAGATCTCGGGCCTCCAGTGCCCTGTCAATTTTAATTTATGTCATCGAAGCTCAGCATGCCATCGCTAAGAAGGGACCAATGGTGGACGAGGTGATTCAAAAAATTAAGAAGTGACTCAAGCTTGCCTTTGAGGTTCAAAGCATCAGATATCAAGACCTACAGGTCACTGCTATGAGTCGAACGGCTAGGGATTGGTCTACTGCCCAAGCCACTGTTCGCGCTTTCTTCTCCAAGGTGAAGAAAGCGCAAAAGGTGAAAGACCTCCTTGATATATTTGAGCAAGAGCAGCGCACATCAATGAGTTACTTTGAAGACCTTTCTTCTTTGGGTTTCCCGAGTTTCACAGATGATGATGGGAACCTTCTCACCAGGGAAGAACTAAAGCCGGCGTGGCTCCATTTTGAAAGTGACGTCTCCAAAATTGATGAGTGGGAAGAGCCGGTCATGGAGGGATAGGTCACGGACTTCATCCTGAGACACTGCAAAATCATGACTTGCCTGAATGACCTAGGTGCAAGAATCAAACACGCCGACATAGGGCAGATTGATCGATTCCATGTTCTGGTCAAGGCACTCGAAGACCAAGAACCATTTTAGAAAGGGGTCTGGGCTCATGTTCGCCGAACTATAAAGAAAATCCATGACCGCCTTATCCCATCACCACAGCAGGAGGCACTCCCAGAGGAAGAAGGAGGAGAAGGATCGAGAAAAGACTCTGGCCCAATGGATCAAAGTTAAAGGGTCCTCCCACCGAGACGAGCTCGTTGCCCCGTGAGCCGCCAAGAATGTTGACAATTTTGTCACATTTCTCAAGGGGTAGAAAAGAAACAAGTTTTGTATAGTGTTGTGTAAAGTTTTTGCTTTGTTATTTTTATTTTGAAAAGTTGCAGCAATTTTGGCTTCCAATGCCACCCATTTGTACATAAAGTAGAAAGGAAAGAACTTCGCTGCCAAACAAGCTAGAGAAAAGAGCTTCACCGAAGGGAAATAAAATAGCTTCGCACCCGAAGCATTTCCCGCACTACTTCGGGTAAAAGTTTTGCGAAGTAGTTTTCACCGAAGTAAAACACAAGAAAAAGAGAATGAAACTACTTCGCGCCCGAAGCGCTTCCAACAGCTACTTCGGGCGAAAGTTGAGCGAAGCGGCGTTCAGAAGGAAAGAGAGCTTCGCACCCGAAGCATTTTCAACACTACTTTGGGTGGAGTTTTTGCGAAGTAGTATCACCGAAGTAGAATACAAAGGCAGCGTTCGAAAGAACAACTTTGCCGAAAAGCAAAGGCAAGAAATCTACTTCGGGCCCGAAGCATTTTCAGAAGCTACTTCGGGTAAGATTTCTACGAAGCGGTGTACCAAAGAGGAGTATAAAGAAACAGAATGAAACTACTTCGCACCCGAAGCATTTCCAGCATTACTTCGGGAAGGGTTTTTTGCGAAGCAGAACTCAAGGAGCATTGAAAGTACTTCGCCAGAAAGTTGTCGAAGTACTCACTTCGGGCCCCTCCATCAGCGAACCACTTTTACTTCGCCAGAAGCTCATTGCGAAGCATTTGCTTCGGCTAATTTTTTGTGAAGTACTTCTACCCGAAGTAAAAGGATACAACATTTTTTGAAGACAATTGCTTCGGTCGAAACCTTCCCGAACCACAGTTTTGAAAGAAGATCGCAGCGAAGCATTTCTCCAAGGCATCAGCGAAGCAGTTTTGTCAGCGAAGCAGCAAGGACGAAGAAGACCATTTTGCGAAGGAGATATGCTTCGGCACAAACCATCCCCAAAGCAGTTTTGCGAAGCTCAATTTTGTGAAGTATAATCCAAGGAGGAGTTTTGCTTCGGCCCAGAACCATTGCGAAGCGAAGTGGTGAATGAAAACTTAGCGAAGCGCTTCACGGGCATGCGTTCCAAGCCGGGTATTTTCTCGAGGTGATCAAGTGCCTCATAAATGCAATTTTTCATGCCCAGCAAGCCCGTTGCTCATTTTGGGCAATCAAAAATGAAGTATCAAGCCATGATGGAGAGCCCGACGAGCATGGCGGCCACTCGAGCACCGCACCCAGAGACCAAGGACGTCTAGACGGCTCATCAATGCACCTTTCCATGGTTGACCCGGTTGTAGTTGCCAGTTTTTGTAATAGATTTGAAAGCTCGGTCACGAGAGCCTCGGGGAGCCGATTCTCAGGGCTCGAGGGCGTACTCTTCTCTTCTGTGTAATTATGACTCAGAGGCCCGGGTCCTCTATAAAAACCTAGGCATTGTAAGGGAAAAGGGGGGAACTATCTGCTAGAAAGCTACTGTAACTTGATGTCCTGCGATTAATACTAAAGAGCCTTGAGCTTCATTTCTCTCTTTTATGCTGCCTTCTGTGCTTGATTCTTTTGTCTGTCTTCGTTTGCATACTGAGAAAGTTGAATCCTGCGTCCGGTGTGTGATCGGGGACTGTACCCTGAAACTCGTTCTGAAGGATACATAGGAGTGAAAAAGCGTCATATTGGTTTTCTTTTATGCTGCCTTATGTGCTTGATTCTTTTGTCTGTCTTCGTTTGCATACTGAGAAAGCTGAATCCTGCGTCCGATGTGCGATCGGGGACAGTACCCTGAAACTCGCTTGGAGGATACATAGGAAGGTTGATATTATGTTTCCTTCATTTATTCTTGGTGTTCATTGCTTCCATTCCAGTTGTCAGTTAGTGATCGTGCTTCCTGTTCTCTCCCACCTGAAATCATCAATCTCTCTTCCCTTACCCCCTTTTATTTTATTTCTCTAACCCTAACTCCTTTTATCTCTTTCCTGCACCCTTATCTCCAAACCCCAAAGTAGTTTAGCATAGGAGCCGGCCTTTCTCCGGAGATTGGCATGGAGGGCATCTCTTCCCTTCGGCCTTTCAATGTTGGTCCAGGTCTAGGGCGCATACACCTACCCAAAATCCTTTCCTAGGCAGATTTGATGACCAACAATACCTTTGCACCAGTTGCAAGATTAGAAGCTATACGAATGTTTTTGGCACTTTCAAGCTACAGGAATTTCAAAGTATATCAAATGGATGTCAAATCAGCATTTCTAAATGGTCATTTAGAAGAAGAAGTTTAAATTGAACAACCAGATGGGTTTAATCAATTAGATAAGCCAAATTATGTATGCATATTGAAAAAGGATCTTTATGGCTTAAAGCAAACTCCCAGAGCATGGTATTCAAGACTAGATAAATATCTTTGAGATCAAGGTTTCAGAAAGGGAACAGTTGATAGCAATCTATATATTAAAAATAAGGTAAATTATTTGATGATTGTGGAAGTTTATGTGGATGATATTATCTTTGGGGGTAGCAATGACAAAATGTTTCAAGAATTTGCAAGAAACATGACTAGTGAGTTTGAAATGTCTATGCTTTGTGAATTAACCTTTTTCCTTGGACTACAAATTTCATAATTAGAAGAAGGGATATTTCTTTCACAAACAAAGTATATAAAAGAGATGTTAAAGAAATTCAAAATGGAAGATAGTAAGCCAGTTAGCACTCTAATGATTACAGGGTGCAAAATAAGCAAAGATGATGAATCTCCTGATGCAAATCAAACTCTATACAGATCTATGATTGGTAGTCTGTTATATGTTACAACCACAAGACCAGATATAATACATGCAATTGGTTTAGTGGGAAGATTTTAAGCAGCTCCAAAAGAATCACATGTGACAACAGTGAAAATAATACTCAGATATCTCAAAGAAACAATGGAGTATGGTCTATGGTATCCTAGAAGTAGTAAGTTCACTCCCACAACATACACAGATGTAGATTGGGCAGGAAATATTGATGATAGAAAAAGCACAAGCGGAGGAGCATTCTTTCTTGGTGATTTCCTAGTTTCTTGGCTAAGCAAGAAACAACCATCAGTGTCACTTTCCACAATAGAGGCAGAATATATTGCAGCGGCATCATGTTGTTCAAAGGTGTTATGGATGAAACAAACTCTCAAATATTTCAGTATAGAACATTATCGTCCCATTCCTATTCTGTGTGATAATACTAGTGCTATAAGTATCTCAAAGAATCCAGTAATGCATGCCATAACAAAGCATATTCCAATCAAGTATCACTTTTTAAGAGAGTAGGTTACACAACAACAAGTAATATTGGAATATGTTCCTACAAAATATAAGATTGCAGATATATTTAAAAAACCATTACCAAGAGAAATTTTTGAGCATTTGAGAGAACAGTTGGGAGTAAAAGTACTCCTACCCCAACCCCAAAATTAATCACCTCAATAGAGAAGGTGGTGGGGGGGATAATCTTAAGAGTCATATATTTTAGCCCCATAGGTGTCCCTTTTTCCATTGATGTCAAAAGGGGAGAGATTTGAGTTAGCGGGAGCAGCCTCCATAGATAGTATTGAGTCAGGGGGAGCACCTTTGATTCTCAGAGATGGTTTTTGTAGTGATTGTGGTGATTTGCATTAGAGGTGTTGCCATCAATGACAAAGGGGGAGATTGTTGGCAATTTGAGTTATTTTGTGGTGTCATTGATGTCACATGGATCACATTGAGTTTTGGTGGCAAAATAACTTCATAAATAATCATTTATGATATTTTGGAGAGCATGGATGTATACAGGGTTTTGTGGCACAAGAGGCATATAATATTTAATTTTTAAATATTATATTAATGGTTTTTATTAAAACCAATGGTAAAAGTTTTTATTAAAACCAATGGCAAGGGCTTTTATTAAAACCAATGGTAAAGGTTTTTATTTAAACCAATGGAAAGAGTTTTTATTAAAACCATTGGAAAGGGTTTTTCATTAAAACCACTATGCTAAGACCTCCAAATAATGATGGATGAAAAGGTTTTTCAAATAAAACCTAGGTGCAAAAATTTTTATGATAAAATTAAAAATAAGGAAGGAGATATCCCAATTCAAAGTTAAGAGGTGAATTATTAAATTCTTATTTAATAATTCTAAGGTCTAAAGTTGAATTTTATTATTCATTGACATGCAATGGTTGGGGAGATTAATAAAATCCGTCAACATCATTCGAAGGAATGGAGGTGCATATAAATAAAAGGTAAAACCTTTGTTTATAAGATATTGGGGTATATTACACGAGTGAGAATCATCGAAAGGGGAGCAGCGAAGAAATAAAGAAAAAAAAATTGTTTGAGAGCAAGGTCAAGGAGATAGTGTGGGAAAGTGACATCACATAGGAGCCTATAGTGCAGTTGGTAGTGCACGAACTTTGCACAAGGTAGGTTCATTGTTTGAATCCCTATAGGGGCAAAGTTTTTTGCTAAGGAAGGCAATTTGAGTTTTCATATTTGAGCACAGGAAAATTTGGGTATTTGGGATTAAATCCCAACGTGGGCTGATGCCCACATGGTAAGTGCTTCACAATGCTAAGTGAGAGGAACAGATTTTGACTCTCGCAAAGGTGTGAAGGTGCATTGTTTTTGGCAATGCATTAACGATTTCGAAGATCGTGAAGGCACATTAATTTTGGCAAAGGCATTTCATAAAAAGGTATTTATCTCTAGCGCATGGTAATATTTGATATTTCTAAATTTTTAGGGCATTGAAAATCATTTCGATTATAACTAGGGAGTTATAAGGTATTTAGTAAAAATAAATTATTATTGTATGTGCTTAGGGAGTTATAAGGTATGAAGTTAAATATTTGTGATTGTTGTATGTGGAGTTATAAGGTGTGGAATTAAAAATAAAAGCATAGGTACTTGTTGTATGTATTAATAAAAAATAGGGAGTCATAAGGTTGAAAAGTGTTGAATTTGTTATATTTTCTAGTGCATGATTTAATTATGAAATTAAAAAAGGAAATTGATGCCTAGTTAATTGCCACATTGAATTAGAAGACATGCACATGAGTTAGGGTTTGAAGTTAAAGAAAAATTGATTTATTATGTGCCTTGGCTATTAAGAAGAAGTGGATGGATTAGAAAATCAATTTTGTGGATAAAATTGATTCTTGAGTTCATTATTACTTTAGTGGAGTTCATTGAGAGTATTGCCATTATTGAGGAGGTTTTTGCCATTTCTTGAGGATATTATTGTTGGTTACTTGTTGATTACATTGCCACTATTTGATACCATTGATGATATCATATTCTAGTCACTTATGGATACATTTATCTTTCATTTGAAGATATCATTGTTGGCTATTTGAGAGCTCTTTTCTTGAGGGAGTTGTGCTTATTTATTGAAGAGCTTATTGATATTGCATGAGGGAGATATTATTGAGAACCTATTGCTATCACTTGTGGATATTGTCCTTGGTTGGATAAAGTCCTCATTGTTATTTCTTGGAGAGGTTTTCATTAGAGAGCTCATTTGCCATATATTTGAGAGTTCATTATTGAGCATTGTTATCATCCATTTGAGAGAGTATTTGTCATACATGGTTGAGTTCATTGTTGAGCATTGTTATCATCCATTTGAGAGAGTATTTGTCATACATTTTTGAGATCATTATAGATCATTGTTGTCATCCATTGAAGAGTACATTGCCATTCATTGTTGAGTTCATCATTGAGCCTTGCCTTCGTTGATTTGTGGATGATATTTAAGTACTACTTGAGCATGATTGACCTTTGAGAACGCTTTTGGGACAAAATTTTTGGATAGATTTGAGGCAGCTTTTGTGCATGATTGAGTGAGCCTTTGAGAAGTATTTTGGGATAGATTTGTGGACAGATTTGGGATAGCATTTGAGCAGGATTGTTTGAGCCTTTTTGTGAAGGCCTTGAGTACAAATTTGGGATAGTATTTGAGAAGGATTGTTTGAGCCTTGTGAGAAGGAATTAAGGTATATTTGTGAGTAGTGAAAGAGATAGAACATAAATAGAAAAAATATACCAACACCAGTTGCCTAGTTGAGTAGATTAGTGGAGAGCCCACCTGAGTATATCAGGATTGCCTAGCTGAGAAGATCAGTGGATTGCCTAGCTGAGTAGATCAGTGGATAGCCTAGCTGAGTAGATTAGTGGATATCCTAGCTGAGCAGATCAATGGATAGCCTAGCTGAGCAGATCAGTGGAGCCCACCTGAGTATATTAGGATAGCCTAGCTTTGAGCAGATCAAAGTAGTCATTTGTATTGGGATAAGGATCCCTATTTCTTTATGAAATATTATAAGGAGGTTATCTTGTGGACTACCCCACATTAGGGGAACCATGTTAAATCTTGTATCTCAATTTTATGTGGTGATTTGTGCACTTGCTTACTATTGTTATCTATGTCATTAATTCACACTGCTATATTTGGTTATTACAATTAAGGACACTAATTATTATTGTTTTGGAAAGAGTAAAAGTGGGCGCTATACTGTTCACCCCCCATCTCAGTATAATCTTGTGTTCTTCAGATGATAGGCAACCCATTGAACATACCTAGAGTTCAACATAATTTACCCTTCGATTTTGAGAGATATCTTCCTTGATTTGTATCTAATGGGATGAGTCCCGCATATTCAAGAAATCAAAATCTATATGAATCATTTAATAGTTTGGTATGAGGATGTTGCTTGTAAAATGTTCCCTTACACCTTGGAAAAATTTGCATATGATTGGTTTACTAATATGCCTTTGGGGTCGATCACTTCTTGGGATCAACTATAGGTAATGTTTCTCAATCAATTCAACAAAAGTCTAGTTGACCCAATCCTCATGTACAATCAGTCTATCACTATTTGTAGAGGACCAAGTAAAAATTTGAAGTCATTCACTGAAAGGTTCCATGGGCTATACACTCAATTGGGGGTACCTTATGTAATTTCATAGGGAGTGACTATCCAAGTATACCATTCTCTTGACCCATTCACTTCCACATATTTGCGAGGGATACCTCAAATCACATATTTATCCCAAGCTTATACTCAAGCAATGGCAATTGAAAAACAATTAATTTATACAAATTGGGGTGTGGGTTTTGAATCATTTAATTCTCAACCATTTAATACCTTCCTTTACCCTTCCAATTATTGGTGCACCTCAACCTACCATTCAAAATAAACCATCATTCTTAAGAGTGAATCAATTTCAAGATACTTGTCTTGATCATCTTTCGAATTATGGTCCTAAGATAAATTTTAATGATTTTCACAATAATATGATATCAGGCAATGGATAAGTCTTAGATCTAAAAACTATTGAAATATGTGATATGATAGGATCTTCCATAGAATTGAATGAATTGGTTGAAATAAATGATCAAGAATGCCAATACATCCCAAATTATGACCCTTTTGTTTGGGAAAGAAAGGGTTTAGAACCATTATTCAAAAAGGAGGATTGATATGATCATAGAAAGAAGAATGTAAAAATTGATCCCATTATAGGAACCCCTAAGCCATAAAAAGTGGATGAAAGTGAATTTAAAAGAGAATCAATGGATAAATCTAAAGACATGATATAATTTCATCACTTGTGTTTGGAAGATGATCATTGTAAAGATCAAGAAAGCCAACATGAGTCAAGTTGTGATGAGCTAGATATGAGTGGCCTAGAGTTCTTATTTACAAGTGAGGATTGGGATAATTATAGAAAATGAATTGATCCACTTTTAGAAATAATTGAGCCCTCAAAGGTGGATGAAGGTGAGTTTGAAAAGTAACCTATGGTTGAATTTAAATAATGAGGAGTGGCTGAACATGACACCCTAGTTTTATAATATGATCATTGTTGGTGGAATAGATGGTAGAACTTTACTTCTCTTTCTAATGAAGCACTCACTTCACCTGATATGCAGGACAAGTTGTAAAGGCTAGTTCTACAACTTAAAGGAAACATCACTCAATTACATGAACAAATGCCTTAAGATGCATATCTTGATTATGCTCCAAATCATCCTTATGATACAAAGGTCGAAGATACTAAAAATGATATTCTTTCAAACAATGGAGGGGTCCTAGAGTGGACTAATTTTGAAACACATGACAAATCAGGACCTTCCATAAAGTTGGATGAGGTGGTTAAAATTGATGATCAAAACCTTCAACATCCTCAAAATAATGACCAGGAAGAATTTGAAGAAGATTTTCTTGAAGAGATTGAAAATTATGAGGAGGATGCTATAGAGTTTCATCCTATGAGTTTAGATGATTATTATTATAATTATTGGAAAAGGTATGAGCAATCATCATCTTCTCATGCTCTTATTGATAAAATTTCTATTTCACTTGATAGGCAGGATGTTGAAAACTATATCTTGCATGAAGATTTGGCAATTATTGTACAACTAGAAGATGACAAGTCATTTGCAAAAATAGATAAGGTTTCAAGATCCAATCATTTTGAAGATGAGTTTATTGAACATCTTGCTAAAAGAGGAAAGGATGATAATGACTCTACTATTCTAGGCAAAGAAGGAGACTAACTTAATTTATTCCCATTTGAGATGCAAGAAATGGAAATAATTGTTTCACCTAAGGATCCTATAATACCTATGTTACCTCAGATAGAGAAAATTATGAAATCTGAATGGTTTGGGCTTGATGTCATTGACGATCCAAATGAAAATATTGTTTTATTTGAAACAACTCAAGTGGTTGATCAGGAATATGGGTTACTCAACACATACTTAGATATACAAGACTTATGGTTTGAAAATGATGGATATACTTTTAATTGGGTGCTTGTTCTCAAATCCCCTAGGCAATTATGGGTAATATTATCACTATAGATGAGCATTAGATAAAATGATTACAACTTGGACATGCTAGGATTGGAGATTTGTAGGATGAATTACTCATTTTGCCTGATGATCTTCTATTTCTCTAAGGCTTGCTCCAACTACTTCATTTGCTTTGGGAGAGTGAGGACCTTCCATATAGGCACTAGCACTAGGACCTCCTAAGATACTCAACCACATTGAAAAAATTCAATGATTGAGCCCATGGTGCATTGATTGGTACCCATTGTGATCAGGGTCTCTCCATAGTTAAATTTGGTGTTTGGACTGGACCTAGTCTTAGTTGTCCTAGTGTCGACTATCTTGGTGGTGGTAACCTTACCCTACTTTGATTTACTTCCCATGCTTGACTACTCTTTGACCTTTGGATCTTTGATATCGATTGCTACTCTTGAACCTTCTCCATCACTCTTTTTTTCTTCTTATGAGGACATTGGATTGGAATGAAGCCTAGTTGCCTTGTAGGGCACTAGTCTATCTAGGTGTGGTGTAGAATTCCCCCTCATATGAGGTTACTAAAGTTAGTTTCAATAATTCAATCTCTAGTATGGGATTCTTTGGTGGTAAGCTTTGTGTAGTGACCAAACCTAATGCTTGAGAAAAATCATCTTGATATGTGGGTAGAGGAGTTGGACACATTTTCAGATAGAGCATCCTATAGTTTGAGAAGTAAGGATCTAGGTAGTAGTATGACCAACTATAAGGATCTCATATGTAGTTGTTCTAGTATGGGAAGATATCTCTTATCATATTAGGAGGATCTGGTGGTATGGAAACCAAGACAAGCACCATTTTTCCTTTAGAATTTTGGAAAGGATAGGACTCTCTATTATGGTAAGGAGTATATATCTAATATTCATTTAGTAGAGTCCACTATCCTTGATTACTTTGGTGAAAAAGGGGATGAGGATAGCTCTAGTAGCCAAGCCTTTGAAATATTTTCTAGAACTTGAGGGATATTTTTTAATTTTTCATCTCTCATAGAATTTTACAACCTTTTCATTTTGGGGTATTGTGAGACTGAGGGGTAGCAATTAATAGGAATATCGATAAATAAGACTGATCGAACATAGTGATTGGTTGGAAGGTGGTTGATTGGATGTTTAGAGGGGTATGGTACTATGGCTGAATATCTAAAAAAATGGGTGTAGGTGGCTTAGGGGCTAGCCTCCCAATCTAAATGAGATCTCCCTTAGCTTTGGTGGCTATTCCATAAGCTATTGGTAACAAGTTACCCCTCACCATCATGACTAGTTTAGATTTTATTGATTTAAGATAATATATGAAATCCATACCTAGTATTAACCAAATTTCTTCTAGAATTCTTTACCAAGAATTTTGGAATCTAGAATTGAAATAATCCATAGCTTCCATAGGGGTCCTTTTGATATTTTTTAGTTGCTCCAACAAATATACCTCATCTATATTCTCCCTAAAATGCTCAATAAGTTGGTTTGCAAGCTAGTCCCAATCAAATATGGAGTTAGGGGCAAGAGAGACATACCAGCTTTTCCCTCGAGGGAGGCTACCAAGAGTACGAGGGAAACATCTTTCTCTCTAATGCTATAAAGCTCATACAAACTAACCAAAAGTTGGATATGCTTAGTTGAAGTGGTCATGTCATTTTGGGTAAATTAGGAAAAGGACTTCACTATAGAGGCTAGGATTTGATCCTAGGTAGCTGGTGTTATTGGTGGTTGCAAGGGACCTCCATTATCCCAATTTGAGAGTATTCTTTAATTCTATTTAGGTTGGAAAACTATAATTTATCATTGATTTCTCTATTGATTGCCAAGCTTGAGAGGAGGGATGAAAAATTGGGTGTTTGCTCTTACTACTAATCTGGTGGCAGGTCTTGTGCTCATAAAATTAAAAAACCTGCCTTTAGCTACCTTGCATGGGAGCTTATATTCTTCTAGAAGTGAAGTCTCCAAATGGTAGTTGTGCAGCCAAAATGAGGTTCCCATTGTAGCTCCATTCGAAAATGGAAGTCTTATGGGTTATTCCTTTGAGAAATAGAGTTGTTAGGTGAATCTCTTTGTGTGCTTCAAAAATTTGATAAACATGGGCTTCATAGAAACCACGACTTGACTTCAGAGTCTCTTTGTTTTCTAATGTGTGCTACTATTTATAATATTTATAGGTGAAGTTTGAAATTTAAAATTTCCCCCCAAAAATGGGTATGTGCGAGTTCACCAACATTAACTTTGGTTGTAGGATCAAGAAAACTATACCAAATTAATTTTTTGAGAGTCTAGAGATGAGTGGGATTAAATCGCCATAAATTCCTCCATGGGTGGTATGGTCTTCTTCTTAGAGGGGTTATGTAATGTGCCTACCTTCCTTCATAGGGGAGTGAGCTTAGGTGTCATCTTTGGTTGACAAGGTTTCTTGAATGACGACAACCTCATGTTTTCTTGGCCCTCGACCCTTATTGATGATCTACATTTTATTTTTGTTAACCCATTGGGTCCTAATAAATATTTTTTTATCGACCTCCCCTTAAATAATTTGATTTCTTTATTAATCCTTCCCATTTTCTTTCAATCAGCCCTTAGTCTAGTTACAACTATACTTAATGTTTCATGTTTCCCCTAATGGTTAATTCTTTCAAGGATACCTTCACACAATATTACACCAAGCCTTGTTTGATGGGCATACTTCTATTCCTTGATGATTTATTATGCTCTCCTCGCCCCTCCCACATGTTAGCCTCCAGGGGATATTTGTGAAGATTAGAAAGGTATGTTGGCCTTACTGAGTTCTTACTTGACTCTTCTAGCTCCCCTTATTCTTTCCTTCCAAGGCGTTAGGTTTCCCTTGATGATTATGATGCACATTCCCTTGAGTAATCACACCTAGGTATATGGAGTATTGCAACCCAATTGTTAGAGGAAGGTAGCTCAGTTCTAAGGCCCTCTTATCGATTATGCAAGCAGGTCTAGTGGACTGAGTTCTTGCATACCTCATCATCAAGGAAACTCTTTTAGTCACCACCTAGAAGGCTTAAGGATTCTTCTTGATGATGGGATGAGACTTAGTCACCACCAGAAAGGTTGAAATTCCTTGTTGACTTGATCTGGATGGATAACTTTACCTCTAGGTAAGGGGAGTTTCAAGAATACTATAAGTCTCTAACATAGACCATCCTTTTCAAGTATTATCTTTGAATAAACTACTTGGTATGTGAATGGAGCTTCAATATCCCTCATCTAGTAGGCTTAGGCGGTAATTATTGCTTACTACTCTTCTAGGGTAGGAATTTGTCCCACTATATTGAAAACTTCACTACAAGGATATTATGGACATGTTAGATGTGCCTTGTGTGAGAAGGATTTAGAAACATTAGACCATGTACTTCTTCACTATTTTTTTACTCACACCATTTGGGGTTACTTTTTAAAAAATATAAAATTATATTGGGTAGCTCCATCAACATTGAAAGAGTTAATAAAATTTTGGTGTATGACATAGAAAATGCACCATTACACTTGAATAATATGAAAGATATTACAAATGATCCTTCATTACAAATAGCCCTTTTGGACTTTTGACAAAGGGTACCTCTAAATAGGAAGATAACCCTTTTATAGGATAATACAATGGTGCTACAAGATCCCCTATACAACCAACAAGATTTGGGTGGGTTTTAAAGCTAAGTTTTTCTTGATGGACCACCCTAGGTTGAATGTGCCTTCAAGAGCCCTACACACAACCAACAACAATAAGTTAATAGTACCAAATAGGCCTAACTTGGTTAGGCCTAAATCAATCAAATATGCAAAACAATAACATAAAAATTAGAAGAGCAATAAAGCAATGGAAGTAATAAAAATTCTATGAGTCTTATGATTCCTACAGAGTACTTCTATGTTGTCCTTCTTCATTCATGCCAATGAAGGGAGTGAGGAGAATATTTATAGAATTTTAGAAGAGAGGGGATAAGGATGATGTGGTATATGAGTGGACTATTAGAATAATATTATATCCTAAGTTGTTACTAAGATAATCTATGTGGATGAGATTAGATCAGTTAGTTATGATCCAATGGATCAGATTGTAAGCACTTGCTATTTAACCAAGACTCATTTCAATGAATAAAAATAAGTTATTTTATTTTATAACATGGTATCAGAGTAGGTCTTCCCTGTCATGTGAGCTTGAGGAGCTTTCCTCATGGAAATCTCCCCCTCTTTTTTTTTACCCATTTTTTTATCGAGGAAGTATGCTCTCCATGTTTTTTGATGGATCAAAAACCAGATGGTTTAAAATTTGGAGGTTATTTTCTTTTTAGTTTTTAGGGTTCTAGTTGTAGTTTTATTGATTATTTGTTCAGGCCCAATGATGTTTTGATGGGTGCTCTATTTTTGAAAGCTCACAGCATTATCTGGTATTTTGAGGTGGATGTTATGATTTTTTAGACCCTTGTAGCAGATCTGTGGGATGGATCCAATGGATTTGTAGTTCTTCTGAATATTTCATTGATGGTGGAATATTATATTGTAGTGGGGTTAGACTACGGTGAGCACGAAACTGTTGGTAGCATATTTTTTTTTGTTCTAAATTATTTTTGGTGTCAAGGAGCGAGAAGTTCATTTCTACCTCTACGACACAATATTGTTTTAGAAAAATATGATTTTGTGCACCTCCCATTTATTTCATGTTGCTTTGAGGGTGTTGTCTTCCAATTTGGATATCCAAACAACTCTATTTTTTACTTTGAGCTTCACATGCAGTCATCTGACACGTTCTCCTACGTACGGCCTTGCCACGAGTGGTGATAAACTAAAATAAAAAACTCCCACTAGGCAACAATGGTCTAATACGGTCGTCAGCATCAACAAAGTGGTGGGGATTCTATTATAATTATTAATGGGATGCTTTAATGAATTCCTCCAAAGACTTTGAAGAGCAGATCCCCATTTCTCTTCCCAAATATATGGAAGATATTACCTTCACCTGCATCAACTATTACCAGATCAAAGTTGTTCCAGATGGCCAATGGCATAGATGTAAGAAGAAACTGTGCATTGGAGTTCCATGATGTTCGTGATATACCGAGATCATCGACCCTCATTTATCATGATCGTAGTCTCCTATAAGTGTGCACAATCGTGGTATGGAAAAAATCTTAGGGATGAAGTGTGCGGGAGTTACTGTGCATCGGTGATATAAGTTTATATTCTAAACTCTATTGAAGCTAATGTAGAAATGCTGAAGAGTTTGAAAATAGATCACACTGTTGTTGCTCGTAATAAATTTTATCATTGTTAGAACTGATCTAAAATAGCGTAGCTAGAAATTTGGTAGTTTGATCCAGTTTGAAATGTGTACAGGAGGTCATGCAGTGTAAATAAGAGATCATGCTTTGCGCGATACCATTTTCCCAGCAACATGGATGAAGATGATGAATTTTTGAGTACGTGTCTCTTGTAGATATCCATGTTCTAGGATTAAGCGCAGTTATCACTTTATGCATCGTAGATCATCGTTCGATTTTGTTTTGATGGGTGACACAAGTATATGACGACATTTGTGTTGGAATATGTAATGCAACATTGTGTAAATTATTCTTAGACTAAAATATAAATTCTAAAGAATAATATTTTAATTAGAAAATAATTCTATTTTATGTAAAAATATTCCCACCCAATTAATAAATAAAATAAGGGTGCTAGGAATATTTAATTTGTGGGAAAAAGTTATTTCCCTTTTCTAGCAAATATTAGAAAGTAACTAATCACTTTCTAATATTTGATAGATGCCACTTATCACACATCTCAAAGATTAGATTGTGATAATATTAGAAAGTAACTAAGCACTTTCTAATATTTGATAGATGCCACTTGTCACACATCTCAAGATTAGATTGTGATAAGATTAGATTGTGATAAGATTTAGGGTTGTAGTAGAAAAGCTTCTCTTTAAATATGGGTGTTGTCTACTACATCTTAACATATCTTATCATATTGACTTGTGTTGCAATATCATGTTGATGCATATTGTTGCATAATATTGAACCATTCTTGTATTGTTGAATCACTGAGTAATATAGTGAGCTTCATAGTGGATGTTTTCCTTCTTCATTTGAAGTAGGGTTTTACCACTTAATATTGGTGTTGTGGGTTTTCCTCTTTTATGTGTGATTGATCTTGTGGAGCATTCTTCGATCTTGGAGAGACTTTGCTTGTTTCACATTTGATATCAGAGCGGTTGGGATCTCCATCAAGTGCCTTTAATCCTTTGAGGTGAAAAACCCATTAAGGTATATTTTTTTTTGCATGCATTTGATATTTGGGTATTTTATGCAAACTTATTTTGAAAATTTTCCATTAGGGTTTATAGATTTATTATGTTTTTAGATCTAGTTGTTAGATCTTTTGCAAATAGTATTTTCATTTTAAATCTATAAAAAAAAAAAAAAATTGGCATTAAGCTTTTGCTGGAATGATTTTGGAGCCAAACAGACCCCATGGTTGCGTCCGAAAGACCCAAAAACCCCTATTTCCATATATAGTCATTTTTTTTTTTAAATAAAAAAACAATCGGCTATATATATAAATAAAAAAACAGTCGGCTATATATAAAAAAAATAGTCGGCTATATATATAAAAAAATAGTCGGCTATATATATAAAAAAAATAGTCGGCTATATAGTCTGAAAAACTTTTAAATTTTTTTTTTTAAAGTTTTGCTTTATAAAAATCTTTAAACTTTTTCATGCGATTTTTTTATTAATTATTTAATAAAATAAATTTTATTAATTTAATTGCATTTTTTTAAACAATTTTTGTATTAAAAATTTATTATTGTTTTCCTTAAATGCAATAATTTTTTGTCTCACATTAACAATGGTTATTTGTGAGTTTGCTTGTTTTGCAAGGTTATCCAAGTATGTTTTGGAGTATACAAGGCAATTTTGGATCAACTTTTTCATTCTCTTCCCCTATTTTTATTAATTTCTTCTAATCTCTCTCAAACATTTGCTTGAAACATAATGTAAATTAATGTCACTTGTATCTCTCATAATGAAAGTAAAAGAGAATGAAAGTGAGTGAGAGAGAGAGAGAGAGAAAGAGAGAGAGAGAGGGAGAGAGAGAGAGAGAGAGAGAGTGTGTGTGTATTTATGTTTTTCTTTGTGTCTCCACTATCTCTTGTTCATCTTTCTTACATTTTTTTTTTTGCATCTTTTGCATTTTGCATCTCAACTAATCTAACTACTAACTTACTAACTTGCTACTAAACAATCTACTAACCAACTAACTTGCAATTTACTAATTTTCATATTAATCAAGAAGGTTAAAAATGAATCAAATTACTAACCACAACTTTAGTATTTTATTAAAATTTACTTAATCTTGCAACACAGTTTATATTTGCTAAACACCTGTTGAATCCAAAAGAATCCACTCTATCGGTAGCAAGTCCTTTTCGGGTCCTCGTACTCGTACCCTTTTGGGTAGCTTGGTTGACCTTGGGTGAGATGAATTGGCAACTCATTAGGCTATAGCAAAACCTTAAAATGAACACTAACTTACTAACTTATTGACTATCTAACATTTAACAAATGTTTTATGGTTCAATTCAAGTTAGTTTATTTTGTTGCAAGATGATTGTTATGGTTAGTTACCTTCTTATTGTAAGTTAATCTATTTCAAGTTGATATTGGTTTATTTATTTTAATCAATTGCAATATGGTTATAGTAGTTCATGATGATGTTGATTATCTTTCATGATGATGCTTATCTCTCTTGATATGTTTAATTTTGATTATCTTTAATGATGTTTATCTTTCATGATGATTATATTTGAAGATTGAAAAGTAGATTACTTGAAAGTTATGTTTTTTTTTTTATATATGCAAGTATGTTTATCTACTTTCTTATTGCATCATTTATTTCCTTTGTCAATGCATTTTATGTTTTGATTATGTTCACTTTCTAGAATGGATGATCATGGAATATCCTTCACACCTAAGCACATCCTTGATGGATAAAATTTTGGAATATAGGAACCAAGGATGAGGGTTGAATTTCAAGAAAGAAAGTTATGGCCCATTGTGAATGGAGATGAAGCAATCCCAACCCAGGCAAGGGCACTTGATACATACAACAACAAGAGTCACCTTGCACTTTCCATGATTATCAATAATGTGAGTGATGAGATATTGCTCACTATAAGCCATTGTGAGCATGCTAAAGATGCATGGGATTTACTAAAACAAGTCCATATAGGGTCCAACACATCAAGGAAATTCACTTTATTGTCCAAAATTCTTAGCACTATGCAAGGTGAAGAAGAAAGTGCCTTGATCTTCCTCTCAAAGATGAAAGACATGAGAACTCAACTATTGGCTTGTAATTGTGATTGGATAAGTGAAGCTCTTAAGCTTTATCATTTTGAGGAACTTGTCAAGCAAGTTCAAGAAATTTATCACCATTATTGAGACAAGGCTAGAGCAAGAAAAGGATGACATTCCTCTCAACACTCTTTCACAATTATTGATTCAACATGAAGAGTCTCTTAATAGAGACAAAGTGAATGGTCAATTTGTCAAGGAGAAGAATGTTGTCTTGAGTGCCACTAAGGCTTCCTTCAAAAATAAATACAAGGGAAGGAAAAATTAGAATTTCCAACCCAATAAGCCTAGAGTTGATTTCACTTGCAACTTTTGTGGCAAGAAAGGCCACAAGGAACAAAATTGTTCAAGAAGAAGAAGATTGCAGAAAAGGAAGAGCAAGAAAAGGCTAAGGGACAAGGACCTAAGAAATGGTTTGGCAAGGAAAATAAAAAGAACAAAAATGTAAAGCAAAATTCTAATAAAAATGCCTTTGTTTGTGCCCTCTACTCCATTGACTCATCTACTTCTAATGAATGGGTGTTAGATTCTGGATGCACTAACCATATGTGTTTTGAAAAGGATAAGTTTGTGGACTTTCATAAGCACTCTTCAGATTAAGTTGTCATTGGTGATAATACTAGACTTCAAGTAGAAGGTGTTGGCAATGTTGTAATTTAAGGGAAATTACTTGATAATGTCCTATATGTGCCTAACCCTAGGAGAAATTTAATTTTAGTTTTGCAAGTTGCTAGAAGTGGTCACACTATTGAGTTCAATGCAACTTCATGGAGCATTAGGAAAGGCATGCTACCAATCATTACAGGTTATGTGAAGAATAATCTTTATGTGTTAGGTGATGCTCCTCCTAAAGTGTGTTTAGCAACTAATGTTTCTCCTAGTATTAAGCTTTGGCACTTAAGGTTAGGCCATACAAACTATCAAAATATTCAAATGATGAAGTCCAAAAAATTTGTTGAAGGCTTGCCTAACATTTCACCTATTCATGGTTTGTGTGAAACATGCATCTTAGACAAGATGAGCAAACAAAAGTTTGCAAAGAACAAGTCAACAAGGGCGACATAAATTCTTCAACTCATTCATATAGATATTATGGGTCCATTACATGTTAGATCACTTGGTGGTGCATCATATATTCTCACCTTTATAGATGATTATTCAATAATGATATTTGGGTATCTACTTAAGAATAAATCTGATTGTTTTGAGACATTCAAAAAGTTCAAAGCTTTGGTAGAAAATCAAAAGGGATCAAATATCAAAATGATTACTAGTTATAATGGAGGGGAGTACAATAGCAATGATTTCAATGAGTTTTGTTCTTCTCATGGGATAAAAAGGAAATTTACTTGTCCATACACTCCTAAACAAAATGGTGTTGTAGAGAGGAAAAATAGGACAATCATGGAGATGGTAAGATGCATACTTGGTGACCACTTACCTTAATTTCTTTGGGGTGAAGTAGTCAGTACAACAATGTACATTCTTAACAGGTTTCCTTCAAAATAAATTGAGGGGAATACTCCTTATGAGGTTTGGAATGGTAAGAAGCTGAATTTGTCACACTTAAGAGTGTTTGGATGTGATGCATTTTCATATATTTCTTCAGAAAATAGGAAGAAATTAGATAAAAAGTCTCAAAAATGCATCTTTGTTGGCTATGATGCAGAACATAGGGGCTACAGGTTATACTCACCTTCTTCACGCATTGTATTTGTTTCAAGAGATGTCAAATTCAATGAAGACCTTCTTGAGTTAGAAAAAGGTGGGCCTTGTGTCAAAAGGACCAAGTGGTTGGATCATTCTAGGGTTCCTAAAGAGCAGAATTCAGTTAGCCAAAGGATAACTAGAATTATGACCCTTAACATGTCTCTTCTAGCTAATATACAGAATGATCATGATCCTACTTCTTACCAAGAAGCTTCACAACACTCTTGTTGGGTTGATGCCATGAAGGTTGATATGGATTCTCTTCTAAAGAATAAAACTTGGGATCTAGTGCCTTATCCTAATAAGAGAAATATTATTGGGGACAAGTGGGTCTATAGAATCAAGTAAAATTCTAATGGAGAGATAGAAAAGTATAAGGCCAGATTGGTTGCTAAGGGTTATGCTCAAAAACATGGCATTGACTATGATGAAACCTTTGCACCAATTGCCAAAATGCCCACCATTCAGCTTCTCATTGTTATTGTTGCTACTCAAGGTTGGCAGATTTTTTAGCTTGATGTGAAAAGCACCTTTCTAAATGGTTATTTGGATGTGGATATCTACATGAGTCAACCACAAGGATTTGTTGTACAAGGTAAGGAAACACTTGTGTGTAAACTAAAGAAAACCTTGTACGGTTTGAAGCAAGCACCTATAGCATGGTACATGAATATTTTAGGTTACTTCTTGTCTCTTGGTTTTGATAAATGCTATTCAGATACAGATCTCTATGTGATTAGGAAGGATAACTTGGTCATTTTAATTGCTCTATTTTTTGATGACCTTGTTATGACTAGAAATGAGAATGAGGCCATTTTTTATTTCATCTCCAAATTAAATTCAGAGTATGAAATGACTAACCTTGGTCTTCTACACTACTATCTTGGCATGCAAGTTTATTAGCATGAGGATTGTACCTTTTTGAGTCAATACAAGTATATTGAGGATCTTCTTAAGAGGTTTGATTTGGAGGATGGCAATCCTACTTCCATTCCTATTTCTACACGGGTTAAGTTGGAAGTAAGTACAGAATCACAGTTGGTTGATGCTACATTGTATAGGCAGCTCATTGGTAGTCTTATTTATGTTACCATCACAAGGCCAGATATTTCTTTTGTAGTTGGTATGATGGCTAGGTTCATGCAAAAACCTTATATTTAGCACTTACAAGCTACCAAGAATATTTTGAAGTACCTTTTAGGTACTCAATATTTGGCACTCAAGTATTCTAGGCTTCCTTCCTTTGCTCTTTTCAGCTATGCTAATTCTGATTTTGGAAGGGATAGAATAGACATAAAGTCTACCACAACATATATTTTTGGTATTGGGTCTACAGCTATCTCTTGGTCTTCCAAGAAGCAAGATACAATTGCTCTTTCTATAATGGAAGCAAAGTATAAGGCTATGACAATAGCTGCATAGGAAGCGGTTTGGCTTCGTACCCTCATGAAGGAAATTGGATTTGAGAAATTTGGTCCTTCACATTTTCTCTTCGATAATCAATTAGCTATTGCCTTGGCTAAAAATCTTGTAATGCATCAAAGGATAAAGCATGTTGAAATCCAATCCCACTTTATCAGAGAGAAGGCATTGGATGGGACTATTCAGTTGGAGTATTGCCCATCATCTTCTAATTTTGCTTATTTGTTCACCAAACCTCTTCCCAAGGAGCAGTTTTGTAAGCTGAGGGACTCACTTGGTTTGGTGAAGTTGTCCTCAAGGGGGAATGAAGTGTAGTTACACTTGTGTGATGACAACTTCATCCTTATGAGGTTTTTTGTGCTATATATATGAGTTGATATTTGGTGGTATAATTGCTTTTTGCATCTCTTTTGAACATGGTACTTTCTTGTTTGCCTTGTGCAACTTTTGTACATGTTACTTTGTAGATGGCATTGTGCAATTATGGTATATGATGCAATTGCTTTATGTGACTCTTTTACATGGTACTTTCTTGTTGCCTTGTGCAACTTTGTACATGTTTTTATGTAGTTGGAATTATGTAATTGGTTTATCATGGTACTTTATTGTTATCATTTATGCTACTTTTGTACATGATATTTTATGGTTGGCTTTATGCAACCGGTGTGCACACTTTATTATTTTCATATACTTTATGCAACTTTTGTACATGGTAGTTTAGATTTTGCATTATCATGGTACTCCTTGTTTGCTTTATGTAACTTTGATCATGATATTTTTTGATCAACTATATAGCACGTGACTATAAGTATGGCTTGGCATATTTTTGTGATGACTTATAGTTCACTATTTGTTAGATCAGTTTTGTTATCATCTTTGGATATTCATATATGCTATGGTGAATATATTTATGATGATGTATCTAACTGATCTTATGTTGAGCTACTTGTAGCTTGCAGGTACTTTCGTTTGGGGTTTTGCAGGCTTACTGAAGACACCCTTATGATGTTTTCTTCTTGTCATTTGCAACCACTTGTGGTTGATGGATGGCTTTGTAAGTTGCTTATATCTGAAGCTACTCTGTTGGGGGCTTGCAATCTCATTTTGGACCATTTTGTATTGGTGCCTTATTGTAGACCATTCTTGGTCATAGAAGCTCATTGTAACTATATTACTCATTTGATTCTCATCCCCGTTTGTATATTTAGGGGGAAAATGTTTCTTTATTTCATAATTCATTTCCCCAATATTGCATTAAGGGGTGTGTTGGAATATGTAATGCAACATTGTGTAAATTATTCTTAGACTAAAATATAAAGTCTAAAGAATAATATTTGAATTAGAAAATAATTATATTTTATGTAAAAATATTCCCACCCAATTATTAAATAAAATAAGGGTACTAGGAATATTTAATTTGTGGGAAAAAAGTTATTCCCCCTTTTCTAGAAAATATTAGAAAGTAACTAATCACTTTCTAATATTTGATAGATGCCACTTATCACACATCTCAAAGATTAGATTGTGATAAGATTAGAAAGTGATTAAGCACTTTATAATATTTGATAAATGCCACTTGTCACACATCTCAATATTAGATTGTGATAATATTAGATTGTGATAATATTAGATTATGATAAGATTTAGGGTTGTAGTAGAAAAAATTCTCTTTAAATAGGGGTGTTGTCTACTACATCTTAACATATCTTGTCATATTGACTTGTGTTGTAATATCATGTTAATGCATATTGTACATACCATTGAAGCATTCTTGTATTGTTGAATCATTGAGTAATATAGTGAGCTTCATAGTGGATGTTTCCCTTATTAATTTGAAGTAGGGTTTTACCACTTAATATTGGTGTTGTGGGTTTTCCTCTTTTGTGTGTGATTGATCTTGTGGAGCATTCTTTGATCTTGGGGAGACTTTGCTTGTCTCACAATTTGAAATGGACAATGAGCCCACAGAAAGCATTGTTGATTCGATGGACATGGCAGAGAATCTTTCTCAAAGGAGAACGTTGATTGTTTGATATATACCTAGATGGGGTGTATCTGTAAAATTTGAGTAAAGCACCCAGGAGATCTAGTGCACAAGAGTATTATTTAATGTGTTGAATAAATGCGAGCAAGCATGATCCCAGTTCAATACATGTCAACTATTGTCATTCACCAACTTTATTTCATTTGGTGCTTGGTGCTAACTTCAGTCAACTACTGTCATCAACCGCTAAGTGATTAACCTTTGGTAATACATCGTGATTCCAATATTAGTTGGAGATTGCAACTTTTACACCTGGTGTGACTTGGTTTTTCTTGAAAGACACATTCTAAAGTTCAAGATATTTCACATGGATGAATCAAGCTCATGCATCTGGATCCATGTGCTAATATCTTCTATATACTCTGAAGCATATCGTAGGACCTTGCTAGCTGGAATGGAGGTTTCAAGATGATTTGGCAATAGATCTTGTACACTATGCATTGGTGATGGAGACTTCTTAGGGCTTGATAATCCTACCACTTCCATTGAACGTGCCTATTTTGTTGGGTTCTATGCACGCCTCTCTAAATGTGCATCTTTATTCCATGAAAATAGTGCACAACGGTGCTTTGCATGCTTTGTTTTCTAAGTTATCATAATGGCAGAAAGCTACAGCTGTTGAAGTAGATCATGAGTTTTACTGCGAACGTGGAGGTGACAATAAATTCACAGATAGAAACCATCATGGAGAGAGCAATTGCAGACGTCAAACTCTGATTTCTCAAGGTTCTCATGGATGGTAATAAGGGAAGAATACGTCGTTCCTTCTGCCCAAAATATGACAACAAATCGCTTTTGTTTCATATCAGTCATCTAGTACACCTTCCAACAACACAAACTGCTCTCTTAACACTCCTGTGGGTACCGTTTAGTGTGATTCTGGTATTTTAGCCATGGCTTACTGTGTGTGCTTGTAGTAGTTTAAGTGGGATTCCAGGCTGGGAGAAATAATGACATCAAAAATAATGTGGCGATCATGATTAATTGATGGCAGGTCCAGAGCGCCATTGTGGACAGTCATTGGAGAAATGCTAGCGTGGAGAAATTTTTCAAAGAACATGATGAGGAGCCACAGATTCTACAATATGATAGTTAAGAAGTCTGGGAAAATTCAGTGGAGGTCTTTGAGAGTTGGCGTAATAGCAACCTCAGCAGTGGTAGCAGTGATGATTTTTTAAGTTTTATTTTTAATCATTGATAAGTAGTTGTGTATAACTCAAATCCGCCCATAAAAATTTTTTCTATGCTAAATTTTAAAGTGGAAAGGCCCATATTTATTTAAAAAAGGGGCATTAAAAAGTTTTTATAATGGGCCCATACTTATTTAAAAAAAAAAAGGCATTAAAACTTTTTTTAATGTTTCTTTTACAATGGAAAAAGATTTTTTTTTTTTTAACTATTTTTATTCCATTTTTTGGGAATATTCCCTTGTGAGAAAAAGAAGATATTGTTGTTTTTTTGCAAAATGAAGGCCCCTTGAGATTGGAACATAGGGATGTTTATAGTCATCGGAAAGATTTTTCTAAGCTAGACACAATGTTGGTGTTCTTTTTTAATTTTGGGATTGTTTTCCAAAAATTTTTATGGCTCAAAGATTATTGTATCATGGAGTGCATTCTTTGTTGAACCCGACACTCCCAAAGCTTTGTAAGTGATCCAAGTATCTAGCCATATCCTCTATATTACATAGTGGATGCAATGGATGGTTACTCATGCATTCCAGTAGGATGAGAAGGTCACCATAAGGACACATTCAAAAGCTACATTGATGCCCTTTATTTTTTAGATTCCCTTGAAGTAAGCTATTTGTCCACTCTTTTTGGACCTTGTTATCATCCCATTGTGTTCATATAGGTGGAAACCACTACTTATGCTTGTGGAGTCAATTTAAACATCCCTTGTGATTCGTGTGGTTCTTTCCACTATATTCACACTCTTATTTTTGTGAGACACTTTGGTTTCAAGGGGTTTTCTTTAGTGACCTTTTTTCATGGTTCATAGCCTTGATTTGTGTCACAAGCACCAGTTTGGGAGTATGATTTCATTCAATTCGGTGAATACGAGTCTCTATTATTTTGAGATATCTAATGGATCCTTTGCAGGCTTCTTGATGGAAAGGGGTTGAAGAGGACATCTTCCTCTCCATCCTTGCACATGTTCTTTCTTCTTCTTCTACTTCTATTCTGGCAGGTGGTTTTCTCCCTTGTGGTTTTCATCATCTTTCAGCAGATACTTCATATGGATATATTGTACACGAGTACCTTATCAGGCCTTATTACCGGGACTCATACTTGTGGATATACCACTTATTTTTGGGCTTTTTGTTCTTCACTACCTCCTAGTATCACTTAAGGGGGTGTGTTAGTATATCCTAGTACCACTTAAGGGGAGGTGTTAGAATAATATTATATCCTAAGTTGTTACTAGGATAATCGATGTGGTTGAGATTAGTTCAATTAGTTATGATCCAATGGATCAAATTGTAATAGATATGTGGGATGGGTCTGCGGATTTGCAGTTCATCCAAATATAAGGACATAGTGGAGGAAAATATAAGGTAGGTGAAGAATATTAGATAAACAAGTCATTTCATTTTCTAACATGGACATAGTGGGGGAAAATATAAGGTAGGTGAAGAATATTAGATATTGAATGTGTTGGCATAGAAGACTTTAGGATGGGTGAAAGAATATAAAAATTTTGAGTGGGTTGGTAAGGGAAGACTTGGGATGATTGAAGGAATATAAAAATGTTAAGTGGGTTATCATGGAGGATAGTGACTTGAGCTTGCTTGAGTGGAGGTGGGTGTAGAAAATGTTGAGTGGATTGATCTAGAAGATAGAATTCTTGACTTGAGCACATGCATGTGAGGAGGTGGGTGTAGAAAATATTGAGTGGGTTGATCTAGAAGGTAGAATTATTGACTTGGGCACATGCATGTGAGGAGGTAGGTGTAGAAAATGTTGAGTGGGTTGATCTAGAAGATAGAATCATTGACTTGAGCACATGTGAGTTAGGTGTTGAAAATGGATTTAGTAAATAGTGAATTCGTAAATAGTGAACAATGAATTATGAACAGTGAACAGTGAATCGTGAACACTGAATAGTGAACAGTGACGAACACTAAACAGAGAATAATGAATAGTGATTTTAGAAATATTAGAAAGAAATTAGAGAGGATTAGAATAAATTGGAGATATTAGAAGGGAATTAGAAGGAATTAAGAAATATTAGGGAGAAATTAGAGGAATTATGTGGGAATTAGAAGGAATTAAGGAGGATTAGGGAGAAATTAGAGGAATTATGTGGGAATTAAAAGGAATTAAGGAGGATCAGGGAGAAATTAGAGGAACTATGTAGGAATTAGAAGGAATTAAGGAGGATTAGGGAGAAATTAGAGGACTTATGTCGGAATTAGAAGGAATTAAGGAGGATTATGAAGAAATTAAAGGAAATATGTGAATTTAGAAGGAGTATTAGGCATTTTGGAGGAGATTGAGAGGGATTAGAGGAATTTAGATGAATTTAGAGACATTGAAGGGAAATTAGAAGAATTTGGAGAAATTGGATGGGAATTGGGAGACATTAGAAGAATTTGGAAATTTTGCAAGATTAATCAAAACTTGGATTTTTAGGAGATATAAAGTGAAATATTTTTAGTGTCTACAAATACCCCTTTTTGTATCATATTGTGGGTAAACACAATACGATGTAAAAATAAATGACACAAGGTTGGCTAGATGAGGGATTCTACTTTTACCCCAACAGAATAGGGATATTTATTGGATGACTCTACTTTTGCCTTGGAAATATAGGTTTTATGATGAGGGATTGATTGATTATACATTTTACCTAGTAGAATAGGGCCATTGATTGGAATTTTTGAGATTGAAAATATATTTGTTAAGTTGATTTGGAATGAAAAACTTTGTGGGTGTTTTCTACCCCCTCAAGCAATGTGTTAGTGGAGGAAGAATTAGAAGAACACGATGAATTGCTTGATAGAACATAGGTTGATGAGCAAGGGATGAGAGGGTGAAATTAGGCATGAATAGATAATTTTTTATTTTTATTTTTGTATGAAAAATACAAGTAAATTGCATGAAATAAAAATTAAGCTAGCAAAGCATGAAATTTAAACTAGCTAAGAAATAAGAACAATACATGAAATCGCAACATGAACTAAAGTTTAATTTATGACTTGAAGTGATAGCTAAATAAAGGACATGATGAACCAATGAAAATATGAAAAAAAACAAAAATAAGGAGATATGAAAGGTCATGAAAAGATACGTAGGAAAAGAAGACAAAGAATAGGTTTCAAAAAGATAAATTATGTGTTGAATCTTCAGATGTTTTGGGTGAGAAGAAATTATATGGTAGTGGGAAATCATGCAATATTGAGTGGTTGAGAAGGAATCATATAGAAATATGGATAAAATTATTGATATAAAATCCAAGGTAAACTATGTGCACTTCGTGTGATTTTGATATGGTTTATGGTAATTGTGTGAATAACCATCATATAGACAATTGTTGTTGAAGAATCCTTAATCCCTTGGAGGTTTTGATGGCTAAGACAAGATCTACCAATTATTTCAAGAGGAATTTAGTGTTTGACCTTCCCAATGAGCTTCAGGAGAGAATATTTGCACTTAATGCTAGTACATCGTAAAAGGTAAATTTTATCCAATCCCTTAAGTCATGGATATCCACTAGGGTTAAGCGGAAGTCATCAAAATTTTGGATTTCTTCTAGACTTGGTTTAGTAGAACCTTTGTATTGTCCTATCATGATTACTTATTCTGCATGTGGGTTGATTTTATTCATCTCATGAATTGGGATCCCCATGATTGGAGGAAACCAGAAGTAATCTCCTTGTGTAAAAAGGTGATTTGGTATAATTCCATTGGTCTGGTATGAGCATTAATTGTAGACTAGAATATTTATCATTATGATTTAAATTCTCTAGATATTAAGACAAATCCAATTGCATGTAGGTTTATCCTCCAATTTGATAAAGGATTCCTTCAAATATTCCAATGGATTCAAAAGATCAATTATACCAAACAAGCCACTAATAAATTTGAGTGTGGATTTATTTTTAACTTTTTTTTTTTACAGGCTTGCAATTGACAAACAGGTTACATGGTTGGTTGGTAGCCTAAGGCATGAGTTAGACACCTGATTAGTAAACCATTATTACTATGGTAGAAAATAATACATTAATTTATCTTATTTTAATTAATTTGAATGGTCCAATCGTATAAGCTTCAACCAACATTGGGGGTTGTCAATTAATCAATGTCCGTGGGAGGATGCAACAACTCCAAATTATTCTGACTCAGATAGTAAGTAGATATTTTGATAGCGAAGGTTGTGGGAGGTCCATAACCCATGTATGTGTGATGCGTATTATTAAAAATTTAATTCACCATGTAATGTTGATGTTGTGCATAGTTCTTTTCGTATAGAGGAATCTGCTTTGTGTAGTTGTTGGTAGTTGTCCACATTATATTGGGTTGTTGTTGTGAACCATCGACACGTGTATATTTTCTTAAATTATAAATTTGGATCAATATCAAGAGTTCTAAATTGATAAGTAGGTGTGTCCACCTATGCATAGGGGAAGCAATATCTCTCATATGCATTAATGTATGTAACATTTTTTAGATATTAATAGAAGAATTGGTCTATTGATTGGATATATCATTTGGATCTAGTATTAGCGATGTATGTTTGTCATTACTTATATTATGGAGTATATATTTCGTAGTCCTAGTGGTGTTCATAGTGGTTATTTTGTTGGTTTTTATAATTTTTTTGCTTCATATGCTTTAGGATATAAGCAAGATTTGAAATATCGAGGGTTCACTCTAGCTTTTTGAAGGGTTATCTTAGGGTACGAAGCTGCACATATGAGATTCCACACATGATAATAGAGAGAGTTAAAGGCAAAAAATAAACATAGATCATTATCAAAGTCTACCATAGGTCTGATTAAGAAAGTGCATCGAACAACAGAGGAATGGAAGGTTTGGTAAGTTGATTTTTTTTTAAGAAATAAAATTGTAAATGAATTAGGATAGCATAGGAAAATGAAAACTATATTGGAGGTATATAATTTACTTATTTATATATTATTTTTATTTTTTGAAATTGGTCTAGTGGAATTGTGAAATGTGGTGGTAGTTGAAGGTATTGCGGCCTCGACACCAACATCAACCATTTTTTGGAAATTTAAGGAGATTGTTGACAACTGAGAATTGGAGGTAGTTGGAGATGATAGGTTTTACAGGTGCGGCCCAGGTGAATATAGTGTATGCAGATACAATATACATATTGATATTATGTGAGATATGGGATCTAGATAGGGGTACATTTCATTTTTCTATGGGAGAAATGACTATTACTCTAGAGGATGTTTATCATAATTTTTGATAACTGATAGAAGGTGCTATCATTACAATAGTAGGTTAGTGATGGGGGATATATTTGGTACTAGTTTGTCTCATGTTGATATCGATAGTGGAAGGGTGTTGTATGAGGAGTATTATGAGATAGGGATGTTATTGGTGAGATACACCTTAGCAATGATGTTAATATCTAACTGGGTTTTACCCGATTCATCAAGGATACAGTTTTCCTGTAATATGCTAAGGGTTGTAACAAACTTTGTGGATAGTTTAGTGGTCTTTGCATGAGCTTTGATATTATTAGCACAAACTTACATGGAGCTTTATGAGGTTAAGAGGATAGCTCAAAGCGGATTGAGTTTTAGTCTTTTGGTGCAGGTATGGGAGTAGGAGCATATAGCAATGGAGACCACAAGGTCTACCCTATGATGCCCATAGTTTTATGGGATCAGAGGTACCAGATATATTGAGATGGTAGACAACTATGAAGGCAAGGAGAGGTAAGCCATAAGCGAGGGATGGATATAACTACTGTGATGTCTTTAGGAGTTTGATACCATAAGATATCTTTAATAGTTTGAGACCACAAGATGTTTATTGGTGACCATGGAAAGGGGGGCTAATATGGAATGATGAGATAGGGCAGTTGGCTCATGTGTGATGAGAGAGATGGTTTATTGGGTGGAGTTTTCAAGTCGATTATTTTTAGTATACTCAAGTTTTACGATAGTTTGGATTGAGGTAAAGCATACCAGATCTACCTATGGTGTATAGGAGGTGATATCATTATACTACACCTAACCCAATGATAGTTATAATAGATAGGAAGATAGATGAGCCCATCATATTGTTTGATATTGATGATGTAGGCACGATATCAGAGTTTGATAATTGGTGGGCCACACAATAGTGGCAGGTAGGGGAGCAATAGAGGACAAGGTGGGTATGGTTAAGGGTGGAGAGGCAATTGGTAGAATGATAGAAATTGCTAGTGGAAGAGAAGAGGTGACGTGTGAGAGGGAGGAAGAGGTGGGAGAGTATAAGTATATTGAATGAGATGTGATTCATCAAGTGGAGGAGACAACTGATGTCTTAGGGGCAATGAATGAGGAGGAGCTAATGACAAGTTTTGGTACTGGGATGGGAGCAGATAGCATGGATATTGGTGGATGGAGGGGTGTAGCAATAGGGGATTAGGTGTCATGGGTTGAAAGGGATGTGTCGCACCCCACCTTGGAGAACTATTTTTAATATGTTATTTGTGTAATGATAGCTAGTTTTAATGCTTAATATATTTGCATTGTATTTGTTAAAATAAAATGATGTTGCATTGCTTGATTGCGAGAACATTTATTCTCATAGGTGGAAGATTGACCACCAAGAGCTGAGAAGAGAAATGATGACTATGACAACTCAACAAGTAAAGCTCATATTCCTATCATCACTAGTTACCTCCTTGATGGCGGTGTTACTTGAGTATTACTCTAAAAAGTCCCACCCAATCAAAGGAAAAATGGTGATGGGGGATACTGGGCACATACATCGAGTGCTTGTATGTCATTTGTGTGTGATTTATATTTGATTTCATGATTAATTTGCATGATATTAGTTTAATTGAATCTTACTTTGAAAATGCACATTAATAATATTTTTGAATTTTACAAATTATTCTAGAAAATATCATGCAATTTATTATGGTGAAATATTTAAATTGAGCAATTTTTAGGATTTTGTTTTTAGCATATGCTTATTTTATCTAGTTGACCCTATTTTAGAAGGAAATTAGGTAGTTTGTTTTTTATGAACTTGCTCAATTTTTATTGGACCAAAACATGGAAAAAAACAACTATATTGTAGATTTAAATGATCAATTTTTCCTACACATGCATGGCTACTTTGGGAAGGTTGAAATAGTGGATAAGATTCTGCTCTTATCTCTATGGATTCTCTTTCCATTAAAATATATATATTAAAGGAAGCATATTTTCTGAAAAGAAGAAAGCAAATATATATATATATATATATATATATATATATATATATATATATATAGAAGCATATTTCTTGTCAAAAAGAAAGAGAGCTATAAATTACCAATAAATTTGAGAAAAAGGGGCTATGCTATGTTATGTGAGAAGATTAGGCTAGAGGAGAAAGAAGAGGGAAGCACAAGGGAAGCATTCAACTGTTGGAGAATTCCAGGTTGGGTCTGGCCACTATAATCTATCTTAATGTTTGCGCAATATAAAGTAAAATGAAATCATACATGTTTGTATAAATTACTTTAATTGGTTGACTCTTGTATCGCTCCAAATTTTTTGCATCCTTACCTTCAGGCTATAGGATCCATGCCTGGAAGGGGGATGCGAGAAGGATGGGACAATACCTCGGACTGAGAGGCCCTTTGAAGGTCGCGCCTCTCGGGGGAGGGGTATAAGGGTGAATTTTCGACGGATGGTGGGTTCACCGGGAAACTTTTGAGTGGCAGTTTCCATGCCTAGGTTGAGAATGGGTTTGATGTGTTCATTTTGTACTTTAATCATTCATATCCTAGGTTTGGCCAAGATGAATCTAAGCTATTCTATATGCCAATGCTGATTTATATGGATACAAAAAACATGAACAAGTGCTAAACATAGAAAGTGTGCTAAATAAGACAGAATGTACATGATTTCGGATGTCTGATGAAGATTCTGAGGTTTGTAGAAGTCCAGATCATCTCAAATCTTACATAATCATCTGCAATTGCATAGAATCATCTCAGATCATAGTCGGTCATCTGAGATCAGACGAGATCATCGTCGACCTGATGAATTCGTCAGATGAATTCGTCGAAACCTGCAATCACGAAACAGATACCAAAGACCAAAAATGCAAGCTGCAAAAGCAAGGGGAAATGATAGAAATAATAGTAAACCTACCTAAATGATAGATCCAGATAACAATTAAAGGAAATGCATTAATTTAATAATTTATTTTAACTTTATCATGCATCTATGCTAAATGAGGTGAACTCCAGGATGCAGAAATAGAATAAACTAAGTTAATGCATAAGGAAATAAAGAGAGAAGATAAAAGAATGCAAACTCCGGGCTCTGATTGCCCCCAATCTGGACTATAGTCGAGATCACCTCCAATCGTACGAGATCATCGCCGATCTGTGACAGGATCGTCCGAAATCGTCTGGAATCGTCAGCGACGATCCGAGCTTGCTCCGGCTGAAAAATAGTAAAATTCCTGCAAGAAAACTTGAAATACACAATGCAAACGAAGGTGTGAAGGTGTTCTAATGCACGAGAAATTAAAGTTGCAAGGAAAATCAGTCGACCAGGGGGATAAACTGAGAAAATCCTAGTTTATATAGGATTAGGGGGAGGTTAGGAGGTTGGAGATCATCCCAATTTGGGAGATCTCCAATGGGGAGACTCTAACCACGCAGACACGCTTTCTGCCCAAGTTAGAGAAGCTGTTGAAACAGAAGCTAATTATGAAAATTAGTTTTGGGACGAAATCGTCTGGACGTTCTGTTCCAGATGAATTCGTCAGATCTGAGGATGATTTCGTACGATCGTCGACGATATCGTCCAACGGTCAAAACAAATCCTAAAAATGGCACGAAAAACAAGGGGAGCGGGTAACGGGCGGTTTTGGGGTTAAAATTCAAATTTTTATCTTTTTACTAAGGTTTAACTGCGCCAATTTTAGGGTGCTACATTTTGCCCCCTCTTTAGCGAATTTTTCGAAGAAAATGCGTTAAAGACGAGTTCTTCCTGTTTTACGAGAAAGCAAAAATTTACTCAATTTTTTAGACGATGATTCTAGGTCGAATCGTACGACTGCTTACTATGGTGCCCCCTCCGTGTTTTTACCCAAATCGAACGTTTGAGGTAAAAGCGTGGAAAAGCAAAATTAAAAATGTTGTTGTTTTTTAAAATAAAATTAAGAAAAATAGGGTAAAACCCTAATTCATTTTTACTATTCATTTTTCACTATTTTTAGAGCTCTGCAGACAAAATGGTTGAAACAGCGCACAGATCGACAGAGGTCCGACGCGGGCTACGGGTAAGGATCTAAACCTAGTGAATTATGTTTTTAATTTGATTTGTGTAATTTTTGATTGAAATTTTGACTATTTTGGGGCATCGCGGCCGTTTTTAGGCCGTCGACGACGTCGGGACGAAATCGTCCCAATTTCGTCGAAATCGTCCCTAGATCGTCGATTTCGTCTGAGGGCGAAATCGGCGGAATAGGGGCGATCCCGTCCAACAAGGGGCGATCCCCAAGTTGAGAAATCGGAGATGATTTCATCCTACAAAGGATGATTTTACCCAATTTAGGACGATATCATCCAATGGTGGACGATATCATCATTTTTATGAAATTAAGCTTGTTTGAATTGCATTTAATTGATTGTAATAATTGTTTTATTAATGAATTTTGTTGTTTTATTGTTTATTTTGTAGAGGGGATTACTAAAGAGTCGGGAGTGGAAATACGAGGGCTGAGGGATGATGTGGCCATGCTCGACCGAGGCAGAGCGAGACCAACTAGCATAGGTCGGCCTACAGCATGTGGCAGAGATGCCACAAATACCGATAGACATGGGGCTACTGATAGCCCTAGCAGAGAGGTGGTATCCGGGGTCATCCTACTTTTGGTTACCGATAGGGGAGATGGCTCCCACACTAGAGGACGTATGGAGGATCTTGAGGATCCCCATACAAGGACGGTTTATGACTCCTATGGCCAATCAGGGCCAGGCTATGATGAGGTTGTGCGGAGACCCGAGCTTCACCCTGGAGAAGGGCAGAGTGAACATCGAGTCTCTGAGGCAGATGCCTGGGGCATCTAGGTTGACTCAGGTTTTGGCAGGGGTAGTGGGTGGCCTACTGCTGTGCCACCAGAGTGGGTGTAGATTACCATGGCTCCTTTCAGATGTGGTCTACGACATGAGAGACCACGGGTACAGATTTGCATGGGGCAGCTTTGTACTGTGTCGCTTGTATAGGATCCTGCATGGGGTCGTATACAAGGGAGGCCGATGTCTGGTTTTGACATCGCTACTATAGGTATGGTGCTGGGAGCACATCACGGTGCGGAGGCCGGTAGGACTCCCACTGACAGGGGTTGACCGGGAGAGACCCCGAGTTTTCTATTGGTGGCTCTAGAGAGGGTCACAGTGGTGGATAGATCTATCGATGTCACGGAGGTTGCTAGATGACCTCATCCCAGACCAGATCACCTAGAGGCCATGGAGAGAGCACCCAGGGTGGGGAGAGGATGGACAGGAGTTGGCTCACATCAGGCGAGTCTGATGGCTGAGGATGGAGCGGGGAGAGGTAGAGCTCCACCGCTACGACCGAGTTTTGTGATAGTTCGGTCTACAGTAGGGGATCCCTTCTCTCAGGGACTATGAGTACTCCCAGACTATCCGAGATAATACCACACTGAGTGGGGCTCCGGATATGCAGTGATTCTAGAGCCAGGACATGGATGATGCCCCCATCCAGCTAGTGGATGGGGATGATGTTGGGGTCACTGATGGATATGATGCCTAGTACATAGGCATCCACCCTCCTCGGATGATGAGGGCATAGGGTCCGATGCATGTGATTGTGCGATGGATGGGGAGGCGATGCCAGGCTACCATTGAGGTAGCACGAGGTCAGCAGAGGGAGAGAGCAATGATGGTCTCCATAGGAGAGATGCCAGAGGATGCCACAGGCTCCATAGAGACCATAGCAGACAGGGAGGAGGGAGGAGGGATTCCCTTCTCAATAGGGGGAGAGGCCACCATCACCCGATAAGGGCAAGGGTGTCGAGGTGGGGGAGAGCAACGAGATGGTGGCTCTTCGGGCTAAGAATTCCCACCTCCGAGCTCAGGTGCAGACACTACAGGATGAGGCTACATGGCTTAGGGCTCAGAGCGGAGGGGCGAGCATGCAGGAGTTGGCATGGTCTATGGCTCAGACCACGTTCTATCAAGGAGTATACTTCCAGCTAGTTCCAGAGGGCCAGAGGTTGTAGCTACCAGCCGGCATTGCGGAGCCGATCAGGATGGGATCATCGAGGACATCCTCATGATCGATGATGAGGACCCGAGACACAGCACGGACCTCTATGGGACCACCTCCTCCACCTCAGGGTGGGAGAGGAGATGAGGCTGAGAGCTCGAGGGCTTCTCGAGACTAGCTGCTCACTGCACAGAGATTGTATATATTATTATTATTTTTGAGAGGATTGAGTATGCCAGGGTATAGATTGTGGCATACCAATCCAGTTTTGATATGATGTACATAATTTGTTGATATATATATATGGTCTTTTTGATGATATGACTTGTGTATATGTTGTATGATGCTTTAATTTTGGATTTTTTGATTGATTATTCATGTAATTATGTCATTTGGAAATAAATTATAATTTTATGTCATGCTATAAAATTTAAATGAAATAATCTGATGTAAACAAATTGGTTGTTTTGGTGTGATTTGATGAAAATAAAGGGACTTCTAACAATAATTTCAAAGGACATTGTCGTTGTTATAGACCATTTCATGGAGTCGCCGCTCGCTAGGTCGTCAAGCTAATCCCAGTATAGAAATATTGCTAAAAGTAAAAGAATGCTTAAGAGACTGTCTTAAGGCTTTGTGTTGTGATGATGAAAAATGATGATGGTGATGATTTGTTTTCAGATTTTCATAAAAATATTATGCATGAAATATATTTTAAAAAATGATTTTTGCTAGGCATAAATTCCTAAGTGTGATAAAATTTTGAACAATTCCTTAGAAATTATACCATGGTTGCAAAATGGAATGTTGACATAATGAAATGAAATAGAAAAATGTGTTCGTTCTTTTTAAAGCACAATTGTGTAACATAATGATGTAAGCCATATGTTTTATAAATTATAATGAATGGGAAAATAAAATTAGAACAATGGTTTGCGCTAGGCATAGAATTTTAGGTATAGACTTATACCATCATCGTGAAATCCAAAAAGGAAATTGATATAATAGTTTTATTGCATGATTGTTTTTTTGATTTTGAGATAAACAGAAAATAATAATATATAAACGTGACTTTATTGCTAGATTGTTGAATATGTTGTTGAAAGAATTTTTGGATTTTTGAAAACAATGTATGTAATTGTTTTTATACTAAACAGATGTTCTTAAATAAGAAGATGAAATTATTCCAAAAAGAGTTGCAGAAATATTTTAAATTATCTCAAAGACAAAATGTAGATTTATAAGGAACCCTCATGTGCAGATGTGAGTTCATTACCGATCTTGATTTATCATAATGATACAAAATCTCTCAAATACAAATGTGTGTGCAATTGTATTGTTCATTCACCAATTTTGAGCAAGATAATTTGATACAAGTAATTTAAATTAACCAAATAAGTGTTCGTTGACCATGATTTATATGCATGTAACCGTACCAGACTACTATGTAAGTTAGGTCATCAAGAGCTAGCTAATCCATAAGCAGACATAGGTCTATACAAAAGAAGGTCGCTAATGTGACAGACATATCACCATGCTAGGGATTACCCAAGGCCAAGCGGGTTGGGCACAAACCACCTGTTATGGGGCTTACCTCACAGTTTTCGAATAATTGAGAATTCCAGGGATTCAAGCTCATTCACCCTTCTTTTCTTTTTCAAGGGGTAGGGAAAGGGATTTTATTGCTTTTTGCTTTTTCTTTTCTCTTTTGCTTCTCTTTCTTTTTTTTTTTTTTGTATTTTTTGCTTGATACTGAGATAATGCTGAAATATTGCTGCGATGGTACAAAATGATATTTTTCTTTTTCTCATTTTCTTTGACTTTTCTTTTTCTTCCTATACTAGGGATACTTGCTCGGATTGGTTATAGAGCAAGGGATTTTTATTCCAGGTAGGGGTGAGCTTGTCCTTTTGTCAATTCTCAAAGATTCTAGACCATGTGCATGATAGGATAGTAGGGGAAACTTTTCGCTCAAGAAACCACTTCTACTATGTAGCATCATATCGAATTTGCAATGAAATCATTTTAATGTGAAAAGATATGCTTGGTTCAAGTAAATAACAAGATCAATTCTCTATGCTCAAAACTTTATTTAATTCAACTGTGGACTTTGATATAAGAGAGATTAATAATCATACAAAATAAAATCAAGATATTTATTCATGTGAGTGTGAAAGTGCGGGATTCCAAATAAATGTTAATTTATCCAAAATAATTGAAAATATAACTGCAATACTTCAAGAATTGATAGGTACGAAAATAAAAGATGTTTTTGAAGATTTTGATGATTTTGAAGTTTTTATATTTTGATTTTAATTTATGAATGGAAAGAATAAATAATATTATTGTTTTTTGAAATTTTTATATGGATGACTAAAATGAAACAATATGCAAAATAACAACAATATATACAATGATGAAATGACCAGATTTTATGCATAATAGCGTTTAAGATGCATAATGTTCATAGGTTCTTTAAGATCTTTACCATCTAAGGTAGCTAATCGGTATGCTCCCGATCCAAATTTAGCAGTGATGATATATGGTCCAAGCCAGTTAGGTTCAAATTTACCTTTAAGATCTTTAGTTGCATTAGTATTTTTTTGATTTTCTTTTAAGACAAGGTCGTCGATCTCAAAGGATCGATGATGAACTTTCTTGAGGTATGCTCGCTTGAGCTTGTTTTGGTAGGCACGAAGATGTTCCAAAGCATTGATGCGCTTCTCATCTAGGAGTTCCAGCTGACTAAATCTGCCGACACGATATTCATCTCCTACTTCGAGTATCTTGAAGTAGTAGAGCCAAAGAAGGAACTTCTAATTCAAAGGGAAAAAGCTGCTTCAGCGCCATAGACCAAAACAAAAGGTGAAGTACCCGTGGGAGTGCGAACGCTAGTTCGATAAGCCCACAAAGCAGGATATAATTGGATGTGCCAATCTCGGCTAGATTTATTGACCAATATTTTGAGGATTTTGATTAATGTTTTATTAGATGCTTATGCTTGGCCATTACCCTGAGGATAATAGGGAGTGGACCAACGATGTTGAATTTTATATTTTTGACATAATTTTTTGACATCTTTATTTTTGAAACAAGTTCCATTATCTGAGATGAGATTTGCAGGAATTCCGAACCTACAAATAATTTGATTAAAAATAAACTTGGAAACTTGGGTTCCAGTGCAAGAAGCTAAGGGCATAGCTTCAACCCACTTCGTGAAATACTCGGTGGCGGTTATGATGAATTTGTGTCCATCAGATGACACAGGATTGATTTTTCCAATGATGTCTAAGCCCCATTTTGAAAAGGGCCAAGGAGATGAAATAGCCTGTAGCTCTTGTGCAGGCGCATGGACAAGGTCAGCATGTTTCGGGCACTTGTCGCAATGGCGCACGTAATCATGTGCATCATTCTCCATGGTAGGCCAAAAATATCCTATCCTAAGGAGCTTCTTAGCAATGGCGCTACCACTAAAGTGTCCCCCACAAGATCCATCGTGGGCTTCACTCAAAGCTGATCTAGATTCTTCTAGATTCAAACATCTCAATAGGATGCCTTCAAAAGATCTCCTATACAACGTATTGCCAATAATTACGAAGCGACTTGCTCGTCTACGTAATAACCGGCGTTGGTTGCTATTACAACCTTCAGGGAAGGTCCCATTTTGAAGAAAATTAAATATATCAGTGTACCAAGGTTCAGGAGTAGTTTCGTTGATTAGAAACACATCCAAAGGTTCTAAGCATGATTTATTTGAAGCGGGTTCCTGGAGTCGATGAATAATGATGGTAGCATATTCGTCATCTAACTCCAAGGGCAAAAGAGATGCAGCTGTAGCCATAGCGTCAGCCGCACGGTTGCTAGTTCGAGGAATAGCTTCCAAGGTAACTTGATCAAATAAAGATAATAATTGTAAGACATATGCTTTATATGGACGTAATTTATCATCTCTGGTCTGATAAACATCATTGATTTGATTTATGACAAGTTGAGAATCACCGAAAACCAATAAATTTTTAATTTTTAGTGCCAAGGCAGCTCGTAATCCAAGGATTAGAGCCTCATATTCAGCAGTGTTATTAGTACAAGCAAACGTTAATTTAAAGGACAGAGGTATAAGATGTTTCTGTGGAGATATTAAAATAATACCTGCACTAGCCCCACTCATGCATCGGGCTCCATCAAAGTATAGGGACCATTGCTCTGGATGGTCTGCCTCTAATTTAAGGCATTCATCGAGAAACTCAATGATGAGGGGATGGGTAGACTCTAAGGGTGCAGCAGCTAATTGATCTGCTATGATTTGACCCTTAACAGACTTATGTCCTATAAACGTGAGTTCAAACTTGCTTAGCGCAAGAACCCACTTTGTTGTGTGACCAGATAAGTATGGTCGACTCATGAGATACCGCAAAGGATCGAATTTAGCAATAACATACATTTTTTGACTGAGCATATAATGGCGTAGTTTCTATGTAGAAAATATGACTGCTAGACATAACTTCTCTAATGTTGTGTAGTGGGTTTCATAACTGATTAAGGTTCTACTAATATAATAATTAGCATGTTCTCTTTTCTCATCGTCAAGTTGAGCTAACATAGCTCCTAAGGCAAAATCTGAAGCAAAAATGTACAAGATAAATGGGCGATCAGATCTAGGTGGTGAAAGCACAGGTGGGTTAAGGAGATATTGTTTGAGGAGTTCAAATGCTTCCTGACATTCATCGTCCCAATGAAAAGAGACATCTTTCTTAAGAAGCTTAAGAAAGGGTCCTGTTTTGTCCGCCAACTTATCGATGAAGCGACGAATAGCTTGAAGCTTACCTTGTAGACTCCGTAATTCAGATATATTTGTGGGTGTGGGCATATCAGTGATAGCCGCGATCTTGAGAGGGTCAATTTCAATGCCACGTAAAGAAACTATAACCCCCAATAATTTATCGGACTTAACTCCGAATATACATTTGGCTGGATTTAGTCGGATAAGATATTCCCTTAACCGATCAAATACTTTTCTCAAGTCAGCTAAATGATCATCTTCTTTGATGGAACGAGCTATAATATCATCTACATAATCATGTAGAATATCATGCATCATATCATGAAAGATATAAGTCATGGCTCGTTGATATGTTGCACCTGCATTCTTCAAACCGAATGGCATCACTTTCCAACAAAAGGTCCCCCAAGGGGTAATAAAGGTTGTTTTAGCCTGATCTTCAGGAGCTATCCTGATCTGATTATAACCAGAAAATCCATCCATCAAGGATATCATTCCACTCCCAGCAGTAAAATCAATGATCTGATCCATGTTGGGAAGAGGAAAATCATCTTTAGGGCATGCAACATTAATATCTCTAAAGTCTGTGCAAACCCTAACTTTGGTAGCTTCTTTCTTAGTTATTGGAACTACATTCGAGATCCATTCAGCATAATCAATGGCTTGTATAAAAATAACCTTCAGGAGTTTTTCTAATTCCCCTTTGACTAGTAAGGCCACTTTAGGATGCATTTTTCTAAGTTTTTGTTTAAAGAGGTTTAGCATCCGGATGGACTACTAGGTGATGCATAACTACAGAAGGGTCTAATCCTGGCATATCTTCATATGTCCAAGCAAAGACATCTTCATATTCTTTAAGAAATGCAATGTATTTATCCTATTTTTCTTGACTCAATTCTGATCCAATGTTGATTATGTGAGGATTATCTTTGGTTCCAATGTTAATTTTTATGACGTTTTCTACTTCCATGTGTAGATCTCTCTCAAAATTAGGTGGGGCGGGTGAAACGCCCAATTCTTGTAATTCTTCCAAGGTTAGTTTGGATAATTCATCTTGAGGAGTCGTGGCCTCAAGCTGGGCTATACTAGGTATAGATCCATCAAAATAAAATTCATGATGTAATAATTCCTCAATGGAGACATCATGGAAGATATCTCCCTCCAACTCATCGTCGGATTCAGCGATCATCTGAGGGTAAGCTATGGATAGCATATTACATGTAAATGGCTTATTCATTAAACGCAAGGCATCACGTTTATCCAAATAATCTTGGTAACATATGAGATGGTCATCATCCTCAAATGGGAAGGGCTGACCTTTACTAGGAAATAGGCCCACACCACATCGGGCGGGCCATGGTTCTACCTCAAAGGTTCTTTCATACCATTCTGGAAAGGTCCCAAACCTTTCCCTTTATATCCCAATTTAAGCATTATAGGCTTAGCTTTAATATACTCATTAGTAAAATAACATCGAGCATATCCATCATAATGTGTCTTGATGTTTCTAGGTATTCTTCCCAGTCATATCCCTTATAAATAAAAGCGCAACTCCCGACTTGGTAAATACTTCCCATAGGTTGTGGGAGGCCCAAGGTACGAGGAGAGGGTGGCAAATTATTTAAGATAAGGGAATCTTGCATAGCAGCATTTGTTTTTTCTGATATAAGAATTTTAGATAAATCGGGTAAGAGCTCATCAGTAAGAGCGTAAGAGGTAGAAGGAACATTTCCTACATCTTCGGATGCGGAAACTATGCCTTTGGTGGATGTAGATGTTGTAGAGATGTCGATGGATGATTCTATAGGTATGGAAGTTATAGGAGTAAAACAAGAAGCATTGGTTGTGGGTTTAGGATATTTTTGAGGTCCTAATATGGTTTGTTCGGAAGATGGTTGAACTATATGTAGAGGTGGAGTTGATGGAGGAAAAGTAGATGATGTTATGGGTGTGTGTTTCACACGTTTAGATGGATGATGAGAATTAGGATGTGTGGATGACGAGAGCGGGGCAAAATTGAACTCCAACAGGTTCTGCCAAAGCACACATATCAAAGGGTCTAGGATCACCATGAATGGTAACCAACTAATTTTTAAATTTGAATTTAACACACTGATGTAAAGTTGAGGGAACAGCTCGCATCGCGTTGATCCAAGGGTGACCCAAGAGTATATTGTATGATGCAGGGCAATGTACAATAAACACGGTCGTGTCTAAGGTTCTTGGACCAACTTGCAATGGGATAGTAATAACTCCACACGTTTCTTGTGTTTCGTCATTGAAGGCTTTTATGATCATATCAGTTCTTTTCATTTCGTCACTTCTAAACCCAAATATTTGGTAGAAGTCAAAAGTGCAAATGTTTAAAGATGAACCATTATCAATCAAGACTCGTTTAACTGCTACATCTCCAATTAGGGCAGTAATATATAAGGGGTTATCCTTATGTAAACTATGTTGCGGTATATCTCTATCCCGAAAGTCAATACAATCAACTTCACGAGTTATTATAGTATTGGCCATGGCTTCAAGTTGAATATTTTGTGGTACCATCATTTGGCTTAATGTGAGCATTAATTCATCCCTATGTGTAGGAGAAGATCTTAAAAGGTCCAAAAGGGAAATTCTAGTTGTAGTATTTGATAATTGTTCATTAATATTATAAGGAGGTTTAGGTTGAACATTAGGTGCATGATTCCCTTTATTAGGAACTTTCAAAACAAATGGAGCTGATCCATCATTCGAAGTTTGATCTTGTTGAGAATTTTGAGCCTGTTGTCTAGTAACGACTCCGATGGTACCTACAATATTATTTTGCGGATGATGAATGGGTCTTGGTCTAGCGTTTATGGCTTGTTCATTAGAAAGTAATTGGTGAGACGATGGTCGAGTAGTGACTCTTCTTGGAAATGGTTCTTCTGGAACCATAGAACTTGTGATAGGTTGAATAGGATCTGATTCATCTTCAGAGCTATTCGATTGATTTGAGGTGATTTCCATGTCACTTTCAGTCTCATATTATGTATCACTAAGATCAGGTGTCTGAATATTACATAGAGGTCTGGTCGTAACCATGGATAAAGTTGTGTCAAATATTTCCAAATCATGAGTAGGTAAATGCCCACTAATAGTTCCTACATATCGGGTAGGAGGGGGAACATTATGATGTTCAATTTGATTAGCCACTTCTTTACCATGCTTTGGTAAAGGATGTTGAAATATGTCCAATGATTGATTGGCATTATGATTCTGATTTTGGGGGATGTTCTTTTGAGCATTATTAGGAGGATTTTGTTTAGGTTGAAAGGCTTGCACCTCCATCTCATTGTTATCAATTAAGTCTTGTATTTTATGTTTTAATATTTTACAAGAGTTGGTAGCGTGTCCGGGTCCTCTATGGAAATCACAGTGTAAATCAGCTCTGTATCCGGGTATAGTTGGATCAGGTTCCCGGATATTTGGTAATTGGATCAAACCTCATGCTAATAATTGTGGGAGAATGGTTGATAGAGGTTGATTTAACCTAGTAAATTCTCGAGGTGGTTTATCAGGAGGTTTCAGTATAAACTTCTCCGTTGTTTTCGTAGTATTAACATTAGCAATGTTTCTGCTATCAGTGACTCCATCACCCACAACTTGTTTATTCTTATATTGATTTCTGGATGTTTTCTCATCATCTTTCTTTTTAAGCTGACCTCTCCTAATGAGAGCATCTTCCACTCTTCGAGCTAAGTCTATAGCTTGATCGAAGGTGGTCAAGGTAGCGATTGATAACTCATAGGATAGTTGTTCTTGTAAATTATTGATAAAGATATCCAACATTTCTCGATAAGGTAACACAAAGTGTAATTTTCCTATCAACTGTCTCCATCGAGCTAGGAAATCAGCAAAACATTCATCTTTGTCTTGTTTTAAGTTGTACAAATATTTAATGGTTACATGCCTTTCGATGTAGGCACTAAATTGATGAACAAAAGACTCGGTTGTTTCTTCGAAATTCCTCAAAGAATGAGTGGGTAATTGATAATACCACTCTAATGCCATTCCTCCTAAACTTTTTGGGAACATTTTTAGTAATAACAAGTCATCATGTGATATATCATGACATGCTATCCTAAACATACGAAGATGCTCTATGGGATCTTCGGTTCCTTTGTATATAGGTAGGACGAGGCATAGGAAAGTGTTTAGGATATGGTTGTGCTACAACTATAGGATCTAAAGGCTGACTACACATCTCTCGATAATTGTACGAGGGATGGTAGGGATCTATCTGGTCCATGCGGGAGACTAACTATTTCACCATGGCTTCCAGATTACTATTTTGTCCACCATATTGGTTCGGTGGTATGTGAGCGTATGATGGCATGACGTAAGGATTAGATGCTATATTGCTATTATGCAAATGGTTGGTAGGGAGAGTATTATGAAGAAGATTTGTAGTAGCATTATGTTGTATCCCAGATTGTTGGAAATTGGTGTTTGGTTTTGTTTTGGGCTTTTGTTGATTTGAGGTATGTTGATCAATAACTTGGTGAAATAGAGCAGTGAATGAAGGTTTCTTTTGTGTGGGAATAACTCTAGGCTTGGTAACAGGCACTCTAGGTGGTTGGGTAACCTGTTGTTGTTGCATGTTCTGGATTATAGTGGCCATATCCAAATTGGATGGTCCAGCTTGATCACTTTCTTGATCAACGAAGGACAAGGGATTAGTGCGTGTGTGATATATTTCTTCTAGGGTTGCTTGAGTGTCACTAATTTGATCCTTGTCCATATGGACTGCTCTATTAAGGGCGCCAATATTAGTATTGAGGAACTTCCAGAAATGTTCCATGTTCTCAAAAGTAATAGCTCCTCCAGGAGACATTTTAGGGGATGAGGATCCTTCCTCTCTAACAGTTTCTCTTTGTTCATTTCCTTCAGCAAACTCTTCTTCTTGTTGGTCTAGGGTTCCTTCTTCCTGAATTGGGTCTTCAGGAAGGACATCTAGTTTATTCACTGGTTTTCCTAACCAATCTTCTTCTACTTCGATCTATTTTCCATTCCTAAGTCTAGTCATTATGCTTAAACTTAGATTTTAGCAAATATATATATATATATATATATATTTATATATATATATTTGTGACAAGTTTGGGAGGTATATATTTTAATTATATACCTACTATAATACTTAAAAGAAAACGTTTTGAATTTTTGTTATATTTTTGTTTTGTTTTTTGTTTTTTTTTATGATAATATTATAAAGACAACAAACAACATACTAAATGCAAGAAATAATAATAATAAAAGAATGGCTTAGTTTTCTATAAATAGTTTATGGATGTCATTGATGGGATCAAGTTCATCAGGAGTCATGAAATGCTCCTCTTCAAATTGGAAATGGTTTTTCAAGAATTTGACAAAGTGTGCTATGGTGATATTATCTGTTTCAGATTCTGACCTGTAGAAATAAAGTTCATGGCAATACTCTCGATATAACATAGCTCTAGGAACTCTATTCCATCTCTTTCTATCCGTAAGAATGACCTCTTGATCCTCTATACGAGATAGAAATTTATGTACTACAACTGCATTGTCGAGGTATTCCTCAAAGGTGTACAACTCGGAAGACACAAGTGCTCTTTTATCTGCTAACCACCTATGGCAAGCTCTCTGAAGTTCATGATATAAGGTTACTTGATCAGGATCCAGGATTCTATCTAGGACAAACCTCTTGATTTGCCTAAGTTCGGTTGATCTAGATGCAATAATACTCAATCTCCTATCAAGTTCGTCCCACAAAGGTTGAACCCTATTTGTTTGAGGTACTCTAAGCACAGAAGTAATCTCTATGGCTGCTAATTGATTTTCAACATTAATGGTGACAGATCATCTTTTATTATAATCTACCATCTAAATATGATATGCAATCTTACTTGTTTGTCTGATGATTCTAAATGCATTTATTTTTATTTTTATTTTTTTGGATTGTTTTCAAAAGGTTTTAGTTTTCACGTCGGGTTCACCAAAATGTATCGCTCCAAATTTTTTGCATCCTTACCTTCAGGCTATAGGATCCATGCCCGAAAGGGGGATGCGAGAAGGATGGGACAATACCTCGGACTGAGAGGCCCTTTGAAGGTCGCGCCTCTCGGGGGAGGGGTATAAGGGTGAATTTTTGATGGATGGTGGGTTCACCAGGAAACTTTTGAGTGGCAGTTTCCATGCCTAGGTTGAGAATGGGTTTGATGTGTTCATTTTGTACTTTAATCATTCATATCCTAGGTTTGGCCAAGATGAATCTAAGCTATTCTATATGCCAATGCTGATTTATATGGATACAAAAAACATGAACAAGTGCTAAACACAGAAAGTGTGCTAAATAAGACAGAATGTACCTGATTTCGGATGTCTGATGAAGATTCTGAGGTTTGTAGAAGTCCAGATCATCTCAAATCTTACATAATCATCTGCAATTGCACAGAATCATCTCAGATCACAGTCGGTCATCTGAGATCAGACGAGATCATCGTCGACCTGACGAATTCATCAGACAAATTCGTCAAAACCTGCAATCATAGAAACAGATACCAAAGACCAAAAATGCAACTACAAAAGCAAGGGGAAATGATAGAAATAATAGTAAACCTACCTAAATGATAGATCCAGATAACAATTAAAGGAAATGCATTAATTTAATAATTTATTTTAACTTTATCATGCATCTATGCTAAATGAGGTGAACTCCAGGATGCAGAAATAGAATAAACTAAGTTAATGCATAAGGAAATAAAGAGAGAAGATAAAAGAATGCAAACTTCGGGCTCTGATTGCCCCCAATATGGACTACAGTCGAGATCACCTCCAATCGTACGAGATCATCGCCGATCTGCGATAGGATCATCCGAAATCGTCTGGAATCGCCTGCGACGATCCGAGCTTGCTCCGGCTGAAAAACAGTAAAATTCCTGCAAGAAAACTTGAAATACACAATGCAAACGATGGTGTGAAGGTGTTCTAATGCACGAGAAACTAAAGTTGTAGGGAAATCAGTCAGCCAGGGGGATAAACTAAGAAAATCCTAGTTTATATAGGATTAGGGGGAGGTTAGGAGGTTGGAGATCATCCCAATTTGGGAGATCTCCAACGGGGGAGACTCTAACCGCGTAGACACGCTTTCTGCCCAAGTTAGAGAAGTTGTTGAAACAGAAGCTAATTATGAAAATTAGTTTTGGGATGAAATCGTCCGGACGTTCTGTTCCGAGATGAATTCGTCGGATCTGGGATGATTTCGTCTGATCGTCGACGATATCGTCCAACGGTCAAAACAAATCCTAAAAATGGCACGAAAAACAAGGGGAGCGGGTAACGGGCGGTTTTGGGGTTAAAATTCAAATTTTTATCTTTTTACTAAGGTTTAACTGCGCCAATTTTAGGGTGCTACAACTCTCTTTCAATGTGTGTTCTGGTAAAATTATGTTGAACATTGATTAGTTTTGTTCTTGTTAATAAAATTTGAATATGAAATTAAATGGACCTATGATTTATGGTTACTTGTAATCTTGTGCATACCGATACATAGAATGTCTTAGCTTACGATTTCAGTCATGTATTGGTAAAACCACTATTTCTATGGCCTACGTTTTATCTTGGATGCTTGAGCTGAAAAGGCCATCCCTTCCTTTAAAATGATGCATGCATTGCTTTTATTTTCTCTGCGTAAGGAAAGTCGTGTTAATTTTATAGAGTGTTTTTTAATTAACATATTGTGTTACTAGTACCTTATCTCATTAGCTTTTATATAATCTGATTAGACATCGAATTCCATGATGTCGATTATGAAATAGTGTGGTTTTCGAAACCCATATTAAAATACTAGTAATATCTTATGTGAAGTCATTGTGACCAGGATGTGTGATGTTAGATTATTTCCCATATAGCTATGGTTGTAACCTCAGTGAAATTACACAATCACCCCAAATTTTCTCAACTTAATCCTTTAGGCAAGAGAAATCTCTATGTTGGAACCAGTAATCCATATGCCTCATTTTCGGAGAATGTTGTGACGATTCTTAGGGCTACTCTTATCTTTTATATAAAGAAAATTAGTCTATGTCCTCCCTCCTTGAAAAGATAGCTCTTTTTGTTCAAATACACCCAAGGTTGGTATCTAAATGCCAAACAACTTGTTTGGGTCCTTAATCCAACTCATACCATCATTGGTCAATTATCGTATTTGTTATGATGTACACCCTTATCAAACGAATCAAGCCTTAAACATTTTTAGTGATGTCGTAATTTCCACAAGACTTGTAAACCTCATTTATTATGTATTTGTTCCTAGTTCCAGTGTGCGGTCAAGTCACCTTCGATCATCTTCAATACTTATTTAAGTGGCCAAACAATTAAACTGAAACCTTGACTATCTATCAATGTCTCTTCATTGATGCATGGTGATTAGTGTGAAGATTTTAAATCCTCATTGGGTTTAGAGTGCATATAGTATAGCAATGTTCAATTACTTTATGGTGTGATATAATATTTTAGATATTTAATACTAAAAGACCTATGAATAGGATTAATATAATCTTATTATAAGTTGAGAAATATTACCTGTAGGGATTCAAGTTCAATGTATTAAAATATGGATGTGTGTGATATACATTATGTTCAAACATATTGTATCAACATGAATTTATAATGATCCTATATTTTTTTATGAAGACTTATAACATGTTTTAAATTAGTTTGGAATGGCTTTTGTTGATTCATTAAATTCCAATAAATATGATCCATGAAGATAAAGCAAATTATATAATTCTTTTTGTGTATACAATAGTTTGTCTTCATAGCATTGATTGATTTTGTATAGTAAAGAAACCCAATAATATTGGTTATTTTAAACTAGAACTTTTATATCATTTGAAGGATAATCCTTGATGTGTGTTAGGTTTTGATTAAGCATATAACCATAGATAAAGTGATGTTCAAATGCAAGAAATTATAGGGTCTCAGATAAATTAAGAGGATGGCTTTAGAATATGACAATTTTAAAATTGAATATCTTGAAATGGTATTGCTAGATATCAAAACCAAATATTTCCTTATGAGTATTCTAATTGAACACTATGAGACTTGTGGAAAAACTCTATAGATTGTACATCATTGAAATATTTGGGAAAATGATTAGGTATCATTCGGTTTTCTTATATTTAACTGAATGAACTTATGAAGTATGAATTTAGATTCATTAATTCTCCCTTTATAACATTTGTTTTGTAAATATTAGTTTTTCAATTTTAGAGTTAAATGATTTTATATAAAAATCAAATGTTATTGGGCATTCTTATTAAATTTAGAAATCAAATGATATTAAATGAAGTTATAGATCTTATATGTGATTTTCTATGTTAAATGTGAGAAGTAAATGGAAGTAATGATTTTAGTGAAATTATAGATTTTGTATGTAAAATACATACTATGATTTATTATGAAATTTTTAATGAATGGAATCCACTAGAAGAATGGATGATCTTGGTGTCCATCCAGGAAGAGGTATGGGACTCTTCCAAATGTCCTTGACAATCAAAGGAATGGCATTCATGTTGATTGGGATTAGAAAAGTAAATTATTTAGAGATAGACCTTGATGCTAGATGATTTATGGGAATTTATGGGGTTTCCCTCTTTTGAGAGATTAATTGAATAGTATTAAAGCAAATCTTGGAGGTAAATTTGGTATCATTTGGAGATAAGAGAAATAATATTTGGATTGAATTTTGATAACCAAATTAGCAAGATAATTAGAGATTATGTTGGATCAAATTTTGGGAAAAATTTGATAACAATTTACACATGCATTCTTGTAAACTTTATAATAGAGGATGAAATAATTGAATGCATATTGGGATCCAGTTATGGAAATGAATTGATTTGAGAGCTAACCTTGGATTGAAATATAATAATTGTGTAGGATATTTGATGCATCTTTAGCTCACATTTGGGAAGAGAATTGATAGGATTTGGAAAGTAATGAAATGAATCTTGGATCAAATTTAGAAAGCAAATTTGATAGCAATTGAGAATCAATTGAATAGATTAATATGTTGTATTCAATGGGGAATTAGACCCCTATTGGTTTGTATATAATCAAAGGAAATAGCTTTAGTATAATGAGCTTTATATTACCCATGCTAAACCTCTAAGGGTTTACTTTTATTAACCTAATATTAAGGAGAAAGGTGGATGACATGGGTTGTTACAATAGGATATAATTATGAAATGATAGATAATTTAAATTATTAGCTTAAATTATTAATTTAGGAAGAATGGTTTATTAATGAATTAAAGGTATGGGACTTTAATTCATGGATTGAATTTGTGTCAATTATGTAGAATGAATTTGGAATTCATTCTTGAGGGAACTTATATGGTTCTCTCTAACATCGATACGACTTCTCCAAAATAAGATTTCGATGATTATCATAAACATATGAAAATTCTTAGGATGGCTTAGAATCAATAGATTCCTTAATTGCATCATGAGTTTAAAAGGGACATATGGATTCCTTATTGGTATGGGAAATACCTTAATGATACAATTATGACTTAGAGAAGGGAATTAGGAAAATTTCCTAATTGCATCATGAATTTGATAAGGAATGGTTGTATTCCTTGCCATGTATAATGAATTGAAAGGGACCCATAGTGGCCCTTCTATATCTGTAATATTTGACATCTTAAGTTTATGAATATGAGGAAAGTACATATTTTGGAGGTTGGGTTTATTCCCCATGAGGGTTCCCAGGATAAACAATGTGTCACTCTATTTGTGGTTTGATGTGTTAATTCTTGTGCATGTTGCTTTTACTTCAAAATGAAAATTATTTAAGTGGATGAGATGGTTAAATTCTTGATGAAATAGTTATGCAATTCTTAGATTATGTCAATGTGTACTATGATGCAAGGAATGTATGCTTAACTTTAATATGTTGATGAATTAATGATATACGATTATGTCAATTATTTTGTATTGGGTAATTATGAATGATGTAGTTATCTAGCTTTACCTTTCAACAACTAGCACTTGAGTTGTAAACCAAGTTAGACCTTACATTCTGATTTGATAAATGAATGTACATGAGGAGTAGGTACTCCCATGATGGTTAAATAATGCCCTTTTGTAATGAACTTAATTGATTCTTGTATATAACAAAAGGGATGCCTAAATAAAAGGGTGGACAAATAAGCCTTAAGAGGTATAAGGTTATATAATCACGCTTAAGATGACATTCCAAGGATTCTATGAGTTGATCATGTATAGTGATTTTGTTATCTTAGTAACCCCATCGGGAAGATGTGGGTTGGATCTAAGATCTAGGAATAACCATTGTTGAGGTTATTTCATTATGATGGGTTTCCATCTTCAAGGCATTCACCTATATATTGGTCTTGGTGGACAGTATGGTTAAGGGTGATTTCCCTTTTAAGAGGGATGAAATCTAACACTTGGCCAACATTCTCATATCCGAGTGGTATGAGGGTTTCGTAGAAGCTGATCACTTCTACTCAAGAGTGACTTGGATCAAGTCTTAATATCTCTTGATGTTATTTGCCTTGATAACTTACAATCCAAAAGGAATGATTCTATCTTAGTTCATGATTATGACCCTTTCCTCATGAAATATGAATATGTATATATATATATATATATATATATATATATATATAAAAAAATTATGGTAACAATTGGGGTTGTTACAATTGGTATCAGAGCCCAGGCTAACTAGTAGATTCTAGCTAGATCTAGGTTAGCAAAATATTTGGGCATGAAACAAAATAACTCAAACATAAGTTCCATAACTCTAAATGATGCACACTTGGTAAGGACAAAGTCAATACTTGAGATTATCGATGTCTGAGTTCCTATCCCCCACGAATAGATCCACAATCATTCAAAAGTGGAAGAGCTAAGAGAACCCTCCTTCTATGGGTTTTAAGCGGTGTACCTTAGACTCTTTTGGAAAATTACTCGACATCTATGTCTTTTGACTTACTTACTCCTTATTCTCAAGTGTGTATGAACAACAACTAGAGTTAGTGGACTAAACTAGGGAATGAACCTAGTAGTAATAGATTACTTGAGAAATTATGATGAAATTTAGTTGTCTAGAATTTCAACTACGAAAATTAGTAAGAATTAATAGAACTTTTTATGCCAGATAAACATGGCGATAAGTTTGAGAGGTAGGAAGAAAGGAACCTTACAACAAGCTAGTCTCGATAGTCCTAAAGCCAGATAGATAGGAGAAAGTTCTAGGAATTTAGATAAAGATATGGAGAACCTTAATGCCATGGTTTCCACAATGCAAGATCAAATTCAATAGATTTTGCAAGCTATAAATTCATAGCATCACCACAACAACAATCAGGAGATGGAAAATCTAGAGGTTGAGATTAGAGAGGATGAAGATCCCAAAGAGCGTGAAAACAAGGCCCGCATGAAGAAAGAAATGGGCAATGACATAAAGCATATTAAAGTGACTAAGTTCATGGGAAAATAAGGAGAAGATGCAACTGAGTCATGGTTAGATGAACTAGAACTTCATTTCTCCATAAGAAACTACTCCTCTAAAACTAAAATGGCATTTGCTCTTTCTCATCTAGGAGGAATAGGAATTGACTGGTGGAATGCTTATAAATATGAACATAAGATCTCACCTAACAAGTTGAAGTGGGAAGTTTTTGTGGAAGCTTTTAAGGATAGATTCCTTACAAAGCAATTTTATTTGAATAAATTTAAGGAATTCTTCACATTTCAATAAGGATCAAGATCTGTGGAGGAATACTATGAACAGTTTGTGAGACTCCTTAAATATGTGTCATCCTATAATCAGAATAATGAGATGAAAATACACAAATTTATCCTAGGAATGAAGCCTTGGTAAATTTCCAAGAGAGATGGATTGAGTTTACCAACGAAGACAAAGAAAGGCAAAGGATGTATAGTGAACCAAGAGAATTTCAACCAATGCTAATTTCAGCAATGCAACTAAAGAAAACTATTAGAAAAAGAGGATTGGTTTATGTAGTTAAACTCAAGGAAAAAGAGGAAATTCCAAAGGAAGAAATTATTGGAAAATTTCCACTATTGTAGGAATTTCATGATGTTTTTGTTGATGAGATACCTGGATTATCACCTAAACATGAATTTGATTTCACCATAGAATTGATGCCATGTACTGAGCCTATCCATAGAGCTCCTTATAGAATGAACCCCATCGAGATGTAGGAATTGAAAGTGCAACTTCAAGAGTTTCTAGAAAAAGGGTTGATAAAACCAAGTGTATCGCCTTGGGGAGCACCTATTTTATTTGTGAAATATGGTTCATTAAGGCTATGCATAGATTATAGAATGCTAAACAAGGAAACTATCAAGAACAGATATCCATTGCCAAGGATAGAAGATTTATTTGATCAACTAAAAGATGCCACCATTTTCACAAAGATTGATCTAAAATTTGGATATCATCAACTGAGAATCCGAGAAGAAGACACACATAAAACCGCATTCAAGACTAGATATGGTCACTATGAATTTATAGTCCTACCATTTGGATTGACTAATGCACCAACAACTTTCATGAATTTTATGAATAGTGTGTTTAGAAAGCAGTTGGATCGATTTGTGTTGATATTCTTGGATGACATTTTGATTTATTCTCATAATAGAGAAGAACATGATAAGCACTTGAGGATAGTGCTAGAAATTTTAAGGAAGAGAAAGAGTGTCGGTTTTATGAAGTGGGAGCAAGAACAAAATCAAAAAAAGAAGCAAGTTTGCTTCAGGAAGGGACTCTAAAAAACCGAGACTAATAAGTTACAAGAATCATCTTCCATTGTGTAGGAAAAGGGAAAGAAACATGTAGGTCCTCTAGGGGGATGCTTTACATGTAAAGGACAACATTATGCAAAAAAATACCCACAACGTGCAAGAACAAGTAAAATTGTGATGAATCACAAAATCCACGTTGCCACCAAAAGTCCAAATTTGGAAGGGCAAGCCACTCTTTTACTCATGAATGATGGTGAATCCCTTAGTCATTACAATGGAATCAACTAAGATTCTAGAGTTTCACTCCAAAACTATGAGGAAGCATAATATTGATCAGTGTAAGGTCCAGTGGGACCAATATTCTAAAAATAATTCCACTTGGGAAAAAGTGGAAGATATGAAAAGACACTTTCCTTATTTATTTAATGATGTTATGTAATAATATAGGTTGAACTATGGACCACTTATGCAAAGTGGAAACTATACCAAAAACTATGTTTTATTTTTTGTTATGTAATAATGCAGGAAAACACAGAGGACTATGTTTAATCTAAGGGGGGAGTATGTCACATCCCACCTTGGAGGACTATTTTTAAGATGTTATTTGTGTAATGATAGCTAGTTTTAATGCTTAATATATTTGCATTGTATTTGTCAAAAGAAAATGATGTTGCGTTGCTTGATTGCAGGAACATTTATTCTCATAGGTGGAAGACTGACCACCAAGAGATGAGAAGGGAAATGATGACTATGACAACTCAACAAGTAAAGCTCATATTCCTATCATCACTAGTTACCTCCCTGATGGCGGTGTTACTTGAGTATTACTCTAAAAGTCCTGCCCAATCAAAGGAAAAATGGTGATGGGGGATACTGGGCACATGCATCGAGTGCTTGTATGCCATTTGTGTGTGATTTATATTTTATTTCATGATTAATTTGCATGATATTGGTTTAATTGAATCTTACTTTGAAAATGCACATTAATAATGTTTTTGCATTTTACAAATTATTCTAGAAAATATCATGCAATTTATTATGATTTTGTGAAATCTTTAAATTGAGCAATTTTTAGGATTTATTTTTTTGAGCATGCTTATTTGATCTAGTTGACCCTATTTTAGAAGGAAATTAGGTAGTTTGTTTTTTATGAACTTGCTCAATTTTGATTGGACCAAAACATGGAAAAAAAAACTACCTTGTAGATTTAAATGATCAATTTTTCCTACACATGCATGGCTACTTTGGGAAGGTTGAAATAGTGGATAAGATTCTGCTCTTATCTCTATGGATTCCCTTTCCATTAAAATATATATTAAAGGAAGCTTTAACTTGGGGTGAGAAAAAGAAGATAAAAAATAAAATATATATATATATATATATATTTAGAAGCATATTTTCTGAAAGAAAGAAAGAAAATATATAAAAAATATATATTTAGAAGCATCTTTCTTGTCAAAAAGAAAGAGAGCTATAAATTGCCATTAAAATTGAGAAAAAGGGGCTATGTTATGTTATGTGAGAAGATTAGGCTAGAGGAGAAAGAAGAGGGAAGCACAAGGGAAGCATTCAACTGTTGGAGAATTCCAGGTTGGGTCTGGCCACTATAATCTATCTTAATGTTTGCCCAGTATAAAGTAAAATGAAATCATACATGTTTGTATATTTTACTTTAATTGGTTGACTCTCTTTCAATGCGTGTTCTAGGAAAATTATGTTGAACATTGATTAGTTTTGTTCTTGTTAATAAAATTCGAATATGAAAGTAAATGGACCTATGATTTATGGTTACTTGTGTTCTTGTGCATGTCGATACATAGAATGGCTTAGCTTATGATTTCAATCATGTATTGGTAAAACCACTATTTCTATGGCCTACGTTTTATCTTGGATGCTTGAGCTGAAAAGGCCATCCCTTCCTTTAAAATGACGCATGCATTGCTTTTATTTTCTCTGCGTAAGGAAAGTCATGTTAATTTTATAGAGTGCTTTTTAATTAACATATTGTGTTACCAGTACCTTATCTCATTAGCTTTTATATAATCCGATTGGGCATCGAATTCCGTGATGTCAATTATGAAACAGTGTGGTTTTCGAAACCCATATTAAAATGTTGGTAATGCCTTGTGTGAAGTCATTGTGACCAGGTTGTGTGATGTTATATTGTTTCCCATATAGCTATGGTTGTAACCTCAATGAAATTGTGCAATCACCCCAAATTTTCTTAACTTATATCCTTTAGGCAAGAGAAATATCTATGTTGGAACCAGTAATCCATCTACCTCATTGTCGAAGAATGTTGTGATGAGTCTTAGGGCTACTCTTATATTTTATAAAATGGAAATTAGTCTGCGTCCTCCCTCCTTGAAGAGATAGCTCTTGTTGTTCGAAGACACCCAACATCGGTATCTAAATGCCAAACATCTTGTTTGGATCCTTAATCCAACTCATACCACCATTGGTCAGCTATCGTGTTTGCTATGATGTACACCCTTATCAAATGAATTAAGCCTTAAACATTTTGAGTGACGTCGCAATTCCCACATGACTTGTAAACCTCATTGATTATGTATTTTTTCTCGATTCCAGTGCGCAGTCGAGTCACCTTTGATCATCTTCACTACCTATTGAAGTGGCCAAACAATTAAACTAAAACCTTGACTGTCTATCAATGTCTCTTCATTGACGCGTGGTGATTAGTGTGAAGAGTTTAAATCCTCATTGGGTTTAGAGTGCATATAGTATAGCAATGTTCAATTACTTTATGGTGTGATATAATATTTTAGAGATTTAATACTAAAAGACCTATGAATAGGATTAATATAATCTTATTATAAGTTGAGAAACATTACCTGTAGGGATTCAAGTTCAATGTATTAAAATATGGGTGTGTGTGATATACATTATGTTCAAACAGATTGTATCAACAGGAATTTATAATGATCCTATATTTGTTTATGAAGACTTATAACATGTTTTAAATTAGTTTGGAATGGCTTTTGTTGATTCATTAAATTCCAATAAATATGATCCATGAAGATAAAGCAAATTATATAATTCTTTTTGTGTATACAATAGTTTGTCTTCATAGCATTGATTGATTTTGTATAGTAAAGAAACCCAATAATATTGGTTATTTTAAATTAGAACTTTTATATCATTTGAAGGATAATCCTTGATGCATGTTAGGTTTTTATTAAGCATATAACCATAGATAAAGTGATGTTCAAATGCAATAAAATATAGGGTCTCAGATAAATTAAAAGGATGGCTTTAGAATATGACAATTTTAAAATTGAATATCTTGAAATGGTATTGCTAGTTGTCAAAACCAAATATTTCCTTATGAGTATTCTAATTGAACACTATGAGACTTGTGGAAAAACTCTATAGATTGTACATCATTGAAATATTTGGGAAAATGATTAGGTATCATTCTGTTTTCTTATATTTAACTAAATGAACTTATGAAGTATGAATTTAGATTCATTAATTCTCCCTTTATAACATTTGTTTTGTAAATATTAGTTTTTCAATTTTAGATTTAAATGATTTTATATAAAAATCAAATGTTATTGGGCATTCTTATTAAATTTAGAAATCAAATGATATTAAATGAAGTTATAGATATTATATGTGATTTTCTATGTTAAATGTGAGAAGTAAATGGAAGTAATGATTTTAGTGAAATTATAGATTTTGTATATAAAATACATACTATGATTTATTATGAAATTTTTAATGAATGGAATCCACTAGAAGAATGGATGATCTTGGTGTCCATCCAGGAAGAGGTATGGGACTCTTCCAAACATCCCTAAAAATCAAAGGAATGGCATTCATGTTGATTGGGATTAGAAAAGTAAATTATTTAGAGATAGACCTTGATGCTAGATGATTTATGGGAATTTATGGGGTTTCCCTCTTTTGAGAGATTAATTGAATAGTATTAAAGAAAATCTTGGAGGTAAATTTGGTATCATTTGGAGATAAGAGAAATAATCTTTGGATTGAATTTTGATAACCAAATTAGCAAGATAATTAGAGATTATGTTGGATCAAATTTTGGAAAAATTTTGATAACAGTTTACAAATGCATTCTTGTAAACTTTATAATAGAGGATGAAATAATTGAATGCATATTGGGATCCAATTATGGAAATGAATTGATTTGAGAGCTAACCTTGGATTGAAATATAATAATTGTGTAGGATATTTGATGCATATTTAGCTCACATTTGGGAAGAGAATTGATAGGATTTGGAAAGTAATGAAATGAATCTTGGATCAAATTTAGAAAGCAAATTTGATAGCAATTGAGAATCAATTAAATAGATTAATATGTTGTATTCAATGGGGAATTAGACCCCTATTGGTTTGTATATAATCAAAGGAAATAGCTTTAGTATAATGAGCTTTATATTACCCATGATAAACCTCTAAGGGTTTACTTTTATTAACCTAATATTAAGGAGAAAGGTGGTTGACATGGGTTGTTACAACAAGATATAATTATGAAATGATAGATAATTTAAATTATTAGCTTAAATTATTAATTTAGGAAGAATGGTTTATTAATGAATTAAAGGTATGGGACTTTAATTCATGGATTGACTTTGTGTCAATTATGTAGAATAAATTTGGAATTCATTCTTGAGGGAACTTATATGGTTCTCTCTAACATCGATACGACTTCTCCAAAATAAGATTTCGATGATTATCATAAACATATGAAAATTCTTAGGATGGCTTAGAATCAATAGATTCCTTAATTGCATCATGAGTTTAAAAGGGATATATGGATTCCTTATTGGTATGGGAAATACCTTAATGATACAATGATGACTTAGAGAAGGGAATTAGGAAAATTCCCTAATTGCATCATGAATTTGATAAGGAACGGTTGTATTCCTTGCCATGTATAATAAATTGAAAGGGACCCATAGTGGCCCTTCTATATCTGTAATATTTGACATATTAAGTTTATGAATATGAGGAAAGTACATATTTTGGAGGCTAGGTTTATTCCCCATGAGGGTTCCCAGGATAAACAATGTGTCACTCTATTTGTGGTTTGATGTGTTAATTCTTGTGCATGTTGCTTTTACTTCAAAATAAAAATGATTTAAGTGGATGAGATGGTTAAATGCTTGATGAAATAGTTATGCAATTCTTAGATTATGATGGGGGAGCCAAAATTTCTCAGCCCAAATACTCAAAATTCTCATTTTATTAAACTTGGAAAAATTTACAAAAATGGCAAACTCTACAAAATAAACTTCTTTTACAGAAAGATAGTTTATTAACTTTTATATTACAATACTTTTCCAATTCTGGAAGAAAAACAGTCCACGTAGGTCCAGAATGGCCCTCTTGCCTTCACGTCTACAACCTGTCTTCGCAGTTTCTCGACTGCAACTCTGTCTCCGCTATTTTCTGACCTTGGAAGAAAACAACTCAAACAGGTCCAGAACGGCCCTCTGGCCTTCACGTCTACAACTCTGTCTCAGTTGTTTCCAACCCCTTGTGCATGCCTTCGCTTCCCCTTTTAAAATCTCTAGCGTGACTCTCCGCCTCACTTTTCTAACCCTTCGTTTCATTTCTCGTGCCTCTTCGTTGTCTTGGCTTTTGAAACGTCTTTCTTTTCGACTCTTGATCTTTGTCGGCTTTCCCTGCACCTTGGTGCCACGTGCTTGTCCAATGCTGCCACTGTAGACTCTGTCCGCCTGTCAAACAATGATGACACTCGGTATACCTATCGCTCGATCATTTCCTCTATAACGACCCCTATAATCGCCTACATTTTCTTTCCTTATGTTTGGTCGCGAAAATGCAACATGTCGCGATATCGTGACATTTTTGCCTCACTACCTTCCTACCCCTTTTTGAGTCGTGAAAATGCAACATGTCACGATATCGCGACACTTTTGCTTTTCGGCCTTCCTGCCCTTTGCAAGTCGTAAAAATGCGACATGTCGCGATATCCCGACACTTTTCTCTCCTACACCTCCTCTCGCCTTTTGGTCGTGATAATGCGACATGTCGCGATATCCCGACACTTTTCTCTCTTGCACCTCCTCTCGTCTTCTGGTCATGAAAATATGACATGTCGCAATATCGTGACTCTTTTCTCTCTTGCGCCTTCTCTCGGCTTTTGGTCGCGATAATGCGACATGTCACGATATCGTGACACTTTTCCTCCTTCACACTTTCTCTCGTCCTTTGGTCGTGATAATGCGACATGTCACGATATCGCGACATCTTTCCTCCTTTGTGCCTTCTCTCGTCCTTTGGTCATGATAATGCGACATGTCACGATATCGCGACATTTTTCTCTCTTGAGCCTTCTCTCGAATTTTGGTCACAAAAATGCGGCTTTTGGTCATGAAAATGCGACATGTCGCGATATCGCGACACTTTTCTCTCTTGAGCCTTCTCTCAAATTTTGGTCACGATAATGCGACATGTCGCGATATCATGACATCTTTCTTTGCTGCCTCCTCCTTGCCTCTCAGGTCACAAAATCGTGATAGTTTCCTTCCTTGCTTTCTTTCTGCTCCTTCGGTCGTGATTTCGCGACGTGTCGTGAAATCACGACATTTTCTTCTCTAGCCTTTCTGGTCTTCTTTCGGTCGTGATTTCACGACATGTCACAAAATCATGACATATTTACTCCGCGCCTTTCCTGTCTTCTTTCGGTCACGATTTCACGACATGTCGTGAAATCGTGACATTTTTACTCCACGCCTTTCCTGTCTTCTTTTGGTCGCGATTTCGTGACATGTCGTGAAATCACGACATTTTTTCTCCGTGCCTTCTCTCTCCTTCCTGAGTCACGAAAATGCGACATGTCGTGATTTCATGACATTTTTGCTCCATGCCTTCTCTCTCCTTCTTGAGTCGCGAAAATGCGACATGTCACGATTTCGTGACATTTTTTTGCTTTGTGCCTTCTCTCTCCTTCCTGAGTCACGAAAATGCGACATGTCGCGATTTCGTGACATTTTTGCTCCGTGCCTTCTCTCTCCTTCCTAAGTCACGAAAATGCGACATGTCACGATATCGTGACACTTTTCTCTGTCGCGATATCACGACATCAAGGCAAACACTTAGAAATTTTTCTGTTGAGGCAAGATTGCTTTGCTACCACCGGATGCTCCTACATCAGACAACCGGGGTGGATTGAGAAGTGACCTTCACTTCTATACTATTTTGTCACCTTCTTTTCCAACATCTCAGTACTTGCAAAATCTTCAGCCTCAGCACTGCTCTTCTCTCCTTTATCCATCGTTCTCAACTTAGAAGCATTCCTTGGACTACTCTTCACAACTCCTCTTGCAGGGCTTGCACTTGCCTCTGCAAAGCTTTGAAATCTTTCTTCAGGTACCACATTTCTCCCACCACCATGGTTTCTTTGTGGAGGCATTCTTCCTCACTCTCTCTCACAAAATTTAACCGTAGATTCTGGTGTAAACTGCCTCACGTCCGGCGATCTGTTTACACACTCAAGAACCCTATGCTCTTCCACAGATCCTGGTGCAAACTACCTCACTTTCGGTGATCTTCTCACACACTCAGGCACTCTCACTTTTCCATAGATCCTGGTGCAAACTGCCTCACTGTTGGTGATCTATTCACACACTTAAGAACTTCCGCTCTTCCACAGATCTTGATGCAAACTGCCTCACGTTCGGTGATCTATTTATACGCTCAGGAACTTCTGTTCTTCTACAGATCCTAGTGCAAACTGCCTCACGTTTGATGATCTATTTACACGCTCAGGAACTTTCCGCTCTGATACCACTTGATGGGGGAGCCAAAATTGCTCAGCCCAAATACTCAAAATTCTCATTTTATTAAACTTGGAAAAATTTACAAAAATGGCAAACTCTGCCAAATAAACTTCTTTTATAGAAAGATAGTTTATTAACTTTTATATTACAATACTTTTCCAATTCTGGAAGAAAAATAGTCCACGCAGGTCCAGAATGGCCCTCTTGCCTTCATGTCTGCAACTCTGTCTCCGTAGTTTCTCGACTGCAACTCTGTCTCCGTTGTTTTTCGACCTTGGAAGAAAACAGCTCAAACAGGTCCAGAATGGCCCTCTGGCCTTCACGTCTGCAACTTTGTCTCAACAATTTCCAACCCCTTGTGCATGCCTTCGCTTCCCCTTTTAAAATCTCTGGCATGACTCTCCGCCTCCCTTTTTTAACCCTTCATTTCATTTCTCGTGCCTCTTCGTTGTCTTGGCTTTTGAAACATCTTTCTTTTCAACTCTTGATCTTCGTTGGCTTTCCTTGCACCTTGGTGCCACGTGCTTGTCTAAAGCTGCCACTGTAGACTCTATCCACCTGTCAAACAATAATTATGCTTGGTATACCTACCGCTCGATCATTTCCTCTGTAACGGCCCTTGTAACCGCCTGCCTTTTCTTTCCTTCTGTTTGGTCACAAAAATGCGACATGTCACGATATCGTGACATTTTTGCCTCACTGCCTTCCTGCCCCTTTTTGAGTCACGAAAATGTGACATGTCGCGATATTGCGACACTTTTGCTTTTTGGTCTTCTTGCCCTTTGCGAGTCATGAAAATGCGACATGTCACGATATCGCAACACTTTTCTCTCCTACACCTCTCACCTTTTGGTCACAATAATGTGACATATCGCGCTATTGCGACACTTTTCTCTCTTGCGCCTCCTCTTGTCTTCTGGTCATAAAAATATGACATGCCACGATATCGCGACACTTTTTTCTCTTGCGCCTTCTCTCGGCTTTTGGTCGTGATAATGCGACATGTCACGATATCGTGACACTTTTGCTCCTTCACACTTTCTCTCGTCCTTTGGTCGTGATAATGCGACATGTCACTATATCGCGACATATTTCCTCCTTTGCGCCTTCTCTCGTCCATCTCCTTTGCACCTTCTCTCGTCCTTTGGTCGCAATAATGCGACATGTCGCGATATCGCAACATTTTTCTCTCTTGAGCCTTCTCTCGGCTTTTGGTCGCGAAGATGTGACATGTCGCGATATCGCGACACTTTTCTCTCTTGATCCTTCTCTCAACTTTTGGTTGCGATAATGCGACATGTCACGATATCATGACATCTTTCCTTGCTGCCTCCTCCTTGCCTCTCGGGTCATGAAATCATGACAGTTTCCTTCCTTGCTTTCTTTATGCTCCTTCGATCACGATTTCACATGTCACGAAATCGTGACATTTTCTTCTCTGGCCTTTCCAGTATTCTTTCGGTCGTGATTTCATGACATGTCATGAAATCATGACATATTTACTCCGCGCCTTTCCTGTCTTCTTTCGATCATGATTTCGCGACATGTCACGAAATCACGACATTTTTACTCTGCACCTTTCCTATTTTCTTTCGGTCGTGATTTCGCGACATGTCACGAAATTGTGACATTTTTGCTCCATGCCTTCTCTCTCCTTCTTGAGTCACAAAAATGTGACATGTCATGATTTCATGATATTTTTGCTCTGTGCCTTCTCTCTCCTTCCTGAGTCGCAAAAATGTGACATGTCACGATTTCATGACATTTTTTTGCTCCGTGCCTTCTCTCTCCTTCCTGAGTCACGAAAATGCGACATGTCACGATTTCATGACATTTTTGCTCCATGCCTTCTCTCTCCTTCCTGAGTCGTGAAAATGCGACATGTCACGATATCATGACACTTTTCTCTATTGCGATATCACGACATCAAGGCAAACACTTAGAAATTTTTTTGTTGAGGCAAGATTGCTCTGCTGCCACCGGATGCTCCTACATCAGACAACCGGGGTGGATTGAGAAGTGACCTTCACTTCTATACTGTTCTGTCACCTTCTTTTCCAACATCTCAGTACTTGCAAAATCTTCAGCCTCAGCACTGCTCTTCTCTCCTTTATCCATCGTTCTCAACTCAGAAGCATTCCTTGGACTACTTCTCTTCACAACTCCTCTTGTAGGGCTTGCACTTGCCTCTGTAAAGCTCTAAAATATTTCTTTAGGTACCACATTTCTCCCACCACCATGATTTCTTCGTGGAGGCATTCTTCCTCACTCTCTCTCACAAACTTTAACCGTAGATTCTAGTGTAAACTGCCTCACATCCGACGATCTGTTTACACACTCAGGAACCCTACGCTCTTCCACAAATCCTGGTGCAAACTGCCTCACTTTCGATGATCTGCTCACACACTCAGGCACTCTTTCTTTTCCATAGATCTTGGTGCAAACTGCCTCACTGTCGACGATATGTTCACACACTCAGGAACTTCCGCTCTTTCATAGATCCTGATGCAAACTGCCTCACGTTCGGTGATCTGTTTACACGCTTAGGAACTTCCACTCTTCCACAAATCCTGGTTCAAACTGCCTCACGTTCGACGATATGTTCACACACTCAGGAACTTTCGCTCTTTCATAGATCCTGATGCAAACTGCCTCACGTTCGGTGATCTGTTTACACGCTTAGGAACTTCCACTCTTCCACAAATCCTGGTTCAAAATGCCTCACGTTCGACGATCTATTTACACACTCAGGAACTTCCCACTCTGATACCACTTGATGGGGGAGCCAAAATTGCTCAGCCCAAATACTCAAAATTCTCATTTTATTAAACTTGGAAAAATTTACAAAAATGGCAAACTCTGCCAAATAAACTTCTTTTACAGAAAGATAATTTATTAACTTTTATATTACAATACTTTTCTAATTCTGGAAGAAAAACAGTCCACACAGGTCCAGAATGGCCCTTGTATCACTCCAAATTTTTCACACCCTTACCTTCAGGCTATAGGATCCATGCCCGAAAGGGGGATGTGAAAAGGATGGCGTGGTACCTCGGACTGAGAGGCCTTGCGAAGGTCCCACCTCTCGAGGGAGGTGTATATTGGTGAATTTTTGACGGATGGTGGGTTCACCAAGAAACATTTAATGGCAGTTTCCACGCCTAGGTTGGGAATGTGTTTTATGTGTTTGTTTTAGCCTTAAGTATTCAAGTCCTAGGTTTGGCCAAAATGCGTCTAAGCTATTCTATATGAAGATGCAGATTAAATGAATACAGAAAATAGAATTAAGACAAAAAACAAAGAAATTAAGGAATATTAAAAGAAAATACCTGATCCGGATGTCTGATGAAGATTCTGATTCTTGAAGTAGTCAGGATCGCCTCTGATTTCACAGGATCATCTGAGATCAGACAAGATCGTCTGAGATCTGACGAATTCGTCAGACGAATTCGTCAGAGAACTGCAAACAAAGAAATAGGTGCAAAACACAGAAAATACAACTATGCTAACATAGGGAAATAGTGTAAATTGACAGTAACATTTTCAAACTGAAACTTGAAAACAAAAATATGTGCATTATGCTAATTTAATCACAATTATGACTTAATTATGCATTTGATCTAGATGGGTGAACTCCAAAATGCAAGATAGCATAAAATATCAAATAAACTAGCTAATTATAGCATAAAATAGCAGATTGAAAGATGAAGAAATGCAAACTTTAGGCACTGATTGCCTCAATGTTGACTACAGTCGAAATCATCTCGCATTGGTATGAAATCGTCTCTGATTCGACAGGATCACCTCCAATCTGAACAGGATCGTCTGCGACGATGTCAGCTTGCTCCGGCTGAAAAACACTAAGGTACCTACAACAAAAATTGTATAGAACTAATGCAAATAGAAATTTAGGATGTTTTAACATGTGTGAAGTCGAGTTACAGGGAATTTTAGCCAGGGGGTGCTAAGGGGAGGGCTTAGGATTAAATAGGCTTAGGAGGGAGGTTAGGAGGTTGGAGATCATCCCTATTTGGGAGATCTCCAACGGGGGAGGGTCTCTAACGGCACAGACACGCTTCTGCCCAGATTAGAGACTCATTGAAATAGAAGCTAATTATGAAAAATCAGTTTAGAGACAAGATCATCTGGACGTCCTGGTCCAGATGAAATCGTCAGATCTGGGGCGATATCGTCTGATCGACGACGATATCATCAAACGGTAAAAACAAACTCTAAAATGGCGCAGGAAAGGGGGAAATGGATTAAGCGGTGGTTAACGGGCGGTTTGGGAGGTTAAAATTTGAATTTGAATTATTTACTAGAGTGAATGTAATTATTAAGATTTCACTGCGCCAATTTTAGGGTGCTACATTTTGCCCCCTCTTTAGCGAATTTTCTGAAGAAAATGCGTTAAATATGAGTTCTTCTTGATTTACGAGAAAACAAAAATTATTCCCATTTTTAGGCGACGATTCCTGGTCGAATCGTACGACAGCTTATTATAGTGCCCCCTCCGTGTTTTTACCCAAATCGAACGTTTGAGGTAAAAATGCGAAAAAGCAAAATTTGAAAAATGTTTTTAATTGTGTTTTGAATAAAATTAAGAAAAATAGGGTAAAACCCTATTTCATTTTTACTATTCATTGTTTTGGTTTTTAGATTTCTGCAAGCAAAAAAAATGGTGGAGACGGCGCACAAATCGACAGAGGTCCAGCGCGGGCTACGGGTAAGAGTCTAAACTTAACTTAGAATGCTTGAATTTGAATTTACATGCTTTTTAGGTGAATTTTAAATGAATTTTTGAGCATCATGGCCGTTTTTGGGCTGTCGACATCGTCGGGACGAAATCGTCTCGATTTCGATGAAATCGTCTTAAGTTCACCGATTTCGTCTAAGGGTGAAATCGACGAAAGGGGGACAATTTCATTAAATTAGAGACGATTTCGGCTCGCAAAATTGGAGACAATTATGCTCAAATTGGGGACGATATCGTCCAATAGTGAACGATATCATCATTTGTATAAAATTGAACTTATTTTAACTTGCATTTTTAATTAATGATTTTTTTATTAATGATTTGTTTTTTATTGTTGTTTGTTGTTTATGTTGCAGAGAGGATTGCTAAAGAGTAGGGAATGGAAATACGGGGGGTTGAGAGATGACTTGGCCGCTCTAACACAGGCAGAGCAGGATCAGCTGGCACAATCCGGCTTACAGCATGTGGCAGAAATGCCATAAGTGTCTATAGACATGGGGCTACTGACAGCCCTGGCAGAGAGGTGGTATCTGGGTTCTTCCTATTTTTGGCTACCTACAGGGGAGATGACTTCCACTTTGGAGGATATATGGAGGATTCTGAGAATCCCCATACAAGGATGATTGATCACTCCTGTGGCCAATCAGGGCCATGCTATGATGCAGTTGTGTGGTGACTCGAGCTTCACCCTGGAGAAGGGAAAAATGAATATCGAGGCACTACGTTAGATGCCTGGGGCATCTAGACTCACACAGGTTTTGGCCGGAGTGGTGGGTGGACTTCTGCTGTGCCACTAGAGTGGGTGTAGGGTACCATGGATGCTAGCAGATGTGATCTACGACATGCGAGACCATGGTTATAGATTCTCTTGGGGCAACTTTGTGCTATGTCAGTTGTATAGGATCCTGCATGGGGTCGTGTACAAGGGTGACCGATGTCTAGTTATGACATCGCTCCTACAGGTTTGGTGCTGGGAGCACATTGTAGTGCGGATGCCGGTAGGGCTTCCTTTGACAGGGATTGACGGGGAGAGGCCCCGAGTTTTCTATTGGTGGCTCCGGAGAGGGTCACAGTGATGGATTGACTTACCGATGTCCCGAAGACTACTGGATGACCTTGTCCCGGACCAGATCACCTAGATGCCATGGCGAGAGCACCCAGGGTGGGTCGAGGATGGACAAGAGCTGGCTCGCATCAGGCAAGTTTGTTGGTTGAGGATGGAGAGGGGAGAGGTGGAGCTCCACCACTACGACCGAGTGTTGTGACAGTTCGGTCTATAGCAGGGGATCCCATCTCTCAGATATTACGAGTTTTCTTGGACTATCTGGGATAACACCACAGTAAGCGGGGCTCCAGACATGTAGCACTTCTGGAGTCAGGACTCGGATGATGCCCCCATTCAGCTAGTGGATGGGGATGACACAGGGGTAGCCGACGGCTATGATGCCTGGTACGCAGGCATCCGCCCTCCTCGGATGATGAGGGCTTAGGGTCCGATTCACGCAGTTGTGCGTCGGATAGGGAGGCGATGCCAGGCAGCTATGGAGGCGGCCCAAGGTCATAGCGGGAGAGAGCAAAGGAGGCCACAGGTGTAGGAGAGGCTATGACAGTGGGAGAGGAGGGCGGAGAGACCCGCTTCTCCTTAAAGAGAGAGGCTACCATCACCCGATAAGGGCAAGGGTGTCGACACTAGGGAGAGAAGTGAGACAGTGACTATTTGAGTAGAGACGATCTGTATCCAATCACAAGTGTAGGCCCTACAAGAGGAGGCTGCACGACACCGAGCTAAGGTTACACAACTCAGATATGAGATTGCACGCCTCAGAGCGTGGGGCGGAGGGGGAGCACTGGGGAGCTGACACGGGCTATTGCCCAAATCACTTTCTATCAGACATTATACTACCAGATGGTGCCAGAGGAGGATAGACTACCACTACCAGCTAACATTGCAGATCCGATCAGGATCGGGTCGTCGAGGACTTCGTCCCGATCGACGACTAGGACTCGCAGTACCACTCATACTGTGATGGGGCCACCTCGTCCACCTCAGGGCGAGGGAGGAGATGAGGCTGAGAGCTCGAGGGGTTCTCGAGGCTAGACTACTGCACTACATTGTATAGATTGATATGATAGCATTTATTATTTTTTTGATAGAGGATTGAGTATGCCGAGGTACAGATTGTGGCATACCAATCCAGTTTTGGGATGATGTATATATTGTTGATATATATAGATGAGATATGTTTTTGATCATATGACTTGTGTCTTATGTAATTTTATGATGCTTTTAATGTTTTTATGTGATTGATTTAATTATTGGATTGAGGATTCATGTAATTATGTCGTTGGAAATATTATGGTTGAAATGTCATGCGTTAAAAATTTAAAATGAAAAATCTGATAGAACAATTGGTTGTTTGTGATGTAATGTGATAAAAAATAAAAAGAGACTTCTAACAATAATTTCAAAGGACATTGTCGCTATTATAGACCATTTCATGGAGTCATCGCTCACTCGGTCGTCAAGCTAATCCTAATATAGAAATATTGTTAAAAAGTAAAAGAGTGCTTAAGAGACTGTCTTAAGACTTTGGTGCAATGGTGCAAATGATGATGATGATGGTTTGTTTTTCAGATTTTCATAAAAATAATATGCATGAAATAATGTTAAAATGATTTTTGCTAGGCATAAATTCCTAAGTGTGATAAAATTTTTGGATAATTCCCTAGGAATTATACCATCATTGCAAAATTGAAGGTTGACATAATGACATGAAATAGTGATAATGTGCATGCTTTTTGTTCAAAAACATAATTGTATAACATAATGATTTAAGTCATATGTTTTTCATGATTTTTAAATAAATGGGGGATAAAAATTGTTACAATGGTTTGCGCTAGGCATAGAATATGTAGGTATAGACTTATACCATCATCGCGAAATCCAAAAAGGAGATAGTTTTATTGCATAGTTGATTTTTAATAAACAAAAAATATGAAGATGAGGACTTGCGCTAAGCATAAAATTCCAATTTTGGTTTTGGAACTATACCATCGTCGCGAAAGTCAATAATATATATATGTTTTGATTGTATTTGAAAGAAATTTTGATTATTATGTATGTAGTTGTCTTTAAGCTAAACAACTGTACTTTTAAAGAAGAAAATGAATTATTTCAAACAATTTGCAAGAAATATTTCAAAGTATCTTGAAGACAAAAGTTAGATTTATAAGGAATCCCATGTGCATATGTGAGTTCATTTCCAATCTTGATTTATCATAATGATACACAAAATCTCTCAAATATAAAATGTGTGTGCAATTGCTATGTTCATTTACCAATTTTGAGCAAGATAATATGATACAAGTGATTTGAATAAACCAAATAAGTGTTCATTAACCATGATGTAGATGCATATAACCATACTAGACTACTATGTAAGTCGGATTATCAAGAGCTAGCTAATCCATAAGCGGACATAGGTCTCGTACAAAATAAGGTCGCTAATGTGACAGTACATATCGCCACGCTAGGAGTTACCCAAGGCCAAGCAAGTGTTGGGCACAAACCACTTGTTATGGGGCTTACCTCATAGTTTTCGAATAATTGAGAATTCCAGGGATTCAAGCTCATCAACCCTTCTTTTCTTTTCAAAGGGTAGGGAAAGGGATTTTATTGCTTTTGCTTTTTGCTTTCTTTTGCTTTTCTTTTTGTATTTTTTCTTGATTTTTGAGATAATGCTTGAAACATTGCTGTAATGATATAAAATAACATTTTTTTTCTTTTTCTCTTTTTCTTGAACTTTGCCTTTTCTTTTTGTGCTAGGGATACTTGCTCAGATTAGCTGTAGAGCAAGGGATTTTTATTTCGGGTAGGGGTGAGCTTGTCCTTTTGCCAATTCTCAAATATTCTAGACCATGTGCATGATAGGATAGCAGGGGAAACTTTTCGCTCAAGAAACCACTTCTACTATGTAGCAAAGCATGGAAATTACAAATATAATCATTTTATTGTGAAAAGATGTGCTTGGTTTAAGTAAATAACAAGATCAATTCTCTGTGCTCAAACTTTATTTAATTGAATTTTGTGGACTTTGATATAAGAGAGATTAGTAATCATGCCAGATAAAATCAAGATATTTATTTTGTGAGTGTGAAAGTGAGGGATTCCAAATAAATGCTAATTTATCCAAAATAATTTGAAACATATAACTGCAACATTTGTAAGAAGATATAAATATAAATACTTTTTGAGAAGTTTTGAGAATGTTGACTCTCTCTTTCTTCTTTATATTGTTTTGGTTTCGAAAGAGTCAAGAATATTGTTGTTTTTATTTTTATTATTTTTGTTTTTGAACAAAAAATTAACAAGTGCCATAAATAAATACAACAAATAGTTTTGAAGATTTTGATGATTATGAATGTTTTTGGTGTTTTTGAATTTATAAATTGAAAGAAATACAAGATAGTGATTTTGAATTATTTTAAACAAATATATACAAGGATGAAATGACCAAATTTATACATAGTAACGTTTAAGATGCAAAATATTCATGGGTTCTTTAAGTTCTTTACCATCTAAGGTAGATAATTTGTATGCTCCCGATTCAAATTTAGCAGTGATAATGTATGGTCCAAGCCAGTTGGGCTCAAACTTACCTTTAAGGTCCTTAGTTGCATTAGTATTTTTTTGATTTTCTTTTAAAACAAGGTCACCGATCTCAAAGGATCGATGACGAACTTTTTTAGCATATGATCTTTTAAGCTTGTTTTGGTAGGCACGGAGATGCTCCAAAGCATTGATGCATTTTTCATCTAGGAGTTCCAGCTGACTGAGTCTGCCAGCATGATATTCATCTCCTACTTCGATATCTTGAAGTAGTAGAGCCAAAGAAGGAACTTCTAATTCAAATGGAAAAATGGCTTCAGCACCATAAACCAAAACAAATGGTGAAGTTCTAGTGGGGGTTCGAACACTAGTTCGATAGGCCCACAAGGCTGGATATAACTGAATGTGCTAGTCACGGCCAGTTTTATTGACCAATATTTTGAGAATTTTGATTAAGGTTTTGTTAGATGCTTCTGCTTGACCATTACCCCGAGGATAATAGGGAGTGGACCAACGATGTTGAATCTTATATTTTTGGCATAATTTTTTAACATCTTTATTTTTGAAACAAGTTCCATTGTCGGAGATGAGATTTGTAAGAATTTCGAACCTACAAATGATTTGATTAAAAATAAATTTAGAGACTTGGGTGCCAGTGCAGGAAGCTAAAGGCATAGCTTCAACCCACTTCGTGAAATACTCAGTGGCGGTTATGATGAATTTGTGTCCATCAGATGACACAAGATTGATTTTGCCAATAATATCTAAACCCCATTTTGAAAAGGGCCAAGGAGATGAAATAGCCTGCAGCTCTTGTGCAGGCGCATGGACAAGGTCAGCATGTTTTTGGCACTTGTCGCAATGGCGCACATAATCATGTGCATCCTTCTCCATGGTAGGCCAAAAGTATCCTATCCTAAGGAGCTTTTTAGCAATGACACTACCACTAAAGTGTCCTCCACAAGATCCATCGTGGGCTTCACTCAAGGCTGATTTGGATTCTTCTAAATTCAAACATCTTAATAGGATACCTTCAAAAGATCTCCTATATAAAGTATTGCCAATTATTACAAATCGACTTGCTCGTCTACGTAATAACCGACGTTGGTTTCTATTAGAATTGGCAGGGAAAGTCCCATTTTGGAGAAAATCAAATATATCCATATACCAAGGTTCAGGAGTAGTTTCATTGATTAGAAACACATCCAAAGGTTCTAAGCATGACTTATTTGAAGCGGGTTCCTGGAGTCGACGAATAATGATAGTGGCATATTCGTCATCTAACTCCAAGGGGAGGAGAGATGCAGCTACGGCCATAGCATCAGCTGCACGGTTGCAAGTTCGAGGAATAGCTTCCAAGGTAACTTGATCAAATAGAGACATTAATTGTAAAACATAGGCCTTATATGGGCGCATTTTATCATCTCTCGGTCTGATAAACTTCATTAATTTGGTTTATAACTAGTTGAGAATCACCAAAAACTAAAAGATGTTTAATTTTTAGCGCCAAGGCAGCTCGTAATCCAAGGATTAGAGCTTCATATTCAGCAGTATTGTTGGTGCAAGCAAATGTTAATTTGAAGGACAGAGGAATAAGATGTTTTTGTGGGGATATTAAAATAATACCCGCACTAGCCCCACTCATGCATCGGGCTCCATCAAAGTATAAGGACCATTGTTCAATATGGTCTGCCTCTAATTGAAGGCATTCATCAAGAAACTCAATGATGAGGGGATGGGTAGACTCTAAGGGTGCAGCAGCTAATTGATCTGCTATGATTTGACCCTTAACAGACTTCTGTCCTATGAATGTGAGATCAAACTCGCTTAGAGCAAGAACCCACTTGGCTATGCGACCCGATAAATAAGGTCGACTCATGAGATACCTTAAGGGATCATATTTAGCAATGACATAAGTTTTCTGACTAAGCATATAATGGCATAATTTTTGCATAGCAAACACGACTGCTAGACATAGTTTTTCTAATGTTGTATAGCGGGTTTCATAACTGATGAAGGTTCGGCTAATATAATAATTAGCCCGTTCTCTCTTTTCATCATCAAGCTGAGCTAACATAGCTCCTAAGGCAGTAATCTGAAGCTAAAATATATAGGAGAAATGGGCGATCAGGTTTAGGTGGTGAAAGCACGATGGATTAAGGAGGTATTGTTTGAGAAGTTCAAAAGCTTCTCTACATTCGTCGTCCCAATTAAAAGGGACATCCTTCTTAAGGAGTTTAAGAAAGGGACCAGCTTTTGTCCGCCAACTTATCGATGAAGCGACGGATGGCTTGAAGCTTACCTTGTAAACTTCGTAACTCAGATATATTAGTAGGTGCGGGCATATCGCTGATAGCCGCAATCTTGAGAGGGTCGATTTCGATACCACGTAAAGAAACTAAAACCCCTAATAGTTTACCGGACTTAACTCCGAATATGCATTTTGCTGGATTTAATCGAATAAGATATTCTCGTAATCGATTAAAAACTTTTCTCAAATCATCTAAATGATTATCTTCATTAATAGAGTGAGCTATAATATCATCTACATAATCATGTAGGATATCATGCATCATATCATGAAAAATATAAGTCATAGCTCTTTGATAGGTTGCACCTACGTTCTTTAAGCCAAATGGCATCACTTTCCAACAAAAGGTACCCTAGGGGGTAATAAAGGTTGTTTTAGCCTGATCTTCAGGAGCTATCCTGATCTGATTATAACCGGAGAATCCATCCATTAAGGACATCATCCCACTCCCGATAGTAAAGTCAATGATTTGATCCATGTTTGGAAGAGGAAAATCATCTTTAGGGCATGCAACGTTAATATCTCTAAAATCTGTGCAAACCCTAACTTTGGTAGCTTCTTTCTTGGTGACTGGAACTACATTTGAGATCCATTCAAGGATAATCAATAGCTTGTATAAAAACAACATTCAGGAGTTTTTCTAACTCCCCTTTGACTAGCAGAGCCACTTTGGGATGCATTTTTCTAAGTTTTTGTTTAACAGGTTTAGCATCCGGATGGACCACTAGATGATGCATGACTACGAAAGGGTCTAGACTCGGCATATCTTCATATGTCCAAGCGAAGACATCTTCATACTCTTTAAGGAATGCAATGTATTGCTCTTGTTTTTCTTGACTTAATTCTGATCCAATATTGATTATGTGAGGATTATCCTCAGTTCCAATGTTAATTTTAATGACGTTTTCTACCTCCATGTGTAGATCTCTTTCAAAATTAGGTGGGGCGGGTGAAACGCCCAATTCTTGTAATTCTTGTAAGGTTAATTTGGATAATTCATCTTGAGGATTAGCGGTCTCAAGTTGGGCTATAGTTGGTATAGAACCATCAAAATAAAATCCATTGTGTAACATCTCTTCAACGGAGACATCATGGAAGATATCTCCTTCCAACTCTTCATCGGGGTCAGCAATCATTTCAGGGTAAGCTATGGATAGCATGTTACATGTAAATGGCTGATTTTTTAGAGGCAAATCATCACGCCTATCCAAATAATCTTGATAACATATGAGTTGATCATCATCTTCAAAAGGAAAGGGTTGACCCTTACTAGGAAATAGGCCCACACCACAACGGGCAGGCCACGGTTCTACCTCGAAAGGTTCTTTCATGCCATTTTGGAAAGGTCCCAAGCCTTTCCCTTTATATCCCATTTTAAGCATTATGGGTTTAGCTTTAATATATTCATTGGTAAAATAACACCGAGCGTATCCCTCATGATGAGTTTTGATATTTCGAGGGATTCTTCCCTAGTCATATCCTTTATAAATGAAGGCACAACTCCCGACTTGGTAAGTACTTCCCATAGGTTGTGGGAGGCCCAAAGTACGAGGAGATGGCGGCAAGTTATTTAAAAGAATTGAATCTTGCATGAAAGCATTTGTTTTTTCTGATATTAAGGTTGTGGATAAATCTGGTAAAAGTTCATCGTAAAGAGCATAAGATGTAGAAGGATCATTCCCTATATCTTTAGATGTGGAAGGTATGATAGATGTTGATAATGTGGAAGTGTTAATAGATGGGTCTATAGGTTTTGAAATTATAGGGATAGAACATGAAGGATTGGTTGTAGATTGAAGATCTTTTTGAGGTTCTAGAGTGATTTGTTTAGAAGATTGTTGATCTATATAGGAGGATGAAATTAATGGAGGGGAAATAGGTGAAGCTATGGGTGTGTGTTTCACAGTTTTAGATGAAAAATAAGAATTAGGATGTGTGGATGACAGAGCAGGGCAAAATTGCACTCCAACAAGTTCTGCCAAAGCACACATATCAAAGGGTCTAGGGTCACCATGGATAGTGACCAACTGATTTTTAAATTCGAATTTAACACATTGGTGTAAAGTTGATGGGACAGCCCGCATTGCATTGATCCAAGGATGACCCAAGAGTATATTGTACGATGCGGGGCAATGTACAATAAACACGGTGGTATCTAGAGTTCTAGGACCAACTTGCAATGGGATGGTAATAACTCCACACGTTTCTTGTGTTTCGTCATTAAAAGCTTTGATAATCATATCGCTTTTCTTCATTTCATCACTTCTAAATCCAAATCTTTGGTAGAAGTCAAAAGTGCAAATGTTTAGAGATGAGCCATTATCAATCAAGACTCGTTTGACAACTACATCTCCAATTAGAGCAATAATATATAAGGGATTATCCTTATGTAAACCGTGTTGTGGGATATCTTTATCCCGAAAGTCAATACAATCAACCTCTCGAGTAATGATAGTATTGGCCATAGCTTCAGGTTGAATGTTTTGAGGTACCATCATTTGGCTTAATGTAAGCATCAACTCATCCCTATGGGTGGGAGAAGATCTTAATAAATCCAAAAGGGAAATTCTGGCCGTAGTATTGGATAATTGCTCATTAATATTGTAAGGGGGTTTAGGTTGAACATGGGAAGCATGATTCCCTTTATTGGGATTTTTCAAAACAAATGGAACTGATCCATCATTCTGATTTGGTTCTTGTTGAGAATTTTGAGCCCTGTTGTCGGGTAACGACTCCAATGGTACCTACAATGTTATATTGAGGACGCTGAACCGGTCTCGATCGAGCGTTTATGGCTTGTTCATTAGGGAGGAATTGATTAGAAGAGGGTCGAGTAGTAACTCTTCTAGGAAATGGTTCTTCTGGAACCATAGCATCTGTGATGGGTTGAATAGGATCTGATTCATTTTTAGAACTATTCGATTGGTTTGAAGTGATGTCTAGTTCACTTTCAGTATCTGATTCTACATCACTAGAATCGGAGTTGGAATATTATGTAGGGGCCTGGTCGTAACCAGGGATAAGGTTGTGTCAAATATTTGAGGATCAGGATTAAGTAAATGTCCACTAATGGTTCCTACATATCGGGTAGGAGGAGGAACATTATGATGTTCGATTTGATTGGCCACCTCTTTACCATGTCTTGGTAAAGGGTGTTGAAATATGTCTAATGATTGATTAGCATTTTGATTTTGATTTTGGGGAATGGTCTTTTGAGTATTATTAGGAGCATTTTGTTTAGGTTGGAAGGCTTGCACCTCCATTTCATTATTATCAATCAGATCCTCGTATTTTATGTTTCAACCTTTTACAAGCGTTGGTAGAGTGTCCAGGTCCTCTATGGAAATCACAAGTGTAAGTCACCTCGTATCCGGGTATAGTTGGATCGAGTTCCCGGATAGTTGGTAATTGGATCAAACCTCTTTCGAGTAATTGAGGTAAAATAGTTGATAATGGTTGATTCAATCTAGTAAATTCTCGAGGAGGCTTATCAGGAGGTTTCAATATAAATTTTTTTGTTGTCTTCGTTGCATTGATATTAGCAACATTTTCATTTTCAGTGACTCCGTCACCTACAACTTGTTTGTTTTTATATTGATTTCTGGATGTTTTCTCATCATCCTTCTTCCTAAGTTGGCCTCTCCTAATGAGGGCATCTTCTACTCTTCGAGCTAAATCTATAGCCTGATCGAAGGTAGTTAAAGTAGCAATTGATAGCTCATAAGATATTTGTTCTTGTAAATTATTGATAAAAATGTCCAACATTTCCCTATAAGGTAGCACAAAGTGCAGTTTTCCTATCAATTGCCTCCATCTAGCTAAGAAATCGGCAAAACATTCATCCTTGTCTTGTTTTAAGTTGTATAAATCTTTAATGGTTACATGCCTCTCGATGTAGGCACTAAATTGATGGACAAAATATTCAGTTGTTTCTTCAAAGTTTCTCAAAGAATGAGTGGGCAATTGATAGTACCACTCTAATGCCATTCCACCTAAACTTTTTGGGAACATTTTTAGTAATAGCAAGTCATCATGTGATATATCATGACATGCTATCCTAAACATGCGAAGATGCTCTATGGGATCTTCGGTTCCTTTATATATAGGCAAGATGGGCATGGGAAAATGCTTAGGGTACGGTTGAGCTACAACTATGGGATCCAAAGGTTGACTACAGATCTCTCGATAATTGTACGAGGGACGATAAGGATCTATCTGGTCCATACGCGAAGCTAACTGTTTCACCATGGCTTCCAGATTACTAGTTTGCCCACCATATTGGTTCGGTAGGGCATTGATATGGGATTTGTGAGCATATGATGGAGGGACATGAAGATTAGATGCTATGTTGCTATTGTGTAAATTGTTGGTAGGAAAAGTGTTATGAAGGAATTTTGAAGTTGTATTATGATGTATTCCAGATTGTTGAAAATTGGTGTTTGGCTTCGTTTTAGGTTTTTGTTTACTTGAAGCATATTGATCAATAGTTTGGCGAAGTAAAGTAGTGAAGGAAGTTTTCTTTTGTGTGGGAATGATTTTAGGTTGAATAACAGTGTTCCTTAGGAGGATGGGTAACCCGTTGTTTTGACATGTTTTGAATCATAGTGACCATATCTCGTATTGGATGGTCCAGCCTTTATCACTTTCTTGATCAATGAAAGACAAGGGATTAGTGCGTACATCAAACATATGTTCCATGGCTGCTTGAGTGTCACTAATTTGCCCTTTATCAATACGAACTGCCACATTAAGAGCGTCAATGTTATCATTGAGAAATTTCTGAAAATGATCTACGTTGTCAAAAGCAATAGTTCCATCTCGAGCTACTCTAGGGGATGAGGGTCCATCCTCTTTAACACTTTCTTCTTGTTCATTGTCTTCACCTAGGTCATCTTCTGGTTGATCTAGAGTTTCTCCTTCCGGAATTGGATCTTCAGGAAGTACATTTGGGTCTCTAGTTTTATCTCCTAACCAATCTTCTTCTTCTCCTTCAGTTTGTTTACCATTCCTAAGTTTAGGCATTGTGCCTTAATTTTAGATTTCAGCAAATATATATATATATATATATATATATATATATATATATATATATGCAACAAGCTTAAGAGGTATATATTAATTATATACCTACTACAATATTTAAAATGAAATGTTTTTTGGTTTTTGCTATGTTTTTTAGTTTTTCTTTGTTTTTGAAATAATATTGTAAAGACAAACAACACAATAAATGCAAGAAATAATACTGAAAGTAATAATCTAGTTTTCTATAAACAATTTATAAATGTCATTAATGGGCTCGAGTTCTTCAGAGTCATGAAGTGTTCTTCTTCAAATTGAAAGTTTTCTTTTAAAAATTTAATGAAAAGAGCTATAGTGATATTATCCGTCTCAGATGCTGGTTGATAGAAGTAAAGCTCGTGGCAATACTCTCGATATAACACAGCTCGAGGAACTCTATTCCATCTTTCCCTATCCGTAAGAACAACCTCTTGGTCTTCTACACGACCTAGGAACTAGTGTACAATGGCTGCGTTCTCGAGGTATTCCTCGAAGGTGAACAATTCTGAAGATACAAGAGCTCTCCTATAAGCTAACCATCTATGGCAGGCTCTCTCAAGTTCATGATAAAAGACAAGTTGATGAGGATCCAGGATTCTATCTAGGACAAGCCTCTTGATTTGTTTAAGTTTTGTTGACCTAGATGAAATGACACTAAGTCTTCTATCAAGTTCGTCCCACAAAAGTTGATTTCTATCTGTTTCAGGCACACTAAGCACATAATTGATTTCTATGGCTGCCAATTGGTTTTCAACATTTATAGTAACTGCTAATATTTTCTTAGGAGCTACCATCTAATATGCAACTTATTAATTTGAAATGATTTGAAATGCATCTATGTTTTAGTTGTTTTATTTATTTTTTTTTTTTTGTTTTCAAAAGGTTTTAAATGCATTCACGTCGGGTTCACCAAAATGTATCGCTCCAAATTTTTCACACCCTTACCTTCAGGCTATAGGATCCGTGCCCGAAAGGGGGATGTGAAAAGGATGGCACGGTACCTCGGACTGAGAGGCCTTGCGAAGGTCCCGCCTCTCAGGGGAGGTGTATATTGGTGATTTTTCGATGGATGGTGGGTTCACCAGAAACATTTAATGGCAGTTTCCACGCCTAGGTTGGGAATGTGTTTTATGTGTTCATTTTTAGCCTTAAGCATTCAAGTCCTAGGTTTGGCCAAAATGCGTCTAAGCTATTCTATATGAAGATGCAGATTAAATGAATACAGAAAATAGAATTAAGACAGAAAATAGAGAAATTAAGGAATGTTAAAAGAAAATACCTGATCCGGATGTCTGATGAAGATTCTGATTCTTGAAGCAGTCAGGATCGCCTCTGATTTGACAAGATCGTCTGAGATCAGACAAGATCGTCTGAGATCTGACGAATTCGTCAAAGACCTGCAAACAGAGAAATAGGTGCAAAACATAGAAAATACAACTATGCTAACATAGGGAAACAATGTAAATTGACAGTAACAATATCAAACTGAAACTTAAAAACAAAAATATGAATGCATTATGCTAATTTAATCACAATTATGACTTAATTATGCATTTGATCTAGATGGGTGAACTCCAAAATGCAAGATAGCATAAAATATCAAATAAACTAGCTAATTACAACATAAAATAGCAGATTGAAAGATGAAGAAATGCAAACTTTAGGCACTGATTGCCTCAATGTTGACTGTAGTCGAAATCATCTCGCATTGGTACGAAATCGTCTCTGATTCGACAGGATCGCCTCCGATCTGAACAGGATCGTCCGCGACGATGTAAGCTTGCTTCGACTGAAAAACACTAAGGTACCTGCAACAAAAATTGTATAGAACTAATGCAAATAGAAATTTGGGATGTTTTAACGTGTGTGAAGTCAAGTTATAGGGAATTTCAGCCAGGGGGTGCTAAGGGGAGGGCTTAGGATTAAATAGGCTTAGGAGGGAGGTTAGGAGGTTGGAGATCATCCCTATTTGGGAGATCTCCAATGGGGGAGGGTCTCTAACGGCGTAGACATGCTTCTGCCCGGATTAGAGACCCGTTGGAACATAAGCTAATTGTGAAAAATCAGTTTAGGGACAAGATCATCTGGACGTCCTAGCCCAGACGAAATCGTCAGATCTGGGGCGATATCGTCTGATCGACGACGATATCGTCAAACGGTCAAAACAAACTCTAAAAATGGCGCGGGAAAGGGGGAAACGGATTAAGCGACGGTTAACGAGTGGTTTGGGAGGTTAAAATTTGAATTTGAATTATTTACTAGAGTAAATGTAATTATTAAGATTTCACTGCACCAATTTTAGGGTGCTACAGCCCTCTTGCCTTCACGTCTACAACCTGTCTCCGTAGTTTCTCGACTGCAACTCTATCTCCGTTGTTTTCTGACCATGGAAGAAAACAACTCAAACAGGTCCAGAACCGCCCTCTAGCCTTCACGTCTGCAACTCTGTCTCAGCCGTTTCCAACCCCTTGTGCATGCCTTCGCTTCCCCTTTTAAAATCTCTGGCATGACTCTCCACCTCCCTTTTTTGACCCTTTGTTTCATTTCTTGTGCCTCTTCGTTGTCTTGGCTTTTGAAACGTCTTTCTTTTTTACTCTTGATCTTCGTCGGCTTTCCCTGCACCTTGGTGCCACGTGCTTTTCCAGTGCTGCCATTGTAGACTCTATCCGCCTGTCAAACAATGATGACGCTCGGTATACCTACCGCTCGATCATTTCCTCTGTAACGGCCCTTGTAACCGCCTGCCTTTTCTTTCCTTCTATTTGGTCGCAAAAACTCGACATGTCGTGATATCGCGACATTTTTGCCTCACTGCCTTCCTACCCATTTTCGAGTTGTGAAAATGTGGCATGTCGCACTATCTCGACACTTTTGCTTTTCGGCCTTCCTGCCCTTTGCGAGTCATGAAAATGCAACATGTCACGATATCGCGACACTTTTCTCTGTCGCAATATCACGACATCAAGGCAAACACTTAGAAATTTTTCTGTTGAGGCAAGATTGCTCTGCTGCCACCAGATGCTCTTGCATCAGATTATGTCAATGTGTACTATGATGCAAGGAATGTATGCTTAACTTTAGTATGTTGATGAATTAATGATATACGATTATGTCAATTATTTTGTATTGGGTAATTATGGATGATGTAGTTAGATAGCTTTACCTTTCAACAACTAGCACTTGAGTTGTAAACAAAGTCAAAACTTACATTCTGAGTTGATAAATGAATGTACATGAGGAGTATGTACTCCCATGATGGTTAAATAATGTCATTTTATAATGAACTTAATTGATTCCTATATATAAAAAAAGGGATGCCTAAATAAAAGGGTGAACAAATAAGCCTTAAGAGGTATAAGGTTATATAATCACGCTTAAGATGGCATTCCAAGGATTCTATGAATTGATGATGTATAGTTATTTTGTTATCTTAGTAACCCCATCGGGAAGATGTGGGTTGGATCTAATATCTAGAAATAACCATTGTTGAAGTTATTTTATTATGATGGGTTTCCATATTCAAGACATTCACCTATATACTGGTCTTGGTGGACAGTATGGTTAAGGGTGATTTTCTTTTTAAGAGGGATAAAATCTAATGCTCGGTCAACGTTCTCATAGCTGAGTGGTATGAGGGTTTCGTAGAAGCTGATCACTTCTACTCAAGAGTGACTATGATCAAGTCTTAATATCTCTTGATGCTATTTGCCTTGATAACTTACAATCCAAAAGGAATGATTCTATCTTAGTTCATGATTATGACCTTTGCCTCATGAAATATGAATATGTGTATATATATAATTATGGTAACAATTGGGATTGTTACAAGATGCTACAAGTATTGTTGAAGATACGACTATTGTGCAAGCATAGACTTATTAGCTACAACATGCAAGGGAAGTTTACAGGGTTGATTTTTTAGTATCATGTTTTGATACGCTAGTGAGCCATGGGTTGCTTATTCCCTCATAGTCAACTTATTAATCCCAATAAAACCAAAGGGGTACAACATTGATGGGTGTAGGAATATCATAAGTCATATATCCAAGAGCAACATAGGTGTTAAGAATCACTTTGCCACAGGTTAACGAGAGGAAGGAGGAAAGTGAGGGGAACCATCAAAGTGGAGAAAATTAATTGAGAGGAGGAGAGAGGTGAAATAAGTGGTAAATCACAACAATGATGACTAGTTTTTGGGTATGGTTTAAAAATTCACCATTTTGCATGGATTTTATGAAGTTATATGCCTATGGGAAATTGTGTTGTAGTCTAGGGGCATAATTTATGATGGATAATACCATATATGTTATATGTGAATTGAGGTATGTGATGCATGATTTATGGTGTGTATGTGTTATGTGTGATGAAAATTATTATAGGATAATATAGACTAATATTAGTGAAATATAATGTTATATGGATGCTTGTTTGATTGAATGTTGTTGGTTATGATATTTTGGTTCAGTATTGAGAAAAAAAATTATGGATTTGTCTTCCTCTTCAAACTAGTGAGGGAATGGAATATGGGACAGAGGGCATCTACAAGATGATTAACAAAAGGTGAATAAAAGGAAGCATAATAGGGCATAAACATATCAAAATATATGTTAAATGGTATTATGAATATGATAGATAGAATAAATGGAGGAATTATTGCAGCCTAATGAGTTGATAATAGGTGTGTATGTTTAGTACAATGCATGATTGAGCTTATTAACTAAGGGCACAACATGATCATAAGCATGTAATGACAAGGGAGGAAGATAGAAGAAATGGTGAGAAAAGTATGAGAAGAAGAATGGGAGATACAAAAAGTAGAGAAAGAGGGGACCTCAAATATCATATATTTTTAGTATCCAAAGTTATTTTCAAGAGACTCAAACATCCTAATAGTCAATCCAATTCATCTAGTGACCAGTCAAGAACTATGAAGGATAAGGAACATCTTGGGTAATCGAGGTGCTTAAGGGTCCGTATGTGTGCAATGAAGTTTATTGACCAAATTTTGATTGATATTGGACTTAACCATTTATAATTCAAGCTAGTAGAAGCTAGCTCATCTATGAGCATAAATAGGTTTGTACAAAATAAGGGTGTTCGTGTGACAAATATATCACCACACAGATGGTAAACTCCATTGCCAATAAAGCATATATAGCCCTGATGGAGATAGCCCCATGGTCCTTCAATGTTGCTCCACTACCAACCAGGTGTTTATAGCCCTGATGAAGACGTCTAAAATACCTGAGGATCCATACTATGATAGTGATATTCATTTATAATATTGTCTTTCTTTTTTTCTTTTCTTTTTTTTAGTGTGGATCCTTGGTTCCATACCATGCACATTATAAGATGATCAATGGAATCTATTCACTTCATGGCAAGAATTACTCATGGTTTCATCCTCCCTAAACTCAAAATTATGATTAAAGGTGTGATAATGTGTGTGGACCCAAGAGAAGGCTCGAGATAACCAAGGGAGGGCCAGATCTCCAAAGGTCATGATGGCTTTTGACAAAGATTGAAGAGAACACTAGGTATGGTTGAGTGACTAAAATGAACTTCTAAAGACACATCAGCCAAGGACCAAAAGATAGAAGAATGAAAAAAAGAGAGGATAAAAAAAGTGGAACAAAAAGACCATTCTCGAAACTATGTATATGCCCTTGATTAAGGAAGGTCAATCGAGATTGAACAAAATAACAAACTGATTGTCCAAATGGTGATAGGCACAAGAGAAAAGAGATGCATAATATCTAATAAGGGTATGGAAGGAGCATGAAAGAAGAAACAAATAAGGAAGAAAATTTTAAGGTTCTAAAAAAATGAGAAAATAAATGGAGGGTGTGGAAGACTCTTTATTTCCATCCAAACATTCATCAAGATACTCCAAGATTATCTTCACATCGGTAGCTTCGTGAATAATCTGGAGCTCAACAGTCATTGTTAAGAATGGATGTTGGAGAATGGTTGGATGAAAATGAAAAGTGATAAGGAGATATAAGGGGTAAGAAGGAAGGAGAAGGTAAGGGATGGTGTAAGTTTTGTTTTTGTTTTTGTTTGTTTGTTGTTGTTTTTTTCCTATGTACAAGTTAAATGTGAAGGAGTTAGGCATAAAAGGCTCTCAAGTGAAGAATATTGATGGTATTGGGCTCCTCAACCCCCTTAATAGTGGTAAGTTTATAAGCTTCAGATCCAAACTTGTGTTTAATGATGAATGGGCCAAGCCAATTAGTAGAAAATTTGTCACGTAAATGAGGAGGAAGACTAAAATTTTGCTGATTTTCTTTCAATATGAGGTTGCCAAATTGGAATTCTTGGTGATGAACTTTATTATTATAGGCTCATTTTATTTGATCTTGATAAGCATATAGATGATCGAGAGCATCAATGTGATGCTCATAAAGGAGTGTAAGTTGATCAAGGGGAGCCTAGCAAGCTGCATCATCATCCAAGAATTCTTGTAAGGAGATATGCAAGGAAGGGATCTCAAGTTCTAGAGGCATGATAGCCTCAACACCATAGAAAATAGAGAATGGAGTTACCCTTGTGGGTGTACGAATGCTTGTTTGATAAGCCCACAATTCCAAAGGGAGTGGAAGTGCCAATCTTTATGGTTGGTGAGCAAAAATCATGTCTCAAAAAATAATTATTTCTCTTCCATAAATTATCAATCCGGTAAGTTCGTAAACATATGAGTGTCATGCACAGTATATGCCTGTAGTGTTGGGGGAATGAATCCATTTGTACCTTATTTAGTTTGGTGGGAGATGTTTGTGAATTTGAAATTCAGTCAAACCAAATAAACTAAGTGCAGAAAAATTAAATAAATAAATTACAATGTTGGAAATAAAGTGCGAGAAAATAAATGTACAAGAAAATAAACAGACACGACTGAAATTAAATAAAGCAGTTTATAAATCAATAAACTAATATACAGAAAATAAATATAGAAATAAACAAGGGAGAACTACTGTAGGGAGTGGGTCCAAGTCGTAGATAGTCCGCTCGGCTAGCTATGTAGAGCTTGCTCGAATAAGAGGATTTGCACTCTTAATTAAATTAAACAAAGAATGAAATAAAATAATCTCTGTGTAAAATTAATCATCGTCCTTCGTTCATCTGGCCTGCATCTTTATATAAAGCATAGCTAGATATTGTTTTTTTTTTGAAAAAAATGAAAAAACTTGTATTAAAACAAAAGACAGTTACAAGAGGGAGAAAGGGCATCCCAACCAAGCGCAAAGAGACCAGAAGTACAAAGGGCGCGAAAACGCGACATGTCGCGAAATCGCGACACCAAACCAAACAACCGCCGCGCCACAACAACCAGTCGCGATAACGCGACAAGTCGCGAAATCGCGACATGTCGCGATATCGCGACAAAAAGCGCCGGAACCACAACACACGAAAAAAGTCGCGAAATCGCGACAGAGACACAGCACCAAATCACCCAAACGCCAAAAGCGTCACGAAATCGCGATGAGAAAGCCTCTAAGGCACTCGCTCCCCGAAACTGTCGCGAAATCGCGACGAGGACCCCTTTGATCAGCAACTTTGAGAAAGTGTCGCGACATCGCGACGACTTTTCCTTGGAGCCCCACTTGGCCGGAAGTGTAGCGAAATCGCGACAAGAAAACCAATGGGCGCCCCATCCGTAAAAGTGTCGCGAAATCGCGACATGTTCACCCCCGAGGTGCCCATTACCAAAACAAGTCGCGATATCGCGACGTTTTTCCTGCAAGTCGCTTTTTCTCCGTAATCGTAGCGAAATCGCCACTGTGTTTGCCCCCGTGCTTCCTTTCCATAAACATGTCGCGAAATCGCGACAAGGTTATCCATTGGGAGGCTTTTCTCAAAAAGGTCGCGATATCGCGTCGGTTTTTCCCCCTTAACTAAATTTTGCTCAAAACATCTCAAAATCGCAACAAGAATGCCCCTTTGAGTCCTTTCCTCAAAAAAGGCACGAAATCGCGACGAATTTTCCTTAGAGTAGCTTTTCACACAAATTGTCGCGATATCGCGACGGTTTTTCCCTTTCATGCAATTTTTTCAAAGCGTCGCGATATCGCGACACTTTTCCTCCAAAGAAGAAAACCAACCAAAAAGGTCGCGACATCGCGACACCTTCTCATCAACGACCACGACGACGCAACATGTCGCGAAATCGCTACAATATTCCTCCCAAGGCCGCAGCAACCAGAAGGGTAGCGAAATCGCTACAGTTTTCCAGGATAGGTCGCGACAGAGCAACATGTCGCGACAGAGCGACATGTCGCGACAGAGCAACATGTCGCGAAATCGCGACAGAAAACCAAACAGGGTCGCGACGACGCAATATGTCGCGATATCGCGACAGAAACTAACCTTAGTCATTTTTGAGCTCATGGATGTAGGGATCGTTCTAGACCACTCCGAATCTCTTCATCTATCATAGGCATATCACCGTGCAATCGAACACCTACCTCTTTCTCAAGACCCATCTTCGCAAGGAAGTCGCCTACCGTGTTCGTATTTCTACTCACATACACAGGGATGACATCATCTAACTCCCTCCATAACTCCTTGATTTGAGATATCAACATCCGCAGTCTCCAGGATTTTAAAGAGAAATTTCGCAAGCAATCTAGAGCGCCGATCAGGACTTGAGAATCAGATTCAAGAATTATCCTCCAGAAACCCTGCTTAACAGCCCAGATAGACGCTGACTTAATGGCCAAGGCTTCGGCTTCATTGTTCGTGGCTCGCCCAATCCCCGCAATTCCCAGGAAAGAACCGCACTCGAGTGATCCCGACAAACAACACCAATTCCTCGCGTTGCCCGGTTGCCTTTTGCAGCCCCATCGCATTGATCTTGATCCAGCCTTCAGGGGGAGGTTTCCAAAGATGATCCTGTCTTGCCTCTCAAGACCCTCAACCCCCTCTTCAGGATGCCCAAGAGTAGCCTCATTCTTTTCATTGACAAAAGTAGCAACAGCTTCGTGACTTTGCTCCGTATGACCCGCCAAACGCCGTCAATCGAGGAGAAAGTGTTTCTAAAGATCCGGCGTTTCTCTCCAACCAAACTTGCCACCAAATGAAGAGAAAGCCTAACCGCCAACCTGCTCGGAGAGCTATGGAATTGAACCCGCCCCATTTCCATTTTTCCCAAATATTGGTACGATTGAGAACACCATTAGCCTCGGAGTTTAAATTGAGAGAACCAACTGCTCCCAAATCCGATGAGTAAAAGGACACTCAAAAAACAAATGGTCTACAGTTTCCTCATGTTGGAGGCATAAAGCACATTGAGAGGGGCCATTGAAACCCCTACGTCTGAGATTGTCAAAGGTGAGAAGACCATTATGCATAAGTTGCCAAGCGAAGAAGTTCACTTTCGGCCAACCCTTTGAATGCCAAATCCTTCTCCAATGCTGAACCGGAAAAGAGTGTGGGGGAGGCTCGGGGAGGATCTCTTCATATCCAACCTTAACTGAGTAGACCCCAAGGCTTCCATAGCCCCAGGCTAATTCATCTTCCTCATCCTTCCCCGTGAGGAACCTTTCTGACAATATTTTTTGCAGGATAGGCGCCAACTCCGGAGAGACAGTAATTGGCCACTCCTCCCATCGCTTAAACTTTTTAAAAGTATACCCCCCCAAATGACTGGTAAGAAGATACTTATCAATAAGGATCCAACCCTGGGCTTCTAAGGCGGTCATGATAGGTTGTAGCTCGGGGAACATAACAATAATGGGCGGATGCTGGTCCCAAGAGTCTGTCCAGAAGCGAGCCTTGTCTCCTTTCCCCACTTTCCATAATAATTGATCTTTGATAACTGGGACCCAAGCTTGAGAGTCTGCCACACTAAGGAACCAGGACCTTCCAAGGGAAAGCGACCCACCTCATTGGGGTGGACATGCCCCAAATATTTACTGGAAAGAATTCTCGTCGAAGAGAGAGGATGGCCGAGAAACCCACCTCCAATACAGCTTTTCCAGCCAAAGCCCCGTTATTAAGCATAGAGCATCTCAAGCCCAGCCTCTCCTTTATCCTTAGGCTGGGTAACTTTGTCCCACCCAACCAAGGCCCATTTTTTCTTCCCTTTTGCGCCTTCCCATAAAAATCTTCTAGCCATTTTGTCCAGCCTCTTTCCGTATGGTATGAGGGGCAACCAAGATTGAGAATTTATAGATCGGCAAAGCCCGAATAATCGATTTCAAGAAGGTTAATCTACCCCCGTAGCTTAGCCATTTATGGGCCCAATGATTCATTCTCGTCTTTGATGCCTCGCTAACAGTGTTCTTCCAAATATCAATATTTAACTTTTTGAAATGAAGGGGAACCCCCATGTAAACAATTGGAAGAGAGGTCCTTGTGAAGCCCAGGATCTCAATAACGCGCTCCTGAAGCCGTTGGTCGAGATTGAAAAAGACCACTTTGGACTTCCTGTCATTTAGAACCTGATTTGAAGCCCTTAGGTAGACATTCAAAGTATCTCTGATTCCTCTAGCTTCCCGAAGAGTGGCCGCACCAACCAGACCCGTATCATCCACAAATTGCAAGTGAGTCAAAGTTTCCTCCCCAACCTTGATACCGTAAAGCGCACCTTGTTGCCTTCTCCTCAAAAACAATCCGCCCAAACCTTCACCCAAGAGAAGGAAGAGATAGGGAGAACAAGGGTCTCCCGGCAGAGCCCACGGGAGGCGCCGAAAGGAAGCGAGGGAAAGCCCTTAATGAGAACAAAAAAAGAGGGAGAAGAAACACAACTCATAACCCAATCAATACATTCCTGAGAGAAGCCAAAGGCAGCCAGCATTTTCGACAAGAAGCACCACTCCACCCGGTCATAAGCCTTGGACATATCCAGCTTTAATGAACATGCCTTTGTTGCCCGAAGTTTGCATTGAATGGATGGCCTCCCGGGCCAAAATCACCCCATCCAATATTTGTCTTCCCTCAACAAAGCCCCCTGCTCGTGAGAAATGATGCTATGAAGAAGGGGTTTAAGCCTCTCAGCCATTATCTTAGTGATGATTTTGTAAATCACATTGCATAAAGCAATAGGCCCGAAATCGTAGATATGAGTCCCCGCTTCCCCTTTCGGAATTAAAGCAATGAAGGTGTGATTGATCGCCCTGAGCATTCTTCGATTGGATCTGGATTCCTCAAGAATGACCGTAACATCCTCCTCCAAGGTATCCCGTAAAGCCCGAAAAATTCAATAGGAAAGCCATCTCGGACCAGGAGATTTTCCAAGACTCATACCAAAGACCACATTTCTCGCTCATCCCTTTCAATGGGTCTAAGTAGGGTCTGATTGTCCTCTTCAGAGATAATAGGAGGAATAACATTAAGAACTTCGTTCTGAGCCTCAATATCTTGCTGCATACTTTCCTTAAAAAGTTTAGAAAAGTAATCGATAGCATGGGAGTGCATACCAGGAATAGTATCGAAGACATTTCCCTGTTCATCTTTGAGAACTTCCATATTGTTCATCTGTCTCCTAGCACAAGCTGACCGATGAAAAAATTTGGTATTTCTGTTCCCCTCTAATAACCAAGTATTTCTAGCCCTCTCGCTTCCAATATAACTCCTCTTGGTTGTCAATGTCCTCAACCGCTTTACGTAGTTCGTCATCTTCAGATTTGAGTTGCTCAGTAATTGATCCTTCCCTAAAAAGTTTCTGAACCTCCTCCCATCTAGCCACCAAGGGGGCCCTTTGGGACTGGAAATCCGACTTGTTTCCTTTCCTCCACTGTTTCAATTGAAATTTGACAAATTGAAGCTGTTTATGAAATTTGAACATTGTTGTCCCAAAAGGTGGACGGCCTTCTGTCCACCAATGAGAAATTTTTTGTCGAAGGTCCTCCTTTTGTAACCAAAAATTCTCAAATTTAAAAGGCCTATGGTGCTGTCCTCTCGAAGTCCCTCCCTCAAGCAAGATGGGAAAATGATCCGAAATAGGGCCCTCCAAAATCTGGAACTTAAAAGTCCATTTAACAAAAGCCTCCTCCGAGACCAAAAAGCGATCTAACTTGACCTTCCTGCTATGTGGCTCCTTTCTCTTGTTTGTCCAAGTGAAAAAAACACTAGGGCCTTGAACGTCCACTAGATTAAAGGCCTGAACTTGGGCAATCAGAAGCCGATCCCCTGGATCCAAAGTAGGGGAGCCACCTTCCCGGTCCCGAACGTATAATTTTGCATTAAAATCCCCCGCAATAATCCAGCCATAACACTCCCTGTAAGCTCTCATGTTGTGAACAACGTCCCATTGGAGCCTCTGGCCATCAAGATCTTGGGCCCCATAAAAGTTGGTTATAAGGACCAGCTCGGAATTGAAGTTATTTCTGAAGAGAGAAGTAAGTACACCCCTACAAGCTACATGTTCTAAAGCAGTCCAGACTAGAGGGTTCCAAAGGGTAACAATTCCACCTGAAGCTCCTTGGGCAGCCACGTCCATATACCCAGCTCCCCGCCAGATTTTAGTAGCGGTTTTACTCATAATATCTAAAGACATTTTGGTCTCCTGAAGAAGCAAAAAATCTGTTTTTTCGGTTTTCTAAGAGTCTTTGAACAGCAGATTGATGGGTTCTACTGTTTAAACCCCTAATATTCCAAGATTGAATAATCATTGAAAACCTTGAGAGCAAGAAGAATCAATGGACCTCACCAATCCTTCATTGATTAACTTATCTCCTTGGGCTATTAGTAATTCCTTATTGGATTTTCTTCCCGCTCCTTGAGAGTTATTGTTTCTTGATCTCTTTTCCACCTGGGAAATCCCTAAAGCAGGCCTTTCTCTGTTTTTATCTGCATTTCCCATGGTAACATCTTTTATAGCCGGCTGTGCTGGGGAGTGTATAACCAAAGCCCCTGGATTCTCTGACTGCAGGTACTCAGCTGGCACAGTCACCTGCTCTACTACGGGAGTGAAGGAAGGAGAAACAAGAGGTGGAGTGTTGACATTCTCACCATTCCCAACCACTCCTTCCATAGATTGGTCCTCCAGATCCACTAATGACTTAAAAATTTCATACCGATTGTTTGGCTTGAGTCGTACTCGCTCCTTGCCATTTTTCTTTTTGTTTCTCTTTCGTTTCACCTGCTCAAAGCCATCCCGTTGAGCATCGGGACTCGGAGAATTGCTAGAGGGTTCATTGACCGGACCGGACTTACCCTCTCTAGGGCGGTTTGACATTCCACTCGGAGCCTCCGTTTTTGTGCTCACTACGTTTGGGCGTAACCTTGCCAAATGTCCATGCTTATGGCATACTCGGCACCCGAAAGGTAGGGCCTCATAGTCTAACCGCCGGATCCAGGGTACTCCCCGCAAGCTCAAGTTCCACCTCACCGGTAGAGGCTGACTAATGTCCATCTCTACACATATTCTAGCAAAGACAGCAGAATTGCCCTCTATGGTATCTTTGGAGACTCCTAGAAATCTGCCTAGGGAATTACCTATTAATTCCAAAACCTGCTCACCCCAAAACTCCATCGGGAGAGCGTACAGCCGGATCCAGACCGGGACAGCCGTGGGTTCGATGCGGGGGTCGAAACCCACTCTCCAGGGTTGGACAAATAACCCTGCTGGTCCATGGTTTCTCTTTTCTGATTCAAATGCTCTGTTTCTATCTCGCTAAAGAAGAGAAACTTATGATGAAATACCCATTGCTTATAGGCCATAGAGAGTACTCACCGTGTGGCTCCCGGCTCCGACGAACCTGTATGCAGAAATTCAAGCGTGGGCCGGATGCCCATGAATTTGCAGATCAAGTCGTGATTAGCTCTGTAGACGATTGTATCTTCGACCAAAGATTGGTTCTATTACAATCTTAGGCCCGGAGGAAGATTGTGGGAGGCATCCATTAACGCGGTGAGCATTTGGGCCATTGGCAACAGTCTTGAGTATCGATTGAAAAGCATTCCGCTGAGCTCCGTCCGTGGAAGGCGAGGGAAAATCTTTCAACTTCTCGGCATATGAGGTCTTTCTCCCAGCAGGAGAAACAGGAGGAGACCCCATCGGGCCCTCCCGGACCACTACGTAACCTTCAGGCGAAAGCAGAAACAACCCCCCAAAGCCCTAGGCAAGATCTTCGGCCAGAGTCCCTCGAGCAACACCAGACGCCGTCACAAAAAAATTTCCCGCCAAAAGCCAAATCGCCAGAGCCGAGCCAAAATTACTGTCTGACATATTATAGCTAGATATTGTTACAATAACAAATCAATCTAATTTAATCACATGACGTGATTAGTTACAATTGGTTCTACACATTTTATTTCCCTATTTTAAAGCATGTCCATTCACCAGAAGGATAAATATATAAAAAACCTTAGGTTTATGTAACAAATACTAAACTAATGCATCCTAAAAATAATTCTTTAAGAGATTTACAAGGTCAACCGGCCAATCAGTTGATAATAATAAAAAATACTTTATTCTATTTAATAAATGCATGATTAAAATAGTTCTCCTTTGTCTTCACGTGCAACCTCCTCCTTAGCCTCTTGGTCAACCTGGTCAATGTTGACTTAGTCTCCAATGCAAGTGCTTCCAATGTGTGGGAGTAAGGCACCAATAAGGCACCTACTTGAGTAAGGCATCGGCTTGGTGCCTACTTGAGTAAGGCGCTTTCCTGGCGCCTACTTGAGTAAGGCGCCAGAGTAAGGCACCGGAGTAAGGCACCTACTTGGCACCACTTGAGTAGGTCTCCTTCTTACACACTACCAAGTTTGAGTGGCGTGTAGACTGTAAAACACCAGATTAATAGTAAATCTTGCACTTATACACAGTTTCCACTAAAAACACCAGTCAAGCATAATACCGAATTTTCTATCAATTATATGCATAAGTTAAATAAAAATATATCTCACATGCTAATTAAACCAGTAATGATGCCCCTTAAGAATGTATATAAAATGAGCATTTATGGTGCTCATCATCCCCCCATGCCTAAATATTGTCACGTCCTCATGACAACAGCCCTCGGAAATATTTTTTTTTTTCTCTTTTTTTCTTTTTTTCAAATGGCCTTCAACATCTCTATTTTTCTTCATGGGCACTATTATTGAGTACTATTTTTTTCATTGAGCACTACTATTTTTTCATTTAGCACTGCTATATTTTTTCATTGAGTGCTACTTTTTTTTCCTTTGGCACTCCACCTTACATATTCCTCACAATGCAGCATTGAAACAATACCAAATCTATTCACGTGAATGCCATAGTTTTTTTTTTTTTTTTTTTTAATTGTTTCGAGGTAATAAAATTCTTCTCATCCGAGGCATTTCATACGCTGGAATTTTTATGGGAGATTTTGATAAAGAGAATTTAAGGGGCATCTACTGATGTTAGCATGGAAATTATTTTTAAAATAACCGTACACATAATTAATAAAAATTAGTATATACCTGGGTGAGTTTTGCAGATCCTGATGTGTATGATACTGATTGTGCAAAATATTTTCATGTTGCCTGTACATTGGTGCTCTTGGAGATTTTTTTCATTTTATATATATATATATATATATATTTATATTTATTTATTTATTTATTTATTTATTTATTTATTTATTTATTTATTTATTTATTTATTTATTTATTTATTTATTTATTTATTATTTCTTTTTCTTTGGCTATCTTCTTCCTCCACACTATCAATCATCACCGTTGTTCTTCCTCTGAGAATTAGTACTCCAGCAATGAAGCCAATTATTTGCACACATCATGATCATCCATCAATGACTCTCAACAGCCATGAAGACGTCATTTTCCCTAAGCATGAAAATTTGGGAAATGATGCAGTTTTAAAATTCCATCATCGGATCCTTCCTGAGTAGCTTCCACAAGGCAGATTATTCAATCTTACCCATCGAGGTATTATTTTGCTAGTGTGGACTCTAGCATTGCAGCCATAGTTTACCTCTATTTTTTTCATTTATTCTGTCATGGAAGGGAGCATGCCCAAAACAGATCTCGATTCATCTCTTTTTTTCTTTTTTTTTATCCTCTACATCAAAGGATAGAGTCAACTGCAATAAGAGTCAACTGCAATAGATGAGCTGGTAATTTTAAAAATGTGGCATTCTCCTCCACCGTAGTGAAATTCCATCTCTTCTCTGTAATTTCTTTTCCACATTTAAAAATGTTGCCAAAAAAATCTGAAATATTGGCACTGTGCATTTGAAATACTCAACTCATCATCAATGACATAAAAATATTGTAATCCTACTTTGATGTATCTCTCTCCGAATGCATTGTAGGGATCATCATAATTAACAATAACTTTGTGCATCATTTTTATCATTTTCTCATTGGCTCCTCCCCTGCTTTATTTAGCTACCGGTTGGATATTTCTCATTTCCCTTCTGAACCAGGCTGGTCCTCGAGAAAGAGGATACTTTCTTTCAACATGTAGCATAAAATAAAGCTCTGCTTTTGATCTACATTTCAATTTGGAGCTAATTCAGCAAAATAATTTTTTTTTTCTTGTTAGAGATTCAGGTTCACCCATACTCTCCCCCACTTTAATTGGTAACGCCCTCGTCGCCAGTAACAGGTCCCTCTGTGCAACAGGTATGCATCCCTCTAAACATCAGGTCCCACACTGAACAACAGGCACCCCCATCCTAGGGAGAAGAATTTTGAGCATTACTGGAGAAAAAAATGGGTCTATCGATTTCTTCTTCACATAAGGTCCACAGCTTCTTTTTTAGCACTCTTTTCTTTCCCCGCCACTAGATTCTTCAAAAAAAAAAATTAAATATATGGGCACCACTCTTCCTAGTGAAAGAGTGACACCGTTTATTGGTGCCTTCCTCCAAGTGGAAAAAGACATAGCTATACTGGGATGACTATAGGCACTCTCTTCCTGGTGGAAAGTAAGTGCCTTTTTTGCTTCATCGTACTCCTAATTGCTGGGCACGAGATGCCACATTCGTTAGGCCTAGTTTAAGTTGGATTTGCCTACAGATTTTACTCATGATCATGTACTATGAAACTAACACACAAAAATAGGAATCATGCCTGTGCCTGAGGCCCTAGCTCTTAGGATGCCTTCAGATTGCATTTAGAGGGCATGATGACCTGCAAAGCAAAAACACATGAAAGCAGGAAAAATAGGAGTCATGACTCCGTGTCGGTTAGGCCCTGGATCTTAGGATACCTACAGCTTGCATGTGGTTCATGATTTCCTACAAAGCAAAATAAAAAGAACTTTTATGCAAAATAGGACATGTTCTATGCAGGTTGTTTTTTTTTCTCCAAAAATTTTAGAGTAAGGTGCCTCCTAAAAAAAAAAAAATTTCGAAATTTTTGGAGTAAGGTGCCTTACTATGGGAGTAAGACGCCTCCAAATTTTTTTTTATTTTTTATATAGCACCGGTATTAATGCACCTTACTATGGGAGTAAGGCACCAGGGGAAGTAAGGCACCAGGAGTATGGGAGTAAGGCACCTTACTATGGGAGTAAGGCGTTGAGAGTATGGCGCCTTCCATAAAAAAAAATCTTTTTTCATATCCTCCTTGTGTAGATGTTTGATCTAATTTTGCAAATGTGAGACGATTGTTAATGGAGCTTGTCGATCGTTACTTGAACATTGTCTCGGAACTCTACTCTACACTTGGTGTAGCATCTCTGACTTTGCTTATCATTTACTCAGGTTGTAACAATCACACACCTTGCAGCAAAAACTTTCCCAAACTTCCATAAGCACCTTGGGCTGGAAGCCTTTCGCTTGATCAAGGTTACTTAGCCTGCCTTCAGGTGCCAATGTTGCCAAGGCAAAACTCTGCTAGCTTTCACCTACTAGACTAGATGCTACACGATCAAGGTACATGTGACAGTTTGTATAGTGTTATTACGAACTCCACATATAAATCTCAATTCATGAAATCTTCATAGACACCTCCTTATTTGTCTACTTTGCACTTCACGTTGTCCTGCAAAACATAAAAGAAAAATCTAAACTAAAGGCATTAAAATAAAATTCTAACTAATTTTTTTTCTCTCTATTCTACCATGACCATAATAGATCTTGGCTCTTTTTTTTTTCATCATCTGCATCGAAGAACAGAATGTCAACTGCAACCATGTGAGCCGATGATTTTTTTCTCTTTTCCATAGACTGAAATGCTGCCATAAAAACTATAATATTGGCACGGTGCATTTAGAAGTAGTGGTTGTGCAAGCCAGGTAACTATGTAGCCTAGTGTGCCAATTTGCATCCCGTATACCATTATTAGAGGATTTTATGACAACCAATAGCCCCAGACTTTGAAACACCAAGCTCCTCATCAATTAGCACATAAAAAATATTTTAATCCTGCTCTGATGTGTCTCAAGAGTATTGAACTCTCCGTAGGCATTGCAGGGATTAATATTTGTGCATTATTTTCTCATCGTGTGCCCCTGAACACATCACTTTTTCAATTGAGTAGTCTTTACACAATCCTGACACACGTGCATCTGAATAATCTCCCACTTTGAATTATTTCTATCACAAGTAGAACTAGAGCAGCCCTACGATTCTCTGTTTCCCGAAGTGAGGATAAAAACAAATATTTTCAATCATCTACAACATGTGTCGGGTGTTCAAGTGTGACGCTTTCATAAAATGCCTCGATGAGATTTATTTGATGTTATTTTTGGCCAGTATGAGCTCCATTATTTATCGTGTTCAAGCACCATGTGGCCTTCTTGCAGATATTTGACATTTGATTCCTTCCAGGATCCTCCCCTATTTTATTTAGCTATCGGTTGGAGATTTATCATTTCCCTTTATGAACCAAGCTAGTCCTCGGGAAAGAGAATACTCTCTTCCAAAAAGTAGCAAAAATAAAACTCTATTTTTTTTATTATTTGTTCTTAACTTTGGAGCCTTTTCAGCAGATGATTTTTTTTCCCATGAACATTGCAACCAGTGTTCATTGTGTTGTTGGTGGTATTGATGAAGGTGGGATGCCCCCATGCCTACATATGAACTAGTCTTTTGAAAATCATCTCCTTCTTGATCAACTAGTTTGATATGTTGTAGCATGAGAGGAGTATTTTCCTTCATGGCCTCACAACCAAACTCTTTCAATGTTACAAAAAATTGTACAGGCCGACAAATGACTATCTGTGGGCTAGCATTTTGGAGAGAACATGGCATAGCAGTATTTTAAAAATATGTGCTAGTTTTTTATTCACCAGGTCGCCTTAAGCGCAAGTGAAGAGTATACTCCATAACAAGATGTTCTCTAAATATGCTCTGTCATTTTTCCTACATCATTAAAATAATATGTTGCAAAGCATCAAACCTATAAATTTTTTTCAATCATTTAAAACTAAGATTTTGGAGGCTTAATTTCCCAATAGTTTCTGTATAAAAACACATCCCTAAAAAATTTTAATCAGACCTGGGTTGTGCTATTTCTTTGATTTCCTAAAACTATTCAGAACATGATGGAAATCCTTCATCGCCTGATTTTCTAAATAATTTTTCACAACACATTTTATTCCTACTTCTACACTTAATTATGGTACATCAGGTTCATTCCCGTGTTTACCTAAGAATCTGGTAAATATTGTACTTATACATAGTTTCCACTAAAAATACCAGTCAAGCATAATACTGGATTTTCTATCAATTATATGCATAAGTTAAATAAAAATATATATCACATGCTAATTAAACCAGTAATGATGCCCCTTAAGAATGTATATAAAATGAGCATTTCTGGTGCTCATCAATGATTTTATTTAACAATTTTTTGAGGATGGTGATGATGGTCTTATTGGTAGCCTTAGCCTGACCATTGCTTTGGGGATAATACGAAGTTGAGAAACTATGTTGGATATGGTATTTAGTGCAAAGTTATCAAGCATCCTTATTCTTGAAGGGATTACCATTGTCAAAGATAATCTTTGAGGGGATACCAAAATGACAGGTGATGTAATGAAGTATGAACTCTACGATGTGAGGACCTATCTTACTAGTGAGGGGAATGGCTTCAACCCACTTTGTGAAATACTAAGTGGCAGTGATGATGAAAGTATGTTTCCCCAAAGAGGGAGGTGAAATTTTGCCAATGAGATCAATGTCCCATTGGGATAAAGGCCAAAGTGACTAAACGAGTTGTATATATTGTTAGGGAACATGGGTTAAGTTGGCATGATTTTAGCATTTGATACATTTTTTGATATATGCACTGTAATATTTTTCCATGGTGGGCCAGTAGTATCCCATGCGCAAGATGCATTTAGCAATAGCTATTCCACTAAAATGGCCACCACATGTGCCATCATTTGCTTTATAAATCACCCATTGTGCCTCTTTGGATTCTAGGTAACAAAGTAAGACACCATCATAGCCATGATGATAGAGCACATCTCCATGGATAACATAACGCACTATTTTTTGTTTAAGCATGCATTTGGTGATGGGTGAAAAATCTATCGAGAGAGTACTGATCTTCAGGAAGTCCTTCACTTGATAGAACCAATCGTGATAAGGATTTACTTGAAAAAAATGGATATTTTGTTCATCCATAGAGGCTTCACGAGAAATGGTAGACTGAGAAAGGGTTTTAATGTGAACATTAGTGACATTATCAAAAGGGTTATGTGGAATAAGGGAACCAAGAGAGGCCATTGTATTGACAAAGTGGTTGGATGACCTTGGAGAGGTTTCAATAGCATACCACTCAAAGTGCACTAGTAATTTATCCATAATTTCCTTGTAGGACTTTAAGACTAGGTATTTACATTAATATACCCCCTTGAATTGATTGACAATGAGTCCAAAATCACCTACGATTTTAATGTGCTTTATGTGTGCATGGATATTGTAGTCTGAAGTCCTAAGATAAGAGCTTCATATTTAGCATTATTATTAGTGCAAGGGAATTTAAATTTTAATGAGAGGGGCATAGGTACCCCTTGTGGTGTAAAGAAAACAACTCATGCACTACTCCCTTGATCGCACTTAGAACCGTCAAAGAAAATGATGAGGTCTACTTCATCTTTGGGTTCGACATGTTCTTCAAGTTCTTCAACATTGAAGATAAAATTATTGGGGAGCTCAATCATGAGAGGCTTGTCAGTTGGGAGAGGATATTTTGTGAGTTGGTCAGTAATGCCTTACCTTTTTATGTACTTTTGGCTAATGAACTCAAGATCAAATTTTATTAAAAGCATAACCCATTATGCACTTTGAGCATTTATGTAAGTGTGACTCATCATATATTGCAATGGGTTTCCTTGGCGATGACATATGTGGTGTGATTGAGCATTTAATAACAAAAAATTTTGATAGAAAAAATAATAGCTAGGCATAAATTTTCCACATACATATATTTAGCCTCATAACTGACCAAGGTTTAACTAATATAGTAAATGGCTTACTCCTTATTATCATCATTTTTTTGGGCCAACATGGTTCCAAGAGCAAATTCAATGGTTGAACTCTATAAATGGAATGGAATACCAAGTCTAGGAGGAGATAAAATAGGAGGGGATGTGAGGTAGTGCTTAAGGCCATCAAAAGTTTCTTGACATTCAGTGGTCCATTTAAATATGATCCTCTTTTGTAATATATGATTGAAATTTTTTTATTTGTTTGATAACTGTGAAATAAATGGATTACTTGGACCTTGCCTTGTAAGCTACAAAGTTCCTTAAGATTCATTGGGGGTGGCATTTCCAAAATGGCCTTGACCTTGTTAGGTTCTACTTCAATGCCTCACTTTAAGACAATAAACCCTAATAGTTTTTTGGAAGTGACATCGAAGATGCATTTCTTGGGGTTTAATCACACATTATGCTCAAGAAGCCTATCAAATACTTTACGAAGAATATTGAGGTGCTCATGTTGATATTTAGATTTTTCCAAGAGATCATCAATATAATCTTTGATAATCTTATGCATGTAGTCTTGAAAAATATAATCCATAGCTCATTGATAAGTAGCACCTATGTTCTTAAGACCAAAAGGCATGACTTTATAGAAAAAACTCCCCCATGGCGTGGTAAATGATGTTTTATATTGATCAAAAAGATTCACTTAAATTTGGTTATATCTTGAGAAACCATCCATGAGGGAAAGTGTTTCATGGCCAATAGTAGATTTTATGAGCATGTCGATGTTCAGAAGAGGGAAGTCATCTTTGGCACATGTTTTATGGAGATCACAAAAATTTGTACATATGCAGATCCTCCCATTGGTTTTACCAATAGGTGCCATGTTGGAAACCCATGCAGGATAGTCAATGGGTTGTATAAATCCCACATATAAAAGCTTTTGCAGTTCCTCTTTTCCCATAAGGGAAATGGTAGGATGAAGCTTTCAAAGCTTTTTCTTAACCAGCTTAGATTTAGGGTTTAGAATTAAATTATGGACAACAATATTAGGATCAAGGCCAAGCATATCCTTATAGGACCATGCAAAAATTTTCTTGTATTCTTGCAACAAGGTAGTGCAATAAAGCAGTGAATTGTTCACGTTCTTCAAGTGAGACTCTTTCCAAGTTTTATAATTTATGGATTATCAAGATAAAAAATAAGATTGATATTGATGGACTCTTCCACGAGTATGTGGGAATCATCCTCTAGCTAGTGAGGTGTGGGAATGATATGGATATCATCAACAATATTTATAGGAAGAGGGGATTCAACATCATGGACTTCAGTCTAGTAGATAAAGGAAGATGAAATATAAGGAGGAGGAAGGTAAGCATTGGATTATTGAAACAATTGGTCTGTGAGCAAGAAATCATTGGAAGGAGGGGAAGAAATTTTGTGGTTAAAGTCAATAGCATTAGGGTTAATATTGATAAGTCTAGATGGATCATTCATATGATGAAGGGGCAAAAAGAGGTGGATGGAAATCATGTTGACTTGTAGATGTGGATAAGGATGAGTGCTAGAGGAGGGATTTATATTTTGTGTTTTATGAGGAGGTAGTTCATCAGGTTCATTTCTTTAGGTAGTAGAGGAAACGTAATTGTATAGAAGATGGTCAGAATTAGGGTCGGTATATTCATCATCACTATCATCCTCCAATGAAGTGAGAGTCATACATTGAATATCATCCTCAAGGTGATTGCCATATCTTAAACCTAAGTTATCTCTTGGAAGTTGATATTTGGTCTCAATGAAGGTTTGTTTGCCCTACTCATATCTTCCTAGACCATATCCTTTCTAGTGATGGCATCAAAAGTATTGTATGGCAAAGGGTAAATTAGAGAAATAGTCTAAATTGGCACAAAATGGTGCCTTAGAGCCTTATGGGGATGGTGCATAAGATGTATCGAGTCCCCCATATATAAAGTTGGTATAATTTGAGGAAGAACCTAGGGGGACAACATTGAAAATGGTAAGGGAAGTATCATGAGGGTGACCAAAATCTTTGATCGACTCAAGTGTCGAGAGGGGAGTGAATATCACATTATGTATAAGGTATTCTCCTATAATTGGATTGGACATATGCACATCAACATGAGGAAGCGATGAGCAGGATGATGTAGATGAAGCTTTGAAAGTAGAATATAAGGGGAGAGTCAATGCAAGAAGTGGATGGGGAAATAGAAGGAGAAGAGGTCAAGGTGTGGGTTTGAATCCCATGCTTAGGAGCAGCCAAGGAGGCATTTGAAACATAGGTGAGATTAGAGGTCTCAGTTTACAAGGTAGAGGATGTAATAGATGTAAGTTGGATGGAAATAGAAATAGGAGGTGTAAGCATGGGAGATGTGGAGGTAGAATTTGTTGAAATGGAAGGAGTAGAAGTTTGGGTTGTTATAAGAGGGAGTAGAGGGATGAGAATTGGTATGAGTGGAAGTGGGTGAAAGGGTAGTGCATGTAGAAGTGAGAGGAGGTCGTGAAGTGGTTGGTCTTAGGTTATGTAAATTAAGAGTGATAGAAGGGTAAATTGGGTGAATGGGGTGATAAGTTATAGTAGGTAATAAAGTAGGATTAATGGATGAGGTTGTAATAGGATCAACTGATGAGGAAGATTCAATGGAGTGAGGAGGAGTAATTTATGAAGAAGGTGGTGAATGGGGGATGGATGGGGTGGATAAGGATGAAGTAGTAGGGCTTCGTTGGAGAGGAGTAAGAGAAAAATGAGGGAATGAAAATGGAGATTCATGTGGGTTAATGACCATGTTACAATATTTAAAAGGTTCATCATCGACAGGGATGTAATGAATGCATCCCTCATTCACATATTTAATACAATGGTGTAATATTGAGGGAACACATCGTATATCTCAAATCCATGGTCATCCTATAAGTAAGTTTGTAGTCACAGAAAATTGACCCACTTTAGTGGGCAATATTCCCTAAGTCCTCCTAGGAGACCCCTTAGACTTTCCTATTGCAAGGGCTAGGTCTTTCCCTCATTTTTTTTTATTTTTCTCCCTTTATGTTAAATTGTGATCACCCTTGATGGGACACAATTTTTCATAAGGTAAAATCATGATCGGCCCTGACGGGATGTGATTCGCACTCTAGGGTTTTCTCCTAAAGAAACCCTAATTTCTCAAAGTTGATTAGCTCTCCTTGGTTTTTCTACCCATTCCACTTTCAAATATGCTATATAAGGAGGGTTTGAAATCATCTTGAGGATAGATATGAGAAAACAATGTGATTTTGAAATACTAATCGCACGCAAGCTTTCTTCTTCAAGTGATTTTAAAGTTCTCACTAAGTGATCTGCATCCTTCTTCTTATTTCACAAGAAAGCTAACTTTCAATTATGAAGTGTGATCTACTACATTGGATTATCTATTTCTATTACTCGCTTTGGTGGATTTGTGTTGGAGTCCTAAGGAGAGATCGACTATTTGGGAGGTCTCAACCCTTTTGTTTGCTTATACACTATCTATTAGGTATTTTCGCTCTTTTTCATGCATGTATTGATTTTTTGGGTGACGTAATAGAGTTCTCACATCTATAATTATTTTTTGCATAGCTTCTATGAAATCGTGCCCAGTATCTACGAGGCACGATTTTTATAGTCTATGAAATCGTGATCGCCTGTTACCAGTCACAATTTCGTCCAATCGACGTTTGAGTGCAAGTTACTATTGCCAGACCCTAGATCTACATTATAGGCTGCATATAGTACATACTACTACACTCTATATTGAAATTTATAATTCTGTTCTACTATATTTTGTAATGCTTGTTCAATTTCCAAAGGTCAACTTTCGCTTCAATTTTTAAAGGTCAGCTAAAAGGACCTAGGGGGCTTGACTATTGCACCTCCAAGTATTATTGTACAACGGCCTAAGTAGGCCCCCTAATGCTAATTATATTTTCCAAGTGTTTACCAAGTTATCTTGCAGGAATAGGAATTATTGGTATCACTAGACAAAGGATAAAAGATAGGATCAACCATCGAATAAGATAAGTTCTTTAATTAATCTTTAGGCTATTTGTTGATTACCTTCTAATTCTATTATAAGCCCTAGATCTGATTTTAAAAGAAATATAATTAATTGCTTTTTAGGCATTTAAAGGATAAACAACATATAGTGTGCACTTAGAGTTAATATTGTTTGTGCACCTTTTCTTGAGCCTTTTTTTGAAGGTTTTCTATCTTAAAACCCTAGGGTTAGAAAGCATTCAAAGAAATAATCATTCTAGGTTTAGCTCTTGTATTCTTGCATACTATATTTTTGCATTGTCCTTTATCTTTCATAGCATAGATCTAGAAAGGCCAAACATAGGTGATTGTCTTGAATTGAATACATCAAACATTCTTGAAAACCAAAGGACTTGGAGCAAGTTCTAAAAATATTCTTGGTGAACCCTTCCCCCCTCTTTTACACTCGAGTGTAGAGAACAACGTAGCCCCCACGGTTCACCTCAAGGCTTTCTCTTGTGGATCCAACCTTGAGAATCATACTTGGTATGGTGGTTTTACCCCTCTACAAAGTTATACTGCATTTTGCCTTCAAGGATGTAACATAGGGTATTGATAGTCTTTAGCCCCACTTGGATAGAGAGAACAACTATTCCAAGTATTGAACACAGTATCATTGAAGGCCTGCAAAGTAAAGGTGGTGGATACGATATGAGAATGGGGGGGATTGAGGTGTTTGAGTGTAGTTGATGGGATAATATTGATAGAGGATAGTGTATCAACCAAGACACATTTAAAGGTGATGCCATCCACACAAGCCATGATATGCATAAGTAGATCAGGAGCTCCCATTAGCATGGTTTTAATTTTATGATCATAAAATGTGATAACAAGTTTTGTACAAGTATTTATATTACCTACAAAATTGGTGAAGGCAGTAGGATCTTGAGTTTGAATTTTAATGGATTTTAGGATATCCATGAGTACCTCTCAATGTGGGGGTGACTATTGAATGAGCTCATATATGGATAATTTAGCTGATACCATTTTAAGACTATAGGCAAGTTGATATTTCAAATGGAGAACTATTTGTGACTATGAGGATTTCACTGGTGGTTGTGTCATAGGTGTGGGTTGGGGTGTGTTGAGAGAGCCAACTAGTTGTGGATACCTATCATGATAGTTTTGATTTCTAGTGATGATGTGAATCATTCCAACAAAACCCTAGTGATATGAAACATCATTCACATGGTTAAACTATTTTGGAGGGGTGGTGAAGGTTGTGAGGTCTCATATTGTGGTAGAGGTTGTTGGTATATTATAAGGTTTTGGTTAGGAGGGATAAGAGGATTATCAATTTGGATATCCTCTCTATCAATCATGTCTTGTACTAGAAGTTTAAACATATAGAAATCATTAATATCATGGGCTTGTTGTTGATGATAGATGTAGTATAGATGTACCTTATAAGATTTTGGTTTAGGACTATTGGGATCTTTAGGCAATGGCTTATGCCTCACAAATTCTGTTGGAAATATTGGACAAGGGCTCGAGTAAAGGTGTGAAGTTTTGGGTAGGCCTAGGTGGTCGACGAGGATGACTATCTGGTTAGGAGGATGAAGAGGAGTTTTGGTGATGGGGATGAGAAGGTGGAGTTTTATAATTTGGTTAGTGTGGTGGATGAGAAGATAGTTGATGTGGAGGGCGTGGAGAGCTCGAGCTACTCAAAACCAATTGATTTACTTGATGGGATTTGGATTGTTTGGTAGTTCCATTTAGAATTTTTACTAAGCCATTCCTTCTTCTTGAGTTTGATATCATCCTCTTGTATTTTGACATCTTTGATGACCTTAGCTTGAGTCAATGCTTCTTCAAAAGTTTGATATTGTAAATATAAAAATATATTTTTTGAACAATGCTTCAAGTGAAGAGGCATGTAATCTTGGTAATGGGTAAAGAAAATGGTAATTCGTTGATCATTGTCTACCACCAAGTGCCATAGTCTAATATAGGCTCATCATCGAATTGTTGAAGATTATAAATATTGTTTAGAGTTATTTTCTTCTTGACATTAAGGGCAAACCATTCCAAAAAGAGGTTGTCCATTTGTTCAAAAGTATAGAGATTATGTTGGGGTAGGTTATTATACCACTCCAAGGTAGGGCATTTAAGGTATAAGGAGAGGGTGTGGAGCATGAGATGATTGCTTCCACTAATAAGGAAGCAAGCATTGATAAAACTACTTATGAAGTCCTTTGGATCTTCTTTTCCTTTATATTTGTCTAATTTTGGCAACTTAAAGCAATAAGGGTAAATTGGTAGGGGTACTAAAGGATGGATAGGTTGGGTGTGAATTTTGTTGAGAGTAGATTTTTGGTAACCAGAACCTATCGTTTGCAGTTCTTAGGAGTTCATACGATTAACCAATTTTTGAATCCCATCCTACGGGTTCTATGGGGGTTGAATTGGTAAGATTGATGGGATAAAATATGGAACCTCTACAAGAGAATATGGAGAAGGGTAATATGGAATGGAAGGAGCATAATAATATGTGGTTTTATCATGGGATGGTGCTTGAGGGATTAGGGGAGGTTTTAATGGTGATTTTTGATAAGGACTATGGGTGTTGGGAATAGTGGGTGTAGGTTGATAAGTAGGAGGTACATGTGATGGATTAGTTGGTTGTTGAGGGTGTATGAAATTTGGTTGATATTGGTTGAATGTTGGAGTTTGGTATTGATGTTGACAAGGTGGTTGGGTATTAACAGGTTGGGATTGATAATGTCCTGGCAACGGTTGAGTGGGAGTTAAATTTTGATTTTGGTTAGGTAATGGTTGTTGGAATTGAAATGGTTGAGAATGAGGAGTGGGAGGGGGTTGAGGATTAGTAGGTTGAGTCTAGTAAGGTCCAAGTAAGGTTTTATTAGGGTTTGGAGTGGCTTGGTAATGAAGGATAGGTGTATGTTGTTGAATAAGAGGAGGTTGAATGGTAATTTTATAGTTTGGTGAGGGTTGGGTGAAAGTGGAAGGTACTTGAGTTTTATTTGGAGAGGGATATTGTTGATATTGGTTAGGTGGTGGTGGATTTTGGTTAGGGGATTGTGTTGATGACCATTGTTGCAAATTTAGCAAATGGAAGGGTACCTGCATAGTGGTTGGATGAGAAGACCATGCGGGAGGTTGGGAGAATAAAGTATTATGATCAGTTAGTTGAGGTTTGGAAGAGAGTGGCCAAATCAAATCTTGATATGGAGATTGAGGAGTAGTTATATTACATACAGGATGAGAATATTAGGGAGTGCCACTAGTGAGTGCCTACTGCAAGGAGGAATAATTGGAGGAAATAACAAGAGGGGATTGAGATTATGGAGGATAAGAAGATGAAAGATAGGAATAAACTAAGAGAGAAGAAATAGAAGGAGGAGGGGGAATGAGATAAAAGGTTGTAACATTCACACCATTAAGAGGTAGAGTGTTCGAGAAGGGGAGATTAGAAAATGAATGTATTACATTGTTAACATTATGTAAGATTTGTTGACTTTGGAATTGGAAATAGGTAAGAGGAATTGAGGTGTTAGGATTTAAAGGGATATTAGTTTTTCGGTTAAGGTTTGGAGAATAAGAGATTAGAGGAACTTGTGATGAAGAGGTATAGTTTGAGGAGGTTGGATAAGTGGGATTAGTGGTCATCAACACATTGTGAGTGGCTTGATATCTAGCAACTTCATAAGCTTGTACTTACTCTAAGGCTATGGAAAATATGGAATGTTGTGGAATATGAGGTGATGATATGTTAAGTTGAGGGAGCTCTAGAGGAAAGGGATGTTGATCTTGAGGTTGAGGATGTGAAGGAGAGGTTTTACTATTTATGGAAAACCGTTTGGGTGATAATGTCATATGTTCTCTTTCTTGGATTATGGTGAGGGTATGGATCATCATGGGATGGATGGAAAGTATTCTCAAAGTGTGTAGAAGAGGTGGATGAAGGAGGGATATGCTCGGAATACTCCATAGCAATTCATTCTTGAGCATGCACTTGACTTTGATTTGGACCATGGACTAGAAGGTATAGGACAAAATGTGAAGGGGTGGATCTAGGAATGGTTTTTGCAGGTTTTGGTGATCTAAGGAAATGAAAGGATAAACTATTCTATGAAAATAACCAAGCAAACTAATCTATTATAATGCAAATATAAACTAATCTATGAAATCACAAGGATAAATTAATCTATGAAATTAAAATATAAGCTAAGCAAGGTGCAAGGGAAGAGCATTCATGGAATAAAAAGCCCTTTTAGTGTGAGATGCTTATGTAGAGTGAGATTCTTTAACCTAGAAGGATATACACTCTTTTGATCTCCAATATTGCCTTAGGGTGCGAGGAGAGAGCTTACAAGGTCTACCTTCATTTTAATGTGAAATGAAAATTGGGATGAAAGATAAAAATATCACCGAAAGAGGTGATAAGAATTATGCTAAGGAAATTAAAAGCAACTATGAAAGTTATCATCCATGATAAAGAACTAAAAACAACTATCTAAATAATTTAGAAGCACCTAATTTTATGAGGTGAAAGCAATCTATAATAAATAAAAACAACTAAGCTAGGAAGATAAAAACACTTGTGCTATAAATGTGAAGACACCACTATGTTATGAAAACAACTATACTAAGAAACTATTATGGAAAAGCAATTATGCTATGGAAGGAAACAACTATGCTAGGAAAGTGAAAAGATAAGTTATAGAAATAAAAGAATAAACTAACCTATGGAAATAAAAAGACACTAATCTATGGAATGGTAAACTAATATATGGAAATGAAAGAGCAAACTAATCTAAGGAAAGAAAAACTAATCTAGAGAGACAAACTAATCTATGAAAATAAAAAGATACACTAATCTATGAAAATGGAAGGACAAGATAATCTATGGAAATAAAGAGATAAGCTAATCTATGGAAAGAAGAGGTAAAGCTAATATATTGGAAATGAAAAGATATGCTAATCTATGGAAATGAAAAGGTAAACTAATTTAATCTAAGGAAATGGAGAGAAACTAATCTAGGGAAATAGAAAGACAAACTAATTTATAAAAAGATAAACTAGTCTAGGAAAAGGAAAAGATAAACTATTCTAAGAAATGAAAGAACCAACTAAGTGATGAAATGAAAAGGTGAACTAATTTATGTAAAAGAAAGGCTAATCTAAGGAAAGGCATAAAATCCAAGGGAATAGCAAGACAAACTAATATATGGAAATAGAAATACAAACTAAATTAGAAAAGGTAAACTATTCTTAGAAATTATATGTCAATCTATGCTAGAAGATTTAAAAAACCATAATAAAAAGATAATAAGAGGCTACTCTAAAGGGAAACACTTCTAACCTGTAGCTCTACACTATCTTGGAAATTATCACTGCTTAGAAATTTGAAGTCTAATTATGTGACAAGATGATTCTAAGAGTGCATTGGACCTGCAAAACAAACAAAGATCGATGGAGTGAGAATACAAAATTTTAAATAAACACACACACAAGACATAAGCCAAAATAAAAGACAACAAGATGAATGATATTATTTCCTAAAAAAAGGAAATATCAAGGTGTGGTCAAGGTATTGGTCCCATCGAACGTGTCATTTGTATGGCATAGAAAATGCACCATTACACTTGAACAATATGAAAGATATTAAAAATGATCCTTCATTACAAATAGCCCTTTTGGGCTTTTGACAAAGGGTGCCTCCAAAGAGGAAGATGACCCTTTTACAAGATAATACAATGGTGCTACAAGATCTCCTATACCACCAACAAGAGTTGGGTGGGTTTTGAAGCTTTGTTTTGCTTGATGGACCACCCTAGGTTGAATGTTCCTTCAAGATCCCTACACACAACCAACAACAAGAAGTTAATAGTACCAAATACGCCTACCTTGGTTAGGCCCAAATCAATCAAATATGCAAAACAATAAGTAAAAAATAAAAAATAGTAGAGCAATAAAGCAATAGTAATAAAAAGTGATATGAGTCTTACGATTCTTGCAAAGTACTCCTATGATGTCATTCATTCATACCAATGAAGGGAGTGAGGAGGCTATTTATAGAATTTTAGAAGAGAGGGGGGTGAGGATGATGTGGCATATGAGTGGACATAGTGGGGGAAAAGATAAGGTAGGTGAAGAATATTAAATATTGAATGTGTTGGCATAGAAGAATTTAGGATGGGTGAAAGAATATAAAAATGTTGAGTGGGTTGGCAAGGGAAGACTTAGGATGAGTGAAGGAATATAAAAATGTTAAGTGGGTTGTCATGGAGGAGAGAATCCTTGACTTGAGCTTGCATGAGTGGAGGTGGGTGTAGAAAATGTTGAGTGGATTGATCTAGAAGATAGAATTATTGACTTGAGCACATGCATGTGAGGAGGTGGGTGTAGAAAATGTTGAGTGGATTGATCTAGAAGGTAGAATTCTTGACTTAGCACATGCATGTGAGGAGGTGGGTGTAGAAAATATTGAGTGGGTTGATCTAGAAGGTAGAATTCTTGACTTGAGAACATGTGAGTTAGATGTTGAAAATAGATTTAGTAAATAGTTAATTCGTGAATAGTGAACAGTGAATTGTAAACAGTGAATAGTGAATCATGAATAGTGAACAATTAACAATGAACAGTTATTTTAGAAATATTAGAAATAAATTAGAGAGGATTAGAAGAAATTAAAAATATTAGAAGGGAATTAAAAGGAATTAAGAAATATTAGGGAGAAATTAAAAGAATTATATGGGGATTAGAACTAATTAAGGAGGATTAGGGAAAAATTAGAGAAATTATGTGGGAATTAGAAGGAACTAAGAATGATTATGGAAATCTGCTTGTTGTGGTGCAGTGGTAAATGCCTTGGGTGCTGGTAGAGGCCGACCCAGGTTCCATTCCCCTTGTCTCCATCTTGTAGATATATGGTATAGTTAGGAATGTCCTATGTGTTGGTAGAGGCCGACAAGGCTCCATTCCTCCTATGCCCAACCTGTTGAAAGTGGCACCTCAAAAGGGGTGTTTTCCACTATAAATTAGTTTTACCCAAGTGTTGTAGGTGAGTTGGAGAGGAGAGGGAAATCCTCCAAGGGAGGTCCCAGGTTCAAATCTCCACCCTACCAAAAAGCTGAATTGGGTATCCAAAATCCAATTGATAATGTTGGTGTGAGTAGGGTCGAGTGCGACCTCGGTTGACTTTGATGGTGTAGAACCCCTGTTCGTGGTCTCTCAGACCAAGGTGGATCCGCAAGGGGTTTTTCACTTTAAAAAAAAAAGGATTATGGAGAAATTAGATGACTTATGTGGGAATTAGGGAGAAATTAGAGGAATTATGTGAATTTAGGAGTATTAGGTATTTTGGAGGAGATTGAGAGGGATTAGAGGAATTTAGATGAATTTAGAGATATTAAAGGGAAATTAGAAGAATTTGGAGAAATTGGATGGGAATTGGGAGACATTAGAAGAATTTGGAAATTTTGCAAGATTAATCAAAACTTGGATTTTTAGGAGATATGAAGTGACATATTTTTGGTGTGTACAGTTGGATTAATTATTTCAAATCTAAAGCATTATGGATTCTATGGAGGATTGGTCCTGCTATTATTTGTTGGAATTTATGGCTTGAAAGGAATAACATAATTTTTAAAAATAAATCTTAAAATCGAACCCAAGTTTGAAAGCATATTATTGCCTCTCTTGTAGAATGTCTACAAATATGGTGCTCATCATGGGAAGTCTCAATTGCAAAAAAAAAAAGTGCTAATAATTTGGCTATAGGATTTGGACATACATGGAAGAGTCATATGCAACAATGATATTAAAACAAAGGATCTACTTTGATCTAGGGTAAAATGGAAATGTCTAGAAATTGGGTTTATTAAAATTAATTTTGATGGTGCTTCTAAAGGAAATTTGGGAAAAGCAAGTGGAGGTGGTGTTTTTAGAAATAGTGAAGGCAAAATTCTCCTCACTTACTGAGAATCATATGGAACTTCAACTAACAACTATGCAAAGGCTAGGGCACATCTTGTATGGTTTAAAATTGTAATAGAAAAATGATGGAAATAAATTTTAGTTGAGAGGATTCACAAATTATCATCAATGCTATAAACAAAAATGGATGTGGAGACTAGATAAAAAATAATATTAATCGCTTGGAAGTGTAGGCATATTTATAGAGAAGGAAATTGGGTAACATATAATTTAGCCAATTATCAAATTTTGAAAGGCAAATGGCCAAATGAAAGTTGATTGTGAAAACATAGCACTTTGAGGAAGTTGGAAAATATATTTTAAAAAATATATATAATAAAAAGATAAAGTGTAACAAATATAATATTTTAACATGAATGGTTCCCAATAGAAACCACATAACTTATTAAAAATAAAAAATATTTATAGTTAAATTAAGGATTAGTTTATTTTAATTTAAATGTAAAATAGATGTCAAATATAAGATAAAAGAAATAAAAGAAGAATGAGATAAAATAATATATATATTTTTTTCTAGGGTTTGATGCAATACTGGCTGTGCATTTTTCGTAAGGGTTTCGGTGGGAAAATCTTGTCTGTTGCATTAACACCGCCTTGAGGCGGTGTTAATTCACCCTTTTTAATGGTTTCCGCTCATGCAGTCGGCTCCATTTATTCTGATTCTACTGGAGAGCTCAATGGTACCAGGGAAGCGTCCGTGCAAGTTCATTTTGATAATGTATCACAAGGTAAAGGCCCTGTCCCTGAAGCTTTTATTCCTTTGCATGAATTTCATATAGCTTGTGAATGGTTTGAGAGTCATACCCTGGTGGGTTATTTTTTGGATCGTATCCCATATGATACCCTTATTCGTTCATGGGTCCAACAAGTTTGGGGCCCATATGGAGTCAAAGTGGAGAATGTACAAAACCTTACAAAAGGGTATTTCCTTTTTCACTTTTCAGATCCATCTCAAGCACAGAAGGTTATGTCTAGGGGTCCATGGACTATCCGTAATTCTCCGTTGATTTTGCAACCCTACTCTCAAAATTTCCAAGTCAGTGATCAAGCGGCACTGGAAGTCCCAGTGTGGGTTGAATTCCCTGGTCTTCATGTTCCTCTTTGGGGTTTTTTGCAGACTTTAGTTGCCCCCTTAGGTAAGTTTTTTTGCCTTGAGCCAGAAAATGTTTTCTTCGCTCGACCCACTAGAAGGGTTTGTATCAAAGTTGACTTTACTAAGGATTTGCAGGAGTTTATTGATATTAAAATCGGGGACCAATCCATAAGGCAAAGAGTTGCCTATAAAAATTTACCCAATACCTGTTATCGGTGTCAATATGCAGCTCACAAAATTTGGGAGTGCCCTTTGATGGAATGGAAATATAAGGCAAATACCTCGCCCACTCCTGCGGCTCCTGCTAATGGCTCACGGGGAAACACCGAAGAATGGACTCATCGTCTCTAGCAAGAAATCTTGTGGTACTAAGCAACAAGAAGCCTTGATTTCTGTTGCACAACCTGCCCCTTCTCCTTCTCAAGACATGCAAGATTCTGGTGAAGTTGTTCAGAATCCTGTTGATATGGCCCCTCCAGTTGTTGACATGCAACCCCCAGTTCCACCGGTGTCTCAACTTCTTTGGTCGAGCCCTTCTTTGGCCTCAGTGGTGGTAGCTCCAGATAATTCTTCAGTGGAGGAGGGTCAGGCCTTGAAGGTCCATCACTCTCGTAGCCCTATTTGGATTGATAAACGTTGACAACTAAACAGTGATGCTTTCCATGCGACCTCCAACTATTTTGGCTCACTTACAGGTTTGGGTGATGTAGAGGATGTCATGGAAATCATGCATCCTGACAAATCCCAATGATTTTTTTATCATGGAATGTTCGAGGACTGACGGACCCGATCAAAAAATATTTGGTTTGAAATGAGATGTCAAATGTTTCTCGAATGCATGGAAGCCTCGATATTTTATGTCTACAAGAAGTTAAGATTTTTTATTTCAATCTATAGTGTACATGTGATTTTGTGTGGCCACGAAGTACCTCTTTTGCCATAAAGCATTCCCCAGGAAAAGGAGGAGCCATCACTATCCTTGGGCCTCGATTACAGAAGAATGTTGTGACTTGGGGTGTTGACCCATCCAATGAAGTTGTCTGGATTTTGCTCGAGATCTGTGGAAAACCGCTTGGGGTGGTTAATGTGTATGCCTCAATTTTCGCTTCTGACAGATGGGAGTTGTGGAGATGGTTTGTCATGAATCTGCCATTTGCCACTTGGGTGCTCTGTGGAGATTTTAATATGGTGGAGAAATATTCTGATAAGGTCAGTCATGTCCCGATGTGGTGGTGTTTAGGTGAAAGAGAAGCTTGGTTTTTTATGAAAAACAAGCTTCGCCTTTATGACCCTAATTCCTACTTCTCGCCTTCTGACTTCCCGTAGGCTCTTTGGTACACCTGGTCCAATTTTTAGGCTGTTTCTTCTAGGGTTTTGGTAAGATTGGATAGAGCCATGATTTCTCAGTGTGACAACTTTCAGTTCTCCCATATTTTGCCTTCTTCACCGTATGTGTTGACTTTTCCTGGTACTACATTGTCTGATCATTCACCTATTTTATTCTCGATCGCAATGTTAAACCTTCAACCTAGAGTGCATTCTTCACAGTTTTACCGAAATGTTTCTTTTTTGCATAGCTTTAGCATGAAATCTCATATATGTCGCATTTGGAATTTGATTCCTAGACCTGATGGTATTTCTGGAAGGATTGAATGGTGGAATGCTGCCATTCAACGAACCACTAAGGTGTTGTGAACTCTGGGTGTTGAAGTTGCAAAACGATGAAAACAGTCTAAGTCTGCCTTGCAAAGTGAACTATCCAAAGCCTGTCTCAGGCTTGAAGCCTCTCCTTTCAACTTTGTTGCTCAATCCCAAGTTTCTTCCGTTCGGCATGAGCTAAAAAAGGTTGATTTGGATGAAGCCAAGGGGGGCTCAATTACGTGCTCGAATGCATTGGCTCAAAGTGGGGGACAGAGTGACCAAAGAATTTTTTTAGCTCCTCAGACCTCCTTCTCAACATTCTCAGTTTCAAGCCATTCAAGTTGATGGGCATAGATTTACAGATCTTTCAGACATTGTCAAAGTATTTGTTTCACATTATTAAGGTGTTTTTGCTTCTCAACCCCTTGATGATGCTAGAAGGCAAGCTCTTGCTGATTGTACCGTTGTTGTCCCCAACAAGATTTCTCCTAAGCAAATGTTATTTTGTAACACTCCTCTTTCTCTGGAAGATCTAAAAACTGCCTTGTCACTTATGGTCAATGATAAGGCACCTGGGTTTGATGGCTACCCATGTGAATTCTATAAAGAATTTTGGGATATGCTTGGTTCTATCTCCACAAAGTTTATCTTGAAGCCCCTGCAATGTGGTTCATCGGGTTCCATTATTAACAAAGGCAATGTTAAATTTATTCCTAAGTCTGGATATCCTGAGCTCATCACCAATTGGAGGCCGATCACCTTGCTTAATGTGAGCTACAAGATTATTGCTAAAGCCCTTGCGCTTAAGCTTAAATCTATTCTACCTTTGATTGTCAGACCTGAACAAACTGGCTTTGTTAAGGGAAGATACATTCTTGATAATATTCTTGCTATTTTGGAAGGTATGGAGTGGGCAAGAAATTCTGAACAAGATGCTTTATTCATTAAGATAGACTTTGAGAAATCCTATGATATGATGGAGTGGTACTTCATAACTGCCATGCTTCAGGCTCTAGGTTTTGGGCCAGTATTTGTGAGCACCATTCTTATGTTATTTCAATATGCTTCAGCTATTCTTACCTTGAATAATAGTCAATCTCAGTCAATTTCTCTTGGTCGCTCTATGAGACAGGGTGCCCTCTTGCTCCATATCTTTTCATTCTTGCTACAGAGGCTTTTGGCTATTTGTTGGCCCATAATATGGATCAAGGATTAATCAAGGGTATTGCTCTCCCTAATTTGACCATCAGTTGGTCAATGGTCATTTTGCAAATGATTCCTTCTTAACGCTTCAAGAAGATGAGCAATCCCTTTCCTCGACTATTAGTTGCTTAGAGGTGTTCTGTTTAGCCTCTGGTTCTTCTATACAATGGAAAAAAACATCTTGTTTTCGGCAATCTCAATCTCAACTGCCACACTGGTTACATCAATTCCAACGGACTTGGATTCATCCAGGTGAGGTGTTTAAATTTCTTGGAATTCCTTTTGCATTTCATGGTTCCTCTGCTCAATTGTGGCAGTATGTTATTGATAAAGTGGAAAATAAGCTTTCTTACTGGACTAGTAAGAAACTTTCTCCGCGAGGAAAATTTCAGATTTGTTCTAAGGTTTTAGCCACTACCCATGTCTATTATTCATCTTGTTGGGTTCCATCCAAATCTTGTTATAAAAAGCTGGATAAGCTTCTGAGAGACTTCTTATGGGCCAAAGACTCTGTCAAGCAAGGTTTTCATCGGGTAGCCTAGGAAATTTGTTGTTTGCCCAAGGATTGTGGAGGCATGGTTTGTTTGATTTTCACTGACAAGGTCTTGCCCTTTGTGCTAAATGGATCACCCGATCTTTAATTGGGGATGAATCTTGGAAAGTGCTGGTCAGACATTGCATTTCTTCCGGTTTGCTTCAGGGGAAGAAAATTTGGAAAGGGGTGGGATTGCAATCCATTTTTACTGCTCTTGTCCCTATTAAAGTTAAAGGTTCTTTTGTCATTCGAGTATTTGGAAAGCCTGGGAGGCCTTCAAACCCTGGCTTAGTTGGAAAGGGAGTTTTCGCAAAGCAAGTGCCTCTTTGTCTTCCATGAATATTTGGTGGTCTCTTGTTATCACTTGGCAAGGTTCTCCCTTAGCTCTGGTGTAGTGGGTCAGAGCGCAGAGGTTCTATAAGCATGGTATTACTTCCATTTTTTATTTCTTCTCCCGACATGCCAAGTGTTGGATACCCTGGGAAAGTTTTCGTCAAATTCACAATTTAAATCCTGGTGATAGAGACACTTATGAGGTGGTTATTGATAGTATTCCATTTTCTATTTGGAGCAAACTATATAAGCATTTTCAAAAACCCTGGTGGTCAGATTGGTGTTGGCCTGGGGAGCTTCCTTTTTTGCAATATAAAGCTCATCTTGGTTACAAATGGCTCACCCCACAAGTTCCAATGGTTGATAAGCTCACTATGAGATGGAATTTAGTCTCTCTTCCCTCCCAATGGAATAAGAGGTTTCAAATTGCTTGGGCTACTTATATTGAACCTAAACAAAGTTTTTTTGCTTGGAGTCTCTTACATCAAGGGTTACCTGTTGGCAGTAGGCTCAAGCATCTGGGTGTTCATAATCTCATTTTCCCGATTTGTGGATAAGCGAAAGATTTACTGCATGTTTTTTGGTCTTGTGATCGGGCTCGATCGACTTGGGAGTGGCTTCTTGAATTTTTCAGACCTTTTATGCAGGAGGATTTTACTTGGGTGCATGCTATTTTGGGTGACCCTATTGCTTTTTCCTTCAACTTGGATGTTGTTTGGAATATTTTTAGAATTGGTACCTTGTTTTATATATGGAAATCCCGGAATCGAGCTATTTTTTCTCAGCAAGATGTCGGACATGTCTTCTTTGTTGCTGATAAATATGATATATTCTTTGATTGTTGGTTACAAATTCAAGTACAGGTTAAAAAAGTACATGTGGAGCTGCAGTCCTTACGTACCCTCATGGATCATTGGGGGAATGCACCTTGCATTATGAGTCATGTGCATCTTCCTTCCCCTTCCGGTGGCGATAATTTCTCGACTTCTTTCTTTTCGAATGCATATTTAATACTTGTTTTGGCGATTGTTATTGGCGTTTGTGGGTCATTTCGACACTCTTGTATACTCTTAACCACAATGGTTAATGTATTGGTTTACGGGGTGTGCTAATCCCACCCACCCTTTTTTGTATGATTAAACATTATTTTATTAATATAATGGCTTTTTCATCAAAAAAATAATATATTTTTTTATATTAAATATAAGCTATATAAACTAACTAACCATACTTAATAAATATTTTAATCTAAAACAAAAATTAAAATAAATCATTATTAATCATCTCTCTACGAATCTTTTGAGTGTGATAATGGCATACAAATCTCGATTACCTCATGGTCCATTTCATGCTAGGTTATAAAACAACGAGGTGAAATAAGTTTGGTGAATGCAACTCGTGTAGTTTAAACCCTACCAACTAATATGATTGTAATCAACTCTTCTACAAAAAACAAAAACAAAAAAACATCTATAACCCAAAAAAATACATAACAAATAAATAATTAAATCGGATTCTATGCATCACGTTTGTTTGTAAAATCACCGTCCTCCAAGGACTTTTAGACTTTTTACCGCTTATCAAGGAATAAAATATATTTTTCAATTACAACTTTACGTACCGTCTATGCCTTTATCATTTCACCCCCTAAAAAAATGCACACCAAAATGTGACGTTGACGTGTAGGAGATCTTTACGCCGAAGCAACAAGGGCATTCAAGATTAGTATAGTGGAAGAGTGGATCACTCCTACCCCATGTGGATCAAAGTGCTCCACAAACAAGTTAGTCCCAACGAAATAATAATAATAATGTCCACCACTGTCCTTGTTCTCCCCTCACTTAAATTATAGTTAATTGTTGTTGTTTATTAAGTTGGTCACAATCATATTATTTTTAATAATTGATAAGTGCAGGTTTAATAGAGACTTTTAAGGTGGGTCTAACATGTATCCAAATAATTCAGATTAGACTACTACCTTTGCAAATAGGCTATCCCTAAATTACTATTTTTACACATAGACTGCCAAATAAGCTGCCCCTAAGTTTTAACCTTCTTGGTAAATGCTGCTTTCTGGATTTGAACATGAGAATTTTCTTGATAAATGCCTGACCAAACAAACACTTACCGATCCTTAATTAAGTGAGTGCTGACACGTCTCAAAATCACATAGGAATCCTGCCAAACATGGAAGGGGTAGAAACATTTGGTGTGAATCCGAAGGGACATATTACTCCTCTAAATCTGTTGATGAGAGGAATTGAATTAGAAAAAACACCGGAATGAAAATCTTTCAACTTGGACACACCGGCAAGAGTTTGGCCTCAGTTGAGAGATCTGTTCATGAGTTATTTTATTGGAATACCTGTGAAGACTTGAGGCTCAGATATAAATGGTCTAAATGCTTAAGATTATTCAACTACAGTTGAATTTTCACTCGAAGTGTGATATGGTCGGAAATGATAGACACTGTGCTCTAACAGTTGGAGTTGTCAAGCCATGATGATCCAGAGATAATTGCATCAATTGAAATGCCAACAATTCTATGCGGTGGAAGTAATTTTTGCTGATAATAGAAAATCAGAAAGAAATAAGGACTACATATGTGTACAGAAAATATTAAGTAAAATTTGATTCTTTAAAAACCAATACTAGTTTTCCTCGCCGTTGTAGCGCTTTGTATTGTTTCCGGTATATATATCCGATTTTTCAGTTTTGAAGTGTTTTCGGTTTAAGGTTTGAATTTAAATAAATAAAATTATAATTTTTTTTATTTGGTTAGTGTGAAAAGTTTTATGATTAATGGGATTGAACAGTTTTTTTTAATCTATGAACCTTTCTAAAGCCAAGAGTTATGCTTATCAATAGAGAATTGAACATAGCTCTGGGCTTGGGTGTGTGTTAAATTCCCTATTGATAAGTATAGCTCTCGGCTTTAGAAGGATCATGGTTGGGGAGCCTATCCATAGAGGTAAGAGTTTTTCACACTAACCAATTAAAAAATTTATAATTTAATTAAATGAATATATATTAAATAAATAACATTCATTACACCCAGAACCAGGTGTTGCAAGTGAGTTGGAGAGGAGAGAGCAATCCTCAAGGGAGGTCCAATCTCCACTCTACCAAAAAGTTGAATTAAGTATGCAAAATCCAATTAATAATGTTGAGTTGAACAGAACCGAATGACTTTGATGGTGTAAAATCCCTGACCATAGTCTCTTAAACCAAAACAACCTCACAAAAAAATTTTCACTTTAAAAAACATTCATTACCAAATTTTTTTACTACTGATTCTTTTTCTTTTCACGTAAACCATTGAAGTTTAACAAAGAATATAATAGTAAAATTGTCAAATCTATTTTAAAATTTTCCACTTTCACTTCAACATTTAGGAAGTACATAACATACGTGCAAATAATTAATTTGAATTATTAAACTAATGCTTTTCACAATTTAAGGACCAGAGTGGGTTGAGAGTTATTGCTTAGAGTACAAAAGCCTAAATTATTTTTTATTACAAACATAAGAAGGTATCTTGGAAAACATATAATAACAATCAAAAGAATACAGTCAAAGAATTTAGTTGGAATATTTCAGGGCCATCTTTTCTTTAAGTTAAACTTAGATTAAAAAAACCAACGTATTTACCAATACAATGTTTTAATATTTAACTTTTCAACATCATTATTCATGTCGAATCAAACGCCTCTAACAACAAAACCATCAAATAGAACTTAAAAAAAATACTACTTAATAAAATGGTTTGTTAATTGTAACTCTAATTGTGCATTCAACGCGAAAAATCGATTTCAAGAACCATAGCTTAAGACCTAGAAAACTGGTCAGACATCATTCACACTTAAATTTTAAATAGAATAAATTATACACTTTTTTTTAATTTACAAGAATTATTATTTTTTAAAGAAAAATCTCTTGTTTCATTTCAACGAAAATTGTTACTAACTATTTTTTTAAAACAGGGGCTTTTCTTGTTAAAATATAAAAATAAATTATCTTTTCAAAAAAATAAGAAATACCTTGTCCCTTCTTAATAAATTTGTTATTACTTTATCAAAACAATTTCAAAAAAAATATTTTAGTGCTCGTCATACTAAAGAAAGAATTCAGAGAGTTTTGTTTAATTAATTATTTAACATTGGCCAATATCAACTTCTTAGTTAAATTTTTTAAGTTTGAGATGAAAGTTTTGTGTTTATTTAAAGTATATTTATTATAAAATATTATATTAAGAACAAGTGTATTCAGGGAAACGGGATGAAGTGCGACGGAATAGCGAGTACGAACGCGAACCGGAGGAAATGCAGTCGGTAACGAGTGCGAACGCCAGCCAGCCGAGAGTGAGTGTAGTAGTCAGCGACTACGAGCGTAGCCGCGAGCGCAAGCTGGGACTGTAGCAAGTAGCGACTGTGAACGCGAGCTGGGAGCGAGTGCAAGCACGGAGTGAATGCAACTAGTAGCGAGTGCGAAAAATTTAGATAACATGGAAGGGAAGTCAGTTGTAAAAGTGCTTAGTGAAAGTGTGAATGACCAAGTTGGAAGTTTGGATGTCCTACCTAATAAGAAGAAGAGAGAATATGGAAACCCAGTCTAGGTAGCACATTCTACGCCAATGATTATCAAGGATGAGATGATTGAGCATGATATAATGATTCTTAAAACCAGAGGTTAAATTTAAATTTCATGGATATTGGCTAGGTTTTTATGAGATTCAAAATTGGATAAATAGAAAATGGGGATTGAATTCAAATTACTCTATGAGTTTTCTTCCAAAAGGATTTTTTCTCATTATTTTCTCTATTTCAAAAATAAGAGATAAAATAATGAACGGAGGCCCATGGTTTAGGGGCAAAGATGCATTATATTTAAAACCTTGAGAATTTTTTTGTGGACACAAAGACTATTAAAGGCTTCCAATATGGATTAGGCTTTTTGGACTTCCTTATCAACTCATCCATAAGGAGGTTTTAAAGAATATTGGTAATACCCTAGGTGAATTCATCCAGGAGGGACCAACTACTAACTACTAAGGAGAGAAGGCATGTTTTATACACTCGAATATGTGTTGCCATGGATATTTCTAATCCTTTACGGCAGTCGATTAGGATTAAATCTGAATCAAGAGAATGAGATCGGTAAGTGGATTATAAAAATATTGCATTCTGATGTCGCAAATGTCATGAAACTAGGCACGTGGCAAGAGATTGCAAAGTGAAAATGGAGGAAGAGATAGAATTTTTTGGGCATGAGGGTAGTTTTAGTTTGAAACAAGGAGACCATATCACAAGAGAAGCTAGGTAAATCAAGGATTTTCCACTCCTAAGAAAGTGGCTATAAAAATCCCTCTACATCATTAGATGGCGAAGGCCATTACAGTTCACTCGAAGGAAAAAATGATATGGGAGATGAGGAAGTACAATGCGCAAGTTCAAATATAAAAGGAGCTAAAGGTGCGAAGGAAGAGGGGAAGACAAATTTTAATATAAAGGAATATGAGAAGACAAATTTTAAAGCAAATGAGGCGAAGGAGGTCAAGCTTAATCCAGGTAAATCACCTTTATTATCCTCAAGTAGCTTAAAATCTTCTCCTTACAAAAAAAAATAGTACAGAGTGTATTCCTTGCACTTTAGGATTTCAAGAGCAGTATAGTAAAGAAGATCTTGTAGAGGATATCTAAGGAAATTTAGGTATTTTAGTACAACATAAGAAAGTGATGATTATGGAGGATAATATATGCAGTTTAGAGTTTTCAGGGCAATATAAAGAAGAAAATGTTATTGAGGCTATTCCTTGCACGTTCGACTCTTTAGGGCAACATAAATCTTTAGAAGATAAGTCCCATTTTGAACAATATGAAAAAATGGAAGAGATTGATGAAGATGAGAGTGGTGGTAAGAATGGAAGAAGGAGAGGAAGGCTATCATAGAAAGAAAAAAGAGAAAAATAAATTCAAAAGGATATTTGATTTGGGAAGCCAAATAAAAATATCACAAGTGTTAACAATAAGTGGGGTTAAACCCACTAATAAAAATAAAAAGTGTTGATGATAAAAATGATATCATGTAATATTAGGGGTATGAATAAAACCCCTAAAAAGAGAGTTATTAAGGAATTAATAGGTTGTTATAGCCCTGAATTTATTTTAATACAAGGAACAAAATCAAGCAGTGAGGAATGTAAGGATGCTTTTAAGAAGATTTGGAAGGCATGTGATTGTTTAGCAGTTTCTTCTACAGGAGATTCATACAATATTGCAATAATATGGGATAAATGTAAATGGGATGGACAACTATTAGCAGCAAAAAGTAATTGGGTTGTTGGATTATTTTACAGGAAAGAGGAAAACATCAGAGTTGGGGTTATAAATGTATATGCTCCAACTATAGTTACTCCTTGTGAAATATGTTGGAAGGATCTTAGTATATTTTTGTCAAATACAATGATGATTCATTGTGATCTATGTTGGGGGTGATTTTAATATTGTTATATATCCTTTGGAAAAGAAGGGTGGCATTCTAGGATGGTCGAAATCAATGCAAGATTTTGCTTCATTTGTCAATTCAAATGACCTTTGATATGTTAGCCCCTCAAGCTTTCAATACACATGGGATAATAGACATATTGAGAAAAATCATATAGCAGAAAGACTAGATAGATTTTTGTTACCCAATAAATGGTTGTAAACAAAGTATACAATCTCTTTAGATATTTTATTGTGACCAGGATCATATCACAAATTCATTCTTTTGACTTGTGAGTCACCTAACAATGGTCATCCAAAGCCATTTCACTTTCAATCTATGTGGCTCCAAGACCTTGATTTTTTCCAGATGGTTATGTTATCGTGGGATGAATCAAAATTTGAAGGATCATGTATGTATAGGTTTGTTCAAAAGTTGAAATATTTAAAGGAGAAAATGAAGATATGGAATGTCAAATATTTTGGTAACATTTTTAAATAAAAAAGGAAATTGAATCCAAGATCAAAAATTTACAAGAGTATAGAAATTAATGGAATGGACTAGGATTCTTATGTGAAATAAAAACAATCACTTTCTGATTATCATAATGCATTGAAGGAGGAGTCATATTGGTTCCAAAAATCTAGAGAGAAATGTCTCAAGGAAGGAGATAGAAATACAAAAAAAATCATGCTACAACAAAAACAATTTTTTGTGTTCATCATATTAAAAATATTATAACTCTGGATGGAATAATTATTAAGGATGAAGAAGATATAAGGATGGAAGCAATAAATTATTTCAAAAATATTTTATCAGTTTCCAGGAAAGATAAGGAGGCACAGGAAATTTTTTTGTAAAATATTCCATAACTTATCACTCAGGGACAAAATGAAAGCTTGATGAAGAATATTTCTATGGAGGAGCTCCATGAAGCAATTTTCTCTTTCCATCCTAACAAGGCACCTGGCCTCGACGAATTTCCTTCAATTTTCTTTCAATTTTTTTGGGATATATTGAAGAGTGATATGTTAGATGCAGTTGAAGAGGCTTGAAAAATAAAGGCTATAATAAGTGATATCAATGCTACTTTTATTACCTTGGTTACCAAGAAAGATGACACAAAATATTTTGATAACTTTCGTCCAATAAGCCTTTGTAATATGATTTATAAGATCATTTTAAAAATTATGGTAAATAGGTTAAAGGGCATTCTAGGGTGTCTTATCTCAGAGAAACGAGGTGTCTTTGTTCAGGGTAAACAAATTCATGATGGTATAATTATTGCACAAGAGGCCATAAAGTCTCTTCATTCTATGAAAAACCATGTATGCTTTTGAAATTAGATATGAACAAAGCATATGATAGGGTTTCCTAGAATTTTCTACATGCTATTCTCAAAAATTTTGGCTTTGATTATAGTTGGTGTGAGTGGGTTAAATTTTGTTATAGCATTGCAAAATTTTCTATTTTGATCAATGGTTCTCCTACTGGGTATTTCAAGTCATCTTGTGGACTTCATCAAGGTGATCCTCTTTCTTTTTATCTATTCATTATTCTGGAAAAAACATTAGGGAGAGTCTTATCAAAGGCAAAAATGGAAGGAAAAATAAAGGGTATTCAAGTTGCAAAAAATGATCCCTTCGAATCTCATCTCCAATTTGTTGATGATACTTTTATTTTGGGCCATCCATCAGTCAGTGAGGCCATGGAGTTCAAATCAATATTATTATGTTATGAGAAGGCTATTGGATAGTTGGTAAATACTTCAAAATCCAGGATCTTTTTCATTAATACTGCCTAATATTTACAACAAATTATTGTGAATATTTTAGGGTTTAAAATTAAAAAATTTCCATCAACCTACTTGGGTATTCCTTTGTCTGATAAAGGAAATAAAAAGGAGCTTTGGATCTCTTTTTGGATAGAATGAAAGATTTCTTGACAGGTTGGAAAGGTAAGTTCTTAACCATTGTAGGAAGGCTACAACTCATAAAGACTACTTTGTAATCCATTCCTATTTATATGGCATCACTTTCAAGACTGCCAACATGTATTGCATCATAAATGGATAAAATTTAAAGAGACTTTCTATGGAAAGATTGTGAGGAAAAATTTAGATTTCCTCTTTGTAAGTGGTATAAGGTTTGCAAAGGAAATAATATTGGAGAAGTAGGCTTGCAAAATTGTAGACTTATGAATTTGGCATTAGTAGAAAATCTTGGGTGGAGACTATTTAGAGATCAAAGAAAGAATTGGGTAGAAATACTACTTCAAAAATTTATAGGTTCTCTTGATGCAATGAAATTGTTTAGGAAAAGAACTCTACCCAAAGGATCATCAATATGGAACTTCATATCATAGAGTTTTCACTTGACAAATTGGTCAGTCAATGAGGGGAGTTATGCAAATTTTTGGTTTGATGCTTGGTTGAAGCCTTATCCTCTTATCTCTGACTCAAAATGGAAACCATTGGCTCAAGCGTGCATAGCATGTAAAGGTCCAAAGGTCAAAGATTATATTATTATGAGCAAAAATCTAGAACATGGATTTCTTTTAGTAACCTGGTTGAAGGAGAGGAACTCAAACAAATCAAAATTTCCTTCTCCCAATGATTTTCCTTGGAAGAACATTTGGTCATTAGAGGCTCTCCCTAAGGCCTCAACATTTCTTTGGTTAGCAGTTCAATGTAAGATTCTTACCAGAGAGAGTCTACAAAGAAGAGGATATTATGGACCCTTCAAATGTGCCTTGTGTGAGAAGGATTTAGAAATGTCAGACCATTTACTTCTTCATTGTTCATTTGCTCACACCATTTGGGGTTATTTTTAAAAAAATATGAAATTATATTGGGTAGCTCCATAAAAATTGAAAAAGTTGATAAAATGTTGGATGATTTATAATAAAGCTAAAGCATTATGTATTCTTTGGAGGATTGGCCATATCATTATTTGTTGGAATTTATGGCTTGAAAGGAATTATAGAATTAAAAAAAATAAATATCAAAATCATGCCCAAGTTTGGAACCGTGTCAGTGCCTCTCTTGCAGAATGTCCAAAAATATGGTGCTCATAATGGGAAGTCTCAATTGCAGAAAAAGAAAAAGAGGTGCTAATAACTTGGCTACAGGATTTGAACATACATGGAAGAGTCATCTGCAATAACAAAATTAAAACAAAGGATCTACTTCGATCTATGGTAAAATGAAAATATCCAAAAATTGGGTTTATCAAAATTAATTTTGATGGTGCTTCTAAAGGAAATCTAGGAAAAACCAGTGGAGGTGATATTTTTAGAAATAGTGAAGGCATAATTCTCCCCACTTATTCAGAATCATATGGAACTTCAACTAACAACTATGGAGAGGCTAGGGCACTTCTTACAGGGATTAAAATTGCAACAAAAAAATGATGGAAATATATTTCAATTAAGGGGAACTCACAAATTATCATCAATGCTATTAACAAAAATGGATGTGGAGACTAGATAAAAAAATAGTATTATTGCTAATGTTCATTATCTATTACTAGAGAAAATCTCCTAGCAGTGTGAGCATTTTTATAAAGAAGGAAATAGAGTAGCAGATAAATTAGTGAATTATGGTGTTTGATCTTCATCCCAGTGAAATTCAAATTTTAGAAGGTAACTAGCCAAGTGAGATTTTATGTCTTAATCAAAACGATGTCAAGGAATTGATTGTGGAAAAAACACTTTAAGGAAGTTGAAGAATATATTTAAGAGAAAAAAAGAAATAAAAAAGTCATGATAAAAATGTATGCTACAACAAATGTAATATCTTGGTATTGTGATGGGAGTGGCCGCTAATAGAAGCCACATATAACCTATTAAAAAAACATAGGTGTATTCATAATGTAAAATATTTTTTACATATAATAAATTTTAATATAAAATTTGTAACATTTTTATATAATATTGAAAAATGCAATGGAGATAATTCAACATTACAATCATTTACAAGAAAAATAATTGTTTTTATGGTAATTATTGATTGAATTGATTTTCCTTGAGGTACATGTGAGAAATATTTTTTTGTTACACCATAGAATTGGTAACTATCCATCATTATCTCCTATCAATCAAGGGTTTGATTTCAATTGTTATATCTCTAACCCTTACCCACTCTAAGTAAATATGTTACGACTATTTGCTTCCTCAAATAGAATCAACATGAGGTGGACCATCAACCCTAAAAGGAATCAAATTACAGTTGCCCACTAACAAGCACTCAAACACACTTAATTGGTCTATCCCTCAAGAACACATATGAGAAGCTTTTTGCATATAACAATATATAACATGGAATACAAAAAGAACAATTAATTTTGGTACAATGCACAAAATTCAATAAGCACATATATTATGCAATACATTGTTAGATATCAGGTCAAAGAGACATTTACACATGGATGTAAAGCTACATGGACAATAATTTTATTCAAGTCAAGAATGAACTCTCCCTACACTTGGAAGTCATGCAACATATAAATAATACATCTCTTGTCACTAGGTAGTCTTTGAAAGCTTGTGTAGTTGGGATATATCAAGGTGCAAATATGTCAAGGTTTGTAGGTATATCATAAAGACTCATGGAAGTTGATGTACTAAATAACAACATTCTAATTTTTTTGAAAGGACTATATCACATTGTTGTAATTCATGCAAGAAAACTAGAAAGGATGGATGTATACATCAAATACTATAAGCATACATTTAACTTGCAAAAACTTATTGAAGTCTAACATCAAATTCTAGGCAAAAGGGTTTATAGAATATGTAAACATTAGAATTGTTTGAGTACATACCTTCGATGGAAATGGATAGAAGAATCACATATCATCCAATAGTCTCTTGTTGTTAAGTGGGTTGATTATTTTTGATGAAGCTATTTGAAGAGTTTTAAACTGTGTAGGTCATTTTATCTTCATGTTATTGAGAAGGAGAATTGGTATATCCCCACCCTATAGTTGTTATCATATTAAAGCAAAATAATATGCAATTGAGGAGTGTTCTTAGAGCCAGAAAAGGTAAGAATGGATGCATGAGTTACTTGTGATATGAGAATAGAGTCATAAATGATAAAGAGAGAAGTTAAAAGAGGGGTTCATAAATGAGTGCATCTTCATAAGATCATGTTTTGTATACTTATACTTGATATGTAAGTGTATAGGTTTGTTGAGCAAGGTGCAGCAAAAGTATTGTCATTGTTGTCAACACAGACATATAGATCAGTTGATGCAGTGGACAGGAGTTCAGAGGTCAGTGAGAGCATGTACAGTGAATATCCAAGAAGACAGAAGTGGCCTAGATTCAAAGGATCAAAGAAAAAGACAAGTAAGAAAACTGTCGCGATATCGCGACAAGTTGAGAAGAAATAAGGCAGAAAGAAAAACTGTCACGATTTCACGACATATCGAAGGAGAGAGAAAATGCTGGCAAAACTGTCATGATTTCGCGACATATCGGAGGAGAGAGAAAAATCTGGAAAATTTGTCGCGATATCACGACATGTTGGAGGCAGAGAAGCCAAGTGGAAAAACTATCACGATTTCGCGACATGTTGGCAGAGAAGAAGGCAAATAGAAAAACTGTCATGATTTCGCGACATGTTGGACGAAAGAGAAAGCACAAGGAAAACTGTCATGATTTTGCGACATGTTGGAAGAGAGAGAAAGTGCAAGAAAAACTATCATGATTTCACGACATGTTGGAAGCAAAGAAGGCAAGTAAGAAAACTGTCATGATTTCGTGACATGTTTGGAGAGAAGGCGCAAGCAAAGAAAACTATCGCAATTTCGCGACATTTTTGGAGAGAAGGCGTAGGCAAAGAAAACTATCACGATTTTGTGACATGTTTGGAGAGAAGGCGCAGACAAAGAAAACTATCGTGATTTCGCGACATGTTTGGAGAGAAGGCGCAGGCAAAGAAAACTATCGCGATCTCGCAACAAACTGCAAGAGAGACAGTACGGATGAAAATGTGTCACGATTTCGCGACAGGTTCGAGAGAAATAGCTGGCAAGGAAGAGTGTCGTGATTTCATGACAATTTGCAAGAGGAAGCGCTAAGGAGAAAAAGTATCGCGATTTCGTGACATGTCGGGTTTTCGCGACCCGAAGAAAAGAAAAGTGCCAAGGAGAAAAAGTGTCACAATTTCGTGACATGTCAGGTTTTCGCAACCCGAAGAGGAGAGAGAGTGTACGGAGGCAAGTGTGTCGCAATTTCGTGACATGTTGTTTTTTCGTGGGTGAAAGACAGAGAAAGGCATAAGGCAGCGAATGTGTCGTGATTTTGCGACATGTGTTTTCATGGGAAAACGGTAACTTTCCTCTATATTTTCCTTTTCCTTTTGTAAGTTTCTGAACAAAGTTAGCTTCCGTTTCATCCGATGTCTCTTCATCCTCAAATTCTTGTTCAGCTTTTATATTTTTGTGTGCTTTAAAAGCAGCTTCTTTGTCTATGGGCTTAGTTTGTCCTATTCTCATTTCATATGCAGTCAAAGAACCATGCATCTCGTCCATGCTAAAATTATTTAGATCTTTAGCCTCTTCTATTGCAAAAAATTTAGAATTAAATCTTTTGTGAAGAGTTCTAAGTACCTTTTTCATGACAACCGCATCTTTGATTTCTTCACCGAGTCCTCTGATTGCATTAATGATTCCATTGACTCTCAGCATATAGGCCTCTATGTTCTCATCGTCATTCATTTGTAATGCTTCGAACTGAGCTCAATGCGTTTGTAGCTTGGCTTCCTTGATCTTGTTGTCTCCTTCATTGATGCTCTTCAGTTTGTCCCACATGTCTTTTGCTGATTTACAGCTCATGATCCTTATCATTTCACTGTCTACTAGCCCACACATTATGGCATTCTTTGCTTTGGAGTTATTCTCAAACTTTTTCTCCTTAGTAGTATTTGTTGGAGGAGTAGCTGGTACTGTGTATACACTTTCTACTGACTCCCAAATGTCGTATCCTAACGCACTCAGATATGTCTGCATCTTGAGTCTACAAAATGAGTAATTAGTTCCATTGAACAAAGGAGCTTTGTTTGATAAGAATCCTTCACCACCTACCATTGTGTTCCTTCCAAGATCACCTTAGCTGATTAAGCTTGTTCAGGAACCTTGCTCTGATATCAATTGATATTCTCATAATGACATTGAGAGGAGGGGTGAATCAGTGTATCTATTTAAAATCTAATCTGCAACTCTTAAAACTGAAGCAAAGAGAACTTGAAAACAGATAAAGCAATTATCACAAGAGAGCACACCACAACACACAATGTAACGAGGTTCACCAATTTGGCTACTCCTCAAGAATGACTGCTTGGACTATGATCCAAAGCCAGCCTTTGCAAAACACCAATTTTACAATCTGTTTACCAGCACCCACTGGAAGGAGCACCAACCCCTGATTTATCTACACCAACAGAAAGGAGCACCAACCCCTATTCAAGCACCAACTTGGATCACTATTTTGAAAGCTATATCAATGACATACAAATGCCTTCACTTTTAAAAGACCCTGACTGGTCTCCAATTTATCAAAACATAGTAAACACTTACTGCTCAGCTTGTCGCTCTCTTACAACACTCTTCTCACCCTCTTTCGGCAGCACTTTCACACATTCAGCGACAACTAAATTCTCTGCACAACTGCCCTTTTTATAACAGACCTTTCACTTTGAAACTCCAGTTATAACGTCTTCGTTTATTTCTCATAAGCCACTTGTCAATTTTAACTGTTTCTCTAATATTCTCTTCTGCCACTTGTCAACTGTAACTCCTTTATGAACTCTTTTTGTATATATAGAGTGGGCATTTCGTCAAACACGTTACATGCAACATATATCTCTATTATGACTTTTCATCTTCTTGGTCATGACTGTTCGTATTATTTTCTGTGCATGCATGCATTTTTTGATTCTATTTATACGACTGTTTGATTTCTCATTCTTCGATTGTTCTTAAAAAAGCTACATGATTTCTATCTGTAACTGTCGCACTAACTTCAGTTAACTCTACTTATTTTCACTGCATGATTTTCCTCTGCAACTACCCCTATAACTGTCGTTCTACTTTTAGTTGACTGTCAGTAAGCGTCTTTGTTGCGACCTGTCACGAAATCATGACACTTTTTGCTTCCATACACTCTACTTGGATTGCACTAGCGAAAACCAGACATGTCGTGAAATCATGACACTTTTCACTTTCGTACACTCTACTTGGCTTGCACTAGCAAAAACCATACATGTCATGAAATCGTGACACTTTTCGCTTCCTTGCACTTCTCTGCCTTTCACCCACGAAAATGGAACATGTCGTGAAATCGCAACACTTTCGTTGCCTTGTGCCTTTTCTGTATTTGGCCCACGAAAACACAACATGTCACGAAATCGTGACACATTCGCTGCCTTGTGCCTTTCTCTGTAATATTTTTGTTGAAATGTTCTAATCATGTGTGGGATCCAGGAAAGTGATAAGCTAAGCTTTGCATCATCTTGTATTATAGTGTACATTTGTATATAAATTTTGGTTTTTGGTTTGTGTTTTCAAATTTTCATTTTTGGGATTGCAGTTTGGTTTTGGATTGAATAAGTTTTAATTTAAAGATGTGTGTTTATTTGACATGTTTTGTTTGTCTATATAAAAAAAAAATGATGATGAAAAAGTTGCCTTGAGATGTTAACTTATGCCTAAAATCAGGAGAATATGAAATATTGGAATTGTCTTGAAGAAGCTCCACAAGTAACATAAACATCTTAAGTTATATTGTTTGATTTTGTGATGCATGAAAGAGTTAGTTTTGCATGACAAATCATTCCATTTGCAATTCAAGAAATAATGCATTCATGTTCCATCTCACCTTACATACATCTCATCTTAGTTACATATGCATCTTAGGTACAAGCCATTAAAGTATGTCAAATCCTCTTAGGGTTGTGTTATAACATATGTGTAAGTAAATCCTAAGGTTGGAAACTGAGTCTTGAGATATCTAGAACCAAGCACGTCTCATACATTAAAAAGGCTCTTGAGAAAAATGATCAAAACCTAACTTGGAGGAAAAGGATGGGCGAAAGAAGTTTTTCATGTCTATCTTGTTATGCAACATGATCCTTAAAACAGTGGTTTTGACCACTTCCATAGATCTTAAAGCCTAAAATCAGAGTAGTAAGGATAGGGTTAAATCCTCATCAAACTTAGGTTGAGGATCCAATTCCCCAAAGCTTTGATTTGACCCACATGGAGTAGTAAGGATAGGGTATAAATTCTCATCTCGGTTGGTTGAGAATCTAATTCCCCAAAGCTCTTATGTCTCATTTCATAATCAATCTTGGATTGTAAGGATCGTACTATTTGTCCTCTACAAAGGATGGGTAGTCATCCCCAAGGTCTAAGCAATAAAATTAATATTTTCCATTTACATCTAAATTTTGGATTGGAAGGATCGTACTACTTGTCCCTAGCAAGGATGGGTAGTCATCCCTAAGGTCCAAGAAGTAAAAAAATAAATTTTTCCCATCTCATCTTTATATTGGATTGGAAGGATCGTACTACTTGTCCTCTGCAAAGGATGGGTAGTCATCCCCAAGGTCCAAAGAAATGAAGATAAGTTTTGGATTGTGGGGTTAAGTATGCCCATGCATGGCAACATGTCTTGTCTAAAAAACAAGACCACTGATTGTCCAAAGGGTTAGACTAGCATGACCATTTCTTCCATAATTGGTTTAATTATTTTGCTTAAAGTGAGGTAATGAATTCTAAATCGGAATAGTAAGGATAGGGTTAAACTCTCATCTCGGTTGGTTGGGAGTCTGATTCCCCAAAGTTCGATTTCACTTTCACTTGCACATGGGTTCAAGATAGTAGGGACTCATAACCAACTTTGGGATATATAATAAAGCAATTCATATAGTTGATCCTAAGAGGGTTTGGCAATCTTGAATGCTTGTACATAATAATAGAAGAATGACCATGCATTTTATGAAAGCAAAATCTCCTAGCACATTCATTAGGATACACAAATCATTCACCATCCCACATATGCATTCATGCAAAACCGATAATGGAGTGTGGATCAATTTCAAATGATAGGGAAAGAAACACATTGCACACACCAAGCTGATGCCTAGCGATTCTGATGTTTCATGTATTTCTGATCTATTGGCATTCTTTGGATATTTGTTGACGCTTGTGTTAAAGTTTTGAAGTGTGTTTTCGGGTTTTCTTTTTGGGTTCTCATCGAAATGCTCGGGAGCATTTCTCAATAGAGTCGCCATTTGTTGTGACTGTTTCACAACTAGCCCCAAAGCTTGGGGACCCACATTTTTTTTGATAAATTTTGGTGTGGTTTTTGTCTTTTTCTTTTTTATAGGTTTATTAAAGTGTTTATAATTCAAACATTAACTTTTGGGTTAATTCATGTTTAAAAAAATAAATAAACTAAAAAAAAAAGGAATTAAAAAAATAAATAAATAAATAAAACAAAAAAAAGGAAAAAAGAAAGGATAAATAAAAATATATATATATATATATATATATATATATATATATATATATATATATAAATAAATAACATAAAAAATAATAATAATAAAAACAAAAAGGGATAAGATATATATATATATATATATATATATATATATATATATATATATATATATATATAATCTTATATTTTTCATGGTGGCCACGTATAGCTCTTAAAGCTTTTAAAGCACCTTTTATTAGCTTTAAGTAGTATGTAGTGGTAGGTTTGTTTTTTAGCTTTTTTGTTTTTTTTGTTTAAGTTTTAATCTTTAATTTTTTCATGTTAGTTAAGTGAAATTTAGTTTTTGTTTTTTTTAACGTGTTCTTTTTCTTTTTGCAGGGTATTGCGTAGGAAACGAAAGGGCCAGGAGAAAAGAAGCGCACGACATGGAGAACGCCAAGCGAATGGAATTTTAAACGAAACGGAGAGCTGCGAATAGCATTGGAAATGAAATGAAGAGTTGGAAAACCAATGAAAGGGCATATTGAATATTTTTTTTAAATAGGCCATACAAACACAAAAAAGAGGAGGAAAACAGGGAGACGGAAAAGAACGGAAATGGTGGCATGGCCAAATGGGAACTTTGGGCATGGCCACATTTGTAAAGCAGGGATTTTAATTGGAATGTGAAAGCTTTTATTCAGAAATTTCAGGCCTTGTTAGCAAGAAAGAATGAGAAATTTTCTGCATGCTTAATTTTAATTGTTTTATTTTTCCCCTTTCGGATTTCAGACTTGTATGTGAAATTGATGCCATTATTTTGGGTTGTTTCATGTGAATGTTTGCAATCTGGAAATTATTTAAAACCCTAGGAACCAACACCTAGTTTACTTTGATTGTGTTTATTTTGCAGGTCAGATAAGCTAGGTTGCATGTACGAAACTCTCACGTATTCGGTTTTGCAGGACGGGGTGCTATCAAACTGAAGGAGCTTTTGCATTGCTGTGTTTTCAGCAATTATTTTGATGCAAACTTTAAATTTTCTGTTTCCAAAAATTTTAATTTCAGAATTTTTTCCTATTTTCAGACATTAAAATAAACATTAAAAAAATTTCAAAATCTAAAAATGATTTCACCATTGCGGAGATTATAATTCAGACTTCAAATACGCACTTTGAAATTTCATTTTCGGACTTGTTTAGTATTTTTAAAAATTCATCGAAGTTGTTGTTTTGTCACAGATTTTAAAAATCCGAAAATAGAAATTTTCCATTTTAAGGTCAAATTTCATTTTTCCAGTTTTGTTTTGCATTCATGAGCCTATGATGACATTCCCTTCATGGAAATTCCAATTTCATTGAAGGAGTGATGTTTTATGGCATTTTCACAAATTTCCATTTTGGGCCTAAAATTACCCTTTCTTCATAAAAATTCCAATTTTACGAAAGAGGGATAATTTGAGTACTACATTGAAGGTCTTTTCCTTAAAGCACTTAATTGTTCATCTTGATGAAAATTTGATTTCATTTAAGAGGGATAAGTTAAAGTGACATTTTGAAGCTACATTTGGAGACCCTATTCATCATTGAGGATTTAATGCAAGATAAAATCTATCTTAAAACCATCAAGATAAAAGGAATTAAAGCATTACATCGTGGTCATATGAGGGCCAACTCACATTTACTTTATCAAGGTTCAATGAACAATCATTAAATTTTCATAGTAAAATAAACCAACATTGCCCCTTGTTTACAGTTACTTGCAATCACTAAGGTGTTCCAAGCATTTAAATTGAATATCTTTATTTGATGCACATATGCAAATGCTAATATAACAAGAACCTTGGAGAAGTTGTTTGTTTAACTTCTTTGCAAGAGGGGATTTGGAACCCAAATCCTACCGGAGAGTGTGCTTTCACAATTGGGTGAAAACACCACTCAACAGATTGGCGCTAGAAGGAGGGCATGAAACGGTTTATTTCATCATGATTTTAAATGCTTAAAATTGCTTAAGAGCTTTACAACACATTTGGATTGTTCATACAGAAATAAAGTGATTTAATTTTTCAGAATTTTGGTCTCATGCAATTACTTTTCATTTGATTTTAATGAATACATCTCTTAGTTGATGCTAACTTGATTTCTGTTTTATATTGCAGGTTGAATATTCAACAGATTTGGTTCTAAAATTACATTTTAAGTTCACTAATGGCAACACTTGAGGAGCAAAGGGTATCCCCGAGAGCTGAAATAACATCTCTAAGAGAGAGAATGGTATTAATAATAGAGGATCATTATAAGGGTTTGTCTATACCTGTGGTACCATATCATGTTCCTAAAATGTTATTGGAATTTTTACGGTGTTTTAATCAAGAGGTACCACTAGGATACTTGCAAAAGCTGCATGTATACAAGAGTACATTGTGTCAATTCCAGATTTTTTATGAGGAGGTGGCTTGTAAGTTATTTGCATACATTTTGGATGATAGACCATTCTTTTGGTATAGCCAACTACCCATGGAGGTTAGGACTTCTTGGATACAATTAGAAGCAGCCTATCTTAATCATTTTGGTAATCAAGCTGACTTAGAAATATTGAAAAATCAGTTTACCTCCATATGTAAAGAGTCTAATGAATCCTTGAGTCAATTCAATGGAAGATTTCGTGAGTTGCACTCCCAAATGTGGGAAAATTTTAACACATTCGAAGAAGAAGCCATGGAAGTATACCTAGGAGCCATACACCCCATACTTGCTTCACTCATTGAGGAAAAACTGAGTGGTTTGTCCCTAGAGAGAATCCATGAGATCTTAGAAGAGATAGAACGACAAGGTCTTGAAGAAGAAAAGGCACAACATGTTCACATGAGAGATTGTTCTTTTGATGCCAACCTACACCAACCATCAAACATAGCACCCTCCACTCCAATGATATCTAAGGTAAATGATCAAGGGGATGAATTTGAATACCCAAATTTTATGACCACCTTAGATGTAGTCCACGAGGAGGTGCAAATTGCTAAGACAACATCCAATAGTGAGGATCATGTAGAGATACATGATTATCTAGAAAGGGTTCAAATTCAACAATGTTTGATATATGTGAATGGATGGAACCCACCATAGAATTGAATGAAGTGGTTGAAAGAGAAATGGAAAGAAAATCAATAAATAAATTTGAAGATATGATAGAATTTCACCACTTGTTCTTGGAAGATACTATTGATGAAATGTGTAAAATTAAAGATCAAGAAATTCTTCACCCTCCAAATTATGATAATGAATCATGGGTTACTAATTTGGACAATGATAGCCTTATAAATTTGAATTCAAGAAATAACCCACTTTTGGAAATAATTGAACCATCTAAGGAAGGTGAAGACGAATTTGATGAGAAACACATTGATGATTTGGAAAATGTTGAAGAAATAGTTGAACGTCACCACTTGATTTTGGAAGATGATTATTATGATGTTTGGAAGAAGTGGGAAGACTTCACTCTTTCCAAAGCTACTAATGAAACTTGTGTGCCAATTGATATGCAGGATGACATAATTGCCTACTCAAAGGAAGATATTACAACTCCTGTACAATTTGAGGATGTTTTGGAAGAGGGTTTCAAATCTCATCAAATTTTGGAAGATTATAATGATCCTATTGCCAAGAACAAAGAAAGAAGAGAATCTATGAATGAATCAAAAGATCATGTCACAAATATCATGGAGTTTCATCTCACAGATTTGGATGACGATTTTTACAATGGTTGGGGAAGGTATGGTAATGCATTCTTTTCTCACATCCCTATAGATGAAACTCATATTTCACTTGACATGCAGGATGGTGAGCCTTCTACATCATACGAAGATCTCATATTCGCAAGATTTGAAAAGGGGACAAAATATAAATTCATTGAAAGTGTGGATGCAAGTTTGCATGATGATTTTGGGGATTCAAATGAAGAGATGCCATGGATAGTGAACAAAGAATTAGAACCAAATGATAAAGAGATGGATCAATTGGAAGCAACTCAAATAAGTGATCATCAAAGCAGATTACTTGGACATACACTTTGACCAAGAGTGTTTGAGGATTGAAAAGGATGACCATATTTTGAATTTAAATAATTTGAATGATGAAATGTCACTAAAGGTAAATGAAAAACAAGGTATAATTTTTAATCACACCTTTAATAACATGGTTTTAATGAATGGAAAAGAAGTTGATGCACTTGAATTGTTAAACCAAATTCATCAACAATTACTAATTGAATCTAGGATAAAAACTTTTAATGATCCTAATTTAGTAAATATCCTAGATGCTTGTAAATTGTTACACAAATTTGATTGGCCTACAAATTTGGAAAATGATTTGGCTTTGAAGTTTGTAGAAATAGGCTCTTACTTACAAAATTGCATATTTGAAAAGGATAGCCTAATTCTAAATCAAGGAGGCAATTATGAAGTTCACATTTTAAAGAATAGACAAGATAAAATTGAAAATCATTTATTGTCTAATCATTCTAGTAATTTGATGCTCACCTATGGGAGTATTATTGGAACTAAATCAAATTGGTATGGTGAGCATGGCAAGTGGAAATTTGTTGCATTGTTTGGTCTGGTCTTGTTTGTGTTAGATTCCCACAACATTTGGCATGCATATTATGTCATATTTTTGTTGAAATGTTCTAATCATGTTTGGGATCCAGGAAAGTGATAAGCTAAGCTTTGCATCATCTTGTATTATAGTGTACATTTGTATATAAATTTTGGTTTTTGGTTTTTGGTTTGTGTTTTCAAATTTTCATTTTTGGGATTGCAGTTTGGTTTTGGATTGAATAAGTTTTAATTTAAAGTTGTGTGTTTATTTGACATGTTTTGTTTGTCTATATAAAAAAAAAAATGATGATGAAAAAGTTGCCTTGAGATGCTAACTTATGTTCTAGATCGGGAGAATATGAAACATTGGAATTGTCTTGTAGAAGCTCCACAAGTAACACAAACATCTTAAGTAATATTGTTTGATTTTGTGATGCATGAAAGAGTCAGTTTTGCATGACAAATCATTTTCATTTGCAATTCAAGAGATAATGCATTCATGTTCCATCTCACCTTACATACATTTCATCTTAGTTGCATATGCATCTTAGGTACAAGTCATTAAAGTGTGTCAAATCCTCTTAAGGTTATGCTATCACATAAATAAGAAGAGAATCCTAAGGTTGGAAACTGAGTCTTGAGATATCTAGAACCAAGCACGTCTCATACATTAAAAAGGATCTTGAGCAAAATGATCAAAACCTAACTTGGAGGAAAAGGTTGGGCGAAAGAAGTATTTCATGTCTATCCTAATTATGCAACATGATCCTTAAAACAAGTGGTTTTGACCATTTCCATAGAGCTTAAAGCCTAAAATCGGAGTAGTAAGGATAGGGTTAAATCCTCATCGAACTTAGGTTGAGGATCCAATTCCCCAAAGCTTTGATTTGACCTACATGGAGTAGTAAGGATAGGGCATAAATTCTCATCTCGCTTAGGTTGAGAATCTGATTCCCCAAAGCTCTTATGTCTCATTTCATAATAAATCTTGGATTGTAAGGATCGTACTATTTGTCCTCTGCAAAGGATGGGTAGTCATCCCCAAGGTCTAAGCAACAAAATTAATATTTTCCATTTACACCTAAAAGTTTGGATTGTAAGGATCGTACTACATGTCCCTAGCCAGGATGGGTAGTCATCCCCAAGGTCCAAGAAGTAAAAAATAATAAATAAATTTTTCCCATCTCATCTTTATTTTGGATTGTAAGGATCGTACTACTTGTCCTCTGCAAAGGATGGGTAGTCATCCCCAAGGTCCAAAGAAATGAAGATAAGTTTTGGATTGTGGGGTTAAGATATGCCCATGCATGGCATCATGTCTTGCCTAAAAAACAAGACCACTGATTGTCTAGAGGGTTAGACTAGCATGACCATTTCTTCCATAATTGGTTTAATTATTTTGCTTAAAGTGAGGTAATGAACTCTAAATCAGAATAGTAAGGATAGGGTTAAACTCTCATCTCGGTTGGTTGGGAGTCTGATTCCCCAAAGTTCTGATTTCACATTCACTTGCACATGGGTTCAAGATAGTAGGGACTCATAACCAACTTTGGGATATATAATAAAGCAATTCATATAGTTGATCCTAAGAGGGTTTGGCAATCTTGAATGCTTGTACATAATAATAGAAGAATGACCATGCATTTTATGAAAGCAAAATCTCCTAGCACATTCATTAGGATACACAAATCATTCACCATCCCACATATGCATTCATGCAAAACTGATAATGGAGTGTGGATCAATTTCAAATGATAGGGAAAGAAACACATTGCACACACCGAGCTGATGCCTAGCGATTCTGATGTTTCATGTATTTCTGATCTATTGGCATTCTTTGGATATTTGTTGACGCTTGTGTTAAAGTTTTGAAGTGTGTTTTCAGGTTTTCTTTTTGGGTTCTCATCGAAATGCTCAGGAGCATTTCCCAGCAGAGTCGCCATTTGTTGTGACTGTTTCACAACTAGCCCCAAAGCTTGGGGACCCACATTTTTTTTGATAAATTTTGGTGTGGTTTTTGTCTTTTTCTTTTTTATAGGTTTATTAAAGTGTTTATAATTCAAACATTAACTTTTGGGTTAATTCATATTTAAAAAAATAAATAAACTAAAAAAAAAGAATTAAAAAAATAAATAAATAAATAAAACAAAAAAAGAAAAAAGAAAGGATAAATAAAAATATATATATATATATATATATAATATAAATAAAACAAAAATAATAAAAAATAAATATATATATATATATATATATATATATATATATATATATATATATATATCTTATATTTTTCATGGTGGCCACGTATAGCTCTTAAAGCTTTTAAAGCACCTTTTATTAGCTTTAAGTAGTATGTAGTGGTAGGTTTGTTTTTTAGCTTTTTTGTTTTTTTTGTTTAAGTTTTAATCTTTAATTTTTTCATGTTAGTTAAGTGAAATTTAGTTTTTGTTTTTTCTAACGTGTTCTTTTTCTTTTTGCAGGGTATTGCGTATGGAGGAAACGAAAGGGCCAGGAGAAAAGAAGCGCACGACATGGAGAACGCCAAGCGAATGGAATTTTAAACGAAACGGAGAGCTGCGAATAGCATTGGAAATGAAATGAAGAGTTGGAAAACCAATGAAAGGGCATATTGAATATTTTTTTTAAATAGGCCATACAAACACAAAAAGGGAGGAAAACGGAGACGGAAATGGTGGCATGGCCAAATGGGAACTTTGGGCATGGCCACATTTGTAAAGCAGGGATTTTAATTGGAATGTGAAAGCTTTTATTCAGAAATTTCAGGCCTTGTTAGCAAGAAAGAATGAGAAATTTTCTGCATGCTTAATTTTAATTGTTTTATTTTTCCCCTTTCAGATTTCAGACTTGTATGTGAAATTGATGCCATTATTTTGGGTTGTTTCATGTGAATGTTTGCAATCTGGAAATTATTTAAAACCCTAGGAACCAACACCTAGTTTACTTTGATTGTGTTTATTTTGCAGGTCAAATAAGCTAGGTTGCATGTATGAAACTCTCACGTATTCGGTTTTGCAGGACGGGGTGCTATCAAACTGAAGGAGCTTTTGCATTGCTGTGTTTTCAGCAATTATTTTGATGCAAACTTTAATTTTCTGTTTCCAAAAATTTTAATTTCAGAATTTTTTCCTATTTTCGGGCATTAAAATAAACATTAAAAAAATTTCAAAATCTAAAAATGATTTCACCATTGCGGAGATTATAATTCAGACTTCAAATACGCACTTTGAAATTTCATTTTCGGACTTGTTTAGTATTTTTAAAAATTCATCGAAGTTGCTGTTTTGTCACAGATTTTAAAAATCCGAAAATAGAAATTTTCCATTTTAAGGTCAAATTTCATTTTTCCAGTTTTGTTTTGCATTCATGAGCCTATGATGACATTCCCTTCATGGAAATTCCAATTTCATTGAAGGGGTTATGTTTTATGGCATTTTCACAAATTTCCATTTTGGGCCTAAAATTACCCTTTCTTCATAAAAATTCCAATTTTACGAAAGAGGGATAATTTGAGTACTACATTGAAGGTCTTTTCCTTAAAGCACTTAATTGTTCATCTTGATGAAAATTTGATTTCATTTAAGAGGGATAAGTTAAAGTGACATTTTGAAGCTACATTTGGAGACCCTATTCATCATTGAGGATTTAATGCAAGATAAAATCTATCTTAAAACCATCAAGATAAAAGGAATTAAAGCATTACATCGTGGTCATATGAGGGCCAACTCACATTTACTTTATCAGGGTTCAATGAACAATCATTAAATTTTCATAGTAAAAATAAACCAACAAGTGCCCCTTGTTTACGATTACTTGCAATCACTAAGGTGTTCCAAGCATTTAAATTGAATATCTTTATTTGATGCACATATGCAAATGCTAATATAACAAGAACCTTGGAGAAGTTGTTTGTTTAACTTCTTTGCAAGAGGGGATTTGGAATCCAAATCCTATCGGAGAGTGTGCTTTCACAATTGGGTGAAAACACCACTCAACAGATTGGCGCTAGAAGGAGGGCATGAAACGGTTTATTTCATCATGATTTTAAATGCTTAAAATTGCTTAAGAGCTTTACAACACATTTGGATTGTTCATACAGAAATAAAGTGATTTAATTTTTCAGAATTTTGGTCTCATGCAATTACTTTTCATTTGATTTTAATGAATACATCTCTTAGTTGATGCTAACTTGATTTTTGTTTTATATTGCAGGTTGAATATTCAACAGATTTGGTTCTAAAATTACATTTTAAGTTCACTAATGGCAACACTTGAGGAGCAAAGGGTATCCCTGAGAGCTGAAATAACATCTCTAAGAGAGAGAATGGTATTAATAATAGAGGATCATTATAAGGGTTTGTCTATACCTGTGGTACCATATCATGTTCCTAAAATGTTATTGGATTTTTTACGGTGTTTTAATCAAGAGGTACCACTAGGATACTTGCAAAAGCTGCATGTATACAAGAGTACATTGTGTCAATTCCAGATTTTTTATGAGGAGGTGGCTTGTAAGTTATTTGCATACATTTTGGATGATAGACCATTCTTTTGGTATAGCCAACTACCCATGGAGGTTAGGACTTCTTGGATACAATTAGAAGCAACCTATCTTAATCATTTTGGTAATCAGGCTGACTTAGAAATATTGAAAAATCAGTTTACCTCCATATGTAAAGAGTCTAATGAATCCTTGAGTCAATTCAATGGAAGATTTCGTGAGTTGCACTCCCAAATGTGGGAAAATTTTAACACATCAGAAGAAGAAGCCATGGAAGTATACCTAGGAGCCATACACCCCATACTTGCTTCACTCATTGAGGAAAAACTGAGTGGTTTGTCCCTAGAGAGAATCCATGAGATCTTAGAAGAGATAGAACGACAAGGTCTTGAAGAAGAAAAGGCACAACATGTTCACATGAGAGATTGTTCTTTTGATGCCAACCTACACCAACCATCAAACATAGCACCCTCCACTCCAATGATATCTAAGGTAAATGATCAAGGGGATGAATTTGAATACCCAAATTTTATGACCACCTTGGATATAGTTCACGAGGAGGTGCAAATTGCTAAGACAACATCCAATAGTGAGGATCATGTAGAGATACATGATTATCTAGATTCAACAATGTTTGATATATGTGAATGGATGGAACCCACCATAGAATTGAATGAAGTGGTTGAAAGAGAAATGGAAAGAAAATCAATAAATAAATTTGAAGATATGATAGAATTTCACCACTTGTTCTTGGAAGATACTATTGATGAAATGTGTAAAATTAAAGATCAAGAAATTCTTCACCCTCCAAATTATGATAATGAATCATGGGTTACTAATTTGGACAATGATAGCCTTATAAATTTGAATTCAAGAAATAACCCACTTTTGGAAATAATTGAACCATCTAAGGAAGGTGAAGACGAATTTGATGAGAAACACATTGATGATTTGGAAAATGTTGAAGAAATAGTTGAACGTCACCACTTGATTTTGGAAGATGATTATTATGATGTTTGGAAGAAGTGGGAAGACTTCACTCTTTCCAAAGCTACTAATGAAACTTGTGTGCCAATTGATATGCGGGATGACATAATTGCCTACTCAAAGGAAGATATTACAACTCCTGTACAATTTGAGGATGTTTTGGAAGAGGGTTTCAAATCTCATCAAATTTTGGAAGATTATAATGATCCTATTGCCAAGAACAAAGAAAGAAGAGAATCTATGAATGAATCAAAAGATCATGTCACAAATATCATGGAGTTTCATCTCACAGATTTGGATGACGATTTTTACAATGGTTGGGGAAGGTATGGTAATGCATTCTTTTCTCACATCCCTATAGATGAAACTCATATTTCACTTGACATGCAGGATGGTGAGCCTTCTACATCATACGAAGATCTCATATTCGCAAGATTTGAAAAGGGGACAAAATATAAATTCATTGAAAGTGTGGATGCAAGTTTGCATGATGATTTTGGGGATTCAAATGAAGAGATGCCATGGATAGTGAACAAAGAATTAGAACCAAATGATAAAGAGATGGATCAATTGGAAGCAACTCAAATAAGTGATCATCAAAGCAGATTACTTGGGACATACACTTTGACCAAGAGTGTTTGAGGATTGAAAATGGATGACCATATTTTGAATTTAAATAATTTGAATGATGAAATGTCACTAAAGGTAAATGAAAAACAAGGTATAATTTTTAATCACACCTTTAATAGCATGGTTTTAATGAATGGAAAAGAAGTTGATGCACTTGAATTGTTAAATCAAATTCATCAACAATTACTAATTGAATCTAGGATAAAAACTTTTAATGATCCTAATTTAGTAAATATCCTAGATGCTTGTAAATTGTTACACAAATTTGATTGGCCTACAAATTTGGAAAATGATTTGGCTTTGAAGTTTGTAGAAATAGGCTCTTACTTACAAAATTGCATATTTGAAAAGGATAGCCTAATTCTAAATCAAGGAGGCAATTATGAAGTTCACATTTTAAAGAATAGACATGATAAAATTGAAAATCATTTATTGTCTAATCATTCTAGTAATTTGATGCTCACCTATGGGAGTATTATTGGAACTAAATCAAATTGGTATGGTGAGCATGGCAAGTGGAAATTTGTTGCATTGTTTGGTCTGGTCTTGTTTGTGTTGGATTCCCACAACATTTGGCATGCATATCATGTCATATTTTTGTTGAAATGTTCTAATCATGTTTGGGATCCAGGAAAGTGATAAGCTAAGCTTTGCATCATCTTGTATTATAGTGTACATTTGTATATAAATTTTGGTTTTTGGTTTTTGGTTTGTGTTTTCAAATTTTCATTTTTGGGATTGCTATTTGGTGAATAAGTTTGAATTTAAAGTTGTGTGTTTATTTTGACATGTTTTGTTTGTCTATATAAAAAAAAAATGATGATGAAAAAGTTGCCTTGAGATGCTAACTTATGTTCTAGATCGGGAGAATATGAAATATTGGAATTGTCTTGTAAAAGCTCCACAAGTAACACAAACATCTTAAGTTATATTGTTTGATTTTGTGATGCATGAAAGAGTCAGTTTTGCATGACAAATCATTTTCATTTGCAATTCAAGAAATAATGCATTCATGTTCCATCTCACCTTACATACATCTCATCTTAGTTACATATGCATCTTAGGTACAAGCCATTAAAGTATGTCAAATCCTCTTAGGGTTGTGTTATAACATAAATAAGAAGAGAATCCTAAGGTTGGAAACTGAGTCTTGAGATATCTAGAACCAAGCACGTCTCATACATTAAAAAGGATCTTGAGCAAAATGATCAAAACCTAACTTGGAGGAAAAGGTTGGGCGAAAGAAGTATTTCATGTCTATCCTATTTATGCAACATGATCCTTAAAACAATGGTTTTGACCACTTCCATAGAGCTTAAAGCCTAAAATCGAGTAGTAAGGATAGGGTTAAATCCTCATCAAACTTAGGTTGAGGATCCAATTCCCCAAAGCTTTGATTTGACCCACATGGAGTAGTAAGGATAGGGCATAAATTCTCATCTCGCTTAGGTTGAGAATCTGATTCCCCAAAGCTCTTATGTCTCATTTCATAATAAATCTTGGATTGTAAGGATCGTACTATTTGTCCTCTACAAAGGATGGGTAGTCATCCCCAAGGTCTAAGCAACAAAATTAATATTTTCCATTTACACCTAAAAGTTTGGATTGTAAGGATCGTACTACATGTCCCTAGCCAGGATGGGTAGTCATCCCCAAGGTCCAAGAAGTAAAAAAATATATATAATAAATAAATTTTTCCCATCTCATCTTTATTTTGGATTGTAAGGATCGTACTACTTGTCCTCTGCAAAGGATGGGTAGTCATCCCCAAGGTCCAAAGAAATGAAGATAAGTTTTGGATTGTGGGGTTAGATATGCCCATGCATGGCATCATGTCTTGCCTAAAAAACAAGACCACTGATTGTCTAGAGGGTTAGACTAGCATGACCATTTCTTCCATAATTGGTTTAATTATTTTGCTTAAAGTGAGGTAATGAACTCTAAATCAGAATAGTAAGGATAGGGTTAAACTCTCATCTCGGTTGGTTGGGAGTCTGATTCCCCAAAGTTCTGATTTCACATTCACTTGCACATGGGTTCAAGATAGTAGGGACTCATAACCAACTTTGGGATATATAATAAAGCAATTCATATAGTGGATCCTAAGAGGGTTTGGCAATATTGAATGCTTGTACATAATAATAGAAGAATGACCATGCATTTTATGAAAGCAAAATCTCCTAGCACATTCATTAGGATACACAAATCATTCACCATCCCACATATGCATTCATGCAAAACTGATAATGGAGTGTGGATCAATTTCAAATGATAGGGAAAGAAACACATTGCACACACCGAGTTGATGCCTAGTGATTCTGATGTTTCATGTATTTCTGATCTATTGGCATTCTTTGGATATTTGTTGACGCTTGTGTTAAAGTTTTGAAGTGTGTTTTCGGGTTTTCTTTTTGGGTTCTCATCGAAATGCTCAGGAGCATTTCCCAACAGAGTCGCCATTTGTTGTGATTGTTTCACAACTAGCCCCAAAGCTTGGGGACCCACATTTTTTTTGATAAATTTTGGTGTGGTTTTTGTCTTTTTCTTTTTTATAGGTTTATTAAAGTGTTTATAATTCAAACATTAACTTTTGGGTTAATTCATGTTTAAAAAAATAAATAAACTAAAAAAAAAAGAATTAAAAAAATAAATAAATAAATAAAACAAAAAAAGAAAAAAGAAAGGATAAATAAAAATAATATATATATATATAAACAAATGAAAAAAAACATAAAAAAAAAAAAAAAAAAGGGATAAGATATATATATATATATATATATATATATATATATAATCTTATATTTTTCATGGTGGCCACGTATAGCTCTTAAAGCTTTTAAAGCACCTTTTATTAGCTTTAAGTAGTATGTAGTGGTAGGTTTGTTTTTTAGCTTTTTTGTTTTTTTGTTTAAGTTTTAATCTTTAATTTTTTCATGTTAGTTAAGTGAAATTTAGTTTTTGTTTTTTCTAACGTGTTCTTTTTCTTTTTGCAGGGTATTGCGTAGGAAACGAAAGGGCCAGGAGAAAAGAAGCGCACGACATGGAGAACGCCAAGCGAATGGAATTTTAAACGAAACGGAGAGCTGCGAATAGCATTGGAAATGAAATGAAGAGTTGGAAAACCAATGAAAGGGCATATTGAATATTTTTATTTTTAAATAGGCCATACAAACACAAAAAGGGGAGGACGGAAATGGTGGCATGGCCAAATGGGAACTTTGGGCATGGCCACATTTGTAAAGCAGGGATTTTAATTGGAATGTGAAAGCTTTTATTCAGAAATTTCAGGCCTTGTTAGCAAGAAAGAATGAGAAATTTTCTGCATGCTTAATTTTAATTGTTTTATTTTTCCCCTTTCGGATTTCAGACTTGTATGTGAAATTGATGCCATTATTTTGGGTTGTTTCATGTGAATGTTTGCAATCTGGAAATTATTTAAAACCCTAGGAACCAACACCTAGTTTACTTTGATTGTGTTTATTTTGCAAGTCAAATAAGCTAGGTTGCATGTATGAAACTCTCACGTATTCGGTTTTGCAGGACGGGGTGCTATCAAACTCGAAGGAGCTTTTGCATTGCTGTGTTTTCAGCAATTATTTTGATGCAAATTTTAATTTTCTGTTTCCAAAAATTTTAATTTCAGAATTTTTTCCTATTTTCAAGCATTAAAATAAACATTAAAAAAATTTCAAAATCTAAAAATGATTTCACCATTGCGTAGATTATAATTCAGACTTCAAATACGCACTTTGAAATTTCATTTTCGGACTTGTTTAGTATTTTTAAAAATTCATCGAAGTTGTTGTTTTGTCACAGATTTTAAAAATCCGAAAATAGAAATTTTCCATTTTAAGGTCAAATTTCATTTTTCCAGTTTTGTTTTGCATTCATGAGCCTATGATGACATTCCCTTCATGGAAATTCCAATTTCATTGAAGGGGTTATGTTTTATGGCATTTTCACAAATTTCCATTTTGGGCCTAAAATTACCCTTTCTTCATAAAAATTCCAATTTTACGAAAGAGGGATAATTTGAGTACTACATTGAAGGTCTTTTCCTTAAAGCACTTAATTGTTCATCTTGATGAAAATTTGATTTCATTTAAGAGGGATAAGTTAAAGTGACATTTTGAAGCTACATTTGGAGACCCTATTCATCATTGAGGATTTAATGCAAGATAAAATCTATCTTAAAACCATCAAGATAAAAGGAATTAAAGCATTACATCGTGGTCATATGAGGGCCAACTCACATTTACTTTATCAGGGTTCAATGAACAATCATTAAATTTTCATAGTAAAAATAAACCAACAAGTGCCCCTTGTTTACAGTTACTTGCAATCACTAAGGTGTTCCAAGCATTTAAATTGAATATCTTTATTTGATGCACATATGCAAATGCTAATATAACAAGAACCTTGGAGAAGTTGTTTGTTTAACTTCTTTGCAAGAGGGGATTTGGAACCCGAATCCTACCGGAGAGTGTGCTTTCACAATTGGGTGAAAACACCACTCAACAGATTGGCGCTAGAAGGAGGGCATGAAACGGTTTATTTCATCATGATTTTAAATGCTTAAAATTGCTTAAGAGCTTTACAACACATTTGGATTGTTCATACAGAAATAAAGTGATTTAATTTTTTTAGAATTTTGGTCTCATGCAATTACTTTTCATTTGATTTTAATGAATACATCTCTTAGTTGATGCTAACTTGATTTTGTTTTATATTGCAGAGTTGAATATTCAACAGATTTGGTTCTAAAATTACATTTTAAGTTCACTAATGGCAACACTTGAGGAGCAAAGGGTATCCCTGAGAGCTGAAATAACATCTCTAAGAGAGAGAATGGTATTAATAATAGAGGATCATTATAAGGGTTTGTCTATACCTGTGGTACCATATCATGTTCCTAAAATGTTATTGGAATTTTTACGGTGTTTTAATCAAGAGGTACCACTAGGATACTTGCAAAAGCTGCATGTATACAAGAGTACATTGTGTCAATTCCAGATTTTTTATGAGGAGGTGGCTTGTAAGTTATTTGCATACATTTTGGATGATAGACCATTCTTTTGGTATAGCCAACTACCCATGGAGGTTAGGACTTCTTGGATACAATTAGAAGCAGACCTATCTTAATCATTTTGGTAATCAAGCTGACTTAGAAATATTGAAAAATCGGTTTACCTCCATATGTAAAGAGTCTAATGAATCCTTGAGTCAATTCAATGGAAGATTTCGTGAGTTGCACTCCCAAATGTGGGAAAATTTTAACACATCAGAAGAAGAAGCCATGGAAGTATACCTAGGAGCCATACACCCCATACTTGCTTCACTCATTGAGGAAAAACTGAGTGGTTTGTCCCTAGAGAGAATCCATGAGATCTTAGAAGAGATAGAACGACAAGGTCTTGAAGAAGAAAAGGCACAACATATTCACATGAGAGATTGTTCTTTTGATGCCAACCTACACCAACCATCAAACATAGCACCCTCCACTCCAATGATATCTAAGGTAAATGATCAAGGGGATGAATTTGAATACCCAAATTTTATGACCACCTTAGATGTAGTCCACGAGGAGGTGCAAATTGCTAAGACAACATCCAATAGTGAGGATCATGTAGAGATACATGATTATCTAGATTCAACAATGTTTGATATATGTGAATGGATGGAACCCACCATAGAATTGAATGAAGTGGTTGAAAGAGAAATGGAAAGAAAATCAATAAATAAATTTGAAGATATGATAGAATTTCACCACTTGTTCTTGGAAGATACTATTGATGAAATGTGTAAAATTAAAGATCAAGAAATTCTTCACCCTCCAAATTATGATAATGAATCATGGGTTACTAATTTGGACAATGATAGCCTTATAAATTTGAATTCAAGAAATAACCCACTTTTGGAAATAATTGAACCATCTAAGGAAGGTGAAGACGAATTTGATGAGAAACACATTGATGATTTGGAAAATGTTGAAGAAATAGTTGAACGTCACCACTTGATTTTGGAAGATGATTATTATGATGTTTGGAAGAAGTGGGAAGACTTCACTCTTTCCAAAGCTACTAATGAAACTTGTGTGCCAATTGATATGCGGGATGACATAATTGCCTACTCAAAGGAAGATATTACAACTCCTGTACAATTTGAGGATGTTTTGGAAGAGGGTTTCAAATCTCATCAAATTTTGGAAGATTATAATGATCCTATTGCCAAGAACAAAGAAAGAAGAGAATCTATGAATGAATCAAAAGATCATGTCACAAATATCATGGAGTTTCATCTCACTGATTTGGATGACGATTTTTACAATGGTTGGGGAAGGTATGGTAATGCATTCTTTTCTCACATCCCTATAGATGAAACTCATATTTCACTTGACATGCAGGATGGTGAGCCTTCTACATCATACGAAGATCTCATATTCGCAAGATTTGAAAAGGGGACAAAATATAAATTCATTGAAAGTGTGGATGCAAGTTTGCATGATGATTTTGGGGATTCAAATGAAGAGATGCCATGGATAGTGAACAAAGAATTAGAACCAAATGATAAAGAGATGGATCAATTGGAAGCAACTCAAATAAGTGATCATCAAAGCAGATTACTTGACATACACTTTGACCAAGAGTGTTTGAGGATTGAAAAGGATGACCATATTTTGAATTTAAATAATTTGAATGATGAAATGTCACTAAAGGTAAATGAAAAACAAGGTATAATTTTTAATCACACCTTTAATAACATGGTTTTAATGAATGGAAAAGAAGTTGATGCACTTGAATTGTTAAATAAAATTCATCAACAATTACTAATTGAATCTAGGATAAAAACTTTTAATGATCCTAATTTAGTAAATATCCTAGATGCTTGTAAATTGTTACACAAATTTGATTGGCCTACAAATTTGGAAAATGATTTGGCTTTGAAGTTTGTAGAAATAGGCTCTTACTTACAAAATTGCATATTTGAAAAGGATAGCCTAATTCTAAATCAAGGAGGCAATTATGAAGTTCACATTTTAAAGAATAGACAAGATAAAATTGAAAATCATTTATTGTCTAATCATTCTAGTAATTTGATGCTCACCTATGGGAGTATTATTGGAACTAAATCAAATTGGTATGGTGAGCATGGCAAGTGGAAATTTGTTGCATTGTTTGGTCTGGTCTTGTTTGTGTTAGATTCCCACAACATTTGGCATGCATATTATGTCATATTTTTGTTGAAATGTTCTAATCATGTGTGGGATCCGGGAAAGTGATAAGCTAAGCTTTGCATCATCTTGTATTATAGTGTACATTTGTATATAAATTTTGGTTTTTGGTTTTTGGTTTGTGTTTTCAAATTTTCATTTTTGGGATTGCAGTTTGGTTTTGGATTGAATAAGTTTTAATTTAAAGATGTGTGTTTATTTGACATGTTTTGTTTGTCTATATAAAAAAAAAAAATGATGATGAAAAAGTTGCCTTGAGATGCTAACTTATGTCCTAAGGTTAGGAGAATATGAAATATTGGAATTGTCTTGTAGAAGCTCCACAAGTAACATAAACATCTTAAGTTATATTGTTTGATTTTGTGATGCATGAAAGAGTCAGTTTTGCATGACAAATCATTTCATTTGCAATTCAAGAAATAATGCATTCATGTTCCATCTCACCTTACATACATCTCATCTTAGTTACATATGCATCTTAGGTACAAGCCATTAAAGTATGTCAAATCCTCTTAGGGTTGTGTTATCACATATATGTAAGTGAATCCTAAGGTTGGAAACTGAGTCTTGAGATATCTAGAACCAAGCACGTCTCATACATTAAAAAGGATCTTGAGCAAAATGATCAAAACCTAACTTGGAGGAAAAGGTTGGGCGAAAGAAGTTTTTCATGTCTATCCTAATTATGCAACATGATCCTTAAAACAAGTGGTTTTGACCATTTCCATAGAGCTTAAAGCCTAAAATCGAGTAGTAAGGATAGGGTTAAATCCTCATCAAACTTAGGTTGAGGATCCAATTCCCCAAAGCTTTGATTTGACCCACATGGAGTAGTAAGGATAGGGCATAAATTCTCATCTCGCTTAGGTTGAGAATCTGATTCCCCAAAGCTCTTATGTCTCATTTCATAATAAATCTTGGATTGTAAGGATCGTACTATTTGTCCTCTGCAAAGGATGGGTAGTCATCCCCAAGGTCTAAGCAATAAAATTAATATTTTCCATTTACATCTAAATTTTGGATTGGAAGGATCGTACTACTTGTCCCTAGCAAGGATGGGTAGTCATCCCTAAGGTCAAAGAAGTAAAAAATAAAATTTTCCCATCTCATATTTATATTAGATTGGAAGGATCGTACTACTTGTCCTCTGCAAAGGATGGGTAGTCATCCCCAAGGTCCAAAGAAATGAAGATAAGTTTTGGATTGTGGGGTTAGGTATGCCCATGCATGGCAACATGTCTTGTCTAAAAAACAAGACCACTGATTGTCCAGAGGGTTAGACTAGCATGACCATTTCTTCCATAATTGGTTTAATTATTTTGCTTAAAGTGAGGTAATGAATTCTAAATCAGAATAGTAAGGATAGGGTTAAACTCTCATCTCGGTTGGTTGGGAGTCTGATTCCCCAAAGTTCCGATTTCACTTTCACTTGCACATGGGTTCAAGATAGTAGGGACTCATAACCAACTTTGGGATATATAATAAAGCAATTCATATAGTTGATCCTAAGAGGGTTTGGCAATCTTGAATGCTTGTACATAATAATAGAAGAATGACCATGCATTTTATGAAAGCAAAATCTCCTAGCACATTCATTAGGATACACAAATCATTCACCATCCCACATATGCATTCATGCAAAACTGATAATGGAGTGTGGATCAATTTCAAATGATAGGGAAAGAAACACATTGCACACACCGAGCTGATGCCTAGCGATTCTGATGTTTCATGTATTTCTGATCTATTGGCATTCTTTGGATATTTGTTGACGCTTGTGTTAAAGTTTTGAAGTGTGTTTTCAGTGTTTTTTTTGGGTTCTCATCGAAATGCTCGGGAGCATTTCACAGATAGTCGCCATTTGTTGTGGCTGTTTCACAACTAGCCCCAAAGCTTGGGGACCCACATTTTTTTTGATAAATTTTGGTGTGGTTTTTGTCTTTTTCTTTTTTATAGGTTTATTAAAGTGTTTATAATTCAAACATTAACTTTTGGGTTAATTCATGTTTAAAAAAATAAATAAACTAAAAAAAAAAAGGAATTAAAAAAATAAATAAATAAATAAAACAAAAAAAAAGAAAAAAGAAAGGATAAATAAAAATAATATATATATATATATATATATATATATATATATATATATATATAAAATAAAAACAAAAAAAAAATAATAATAAAAACAAAAAGGGATAAGATATATATATATATATATATATATATATATATATATATATATATATATATATATATAAAATCTTATATTTTTCATGGTGGCCACGTATAGCTCTTAAAGCTTTTAAAGCACCTTTTATTAGCTTTAAGTAGTATGTAGTGGTAGGTTTGTTTTTTAGCTTTTTTGTTTTTTTTGTTTAAGTTTTAATCTTTAATTTTTTCATGTTAGTTAAGTGAAATTTAGTTTTTGTTTTTTTTAACGTGTTCTTTTTCTTTTTGCAGGGTATTGCGTAGGAAACGAAAGGGCCAGGAGAAAAGAAGCGCACGACATGGAGAACGCCAAGCGAATGGAATTTTAAACGAAACGGAGAGCTGCGAATAGCATTGGAAATGAAATGAAGAGTTGGAAAACCAATGAAAGGGCATATTGAATATATATTTTTTTAAATAGGCCATACAAACACAAAAAGCAGAGGAAAACAGGAGCGAAAATGGTGGCATGGCCAAATGGGAACTTTGGGCATGGCCACATTTGTAAAGCAGGGATTTTAATTGGAATGTGAAAGCTTTTATTCAGAAATTTCAGGCCTTGTTAGCAAGAAAGAATGAGAAATTTTCTGCATGCTTAATTTTAATTGTTTTATTTTTCCCCTTTCAGATTTCAGACTTGTATGTGAAATTGATGCCATTATTTTGGGTTGTTTCATGTGAATGTTTGCAATCTGGAAATTATTTAAGACCCTAGGAACCAGCACCTAGTTTACTTTGATTGTGTTTATTTTGCAGGTCAAATAAGCTAGGTTGCATGTACGAAACTCTCACGTATTCGGTTTTGCAGGACGGGGTGCTATCAAACTGAAGGAGCTTTTGCATTGCTGTGTTTTCAGCAATTATTTTGATGCAAACTTTAATTTTCTGTTTCCAAAAATTTTAATTTCAGAATTTTTTCCTATTTTCAGGCATTAAAATAAACATTAAAAAAATTTCAAAATCTAAAAATGATTTCACCATTGCGTAGATTATAATTCAGACTTCAAATACGCACTTTGAAATTTCATTTTTGGACTTGTTTAGTATTTTTAAAAATTCATCGAAGTTGCTGTTTTGTCACAGATTTTAAAAATCCGAAAATAGAAATTTTCCATTTTAAGGTCAAATTTCGTTTTTCCAGTTTTGTTTTGCATTCATGAGCCTATGATGACATTCCCTTCATGGAAATTCCAATTTCATTGAAGGAGTGATGTTTTATGGCATTTTCACAAATTTCCATTTTGGGCCTAAAATTACCCTTTCTTCATAAAAATTCCAATTTTACGAAAGAGGGATAATTTGAGTACTACATTGAAGGTCTTTTCCTTAAAGCACTTAATTGTTCATCTTGATGAAAATTTGATTTCATTTAAGAGGGATAAGTTAAAGTGACATTTTGAAGCTATATTTGGAGACCCTATTCATCATTGAGGATTTAATGCAAGATAAAATCTATCTTAAAATCATCAAGATAAAAGGAATTAAAGCATTACATCGTGGTCATATGAGGGCCAACTCACATTTACTTTATCAGGGTTCAATGAACAATCATTAAATTTTCATAGTAAAAATAAACCAACAGTGCCCCTTGTTTACAGTTACTTGCAATCACTAAGGTGTTCCAAGCATTTAAATTGAATATCTTTATTTGATGCACATAGGCAAATGCTAATATAACAAGAACCTTGGAGAAGTTGTTTGTTTAACTTCTTTGCAAGAGGGGATTTGGAACCCGAATCCTATCGGAGAGTGTGCTTTCACAATTGGGTGAAAACACCACTCAACAGGAAGCAATAGGTCTTATTGGTGGAATTTATTGTTCGGGGGTTTTGTGTCACTTCTACCCCTAAATTGCATAAATTGAACTTTAATCTATTTGCAAGAATGAAAACTAATTGCTAATTGCAAAAATGAAACCCTAGATTGCAGAATTGAAACTCTAGTTATAGTTGCAGAATTGAAAGTCTATTTAATCTTGCAATAATTGAAATGAAGCATAAAAACTAGATCCTGTCAATGCTCTATAACAGAAGGTCGTCAATTTTCTGTGCAGGGTTTTGACAACAAAAACAAGAATGCAATGAAATTATAGAAAACTTGTAAATTATTGGAAATGGAAATTTGCAGTGAATTGGAAAGTTTCTGGGAATGAAAAGAATAACCAGATCTACCACTAATCATATCACAAAAACATTATGAACAATAATTAAACAACTAGGAATGTTAGTTGTGCAAAAGAATGAAATTAACAAGTTTACAACTTATTCATCTGTAGAAAATTCGAGAATAAAACCCGTGCGTCAGGTCCTCCTCCTAGGTCTCGAAGTGGCCGACCTCCTTTCTCGGAAGAAGTTTTGAATTCTTCTTTAAGTCTTACTCACACTCAGACATAACAAAATAAATGGAATGAAACTGCAATTTTATTGCTTCAAAAACATAATTACAATTTTGCTAAAATCTGTTACAGGTCTGAAATCACTATTCTATTATCTCCCTATTTATTTTCTATCTCCTCTATATAATAGATCAACCTGTACGGGAGCTATCTTTTATAGATGCCAAAAATCTAATTACAAACATAAAATATGTTGTTCCTGATATCCTACAAAATTTCCTTGGTTTACCCTAGAAGAGGATCAACTTGATCTTTTCCATAAATGGTGGCTTTGGACGACAAAGTTAGATGAGAGATATTTTCCCTTAACTTTATCAACCTTCTTATCCCCTTTTCCACTGCCAAAATTCAGTCAACAAGTCAAAAAGTGCTTTCTATTCTCATTCTGAAGAAACTGTGTTCATTCCAAAGACATTGTGTTCATTCCGAAGACACTGTGTTCATTCTGAAGATCTTTAGAATGACCAAATGTGTTGACTCCAAATGGTTTTGGCTGCATTTCTCAGATGTATTAGCCCTCAGGATTAGATTTTAATAGTCTTCATTCTTCCTTGGATGTGAATTTCATGCCTTGCCATTCATTGGCAGCTGGCTAGAATTTATATGGAAAAACTGGTTTTCTGCTGCATAGTAATAAGTCTTTGTACTATTTTTTGAATTTAGAGAAACTAATGCTTAATGATCATCAAAATAAGACTAGTGAAGTGTTGCTATCAACCTAAGCATGACAATATAACATAAAAATATACAAGAACTATTAAAAATCAGAATATAATGTCCTTAACACTTCAATCATGCAAACAGTTAATACACAACATATTAAATCAACTTAACTAGAATATAAGATAATTCACAAGAGTTTTAGGTAGTTTTAACTATTTAAAACATGCCATAAATGAGGCTTATCCAGGCCTCATCACCTTATAGGTTGTTCCGCTCTCTCTAGGAGGTCTGGATTCTCTGGAGGTAGCAATTGCCCCATCGAAACATTAAAGGGGAACATTGCCATGAAGTCCTCCTAATAATCTTCAATGGGTGTCACCTGTGAGTGATTGCTATCAGAATCAAAAGAGTCCCAAGGTGCTACCTCATAATCTAACTCATATTCAGAAGACCTCCCTTGATTTTGTTCATATCCCTCTTGGAGGTTACTTCTTGGACTTTCCTCTTCCTCGATCAAAGGGGAGGGGTTGCTGAGGTCAACAAGGTTTGTTGTCAACAATGGAAAATAATTCCCCAATGTGTATGTAGTGTTGGGATTGGCATATGGATCTTGTGCCAACCCATCCCTGTTGCCTAGACCTAAGCCTTGCATGGTTTCTACCAATATGTCAAGGGGCAAAGGGTGGTTGAACCCTACTCCTGATTTATCATATGGTATCTGGTATCTTGGTTGACAAATAATGTGCATTCTTTGTTCGTATCTGCCCAATCCATATCAATGCCAATTACATTGGTCTAGGTATTTCAAGGTGAATTTCGGGTTGGATAGATAGTCAACATTCTCAACAAATGGCTCTTCGTCCTCTTACTCTTGTAGGTAGGATTCAATGTCATTCTCGAGGCCCCCATATACAAAATTGGTTTGATTTGGTGGGTAATCTAAAGGGATGATAGTGTCGATGGGGAGGCGAGGTCTCCCCATGTCTTGCATGGATTTGAACATGGGTGTTGCCACAATGTTCTGTACTAGGTACTCCCTAGGCCCGTATTTGCCATCTCAATGGTAATCATCAGCGTTTGAGGGGGAGGGAATGGGAGTTATCCCTAAGTCCACTCCATGTTGGGTGAACAAGGTGTCTCGACTTCCATTTGGCTGGGCACCTCTTCGGTAGAGATGGTTGAGACTAATAGTGGTACCTCCTCTAGGGCCTTCTTCTCATTGTACTTCGGTGTGGCCACCATAGGTGGCATCATTGGTGAAGGAAAAGATGATGAAGATGGGCCAGGTTGGTGATTTGAGGGACTCAACAGTGAGGATGTAGGCAAAATCGAACCCTGTGTGGATAGATTCAATTGAAAGTCCAAATTTGTCGATGGGAGAGGTCGATTTTCGCATCAGCTACATCGCATTGCAAAACTTAAAGGGCTCTAAGTCTGCTGGGAGTACATGTACTTGTCCTTCGTATGTGTACTTGAGGCATTGATGGGATATAGAATGGATACACTTCATGTCCCTAATCCAAGGCCGGCCTAGCAATATATTGTAGGCCATCTCACCCTCAAGGATGTGACACAACGTAGGAATGGTCTTCTATCCTACTTGGATGGGTAGGACAATTGTGCCAACCGTCGAGCATAACACGTCGTTGAATGCTCGAAGAGTGTAAGTGGATGCCACAATGTGGGATGCTAGCATCTTAAGGTGTTTTAATGCCACTGTCGTGATTATTTTGTTGGACGAGCCAGTGTCCAACAACACCCTTTTGAATGGAATCCCATTGACCTACGTAATGACGTGTAGGAGTGGATCCACCATATCACCAGTCACCAGTTTCAATTCATATTCCCTAAAGGTTATGACTGGTTCTATGCACTATTTCACATGTCCTATGAAATTATTGAAATAATTGGCTTCATGGGGTTGTAGCTTAATGGCTTTGAGTATCTCCATTAGAGCCTCCCGATGGGGTGGTGATAGTTGGATGAGCTCATAAATGGAGAGCCTAGCTGACATGGTCCTTAAAATTTGAGTAAGTTTAGTCCCAATCATGGCCACTGGTCTAGGCGAGGGAGGTTGCGTAGGGTGTTGTGGAGGTTGTGACATTAATGGAACATTTCCTGTAGCTGCAGCGGATGCAGCCGTGTTTGGGTATCTTTTGTTTTGTGTCACGATGCTTATTATCCCTACGTATCCTTGCATGGGGAAATTTTGTGTTACCTCATTCACTTGTAAAGTATTTGCCTGCGCATCATGGGCAGGCAGGGGGTCTTTAAAGACCTCCATCTATTGGTTACTCAGTGCTACAGGTTTATCTACCACGAGCATTTTGTTGTCTATCAAGTCTTGCACTAGGTTTTTGAATTTCCAAGTGGAGATCTCGTGTCCTTTTTGTCGGTGAAATCTACAATATAAGTTTTCCCTATAGCCCTTGGGTTTTTGTGTGTTGGGGTCTATGGGTTGACTTTCTAGAAATTTTATCAGGTTGTTCGCGAACAAGCGGTCAAACAAGGAGTCTGTAGACTCCACAAATTTTGTGAATTATTGCCTAGGGCGACGCTTTCGATTTTGCTCTTGTTTATAATTTTCCTTTTCACAGTTATCAAGAGGAACTGCATGATAATTAGCCTTTGGGGGCTATGTCATTTGTGCAGGCTTTGGTATAGCTATGGCAACCTGATTGACCACGACGGGTTTCGGTTGCATGGGCCCAGTTTTAGCATTTTTGGGCCACTCTTTCTTGCGTGGCTTAGCAATCTCACCATCTTATATTTTGATCTCCTCAATTATCCTGGCTTGCGCTAGGGCTTCTTTGAGGGTGGCATATTGCTATAGCTGCAATAGCATGGAGATCAACCTTAAGCAACTCTTTGAAAACATTTGAGTCAAGTCAGCCATGGGAGGGAGGTAAGGTAGCTTTGAAAGCAATGTCCTCCATCGATTCCCATAAGCAGCCATGGTCTCATCATCATACTGCTTAAGGCCAGCTAGATCGCTTAAGGATGCCTTCTTCTTGGTGTTGAAGGCAAAATGTTCAAGGAACGCGTCCACTAGTTGGTCTAGATTGTTGATGCTATACTTCGGAAACTGGGTAAACCAATCTAAGGTAGGACCTACAAACGTGGTTATAAACGTTCTCAGAAGGAATGCATCATTGTCCTGCCAAAGCATTGACTCAGGAACCTTGTTACGTGCTCTTGGGCATCCTCATCCCCTCTAAAAATTTCCAATTGAGGCATTTTGAAGTGGTTGAGGTATGGGGTGAAGGATGCACAGGGTGACTGCGGAGTTGGTGTAATGTGGGCTTTTGGGGCCCTAAAGTCTTGGTCTCTATAGACTCTAAGTGCTCTAGCAGTGCTTTGTATGCATCGGAGGATTTGATTTCCTCTTCTTTGGTTTGTTCCTCTTCTGTCTATGTTAGCAACATTTATCCGATGCTCTGGCCTCAATAGATGATCTTGATAATTAGCAGGTGCAGAGGTGCATTGCTCCAGCACGGTGTATTGCTCTTGAGGAATATACTAGTTTTCCTCGTGCTCCCTTTTGTACATGTGAAAGGGACGGGTAGAGTTGGCTCGCCCTATCTAAAGAGCCTTGCACTCTAGATTTGGCCTATTAGTTCTAACAGTAATGAGGGGTGGAGGGGGAATGATATAATCATGTGCCCCCTCCTTATGAACCCTATGCTACTCTAGTGCTTCATCGCACAGTGGCCACTCATAATGAGTGTCTAATAGAGCCTTCCCATGTGTGTACTCCTCCTAAGAGGGTCTATGTTGAATGGGAGTGCCCCTTAAAGGGGTTCCTCTATAGTCCTTTTCTGTAGTGGCATAGTGTGGACTATGTTGTGGGTCAGGCTACCAAGGTGGTATAACCAAGTCCTTGGGGCTATAACAGAGGTGACTTGTGCCTCCTTGTATACTTTCTGCAGCTTCTGCCTATGATTGGTCTTGGCTATGGGTATACACCATGGTGGTGGTTTTTCTTAAAATATATGTATATTTTTATCTCCTTCACAATTTTTATGCTATACCAAACAAAAGGGGACCACACAAGCAAATAAATGATTATCTTGTTTACAGATTAAATGTGTGTCCTAGATCTGGTCCAATGTGTTTGATTTTTGTTATGTAACTCTTGTAAAGAAAACTTTGTTATACATGCATAATGAGGGCTCTTGTATCTCCAAAATGGTCGCCCCTTCAATATACCATTGCCAGGCCATTATACCAAACCTCTCAATATACCCGCCCTTACGTGAGGGAAACTATTGGTATGCGAGAGCATAACAGTAAGTGGAACATAGGCGGTATGGAAGGGGGATCACTCTATTTTGAAACCTACCATAGGATACTTATCCTCATGTATGGGGAATCACCCCCACTACACTTGGTTATCTTTCGTCAAGATTTACATCTAGCAACAGTCGCGATCAAGGTATATGTATGCAAAATCCAAGCCAAGGTGGTGATGAAATCCACCGTTGGTCTTGATCAAGTTTTGGGGTATTAAGACCAACTCCTTGATGTTAACTTTATTAGGTGGTGTGTGTGGTTCATTTTAATTGTGTAAAGAAAGAAAATATACAACAAAATATGGTTTTCACTAATGCAATGCTTTAAAGTACGTTTTATCTTTCAGAAACAATTAGTAGCAAAAAGAAAATCACAAAACCTACCTAGAACTGAAACCTATAATGAGGACTTGCCACTTGTGCAAGTATCATGCAAGCAAACCAGAGAAGAATGCATTCCTAATCAAGTTCCTTCCATTTAATTTACTCTATGTTTTTTATTTTTTATTTTTATTGCAAGAAAGGAAAACAAACTACTTAACCTTTCTATGCAAGTTTCTGAAGATAAAGCAAAGAAAGCAAAAATTTTGAGAAATAGAAAGTAGAAAAACACAGAGGATGTTCAGAAGGCCTACCTCTTCTCTATCCAAACCAGATGCCTCTGAGTTTCTGCTAAAAAAATGCATATATTTCTAATCGTACCGGGGTGGGATGAGTAGCAAGTCTACATTCATCATAGGGTGGGACGAATATGCATTCGTCCCGGGGTGACACGAGTAGCAGTCCAGTGCCCAAATGAGTAACACCTGCAAAGAAAAACCACAAAATTCGGATCAAAAACTTGATCCTAATAGTAGGGGACAGGTTCCCACAATTATTTCCACTAAAATAAACATATAAAGACAGCATAATGATGTGATGCAAACAAAAATGGATACAGATGCTAAGTCCTACGAATGCATGAAGGAAATGACGCAGAAACAAGATGTAAGCAAACAAAGCGGGGCCTCTTTTATTGATATTGATTTTAATATGATTACAATACATCCCCCCTCTAGGGATCAAAACATGTGATACAATTTTTTATATCAATGTATGCATGGATGAAACCACACTTCCAAGGTTGGACGGTACGCTTCCAGCATCTTTTGTGTGCCCACATTCGAAGTGGGCAGGCTAAAGGTTACCGCTGCTTGTGTCCTTGTGTTAATCATTCCTTGATGTCCCTTTAGTATTCTTGGTGGAAAGATCCTATGCACATAAAGACAACAAATCATTAATAGCATATGTGTATGTAGAAAACATGCAATCCCCAAGGCCTCCAGTGGGCGCTTGTGGGATATCAGTGATAAGGTTGATAAATTGATTACAGAATGACATATGAATGTAAAGGACAACTTATAGAATTGGTATCACCTAATTTTGCATCGAAGCGACGTCGGACGGCCCCGTTATGCTCGTTTTCCCATCGGGGGCCTCTCCAAGGAGAGCGCTCCAATGTCCCACCTACGCTCATCAAAATCACCTGAAACTCACAGGTTAGGCATTATATGTGATTTTAATACTACCCAGATGCTCATAATATGCTTATCCTACCCAAATTTTCTTGTATGTGACAGGGGCGCCCTACGAGCTAGTTAACACATAAAAATGATAAAACTATAGTCAAATCATGTCAGAATGCAATGAAAATTTAATAGAGGTATTAGGATATCATCAAGGACATATTTCAAAAAGAACAATAAGGAAATCATGCATAAATTTCTTATCGCTCTAGGGTGGGATGCTGGGGACTACAGCAAAACTTGCAAAAAGTGACCTTGAAAATGTCCCGTCCAGAGGTCTCCAAAACTCCTGCAAACTTGTGGTTAGACTAAAAACAGCATTTTGAGATGACCCAGAAGGTCATATTTGGAATATTCTACCCAGGTCATCTTGTATCCGAAGGCACTCCCTGCAGGTTAGTAAACGCATAAAAATGACAGAAACCAGGTCAAATCATGTCAGAAAGCAATGAAACTTGGACAAAAACATAAGTACATTAAATAAAAGAGAATGCAAAAAAAAACAGTAACAAAATCATGCACAAATTTCTAATCACTCCGGGGTGGGGTGATTAGGACTGCAGCAGTTTGGGGGGCGCCCGAGGGTGGGACGCCCACCGTTTAAGGCCTAGTTTTGACACAAATCCGAGTGGGATGGGTCCAAAATCTCCTATGGGGTTGTGTCGACGATTTTGGGGTGGGATTATGGTCGATTGCTTGGGTTTTTAGGTTTGGATTGTGTTCCTAGTGTTCCTCTCTTCCAAAAGAGAAATTAGGGATATAAGAAGCACAAAGAGGAATGGGGGTATAGTTCGGCAGCACGTCGTTGCTCCAAATGCACCAAATCTATTATTTTTTTGGGGTGAGGAGGCTCACATTTTTATAGACCTAAGGGTCTCCTTTGAATGTGCATGCGAGGGTGCCACTTGGCTCACCCTACATTTTTGGGGGAGAGAATATTCTTCCCTGATTTAGAGCCTCCTTGAATGAGGCCTCCATGATCAGGGTAGGCTTGACTGAAGTCTCTCTCTAATTTGAAACCGTTCCTCACAATTACATGTCCTAAAGGTGAAGTTAGGTAGCGGATCTGGGCTGCCATTTGTCAAGGTTTGACTTTTTTCCAGTCAAACCTGCTAATCGTCCCACACTGGAGCGATTGCTGCTAATCATCCCGGGGTAGGACGAATAGGATTCTAATCATCCCAGGGTGGGATGAATAGGGACCAAAGTGCTTAAAAGGTGCAAAAATGACCTTTGACCTTCCAAAATTGATTTGGGAGTGGTTAGGACCATTGTTTAACCTCTGGAGGCTTCCCTAGAGGGTATGTATGCCAATTCGGTCAGTGCTTGTAGTCACATAATCAGATTGGTGTTGTTTTGGTGTCTACAATTGTGCTTTGTGGTGGAAGTACCAAGCATGCACAGTTTATTTAAGGCATGTGGGCCTATAGCATATAAAGGGAAGTCGTGTCCCTTTTGCATTACAAACAAGCAGGTAGCTCGTTTGGCTACCTTAGTCATGGCTAATATGACGGCGATGAAGCAGGTCAAGGGGTCGAAACACCTTGAGGGAGGTATGCAATTTTTTAATTAAAATTTGTTTGAATGCTCTAAATTTTGGAGTGGTAAGGGTTAGAAAATATTTTATTTTTGTAAAACCTTTGTTGTGTTTAAAAGGTTAAATAATTATTTTGTTTGTGAAAACCATAGATGATTATTTGAGCCTTATGGTATTGCTTTGAATTTTTGAGAGCATTATTTTAGGAGAAATAAGGGTTTTGAATAAAGTTGAAATTGAATAGTGGCTTATTGTTTATTATTTTTAGAGGGTTTTTCTATAAAGGGACTTTGGTGTATGTGATTATTGAGTTGGAGTAAAAAGGTGTAAATTGAGTTATACTTTATCTTGTGATTATTATTTGAAGTCCACTAACCCTTATTGAGATTAGAAAGGAAAGTTTTGTTGAGTGTGGCAGATTTTGTGAACAACTTCTTGGCATCAAAAAGGTATGGGTAATATTCTCCATTGACTTTATTTGGGTGGTTGATTTCTAAAAATATCATTGGAGTGAAAAGGATTGATTGTAGTTTCCTTTTGAGAGTTGTTGAGTTAATGCTTCAAGGTTTTCTGGTTTGAGAGTTGTTATTAAAACCTTGTTTTATAAGCATTGTTGTTGAAGCCATTAGTTGTGTAAAAAATCAGAGTGAGGGTTTGAGAATAAAATGAGTATCATTGTTATGTGAAGGTTGTTTTATAAGCATTGTTGTTGAAGCCATTAGTTGTGTGAAAAACCTGAGTTAGGGTTTGAGAAGAAAATGAGTATCATTGTTATGTGAAGGATGTTTTATAAGCATTGTTGTTGAAGCCCATTGGTTGTGCAAAGAACTTGAACTTGAGTTAGAGAAGAACATGATTATCATTGTTATGTGAGATTTGTTGTTGAACATTGTTGGAAACATTTTGAGTTGGTTGATACATGCTTGGAATAGGATTTATGAGAAAGATTTTTTCCTTGTGGTGATTGGTTTAGTAGAGTTGTTTGAGCCTAGTCAAGTGATTGTGTGAAGTGGTTGTTCAAGTTCCATAAAAAAAACTATTCTATATTATTATTTGAGTTGAGTTGAGAAAGAAATTGGATTTGAGTATAGAACATATTGAGTCTCTAACAATTCTCTGTATGCTTCTATGATATTGCTGAGTTGATATTTATTTGAGTTGAGATTGGGATTTGAGTATAGAACATATTGAGTCTCTAACAATTCTCTTTATGCTTCTATGAGATTGAGTTGAGATTTTGTTGAGCTGATTTGAGGCAAGTCTTTGAGAAGGCTTGTGGACTGATTTTGAGTAAGCTTTTGTGAAAGTTTGTTATGCAGATTTGAGCAAGTCCTAGAGAGGAATTATTGAGTAGATTTGGACAAGTTATGAGTGAGCTTGTTGTGCAGATTTGAGCAAGTCCTAGAGAGGACTTATTGAGCAGATTTGGACAAGTTCTGAGTGAGCTTGTTGAGAATATTTGGACAAGTTCTAAGTGAGCTTGTTAAGCATATTTGAGCAGGTTATGAGTGAGCTTGTTAATAAAATTTGGACAAGTTCTGAGTGAGCTTGTTGAGCATATTTGAGTAGGTTCTGAGTGAGCCTATTTAGCATATTTGAGAATTTTCTGAGTGAGCCTATTGAGCAGATTTGAGCATGTTTTGAGTGAGCCTATTGAGAAAATTTGAAGAGGTTCTAAGTGAACCTATTGATAGAGCTTTGGAGGTGACAGAGTATAGAGGACAGAGTCTCAATGGATAGAGATCCAACAACCAGGACAATTGAAGACAGATCTGAGTGAGGAGTCTTCAAGTGGAGAGAGATCCATAAGTCAGTGCAGTAGAGAGACAGAGTCTTCTAGAATATCACTAGCCAGAGCAGAAGGGGAAAGAGTTCTCTTGTGGAAGATATCCACGAACTTGAGATTTAGGGGATCAGCATCTCCTTTGGACAAAGGTCCACAAATATTGTAATTGGGAAGGATTCCCAAGAGATTGATTAAGAAATTTTTAGCAAAATATTTTCTCTGTGGAGTAACCTGCATTGGGTGAACCACGTAAATTGTTGTCACTTTTGTGGATGGTGTTTTGTGTATTGCTTTAATTATTGCTATTGATATTGCTATCTATACACTGCATAATATTAAATTGAAAATAAAAGTAAAAATTGGTCTTATACTATTCACCCCCCTCTCAGATTAAGCTTGTGTTCTTCACCCCAAATACTTATTTTTGGCCGCTTTCGATGAAAGTGGCCAAGAAATGTGGGTTGCTGATGGTAGTAGCAGCCAAGGCATAAATTTGGAAATATAAAAGCAGCCTAGGGTTTTGACTTTTTATTCTTCCAACTGGCGATTTACTTTTTAGAGCTCTGGAGAGAAAGTGATGCTCACTCCCTGGAGTGTTGTTGTGTTAGAGATTATGGTTGTGCAGGGCAAGGTATCTTTGAGCGAAGGATCTGGAGCTTCTCAGGTACTCTTCGAAACCCTAACCCTATTTGTTTCACTTTTGGGTAAAATGAAACGCACTAAGTAATCGGTAAATGAACTCCATTAAACTTGCTGGCAACGAATTGAACCCGTAGTTAGGCTTAGTTTATAATTTATTTGGGTGGGCTTGCCCCCATTTTGTAATTTTTAAAAAAATTTTGGTGTTTTTGGCCTAGGGTAAACGTTGCTTTCGTGTTATCTATTGGTTGTTGTCGCACAAAGCAGCCATTTTAGCCTATGACTTGGTCGTTGTCGATGGCAAACGACCAGTTCAAAAACCTAACGGTCAAAAATTTGACCATTGGGGTTTTGCCACTATCAGCTCCAATGATTGATTTTTGGCCACTGTGAGTGAAAGCGGCCAAGAACCTTAGGCCAAATGTTCTAATTTTCCTTGATTTTTTTAAATTTTTTGGATGATGAATTGATTTTGTTTGAATTTTTGGGATGATTAATTGATTTTGTTTGAATTTTTGGGATGATTAATTTTTTGCACTTGGTTGCATGATTAGGTGCATTTATTCCTCTTTCATTTAGACTTAGGATAGTCTATCTTTGTTTGCATAATTTTTCATGTTTTATTGTGTTTTGAACTGTAGTTATGCTTTAATTTTTGTCTTTAGGTTATTTCTGCTTGGGATTGAGACCCAAAGCTCTTGAAGGACCTCCTACCACTCATGATTGATGTATATTGGGCATGGTTTAAGGCTCGTAGATTGTAGTATGTAACTAGGCTACCCCTGATTATGTTAGATCAGGCCTACCTCATGACCCTGGCTCACCGATGGGATTCCTGGACTAACACTTTCCACCTTCCTATTGGTGATATGACTATCACATCGGAGGATGTATACAAGATTTTTTGGATCCCCTTTGATGGAGTGGCCATTGTTTCTTCAATAATTAATGACCGTGATGCAACATTTATTTGGGTGTTCGGGAGGTATGTTGTAAATACCTTCAAGGACTCCAAATATGGCAGTGTATCCATTCTGCATTGGTACAGGGAGCATGTCTTCTCTAATAGGCATGACATGTTTCTTATGGTTATCAACAACATCCTTATCCTGGATTACTCAGGCTTGAGGTTCTCATGGAACCTCCTTGCAATGGTTCAGGATTTGGAGGGAAGCGAGGATCCTGTCATCTATGCATGGGGGAGGTCTTTGCTAGCACAGTGCTATGATGAGTTGTATCACATCCATCGATGGGGTTATGTTAGAATTTCTTATAGTTTGCTCCTGCAGATATGGGGATGGGAGCATATCCATATAGATCATCCCAAACGTCTCCCAGTTGAGATTACTATTATTGATTCTAGGATGCAGTGCTATGCTTCCAGATGGGCTCGAGAGTGCAAGAAGCATAAGAGCTACTCTCATGCAGGGGATCTCCCCCATTACATTACCACTTTCACCTCCTTGTAGGCTATAGATATCATATGGTTTCCATACCATGAGTGCCCATCTTGGAATGATTCATACAAGTTTACTGCTAGGACGTAGCATGAGCGATGGCTCATTGGCCATAAGGTTGGAATCAGAGAGTATTTCTTCTACTCCCGAGTTATTTGTCAATATGGATTGTAGTAGGATGTGCCATTTGTCCCGTTTTTGTATAGGTGCCTTATAGCAGAGTGAGATCTTCCTCCTCCATAGATCACGAAGCTCACTAATGAGGTAGATGCCCTAGCATTTGATGTAGGAGTCACTAGGGGAGTTACAAATGCATTTGTGCAATGGTAGAGGGATCTATTGTGGCATGGTGATGGTAGTCTAGGCTACAAGGATGATTGCGAGGATGGAGGTGTAGATCCAGTAGGGTGTAAAGTCTGAGCTAGGACTGAGGTATGGGGCCAGCTAGTAGAGCAGGTGGTAGCGAAGGAGTAGGAGGATCCTGAGGAAGATGAGGACTTGGATCCCGAGGAGAGAGATTATCCTCTGAGAGCATAGTTGCATGAGGTATAGGTAGAGCTCCAGTCAGCCAAGATCCAGGTACATTAGCGAGATGCCACCATAGCTCAATGAGATGCCACTATAGAGCATCTCACAATACAGATACAGGCCTTGTAGGCTACTATCGAGGGTAGTGCTACCAGGATGTAGGTTGTTATTGATCCTCCTACACCTCAGGGTGTTACAAGGATAGATCCAGCGGTAGAGATCAGGAAAATGTATGCTTTTCTAGATGAGTATGAGGCAATGATTGCTGGTCATGTAGGTCACATTGCTTTTCTCCAAATGTAGATCAGGAGACTAGGAGTCATTCCTAAGGAGAGGATGGATGCAGGTGGATCACAGGCTAGTGGACACTCCACCTCAAGGCAGTCTTATGTCGAACCTATTTGAAGGACCCAGACTAACACAGAGAGGCCAGCAGGTTCACATCACTCCACTCGATATCCAGCCCTAGGGATGGTGATGTAGGGGGTGCAAACCTAGTGTTTGATTGATGATGTACTAGGATTTTATTTTTGAGGTCAGCTAACCTATATGACTATAGCCTTCAGGAAATTTTTGTACATACATGCGTTTGATACACACATTTATATGAGATCCTTACTTTATGGTTTATTTTTTGTATCCCTTATTGCTCATGTTTCTATTTTATTTTTGTTTTATTTATGCGATGTGATGATGACAATATGATGAGTTGATGTATGTGTTAGATGATAGATGATATTTATGATGATGTAAATATTTTTAGATGGATGCTTATGTAGATGCCTATATGATATGATTATTATGACATGATGTGATGTATTATGAGTTGATTTGATGATGAATTTATGATTGTATGCATAGGTGGATGCAATGATGTGATATTAGATGTAAATTGATGATCTATAAAATTATGTGTTTATGGATGCAATGTTTTAATTAAATGCATGTTTAATTTTGATTTAATCATATGCATTTAACTTATGTTATGATATGGTATGTGTAATGTATTGTCTATATGATGTTTAATCTAATGTGAATGAACCTGTATGCTTTAATCACTTAAAACATAAGGAATGCATATGATATGATTTCAAAAATCTAAATGGGCGATACCACAGAAAGTATAACAACCATGAATGTGGATAATCATTCTAATCATAAGAATTAATTATTTAGGCATTCATATGTGAAATGTAATGGCATGGAATGTATGTAATTTATTGATAAAGCTTATGTGATTTAAAATATTACAAAATAGTCAGTGGTTGTCTAAACATCATTTCTGACATCCATCCGATATCTATCCTACTTTTTTAATACCCCTTAATTCACAAAACCTCATAAATAAAACTAACGATGTGATGAATTATAGGATTTGTTGCTATGTAGGAATTTTTGAGGTTTTTCCTGAGATTCAAACACTCGAGTTACCCTATCAATAGTTGCATACTATCCATACAAGACTTTTGAAAAGCAAGGCTTTCATCATGGACCTAGATATTCATTATCCCTATGTGTGAAAATGAATATATTTAGATAGAACTCAAGCATTTCCTCCCATGTCAGGTGGGATTCTCTCATCCCATTGTTAAGATCAAGGATCATCAATTATTCATCTGATCCTGTGTTGGACTTAGTTGGACTATACTACTAGGCAGTATTGAGTTACCCAAAGCTAGTTCATCCACATGCAAACATTGGTCTACACAAATGCAATATGCTATTGTGATAGACATATCATCATGTGTAAGGGTATCACCATTTCTAGACATGGTTGTACACCAAATCTATAATGGGGATATCCTTTTGATTTTGTATAATGCTGAGAATTCCAAGGATTCAAGCTCCATTCCCTTTTTTTCTTCATTTTATTTGTGATACTTTCTCATGCTTAGTGATGAAAATCATTGTTTATTTTTTATTGATTTTTCTCTTGAGCAAGGGACTTATGTAGGGATGAAAATCACTTGTTTGTTTTGACTGTGAATTTTTCTTGATCTTGTCCTTTTGCCAATTCTCAACACCTTTGAACTAGTTGCACAGGGGGATAATCAAGGAAGACCCTTTTTGCTTAAGGTAACCTAGACCACTTTTGCAGCTTTCATATTTCCCTTGTACCAACTAGGATTTTAATTAGTGATGAGCTCCTGAATATCTAAGGCATTATCACGACTAGACCTTACTCTTTACTAATCAATATGGCTTCCCAAAAAAACTGATAAGGCCACTAGATATGGTTGAATGACCAGAAAATATTAGCCTATTCCTTATATCAACATGATATGGTTGTGTTGAAAAATACAATTACACACATGGATGAATGGATGAAGGTTGACTTGTGTATTTGTGGTTATGATATAAATCATGGCAATTTTTGCAAGAGTGTGATCATAACATATGCAAATGCAATGGATATGTATGTTTGATGTAGTGCAACTATATGGATGCAGATGTAAGATGCAAATGTTTTTGTATTTTTGATTTTATTTTGATCAGAGGATTATTGTGCCTTTGGGGCTTTTAGGGTTTGACCAAACGACGTGAAGATACCCTTGGAGCATTTTTGATTGAATTTGACCAAGTGTCTTGTATACACTTGGAGCTTTTTTGATTTAATTTGACCAAGCGGCTTGTATACCCTTGGAGCATTTTGATTGAATTTTGACCAAGCGACTTGTTTACCCTTTGGAGCATTTTTGATTGAATTTTGATCAAGCAGCTTGTTTACCCTTGGAATGTTTTGATTGAATTTTAACCAACCAGCTTGTTTACCCTTGGAGCGTTTTTGATTGAATTTTGATTTTTTATGTTTTTTGAATTTGTTTGTATTTTTTTGATATATTTGAATGTTTTTGTATTTTATGTATATTTGAATGTTTTTGTATTTTATGTATATTTGAATGTTTTTGTATTTTATGTATAAAATACCTTCAAATGAATGATATTGAGAGGCTCAGGCTCTTCAACACCATTCAATTATGTGAAGTGATATGCCCCAGGACCAACCTTCTTTGAAATCATGTAGGGGCCTATCCAGTTTACCGTAAATTTGTCCTGTAAGTGCGACAACAAATTTGAGTTATGTTGGTTTTCTTTGAGCACAAGATACCAAAATTTGAATTCTCTCAAGTGGAATTTACTATTGTAATCTCATGCAAGGCGATCTTGATAAACGTGGAAATTATTCAAGGCATTGACTTGACGTTCATCAAGAAGCATTAATTGATCAAGATGGGCTTGCCGCGCGGTGTCATCATCTATGAAGTCCTTCCATGCTATGTGCAGGGTTGAAATTTCCAAATCTAGGGGTATGATGGATTCAGTTCCATATACAAGTGAAAACAATGTTACCCCAGTGGGTGTTTGCACACTAGTCCTGTATGCCCACAATGCCAGAGGCAATTGCAAATGCCAGTATTTATGATTATCTTTTACCGTCTTCCTCAAGATGGAGAATATTGTTTTATTTAAGTCTTTCGCTTGCCCATTTTCTTGTGGATAATAGGGTGTTGAAAAACTATGCTAAATATGGTATTTGTTCATTAAAGCATGCACATTTTTGTTCTTGAAATATGGCCCATTATCCGATATTATTTTTGAAGGGACCCCAAAATGACTTATGATATTATGGAGTATAAACTCTACAATCCTTGGTCTAGTTGTCAATGTCAAGAGGATCACTTCAATCCATTTGGTAAAGTACTCAGTGGCCATTATGATGAACGTATGTCGGTCTAAGGATGGGCGTGAGATATTCCCCACTAAGTCTAGTCCCCACTGTGAGAAGGGCTATGGTTCCTGGATGGGTTGCAAGGCTTATGATGGCAAGTGAGTGATGTTTGCATGATGCTGGCAATTAATGCATTTCTTGACATACTCACAATAGTATTTTTCCATAGTGGGCCAATAGTAACCCATTCTCAAGATGGGCTTAACTATGGCCATGCAACTGAAGTTGTCGCCATAAGTATTGTTGTGAGCTTGTGAAATTGCCCAGGCTACTTCCTGGGGCTTAAGATAATGAAGGAGCATTCCATCATAGCCTCGTCTATAAAGGATATCTCCTAGAAATATGTACCTTATTGCATTCTATTTAAATGCTTATTTTTTAGCATGTGATAGGCCTTATGGTACCATTCCAAGTTTAAATAAATCCTGCAATTGAGAAAACTAATCTCGATAAGCAACAATTTCTATGGATACATGTTCCTCCTATGATCCAGTATCTGTGAACACAAATTGAGAAACAATCCTGTGGTAAATGGTTGTGCCACACTCTATAGTGCCTTGAGAAATCAAATTTTCCCAAGGTGCTATTTGTAATAAATCTCTAGCTCTAAAGGACAAATACTGATTTGGTTCAGTCTGGATCATGTTGACTGAATATTGATTGTCAATAACCTCACATTGTATCACTTAGTGTGCGAGCACTTTAACATGAACGGTTGTGAAATTAGCATATGGATTCTAAGGAATTAAGGATACCAAAGATGCCATGGTGTCTGCAAATATTTTTTATGTACAAGGGATTTCCTTGATGTCATACCATTCCAATTAGGCTAGGTAAGTGTCAACAAGCTCTTTGTAAGCTTTCAGGAGTGGGCACCTACATTGGAACAATCCTTTGACTTGATTAACTATGAGCAAAGAGTCACAAAATATATTAAATATTTTAATGCCCATTGCAATGGTTGTTTGGAGTCCCAATATTAGGGCCTCATACTCTGTGTTATTATTTTTGCACAGAAAGTCTAAATTGAATGATAAGGGCAATGGAGCACCTTGCGATGTGATAAAAATTATCCCTGCACTGCCCCCCTGCTTGCACTTCGAACCACCAAAGAACAATGCCATGTTTTCTTCTTTCTCAGGTTCCTTAGGTTCAGGTGGAACTGATAATGTGAAGACCGCATCGTTAGGCAATTCTATGGTGAGAGGCTTGCTACCCGGAAGAGGTGCCTCTACTAATTTATCTTCTATGACATATCCCTTGATGGACTTTTGGCTTATAAACTCTAGATCAAATTCTATCAATAGCATGATCCATTTTGCAGTACGTGTATTGTGATAGGTCTTATTCATCATGTAATGCAAAGGATTTTGTTTTGATATAACATAGATCATATGGCTTAACATGTAGTGTCACAAATTTTTGGTTGCAAATACCACTGTTAAACACAACTTTTCTACATATGCATATCCTAGATCATAACTTACCAAGGTGCAACTGATGTAATATATGACTTTCTCTTTATCTTATGCATTATTTTTGGCCAACATGGTACCCAACGCGAAATCAGTAGCCGATATGTAAAGTAAAAATAGCACATCTGGCCTTGGTGGAGCCAATACCGATGGCATTGCCAGGTAAGTTTGGATATTTTCAAAGGCTTGTTGGCACTCTTCATCCTAATGAAATGGGACATCCTTGTGTAGCAACCGGTTCATGGGCCGACACTTATTTTATAATTGAGCAATGCATCGTTTGATGGATGCTACCTTGCCTTGTAGGCTTCTTAACTCCCTAATGTTGGTAGGGACGGTTATTTTCATTACAAAATTTACCTTTTTAGGATCAACTTCAATGCCTATCTTAAAAATGATGAATCCTAAGAGCTTACCAAAAGTTACGCCAAACACACACTTCTTAGGATTAAATCTAACATTGTGCTCAATGAGGCAATTGAATACCTTTATTAGGATTTTAGCATACCCTTGTCAAAATAAAGACTTGGCCAGTAAATCATCAATGTAGTCCTCCAAGATCCTATGCATATAGTCATAAAATATGTATGTCAGGGCCTGATGATATGTGGCAACAACATTATTTAGGCCAAATGGCATCACCTTGTAATAGAATATCCCCAATGGAGTAATGAAAGCAGTATTATGTTGGTCTTTAGGTTTTATCCGAATTTTATTGTATCCTAAAATAACCATCCATTATGGAGAGCATCTCATGACCTACGATGGCGTCAACAAGAGCGTCTATGTTGAGAAATAAGAATGAATATTTTGGAGTTGTCCTATTCAAGTCTCTAAAATCTATGCAAATACATACTCTTCCATCAGGCTTTCCCACGGGAACCATGTTCAAAATCCATTTAGGATAGTTGATGGGAACTATGAAAATTGCATCCAACAATTTTTGTAACTCATTCTTCACCATCAAAGCAACGGTTGAATGCATTTTCCTCAAATTTTGCTTGACTGGCTTATTCATAGGATCCAATTAAAGGTTGTGAACAACTAACTTTGGATAAATACTTGACATGTCTTTGTAATTCCAAGAAAAAATATTTGGCCTCTCTTTAAGGAGAGGGATTATGATGGCTTGTTCCTCTGGAAACAAACTTTCTCTGAACTTAACTTTCTTTGGTTGAGTAGGATCATCACTGATGTCCACCTCGAAATTCACTTCTATAGCCATATGTGACCCATACTACAATTGGTGAGGCGAAGGTATCAAATGAATGTCATCTATAGGATTTACAAGTCCTACTGACTTAAGATCCAAATTGGCATGGAATACATCATATGCACAGCCTGATGCAAAATGAAATGGTTGTAACACCTCTTCATTAGGGAAAAGGTCCTCAAGATCTATGGGTGAATTAGCGTGATCCCAATCAATAGCCTCTATATCAAGACACAATGGTTTAGTAGGATCTACTGGGTTATGAAGTGGAGTGGCCAAATCAATAGAGATCATATTTATGGATGGAATGAAATCTACAGGATCACATGGGTGAAATATTGTCTCAGAGGTTTCTCATCCATGCTCGTGATGAGGCTTTGGAGGAAAATAAATATCTAGAGCTGGCCTGTAAGTAGGCCATATAATAGGATCATTAGGTTCTAAGAGCTCCCTGCATGTAGGTAGAGGGGGATTAACCACACGATGAATGGCAACTAAGTCGATAAGTCTACCTAAAAATAGCAAGCTAGGGTCTATGGCACGAAGTGCTGCTTCTCTTTCTACTAGCATGTTGACTTACTGTAAATGGTGAGGCCCAAGATAAGTCATCTTAGTCTCATCTTCAAAGTCATCATCACTTATACAAAAACCATTAGCATTGGTATGTGGCCCCAAGCAAAGGGATGCATGTCTTGGACCCAAGTAGGCCATCTTCGTTTCATCCTCATATTCTTCATCACTTATGAAGATGTCATTTGCATTAGTGTCTTTCCCCAAGCTATGGGGCCATTGCCTTGATCTTAGGTAAGCTCTTTTTGTTGATTCCTCTAACTCATAATCACTTTTTTTTATATGTACCCACTCTCATTGTGACTGGACCAGGCAGGGTTTGTAAATAGCAAGGCCCATGATAGGCTAAGCTTGCTTGTGATGCATCGTTGCTTACCTCATATTCATTTTCTTCTCACTCTTCATCCCACAAGTTGTGACCTATTGGTATGGCATCAATTGTGAATCTTGGATGATAAATCTCAAGAGGTGGTATGTTTACCACAGTCACTTGCCTGTTACTTGGATGTCTTGTACTTGGTGGGTGATAAGGAATAAAATTGATGTCTTCTCCTAACCCCAAGCTTAATCTATCCAAGGTTGTTTCTAAAGAGTCATATCGACCTCTAATGTGAGAGCCTAACCCAAACTTGTTAGGGGGAAATTGGTATTATGGCTCGAATGGCCACCTACGCCCCTGCTCATATATACCAATACCATAGTCATGCTAGTGACAACGTTCAAAGTAGCTTAGAGCAAACTCAGGATTAGAGAGGTAATGAAAATTAATAGTTAATAGTTCATCATTGTCATCTTCTATGTATGTAGACTTATGGGCATAGTCCAAGCTAGCATAGACAAAGTTGGTCTGATTGGGAGGGATTCCAAGTGGAACCACTATTACCACTGGTGGTCTTAGGTCTTTTGGTCGTCCCATGTCTTATGCAGACTCTATTATGGGTGTGAATGTTATGTTCTACACAAGATATTCTCCTATCCTTGTGCTTGCAAAGTGTATTTTTGCATGTGATTTGAATGATCCTATAGATGACACTAGCGGAGCGGGTTATAGTATCTCCTCAGCTTGATCTTGAAGATCTTCTTCTTCCATGAGACTTAGACTTTTCTCAATGACTACGGTTAGTGCTTCCTTTGAGTTTACTTCCTCAACTAAGGGTACCTTTAGCTTCTAATTGTCTTTTGGATTAGATGTTGATGGTCTCTTAGAAGCATCAGTCATTTTAGGTGCAAGAAGAAGTGTTGATATGGATGGGTCTTTTCGTACCCCTTTGTCTCTCTCATCTAGTTACGTAGTTGGAGATGAAGGTCCTACTTACAAGTGGGTAGAAGGAATCACAAATTATCCTATAAAATCCACCTGATGGACATATTTGAATGGATCTTCAATAGCCAAAACCACATAGACTTTGTCATCATGCACATACTTGACACATTGGTATAAAATCGAAGGAACACACTTCATATATCTTATCCAAGGGTGCCCTAGGAGGATGTTGTATTGCATGGCCACTTTAAAGACATGACACATCACAAGGATGGTCTTATACCCCACATTTATAGGTAGGAATATCATTCCCATGGTATTGCATAAAGCATCATTGAAATCTATTAATTTGTAGGCTCCCAAAATGATATTTGACTTGGGGATCTTAAGGTGTTCTATTATTGTTGTTGTGATGATGTTTATTGATGAACCTGTATCGATCAAGACCCGCTTAAAAGGTAAATAATTGACTAAGACAATAATATGCAGTGGAGGTTCTGGTAAGGTAGTAGGTACTGTCTTAATATCATGACCATAGAATTGAATTATAGGTTCCTGGAATTCTTGTACTTGTCCCACAAAATGAGTGAATACATTTGGATCTTGTGGTTGGAGCTCAATCGATCTCAAAATATCCATCAAATTCTCCCTATGCTTTAGGGACTATTGTATGAGCTCATAGATAGATAGATTGGCTGGAGTCATTCATAAGTTTTGTTCTAGTCTACTCTAAATAGTTACCACAGATCGATTTGATGGACTTGGAGGGTTGTTCTGACCCTGCCTCTACCTAGGTGTAGTTGGTATATTAATGGGATTCACAGGAGGATATGGTTGACCATATCGTCTACTCCTAGTGGCTATATTGACAATTTCAACCATCCCAACACACCCGTGGGTAGGCGTATCAATTTTGACTTGATTGACTTGGGTAGCTTGCCCTCTAAGGACCTCATGATTTGGCAATAGGTTTTTGTATATGCCCATATCTCTATTATCAAGGGCCAATGGTTTGTCAACTTTAAGTTCTCCTGCCTCAATCATGTTTTGTACCTGATGCTTGAAACCAATAAAAAATTCAATGTTATGCCCCGGTATCCTATGATAAGGGTAAAATTGATCTTCCTTATATCCTTTTGGCTTAGGATGGTTGGGATCTACAAGAGGTATATCAGGAAATATGATCTTTGTGGCCTCGCTCAATTGGTTGAAAATTGATTGCATTGACTCTGATAGAGGTGTAAAATAGCGAGGTGGCTTGCATTCTTTGTTTCACCCTTGATTTTTCTTTTGATCGTAATTGGCTGGTGGAGGTTGTGCTTGATAATTCTAGGGTTGCTGTGTAACCCCATCCTTAGGTACATCTAATACTACTTGATTAACTGGAGTAGGTCTTGCCTGCTTTCACTTGTATTTATCATTCTTGCCATTCTTGTTCCACTTCTTTCAAAACCCTTAGAGCTTTTGAGGTTGACCAAAGGGCTTACAGATGCCTTTAGAGATTTTTGACTTGGTAGGAGCCTTTTGGGAAGGGCACGCTACCCTATATACCCCTAGTGACTGTGCCATTTAACAATGGTAAGGGAGGTGAAATACCTCTAAATTCCTCATTTTTTCTTATCGAATATGGTGTGGCTGGTGGGAAAGGTATGCTACCTTGAAGACCCCTAGTGTACATGCTATTTACTAAAAAGTAATCAGCTTGTTCAGGAAGAGTGACAAAACTGAACTCCCCCAGGTGAATATTAGACCTCACTGGTGTGCCTATGCTTTGATATGGGTGAACGAGAGAGCCATCCTCATAGATCTCATCCCGTTCAACTAGGTCTTCGATGACCCTCTTAAATGACTAGCAACTCTGAATGTCATGTCCATACACTCGATGATACACACAAAAGAGACCTCTATTAGGTGACCCAATTTTAGATGCCCTACGCTTAACTTCAGGTAATATGAATGCCTATGAATCATGTAACTTTTGAAACAAAGTTAAAGTAGTAATCTGAAATAAAACTACTCATTGCACTGGCCTATTGGGCCTATGAGGTGACTGGCAACTTTAGGGTCACTATTGAGGAAATGTGATCTCAACTTCATCATATTAGGGCACTCTAAGAGAACCATCTACATGGTAAACCCCCTTATCTATCAAATTTTGCACCACACTCTTAAATTCATGACAATATTGAATGCCATGACCCTCTATTCAGTGGTAGAGACAATAGTGATGCTCCCTGTAACCCGTAGGTTTAACTCTATTTGGGTTTAGAGGGATGACATTAGGCAAGGTGATGACCTCAGCCTCTTGCAGTTTCTAAAATATATCATAAATAGACTCTTGTAACGGAGTCCCACTATGCTACAACTATTTTGGGCTCTTGCCCCACATTGGTTTGCTTTGAGAATCCAATGGTTGGGTTGGCCGTATGGGTTTTTTCTTTCATTAAGGATTTTCCTGCACTTGCACATGAAGCAATTCATCCTCAGGTAGGTGTTGCTTTTGTAATTCCAAATTTTCAATTTGGTTGTTGATAAAATACAATGACTTATCTTGCTCATCCATTCGATGCTCCATCCATTCTAGACGGCTTAAAATGGATCGCAAGACTGACAAAGAATTCATGTGTATTTCCAACAACTAATTTGAAATACCTTTGTCATTTAAAGGAAATAGAAAAGTGGATACTATGGATCCATTATGTAATTGCAAATCACCTATTTCCTTCACTTGAGTTGATGTGGATGCTTCTTGATGATACATTTCATCAGTATTATCCACATGCTCATGCATATGACTCAACTCAAGCTCTTGTTTCACTTCATTGTGTTAAATTGTGTCAATTTTAGTACCCCAAATATGATGTGAGGACCCTACTTGTTTGTGCTCTTGAGATGGTGCCATGAGAAATGAATCAGGAGTGACCAATTTCAAAATTTCTAGCCCTGGAAATGTGGAAACACCACTGGATTCCTCCATCTCTTGCTTTATGTGATTAAGAATCACTTGATCATCTGGCCTAATATCGACCATCCCCACAAACTTGTGAGAAAACTCCACAACTTCCTACATTGTAGGTAATTCATCCACATACTAAGGTTGTTCTATTTTAGTTGTGATAATTGAACCTTCCTTATGCTCACACAATGTCTCTAGGATTGGACCCACGGGTGGATACTATGAAAAGCTGACCTATAGTGGATTATATGGTGGGTAGCATCATAATACTAGACTCTATAGGCTCTTCATATTCACCATAGTCCTCATAAGAACTATCTGGTGTTATGATGGATTAAGAGGGTGTGATACACTGGGATGCATCCATGACCATGCTAGGTTCTTCCTCCTTGATAGGAGTGTGAAGATCCTCTGATGATACCTCCGATGTAGCTGTGAGCAACTCTATAAGAGCATTCATTAATCCTTCCCTACTAAGTGATGTCAAGAGTGCAAGGGTTTTAGGTGACTCCATAGGTGACAACGGTGGGGATGGTAACTCCACCACAGTCTATGAGGCTGCATCTACACTTTGGATAGGCTCATCCAAATTAACTTGTAGATGCATAGGCATCTCACTAGGTTCCTGTGGATGATCCTCAGGCTTATAATACTTGACGGGATCTAGCTCTACTTCAACTACATGAACATCACCTCCATGAGTGTACTTAATGCACTGATGCACTATTTATGGTACGCACTCCATAGCTCTTATCCACGGTCTACCAAGTAGCAAATTATATTGTCTTGATCCCTCTAAAATGTAGCACAATGTAGGAATAATATTTGTCCCACCTAGATGGTGAGGACTATTATACCTATTGTAGGCGATTCCACATTGTTAAAGGCTTGCAATATGAATTTTGTTTCCTTGATGTGAGAAAGTGGAATTTTGAGATGTTTGAACGCTGAGATGGTAATGATATTAATCGATGATCCTGTATCCACCAAAACTCGCTTATACACAATTTTTTGTATCCTCGCTATGATATGCAATGGAGGATTAGATTCCCTGACAAGGATAGGTTTGAATTCCTATTTATAAAAAGTAATCATAAGTCCCTTATACGGTGGAATAAACTGTATATACCCCAAGTATTGTGATGACCTTCGAGCGTTGACACTGCTCACCTGTTGGACCTGACTACTCTCAACCTCACGCTTACGCATGGGATCCCTAGATGTCTCTTTTTATTTCTCTTCGATAACCTGAGGTATGTCTATCTTTCTAGAAGCATGGCTATCTACTTGCTTAAGTGGCAACTCTTGATGATGCACTGGGTGCATCACATTGACTTGTTGCCTGAACACTCTAGGTATGAGCTTCTTTTTAGGAATTACCTCACATGATTTTTCTTCATGTGCTTTTTGTTGGTAAATCCTCTCTTCACGTCGTTGTAGTTCATCCAACCTTTGTTGATGCACTCTCTTTCTTTCTACAGATTCACGCTCTAGGTGCTTACGTTAACGACACACTTCCTCCAATTGGTCTTGGAGTAGTGGCCTCTCATGTGTTGCATGAGACTCAAAATCCCTATAGTACTGACTCATGAAGTATGATCCACAACTCTATATTTCCTTAGATAGAGACCTAGGTACTTGGGTTCTCACCATATATGAAGAAACCCCATGATCTATAGGGGTGAACCCCCTACGTGATGAGGGGAGCTCATGACAACTATAAGAATGTCATACTAGGATGATTGGATCCTTAGATGCAAAATGAGTGTGACACCTAACAAGGAGGCACACGAGGTTCAAAAGATCCAGGATAACATCGAGAGTGTTCAGAGCCCCTCCATGAACTCTCCGACTCATTAGCTTGTGATTGAGCTCTATCATGCCTAGTCATCATGATAAACCAACTAAACAAGACTCGGGAGGTTTCCTCTCTTAATGAAAATTGTGGCCTCCAGGAGGGCCTTATCTTGATGTATTAAGCAATAAAGAAGCATACAAAGTAAACAATGTGATTATCTCCTTTATAGTTTAAAAGTTGAGCCTTAAATTGTTTGATGTGTTTTCAATATGTGTTGTATTAGTTGTAGAAACTCTTATCATGTTTTGCAAAACTTGTTAGATTTTATTCTTGGTTTAATGGATTTCATCTATATTCTCGCAACTCGACAACTTGGCTATGAACTCCAAGTCACGTAAATTTCCCATGTTTGGTAATGAATCCCACACCCGAACAAGGAGCACAGGTCCTGCCAGATCCTCATCCAATCTCACCCAGTCAGTGTTATACCCTTCGAAGAGGAGTACATGCAAAATTTTTGGCTACGGATGGTTCTTGGATCCGATATTGGTCTATATCAAGGGTTCATAGTATTTGGGCCAACGGAGGGAAGTTACACCCACTATCATTGAACCCTACTAGTGGTTGGATGTCAAGCCCAACTCACTAGTATTTAAGTGTTTCATGGTGTGTGTGGTTCCTCTTAATGTACATAAAAGAAATGCATCATATAGTACACATGCTCATTTATAAATGCTATGCAAATGAAAGACGTTTCAAATTTAGAATATGTGGGTTACTCTAGATGCTCTTTAAGAATATGCATGATGCTAAATGGCCACTAATTGGGCCTCACACATGTAAACCATCAACACATATCTATCAAGCACACTGTATCCTAGGTCAAACTGCAATCAAAGGTTCGTTGTTCATAGCAGTGCCTTTCTAGTGAAAGCAAAGTACAAAAGCAAACTAGGACAATTAATTTACCATTTTTTTTAGTTTTTTTTCTAATTTGCATTCAAAATAGACCTACTGTAAAAACATAGAGAACTAAAAAGTGACAAAGGTCTAGAAAAAGGACGTACCTCATGTCTTGCACTATCTAGAATTCTGAAATTGGTTGTCTGTGTTGTCAGCAAGAAACTGTAGGTTTGACCTATGGTTTTGACTGTAAACCATGGCTTGTACCTACGGTTCAGTTGTTGGGCTATAGTTGATAGCTACGGTCTGTACCTACAAATGCAAAAGCCAACAAAGCATATTTAGATCCTAAAAATGTGGGGTCCCACTGTGATCACCTCTATAACCACCAGAAAGGGTCACACCTGATACTGGCTCCTATTGAGATAAATGGTAAAGATATAGCATGCATACAAGAAAATGAAATTGACAACAAATGAAACAAAAAAGAAAACACTTTATTACATTGTATTCAAAGCCAAAATACAATTACAAGTACGTCCCTCTTAGGGATATACATTTTGATACAATATTACAATAGGAGTGCACAATTTTTTTCCCTCTTAAGGGTAGGTATGATTTCCAAATGCCTTTCAGAATGGCACGAACTGTTCTAGGGTGGAAGTACCCTCTTCTTCGCAATGGGGAAGGAACTTGATGGTTTGCTCTCCTTTGAAACTATTCCCTATGGTCAAGAAACAACAAGAATGTCAAAAATATAGATAGCTTCTCATGATGATGCCCTTTTAGGGAAATTGCATAATGACACCATTAACATGCATAATCAAGAAAACATAAAGAAGGCTTCTAAGCTATGCAAATTTAATCAAGATTCATGTAATAACATAAAGGAAAGTAGCAGCTATTCTATGCATGGATCATATATGAAAAGTGAAGCATAAACATGCATAGAGAAAGCATTTAAGTCTTAATTGAAGCATAAGCATAAAATGTAAATCTAACCTAGTTCTACGATTAGAAGTCTTCTAAAATGCTATTAAACCTTAAAAACATCTAAACTAACACAATTAGCCAAACAAAAATAGAAATAGGAAGGTGGTTATACCTCTACTATAAACCATAGCTCTGGTGCGTGGTCTGCACTGTAAACCATCACTGACAGCCATGGTTAGCACTCTTATAGGATTACCCTCAATTCCAAGGGAAGTGAGCTTAACCTCCTTATCCAATTGATGTTCAAGGGTCACCTCTGATGTCCTTCTGATAGGTTTGAAGGTAAAATCACTGTTATGGGCCTTCATTTACTCAAATTTGCATTTCTTGGCTCTCCTAGACTCCTAGGGTATCCATAATGCAATTCATCATAAATATTGGAAAGTAGGTAGGGTATAAGTGCAATAGCTCTCTCTTAGTATACTCAATTGAGTGTACAATTCGACAGGGCTCCACTTCTCAAATATCCAATGCTATCTCTTATAGTTTGTCCTAATTCTAAGGGGTACTTATAGGACTACCCAAGGACTAGGGGTGGTTTCTTGGAGAAGCCAATATCAATAAGGAGTGGTTAGGACAGTTGGAATGGAAGCTTCTACTCTCTAACCACCTTCTTCTAGATCCAATGGCTATTTTAACCAATTTGGCTCAGATTGAAGGCCAACTGAACTTCATTTAAGATTGCAGGTCACAGCTACAGTCTAAACTACAAATTGCAGGTCTCAATCATGGTTCAGCTATAAACTACAGGTCTAGGCTATGGTTCAGACTGATTAGGCCAAGGATCCCAAATTGAGTGGTTAGAACCACTGCTCTATCTTGGATTCTGTCCAAGATCTTCCATATGGTCTTGTAGCATGTCCATATGAGTAGTCGCGTTCGACATGACACATTTTAGGTTTCTACAGTCCTAAATGAGTTTGGCCTATGCCAATGCTTCCTCAAATTATGGATATTTTTGAATTTGTAGCAATAGGGATATGTGTTTAGAACAACTCTTGATGAACATGTAAACGATTTCTTTTGTGGGGACAGAGAATGATAACTTTACCATGACTTTTCTCCATCTATCCCCATATTCCATTACTGGATCATCGTCATAATTTTTTAAGTTGGCCAAGTTTGAAAGGTTCACCTTTATTTTAGCACCAAAGGAGAAGCGCTTAAAAAATGTGTTTACTAGTTGTTCAAAATTGGATATGTTGTGCTTGGGTAGTTGGTTGAACCATTAAGTGGTAGCACCTAAGAATGTAATAATGAAAGTCCTTAGCATAAGAGCATCATTGTCTTCAAGATGAAAACATACATTGATAAAATTGGCAACATTCTCTTGTGCATCCTCCTCACCCTTGAACTTTTCTAATCTAGGCATCTAAAAATGCTTAGGATAGGTCAGGCTAGGGACAGATGGGCATAATGGCTAGTTGTGTATTTTACTCAATGTTGGTTGGTTCCCTACCATCTCTTGTTTCTCAAAGAACTTCATATTTTTAGCAAGTGCCTAGAATGCCTTCGAGGTGAGGAGTTCCTCTTTTTGCAGGCCCCTTCACAATGGTAGTGGATGTATCCCTATGTGAACTTGACGTGTTTTATTCTCTTCCCTTCTACGAGGGGATTCAAGATGTGTTTGATCTTGATTTATCATGTTTACCCTTTCTCCACCAGTTTGATGTTGTTCATGATGTGAGTGGTGGTTTTATTGTGGGATTTATTCTTTTCTAGTGTGTCCTTGTTGTGAGTCAACACATTCATTTCTTGTGTTATCACTACCATTGGCTTGTAAATTGATATGAGCTAGTTTCTCAGATTGTTCTCGTATACGCTACTCATGTTGGCGCAAAATCCTTTCTCTTTGTTTGTCATGCTCGAGAGCTTCCACTAGCTCTCACTCTTTGTACAACGTATTTTCTAACCATCGCATGTGGATAGATTGCATTGTTAAATAAGACTTATGTTTTTCTGATTCTGTTCTTGTGGTTTTGATTCGCAGATTCCTCAAAGAGGTTTCTATTGTTTCTTTGCTCTTGCTAGCTAATGTAATTTGTTTCATGTGTTGATAAGTGTATCTATGGTTAGACTCTACATGAGACTTGTGGAGTCACTTTAAAGCATCCCCATGTTGAGAGGTATGTTTAGAAGTAATAGTTCATGAACTTCCAAATGCAGAATTTTTTGTGGCTATAGTTTTGGGAGGTGGCCTTAGATGAAACTGATCCAACTCATCTAACTGTATTTTTTTCCATGGTTGATCCCTTGGGGTGCCATTTACTCCAATGAGATCATGATCTATTGGAATCCTTCCTCTTGTGTGAAGGGTATCTTCTATTTTATGTCTATGACTAGATATAGATCTAGTTTCTTACCCTTCAGTGGGTAGACCTATTCTCAATGTCCCATGTGAAGTTTGAGATGTTGTGACTCTTTTGTGTCCTTTTGATGATGATGGCTTTGTGGCCTCACCTAACCTCCATGAGGATGGATATGGGGAAACCTAATCATACCTATGTGAAGAATGGGTCTAGAACCCTTCTTATGTCCATGTGGGAGGAAGTTCTTGAAGCCTCCTCGCATCTTTGAGAAGTTTCTATGTGTTTAGAGGAAGACCTTGAGGCTTCCTCGTGTCTCCTTGATGATGATGACCGTGAAGCCTCTTTGTGTTTCTATGATTTAGTTCCATGATTTGACTCTCTATTTGGGTTTCCTTAAGAAGAACCCCCAAGGGTTGAATTATCACAACTTAGACTCACAGAGCTACGTCTCATGGTCTTATGAGCATGTGGTTCAATGTTACTATGACTTCGTCTATGGGTATGTGTTGCTTCATATTCTCCCTCAGTATTGGACTAAGGATGTTTACTTTTGGTTTTGAACATGGTGCTTCTGAATTAGTCTTTTGAATTGTAATTTAGAGATAGCCAAACAATATCAAGCAAGTGTTTATCTTGATTATCAATTTATGTGTGCCCTAAACTATTTGTTGTGTTTTTGATGCGTTGTTCTTGTTTTTTTGCTCTTGTTTTAGATTTAGAATAAGGAGACTCATCAATAGTGGGAATCAATAACACCCATGCCAAACATGATTTTCTCAAAAACATACTAGGGTACACCGCTTAAATCCTAGTGGGGGGTTCGCCTAGCTCTTCCACTCTGAACCAATTGTTCCAATAGTGGTAGATAGTTTGAACATGATTAACTTAGTACCACTATAAATAAGTTCCTTAATCCATTCTAGAAAGATCTAGGAGGCAAGCCTGTGGAAGGAGATGAATGCCAATGTCACCGGACTGAATTGAGGGTTGGTGATGAAATCCAATTCCCCAATGTTTAAAATATGCATGTGTATATGGGGTTCATTTTAAGTTTGCATAAAGTAAAATGCATCATACAACAAAAATTTACCTTTCATATATGCCTAATACAAATGACGTTTTAGTTTTAAGAAAGATGCATAAACTAATATGAGTATCATGGACGCACTCTATTTTGTGCAAATATGGCCTATAGCAGGGCCTCAAAGCAAGCAACCAACACATGATTCCTAACACGTTGGATTCTAGGGTGGACTTTATAAGCATAAGTCATTGTTCCTAGAAATATGTAGTGGAAATATAAATAAAACCCTAAGATGCATAAGATGCAAGTTTTTCCTTTTCCATTCCTTAATTTTCCAAATTAAAATGTGTCTTAATGTTCACTGTTTTAGGAAAACAAAAGCAAATAAAAGAACATAAATCATAAAAAAATTTGAACCAACCTCAAATCCAGATTAGAGGACTAATATATTGTCCTCTGCTACACTCAAGTTCTAGCCGTTGTCGATCAGAGCGGCCAATTTTTTTTCGTTGTTAGCAGGAGAGGCTGACTTTTGGATGTTGTAGACTAGAGCGGCCAATTTTTGGCCACTTTATAATAGAGCAGCTAAACCTGCACACAAAAACATGGATCAATAAAGTGACATAAAATAAAAGCTTGGTGGGGGTCCCACATTGATTGCCATCTGTAGCTACCCCCGAGAAATGACGCACAGTCCACTACTACTATTTGCAAATATTATTTATCTTATTCATATTTAATCATGCATTAAATGAAAAATACAACTGAGACACAAAGAAAATGAATAGATAATGCTTTTTATTGTTTTTTTGTTGGAAATTTGAGGTAATTTGAGGCATTTTATGTTGTCATTGATGTCACATGGATCATTGATGTCACATGGATCACATTGAGTTTTGGTGGCCAAAATATTTCATAAATAAGCATTTATGATATTTTGGAAAGCATGGCTATTTATAGGGTTTTTGTGAAAACCAAGGTAGGAAAAATAAAAGGTTTTATTTAAAACCATGGATGGCAGATTTGAAATGGGTTTTTCTTAAAACCTAGGTTGGATTTTCGTTTCATCAAAAAAGGTGCCCCGGTGAAGGAGATAATTAATTTTAAATATTTAAGTTTAAATTTTAATCATTTAAAATTTAAATTTAAAATTAAAATTAAAATTAATATTTTATTATTGCCGACATCAAAAAGGAGGAGGCAAATAATATTAAGTCATAGCCGACGTCAAAATAAAAAGGTGGGCATATATAAATATGCCACTAAACTTTTTATTTTCCCTAAGTCCTCGATGAAGATAATCCGTTCGAAGCGCTAAGGGAGCAGAAGTGTCGTATTCATTTGAAAACCAGTGAAGAGAAGAGGGAACAAAGGTAAGGGAGGTTCCTTACCTATCACCATAGGTGCTTGTGGCCTAGCGGCAAGAGGAAGGCACATAAGGTGTTTAAGCGCCAGCAGATCCGAAGTTCGAATCCCACCGACGCTGGTTTTTGCAAGGTAAAAAGGGAGAACCTTTTGTGCACGTGGTTTTTGAGGGCAAGTTCAGAGGAAGCAAGAAGGAGGTCTTGCGCTCTTGGTTTCTATGTGAGCGGTTGGCTCACGTGGTTGTTGGTGCCACGGTTTGAGTGGTGCAGGGGCAGCGACAGGGGATCGAATCCCGTTGAGGTTAAAGGCAAGTTATTAATTTTTCCAAATATTTTATTTTTCTAAGGTTGCCCTAGGAGAGATAAGGTTTGTGGTGCATGTTGTGAAAAAGAAATATTTTTGGTGATTTTCCTTTTAGAAGTATATCATATTATATATCATTGGAAAGCTTATTTCGAGGGCTATTTGATTATTTTGTTTAGAAGGAGAAATAAGGTGTACATAAAGAGATATTTCTATTTTTGTAAAAGGGTTCAAGTGAAGGTTGTTTTGTTCTTTTCAAAGTGTGTTGAGTGTGGCAGATTTTCCAAAGGGGTTTCTTCATCTTCATAAAAGGTATGGGCACATTCTCCTATTGATTGTCTATGGTGGTTGATTTCTGAAATATCATTGGAGGGAAAAGGATTGTTTGTGGTTTCCTTTTCGAAAGTGGTTGATTGAATGCTTCAAGGTTTTCTGAATTGAGAGTTGTGTTTAAACCTTGTTTTATAAGCATAGTTGTTGAAGCCCATTGGTTGTGAAAGAACATGAGTTAGAAAAGAACATGAGTATCATTGTTATGTGAGATGTGTGGTTGAGCATTGTTGGAAACATTTGAGTTGGTTGATACATACTTGGACTAGGGTTGTGTGAGGAAGAATTGTCCCTTGTGGTGATTAGTTGAGATTGAGTTTAGAACATATTGAGTCTCTAACAATTCTCTTTATGCTTCTATGAGTTGAGTTGAGTTGAGTTGAGATCATTGTGGATCATTGTTGTTATCCATTGAAGATTACATTGCCATTCATTTTTGAGTTCATCTTTGAGCTTTGCCTTGATAGAGTTGTGGATGAGTTTTGAGTGCTAATTGAGCATGATTGGTTGAGTATTTGAGAAGATATTTGGGATAGATTTCTAGATAGATTTGTGGCAGTTTGTGTATGATTGATTGAGCCTTTGGGAAGGCCCTTGTGGATAGTTTTGGGATAGCTTTGTGGATAGATTTATGGACAGATTTGTGGATAGATTTATGGATAGATTTTGGGCAAGTTCTTGGTGAGCTTGCTAGAGCAGATTTGGACAAGTTCTTATTGAGCTTGTTGGAGTAGATTTGGGCAAGTTCTTGGTGAGATTTCTAGAGAAGATTTGGGCAAGTTCTTGGTGAGCTTGCTAGAGCAGATTTGGGCAAGTTCTTGGTGATCTTGCTTGAGCAGATTTGACAAGTTTTGTGTGAGCTTGTTAAGCAGGTTCTGTGTGAGCCTATTGAGTAGGTTCTTAGTGAGCCTATTGATAGAGCTTTGGAGGTGACAAAGTATAGAGGATAGAGTCTCAGTGGATAGAGATCCAGCAACCAACACAGTTGAAGATATATCTGAGTGAGGAGTCTTCAAGTGGAGAGAGGTCCACCAGTCAGTGTAGTAGAGAGACAAAGTCTTCTAGAAGATCACATAGCCAGAGCAGAAGGGGAAAGAGTTCTCCTGTGGAAGATATCCACGAAATTGAGATTAGGGGATCAACATCTCCTTTGGATAGAGATCCATAAACATTGTAATTGGGAGTGATTCCCAAAGATATTGATTGAGAAAGTTTTAGTAAAATATTTTCTCCGTGGAGTAGCCCACATTGGGTGAACCACGTAAATTGTGGTGTCTCTATTGTGTATGGTATTTTGTGCATTGCTTTGATTACTGCTATTGATACTGCTATCTATACACAACATAATATTGAATTGGAAGAAAAAGTAAAAAGTGGTCTTATACTGTTCACCCCCCTCTCAGTATAAGCTTGTGTTCTTCAATTGGTATCAAAGCGGGTTCCTTCGGAAAGGCTAACAACTTGAGGGTAGATTCTACAAGAACACAGATGGCTTCATAGAATGGATCATCTACAAATAAGGCTCCATTATTTTATGGTAACAATTATGCTTTCTAGAGCATGAGGATGAAGAACTACTTGATATCACAAGGATATGAGGTATGGCAAATGGTTGAAAAATAGTATAGGGTTGAAGGTGATCCCGAGGTAGATAAGACTATCAAGAAATTGGTTGAGATCAATGCAAGAGCAATGAATTGTATTTTGAGTGGGCTTCGTGAGATAGATTTTGAAAAATTCATGGTATGTACTTCAGCTAATGAAATATGGACCAAGTTGTGGAATACTTATGAAGGAGATTCCAAGGTAAAGTTGGCAAAACTACAAACTCATAGAAAAATATTTGAGAAATTGAAAATGGAAGATTCTAAAGATATTGCAAAGTTTTTACTTCGAGTTGATGAAATATCTAACACCATGAGAGGCCTAGGTTTTGAGATGAAAGAATCAAAAGTTACTCAAAAGGTTTTGAGATCACTTCCCATGAAATATGATTCTAAGGTTTTAGAAATAGAAGAGACAATGGATATCAACAAGCTAACAATGGAAGAATTGCAAGGTACTCTCATAGCTTATGAGATGAGGGTAAGTAAGCATCAAGTTCCAATAAAAGAGATTGCATTCAAGGCTTCAGAAAAAGAGAAAGAGAAAGTTTCAGAAACAAGTAGAGATCCAGATAATGATGAGGAAGCTAACTTCATCAAAAGGAATAAGGACTCAAGGAATTTTAGGGATATAAGGAAAGTCAGATGCTACAAATGTGGTGATCTTGGTCACTATGCATACAAGTGTCCACATGAAGAAAATAATGATGATGAAAAATAGGGTCACAGAAGAAAAGAATATGGAAAGCATAAGCATGACAAAGATGACAGATTCAAGCAAAACAGGTATGAGAAGAAGAAAATTTTTCGTAAGGTAAAGAAATCTTACTACATTGTAGAAGCAAGTGATAGCTCAGATCATAGTGATAGAGACAAATCAGATGATGAAAAGGAAGAACATTTATTTCTAGGAATAGAAGGTGAAAGAGAGCAATGCTTTGTGTGTGGTCAAAGAGATCACAGATCGGGATATTGCAATGGTTTCAGTGATAGTGAAGATGAGATGACACATCAAGGAAACAGGCATGATCAAAGAAATCTTGAGATTTTGTTTACTATAGAAGATTATAATGATCTTAGTGACAGTGAATATGAAGAAGGGTTTTTCTATGGAATAAGAGAAGTAGAAGAAGAACATTCACTCCAAATAGAAGAAGTTAAACAAGAGGATAATATCTCAGTTGATCTAAAGGAAGACTTCAATGTTATCCATGAGCAACTACAAGAGGTTAAGGAGAATCTAAAAGAATTGAGATGTTCCATACATGAGAAGTTTGATCCATCACATGACTCAAAAGGTCAAGATATTTTCACTAAGAAGGAAACATGTATTTTAGAGGCTATAGATATGGATGCCAATTTGCTACTTGACACAAATAAAGAGAAAGAAGAGGAAGATTCCAAAGCATCAAAGGTCTCATATTTCAGGTTTGGGGAATCACACTCAAAAGGAAAGGAAGTTCTAAAATATGAAAGCAAGGAAGCACCTAAGATTTGTGAGGAAATTTCCAAAGTTCCTATGGCTCCAAATATTCAGTTTGGTTCTTGTTTTGAGATAGGTGAATCAAGTTCAAAAGGAAAAGAAATTCTTGAAGAGAAAAGCAAGGAAGAAACTAAGGAAGAAGTTTTAGATACTACAAATAAGGTTCAAGGATGCAATGCACAAGTTGAAAATGATCATAAGGATAATGGTCAAGAAAGGTATGAAGAACCAAGGCATGAACAAAGGGCTTTTCAAGGACATTGTTTTTCTTGTAATGGATTTGGACACAGGGCTATACACTGTAGGGTCTATGGATCAAAGAAGTTTTGATTTTGCTAGAAGAAACTTCAAAGGAAGAAGGTATGGTTTTCAGGGACATTGCTTCTCATGTAACAGGATTGGTCATAAATATTTTCAGTGCAAAGGAAATGAGCAACATGGTTTTGGTTTTAGAGCTACACAATTCAGAAGTCATAATGGTCATGAAAACAAAGCTTCACAATACAAGGTTCAGGAAAGGAATGGATATGGAAATTATTTTAAGAATGAATTCAAGACATGGGCACCATCCAAAGGCTACAATATCAAGTGTTTCAATTGCAATAACTTTGGGCATATTGCAAAATGGTGTAGGACTCAATTCCAAATAGGTTCAAGGCAAGAAGGTCAAACAGTTCAAGGAAAGAAGGTCAAACAGGTTCTAGACAAGAAGATCAAGTAATTCATCAAGAGAAGGATATCAAAAAAACATGGAAGGAAGTTGATAGAGGAAAGAAACAAAGTTATATGGGAGTAAAAGTACTCCCACCCCAAAATTAATCACCTCAAGAGAGAAGGGGGTGAGGGGGCTAAGCTTAAGAGTCATATATTTTAGCCCCATAGGTGTCCCTTTTGCCATTGATGTCAAAGGGGGAGAGATTTGAGTAAGGGGGAGAGCATTGAGTTAGGGGGAGCAGCCTCCAAAGAGAGTATTGAGTTAGGGGGAGCAGCCTCCATAGAGAGTATTGAGTCAGGGGGAGCAACTTTGATTCTTAGAGTTGGTTTTTGTAGTGACTGTGGTGATTTGCATTAGAGGTGTTGCCATCAATGACAAAGGGGGATATTGTTGGAAATTTGAGGTAATTTGAGGCATTTTATGTTGTCACCACATGGATCATTGATGTCACATGGATCACATTGAGTTTTGGTGGCCAAAATATTTCATAAATAAGCATTTATGATATTTTGGAAAGCATGGCTATTTATAGGGTTTTTGTGAAAACCAAGGTAGGCAAAATAAAAGGTTTTATTTAAAACCATGGATGGCAGATTTGAAATGGGTTTTTCTTAAAACCCAGGTTGGATTTTTGTTTCATCGAAAAAGGTGCCCCGATGAAGGAGATAATTAATTTTAAATATTTAAGTTTAAATTTTAATCATTTAAAATTTAAATTTAAATTTAAAATTAAAATTAAAATTAATATTTTATTATTGCCGACGTCAAAAAGGAGGAGGAAAATAATATTAAGTCATAGCCAACGTCAAAAGAAAAATGTGGGCATATATAAATATGCCACTAAACTTTTTATTTTCCCTAAGTCCTCGATGAAGATAATCCGTTCGAAGCGCTAAGGGAGCAGAAGTGTCGTATTCATTCGAAAACCAGTGAAGAGAAGAGGGAACAAAGGTAAGGGAGGTTCCTTACCTATCACCATAGGTGCTTGTGGCCTAGCGGCAAGAGGAAGGTGCATAAGGTGTTTAAGCGCCAGTAGATCCGAAGTTCGAATCCCACCGATGCTAGTTTTTGCAAGGTAAAAAGGGAGAACCTTTTGCGCACATGGTTTTTGAGGGCAAGTTCAGAGGAAGCAAGAAGGAGGTCTTGCGCTCTTGGTTTCTATGTGAGCGGTTGGCTCACGTGGTTGTTGGCACCATGGTTTGAGTGGTGCAGGGGTAGCGATAGGGGATCGAATCCCGTTGAGGTTAAAGGTAAGTTATTAATTTTTCCAAATATTTTATTTTTCTAAGGTTGCCCTAGGAGAGATAAGGTTTGTGGTGCATGTTGTGAGGGAAAAGGATTATTTGTGGTTTCCTTTTAGAAAGTGGTTGGTTGAATGCTTCAAGGTTTTTTGAATTGAGAGTTGTGTTTAAACCTTGTTTTATAAGCATAGTTGTTGAAGCCCATTGGTTGTGAAAGAACATGAGTTAGAAAAGAACATGAGTATCATTGTTATGTGAGATGTGTGGTTGAGCATTGTTGGAAACATTTGAGTTGGTTGATACATACTTGGACTAGGGTTGTGTGAGGAATAATTGTCCCTTGTGGTGATTAGTTGAGATTGAGTTTAGAACATATTGAGTCTCTAACAATTCTCTTTATGCTTCTATGAGTTTTGAGTTGAGTTGAGTTGAGATCATTGTGGATCATTGTTGTCATCCATTGAAGAGTACATTGCCATTCATTGTTGAGTTCATCTTTGAGCTTTGCCTTGATAGAGTTGTGGATGAGTTTTGAGTGCTACTTGAGCATGATTGGTTGAGTCTTTGAGAAGATATTTGGGATAGATTTTGGACAGATTTGTGGCAGTTTGTGTATGATTGATTGAGCCTTTGGGAAGGCCCTTGTGGATAGTTTTGGGATAGCTTTGTGGACAGCTTTGTGGATAGATTTTGGGTAAGTTCTTGGTGAGCTTGCTAGAGCATATTTGGACAAGTTCTTATTGAGCTTGTTGGAGCAGATTTGGGCAAGTTCTTGGTGAGATTGCTAGAGCATATTTGGGCAAGTTCTTGGTGAGCTTGCTAGAGCAGATTTGGGTAAGTTCTTGGTGAGCTTGCTTGAGAAGATTTGACAAGTTTTGTGTGAGCTTGTTAAGCAAGTTCTATGTGAGCCTATTGAGTAGGTTCTTAGTGAGCCTATTGATAGAGATTTAGAGGTGACAGAGTATAGAGGATAGAGTCTCAGTGGATAGAGATCCAGTAGCCAGCACAATTGAAGACAGATCTGAGTGAGGAGTCTTCAAGTGGAGAGAGGTCCACCAATTAGTGTAGTAGAGAGACAGAGTCTTCTAGAATATCACATAGCCAGAGTAGAAGGGGAAAGAGTTCTCCTATGGAAGATATCCACAAACTTGATATTAGGGGATCAACATCTCCTTTGGACAGAGATCCATAAACATTGTAATTGGGAGTGATTCCCAAAGAGATTGATTGAGAAATTTTTAGTAAAATATTTTCTCCATGGAGTAGCCCACATTGGGTGAACCACATAAATTGTGGTGTCTCTATTGTGTATGGTATTTTGTGCATTGCTTTGATTACTGCTATTGATACTTCTATCTATACACAACATAATATTGAATTGGAAGAAAAAGTAAAAAGTGGTCTTATACTATTCACCCCCCTTTTCAGTATAAGCTTGTGTTCTTCATTTTTCTCAAGTTTGGTTAAATATAGATCCCTCTAAGGGATTCCCTTCTTTTGATACAAATTTTACAAAGCAGGGTAGCGGATGTATGATATCCCCCCGCAAGGTATGATGGACTTTCATAGGATTCTTGGTGACGCACACAAAACTGTATGAGTGCTTACAGATGCCTCCTTCTCCAGTTCTAGTTCCTAGAGGGATCCTTTTGCTTTCATATGTTGATATCCTATCAAATGTACTTGTAGTCCTACAAGTATGAAAATAACAGCAAACACTTAGTTGTCTAAGATTACCTCCTCAAATGAGTTTTTTAGAAGTAACCTAATGATAAAAATAAATATTCTTCACGATAATAAATATTAATGTTATGAATGCAATGAATCAGATCTATGCTAATGACATAAACACCTGTAATAATATAAATAAAATAATGCTAAGGACCCTAGACTAGAACTATGGGCCACTGTCTGAGATAGTAGCCACTAAGATGAAAATCTGTCTTTATTGCTCCAAGGCTATGAATCTAAGCTTGTTACTGATGTTGAAATTATTGTCATTTCTTGTCCAATGTGTTGAATATATTGCAGAAGAAAAATCCCAAATCGGTTAGCACTTCATTGTTCCTCAATGGTGCTCCAATTTTCTCTCTAATATGACAAGGCTTCGTTACAAGAAAAGCTTCCTCAAGTCTCAAAATATGGGGGCACTTCAAGAGAGGATTCAGGGTGATACTGATTAGGTGGTGTGACATTGACCATTGACACCCACCTGTCACCCAAATAGTTTCTATTGGGGGGTTGATAGGGGTTCCAATAAATGTCCTCCCTGAACCCAATGCTTAATCTATCTAGGGTTGCTTCCAAAGAGTCATCATGACTCCCCATTTGATAACCTAAACCACACCTGTCAGTAGGTAGTTGGTACTATGACTAGAATAGCAACTGGAACCCTTGCTCATACAGGCATAGTCCACAGCATTACTAGTAATACTGCTCAAATTACTTTAGAGTGAACTTAGGATTTGAAAATTAATGAACATTCATGGTGAAATGTTCATCCTCATACCTTTTTAGATCAAGAGTAGTGTGGGTGTAATCTAGACTAGCATATATGAAATTAATATGGTTGGGTGGCACCCCCAAGGGAACCACTATCCCTATTGGCAAATTTGGGACTCTTGGCCATCCCATGTATTGTGCAGACTCAATGATTGGTGTGAAAGTTACGTTCTACACAAGATATTCACCTAGTGTTGTGTTGGCTAGGTTAATTGTCACCTACTATGCAGATGATGTTTTTGATGATGCAAGCGAGGCAGGCTAAGGTACCTCCTCAACTATTTCTTGGGAGTGTTCCTCCTCCATAGGAGTAGGGACTCCTACAGCTATTATGGTCAAAATTTCCTTGGGTCCTTCCTCAAATAGGGGTACGTTTAGCTTTTTTTTGTCCTTTGTATTATATGTAGAAGGATTTTTAGAAGCGCTAGTAGCTTTGGATGTAGGAGATGGTGCCAACATGGATGGGTCACCTTGCACTAATATGCTTTTGCTACTGGGCTACATGGTTGGGGATGAGGGCCTTATGTACAAGTGCATTAAAGAAAGGATAAAATCCCCCCATAAGTTGGCTTGATACACATACTTGAATGGCTCTTCATCAGATGAAACCATGTGAACTTGTCCCTCGTGCACATACTTGATGCATTGGTGCAGGATTGAGGGCACTCATTGCATGTCTCTAATCCAAGGATGCCCTAGAAGGATGTTATATTGTATCACCCCTTCTACCACATGACACATCATAGGGATGGTCTTATGTCCTACCTTTATATACATAATTACTATACCCACTATGGAGCATAACACATCGTTGAATCCCTGAGCGTGTAGGAATTCGGGACAATGTTGGACTTAGGGATCTTCAAGTGCCCTATATCCTTTGTGGTGATGATGTTGATCGATGAGCCTGTATCAATTAAAACCTGCTTGAATGGAATATCATTCATTAATGTAATAATTTGTAGATGTGGGTCTACTGAGGTATTAGGGACTGCCTTAATTTTATGATCATAAAAACAAATCATAGGCTCTTGGCATTGTTGTACTTGCCCCAAAAAATGTGTGAATGCATTGGGGTTCTGGGGCTGGAGCTTGATTGATCTTAAAATCTCCATTAGATTCTCGCTATGCCTAGGGGACTATTGTATGAGCTCATAAATGGATAACTTGGCTAGATTCGTTTATGGATATTGTTCTAATCTACTCCAAAAAGTTACCACAGGTCTCATTAGTGGACCTATAGGATTTTCATGCACCTGTCTCTGTTGAGATGCACTCGAGATATTAATGGGAGATGTTGGTGGTTGTGGTTGCCCATATCTTTGACTCTTGGTTGCCACATTAACTAATTCAACCATTTCAATGCACCCCTGAATAGGTGGCTTGACCCAGACCTGGTTAACTTGGAGGTCCTAATCTCTAGGGGTCTCGTTATTAGGCAATGGGTTCCTGAATATACCCATGTCTCTATTGTCAAGAGCTAGCAGGTTGTCAATTCTGAGCTCTCCCTTTTCAATCATGTTTTTTACAACATTCTTGAATCTAATGTAATTCTCGATATCATGCCCCTGTATCCTATGATAGGGGTAGTATTGATCTTCCATGTATCCATTTGGCTTAGGATTATTAGGGTCAAGAAGTTATAAATCAAGAAACCTTATCCTCTATGCCTCATTCAATTGATTAAATATTGATTGCATTGATTCATTTAGAGGCATGTAATAATGAGGTGTTCATCATTCCTTGTTCTAGCCTTGGTTGTTCTTAGGATCATAGTTGGCTGATGGAGGGTGAGCCTGATAATTCTAGGGTTGTTGTCCATTCCCTTCCTTTGTCATGGCCAATACAACCTGATTAACCTGAGTAGGCTTGGCCTACTTCTACTTATTCTTGTTATTTGGATTGTTCTTGATCCACTCTTTCTTGTTGTGGATCTTAAGGTCTCCCTCATCAACCTTAATATCTTAAATAAGCTTGGCTTAAGCCAAGGCTTCTTTGAATAATTCATATTGTTGTATCTGCAATAGCAGAGAGATGTGCTTTATGTAGCTCTTTGTGAACATCCAGAAAATTTCCTCTATGGGGACAAAGAATGATAGATTTGCTATTATTTTTCTCCACATTTCCCCATAGTCCATCACTGGATCATCATCGTATTATTTAAAATTGGCCATATCAATAGGTTCACCTTATTCTTGGCTCTGAAGGAGAACTATTCAAGGAATGCATTCACCAGTTGCTCAAAACTGGAGATGTTGTGCTTGGGTAACTGGTTGAACCATTATGTTGTCATTCTTGAGAATTTTATGATGAATGTCCTCAACATCAAGGTATCATTCTTATCAAGGTGGAAGTACACTTTCATGAATTTGGTCATGTGTTCTTGCGTGTCTCCCTTCCCCTCAAACTTGTCCAACCTAGGCATCTCAAAGTGCCTATGATATGTTGGACTCGGGACTGAGGGCCACAAAGGCTAGTTGTGAATATTGCTCAATGCTAGCTTCTATTCATCTATGTCTTACTTCTCAAGATACTTGAATCTCTCAACGAGCATCTGGTATGCCTTTGAGGAAATAATATTATGTTCCTAAAGGTTTGCTCATGGTGGTAAAGGAGGTAGCCCTGTGTTGGTCCAGTACTCATCTCCTAATACATGGATGGAAGTTTAGGATATGTCTATTCCTAGTCTTCCATACCTACCCTATCCTAATTTAATTGTGTTTATTCAAGGTCTAGGTGTTGTTGATTTTGTGAAGTGTGGTGAGCACACTCATTTTCTAGCCTAGTGCTTCTCTCCTACTAAGAATTGGCACATCTCTCATATCGGTATCTCTAACCACCTATGTGCGCATCTATTCGAGCTAGCCTCTCTACTAGATCCTCACACTCAAATATTTCTTCTCTTGAGCATTATTCTTGTAGGTGCAGGCACCTATTCCTTCACTCTTCTTGCTCAAGAGCTTCTACATGCTCTCACTCAATGTGCAGCACTTCCTATAACCTATGTATTTGATTAGAAAAACATGCTACTGAAGGCTCATGTCTTTCTAACTCTGTGCAAGGAGTTCTAATGCTTAGGCCCTTTAGGAAGGCTCCCACTATGCACTTGCCTTTGCCCACTAGGGTGACTTGCTCTATGTACTATGTTATGGATTGAGTACCCTTATGATCTGAAGTAGTGTATGTGATGTGGGATCACTTTGAAGCTTCTCATGGTTCATTGGTGTGTCTAGTGGCTATGTTGCATGAACTTCCTAAAGTAGAATGTTTAGTAACAATACTTATAGGAGTTGGTCTTGAGGTAACTTGATCCAACCCATCAAATTATTGGGTTCTCCATGACTAATCCCATAGAGTCCCATTGGCACCAATGAGCTCATCGTCTAAGGATACACTCCCATCTGCAGGGAGGTTGTAGGATGTCCTAGGTCTATGACTAGGCATAGCCCTATGGTCTTGTTCCTTAGTGGGCAGATCTGTCCTATGTGTATCATGTGAAGCTTGGGGTCTTGTAACCCCTACATGCCTACATGATGATGGAGGCCTTGATGCCTCCTCATGCTAGCATGATGATGGAGGTATTGAAGCCTTCGTATTTCTGTGTGACGCGGGAGGTCATGATGCCTCTGCATGTCAGTTTGAAGAGGGAGGTCATGATGCCTCTGCTTTTCTATGTGATGAGGAAGACCTTGAGGTCTCCTCGTACCAATGTGATGAAGGAGGTCATGATGCCTCTGTGTGCCTGAGTGATGAGAGAGGCCATGAGGCCTCCTCATACCTATGTGACTAGGAACCAATATGTAACTCTCTTGCTGGGGTTTCTCATGGAGTCCATCCATTGGTTGAGTTTTCACCCCTAAGACTTGTTGAACTTCATCCGATGACACTATGGGTGGGTGGCTCAATGCCAGTGTGACTGTGAGTGTGAGGAGCATTATTTTCGCTCTCGATGTTGGACCAAGGGAATTTTCTCTGTGTGTACACCATTTTGATTATGCTTTATCTTCTTAATTAGTTTCCAAATTACACAAACAAAACAAGCAGGTGTTTATCTCTTTTAAGGATTAGTGTGTTCCTTAAACTATTTTGTGTGTTTGAATTTTTTGTTGATCTTAATGTCTTTTTCGTGCTTTGGACTTGGAATGAGGGAACTCAATCAAACTGGAGACTAGGAACACTAGTTTTGAACATGATTTCTCAAAAGAGTCTAGGGTACACCACTTAAATCCCAGTGGGGGGTTTGCCTAGCTCTTCCACTATGAAATAGTGGGAGACAGTTTGAACACAAGTGACCTGTGCCAACTAAAGAGTTCTCTATTCTATCAAAGGACGTCTAGGGGTAAGCCAGTGGAAGGAGATGAATTCCAACGTCACCAATCTGAATTGGGAGTCGATGATGAAATCCAACCTTACCAATGTTATTGTAGAATGTGCAAGTGTGTGGGGTTCTTTTTAACCTTGCATGTAAATAAAATGCATCACCCAAAAAACATGATATTTCCTATATGCCTAATATAAAATATGTTTTTACTTCATAAAGGTGCATGTATTCATCTTAAATTAACTTCATAGAATTCATTATATTCTATGAATCAAAGGCCACTAGTTGGGCCGCATGCAAGAAAACTATCACATATAAGCCTAGCACGTTGGAGACTAGAGCAGACCTTATAAGCAGAAGCCCGTTGTTCCTATAAATACCTAGAGGAACTAAATAAAGTCCTAGAAAACATCAAATGCAATTCCTTTTCCCATTTTTATTTATGTTCTCCTGATTAAACTACAACTTCACTTGTTGTTTCTGGAAATAAAAGTTATAGATAGAAAACACAGAGAAAATAGAGGATGAAACCAACCTCAAATCTTGCTCTAATGATACAAATTCTAAGATCTACTACACTCTGCTACTGGCCACTATCGACCAGAGCAGCTGATTTTGGTCACTATCAATTATAGCAGCTAAGATCTATTGGTTGTTGTTGACCAGAGCAGCCAAGACCTACAAGTCACTGTTGACCAGAGCGGCCAAACCTACACATAGAAAAACTTGTGAATATTAATAAACTGATTGGAAAACAAAACCTAGTGGGTGTCCCATCATGATCACCATCTGTGCAACCCTAAGAAGCACGCACCCTGACTACCCTACTTGCAATTTTGATTTATTATGTATATTATCACTTGCACAAAAATAAAAGTATTGAAAGCACAATGTAACATGAAAAATAATAAACAAATAAAGATGCTTTATTTATTGATATCTCAAATCCTCGGTTACAAGTTTGTCCCTCTTAGGGACACCCATTACTTTGATACAAATATTTACGCAATATAGATCAGCGATTGGATGTATTCCCCGTAAGGGAATGGTGCACCTATGTAGGCCTCCTGGTCCTGCACATGAAACTCTATGGGGACTTAAAGATGCCCCCTTCTCTAGATCTGGTCTTGGAGGGATATTTGTGCTCCTACTGCTTCAATATGGTCCTGAAGATCTATATCTATGCTCATGGAAACAAAATAGTATGCTTAGTAGGATGGGCTACCTCTCTGGATGAGGCATTTGTTAGCGAATCAGATAGATATGATAATAATGAAATGCAAGCACAAATAGAATAATAAATACATGGAAATCTAAGAAATACAAAATAAATATGTTAATGAAATTAGATCTAAGCTATAGCTAATGAACAAATAAAGCAGTAATAAATATAGGCTAAAGTAAAGGAAAATAACATCTATGCCCTAAAATATGCCTGTGGGCCACTATCCAAGATAGCGATCATGATATGAAACTCTTCTCCTTGTGAATCAGGGGCTATTGCACTATCCTCTTTGTTATAATTGATGTTCAAGGGTCACCAAGCGTGTCTCCTACATTGATTGGTGATTGGGAATAATGAATCTAAAAATTGGTGCATGGTCATAGCTCAATCGGATGGTGCTCCAATGCTCCTCAAAGGGATGTAGCTTGGTTCTCCATTTTGATAGGGCTTCGTTGCATAAATCTAAAACTTCACGGATCTCTTGCTTTTCATGGGAGAGTCCATATGTAGACTTCCCTATTAGATCTAGACCTTGGCTTCTTGGAGAATCTTCAATCCAAATTGTATATGATTGGTTATTCCAGGTGGAAAGCATCAGTCACAAACTAGCATTGAAAGGGCAATTAGGAGGAACTCAGGGAGTTCATCACCGAAATCTACCTATTAAATATTCAAAGGTGTAGTCAGGCTACATGATCTGGGCCCATATTCATATCCAATATGTGCATGGTGCTAGCCGCTATCAGGTTTAGCAACCAGGTGTGGGCACTGTAGTCTTCAACGACCAGGTGTGGTGGTCGCTCTGCTTGAGAGTAGCCAAGCCTAGATGGGCTAGAACTACCCTGTTTGAGTGGTTAGGACCACTGCCTTCTCATGGAGAGATCCAAAAGGATTCATATGGTCTATGAATGTGTCCATATGGGTAGTATCCTAAACATAACATGTTTTAGGTGTCTACAAAGCCATTTCAAGAATATTTTTTAATCGACTACTTAGTGTGATGATATGTCTTGGTGGATATCTTGGCAGATGAATCAACTGGGATGGATGAGTTGGAAGGTGAGTTGGTTGAAATGAATTGGTAAAAATATGAATGGGTTTAGATGGATTAGAGGGTTGGGGATACATAATTGGTGGATGTGCCACAAGATATTTAATTTCTTGAGGTTGATAATTTGTGTTTATTTGACCTTGGGTTACTACATGAATAGCACCCACAAAACCTTGGTATAATTGTACATGGTTGAATTGCTTAGGAGGATTCATAGGATTTGGTTCCCTTGTTGTCTATTGTGGTTCCTCACAATGAGGAAGTGGTGTTTGGTAACTACCAAGGTTATGGTTTTTTTGTGCTAAGGAGATATCCAGCTTAATGGCCCCTAAGTATAGCATGTCTCACACAATGTCTTTGAATGCATAGCAGTTATTGATATCATGGATCTTCTGGTGATGGAAAGGATAGAACAATTTATCCTTATAGCTCTTACTATATTTAGTCAGATCCTCATGTCTAAATTTTTGCAAGGTGATTGCATGTGTATCATACAAACCTCAAAATATGGAGGTATATGACTTGGGTAATGGTGTGTAAGTGAAATTTTATTGAACAAACTATCGGTGTTGATGGTTTTCCATAATTAGTTCTAGATTGTGCAATTGTTGTGGGGGTGGAACCACTTGATATGGCATTTGTTGTTGTTGTTGTGATGATGATTGTTATTGATGATGGACTTGGGGTTGTTGAGTCATCATTTATTGACTCAATACCACTTGATTCACTTGTCCAAATTTTTATTATCCATTATAGTTTCCTTTGGATTGGCCCTTGTTTTACCATTCTTTCTTTTTGGGCTTAATATAGCCCTCTTGAATCTTGATCTCTTTAATAACTCGGGCTTGGGAATGAGATTCACTTAATGTTCTATATTGTTGTAATTGAAGCAACAAGGACATAGGTTTTAGATAACTCCTTGTGAATATTCATGTTAATTCTTCCATTGGGAGGATGAATGATAATTTGGTAATGACTACCCTCCAATGATTTCCAAAGTCATAGATCAACTCTTCTTCAAATTATCTAAGATTATACAAGTCGGTCAAGGTAGTTTTCTTTCTAACATTAAGGGAGAACCTTTCTAAAAATTTATCTGCAAATTGTTTGAATGTATAAACACTATGATGTGGCATATGGTTGTACCATTCTAAGTCATCCCCCCTAACGTCTGAGGAAAATTTTGAAGCATTAAGGCATCATTTTCTTGGATTCTAAAACATGAATGGATGAATGCACTAATATGCTCCCTAGGGTCCTCGGTCCCTTTGAATTTATCAAAATTCAATAATGTGAAATCATTAGGATAAGGTGGTGATGGTACTAAAGTATGAATGGGGTGATTGACCAACTATCTCAATGTGGGTTTTTGGTACATCATACCAAGCGTATGCATGATCATGCTGTCAATTTGTTGTTGAAAAGCTTGTATAGTAGGATCTTCCACTTGTGTGTGGAAGCATTGGTTTGTGTGATGGGTCTAGGTGAGGGGTGTATGTTGGATGATGAATTATTGGGACGAAATGAGGTTTTTATTGGCCAATGGATTGATGTTGGTGGGTATGTGGTGTTGTTGAATGTTTTGTTGAATTTTATTATGGAATATTTGGTGTTGATGAGGTGGAGATTGATGATGTGAAGTTTGAGGGATGGTGGTGTTTTGAGTGGTTGATATGGCATGGATGTGGTGGAGTGGATGGATAGGTATAGTGACCATGGGTGGTCATGATACCCAAGATTGGTCGGGAGTGAAAAAGGTAGTTTGTGTGGATGCAAGTGGATGGTTAAAATATGGTACCTGCAACTGTTGTTGTGGGTAAATATGAGCATTTTGATTACCCATAATTAGTTGATTGAGATGCTACCATGATTTTTGTATGGCAATTTTAGATGTATATTGTGTGGTTGTGTTGGGATTTGATGTTGGTATGGTGTGAGTGTTGGAAATATTGGTTGAGGTTAATGGAGGGTAAGTTGTGAAAGGAATCACAACTGAATGAGGGATGGTAGATCCAAATGATGTTAATGGAATGGTGGATGGAATCTATGAAGTAGCATTAACTTGTGCTTCGTAGAGTGGGTTAGAGAGGGTAGTAGTATAGGTAAGTGGAATGGAGGTGCTTTGCCTAAATGGTTATGGAAGTATTTGGTGTGGGGGTGTAGATGTGGCCTCAAAAATAGGGTTGGTGATGGCTTGGTTAAAACTATTGGGGTATGCATGAGCAAGTTCCTACTAAGAAAAAGAAACATGTCTGGGTGGGATTTTGAGTTGTTCTATAACTGGATTGGTTGGTCCTAAATAAGCTCTAAATTTATCAAGGTCTATTTAGGTAATGTAATGGTCAGTTGGTGTGGATGGTTCTGTTTTAGGTATGGTAGTGTAAATTCCCCTTTGTAGTGTATCTACATTCAAAGTGGATGCCACATGAGAGGGTCCAACATACAAGTTAAGATGTTTTGTCTCTTCCACACAAGTTGGGTTAGCCATAAAAGTGGTTAGGAAAGGAGTGGAGCACTCCATGGATGAGGTTGGTTGGCTAGAAAGTACCCAAATCATGGCTCTAGCTTGATTTTGGGTCAATACCATAAGCTATAAGCAGGCTGGGGTAATGAATGTGCAGGGTGTGTGTGTGAACACTGTAATTACAATGAAAAATAAACACACAAATCAAGAAAACAAGTGAGTCCTATGTATTTACAAAAGTTTTTTATTTTTTTATTTGTATTTTGTGTGTTTTATGTTGACTCCTAAGCCTAGAACCACTATGCAGGGTGAATGATGGATGCAACAAAAATGGTGTGTTCGAACCCACCCCTTTGATGAAGGATGAATCACGAAAGGCTAATGATGGTTTCCTAAGGGTAAGATTGACTCAAGATAAACCTAAAGAATCAAAATTACCCCTCAAGGGAAGTCACGTTGTTTGATTCCTACTACTTTCCCAGTTGAGCTTTTGCTTCACACTCAAGCATGATTGGACAAGAACAACAGTTGTGCTCCACTTATTATTGAGCCCCGTGGTAAAAGGGCATTACTAGTCCTTCCTACTCTGGTCCAAAAGTAGGGGACTTTCTAGTGATGAAATCTAAAAAGCCACTCATCATGGGCTACTATGGTTTCTAGGGGGTAATCCAGCATATGGAGATGAAGCCCACCACCACTGGTCTCGATCAACAGTTGGTGATGAAATCCAACTTGCTAATGTTAAAAGTGGAATGTGCAATGTGTGTGGTTCTTTTTAAGTTTTCATTTTCTATGGTGTTTTTTCTAAACATAAAAATTCAAAGAAAAACTATCTTAAGATGCATTTAGTATGCACTTAAAATTTATTGCCTAAAATGTAAGCAAAAACATGTAAGTCAAACAAAGCAGTAAACATAATGCCATAAATAATAGAAAACTTGAGCCAAATGCAATGGGTAAATTTCCAAATAAAACCTCAAAATGTTTTTGACATTCAGATTCATAAATAGACTAAGATAAATTTAAAAATCCTAATGCAACTATTTGCAAGTGTAGATCTACCCCTAAATGCAGTCTATATGACTTTTTTGTAAACAAATAAATTGCTACTCTAAAATGCACTTCTTTCTTTTTTTTTGTAAATAAAATGCCTAAGATGCCTAGGATGCCTAAGAATGCTTGGTGTATTACTTTTTAAAAGATGCAAATATGAATATTTTTTTTTCCTTTTTCCTTAAAAAAACATAGATGGGATTTGAAAACAACTCATAGGGGGAAAGGGGCCTAAGGATGGACTCCATGTGGCATGCTAGCTAAGATGGCAAAGAGGGCTGGACTTGCACGGGTGACCGCCATGCACAGGCTGCCAGGTTAGGCCAGTACCAGGGCATAAAGTTAGTAGCACGGCACTCGACTTGAGGTGGCATGGGCCCATATGCTATGCTGACTACGAGCCCAGTAGGAATGCTAAAAAAATAAGAGGTTTACAGATTGTCTTTAACGTGGATTTTGAGGAGGGAGACACCTGGCGCTGCAAAAATCCTATTGGTCACCCTAAAATGACCTTGATCAAGGATGTCATTGGGGAATGCCACCCTTGAGAAAAATGTTGAAAGGTCAACGCCCCATGTGCAATTGCGTTTGACATGGATCCAGGTCATCCAGGAACAGCACCAGAGGAGTCTAGGTGTTTGGAATAGCATTGGCATTGAGTAGGTCTTGGGACGCTACTTACACCATCCTGATGAGAAAATCATTGGTCCAGATGTTGAGCCCTTCCGAAGAAGTTGTGAGATTGGCTAAAAAATTAGCCACCCTATTTCCTTCTTTATAGACATGGCAGATGGAATGTTGGGGAAGCCCCAAAAGGATGGCCCAAACCTCTTGGATGATATTGTAGATGCACCATGAGTTGTCCCCATTATTGAGGGTAGCATTGATGATGTTAAGGGAGTCACCCTCGATGATAAATTTACTAGGGGCCTTCTGGAGGACGAGGACCCTAGGGAGTAACACTACTGCTTTTGCAAAGTTGTTGGTTTGCATGCTAAGGGCCTTAGTGTAAGCCAAGATCAAGGTCTCGGAGTGGTCCCAAATGGCCTCACCAGCTCCCGAGGGGCCGGGGTTGCCCTTGGAGGCACCATCAAAATTGAGTTTGACCCACTTTGTCATAGCTTTAGGGGCCAAGGGGCCAAGGGGCCAGCGGGGGGGGGGCTAAACTCTAATGTTGGTGAGGATAAAAGCCTTGCTCACCTTCCAAGGAGGCCTACTCAGGGGGAGGGAGCAGGAGTTCTCAAGGGCAAAGGCCACCACCTTGTCCAACATCGACTGGGGGTTGTGGGCTGGGGAAGAGAAGGCTTGCCCGTTGTGCTCAAGCAAATTTAGTAAAGCAGGTGGGGAAGGAAGAACGCCCAGAGGGAATGGAGGGTGGGGTTGATAAAGGGATTGGGCCATTGGGAGAAGAGGTCAATGATGGAGCTGGGAGGAACCCACTCAATGTAAAATGGAGTGATGAGGTGGCCTGCAACCTCTATGATAAAGGGGAAAGTGATGAAGAGATGGTTGGTTGATTCCCAGGTCGCACAACGAAGGAAGCATTTGTTTGGGATTTGGAAGCCCCTCCTGGCCATATTCTCAATAGTAAGGATCTTATTGTGGATGGATGCCCACATGAAGTAGCTAATATTGAGGATCAACTTGTTGGCCCACACCTACTTGACCATGAAAGGAGCCTCCACTGGGTCCCTTTGGAGGGCGTAAGCGATTTTACTGGTAAATAGCCACTACTAGTGCCATGCCAAACACATTTGTCCTTCCCCCCATTAGAAGGAATGATGGTAGTCTCGAGGATGCATTGGATCCTAGAAGCTTGAAGTAGGTGACGGGGGTTTGATATGGGCCCTCGGGTGCTTTTCCCATGATCCTTGACTAGTAGTCCAACACATTAGGCCCTTTGGAAGCTATCTGGCCTGATTTAAGGACTCTGAGGTCACTGCTAGCACTCAAGGACTCATCTTGGATCCACCTATCATCCTAGAAGTTGATCTTGGCCCCATCACCAAGGATCCATTGGGACCCTTTCCTAATAATGTCCTTTGTGAGGGTCATGGATTTACAGAAGGTCGATCCATCTCTAGGTTGGAAGTTACTGAGGAAAGGGTGCTGATGGAGGTATTTCTTGCACACAATACTGACCCATTCATCCAGGGCATTCGTGAACACCTTCCATGCTTTCTTGGCTAGAAGAGCTTTGTTCATGAGGGGAACCTGCCTAAGCCCAATCCCTCCCTCCTCTTTGGGCCTATAGACAAGGGCCAAGGAGACCATAGGGATCCTCTTCTTGTCTTTGCTACCAGACCATAAAATTGTTTCTAGATTTGCTCAATGTGGGCAGCAATCGAGGTCAATATTTTGAAGACAAACATGAAGTACACCAGAATGCTTTAGAGGACAGCGAACATGAGGGTGACCCTACCCGCCTTGGAGAGGAGGTGACCCTTCCAAGAGGCCAACTTCTATTGGACCCGCTCAATCAGCCCACTCCATAGGGTCTTGGAAGAAAACCTTGTGAACATGGGTATCCTGAGGTAGGTGGAGGAAAGGGTATCAGGGGTGTTGTAGCACCCTAAAATTGGCGCAGTTAAACCATCGGTAAAAAGATTAAAAATTTGAATTTTAACCCCGAAACCGCCCGTTAACCGCTCACCTCATTTTTCATGCCATTTTTAGAATTTGTTTTGACCGTTGGACGATATCGTCGCCGATCTGACGATATCGTCCCAAATCGGACGAATTCATTTGGAACAGAACGTCCAGACGATTTCGTCCCAAAACCAAATTTTCATAATTAGCCTCTGTTTCAACAACCTCTCCAACTCGGGCAGAAGCGTGTCTGCGCGGTTGGAGATTCCTACGTTGGAGATCTCCCAGATTGGGATGATCCCCAACCTCCTAACCTCCCCCTAATCCTATATAAACTTGGGATTTTCCCAGTTTATCCCCCTGGCTGATCATTTCCCTGCAACTCTAGTTTTTTGTTGTATTAGAACATCCTCACCCCCATCATTTGCATTTGTATTTTCAGGTTTTATTGCAGGATTTTACTATGTTTCGATCGGAGGAAGCTCGGATCGTCGCAGGTGATCCAACACGATTTCGGATGATCCTGTCGAGATCGACGATGATCTCGTACGATTGCAGATGATTTTGACTACAGTTCAGATTGGGGGCAACCAGAGCCTTGAGTTTGCATTTTCTACCTTTCTTTCTTATTTAATTATGCATTAGATCGATTTATTTCTATTCTGCATCCTGGAGTTCACCTCATTTAGCATATTTGCATGATAAAATTTAAAATAAGTTATTAAAATAGTGCATCCCATTTGATTTGCTATCTGGATTTATTATTTAAGCATCTATACTATTATTTCTATCATTTTGCATCATTCTTGCAATTGCATTTTTGGTTTTTGGTGTCTATTTCCATGATTGCAGGTTTCTAATGAATTCGTCAGGTTTCGATGATCTTGTTTGATCTCAGATGATCGCCTATGATTTGGGATGATTCTATACAATTACAGATGATCCTGTCATATCCGGGATGATCTGGACTCCTACAAGCTTCAGAATCTTCATCAGACATCAGGAATCAGGTGTATTCCTCTCCATTTCACATAGTCTCTATATTTAGGATTCATTCATGTTTGTTGTCTTCATATAAACCCAAAATTTCATATAGAATAGCTTAGATTCATTTTGGCCAACCTAGGAATATGAATGATTGAATATAAAATGAACACATCAAACCCATTCTCAACCTAGGCATGGAAACTGCCACTCAAAGTTTCCTGGTGAACCCCACCATCCATCAAAAATTCACCCTTATACCCCTCCCCGAGAGGCGTGACCTTCAAAGGGCCTCTCCATCCGAGGTATTGTCCCATCCTTCTCGCATCCCCCTTCCAGGGCATGGATCCTTTAGCTTGAAGGTAAGGGTGCAAAAAATTTGGGTGATACATTTTGGTGAACCCGACGTGAAACTAAAACACCTTTTGAAAACAATCAAAAAAAAAACACATTATTAAGAACATCTAGAATCATTAGAAAACTATTAAATTTGCATATCATATTTAGATGGTAGATTATAATAGAAGATGAGTTGTCACCATAAATGTTGAAAATCAATTAACGGCCATAGAGATTACTTCTATGCTTAGAGTACCTCAAACAAATAGAGTCCAACCTTTGTGGGATGAACTTGATAGGAGATTGGGTATTATTGAATCTAGATCTATAGAACTTAGGCAAATTAAGAGGTTTGTCCTAGATAGAATCCTGGATCTCGATCAGGTGACTTTGTACCATGAACTTCAGAGAGCTTGCCATAGGTGGTTAGCAGATAAAAGAGCACTTGTGTCTTCAGAATTATACACCTTTGAGGAATACCTTGAGAACGCAGTTATAGTACATAAATTTCTATCTCGTATAGAGGATCAAGAAGTCATTCTTACAGATAGAAAGATATGGAATAGAGTTCCTAGAGCTGTGTTGTATCGAGAGTATTGCCATGAACTTTATTTTTATAAGTCAGAGTCTGAAATAGATCATATTACCATAGCACACTTTGTCAAGTTCTTGAAAAACCACTTCCAATTTGAAGAGGAGCATTTCATGACTCCTGATGAACTTGATCCTATCAACGATATCCATAAACTATTTATAGAAAACTAAGTCATTCTTTTTACTATTGTTATTTCTTGCAACTAGCATGTTGTTTGTTATTTTTATACTTGTGAAATAATAATACAAAACAAAAAAAAAAAAAAAAAACAAAACATTTCCTTTTTAAGTATTATAGTAGGTATATAGTTAAAATATATACCTCTCAACCCTATCGCATATATATATATAAGTATATATATTTGCTAAAACCTAAGTGTAGCACAATGCCTAGACTTAGGAATGGAAAACAAACCGAAGAAGAAGAAGATTGGTTAGGAAGACCATTAATTGACCAAAATGTCCCTCCTGAGGACCAAGTTTTAGGAAGAAGAAATCCTAGACCAGCAAGAAGAAGAGCTTGCTGTAACAAATGAACAAGAAGAAACTATTAGAGAGGAAGGATCCTCATCCCCTAAAATGTCTCCGGGAGGAGCTATCACTTTTGAAAACATGGAACAATTTTGGAAGTTCATTAATACAAATATTGGTGTTTTTAATAGAGCAGTCCATATGGACAAGGATCGAATTAGTGACACTCAAGCAACTCTAGAAGACGTATTTCACACACGCACTAATCCCTTGTCCTTTATTGAACAAGAGAGTGATCAAGCTGGACCATCCAATTTGGATATAGTAGCTATGATCCGGAACATGCAACAACAACAGGTTACCCAACCATCTAAAGTGCCTGTTAGCAAGCCTAGGGTCATTCCCGCACAAAAGAAACCATCATTTACTGCTCTATTTTGCCAAGCTATTGAGCAACATACCTCAAATCAACAAAAACCCAAAACAAAACCAAACACCAATTACCAACAATCTGGGATACAACATAATACTATTACAAATCCCCTTCATAATACTCTTCCTACCAACACTTTGCATAATAGCAATATAGCATCTAATCCTTATGTCACACCATCATACACTCATAAATCCCATACCTATGTCCCACCGAACCAATATGGTGGACAAACTAGTAATCTTGAAACCATGGTGAAACAGTTAGTTTCCCGCATGGACCAGATAGATCCCTACCATCCCTCGTACAATTATCGAGAGATGTGTAGTCAGCCTTTAGATCCTATAGTTGTAGCACAGCCGTATCCTAAACATTTTCCTATGCCTGTCCTGCCCATATATAAAGGAACGGAAGATCCCATAGAGCATCTTCGTATGTTTAGGATAGCATGTCATGATATATCACATGATGACTTGTTATTACTAAAAATGTTCCCGAAGAGCTTGGGAGGAATGGCATTAGAGTGGTATTATCAATTACCCACTAATTCTTTGAGGAATTTCGAAGAAACTGCCGAGTCTTTTGTTCATCAATTTAGTGCCTATATCGAAAGACATGTGACCATTAAAGATTTGTATAACTTAAAACAAGACAAAGATGAATGCTTTGCTGATTTCCTAGCTAGGTGGAGACAATTGATAGGAAAATTGCACTTTGTGTTACCTTATAGGGAGATGTTGGACATCTTTATTAATAATTTGCAAGAGCAACTATCTTACGAATTATCAACTGCTACCTTGACCACCTTCGATCAGGCTATAGACTTAGCCCGAAGAGTGGAAGATGCTCTCATTAGGAGAGGTCAGCTTAAAAAGAAAGACGATGAGAAAACATCCAAAAATCAATATAAGAATAAACAAGTTGTGGGTGATGGAGTCACCGATAGCAGAAATATTGCTAATGTTAATGCTGCAAAGACAACGGAGAAGTTTGTACTGAAACCTCTTGATAGACCTCCTCGAGAATTTACTAGGTTAAATCAACCTTTATCAACTATTCTACCACAATTATTAGAATGAGGCTTGATTCAATTACCAAATATCCGGGAACCTGATCCAACTATACCCGGATACAGAGCAGATTTACATTGTGACTTCCATAGAGGACCTGGACACACTACCAACTCTTGTAAAATATTAAAACATAAAATACAGGACTTGATTGATAACAATGAGATGGAGGTGCAAGCCTTTCAACCTAAGCAAAATCCTCTTAATAATGTTCAAAAGAACATCCCACAAAACCAGAATCAGAATGCCAATCAGTCATTAGACATCTTTCAACATCCTTTACCAAAACATGGTAAGGAGGTGGCTAATCAAATTGAACATCATAATGTTCCTCCTCCTGCCCGATATGTAGGAACTATTAGTGGGCATTTACCTGCTCATGAGCCGGAAATCTTTGACACAACTTTATCCATGGTTACAACCAGGCCTCTATATAATATTCAGATACCTGATCTTAGTGATACAGAATATGAGACTGAGAGTGATATGGAAATCACATCAAATCAATCGAATAGCTCTGAAGATGAATCGGATACTATTCACCCTATCACAAGTCATATGGTTCCAGAAGAACCATTTCCAAGAAGAGTCACTACTAGACCATCGTCTCACCAATTACTTTCTAATGAGTTAGCTATAAACGCTAGACCAAGACCCATTCATCATCCACAGAATAATATTGTGGGTACCATCGGAGTTGTTACTAGACAACAGGCTCAAAATTCTCAACAAGATCAAATTCAGAATGGTGGATCAACTCCATTTGTTTTGAAGGTTCCTAATAAAGGGAATCATGCACCTAATGTTCAACCTAAACCTCCTTATAATATTAATGAACAATTATCAAATATTACAGCTAGAATTTCCCTTTTGGACCTCTTAAGATCTTCTCCTACACATAGAGATGAATTAATGCTCACATTAAGCCAGATGATGGTACCACAAGACATTCACCCTCAAGACATGGCCAATACTATAATAACTCGTGAAGTTGATTGTATTGACTTTCGGGATAGAGACATACCTCAACATAGTTTACATAAAGATAACCCCTTATATATTACCGCCTTAATTGGAGATGTAGCAGTCAAACGAGTTTTGATTGATAATGGTTCATCTTTAAATATTTGCACTTTTGACTTCTACCAAATATTTGGGTTTAGAAGTGAGGAAATGAAAAGAACTGATATGATCATAAAAGCTTTCAATGATGAAACACAAGAAACGTGTGGAGTTATTACCATTCCATTGCAGGTTGGTCCAAGAACCTTGGATACGACTGTGTTTATTGTACATTGCCCTGCATCGTACAATATACTCTTGGGTCACCCTTGGATCAACGCGATGCGAGCTGTTCCCTCAACTTTACATCAATGTGTTAAATTCAAATTTAAGAATCAGTTGGTTACCATTCATGGTGATCCAAGACCCTTTGATATGTGTGCTTTGGCAGAACCTATTGGAGTTCAATTTTGCCCCACGTTGTCATCCACACATCCTAATTCTCATTATCCATCTAAACGTGTGAAACTCACACCCACAATGTCATCTACTTCTTCTCCATCAGATGCACCTTCACATATAGCTCAACCATCTTCTGAACAAACCGCATTAGGACCTAAGAAAGATCCTAATCCCACAACCAATGTCTCTTGTTCTACTCCTATAACTTCTATACCTATAATAGACCCATCTATTGACACCTCTACACCGTCTATATCCACCAAATGCATATTCTCCGCATCAGAAGACGTAGGAAATATTCCTTCTACCTCTTATGCTCTTATTGACGAGCTCTTACCCGATCTATCTAAAATTCTTATATCAGAAGAAACGAATGTTTCTATGCAAGATTCCCTTATTTTAAATAATTTGCCACCATCTCCTCATACCTTGGGCCTCCCACAACCTATGGGAAGTATTTACCAAGTCGGGAGTTGTGCCTTTATTTATAAGGGATATGACTAGGGTAGAATACCCAGAAACATCAGAACTCATTATGATGGATATGCTCGATGTTATTTTACTAATGAGTATACTAAAGCCAAACCTATAATGCTTAAATTGGGATATAAAGGGAAAGGTTTGGGACCTTTCCAGAATGGTATGAAAGAACCTTTTGAGGTAGAGCCATGGCCCGCCCGATGTGGTGTGGGCCTATTTTCTAGTAAGGGTCAGCCATTTGAGGATGATGACCATCTTATATGTTACCAAGATTATTTAGATGAACGCGATGCTTTGCATTTAACGAATAAGCCATTCACATGTAATATGCTATCTATAGCTTATCCTGAGATGATCGCTGAATCCGACGATGAGTTGGAGGGAGATATCTTCCATGATGTCTCCATTGAGGAATTATTACATAACGGATTTTATTTTGATGGCTCTATACCTAGTATAGCCCAGCTTGAGGCCATGACTCCTCAAGACGAATTATCCAAGTTAACCTTGGAAGAATTACAAGAATTGGGCGTTTCACCCACCCCACCTAATTTTGAGAGAGATCTACACATGGAAGTAGAAAATGTCATAAAAATTAACATTGGAACCGAGGATAACCCTCACATAATCAACATCGGATCAGAATTGAGTCAAGAAAAATAGGATAAATACATTGCATTTCTTAAAGAATATGAAGATGTCTTTGCTTGGACATATGAAGATATGCCAGGTTTAGACCCTTATGTAGTTATGCATCACCTAGTAGTCCATCCGGATGCTAAACCTGTTAAACAGAAACTTAGAAAAATGCATCCTAAAGTGGCCTTACTAGTCAAAGGAGAGTTAGAAAAACTCCTGAATGTTATTTTTATACAAGCCATTGATTATGTTGAATGGATCTCGAATGTAGTTCCAGTAACTAAGAAAGAAGCTACTAAGGTTAGGGTTTGTACAGACTTTAGAGATATTAATGTTGCATGCCCTAAAGATGATTTTCCCCTTCCCAATATGGATCAGATCATTGATTTTACTGCTAGGAGTGGAATGATATCCTTAATGGATGGATTTTCTGGTTATAATCAGATCAGGATAGCTCTTGAAGATCAGGCTAAAACAACCTTTATTACCCCTTGGGGGACCTTTTGTTGGAAAGTGATGCCATTCGGTTTAAAGAATGCAGGTGCAACCTATCAACGAGCCATGACTTATATCTTTCATGATATGATGCATGATATACTACATGATTATGTAGATGACATTATAGCTCGTTCTACTGAAGAAGATGACCATTTAGATGACTTGAGAAAAGTATTTAATCGGTTAAGGGAATATCTTATCCGATTGAATCCAGCCAAATGTATATTCGGAGTTAAGTCCGATAAATTATTGGGGGTTATAGTTTCTTTACGTGGCATCAAAATTGACCCTCTCAAGATTACGGCTATCACTGATATGCCCGCACCTACAAATATATCTGAATTACGGAGTCTACAAGGTAAGCTTCAAGCCATCCGTCGCTTCATCGATAAGCTGGCGGATAAAACTGGACCCTTTCTTAAGCTTCTTAAGAAGGATGTCTCTTTCCATTGGGACAACGAATGTCAGGAAGCATTTGAACTCCTCAAACAATATCTTCTTAACCCACCTATACTTTCACCACCTAGACCTGATCGCCCATTTATCTTGTATATTTTTGCTTCAGATTTTGCTTTAGGAGCTATGTTAGCTCAACTTGATGATGAGAAGAGAGAGCGTGCTAATTATTACATTAGCAGAACATTAATTAGTTATGAAACCCGCTACACAACATTAGAGAAGTTATGTCTAGCAGTCATATTTTCTACACAGAAACTATGCCATTATATGCTCAGTCAAAAAACATATGTTATTGCTAAATTCGATCCCTTGCGGTATCTCATGAGTCGACCTTATTTATCTGGTCGCACAGCAAAGTGGGTTCTTGCGCTAAGCGAGTTTGAACTCATGTTTATAGGACAGAAGTCTGTTAAGGGTCAAATCATAGCAGATCAATTAGTTGTTGCACCCTTAGAGTCCACCCATCCCCTCATCATTGAGTTTCCTGACGAATGCCTTAAACTAGAGGCAGATCATTCAGAGCAATGGTCCTTATACTTTGATGGAGCCCGATGCATGAGTGGGGCTAGTGCAGGTATTATTTTGATATCTCCATAGAAACATCTCATACCTCTATCCTTTAAATTAACGTTTGCCTGTACTAATAACACTGCTGAATATGAGGCTCTAATCCTTGGATTACGAGCTGCCATGGCACTAAAAATTAAAAATCTATTAGTTTTCGATGATTCTCAACTTGTTATAAATCAAATTAATGATGTTTATCAGACCAGAGATGATAAATTGTGCCCATATAAAGCATATGTATTACAATTAATATCTTTATTTGATCAAGTTACCTTGGAAGCTATTCCTAGAACTAGCAATCGTGCGGCTGACGCTATGGCCGTAGCTGCATCTCTTTTACCCTTGGAGTTAGATGACGAATATGCTACCATCATTATTCATCGACTCCAGGAACCCGCTTCAATTAAATCATGCTTGGAACCTTTGGACGTGTTTCTAATCAACGAAACTACTCCTGAACTTTGGTACACTGACATCCTCAATTTTCTTCAAAATGGGACCTTCCCTGAAGGTTTTAATAGAAACCAACATCGGTTATTACGTAGACGAGCAAGTCGCTTCATAATAATTGGCAATACATTATATAGGAGATCTTTTGAAGGTATCCTATTGAGATGTTTGAATCTAGAAGAGTCTAGATCAGCTTTGAGTGAAGCCCATGATGGATCTTGTGGGGGACACTTTAGTGGTAGCGCCATTGCTAAGAAGCTCCTTAGGATAGGATATTTTTGGCCTACCATGGAGAATGATGCACATGATTACGTGCGCCATTGCGACAAGTGCCAGAAACATGCTGACCTTGTCCATGCGCCTGCACAAGAACTGTAGGCTATTTCATCTCCTTGGCCCTTTTCAAAATGGGGCTTAGACATTATTGGAAAAATCAATCCTGTGTCATCTGATGGACACAAATTCATCATAACCACCATCGAGTATTTTACGAAGTGGGTTGAAGCTATGCCCTTAGCTTCTTGCACTGGAACCCAAGTTTCCAAATTTATTTTTAATCAAATTATTTGTAGGTTCGGAATTCCTGCAAATCTCATCTCGGATAATGGAACTTGTTTCAAAAATAAATATGTAAAGAAACTATGTCAAAAATATAAAATTCAACATCGTTGGTCCACTCCCTATTATCCTCAGGGTAATGGCCAAGCAGAAGCATCTAATAAAACATTAATTAAAATCCTCAAAATACTGGTCAATAAATCTGGCCGAGATTGGCACATTCAATTATATCCTGCTTTGTGGGCTTATCGAACTAGCGTTCGTACTCCCACGGGCACTTCACCTTTTGTTTTGGTTTATGGCGTTGAAGCTATTTTTCCCTTTGAATTAGAAGTTCCTTCTTTGGCTCTGCTACTTCAAGATACTGAAGTAGGAGATGAATATCATGCTGGCAGATTTAGTCAGTTGGAACTCCTAGATGAGAAGTGCATCAATGCTTTGGAGCATCTTCGAGCCTACTAGAACAAGCTCAAACGAGCATATCTTAAGAAAGTTCATCACCGATCCTTTGAGATCGGTGACCTCATCTTAAAAGAAAATAAAAAAATACTAATGCAACTAAAGACCTTAAAGGTAAATTTGAACCTAACTGGCTTGGGCCATATATCATCACTGCTAAATTTGGATCGGGAGCATACAGATTAGCTACCTTAGATGGTAAAGATCTTAAAGAACCTATGAACATTATGCATCTTAAGCGCTATTATGCATAATTATAGTAATTTCATCACTGTATATATTGTACATCTTGTCTCATTTTAGTAAATTCATATAAAAATTTCAAAAATAGTAATATTATGTATTCTCTCAATTCATAAATCAAAATCAAAATATAAAAAAATCAAAATCATCAAAATCTTCAAAAAACATCTTTTATTTTTGCACCTGTCAATTCTTGAAGTATTGCAGTTATATTTTTAGTTGTTTTGGATAAATTAGCATTTATTTGGAATCCCTCACTTTCACACTCACATGAATAAATATCTTGATCTTATTTGGTATGATTATTAATCTCTCTTATATCAAAGTCCACAGTTGAATTAAATAAAGTTTTGAGCATAGAGAACTGATCTTGTTATTTACTTGAACCAAGTATACCTTTTCACATTAAAATGATTTCATTGCAAATTCAAAATGATGCTACATAGTAGAAGTGGTCTCTTGAGCGAAAAGTTTCCCCTGCTATCCTATCATGCACATGGTCTAGAATCTTTGAGAATTGACAAAAGGACAAGCTCACCCCTACCTAGAATAAAAATCCCTTGCTCTACAACCAATCCGAGCAAGTATCCCTAGTATAGGAAGAAAAAGAAAAAGAAAATCAAGAAAAAAATCATGAGAAAAAGAAGCATTATTTCAGTAGCATTTTGTACCATCTCAAGCAATATTTCAGCATTATCTCAGTATCAAGCAAAAATACAAAAAAAAAGAGAGAAAAGAAAAGAAAAAGCAAAAAGCAATAAAATCCCTTCCCCTACCCTTTGAAAAGAAAAGAAGGGTGAATGAGCTTGAATCCCTGGAATTCTCAATTATTCGAAAACTGTGAGGTAAGCCCCATAACAGGTGGTTTGTGCCCAACCCGCTTGGCCTTGGGTAACTCCTAGCGTGGTGATATGTCTGTTACATTAGCGACCTTCTTTTGTACAGACCTATGTCTGCTTATGGATCAGCTAGCTCTTGATGACCTGACTTACATAGTAGTTTGGTACGGTTATATGCATATAAATCATGGTTAACGAACACTCATTTGGTTAATTCAAATTACTTGTATCAAATTATCTTGCTCAAAATCGGTAAATGAACAATACAATTGCACACACATTTGTATTTGAGAGATTTTGTATCATTATGATAGATCGAGATCGGCAATGAACTCACATATGCACACGGGGTTCCTTATAAATCTAAATTTTGTCTTTGAGATAATTTAAAATATTTATGCAAATCTTCTGGAATAATTTGATTTTCTTACTTGAGAATATCTGCTTAGCGTAAAAACAATTACATACATTTTTTTTCAAAATCCAAAATTTCTTTCAAAACATGTTCAAAAATCTAGCAATAAAGTCACATTTATATATTTTCGACTTTCGCAACGATGGTATAGTTCCTAAACCTAAATTGGAATTTTATGCCTAGTGCAAGTCCTCATATTATATTTTCTGTTTATCTCAAACTCAAAAATCAACTATGCAATAAAACTATTATATCAATTTCTTCTTTGGATTTCGCGATGATGGTATAAGTCTATACCTAAAAATTCTATGCCTAGCGCAAACCATCATTTTAATTTTATTTCCCATTTTTAATCCATAAAAGCATATGGCTTAAATCATTATGTTACACAATTGTGCTTTAAAAAGAACGAAAACTTTTCTATTTCATTTCATTATGTCAACATTCAGTTTTTTGCGACGATGGTATAATTCCTAGGCAATTGTTCAAATTTCTATCACACTTAGGAATTTTATGCCTAGCAAAAATCATATTTTTAATATTTCATGCATAATATTTTCATGGACATCTGAAAACAAATCATCACCATCATCATTTTTCATCATCACATCACAAAAGTCTTAAGAAAGTCTCTTAAGCACCCTTTTACTTTTAGCAATATTTCTCTACCGGGATTAGCTTAATGACCTAGCGAGCGGTGACTCCATGAAATGGTCATGTAACAGTGACAATGTCCTTTGAAATTATTGTTAGAAGTCACTTTATTTTTTCATCAAATCACACCACAACAACCAATTTGTTTACATCAGATTATTTCATTTAAATTTTATGGCATGACATAAAATTATAATATTTTCAATGACATAATTACATGAATAATCAATCAACAATTAAAATATTAAAGCATCATAAAACATATGCACAAGTCATATCACAAAAATAATATATATATATATATATATCAAGAAATATATGTACATCATATCAAAATGGATTGGTATGCCACAATCTATACCCTGGCATACTCAATCCTCTCAAAAATATACAATCTATAGTCAATGTGCAGCTAGTCTCGAGAAGCCCTCGAGCTCTCAGCCTCATCTCCTCTCCTACCCTGAGGTGGAGGAGGTGGTCCCATCGGAGTCCATGTCGTATCATGGGTCCTCGATGTCGATCATGAGGATGTCCTCGATGACCCCATCCTGATCGGCTCCGCAATGCCGGCTAGTAGTTGTATCCTCTAGCCCTCTAGAACCAGTTGGAAGTATACTCCCTGATAGAACATGGTCTGAGCAATAGCCCATGCCAGCTCCCGCATGCTCGCCCCTCCGCTCCGAGCCCTGAGTCATGTAGCCTCATCCTACAGCATCTGCACCTGAGCTCATAGGTGGGCATTCTCCACTCGAAGAGCCACCATCTCGTTGCTCTCCCCCACCTCGACACCCTTGCCCTTATCGGGTGATGGTGGCCTATCCCTCTACTGAGAAGGGAGTCCCTCCTCCCTCCTCTCTGGCTACTGTGGTCTCTCCAGAGCCTATGGCACTCTTCGGCATCTCTCCTGAGGAGGCCATCATTGATCCCTCCCTCTATGACTCCTCGCTGCATCGATGGTAGCCTGGTGCCGCCTCCCCATCCATTGCACAATAGCATGCATCGGACCCTATGCCCTCATCATCCGAGGAGGGTGGATGCCTACATACCAGGCATCATATCCATATGCTACTCCAACATCATCCCCATCCACTGGCTGAATGGGGGCATCATCAACATCTTGAATCCAGAACCGTTGCATGTCTGGAGCCCCGCTCAGTGTAGTATTATCCTGGATAGTCCGAGAGTACTCATAATCCCTGAGAGAAGGGATCCCCTATTGTAGACCGAACTACCTCAAAACTCGGTCGTAGCGGTGGAGCTCTACCTCTCCCCACTCCATCCTCAACCAGAAGACTCGCCTGATGTGAGCCAACTCCTATCCATCCTCTCCCCACCCTGGATGCTCTCTCCATGGCCTCCAGGTGATCTGATCTAGGATGAGGTCATCTAGCAACCTTCGGGACATCGATAGATCTATCCACCATTGTGACCCTCTCTAGAGCCACCAATAGAAAACCCGGGGTCTCTCCCGATCAACTCCTATCAGTGGAAGCCCTACCGGCCTCCGCATCGTAATGTGCTCCCAGCACCAAACCTGTAGTAACGATGTCAGCACCAGACATCGACCTCCCTTGTATACGACCCCGTAAAGGATCCTATACAAGCGGCATAGTACAAAATTGCCCCAAGCAAACCTGTAACCATGGTCTCTCATGTCACAGACCACATCTGAGAGGAGCCATGGTAACCTGCATCCACTCTGGTGGCATAGAAGTAGGCCACCCACCACCCCTACCAAAACTTGGGTCAATCGAGATGCCCTAGGCATCTGCCTCAATGCCTCGATGTTCACTCCGCCCTTCTCTAAGGTGAAGCTTGGGTCGCTGCACAATCGCATCATGGCATGGCCCTGATTGGCCGAAGGAGTCATGAATCGCCCATGTATGGGGATCCTCAAGATCCTCCATACATCCTCTAGAGTGGGAGCCATCTCCCCTATCGGTAGTCGAAAGCAGGATGATCCCGGATACCATCTCTCTGCTAGGGCTGTCAGTAGCCCCATGTCTGTAGGAATTTGTGGCATCTCTGCCACATGTTGTAGTCCAACCTCTGCTAGTCTATCCCGCTCGGCCTGATCGAGCATGGCTACATCATCTCTGAGCCCCTCGTATTTCCATTCTTGACTCTTTAGTAATCCCCTCTGCAAAATAAACAATAAAACAACAAAAAAAATCATTAGTACATAATCATTAAAATCAATTAAAATCAATTTCATCTCATAAAAAAATGATATCGTCCATTATTGGACGATATCGTACTAAATTTAGTAAAATCATCCTTGGTAGGATGAAATCGTCTCCCTTTTGTTCAATTTAGGGATCGTCCTTTATTGGATGGAATCGCCCCTATTTCTCCAATTTCGTCCTTAGACGAAATCGGTGATATAGGGACGATTTCGACGAAATTGGGACGATTTCGTCCCGACGTCGTCGATGGCCTAAAAATGGCCGTGATGACCAAAAACAATTAAAATTTAAAGTAAAAAATTAAACAAATCAAGTTAAAAACATAATGTATCAGGTTTAGATCCTTACCCGCAACCCGCGTCGGACCTCTGTCGATCTGTGTGTCGTTTCCACCATTTCGCCTGCAGAGCTCTGAAACAGCGAAAGTGAACAGTAAAAATGAATTAGGGTTTTACCCTATTTTTCTTAATTTTATTTAAAAACAACATTTTTTTTTAAATTTTTGCTTTTCCGCGCTTTTACCTCAAACGTTCGATTTGGGTAAAAACTCGGAGGGGGCACCATAGCAAGCAGTTGTACGATTCGACCTAGAATCATCGTCTAAAAAATGGAATAAATTTTTCTTTCTCGTAAAGCATGAAGAACTCGTCTTTAACGCATTTTCTTCGAAAAATTTGCTAAAGAGGGGGCAAAATGTAGCACCCTAAAATTGGCACAGTTAAACCATCAGTAAAAAGATTAAAAATTTGAATTTTAACCCCGAAACCGCCCGTTAACCGCTCACCTCATTTTTCGTGCCATTTTTAGAAGTTGTTTTGACGATATCATCCCAAATCGGACGAATTCATCTGGAACAGAACGTCCAGACGATTTCGTCCCAAAACCAAATTTTCATAATTAGCCTCTATTTCAACAACCTCTCCAACTCGGGCAGAAGCGTGTCTGCACGGTTGGAGATTCCTACGTTGGAGATCTCCCAGATTGGGATGATCCCCAACCTCCTAACCTCCCCTAATCCTATATAAACTTGGGATTTTCCCAGTTTATCCCCCTGGCTGATCATTTCCCTGCAACTCTAGTTTTTTGTTGTATTAGAACATCCTCGCCCCCATCATTTGCATTTGTATTTTCAGGTTTTATTGCAGGATTTTACTGTGTTTCAGTCGGAGGAAGCTCGGATCGTCGTAGGTGATCCAACACGATTTCGGATGATCCTGTCGAGATCGGCGATGATCTCGTACGATTGTAGATGATTTTGACTATAGTTCAGATTGGGGGCAACCAGAGCCCCGAGTTTGCATTTTCTACCTTTCTTTCTTATTTAATTATGCATTAGATCGATTTATTTATGTTCTGCATCCTAGAGTTCACCTCATTTAGCATATTTGCATGATAAAATTTAAAATAAGTTATTAAAATAGTGCATCCCATTTGATTTGCTATCTGGATTTATTATTTAAGCATCTATACTATTATTTCTATCATTTTGCATCATTCTTGCAATTGCATTTTTAGTTTTTGGTGTCTGTTTCCATGATTGCAGGTTTCTGATGAATTCGTCAGGTTGCTGATGATCTTGTCTGATCTCAGATGATCGCCTATGATTTGGGATGATTCTGTACAATTACAGATGATCCTGTCATATCCGGGATGATCTGGACTCCTACAAGCTTCAGAATCTTCATCAGACATCAGGAATCAGGTGTATTCCTCTCCATTTCACATAGTCTCTGTATTTAGGATTCATTCATGTTTGTTGTCTTCATATAAACCCAAAATTTCATATAGAATAGCTTAGATTCATTTTGGCCAACCTAGGAATATGAATGATTGAATATAAAATGAACACATCAAACCCATTCTCAACCTAGGCATGGAAACTGCCACTCAAAGTTTCCTGGTGAACCCCACCATCCATCAAAAATTCACCCTTATACCCCTCCCCCGAGAGGCGTGACCTTCAAAGGGCCTCTCCATCCGAGGTATTGTCCCATCCTTCTCGCATCCCCCTTCCAGGGCACGGATCCTTTAGCCTGAAGGTAAGGGTGCAAAAAATTTGGGCGATACGGATGCAGCCCAGGATCAGCCCAATCTTGGATTGCCTAGTTGGGGGGTGTGGATGAAATAAATTTTTCTTTTACGGAGGTTGATCTTCTGCCCAGCTAGCTCTTCATATAGTATCAAGATCTACTTGATGACCTTAGCTTAAGGGACCGATGCAGAGGTGGCAGGAATGGTATCATCCATGAATTGCTGGTGGGACACTAGGGATATCTCAGGCGTAGGCCTGATGCCAAATATGAGGTCACAGGAGGTAGAACTCGAGATGGTGCATCCCAGGGCCTCAGCCAGGATGATGAAGAGCATCAGGGAAAGGGGTCAACTTGACGAAGGCATCTAAAATTGGGGAAGAATCCAACCATGGATCCATTGATCAAGATAGAGAACCAAGGGGAAGACACGTAGTTATTAACAAGGTTGACCCAGGAGGGGTGGAACCCAAACTTGAGGAGGACGTTAGAGAGGAACTCCCAGTTGACTCTATTGAAGGCTTTATTCATGTCAAGTTTGAGTAAGAAGGATGACTTCTTGCAAAGGAGGGCTGAGTGAAGAACCTCATGGATGATGATGACCCCATCTGTGATAAGCCTTCCTTTGACAGAGCTTCCCTGGTCGGGGGTGATGATCAGGGGGAGGATGTATTTGAGTCTGGATGCCAGGGACTTGGTCAAGATTTTGTAGAGGACATTGCATAGGCTTATGGGGTGAAAGTAGGCTAAGGATCTAGCCATATGGGACTTGGGAATCTGGGAAATGAAGGTGGAATTTATGCCTCTAGGGATGGAGCTAGCGAACTGGAGGTCTCGAATGGTCATACACACTTCCTAGCCAATGAGGTCCCATAAGGATTGGAAAAACTAGGGGGGAACCCGTCCAGGCCCGGGGCAGAATCAATTTTCATGGAAAATATGGTTGCACTGATTTCTTCATCCGAGAGGGGTCGAAGAAGCATTTCATTTGAATGGGCTAGGACCAATGGGGGAATTTTCTCTAATAGGGTCTCTGTCGCCAAGGGCAACAATTGGGGTTTACCACCAAGGAGCTCTTGAAAGAAACCCACATATTTGGCCCTGATTTCCTCATCCTCTTTGGTAAACCTTCCATCACTAAATATAAGCTCGAGGATTCTATTTGTGATCCTATTTCTGACGGTTGAGGTGTAAAATAACTTAGTATTGGTGTCACCATTGGCCAGCCATAGGGCCATCGAATTCTTCCTCCAGAACATTTCCTCCTTGGATAAGACATTGCAATAATCGGTTAGGACTGAGCGCTCCTCCTATTACACTCCCAGGTCTTGGCACCCTTCCTAGAATCTGAGATCAAAATATTCTAGTTGTTTCTTGAGGATTTATTTGCTCTTGAAGATATTGCCAAATACCTCCTTATTCTAGATCTTGAGCTTTTCTTTAAGGAGTCTTATTTTTTTATAAATTTGCTTGGAAGGGTGCCCTAATACTGGGCAATCCCACCAGCAGGCCACCTAGGCCCTGAAATCTGAGTGGTGGAGCCACATGGACTCGAATCGAAAGGGGCGCTTATGGGAGGGATGCTTACCAGCTTCAAGGAAGAGGGGGCTATGATCAGATCCAACTTTAGGGAGGGCTAGTAGGGTTGCATCAACAAACAAGGGGATGTCTTCCCTGGACAAGAAAACTCTATCTAGTATGACCTGAATGAGTTGGGCTCCTATTATTCTGTTATTCCAGGTGTACGTGGCTCCTTTCAGGTGGACATCCATGAGCTCATTGACATCACCGAAGGCCCAAAAGTCCTCCATAATTTTAATAGCCATCATAAGACCCCCACTCTTGTTAGATGGAAAGAGGGGACTATTGAAGTTTCCTGCAAGGATCCAGGGGAGAGGAGCAAATGCCTCCCTCATGATGCTAATTTCATTCCATAATGCCACTCTTCCATTTGGGTTGTTGGGGGCATAAATATTGGATAGAATCTAGGACTGCCCTGACTTTAAACAGTGGATCAAGATGTTGGTGATTCTGGGGGATGATGAAATTAGTCTCCCTTCGAAGAAGCACAGGTCCCAAAGACACAAAATCCCTCCAGTTGTGCCTGAGGTTAGGGTGGAAAAAAAATCACTGTTCCTCTAGATATCTTTGGTGACTATCGAGGAGGACACATCATCAAGTTTGGTCTCCTAAAGGAGGAGAATAGTCGGCATGTGGTCCTTGCAAAGCTAGGCAAGGATCCTTTTCTTGGGTGTGCCATTGAGCCCCCTCATATTCCAGGTGATTAGATTCATTTTACACCCTTTGGGAGTCTCTTGCCTCCCTTCTCGGCCTGGGTGGGGGGTTTGGATCTCTATGAATCAGATTTTTAAAAACTCATGGAATCATCAAGGAGGGTCTCCTGGGAGCCGCTAGCAATATCATCATCAATGAGCTTGTTACGCTAGTTGTCAAGGGTGGGATGACCTCTCTTATTTTTGCTTCCAAATTCGGTGGTAAAATTCCTCCTATGGGTATTTTTAGGGCTAAACTCTTTAGGCTCAGATTGGGAACATCCAGGATCGGCCTCGGCAGACCTCTCGAAACTACAATCTAAGGAAGGGTGGGAAGAGGGGAAAGAATTAAGGGGGAAAGGGGATCAAGCTGGGGAACTGGGAGGGTAAGGGGCACCCCACCCACTAGGGCCAAGGGGGAAGGCTAGGGGTTGGGGAGCCCTGATAGCTCATAAGTCAGGGAAGGGGCTTCCTCAGATCAGGCTAAGGCGGGGTCAGCTTGCGGGCCTATTTGGAAAGTAGGGGACATGACAACCTAGGAGGATATTTCCTCTGCACACCTCAGAGGTTCTAAAAATATAACAAGAGGGGGATCAGGGTTAAGACATACCTGGTCCTGAGTGCCTGAGCAAGTAGGATCCACTAGGGATTCCTCGATAGCAGTATATTTTGACTCTTTTCCATGCCATTCTGAGGTGTTGCGATCACCACATGGGGTTCCATGGGAGGGGGCCCGGTTAGGTCAAGGGGGGGTTCTCGGGGTGTGACGCACCAACATTATTGGAAGATGGGCATTGGTGGGAAAGGTGCCCTTGTGTGCTGCACAGGGGGCAGAATTTAGGTTTATTCTCATAAATCAGGGTTTGGCTCTAGAAGAAGGATCCTGAAGAAATAGTAATCATAGACGAGAGTTTAGATTTTAGGTTTGCATTGACATAGAACCTGGCATGGACTATGTGGGACCCTACCTTAGTAGCAAGATCGAAGGCAACCAGTTCACAAACTGCTTGCGTAATGAGCCTCAGGACGTCCTCCTACCATAAATGAAAGGGGAGTTTAGGGAGGTGAACCCAAATTGGGGAAACATTAATGCTTTGGGTGTTGGGGTTGAAATTAGCTCCATAATGCTTGAGGAAGAGGCTTTTGTGCCCTAGGAACCAGGTCCCACCAGAGAGAATCCTACTACAGTCATCATTGTTGTTGAGCTTGATGAGAAAGAAAACCTTGGTTAGGGCCACGAGCTGCATGTGCCCTAAAATTTTCCACTTGGAGGCTACCCAACGACAAATGGTTTCCATTTTCGGGCACCCTCCTATGAATTTCCCCACAAAAGGGAAGGAGGACCCTATCACAAATGCTGATTAAACATCATCCTAGATGGATATATGCATCCCTTTTTGAGAAAGCCCCAAGCCTAGAGCCCGAGGCTGGGTGCTAGCCCCAGATAGTATCTGTTGGAAAGAGGGTTTTGTCCCCCTTGGGCCAAAGCCCTGACATTTATCAGGGGGTTTTTCCCAAGCCCTGCACTCACATCGACACTTCCAAGGGGCTTGGCACCCAGAATCTTGTCCCCACCCTGCTCACATGCCTACCCGGGCCCCACGTCTGGCCCAGTTCCTGAAGCAAAACCTGCAAGCCCAGACGCAGAGCTTGCACCCACTCCTAACCCTACTCCCGCTCTTGCACCTGCATCTGCTCCTGCTCCTGATCTCGCCATCAAAATATCCATGAGAGATATAAGGAGTTTTACATTGATTTTATTTTTGCAATAAAAAGGGTTATGAAATGATTTCTTTTTCTTGAGCAAAAATTAAGGTGGTTTGTTTGCTAATGCATTGGGGTAAAAATTGAAGTGGTGATTTATCTTTTGGAAATGCATTAATGACAAGTAGGAGATATAAGGTGTAAATGAAATATTTTGCTTATGTAATTGGTGATCCTTGTTGATGAAATTTTATTTGCAAAGTTAGAAGTAATAAGGTGTAAAAGTGGTTTGACAATTTATTGAATCTTTGTATGGTGAAATATTTGTTGAGGTGGAATATTCATGTGGAGGTTTTGAAATAGACTATTGCTATCTAACCCTTGAAGTGGCACAAGAAGGATTGGTTATTTGTGAGACAGGTTTTGAAGACATATCTCCATCAAAGAGCATTTAAGAGGTATGGGCACATCATCCTTTGTTTGAAGTGTTTGTTGGAATGAATGTTGTGAAACATAAGGTGGAGTGAAAAGGATTGTTTGATAAGCATTGTTGGAAATATTTGAGTGAGTTTTATGTGCTTCATTGATTGAATAATTGTGTGAAGATTTTGAGTATTGGTTTGAGTATGTTTGTGAATGAGCAAGTCTTGAGAAGACTTGAGAGCAGATTTATGAACAGGTTTTGAGATAGATTTTGAGCAGGTTAGAGATAGATTTTGAGCAGGTTTTGAGATAGATTTTGAGCAGGTTTGAGATATATTTTGAGCAGGTTTTGAGACAGGTTAGAGGTAGATTTTGAGTAGGTTTTGAGATAGACTTGTGAGAAGTATTGATCAGTGTTGAGTAGAGTAGAGTGGATAGAGTTCCACGAACCAGAGCAAGGAGAAAGAGTTTTCCTATGGAGTGAGATCCATGAACCAGCTAGGGAGATAGAGTTCTTATATGGAGAGAGATCCATGAACCAGTTGAGGAGATAGAGTTCTCCTAGATCAAGTTCCATGAACCAGAGAAAAGGGGAAAGAGTTCTCCTATGGAGAGAGATCCACAAATTAGAGTATAGGGGATTGGTGTCTCCTTTGGATAGAGGTCCATAAACATTGTAATAGGGAATTGATTCCCAAAAGGATTTATTGAGAAAATTTATAAGGAATATTTTCTCCGTGGAGTAGCCCACATTGGGTGAACCATGTTAAATCATGTCTCTCATGTGTGTGATGATGTGTGCAATGTTTACTACTTTGATATTGTTGATGTTATCATTTGGATTGAAAAGTAAAAATTTTATCTTATATTGTTCACCCCCTCTCAGTATAAGCTTATGTTCTTCAATTGGTATCAGAGTGGGTTCCTTCATGAAAAGCCTAACATCTTGGAGGAAGATCCCACAAGAACATACATGACCTCAGAAAATGGAGAAGAGGCCATGATCGACATAAAAGAGGAATTCTTTGCTACTCTTAGAAACTTGGAAAAGGTTAGAAAGAAGAACTCAAGTTTGAAGGATCAAATTCAAGAGGATGAGGAAGCAAAGATGGAACTTCTACAAAATCTCACAGAACTCAAGGTAAAAGTTGAAGAGGGAAAGAAAATTGAATAGGATATGATAGAACTATTAAAGGCAAGAGAGGTAGAATGTGAAATATTGGAATCAAAAATTATCTCTCTAAGGAAGGAAGTTGAAAAGACTAAGGGTAAATTACAGCAAGACATAAAGTTAGGGAAATAGAAAGAGGAGTCAAGCTCCCAAGAAACAAAGACATCAAACGAAGAAGAGCCCATGACTTATGCTAATGCACTAAAAGGAAAAGGCATCAAGAAAGAAGAGGGCAAAGAAGATCCATGGACAAAATTCAATTACAAGAACAACAAAAGAAGAAGCACACGACCATATTATTCAAGGTACTCCAACAGGTTACAAAATCTCTTCCATGGCTATTGTTTTTCATGTAACAAATATGGTCATAGAGTTGTACATTGCACTGGTTATGTGAAAGATAATGTTGATAGAAATTTCAATTCTTTTGCACCTCTTATGAATGACAATATCATATGTTACAAATGCAATAATTTTGGGCACAAGGCCAAATGGTGTAAAATGGTATTTCCTGAATTAAGCAAAAAGAATACAACTTCAACAATTAGGAGAGAGAGAAAAGAGCAAGAGAAAGTTAAGTCAATGTTAGTACAAACAACTCTTCATGTACAAGATAAGGGAAAATAGTGGTTCCTTGATAGTGGTTGTTCTAGTCATATGACAGGAGACAAGAGTAAATTTCTTGTATTTAAAGAAATCAATGGAGGATCAGTAAAATTTGGTGATAATGGTTCAACAAAAATTTGTGGGAAAGGAACTTTGAGTTTAGATAATGGAAAAACAAAGATAGAGAATGTATTGTATGTCAAGGGATTGAGGCACAATTTACTAAGTGTAAGCCAACTTTGTGATCAAGGGCACACGGTTACCTTTCATCCAAATAGATGTGAGATCAAAAAATCTAAAACTGGAAAGCTCATTGCAGATGCAAATAGAACTACAAACAATCTCTACATGCTAAGTGAGATTAAGGGAGAAAAGTGTTTTCTATCACAAGAAGATGAGAGTTGGTTGTGGCATAGAAGAATGGGTCATCTGAACTTTGACAACATAGTGAAAATAAGCAACAAGCAAGCAATCAGAGATTTACCCAAGATAAAAAGGCCACAAAACACAATTTGTGCACAATGTCAGCATGGGAAGCAAACTAGAACAAGTTTCAAGTCAAAAGAATTTACGTCATCTGAACCATTGAAACTAGTTCACACTGACCTATGTGGTCCTACAAGGACAAAGAGTCTACTAGGTGAAAGTTACTTCATATTATTTATAGATGATTACTCCAGAATGATTTGGGTAGCCTTCTTAAAAGAAAAATCAGAAGCCCTTGAGAAGTTCAAGGTATTTAAAGAATTAGTAGAGAATGAAATAGGTAGAAGGATTAAGTGTTTAAGATCAGATAGAGGAGGAGAATTTACTTCAAATGAATTCATAGAATTTTGTGAACAACATGGGATCAAAAGAGAATATTCAATAGCAAGAACTCCTCAACAAAATGGAGTAGTTGAAAGGAAAAATAGGACTATTGAAAATATGGCCAGAGCTATGTTAAATGAGTCTAAGGTTTCAGATGGTTTTTGGAGAGATGTAGTTCATACAATAGTGTATATCATCAATAGAGCTCAAGTAAGAGTAAATCATCACAAAACCCCATATGAGCTCTAGAAAGGGAGACCAACCACTATAAAATATTTCAAAATTTTTGGAAGCAAATGCTACATAAGACGGGAAGAGAAAAATTTGGGTAAATTTGATTCAAGATGTGATGAGGGTATTTTTCTTGGCTATTCCACTAAGAGCAAAGCCTATAGGTGCTATAACAAGAGGACACATACAATTATAGAAAGTATAAATGTGACAGTTGATGAGAAGACAGGGTCAAAAGAACCAACTCGAGAAATTGTGTATCAAGAAGAAGAAAGTTGCCAAGAAGAGTTAGGTGAAGAATCAGAAGAAGAAGAAACACAAAGACCACTACCTAAAACTCCATCCAGGTATGTGCAGAAAAATCATCCAAGAGATCTAATCATTGGAAATCCAGATGAGAGACAGACAAGGAGGAAGATAATAGGAACAAGTGAGCATGCAAATTTTTCTTTGTTATCTAAAATTGAGCCCAAGGATTTCAATGAGGCAAGAGAAGATAAGTTTTGGGTCAAGGCAATGGATGAGGAACTGGATCAAATAGAAAAAAGTGAGACTTGGGAACTTGTCCCATGACCAAAATATAAGAATGTAATTGGCACTAAATGGGTTTTTAGAAACAAGTTAAATGAAGATGGTCAAGTAGTCAGAAATAAAGCAAGATTAGTATGCAAAGGTTATGCACAGGTTGAAGGGATTGATTTTGATGAGACATTTTCTCCGGTTGCATGACTTGAGGCCATAAGGATATTTTTAGCTTTCTCAAGCTTCAAAAACTTCAAAGTATATCAAATGGATGTTAAATCAGCTTTTCTCAATGGTGTCTTGGAAGAAGAGGTTTACATTGAGCAACTTGAGGGATTCAACCTAACTGATAAGCCAGATTATGTATGCAGATTAAAGAAGGCACTTTATGGACTAAAGCAAGCTCCTAGAGCTTGGTATTCAAGATTGGATAAGTATCTTCAGGAATAGGGTTTCAAGAAAGGAATAGTGGATAGTAACTTATACATCAAAAATGAAGGAAATGACTTACTAATTATGGTTGTTTATGTGGATGATATCATTTTTGGAGGTAACAATGATAAGATGTGTCAAAAATTTGCAAAGAGCATGCAGAATGAATTTGAAATGTCAATGCTTGGTGAGTTGTCCTTATTTCTTGGACTACAGATTTCATAATCAGAGAAGGGTGTATTTCTCTCACAAACCAAGTATATAAAAGAGATGCTGAAGAAATTCAAGTTAGAAGATTGCAAACCTGTAAGTACCCCCATGATTACAGGATGCAAGTTGAGTAAAGATGATGAATCTCCTGAGGCAAATCAGACATTGTATAGATCTATGATTGGTAGCTTACTATATGTCATAGCTACAAGACCAGATATAATGCAGGTAGTGGGACTAGTGGCAAGATTTCAAGCAGCACCAAAGGAAACACATGTAATGGTAGTAAAGAGGATTCTCAGGTATTTAAAAGGGACTATGGATTTTGGACTCTGGTATCCCAAAAGTGATAATTTCACTCTCATAGCATATACAGATGCAGATTGGGAAGGAAGTATTGATGACAGAAAAAGCACAAGTGGAGGAGCATTCTTCCTTGGAGATTGTTTAGTCTCTTGGCTAAGCAAGAAATAGGCATCAATATCCTTATCCATAGTAGAGGAAGAGTATATTGCAGCAGTTGCATGTTGTACACAGGTGTTATGGATGAAGTAAACTTTAAAAGACTTCAAGATAGAGCATGATCATCCTATCTCCATACTATGTGATAATACAAGTGCTATAAACATTTCAAAGAATCCAGTGATGCACTCCAAGACCAAGCACATTCCGATCAAATATCATTTTCTAAGAGAACAGGTGATGGATAAGCAAGTCAGATTGGAATATGTTACTACAAAGGAGCAGATTATGGATATTTTCACTAAGCCACTTCCAAAAGAGACTTTTGAGTATCTTAGAGGAAAATTGGGAGTAGTTTTACTCCCACCCCAAAATTAATCACCTCAAGGAGAGGAGGTGGGGAGGGGGCTGAGCTAAGAGTCTTATCTTTAGCCCCAAAGGAGTCCCTTTGCCATTGATGTCAAAGGGGGAGAGATTTGAGTTAGGGGGAGAGCATTTAGTCAAGGGGAGCAGAATTAGAAAAAGGAAAAAGGAATGTTTAAGGAAAAAGGGTTGCCATCAATGACAAAGGGGGAGATTGTTGGAAATTTGAGCATGTTTTGTTGTCATTGATGTCAAGAGGTTTGATATCCTAATTTGATGGAATTAATTTCAAGAGGTTTGATTAATGTCAAAAGGTTTAATGTCCTAAGTTGATGGAAATATTTGTGAGAATATTTCTCATGGTGGCACATGAGGTATAAGGCAGCAAGAAGAAAGGAATACCTCTCCATGATGTTTGAGAAAGAATTTATAAATTACCTTGGTGGTAATTTTGCAAAGGTTAAAATATTCATTAATGGTGGCAAGGTTATCCTTAAAGAATTTACCTTGGTGGTAATTTTACAAAGGTTAAAATATTCATTAATGGTGGCAAGGTTATCCTTAAAAGAAAAGGCCCAAAAAGATTTTTAATATTTAAATCCTTTGGATTTAAATTATTATAATTAAATATAATAATTAAATTTGAAGTACCAAATTCGAATTACAAATGAGCCGACGTCAAATGTATAAGAGGGCATATGTATTTATAGGCTAAGGTTTAGCCTAAGCCTAAGGTGTTCGAAATGTTATTTAACCTCAAAGTAATTACCTTGCTCGATTTTTGTTCAACACGATGGAGGAGAAACAAACAAGAGATTTCACATTTTTTGGAGCAGTCATTGGTCAAAGGTTAGAAGGGGTTTGTCCCCACTTGAAGTGAGGTGGCAATCGAACTAGCAAGCTAGGCTTGCACAATGTATAGAGGGCAAGAGGTACAATGTTCGATTCATGTGGAGGCCTTTTAGTCATGTGGTAGGATTTATTTTTAGCACCGACGATAAAGGATAACAAGGAGATCGTGCTCCTTTGGTTTCATGTGGGTTGGCTAGCCCATGCGGTGGCCTAGCCATGGCTAGGGCATGGGGCCAGCAGGAAGCATGGGTTCAATTCCCGATGGTAGGAAGTAGGTGGCAACAAAGGGATTAATTAATTTTTATAAAAATTAATTTATGCCCTAAGGTCCAAAGTTGCTAAGGTATGTGCTAGCTAGGGAGATATAAGGAGTTTTAAATTGATTTTATTTTTGCAATAAAAAGGGTTATGAAATGATTTCTTTTTCTTGAGAAAAAATTAAGGTGGTTTGTTTGCTAATGCATTGGGGTAAAAATTGAAGTGGTGATTTATTTTTGGAAATGCATTAATGACAAGTAGGAGATATAAGGTGTAAATGAAATATTTTCTTATGTAATTTGTGATCCTTGTTGATGAAATTTTATTTGCAAAGTTAGGAGTAATAAGGTGTAAAAGTGGTTTGACATTTTATTAAATCTTTGTATGGTGAAATATTTGTTGAGGTGAAATATTCATGTGGAGGTTTTGAAATAGATTGTTGCTATCTAACCCTTGAAGTGGCACAAGAAGGATTGGTTATTTGTGAGATAGGTTTTGAAGACATATCTCCAAAAGAGCATTTAAGAGGTATGGGCACATCATCCTTTGTTTGAAGTGTTTGTTGGAATGAATGTTGTGAAACATAAGGTGGAGTGAAAAGGATTGTTTGATAAGCATTGTTGGAAATATTTGAGTGAGTTTTATGTGCTTCATTGATTGAATAATTGTGTGAAGATTTTGAGTATTGGTTTGAGTATGTTTGTGAATGAGCAAGTCTTTGAGAAGACTTGAGAGAAGATTTATGAATAGGTTTTGAGATAGATTTTGAGCAAGTTAGAGATAGATTTTGAGTAGGTTTTGAGACAGATTTTGAGTAGGTTTTGAGATAGATTTTGAGCAGGTTTTGAGATAGGTTAGAGGTATATTTTGAGTAGGTTTTGAGATAGACTTGTGAGCAGTATTGATCAGTGTTGAGAAGAGCAGAGTGGATAGAGTTCCATGAACTAGAGTAAGGGGAAAGAGTTCTCCTATGGAGTGAGATCCATGAACCAGCTAGGGAGATAGAGTTCTTCTATGGAGAGAGATCCATGAACTAGTTGAGGAGATAGAGTTCTCCTAGATCAAGTTCCATGAACCAGAGAAAAGGGGAAAGAGTTCTCCTATGGAGAGAGATCCACAAATCAGAGTATAGGGGATTGGTGTCTCCTTTGGATAGAGGTCCATAAACATTGTAATAGGGAATTGATTCCCAAAAGGATTTATTGAGAAAATTTATAAGGAATATTTTCTCCATGGAGTAGCCCACATTGGGTGAACCACATTAAATCATGTCTCTCATGTGTGTGATGATGTGTGCAATATTTACTACTTTGATATTGTTGATGTTATCATTTGGATTGAAAAGTAAAAAGTTTTATCTTATACTGTTCACCCCCTCTCAGTATAAGCTTATGTTCTTCAAAAAATATCACTTTTAGGGGACTAATCCTTTCTACTAGTAGTCATTTTGATAAATTGTTGTATTTCCATTGATCACAAGTACAAATGATATCAAATTTCCAATAGGTCATAACTTCTCAATGTATTAAAATATTATTTGATGATGTTATGTGGTGTTAGAAGGAAAACCAACGAATCACTAATTTATCAACCAACAAAGATTTCTCATACTTAGCCATATTTTTAGAAATATTTCTAATTTTTAATGCACGCCACTAGTTTTGGTTTCACAAATTTCCTTCTCCTTTGTCATTTACTACAATAAACTATCTTAATCTCTTTCCAAGAACACCACACCATCTATAAAAATTAATAATATAAACTATACCCTACAATTTGAACACCTCCTCCCTCATTTTCTAATCAACTCTTGTATTCCATCAATGAACAAACCATATAATATGGGTGATACAAGGAAACCTTGCTTTACACCAATATTACTATTGCTAGTGACCTTTATAGTTTCAATTCAATCATTTAGTGGTACTATTAAATTTTCTAAAACCTTTTTATATAAACATAGCACTACTTATCTCAATTAAATTAGAATGTTTAATTTTTCATTTTTGAAATAAATTTATTCTTAGTATTGTATCAAAAGCCTTAACAAAATCTATAAAATAAAATTAAGTAATTTTGTTATTTCTTTGTAATTTATTAAAAATTATTCTATGAGTAATCAAATGGTAAATTTTAGAGTGGTTAGGTCAAAAAAAAACTTGAGAAAGATCCATTACTTTATTTGCCTTTTTGGTAATTTTATTTTCTAATATAGTATTGAATAGTTTGGAAAAGATTTTGCTTACCATGATCATTCTATAATTTTCTACATTATTGATATCATAGTTTCTTGATTGCATATACCCATTATAATATTTAATAAATAAGGATTTGTTCATGTAGTCATATTAGCTATCAAACTAAAAGGGCTACAGGGGACTTCCCTAGGAACTCCTCCACTTACCTATAGCCCTTCCCTGGTCCTATCCCAAATTCTTGGTCCTGTTCCAATTCCCTAGAACTTCCTTTATCCTTCCTCCTTAGCTAGCTAGTGCTACAGATGATCTCCTTGGGGTGGGAGGTCACTTTTCCATTTATTTTCCCCTTTCCATACCTTTTGGTGGGGTTCTTTCTGGTTCCTATGATTTGGGATGTCCCTGGGGTTTTTTTGGGACATCCTTGGGTCTTATCCTTCTTCCTTGGAACTTCCTTTGCCCTTATTCCTTGGCTAGCTAGTGCTGCAAAAAATCTCCTCAGGGTGGGAGGTCACTTATCCATTTTTATGCTCCCTTCCATGCATGTTTGAAGGGTTACTTTGTGTGCCTCTGATCTGGGATGTCCTTGGGACCTTCCTTGGGATTTTTGGGTTGTTTCAAGGATCCCTTTCCCTGGTGCTCTCAGTGCATCCCAAGATTTTTATAGGTTTCTACTTGGTGTTGGCTTTCAGTGGTTCTCCAGGTGTGGTATGTTGTGGTTGTGGAAGAGTGGCTTCATGAGCAGTTTTGCACAACATATTTTTGGTTTGGGTTGGGACCATGTTCTTTCTCCTATGACCATGCTCTTTGGGAAGTGGGCTTGATGAGCTCTTAGCATTTTATGTGGCTTTGGGATGGTCCTCTACTTTACTTACTATTGTGATCCTACTGGACTTCCTCATCTGGTTCCTTTAAGTTGTTCGTTGGTGGTGCTAAAGGTTGTATAAGGTTTCTTGTTGCATTTTTTGGTCAGGGATGACCTATGCTTAACACCTGCAGCTAGTTCACCTTGTGGCTGCTTCCTTTTAGGTTCCCTAGGAACTTCCTCATCTCTTTCCCATGGCTTGTTATTCTATGTCTGTTGCTTCCTCTACTTCTGTTATCATCTTTGTAGTTTCCTCACGACAAGGGGATTTTGTGGCCTATGGATATCCCTACTTGCTATTCCAATTTTTTAGGTTTGTGTTGTCCCAGCTCTCTGGCACCTCCCTTGCCCTTCCTTCTTGGTTGTCTAGTGTTGCAGATAACCTCCTTGATATGGGAGGTCACTGATCCATTTTTCTTCCCCTTTTTGTACCTTCTAGTAGGGTTCTTTTGGGTGCTTTTGCTCTAGGACTTCCTTGGGATCTACTCCATCCTACTGTTCAGGGTGGTTTTTGTTCTATAGGTCTATTTTTCTAGCTTTCCTTTGTCAGTTTTTGGTTTTTTCTTGCATAGGACTGTAATTTTTGTATTTCCCCTTCGTAGGAGGGTTTTTTCTTTTTCTCGCTATTGGGTGGTTCAATTTTATGTTTAGGCAGGAGTGTTCATGTTTTAAGTTTTCTCGCTTCTTCATTTTCCCACTTATCAGGTGGCTCAAATTCATGGTTTGGCGGGACATATTTTTTTTGCTTCGGGCATGTTTTTTTCGTAGATTTCCTGGCATCCTTCCTGTGGGATTTCTTGTTGTTTTTCCTTGAGCCTTTCCTTAGGCTTTTCCTTGTGCATTTCCTTTGGCATTTCTAGTGGCCTTTCCTGCAGCCTTGCTTGTGGTCTTCTGACCTTTTGTATTAAGTTTTTGGGGCCCTTTCAAAATGCCTTTTAATGAAATTTTAACTTATCAAAAAAAAATATTAGTTATCAAACCACATATAGCATGTGCCTTTATAGGAGCAATATGTCTACTACCTATATTCACATCATCTTTTGAAATAGATTTGAGGCTATTGATAGGGAAAATTCATCGTATAAGTGTTTCCTATATACTATTTTCTAAAAGGTTCATAGACATCTACAATCATTTCCTTCGCTTTCACTTCAACCTAATCGCATTTTTCCTTAGTGTAATACCTTTCAATTTTTTCAAGGATTTTATTTTAAGTTTTTTATTAGATCCCTCTACTTTTCTTAAGGAATAATTTCTTCTCTTTAAATGAGTATATTTTGCATTAATTCAACCAATGTATCCCATCATCTATATTGGTATTTAACATTTTCTAAACCAGCTATATTCACCAACAGACCGTTTGTTATAGAGTCTTTGATTAGAGTTTTTTCCAATATGAAAATATTCATTAGTCACTTTGAATAAAAGATATATTAGGGTTTTATTTTTTCGTGAAGGGTTTGAGGCCATAATATACTCTTGATTTTATTCTCCAATAATTGTAAAAAACAATTGTGGCTTTGTCTCTATATTTGACATCGATATATGGTGAATATCCTTTCATATTCATATTTGACTACATTATTAATTGAGAAGAAAATAGGCAAATGAAATTTTAAATTTTCCAATCCTAAAATGTCTTATTTATGTTTAAATAAGTTTTTTATTAAGTAGTCAACTACATTGGATCCTTGTGTAATTTGGCAAGTATATCCTCGTGTCTTGTGAAATGAGATGTCCTATTATACATTAAAATATTGAAGCATCCAAATAATGATAATAAATGTTTTTCCATTGTCATGATATTGCCTATATCAACTTAAATCCTTCATTGTCCATTATTTCTAATATTATCTCTATCAAGTATTCCCATTTGTATAACTAATATCTACCCTCTATATATCCCTACTTAATGACTATTTGCCATTGCATTAAAGTCTCCAACCAAAATGACTTCCTCTAGCTGTACAAACTCTAAAACATCTTTTGCCAAAAAATAAATGGATCTTTGATGCATAGATTTGCATTTTGTATATTGAATATTAAATGCAAACAAAATATAAAAATCCTATATAGATCTTAATTTTCCTCTACTCACTTAATTCCATAAATACCAATTACAAACACCAAGTTTGATAACAAACATAACTATTTTTGTAGTAATTGTGAATATAACAAGCTATATTAGCAAAAGACCTATTTTTAACATTATCTTTTGAGTTCCATATTGATTGTTTATAATATACAAGTGTATCACATATATATCTACGTACACATTCCCAAGTTTCAAACGTAAGGAATACACCAAAATCATATAAAAATATAAATTTTCCATCTTATCTATCGATAAACCAGTTATGTTTCACATATAGATCCTCAAGTCTTCATTTCCTAAATTTTGTATGGTATCTTTGTTTGGACCAATAGGATTCTATAAAATTATATTATCATGAAAATATTATATTTATACTATAGTAATAAATTCATTTAAGGTTAGATAATATAATGGCCAATAACCAACTCTATGTGTATAGATAGAACTCATTATCATCACATTAGACACTATCAAACACCCTAATATGTGATGTAATATTCATAATATTACCTCTTCAGTACATAATTAGTCAATAGGGAAAGGAAATCATCAATTGAACTATATTAATACCATGCATTACATTACATTTTATAGAGGGACTTGCCTCACTATATTACACAAATCATGTAGTATATGCATAAGTACACGAAAGCAAGTCAAATTTATTGACAATAATGTTGTATTAACTAAGTGAATAGTAACTTGTTCACTAATTCAAAAATAAATTGAAGGCTTCATGCCCTTTTACTTCATTCCTTTTGATCACAACCTTTGGTAACAAACATGACCAACAAATTCAATAAGGTATCTTCCATTATCTCCTTATACATCATGATAATCAAAATCATCATGAAGTACTATAGACTCCAAGAAATATAATAGTTCACTCCCCCAAATCAAGTGACAAACATCAAAGATCATTATAATATTTGGTATCAATTTTTTATTAAGTGCATCAATCTTGAAAAGAGCTTTTAGACAACTATAAATGTGTTGATCTTTTATATAAGGATAGAATGCAAAATTAATTTTTTCTTTCTAGGTCCAAATGTCCAAAATTTATAAATATTTAATCCAAAAACTTTACAAAAAATTATGGTACCAAATTTAAAATTTGTTTTTATCTAGATTAAGTAGGGTTAAATCATTAGGTACAATAATAATCAATATCCAAGAAGTTATATCATACCAAACCTTAGGGTCTAATCAACAAAATAATGTCCCATAAATCATCATGTTAGGCAAACAATATGGTGCAATAGCCTATATGTCTCACTCCATGTGAGTGTATTGTTAATACTTCCTAGATAGTATATAAGTACCTAGTGAACTCTTGTTATGATGAATGTAAAATAATGACTTGTGACTTCAAAAAGCCTTAAAACAAAATGGTCGCATCAACATGACATCATCTGCATTATGAATTACCAACCATTTAAATCATACATGATCATGTCAACTCACATGGAGAGCACAAAAAAGGTCTCAAGGAGGTGTTGTCCACCATAGGACATAAGGATATTATGATAAGCACATAAAATATAAGGGACTTATTTAATTTTCCCATTGAATTTGGGTACATAGATAGCTTATTTTCAATTCAACCTTGGTAATGGTGAAGTTAACACTACCATAAACACTCCTAATGACATCAATCCACTTTGGTGAATATTCATTATGAATTAGGTTAATATTGCTTATCTTTAATTAGTGATTGATAGTCATTTTACCTTCCTCCTTAATCACATCAAAGAGTAAATTATCCATAATTTCTCCATCGTCACTCTTCAGTAGAATGATTGTGCTAGTCTCATTTAAACTACTACATTTCAATACAAATATACACATAGGAGGTCATGCCATAAATCTACACCATTTATTCTAGTCAATTGAATGGATATGGTATAATAACATCATTAGTGTTTTTTAACAATATTACTTTGCATGTAACTCCTACACAAAATGCTTATTTTTCATGTGTAGGATGGTGTATTTGTATGCAAGGTCTAAAATAGATCTAAACCTATCTTACATCCATTCCAACAAACCATTGGTTGATATCATTGAATTGTGATTGTTTGTATTCAAATGTTTAGCATATCATGACAATAGATTTGACTCTACTCCTACACTAGAACAAGAAATCACTACAAACATTACCTCTTTGTAGGTCATTTTTCAAAAAATAACAATACAAAATTATCACCTAGACGAAGAAGTTTTTAATGAAAAGTTCTTGCATTATGTCATCGAGTTTGATAACATCATTGGTGATTAACATCTATAGGAAATTTTTATTCTACACAATAATCATGAAATTCATATTTTATAAAACTACTTCTAAATACAAGATGACCCTTAGAATATTATAGCCTTGTATGGCACTCAATCTTTGGATGATAGTGTTAAATGTCCCTTTATGGGCTTTTTAGATTACCTCTTCTAATGAGATCATGGGTCTTGGATGGCCCATGTTATGACATTCAAATAACCCATTTTAGATAACCTAACATTAACTTCATATTACATGATGACACTCACCTGAGAAGACAAACAACTCCACATTAGACAACCCATATCAGGATGAACCAATCAACTCAACTTTAGATAGTTAGTTATCTCCACTAGATGACTTGTTCATTCATGATTACATGATCCTTCATGCAAGTTTCTTTTAGATGGTATTATTTTGATGATACAATGTCTAGATGATATAATATTAGATGACCCTATATTTATTCAAAATAAATGTCCTTAAGAAAGGAATAGGATATATGGATCTATCAAAAGGATTCTTCCTTTGTACTTGTTGTGGTGATTTTTTGTGTCCTTAATAATTTGGGTTGTCACACCACAAGAAAATAACTGGTTCACAAAAAAAACTGTGGACTCTGGTGGATCCACCTCTTTAACTTGGGAAAATATTATCACAAATACTCTAGATAGATCGATTAAGGTAAAGAAACCCTAGAGGTGATATTACAATATTTCTTATATGCTCATGCTTATCCAAATTTGCAAAAATGAAACACAACTACAATATAAAAAATGACCAAGCCTCGAAGTAACTCCCAACTAATACTTCAAGTTGTAGACCGGTGCCTTATCCATTGGGTAATTGTAGCCAGACTTAAAGGATGATGAAGAAAGAAGGGGGAGGAGATAAAATTGATCCAATCACATCCACTCAAATAATGTAATAGAGATTATTAAGCATACTACTAAAAGAAGATGCCACTTATACATTCAAATAATATAACATATAATTAGGACAAAAAGTAAAATTGCACATGAAAATGCTAAAAGGAGGAAGCAGGATAGCATTGATCAATGGATCATTACAATGGATTCTGGTCAGTGTAACAAGATCTCACTAAGCAAGTACAAACAAATCCTTTGTTCAATTAATATAATAGAGAACTACAACTCTTTGTTGAAATAATGTAACGAAGAGCCTCCTGGCTTCTGATCTCAGTCACTAGAAATGATCTCAGCAAATTGGACACCTCCTCAGCAAAAACTACATAGTGATAGGAAATAAAATGGGGTGACTAGACAAGACACAAAAGGAAAATACAACTGGTGCTCTCAGGTATACCTCTTGCAGAATTACTGCACCAAAAATTGATGATGAAATTTATTGTAGCCACCCTCTCATATAGCTTGTAGATTGGTTCTCGTTCAAAGCTTGATGATGACCCATAATTGCCAAAACTGCAACTACTCCGGTGATGGCTCATAACTACAACTATTTACTAAAAATTGGGTGATGGCCCATAAAAATTGTAACTGCCTCTAAAATTGATCCACCATATGACTTGCATTAAATGGTTCTCATTCATGGCTTGGTAGTGGTCTCCACTGATCAAAAATGTCTCCATTCATCTTGAAAATGATCCAAAAACGACTTCAGGAAATTAATTCTTGACTGCTGAAGCTCGACCCAAATGAGGTTGGTTATAATTTTTAATTATTTTTCCATTTTTTTATAAGGCTAACTTTAGCCAATTTTAATCTTTTATTTCAAAAATTAAATAATAATAATAAAACTATTATCATTAATATCAATAATAACAATAATATTATTATATATTTAATCATTTAGTTAAATGCAAAAATATTTAATATATTTAATTAAAAGGAATCAGCCGATGTGATTGGCCATCGGTCAAAATTTCCTTTACAAAGGGAATGGCCATCGATCGACGTTTAAAAATTTTCATTTTAATTAATTTTTTTTTTTAAGTTTTACTTTGTTAAAACTTTGTTTTCTTTGTTTTTTTTAAAGGCAAGCGCATGCCTTTATGTAAAAGGAATGCACATGCCTTTTGATTTTTTATATTTAATTAAATTTAAATTTTTAATAATTTAATTTTTTATTAAGAAAACATCGACTGATCGACCTACTTTAGAAAGGAAATAGGGGGGCCTTCGGTCAACCCCCCTCTTATTACCTAAAATGGGGGTCGTCATTCAACCCCTCTTATCTCTATAAATAGGAGGGAGCATTGACCGATCTCCCTCTTGTTTCTATAAATAGCAAGGGGAGTCAGCCGACTCTTCCTCTCTTTATTTAAAGAAAGGGGGGGTCGGCCGACTCCCCCACGTGCTCTATATTAAATAGAGATCATGCTCTTTATAAAAATAGAGGGCATGATCTCTATTAAAATAGAGAATATATATATATATATATATATATATTAATTTTTTTAATATTATTTAAAAAAGATAATTTTTATAATATATATAATATCATATTGGAAGGAGGAGAGCAATGGTAGAGGGAGCAGGTAAAGGTGGACATGGTAGTTCAAAGGGTGGAGGATCCATGGCAGGATCTGTCGCAAGCGGTGCAGGTAAGGAACCGATCGATGGGGTTTTCTCCTTCCCATCGCATGGAAAGGAGCCTCCGAACAAAGGGGACCCACTGGCTGGTCAAACCCTTGGGAAGGGTTTCGATCCGGACAAACCCGAGGTTGTCTCTTATGCCCAGACGGTCAACCAAGGCCCCCACACCAAACCCTCATCCCAGAATCTAGTGCCCAAGAACGTGATACCAAAAAGTTTGATGTCAAGCTACCTCACAATGGAAAAATTTTCTCTGGTAGGCAAGTTCATCGGAGGTCGCCCAGACATGGAGACCATCAGGAAGTGGGCCTATTCCAAATGGAGAACAAGTGGGAACATGGAGATCGTTGCCCTATCTAGGGTTTTTTTGCCATTAGGCTGAACAATCAAGAGGATGCATGCAGAATCCTCACCGGAGGACCTTGGTTCCTAGGCAGAAGGAGCCTCTTCATCCATCGATGGGCTGAATATTTTGACCCTGACACCCAAAATATCAACGTTGCCCCGATCTGGGTTAGGTTGCCAAACCTCCCCTTTTAGTTTTGGCATGAGGATGTTCTCAGAGGAATCTCCAAAACTATCGATGAGCTGGTAGCGATTGATTCATCCACCAAATTCTGATCACGGATGGTCCATGCTCGCATATGTATCAATGCCAACCTAGAATCTGAGCTTCCCACCTTTGTCAACCTCATTTATGGATCCTCCTACAGAAGGTGCCAACCCCTAGAATACGAGAACAAACCTACTTTTTGCATGCATTGTCATTCCAAGGGACACCTAAGGAACCAGTGTCCCACCCTAAAAGCTCAGTCTCAAGCTTCTAAAGGGCCCAAAAAGGGTGCAAAGCATAGCGTAGGCCCTCCTAAAGAGCAGATTCAAAACCCTCCCCCCAAGGAATGCCCCTAGAGACCCTGGTCAGGCATCTTCAACCATGACACCTCAAGGGAGTGAGGAACGCTATGTCCCAATGCAAGGAAAGGAAGCTCCCTCTGAAGGCAAAGGTAAAGAAATGGCCACTCCTCTTGAGGAGCCCAATCAGGTCCAGGTACCTCCTCTCTCTCCCATTGTTACTACTAATCGTATTCAAGATGATTTTCCTATTGATGATTCTAGGAATCTGACCTCTTTCTCCCCCATCCCCTCCCCAACCAGATCAGGGCCATCCCTTACCCCTCTTGAGGCACACTACCTCCTTATTGAAGATATGGGAAGCCCTCTAGCTAACCACCATCAGTCTGATAGATTCAGCTCGAAAAACACCCAAAGCAAAAAATCCTCCATCGACTTTGGCTATGATAAAAAAAGAGGAAGATCATCCATCATCGAGCAAAGGAATAAAGAGACAGAGGAAGACATAGCTAACGGGACCCAATCAACTCTTTTCTCTGGGAATCTAGATCTATAGAAAGATGAACCAAAAGGAAACAAACCTCCCCTTCAACAGGTGAAGGGAGGCAAAAAATCCCAAAAAAATTTTAAATGAAGATCCTCTCATGGAATGTGAGAGGCCTAAATGGAGTAGCCAAACAATGCCTCACTGCTAACCTAAGGAAAGAGTGTAATCCTACCATTTTCATTCTTCAAGAAACTAAAAATGATGATGCCTCCTCTCTCAAGTCTGCCAAAACAATCTGGAACAGGGGAGAAGTCCTCTACAACCCTGCTCAGGGATCCTCGAGAGGGCTCATGTGCCTGTGGGATCCATCGAAGGTCGAAGGGAGACTCTTGTCATCTTCCAATAGAATCATCAACATCATTTTTCATTGTAAGACCAACAACTTCTCCTGGGTCCTTTCCAATGTTTACGCCCCGAACTCCCCCCTTGAAAGAGCAACCTTGTGGAACTCGATCAACCAAATGAGAAGCACTTTCAGCACTATCCCTTGGGTTATTTCTAGAGATTTCAACACCCCCTTGTACCCTTCAGACAAGAGGGGAGGGCTCAACACCATAAACAAAAGCATGGAGGACTTTAGCGAGTTCCTAAATATCAATGAACTCCTCGACATTCAGCTCAAAGGGTCCAATTTCACTTGGAGCAACAGAAGAATAGGAAGTGGTCTCATTCAGGTGAAGCTTGACAGGTTCCTCATCTCCAAAGAGGTCATTCCATTCTTTGGGGATGCATCCCTCCTTGCCCTCCCCAAGATCAACTCTGATCATAGCCCCCTTCTCCTTGAAGTAGGCAAACCCCCCTCTTTCAAGATCCCTTTTCACTTTGAGTCAATGTGGTTCCACCACCCCGACCTCAGAAACCAAGTCTCCCTCTGGTGGCAACAACCTTTCACTGGGTCCCCTTCCTTCCAAATTTCCCAAAAGCTCAAATTGGTCAAGGAGAAACTCAAAGTTTGGAACAGGGAGGTCTTTGGAAACATCTTCGAAAGCAAGAAGGCTATCGTAGAGAAGCTCCAAGCGATCGAAAGGCAAATAGAAGCTGGAAATCAAAGCAGCACCATCAGGGATGAAGAATGGAACCTCCTTGTTGAGTACCACAACATTCTAGCGAGGGAGGAAACTTTCTGGAGACAAAAGTCAAGAGCCCTCTGGATTAAAGATGGCGACTCCAATACCAAGTTTTTCCACGTGTCCACCTTGAGACACCGTGGCTCGAACAAAATCCGGGAGATCACTCACAGCGATGGATCCACCACCAAGGACATCTTCGAGATCAGGTCTGAATCTATCTCCTTTTTTCAATCTCTTCTTGGCAGCCCCTTCGAGTGTGATGACCAAGCCAAGACTGATCTTCTGGCCAATATCCCCCTCTCCATTCCCTCGTCATCTAACTCCATGCTCCTCAACCCTTTCACCCAAGATGAGATCAAGGAAGCCCTCTTCTCCATGCAACCAGACAAGGCCCCTGGCCCGGATGGGTTTCCCCCGCTTCTTCCAAGCTTTCTGGGATATTGTCAGTTCGGATGTGTGTGCTACCATCAGAGAATTCCAAACCTCTCGATCCATCCCCCATGGGATTAATGCCACCTTCATAGCCCTCATCCCCAAGTCTTCCTCTTGTAGGTCTATGTCCGATTACCGACCCATCAACTTGTGTAATGTCCTCTATAAGGTCCTCACTAAAGTTATGGCGAACAAAATGAAGATGATCCTCCCTCTTATCATCGATCCTAGTCAAGGTAGCTCAATCAAAGGTAGGAACATTCTGGATGGTGTCATTACTGTTCATGAAACCCTACACTCTACCTCCCTCGCAAAGAAGCCTACTTTCTTCCTCAAGCTCGATATGAACAAGGCTTTCGATAGGGTCAATTGGGATTTCCTCCTTGATGTCCTCCTCAAGTTTGGCTTTCACCCGACTTGGGTCGACCTCATCAAAAGTTATTTTTCATCCTCCTAGTTTTCTATCCTTGTTAATGGGTCCCCTACTAGTTTTTTTTGAGTGCCAGAGGCCTCCACCAGGGAGATCCACTCTCTCCCATCCTCTTCATCATCTTGGATGACTCTTTGGGCAGAGCTCTCAAAGCTATCTACTAGAGCCAGAGGATTTTTGGCATCCAAGTTGCGTCAGGCATCAACCCTATCACCCATCAACAATTTATTGATGACACTATTTTATCCACTCAAGCTTCTATCCTCTAGGTCAAATCCATCAAGCACATCCTCCTCCTCTACAAAAATGTTGTTGGGCAAAAGGTCAATTTTATTAAAAGCAAAGTGTTCTTCATCAATACTCCCATAGCCCAGCAAACCAAGATAGCTCGGATCCTTGGGTGCACCATTGACTCATTCCCATCTTCCTACCTTGGCCTCCCCTTATTCTTTGGCAATCCCAAGGAGTCCATGTGGAACAATGTCATTGAGAGAATCCAGAAGAAGTTAGCTGCTTGGAAAGGAAATCTCCTATCTCAGGCTGCCAAGGCCACTCTCACTATGGCTTACCTCCAAGGCATCCCTATTTATTTCATGTCTATTTTCAAAGTCCCCATTGCAGTGTGCCGCAAGATCGAACAACTGCAGAAAATATTCCTATGGTTGGGAACTGATGAGAAGACTAGAATCCCGCTCGTTGCTTGGGATATTGTGTGCAAAAGCAAGAAGCAAGGGGGCATGGGTTTCAGAAAAACCTCCAAAATGAATATTGCATTGATGGCAAAACATACATGGAGGATCCTCACCAATGACACAGTTGAGTGGATTCAGATTGTCAAAAAGAAATATCTTGCTAATCACCAAATCCTGGATGAGGGGGCCCCTCTGAGTGGATCGGTCTTCTAGAAATCCATCACTCAAACCAGGCACTTGATCCAAAAAGGCTTACGATGGATTCTGGGTAATGGTGATAACATCAATTTTTGGCATGACAGGTGGGTTCAGGATGATCCCCTGATTGATAATACAGATATAGCGGGCCTCAAGCCTTTTACGGATTCAAATATTGGGAGTAGGGTGGCTGACTTTATCACCCACTCCAATAGAAACCCTCGATGGAAAATGATCAATGGCAATAACCTGGATGAGGCTACGAACTCCCTATCCATCATCCTCAACTCAACTACCATCCCCACCAGAGAAGGTCCTGACAAGCCTATTTGGAAAGGATCCGACAGTGGCATTTTCACAATCAAATCAGCATATAGCATCCAAACATCCTCTCAGATTTTGCTCACTCCGTTCAACCTGGTATGGAGGAAAAAATTGATTCCTAAGGTTAGTTTCTTCTCTTGGCTTGCTATTCAAAACAAAGCTCTTACTATAGAAAATCTGCACAAAAGAGGTTTCTCAGTCCCCAACAGGTGCTACCTTTGTATGGCTGATTGGGAGTCTACTGATCACTTGTTCTTGAGTTGTGATTTTTCTTTCACCATCCTAGGGTACATCCTGAATTCCTTCCACATTCAATGGGTTCACCCCAAGTCTATCAATGACCTTTTTTCCTAGTGGACCAATCCCTTCCGCAACTCTAGGCTTTGATTCCTCTAGGAGGTGTGCCTTCACCATTTCCTCTAGCAGATTTGGCTCGAATGCAATAGTAGAGCTTTCACTGACTCCTCCAGGGATCCTCTATCAGTCACCTCCAGGGCCATTGCTTTTGCCATAAAAAATGCTAAGCTTATTTCATGCCCATCCGCTCCCTAGTCTACCATAGAATCCTCCATCTTCAAAACCCTCAACATCCCCTACGAAGGCGAAGGAACTTGCTCCCATATCTCTGTCCACCCTAGAGCCAACATCCATTGGGAGCCCCCTAGAAGGATGGATCAAACTCAATTTTGATAGGGCATCAAAAGGAAACCCAGGCCTTGCTGGTGTTGGGGGTGTCATTCGAGACCATCACGATGAGCTGATTCTTGCCTACTCAAAATTTTTGGGCATCCAGACCAATCATGTAGCTGAGGCTAGAGCTCTATGGAGAGGCCTCTACCTCCTCATAGAGGATCCTAGAAGGCTCCTCATTGAAGGAGATTCCATGAACGTCATCAATTACTTGAACAACTCTAAAAATCCATCTTGGAGGGTCAACAACACAATAATAGAGGCCAAAAAGCTCCTACAATCTAGAGGCTCTTCGATGGTCTAGAACAGGTTCAGGGAGGCCAACACCCTTGCAGATTGCATGGCCAACATGGGAGCCTCCCCTAGGAAGTTGATCGTGTGGCGTCAAAACTTTCCCCATGATATTTTGGATGCAACCAACTACGAGAAGCCAAGGTGTAATTTCTAAGAGTGATGTGTCCCCCAGGGCCACGTCAGAGATGGGTGAGGCTAAGGTTTCTCCAGTCTCGAGCCCTTGTCCAAGATTCCAAGCTATCCACTATTGGGACAATATCCATAGGGAATTGGAAAGCCAACCTGGCAGCATCACCACCATGGTGGTTAGGGCCCACATCAGCAAAGACATGAGGAGGCACCTCAATCTGTGGCCCATAACCCACATTTGTAGCATGATCTCGAATGATGACCCCATCATTGGAAAGTGGTAGGCATCAGATCATGTCAGCACTCCCCTCGATTATGCAAACACAACCAAAGAAAAACCCATAGGGATTCACTATTATCATCGCTCTAGGTCCCAATGCTCCAATCAACCCTTCCTGAATCTTCTCCAGATTTATGTCCACCACGTCCGAAGTTGGAGGACTTTCCAAAGTGGTCTCTTTTTTCCCATCCACATCAACACCCCTCCTCGCCACCCTAAGCGCATGCAAACTTTTATTTTTGATGTTGAGTCCCCATGCAGAAGGTGGTTTCTCAATGATGCTTCCCCTACCCATGAGCCTCCCTTGAGCTTCTTTATATCCACCCATACCATTTCTCCTTCTACGTTTCATCCTTCTTTGGCCCCTGCTCCCTTTGGCTCTCTATGGTCCAGACTCCTCCCTTCAGCCCCTGCTCCCCTGGGCCCCTTGCACCCCACCCACTGGCCCTCTGTGCCTCAGTATTCCTCGTATATTTTCCCCCCCACCTCGGCTCCCATGGCCTCTATTTACGTGGAGCCAACCCAACTCAAGCTTGATAATATTGTGTAAACCTTCATGGATGCCAAGGGTTTCACTCCTTTTCTATGTAAGTTTGAAGGACTTCAGATGATGATATTCATAGCGTCCACTTTAGGGTCACGATGGAGTTGTGTGAAATTACAAGGCTTCCCCCTTCAGGCCACTTTATTCATCGGGACAAACATAACTGGGAGGAGGAAACTGACTAGTTTCCTGACAAGGGCAAGAATATTGGGTGGGACAAGTCTACCCTTTATCGGTCCTCTCTGCCCAACCCCTGGAATGAAGTCATTGTACCAGTTATGCAATATGTCACTTGCTACGACCCTGAGAAGCCACTACGAAGTTTCCATATTAGCTTTGTTAATCACCTTCGTGAAGCCAAGAAAGTGTGCGTTCCAGACTACTTGCTGTATTCCCTAACCATCTCCATTGAAAAATGCTAGAAAACCCATGCCAAACCCCTGCATCAAGGTCTTCTTGTGGTCATCCTCAAACATGTCATAGCAAATAGACCTCCTCTCCAAAAAGTAACCCCTCTGGCATCCAATCCTCCTTCGATTTCTCCCACCATTTCTGAGACCCATAATGTGAGCCCTCCCAAGGATGAAAAAGCTAGCCCAGTGGCCCATTGCAAGCCCTCTCCCCACAGGAGTGCTAGACGCGTTTCTCAGAGGAAGCAAAATCCCACAGAGGACTTTTTGCCTGCTCCCAGGTCCTCTGCATACCTAAAGAGGCCCAAGAAGGAGAAGGCATCCTCTCCGATGCACGTTATTTTAGATTTTGATAGTGGTAGCGAGGTTTCATCCTCCCACCTCCTCCTGAAGCTCACCATCAATTCGATGGCTAATATTGCAAAGTCTACAAATGACACCATCAAGGTCCTCAAGCGACTTGCTCGAAAGCGTGGCAAGATTTTTGATGATCCGAAGGAAGTCACCAAGAACTAGGGAGCAGAGGATTCTATTTTTTGGGGTTTTGAGTCCCGACTGCCAGGGTAGGGTAGCGGTTTTAGCAGTTGGGGTTTCTCTGATGTTTTTTTGTAGATCTGGGTGTTCTCATGCTATGGCTTCCTTACTCTATTTTTTTGGCTATTTTTTCTTCATTTCTCTCTTCTGGGTTCCTCCAACCTTTTTGGTTGCCTGCAAGGTGCTATGGCCCTTTTTGTACTGAGGTTTTGGGATCCTCTTAAAAAACCCATTTTTTTGTATATAAATTTTCAACTTACCAAAAACATATATATATATATATATATATATATATATATATATATATATATATATATATATATATATATATATATATAATATCATATGAAATATGATAATTATAATTATAATCATAATTAAAATAAAATATCATAATTATAATTATTTAAAATATAACTTTTATTATTATATATAAAGTTAAATTAAACATTTAAATAAATTTAATTAAAAATAATCAAATTTAATTAAATATGTAATTAAACATATAATCGAACTTTTTAAAAAGAAAAATATTTAATTAAATATTTAAGACCCTAGAGGTCAAAAATAATTAATTAAATTTTATTAAAGTCCTAAAAATATTACGACAAAAGACCAATACGATGACCTGACTTCGACGACACAAAAATTTTCAAAGATACTTTTGGAAGGCGAGACAGGACTAAAAAAAAACAAAGAACCCATAAATTTATTGAACGGAGACAAATTGGGGCAAAAATGTAGGGACTCACAGGACACCAAAATTTCAAAACTTAGGGTGATTTAAGTTGGATTTTGAGGATCCAACAATACTCAACAATAATATTTCCAATATGTCATGACTTCTTTGGTCTTCAAACCTTGAACACATCATATATATTTAGTGCATAAACAACATAGTTCCTTCACTTTCCTCAATAATTCTTCATACAACTAGTAACCATAGGAGGATAACCATGAACAATTTAGAAAAATAAACAACAATAAAAAAAATGGAAAAAACACATCCTCTTCAAGATGGTCATGACATGAATGTCTAAAACATTCTACATATCACTCAACATTTCAATCAACCCTTGGACTCATGAATAATTAGATAGGATGCCTCAAGTCCTTAAATCCTTTTGCCTATTTCTTTAAGTAAGAATCTGCAATTGCATATCTTAATCATTGGATAATGACATACAATATCAATAAATTATGTATGTATCTTCTCAATTTTCTAGGAAATCATGCACTCATGATCATCACAATCAATCACCAAGTTAAAAATAACGACAAACACAATTTTCTATAGTACTCTTATGAACAAGGACATACATGACCATTCATAAGTACACATACAAATAGGGACATGCTATTATCCATAAAAATAAGAGTACATTGCACCAACTTGATATCTATAAAATTAAATAAACAAAAATAACTTCATTGCTATGGGATCCTTCATATTTTATTCTTCTTGAATCTTCTTCTATCCTACTCAGGTATCCCACTTGTAGCTCACTCTAAAACCACATGTTGACCCAATAGGTGTTGAACAATTAAATTAACATGGAAATATTTTACTGATAGTACATGAATAAAGTTAATTAAGATCAAATAGCATAATTCCCAATAACCAACTCTAGTTATATAGGTATAACTTATTATCACAACATTAGATACCACCTAGCACCCTAATAGGTGATGCAATATTTATAATATTCTCCCTATTACATTACTACTTATTAGGGGCATGAAATTAATAAATTGGACTAGACTAGGACATTACATTGCATTTCATAATGGGAATTACCTCACTGTATGATAAGAACCATGCAGTATACGCACAAGTACATAAAACTAATTTGGATTTACATACAATAATGTTAGATTAACCAACAAGTAAAAAGTGACTTGTGCACTAATTAACAAACAAATTGAAGTAAGGATTCATACCCTTTTACTCCATTCCTCACAATCACAACCTTTGGTAACCATGAACATGATCATTAAATTCAACAAGGTATATTTCATTATCTTCTTACACATCATGATCATCAAAATCATATTGAAGTGCTACAAACATTAAGAAATGTACTTGTCTACCCCTTCAATCAAGTGACCATCAACAAATATCACCAAAACATTTGGTATCCTTTATTCAACAAATGCATTGCACTTGAAAAGATTTTTTCAATGACTATAATTATGCTTATCTTCCATATCAAGATAGCATGAAAAATCAATCATTTTTACCAATTCTAAATGTCCAAAATTTATAAAATTTTACAAAAATGTATGGTACAAAATTTAAATTTTGGTTTTACCAATCTGAGAAAAGCTTAAATCATCATGTAAAATAATCAATCTCCAAGTATATATGGTATAATAATCAATCTCCAAGTAGATATGGTATAATAATAAATATCCAAGTAGATATGGTAGAATAATCAATCTCCAAGTAGTTATGTCATGCCAAACCTTTACAAAAATATATGGTACCAAATTTAAATTTTGGTTTTATCCTATACAAGCAAGGTTAATAATCAAGTGAAATAATCAATCTTCAAGTTGTTATGGTGGAACAATAAATATCAAAATAGTTATTTCATGCCAAACCTTAGGGTCATATCAATAGATAATGTTCCACAAATCAACATGTGGGCCAAGCAAGATGGCTTAGTAGTCTTGTGTCTCACACCATGTCAGGGCAATGTTAATACTCCTTGGATAGTATATAAGTACCCAATGAATTGTTATTATGGAAAATATGGGATAGTAACTATTTTGACTTTAAAAATCCTTCAAACAAAAATATCAATTTAGTGTGACATCAATTGTATTATGTGATTGTCAACCAATCAAATTATACATACAATCATGCAACTCACACGAAGAGCAGTGCAAATATATTCCAATCATAGGGATATGATTCCCATAATAGGATATTAAGTGCTTATATAAAGCACAAAAAATACAAATGGAACTTCTTTTATTTCCCCATTGAATGTGGGATATATGGAAATTTTGTTTCCAACGCAACCTTTATCATAGTGAAATCAATGCTACCATCAATGCTTCTCTTGATGATGTCAATCCACTATAGTAAATCCTCACCATGAATTAGTCAATATAATTTATCTTCAATGAGTAATTAACAATCATTCCATATCTCTAGCATCAAATAAAATAGTAATTTCTCCACTATCACTCTTTTGTCAAATAGTTATGTTGATCTCCTTTCAACTATTGCATTTTAACATGAACATGCATATAGGAGGTCATATCATGAATCTATACCATTTATTTGAATCAATTAAATGAATATGGTGAAGAACATGAACTTATACTGAGAGGGGGGTGAACAGTATAAGACTTATCCATTTAATAATTTTAAAATCGGATAGCAGTGGCATCAACACAATATTAAACAAGACAGAAAGCATCACACATAGAGGACTCATTTTTAACGTGGTTCACCCAGAATGGTTGGGCTACGTCCACAAAACTTTTCTTTAAAAGTTTATTTCAAATTCTTTGGGAAACCTTCCCAATTACAATGTTTATGAGCCTCTGGCTCAAAGGAGATACCTTCCCCTATCTCTGCTCTGGCTGGTGATCCTCTAGAATACCTCTCGCCTCTTTCGCCCTTAGCAAGTGGAACTCTATCCACAGAAGACACCTGTCTTCCCTGCTCTGGTTGGAGACCTCTGTCCTCAACTCTGTCACCTCAAAGCTGGTCCTCGAATTTGCACCAAAACATAGTCCTTCGGTCTGGTACAAGTTGTCCTCTTCCTCTGTTCTGCAAGACACAGTCCTTCGCTCTTATTGCGCAATTACAGCTGCACTCGATCGAACATCGACCTTTGCACCTCTGCGCAAACACAGCAGCATACAACACTCTACGATCGAACTTCTCACAGTGCGCATCAACTCGCCACTTCTACGCTATTTGCGTTGTTATGGCTGCATCTCGCACACTTCGCACGAATCGATTCGACTCGGTCTCTGCGCACCATGGACTTTGCTTGCGCAAGTTCGATTCACCAAATAATCCCTTCAAACTCGAAACAGCCCTCCTTTTATAGAACAAATCTCAAGATTAGATTCTTGATCTTAGTCGACTGCATATCCCTAAAACAACGTCGGCCCAAACCTACACTTCGTCGGCTCAAGGTTAACTCTGTCGGCTTCAACCGCCTCTGCTATTCCGTAGCTTTTCCTGCGAAACTCCAACATGTCACGATATCATGACACCTTTGCCTACCGTACACCTTCTTTTGGCCATGTTGTCATGAAATCGTGACACTTTGGCCTTTGTCGACTGCCTTGATTGCGTCCTTGTCATGAAATCGTGACACTTCTGTCTTTTGTTGACGTCATCTTCACTCCTGTCATGAAATCGTGACACTTTAGTCTTCATTGCCTTCTTCTCTGCTTTTGTCATGAAATCATGACACATCTCTTCTACTGACGTCATCTTTAACTCTGTCATGAAATCATGACCCTTTTGTCTTCATGGCCTTCCTCTCTGCTTTTGTCATGAAATCATGACACTTCTCCTATAGAAGACCTGCTTCCAGTTTCTGTCATGAAATCATGACACTTTCTCCAACTCAAAGCTGCCTTCTCAACCTGTCATGAAATCATGACATTTTCTGCTGACGCAAGCTTTCTCTCCATCCTGTCACGAAAACGTGACACTTTCAGCTTCCGTACACTTTTTCTACTGCCTGTCGTGAAATCATGACGCTTCTCATATCAAACTCTTTCCTTTGCTGCATGTCACGAAATCATGATAGTTCTCACTTCGAGCTTTTCAACATGTCACGAAATCATGACAGTCCTCAACTCGACCTCTGACATGTCTACCTTTGCATTCTGAAATCGTGATATACATGTAACTTTCTCTCTCTTCGAACTTGTCACGAAATCATGACAGTTCTCTTTGCGGACTCTCTCTTCAGCATCATGTCACGAAATCGTGACACTTTTTCATCCATACAACCTTCCTTGCATTATGTCACGAAATCGTGACACTTTTCCTTTTCTGCCTTCCTGCACTTTTCGAGTCACGAAAATGCGACATGTCACGAAATCGTGACACTTTCCAACTTGCTCTCCTTCTCTGCCAACATGTCCATGACATATTTTTCCAAACTTTCTCTCTCCTCAAACATGTCACAAAATCATGACAGTTTTGCCAACACTTTCTCTCTCCTAAAACATGTCACGAAATCATGACAGTTTTGCCAACACTTTCTCTCTCCTAAAACATGTCACGAAATCGCGACAGTTTTTCCAGCCGCCTGCATACTTTTTCTTACTTGTCTTTTTCTTGATCTTTTGCAACTGGGCTACTCTGATCTTCTTGGAAACTCACTGTCCAAACTGAAACCTTCATCAAAACACATTCTGAGACATCAAACCAAATTGCTTCAAGACCTTCTTGACATCAATGACAACATCTACACTTAGAGCAAAAGCAATGTACCCAAGGTACCCAAAATTGCCAACAATCTCCCCCTTTGTCATTGATGGCAAACCTTAACTGAAAACACTAGTCAAGAGCCAAAACTGAAACCAACTGATCCAACAACTGAGAATCTGCAATTGAAGTTTTTGCTCCCCCTGACTTGAAGCTCTCTTCTTCACATGAAGCTCTCCCCCTTACTCATATCTCTCCCCCTTTGTCATCAATGGCAAAGGGCCACCTTTGGGACTCGGGACTAAGAAAGAGCCTCTTGGCTTGGTCCCTCCCCCACCTCCTGATGAGGTGATTAATTCTGAGGTGAGAGTACAACTCCCAATTTCTCCCTTAGATACTCAAACGTATCTCTTGGAAGAGGTTTGGTGAAGATATCTGCAATCTGCTCTTTAGTAGGCACATACTCTAGCTTGACTTGCTTCTCTTGCACTTTCTCCCTTAGAAAATGATATTTGATGGAAATGTGCTTCGTCCTTGAGTGCATTACCAGATTTTTAGAAATACTTATGGCACTTGTATTATCACGAGAGAATGGAGATGGGTTGTTCATGCTTGACTTTGAAATCCTCCAAGGTGGTTTTCATCCATAAAACCTGTGTGCACCCAACCATTGCTGCTATGTATTCAGCTTCTGCTGTAGATAAGGAAACTGAAGGTTGTTTCTTACTTAACCAAGAAACTAGACTCTTTCCCGAAAAGAATGCTCCACCACTAGTGCTTTTCCTGTCATCAATACTGCTTGCCCAATCTGCATTTGTATAGGCTGTGAGGGTGAAATCATCACCTTTGGGATACCAAAGCCCAAAGTCCATAGTTCCCTTCAAATATCTGAATATCCTTTTGACTGCTATAACATGAGATTCTTTTGGAGCTGCCTGAAATCTTGCAACTAATCCAACGGCCTGCATGATATCCGGTCTGGTAGTTGTACTGTATAGTAAACTGCCAATCATAGATCTGTATAACTTCTGATCTGCCACTGGAGATTCATCATCTTTACTCAGATTGCACCCTGTAATCATAGGAGTACACACGGGTTTGCTGTCCATCATCCCAAATTTCTTCAACATTTCTTTGATATACTTTTCTCGAGAGAGAAATATACCATCTTTTGATTGCGCAATCTGAAGCCCTAAAAAGAATGACAGCTCTCCAATCATAGACATCTCGAATTCCTTTGCATGGTGTTGGCAAAAACTTTGCACATCTGAGTATTATTTCCCCCAAAAATAATATCATCAACATAGACAACTATGATCAACATATCATCGCCTTCATTCTTAATATACAAGTTGCTATCTGCCACGCCTTTCCTGAAACCTTGTTCATGAAGATACCCGTCAAGTCTTGAGTACCAAGCCCTGGGTGCTTGTTTTAACCCGTACAAGGCCTTTTTCAGTTTACATACATAGTCTGGCTGTTCTGAGAGAGACACTCCTTCTGGCTGTTCTATGTAGACTTCTTCATTCAACACCCCATTTAGAAAGGCTGACTTTACATCCATTTGAAATACCTTGAAATATTTGAAACTAGAAAGGGCCAAAAACATTCTGATAGCTTCAAGACGAGCAACAGGCGCAAACGTCTCCTCGAAATCAACACCTTCTACTTGAGAATAACCTTTACAAACTAACCTAGCTTTGTTTTTGACAATCTTTCCATCCTCATTGAGTTTATTTCTGAAAATCCATTTTGTGCCAATGACATTCTTGTCCTTAGGTCTAGGAACCAAATCCCAAGTTTCACTTTTCTCTATTTGATTTAGCTCTTCATCCATTGCTTTTATCCAAAATTTATCTGCACATGCTTCACTGAAATCTTTTGGCTCAATCTGAGACAATAAAGCAACATTCATAGAATCATGTGAAGGAATGACTCTTCTTCTTGTTTGCCTGCTATTTGGATCACCAATGATCAAGTCTTTGGGATGATGTTTCTGAACATACCGTGAAGGAGTTTTGGGAAGCAGTTGTTGTCTTTCCTCTTCTTCATCTGAAGCCTCTCTGAATTCTTCTTGACAGATTTCATCACCCAGTTCCTTGACTGGTTCTCTTATCCCTGTCTTTTCATCTACTGTTACATTTATGCTCTCTACAACAGTATGAGTTCTTTTGTTGAAACATCTGTAGGCCTTGCTTCTGCTGGAATATCCAAGAAAAATTCCCTCATCACACCTAGGATCAAATTTTCCCAAATTCTGATCTTCCCTTCTGATGAAGCACTTACTCCCGAACACTTTGAAGTGTTTTACTGTAGCTGGTCTTCCTTTCCACAAATCATAGGGAGTTTTATGATGATTGACTCTGAGTTGAGCCCTGGTGATGATGTAAACTGTTGTACTGACTGCTTCTCTCCAAAAGCCATCTGAAAGTTTTGACTCATTTAACATAGCTCTAGCCATATTTTCAATAGTTCTGTTTTTCCTTTCAACTACTCCATTTTGTTGAGGAGTTCTTGCTGCTGAATATTCTCTTTTGATTTCGTGTTGCTCACAGTATTCCACAAATTCATTTGAAGTGAACTCTCCTCCTCTATCTGATCTTAAGCATTTGATTCTCTTGTCAGTCTCATTTTCAATCATTTCTTTAAAAGCTTTAAATTTTTCAAAAGCTTCAGATTTTTCTTTGAGAAAAGTAACCCAAGTCATTCTAGAATAATCATCTATAAACAGCATGAAGTAGCTATCTCCCTGAATGCTCTGAGTTCTAGTGGGGCCACACAAATCAGTATGAATAAGATCCAATGGTTTGGAAGAAGTATACCCTTTTGATTTGAAACTGGTTCTGGTCTGTTTACCATGTTGACAAGGACCGCAAATGATGTTATGGGGCCTTTTTATTTTAGGCAAGTCTCCTGACTGCTTCCTTGTTACTAATATTGACAAGATTATCAAAACTCAAATGTCCCAATATTTTATGCCATAACCAACTCTCATCTTCTTGAGTTATAAAACACTTTTCCCTTTTTATCTCACTTAGCATGTAAAGATTGTTTGGAGTCCTTGTAGCACTAGCAATGAGTTTTCCATTTTTTTCTTTACTTATCTCACATCTATCTGAAAAGAAAGATACTATGTGCCCTTGATCACAAAGTTGACTCACACTAAGAAGATTATGTCTTAGGCCTTCTACATAGAGCACATTCTCTATTTTGGATTTCCCATCCAAACTAAGAGTCCCTTTACCACAGATTTTTGCGGACCTGTTATCTCCAAAACTGACTGTTCCTCTGTTTGTTTCTTTGAAAACCAAAAACTTTTCTTTTTCACCAGTCATATGTTTTGAACAACCACTATCAAGATACCATTTTTCTACTTTGTCTTGAGCATGAAAAGCAGTTTGAACTATCATTGACTTAGATTTGATCTCATTCCTCTTTTTAGTGAACTCAAAGCTAAATCTATTCAAACTGCACATCCTTGCTATATGCCCAAAATTCTTGCACTTGTAACACATGATATTTTTATTCATAAGAGGTGCAAATGAGTTAACATTTTCCTTACTATGGCTATTCGAAGACTTATTGCAATGCATAGCTATGTGACCAAATTTCTTACAGGAAAAACAATAGCCATGGAAGGTATTATGTAACCTGTTTTGATGCCTTGGATGATTGTTCTTCTTGCGATCAACTGGAATCCACTGCTCTTCAGGATGAAGATTGATCTTGCTCGGAGACCCTGTTTCATGAATGGTGATACCATCCTTCTTTTCACATGGAATATTCTGTCTGAGAGTCAACTGTTCCAACTTCACTCTAAGAGACATAATTTCTTCTTCTAGTTTCTCACAATCAGCTTCCTTTCCTTTTAGAGCCTCTGTTAGAACCTGTTCAACCTTCTTCCCTTCTTCAGCTAGAATTTTGAAATCTATAACACTTTGAGACAATTCTGATCTTGCTATTTCTTCTTCCTGACATTTATGCTTGAGAACAGAATTCTCTTCCCTGAGTTTCTCAAGCTTTCTCAAGGCCAAGAAGAATTCACTTTTGAGATCGAACTCAACCTCTTCATTTCTTTCTGAAATTATATGTTCCTCTGATAGATCCTTCTCCAAGCTGTTAGGCTCTTTCTGGAGTGACCTGCTCTGATACCAATTGAAGAACATGAACTTATACTGAGAGGGGGGGGTGAACAGTATAAGACTTATCCATTTAATAATTTTAAAATCGGATAGCAGTGGCATCAACACAATATTAAACAAGACAGAAAGCATCACACATAGAGGACTCATTTTTAACGTGGTTCACCCAGAATGGCTGGGCTACGTCCACAAAACTTTTCTTTAAAAGTTTATTTCAAATTCTTTGGGAAACCTTCCCAATTACAATGTTTATGAGCCTCTGCTCAAAGGAGATACCTTCCCCTAACTCTGCTCTGGCTGGTGATCCTCTAGAAGACCTCTGCCTCTTCTGCCCTTAGCAAGTGGAACTCTATCCATAGAAGACACCTGTCTTCCCTGCTCTGGCTGGAGACCTCTGTCCTCAACTCTGTCACCTCAAAGCTGGTCCTCGAATTTGCACCAAAACATAGTCCTTCGATCTGGTACAAATTGTCCTCTTCCTCTGTTCTGCAAGACACAGTCCTTCGCTCTTATTGCGCAATTACAGCTGCACTCGATCGAACATCGACCTTTGCACCTCTACGCAAACACAGCAGCATACAACACTCTACGATCGAACTTCTCACAGTGCGCATCAACTCGCCACTTCTGCGCTATTTGCGCTGTTATGGCTGCATCTCGCACACTTCGCACGAATCGATTCGACTCGGTCTCTATGCACCGTGGACTTTGCTTGCGCAAGTTCGATTCACCAATTCAATTCCTACAATCTCGAAATAGCCCTCCTTTTATAGAATAAATCTCAAGATCAAAACTCTCAATCTTAGTCGGTTGCAAAACCCTAAACATACGTCGGCCCAGACTTACACTTTGTCGGCTCAAGGTTAACTCTGTCGGCTTCAACCGCCTCTGGTTCTGTAGTTTTTCTCGCGAAACTCCAACATGTCATGATATCATGACACCTTTGCCTATCATACACCTTCTTTTACCTATTGTCATGAAATCGTGACACTTTTTGCCTTTGTCTACCTTGACTGTGTCCTTGTCATGAAATCGTGACACTTCTATCTTTTGCTGACGTCATCTTCACTCCTATCATGAAATCGTGACACTTTAGTCTTCATTGCCTTCTTCTCTTCTTTTGTCATGAAATCATGACACATCTGCTTCTGCTGACGTCATCTTTAACTCTGTCATGAAATCGTGACCCTTTTGTCTTCAAGGCCTTCCTCTCAGCTTTTGTCATGAAATCGTGACACTTCTGCCTCGAGCTTCTTTCTGCCTTACACCTGAAACTGGAACATGTCACAAAATCATGACGCTTTTGTCTTCATAGCCTTCCTCTCGCTTCATCTGAAATCGTGACACTTCTCCTATAGAAGACTCTTCCAATTTTATCATGAAATCGTGACACTTTCTCCAACTCAAAGCTGCCTTCTCAACCTGTCATGAAATCATGACATTTTTTGCTGACGCAAGCTTTCTCTCCATCTATCATGAAACATGACACTCTTTTCGTACACTTTTTCTACTGCCTATCGTGAAATCATGACGCTTCTCATATCAAACTCTTTCCTTCGCTGCATGTCACGAAATCATGACAGTTCTCACTTCGAGCTTTTCAACATGTCACAAAATCATGACAGTCCTCAACTCGACCTCTCAGCATGTCATCCTCCTTCTTTCAACATGTCACGAAATCGTGACAGTTTTAAAGTAACTTTCTCTCTCTTCGAACTTGTCACGAAATCATGACAGTTCACTCTACGGACTCTCTCTTCAGCATCATGTCATGAAATCGTGACACTTTTTTGTCCGTACAACCTTCCTTGCATTATGTCATGAAATCGTGACACTTTTCCTTTTCTGCCTTCCTGCACTTTTCGAGTCATGAAAATGTGACATGTCATGAAATCGTGACACTTTCCAACTTGCTCTCCTTCTCTGCCAACATGTCGCGAAATCGCGACAGTTTTCCCTTCTCTCTCTTCAACATGTCGTGAAATCATGACAGTTTTGCCCGAACTTTCTCTCTCCTCAAACATGTCATGAAATCGTGACGTTTTGCCACACTTTCTCTCTCCTAAAACATGTCGCGAAATCATGACAGTTTTGCCAACACTTTCTCTCTCCTAAAACATGTCATGAAATCATGATAGTTTTTCCAGCCGCCTGCATACTTTTTCTTACTTGTCTTTTTCTTGATCTTTTGCAACTGGGCTACTCTGATCTTCTTGGAAACTCACTGTCCAAACTGAAACCTTCATCAAAACACATTCTGAGACATCAAACCAAATTGCTTCAAGACCTTCTTGACATCAATGACAACATCTACACTTAGAGCAAAAGCAATGTACCCAAGGTACCCAAAATTGCCAACATATGGTATGGAAACATCATAAGGGTTAATAATGACATTACTTTGCATGTAAATCCTACACAAAATGCTTATTTTTAATGTGTAAGATGGCCTATTTGCATCCAAGGTTTAAAATAGCTCTAAATCTTCCTTACAAAAATCATAGGGAACCATTGATTGATATCATTGAATGCTAATTGTTTGTATTCAAATACTAAGCATATCTTGATGATAACTTTAGCTTTGCTACTATGTGAGAACAAGTAGCCATTACAAGTGTTACCTCTCTACAAATCACTTGTTGATAATCAACAATACAATATTATCACTTAGACCAAGAATATTTTGATGTATAAGCACCTATGTTGTGTCACTAAGATTGACATAGACACTAGTAACTAAAGTCTATATGTAATTTTTTAGAACATATATTACATTATTTGGTACTTGCTACCATCATGGGTACATGTTTATATTAGGAGTTTACATTAGATTAGGATTTTAGTATTTGCTTAATGCAATGTAATAAATGCACAAGTACTATTAGAATATGCAATGATGTAAATGTGCATGTAGTCCACATGTACATGAGTCCTAAGAATAGAATGATGAAGTGTCATAGGAATATAGAAGGCCAAGAGTCATGTCACACTATATATAGGCATTCTTAGAGTAGAATAATAAGAGGATTTTGGAGTGCATAGGGTAGAGTTGTAGTAGTAACAATGTAGAGCATTTTTGCAATATGGAGTGTTAGAGACCTCCATTGCATAGCATTGTATATTTTTGTGAGCTTTCATTAATGGCTATTGCATGAGTATTTTTTGAATTTTCTTATCATATTTACATGCTTATTAGTTAGTCATTATCATAGTTATAATATTGCTTTCTTATTTCATTACTTGTGGTTGTATTTCATTTAAGTTTATAGCATCAAAAGCTAACAGTGGTATCAGAGCACTAGGTAGATTGATAGAAAATAGAGAGATCCACAAGAGATATTGAGAGGAGATAGCAAATATTATTTTTAGAATTTCTAAAATTGCTATTTGGCTAGATTCTTTCCACAGAGTTGTAAAAAAAACTCATAAAGACTAGGACTTAGCATTGATTCCACTAGATAGACAAATCAACTAGTGAAAATTCATTATCTCGAGATTTAGAGATTTCTCCATTATAGTTTATCTAATACTTTGTTGCAAAAATATTGATTCAAATAAAACTAGGAAGCTTCCTACAATATCTAGGAAGAATATCTTCTTTGAAATAAATCCAATAACTAAAGCAACAAGTTGGAGATAAAATATTTGGAGACCTAAGGAAAAGGTCCCATTGCAAGATTTGTAGATTGAAGACTCCAAGTTGAAGATTGAGAAGAGATCTAGAGGCCAAAGAATCCATATTGAAGATTGCAAATCAAGGAGGAGGTTCTGGAAAGAAGATCTCATTGAAGGAAGAAGAGACTCAAGGAAATAGTCCTGAAGAAGATTGAAAATTGGAGATCTCCATTGAATATTGAGTACTTCACATTGAAGAAGGTGAAGAGACCCATATAAGGTCTTATTGAAGAACTTCCATATTTGGAAGATTGAAGATAGAGAAGGACTAGAAAAGGTTCTATTGCATATTTTAGAGATCCAAGAAATATATCCCATTTCAAAACTTCCATAGTTGAATATAGAAGAGATAAAGGAATGTCTCATTGAAGTTTTGAATACTAGAAGTGAAGCTCAGAATTATAAAGCCCTAGGAGAAGACCTCAAGCTCATTTAAAGGAGAAACAAGTAGAAGGCTAAGAAAGCCTCATTAAAGGAGACTTGAAGAAGTCCATTGGAGGATATTTGATAAATCAAGGAGAAGTTCCTGATAAAGAATAATTTGGGATAATTTTTGCCATCCAAAAACAAGCCCAAAAGGAAGAAATATTTGGCAAGAAGTTTACCAAATTCTAGAAGATATTAGTGAATACCTCAAGATATTCAAATTCTTGAGAAGGGGGCCAAATTTGAAGTCAAATTTTGGTAAGGATATTGAAGGAGAAAGGGGCTAGAAGAAACCACCAAACCCGAGAGGTTTGAATATTACCCTTGAAATATTTGAAGGATGATTTGGAGGAAGGAGTTTGCTGATTTTATAGCATAAAACTGAAGGTTTCTTGAATGAAAATCTTAGCTACGATTTGGAGGAGTTTCCTACCAAATTTGGGAGATTCGAGGACAACATTTCAGAGGAGAAATTGACTGCTTTACAATCTGAAATTTTCAAATTTGAGGGCAGCAAGTTAGAGGAATTTCAAAGCTGCAAAATAAACAAGTTTTAGGGTAGCAAAGGATATCAATTAAAGCTGCAAATTGGTGAGTTAAAGAGTTGTTTTGGATAGCAAGGAAGAGCTGCAAATTCATCTAGCATAGGGTAGCATTTAGGTGATCCAAATCACCAAGAAATTCATCTACATACGGAGGTTAAAAAGGTATGTAACTTAGGTGCAAAAGGTTCATTAATTGAACATCCATATTTGAGTTATTATTAAGTTTATTAAGCACCAAATTTCGAGGATTAAAGTTGCAAGAGAATATTTCTAGTTTAAGTCTTCAAGGAAGTGCAGAAGATAGTTTCTACAAGATTTAAAACTTGCACATAAGAAATAGGAGTTAGATAGAGAAAAATATCAACATCCTACCATCCTATAGTGCAAAGAAGTTTCATTAAAAAGGTATACTATTAGTCTTATTAAAAAGCTTTGAATCATCATTGAAAGTTAACCAATCTAGGAGAAATAGTATAAATTTTCCAAGGAGAAGAAGGCAACATTGAAACCCCTTTAGTGAAATGAAGGGTGCCAGTTTAAATTATAGGGTGGTAAGCACTTAAGTCATTGCATCTTAAAATTTCAAGAGCACCACATTAGATCCATAAAATAGAGCTCTAAGATTTAGTATCTCCAAGGTGAAAAGAAGACATCTTGAACATCATCAAACCTACACATTTACAATCAAGCAAATTAGATATTTCTTGGAGAAGGAGTCATATAAAAACATAAAAGCAAAATTTTGCTTTAGACTTCTCAAGATACATATACTTATAAGTACTATTGATCTAAAATAATAAGACTCAATAGCAAGACACCAATAAAGTTGTATCAAGAATAAAAGAGCCTTTAGTGAAGGTAATGTAATGAGGTACAGAGAGGTTTATCCCAAGCAACACAATCAGAAGGTAGCAACTTGCACTAGAGAGAGCATCGTTGGGTATTAATACATAGTTATTATTTGGTCCACATAAAAAAAAAGTTATATAAAATTAGAAAAGAAAAATATTGCTTTAGACTTCTCAAGATACGTATACTTCTAAGGACTATTGAGCTAAAACAAGAAGACTCAATAGAAAGACACCAAGAAATGTGTATCAAGCATTGAAGATCCTTTTAGTGAAGGTAATGTAATGAGGTATGGAGAGGTTTATCCCAAGCAACACAATCATAAGGTAGAAACTTGCACCAAAGAGAGAGCATCATTAGGTATTAATACATAGTTATTATTCGGCCCACATAACAGTGTTGAAGAAGGTAGCGATATGCACCAAGGAAAGCATCTCCATTCAGCCTATGTAATAGCATTAAATATTATTACAAGTTGCAAAGGTAACCCAGCAATTTTGCATCACCAACAAGAAGAAGAGACACATAGGCTTACAAGGCTGATTCATCAAGAGTGCACCATTCACATAAGGAGAAGGAGAGTTTATACTATTAGCATCAAACCTATAGGCCACAACATATACATAATTGGCACGTAAAAGGAGCATTATAAAAACAAGAGTTGTTTGCATCCTTGTAATGGCATCAAGAAGCTCGAAGGATTACCACCAAAATAGTTGAAACCTCTACCATAGAAGGAGAAGAAAATATTTGTAAGTGTTGAGTTACAAGAAGTGTAGTGAACATTGAGCAACTCATGAAGAAGATTAGGGTAAGTTAAGATAATACCAAGTGTTTGAAGAGCATTCACCATGTGGAGAAGATACCACATGCCATTGGAGAGTGTGTCATCATTGATAGTGAAGAGGATACATTAATATTCTTGCACTCATATAATATAACACTCTCAGGAAGTGTTAGGCAAGGAGAGGTTGAAAGAACACCTTAGATGATGTTAAAAAAAGTAATGAAAACCTTAGTGCCACTTGGAACAAGTGTTGAGAAGAGAAATGTGTTGCAAGAGATGTTACCAAGGAGTGGAAGGTCATTTGTACCACTTGGCACCAGTTGCATTGCATATCTGATACAACATAGAGGGAGAAGCACATTCAAAGGGTGCTTATATAGCATGTGCATTGAAAATAGAAAAAATAACGACAAAGGAGAGAAAATAGAGTGTGTGAAGATCACTGCATAGAGCTGAGAGGACAACAAATAGAGCACCTTGGAGAAGTTAAACCATTAAGGAAAATCAAACACCAAGAGATTACATTAAATGAGCAAGAGACTATAGTGATTATAGGCATATTGAAGTCTTGTTCGAGCACAACATACAAAGTTATTGCACATAAAATTTGGCATGTTGAGAAGGTAAGAATTATTCTCATAAACCTTTGCAAAGTACAAAGGAGAAATAAGGCATATATTAAAGTTGAAATCAATTAAGTTTTATAGGGTTATTTAAATAGTAGGAGTAATAAGGTGATAAAGAATACCCTAGAAAGTATATTGAATGCCTTAAGAAAGGAGTAGAAAAGAGAAGCATTGAAATCATTATATTCAATTCATATTGCATTATATATTTACAATTTATTAAACTAGGAGATATAAGGGTTTTACAAATTGAATTGAAATTATAATTGCAAATACATAGTTTTTCTAAATTTCTAATTAGGGAGGTATAAGGAGTTCTACACCAAATTTAAAATTATAGAAATTTAGAAACTACATTATTCAAATATTGAAGGAAGCCAAATTCTAGAATTTCTTGAAAGTTGGAAGATTATTTTTATTAGTCTCATATACAAATTGAAGAGACATAGAGAATCCAACTTAAATATCTTAAATATATTGAGATATTTATCAATTGAAATTACATCTTCAAGCTTTCTAAAAGGGAAATAAAATAGATGATTTAAAGTGATAGGAGTTGAACATTATATTAAACTTGTCATCTAAACACTAGGGAGACAAAAGGGATTCAACTCAAAGCAAAACCTAGAAATCTAAGTCTACTATCAAAAACTATATTCAAAATATTTTGGAGAGATAAGGTATTCTAAGAAACTCTAAAATTGAAAAAAAAAATTATCAATTACTAGGGAGTCAAAAGGAATACTACCTAAGATTTTAAAGATAGTACTTGACCACATACCTTAAACTAGGAAGTCATAAGGTATACTACCTCAAATTTCTATTAAAATTTATTTTTAATACTAAAGAGCTAAAAATAAATTCTATTGATTGATCTTATAACTACAAGAATTGAAAGATAGAATTTGATCATATACTAAAAATTCAGCTTATAATTTACAAATCAAAATAAGGATATATAAGGTTTACAAGTGACATTAATGCCAAAAAATACAAAGAATAATGACATGGAAAACATCACCAGAAAGGAAAAGGCAAGTGTTATAAAAATTGGAATCAAGAATCTACTTACAAATACTGGAAACTTAGATCTTACTTCAAGAGTAATCTATATTGAAACCTAGGAAAAAACTTTAAAACTCTGGAATATTATCTACATGGTAGAATCATAGAAGCAATTGATAATGGAAATGATGATATTACATTTTCTCTAGATATTGAGAGTGTTTTATATATGGCTTTACTTACATTCCAATACTAAAAAGAAGAGAATGAAAAACAAAAAGAATTAATTGAATTACTTAAAGAGAAAATAAAAATAGATGAATCCTTCTTGGAGAAGATATTTCAATCCTCATGTAGTATTGATACTTCAAGTTCTTCTAACTCAAGATCTTATCATGATGCTTTAAGTGGTTGTACAAAATATTCAATATTACAGAAGAATTGTGATGAGAAGGACAAAGGCAAAGAGAAAATATCTCTGCAGGAATCTAATGATAGCATAATAGCTCATGAAAGTACAAAGGTAGACTCTAATAATGAAGATAAAGAAGAAGAAGAAGAAGCAGAAGAAGAACCTGACAAAGGAGGCATATAGTGCAAAGTAAACTGAAGAACAAAAACAAACAAAAAAAAAAAAAGAAAAAAAAAAAATAGAACCAGGATGAAGATCCATATAATACCCAAATATTGTAATACAAGGGGGTGTTGGAACATATATTACATTATTTGGTACTTGCTAATGTACCATCATGAGTACATTTTTATATTAGGATTTTATCTTATATTAGGATTTAAGTATTTGCTTAATGCAATGTAATAAATGCATAAGTACTAATATAATATGCAATAATGTAAATGTTCATGGAGTCCACATGTACATGGGTCCTATGAATAGAATGATGAAGTGTCATAGGAATATAGAAGGCCAAGATTCATGTCACACTATATATAGGCCTTCTTAGAGTAAAATAATAAGAGGATTTTGGAGTGCATAGGGTAGAGTTGTAGTAGTAACAATGTAGAGAATTTTTGCAATATGGAGTGTTAGAGACCTCCATTGCATAACATTGTATATTTTCGTGAGCTTTCATTAATGGTTATTGCATGAGTATTTTCTGAAGTTTCTTATCATATTTACATGCTTATTAGTTAGCCATTATCATAGTTATAATATTGCTTGCTTATTTCATTACTTGTGGTTGCATTTCCTTTAAGTTTATAGCATCAAAAGCTAACATAATTTTTATTCTACATAACAAGCATGGCATTCATATGCTACAAAATAGTTTTCAAACATAAGATGGCCCTTTGACCTTTGGATAAAATTATCAAATAACCCCTTGTGTGATTTTAAAATGGTCTCTCTTGATGGGATAGTGGGTCTTGAATGATAAATATGATGATACTTCAAATGAACCATGTTAGATAAACTAACATTAACTTCATATGACACAATAACTTTTGTCCAAGAAAACAAGCAACTCCATACTAGACAACCCATAATGGGATGACCCATTCAAATTAACTTTATATGGTTGGTTATCTCCATGAGACAACTTTTTTATTCATGATCAGATGATCCTTCATGCATAATTCTTCTAGATGGTCTTATTCATATGACACAATGTCTAGATATCATGCTCTCAAATGACCCTGCATTCATTCAATATTAATGTCTTCAATAAAGGGGTAGGATAGATGTCCTCTTCAAATGGATTATTTCTTTTTCCTCCTTATCAACAATATCTCCAAGGTGGCATGACTTATCTAGTCTTCAAAGCTTATATACATCAAACATATTTATTGCATGAACAACATAGGTATATTGTTTTCTTCAATCATTCTTCTTACAATTGGTAACCATAGGAGGATAACCATAAATATATCTATATAAAAATAATAAAAATGGATAAAACATGTCCTCTTAAATATTATTATGATATGAATATTTTTTATCTTTTACACATCACTCTACATTCCAATAAATGCTCAAGCTCATGAACAGTTAGGACACCTCAAGTTCTTAAATATTTTGTCTATTACTCTAAGCAGGAATCTACAACCTAATGTCTTTCTCATAAAATAGTGATGTACAATATCAATAATTTGTGTCTTCATCTTCTATATTTGCAAAGGAAGCACACACTCATGATCATCACAATCAATCACCAAGTTGAAACATGAACAAACATTATTGTTTACAACACTCCAATGAATAGGGATGCATATAACCATTCATAGGTACATATGATAATAGGGACACACTTTTCTATCCACAAAAAAATAACTACACCATATCAACTTGATATCTATAATATCAAACAAACAACAAAAATAAATATTGGACTATTAGGGTGTTGGAAAACCATATTATCATGAAAATATCACACTTGTAGTACAAGAATAAATTCAATCAAATTTGGATAATATAATGACCAATAACCAACTCTAGGTGTATAGGTAGAACTCATTATCACCACATTAGACACCATATAGAACCATAATAGGTGATGTATTATTCATAGCATTCCTCCCTTATTACATCACTAATCAATAGGGGAAGTAAATCATAAATAAACTAGACTATGACCATGTATTACATAGTATTTTATAGTAGGACTTGCCTCACTATATTACACAAATCATAGAATATATGCACAAATACATGAAAACAAGTCAAACTTATTGATAATGATGTTGGATTAATTAGAAAGTGAATAGTGACTTGTGTGTAATTCATAAACAAAGTATCTTTCATTATCCCCTCGTACATCATGATCATAAAAATTATCTTGAAGTACTATGGACTCTATGAAATGTACTAGTGTACCCCTTAATGAAGTTATAATCATTAGATATCACTACAACATTTGGTATTGCTTTTAGTAATTTCATTAGGCTTGAAAAAGGTTTTTTTATGATTATAAATATGTCTATATTTAGTATCAAATAGAAGGAAAAATCAATTATTTCTTTCTCGGTTCAAATATCCATAATTTATAAAAATTTAATCTAAAAACTTTTAAAAAAAAATTGGTTTTATCCAATCCAAGCAAGGTTAAATAATTAGGTGGAATAATCATAAATATCTAAGTAGCTCATGCCATACCTTAGTTTTATATCAATAGAGAGTGTCCCACAACTTGGAAAGCAAGATGGCTTAGTAGCCTATACTTCTCACTCCATGTGAGTGTAATGTTAATACTCCCTATATAGTATGTAAGTGCCTAGAAAACTCTTATTATAGAAAATGTGGTATAATTACCATTTTAACATTAAAAATTTAAAATAAAAGTCTCATATCAACATGACATCATATATATTACATGATTGTCAACCAATAAAATTATACATGATCATATCAACTCACATGGAGTTCACCACAAAGGCCTCTCAATCATAGGGAGATGATGTCCATAATAGAACATCAAGTGATTATGAAAAGCACATAAAATATAAACAACACTTCTTTTCTTTTTTTATTAAATATGGGATTAATAGGAGGATTTTTTCCAACACAACATTGGTCATGATGAAGTTAGCACTACTTTTAGTACTCTATCTGATGACATCAATCCACTAGATAAATCTTCATCATAAATTAGGTTAATAATATTTACCTTCAATGGGTAATTAGCAATCATTGCATCTCCCTCCAACATCACATCAAAGAGTAAATTCTCCATGGTTTCTCTTTGATCAAATGGGTATGCTAGTCTCCTTTCAAGTATTGCATTTAAACATAATTATGCACTTAGAAGATCATACCATGAATATGCATCATTCATTCTAGTCAATTGAATGGATATAGTATAAAAGCATAAATATGATTTGTTAATGACTTTACTTTGCATGTAAATTCTACATAAAATGTTAATATTTTATGTGTAGAATTGCATGTTTACATGCAAGTTTTAAATAGCTTTAAACCTACCTTACATCCATCATAAGGAATCGTTAATTTATATCATTGAATGATGAATATTTGTATTCAAATGTTTAGCATATTGTGATAGATTTGGATCTACTACTATTCCAATATAAGTAGCCACTTTAGGTGTTACCTCTTTGTAAATCATTTGTTGACAACCAACAATACAATATTATCACCATACCAAGAATTTTTCTATGCATAAACCCTTATGTTGTGTCACTAATATTGATGTCTACTCTGGAGGTTAACATCTATAAGAAATTTTTATTCTACATAACAAGCATGACATTCATCTATTACAAAAAAACTTTCAAACACAAGATGCTCCTTGCAACATTATAAACTTGGATGGCACTCAACCTTTGGATGATAGTGTTAAATGACTCTTTGTGGACTTTTCAAATGGTCTCTTATGATGAGATAATGGGTCTTGGATGTCCTATGTGATGACACATTTGATGGCCTATATTAGATGACCTATATTGGGATGATCTAATTAACTCGACTTTAGATGATTGATTATATCTATTAGACAACTTGTTCATTCACGATCAGATGATCCTTCATGAATATTTCTTCTAGATGGCCTTGTTCAAACAATATAATGTATATATAGCATGATCTTATATGAGCCCACATTCATTCAAAATAAATATATTCAATAAAGGAATATGATAGTTGACCCTTTGAAATGGATTATTCCTTTACACTCCTTAGAAACAATATTTCTAAGAGGGCATGAATTTTTTGGTCTTCAAACCTTGAACACATAAAACATATTTAGTGCACAAACAACATAGCTCATTCATTTTATTCAAGCATTCTTCATGTAACTAGTAACCATAGGAGAATAACCACAAACAAATCTGCATACAAACAATAGAAAATTAGGACGAGCACAAATGCAATCACAATCAATCACCAAGTTGCAAATAAGAGTAAACACAATTATCATAAGCACTCTTATGAATAGGGATACACATGACCATTGATAGGTACATATGTGAATAGGGACATACTACTATCCATAAAAAGAAGACTCCACAATACTGGATTCATATATGCAAAATCAAATAAATAACAAAAATCTCATTATATTGGGTTCCTCCAGACTTTAATTTTTAATCTACCTCTATCCCACTCAAGTATCTCACTCATAGCATGCTCTAATAGCAGATGTTGGACTATTGTGTTATCATGAAAATATTACATTTATAGTACAAATACAAAATCAATTAAGGTCAGATAACATAAGTACTAATAACCAATTCTAGGAATGTAGAACCCGTTACCACCATATTAGTCATCACTTGGCACCCTAACATGTTATTTACTATTCACAACAATCCTATTGGCTTGGTTTATTAATTATTTTGTTAATTATTTATCATAGAAATATAGCATGTCAAACATGATTTTTTCACTTTAATTTTTTTATCATTCTTCCACCCTATTGATATAGTTTTCTCTCTAGTTAAATCTTTATTTAATAATATATTTTGTTCTTTAGGTGATACTTATGAGTCAATAATTTAAACTTTAATATTGTATCTCAAAAAAATTGACTATATTACATGGTTTGTCTCCTTTTTCCAACACAAAGCATCAACTATGTTTAGTTGCATTACATGTATACTATTTTGAAAGAGCTCATTAGTTAGTTCAAGTGTATCTTCTTTCTCATTTTTTAATCCCAACAATCTTTAATTTAAGACTTTTCTCATTTTCTAATTCCTTATGAGCATAAGTAATTTTTATTCAATATCTTTATTATTATATTTTACTTCTTCATCAATTTGCTTACTCTCCTTTTCTAATTTTATTTCCTTCATCTTAGCGCTTACATAATCTACTCTATTAAGAAGAAACCCTAGTTTCTCATTTATTTGAGGAATATTAAATACTTTATGCAACAAATAAATAATCATTTTTTAGATAGCATGTAACTAGCTATATATTTCTCTGACCAAACTCATAGGATATTTTCATTGTTTTCTAAAAAGAATTACCATTTTTACTTTATTGTTTATTTTATCTTGACTAATCAAATTATAATATTTTAATTGTTTAGGGTCATAGCTTTCAATTGGATAACATTTTTCAATGATGATGAATTTTATTTCTTATTTTTCTTCAATCATTATTCCTTTTAAAAATCACTTTCTTATTCCTCTATTTGTTCTTTTGATGTTTGCTCCTTTTCTTTTATTCCTTTCCAAACAGACCTTTTTGTTATCCTTTATTGTTTGCCTATTCATTATGTGTTACTTGTTCCTTTATTAGGCATAATTTTCTCCTTTGTTATTTTTATATTTATTTCATTACGCATAACTTACTCCTTTGTTATTTTTTATTTGCTCCTTTATCATTAATTGTCTCTTCCTTCACTATGTAGAACTTGCTCTTTTTGTATTCACTCCCTACTCCATTTTTATGCACAACTCACTCCTTTGTTATTAATCATTGGATGAAAGAATACCAAAAATCCTTCCACACAATAAAGATAATATTTCTTAAGAAACCCAAAAGGATCTAGTTGAAAACTTAAAACAAAGTTCTTGAAATTTTTGAAAGAAATGACATTCAAGAAGCATGCAATTGGAAGATATGAAAGAGGATAAAATTATTGCATGTCCATAAACTTTATGTAAACTAATATGTGAAAAGCATTCAGAAGATAATGTTTCCTATCAATAACCTCAAATGTATTTCAAAAGATATTGTTTAGACATACATTAAGCACCTTACTCATGTAAAGGCACATGATCCACATGTTTTGATAGTTGATATGATTAAATTAAAATGTCCTTATTTATCATAGATTCTAATGCATAATCAAGCAATATGAATTTGTTTCCTCTAGACTAGCAAGATTGCAAGGTCATACCTATATACACAAATGAGGATATAAATCATGTCTAAAAACACAAGTGAACATGTTGAACAAAATTTTTGCCAAGGCATTCAATTACTATATTAGAAAAATAAATTAGTAAATAGAAAAATAGTAAGGGATCCTTCTCAAGTTTATTTTCAACCTAAAAACTCTATGATTAACCATCTAATTACTCTCAAAGCTATTGTTAATAAAGCATTCAAAAAGAGTAATATTACTATTTTTTACTTCATTAATTTTGCTAAGGCTTTTGATACTACACCAAGAAGAAAATTATGGTAAATAATGGACAAATCAAATGTTCCAACTCAATGGAGACAAGTAACATTATCGTTATATGAAAAAGTTTTGATGGAATTAGCAATACCTATAACGAAACCAATAAAAATAGTATTATTCATATGAAACAAGGTTTGTATCACTTAATCATATTTTTTGGTTTATTCATAGATGAATTAAAAAAGTGGGTTAAACAAAATGAAGGAGAAGGTGTATGCATTGAAGGGTATGCTTTATCATTGTTATTTCTATAAATGATGTTGTGTTGTTGAAAAACTTAAAGATAACTTACAAAAATATTTGTCTCGTGAGGGATACCATAGTGATATGTCTTTAGGTTTTCATGTAGGAGACTCAAGTTAAAGCTCCAGTATGAGGGGACTATGACCCCTCATAAAAACCCATATTTTTAACTTAATATTTACTCAAAAGGGATAGGCCTATTGGTAGAAACCGAGTGCTTGTCGATGGGCTGCTCCAATTTGATTCCCTTGACGGTCAGGGTCCCTTGGACTTCATATTTACCCAGTGGCTAGGGATTATAGAGGTTTCCCTATGCAACCATAAAAAAAAATTACAAAAATATCTTACAATTTTAGATAAATTTTGTAGCTACTCTAATATGAAATATAATTTAAACAAAACAAAGGTAAGATCAAGACATAAGTGTCATATTGAAGGGTGAGAAACTATATATGGTTTCTTCAAACAAGTACTTTGGGACTTGAATTTAATACTAGCTACAATTGAAAATCTTGTATAAACAAATATATAATAGGAGTTTTGAAGCTTTTTATTTCATGCTATATATATATATATATATATATATATATATATATATATATATATATATATATATATATATATATACAAATTTATGTTAGAGAATATTACATTATTTGGTACATTCCAATGTACCACCTTGGTACATTATTATATTAGGTGTATGTCTTAGATTAGAGTGTGAGTTAATATTTTATGTAATGTAATAATGTGCAAGAAATGTACAAGTGTCATATAATTATGTGTGCAAGTGTTGTGAGTGTAAATGTGCACAAGTGTTCATTATGTAAGAGTGCACATGTATCCTTAGAATAGGAAAGTGAAGAGTTTCAAAGAAGAGTGAAGATCAAGAGTGTAGCATATGAGGAGTCACATTCAATTATATATGCATGACAAAGTATTGTGTTTCATATCGAAACATAGCTTATTACATGCATTAGTAGACCTTTATTCAATAGTATTTTCAGTATTTTAAGTTATTCTTGTGTTATTATGTTTTATGTCATGTTTAAAGTTATTATATTAGTTTCATTATATTGCCACTTTATTATATTTGGTCCTGTGATTTTTGTAATTTATGTAATATTTCAAAATCCATCAATTGTATTAGCACTAAAACAAGATTACTTGCATAGGATTAATAAGTTGTAAAAGACTAGAGTCTTTCCACAAGGTTGAAGGATAACATATGAATACTAGGATGCGACAAAGATCTTCCCACAAGTTTTAAGGATAACCTATGAATACTAGGATCCCCATTTGGGAAAATCAACTTGAAGATAGTTGATTATTCAGGATATAGCAAACCCTGATATTAATAGAAAGTTTCAAGGATAGAATTCCCTTGATATCAATATTGGATTCTTAGGTAATGCTAGAGAAAGCTATCTAAGATATTTTTGTAGTGAAAAAATAACCTTTAGAAGTTGAGAAAATTCCCACAACAAATAGAGAAGACTCTCATCTTTGATTGCTTGAAGGTTGAGTACTTTCTTCAAGTAGAAATCGATTCTAGTTGTAGAAAAAGGAGACCCATAATAAGAGGTCCCACGGGAGATGTAAGGAGACCCGAAGATATATCACATTGAAGACATTAGAATATCCATGAGAAGAGGTCCAATAGGAGACTAATATAGGAGACCCAAAGAAATAGTTTCCATAGCTGATAGAGATAGGATACCCAAAGAAAGTGGTCCCATAGAAATCAAAAATAGAGATATGAGACCCAAATAAATAGGTCCCATAATCGAAAAAGAAAGAAGACCCAAGAAAGAAGTCCCATATAAGCCATTGAAGTCATAATAAGAGACCCAAGCAAAGAGGCCCTCTTGAAGACTGAAGAAATTTATTCTGAAGTAATAGAAAGAATAATTTCCATAAAGAGCACCTACATCAATTTTGGGACAATCTTCGCCATTCAATGACAAGTCCATAGGAGATAGAGGAGACTCATTGAATGCGGATCCATGAATATCGAGGTAGAACTTGAAAATATCAAGACAACAAGTGTTGGCAATTTTGGGTACCTTGGGTACATTGCCCTTGCTCAAGTGTTGATGTTGTCATTGATGTCAAAGAGCGGAAGGGTTTTTGTGAAAACCAAGGCAGACTAAATTATAGGTTTTGTTTAAATCCATGGTCAGCAGTTTTGAAATGGGTTTTTCTTAAAACCCAAGTTAGCTCTTCGTTTTGTTGAAAAAGGTGCTCCGATGATGAAGATATTTAATTTTAAATATCCAGTTTAAATTTTATTTATTTATTTAAAATTTAAATTAATATTTTAAAATTAAATTAAAGCCTTTCACCGGCTTGTTTTCAAAGCCGACGTTGCTAGGGTTTTGCAACGGATCAATTAGGGTTTCCTGCTGACAAAGCAAGGTTAAGCAACCGAAAAATTCTAGGGTTTCATGTTGACCTAATTAGGGTTGCAGTCGACGTGTTTGAGAATGTTTTGATGGGATATTCTCTTCTATAAAAATGCGGGACTGTTGCAAGGTTGAAGAGTGGGCGTGATGCGATATATGCGAATGAAGTTCGTGTGCAACAGAGTGTAAGTCGGTGATAGTTCTTTGGAGTTAAAGAAAAGAGATCGCAGCGATGAGATAGTGAGTGAGTGCGTATCGACTGATCGAGAACAAAGAGAGCGATATGCAGACGGCGTGTTTAAAGTCCGAGGCAAAAATACGCAGATGGTAGAAGTGAGATTTCATGGAAGGTGCAGCAGAGTGAGTGGTGCAAAGAGAAGATAAGAACGCGGTATGCAAAAGTCGTGTTTCGAGTGTGAAATGACAAGCAGGTCGGTCGTAGAAGTAATATTTCTGTGAAGTTGCAGCAGAGAACGCGGAGAGATATAGAGGAGTGGTTGAAAAAGTGCGAATCATTTTTCACAAAGAGTAATCGAATGCCGACAAGCAGCAGAACGCAAGAAAAATAGCAGATCGTGCAAATTGAGGTGACAGTTTACATTCTCGCAATTTTTATTACTATCTCCAAGTTGTAGCTTGGTAAAAGGGGTTGGTGCCTCTTTCCAGCTTGGAGCTGGAAAAATTGGAGTTGGTGCTCCATTCTCGTTGTAGCAGATAAAATTTAGAGGTTGGTGCCTCTTACCAGCTTGGTGCCGGTGAATGATTATGTAAAGTTGTAGCTTTGCATTTGACTGGATTTGGATGGTAGTCCAAGCAATCTTTTTGAGGAGTAGCCACATCGGTGAACCTCGTTAAAATGCCGTGTTATGTGTGATGCTCTTAGTACTTTTATTATTTCTGTTTTAATCAGCTGCAGTTTATTTAAAAGTCTAAATTGCTTTTAAGTTTTTAAAGAACACACCGATTCACCCCCTCTCAAATGTCATTGTGATTATAACAATTGGTATCAGAGCAAGGTTCCCAATTTTGGCTAAATCAATCAGGGTTGATCTTGGATTAGTACACAATGGCTAAGAAGAATAGATCCTCATCCAAAAAGGCATCCCAGCCAGTTTCAGTTCCTATGGTTGAGAAAATTGAACCAAAAATGGCAGAAGGAATGAACTCGAAGTTGAAGAAGTTGAGGCTGAAGTTGATTTAGAGGGTGAGCTAGTGTCTCGCTCTTACGGAATGGGAATCGGAGAAAAGAAGAATGAAAAATTGTCAAGGAAACTTAAGGATGCAAACAACATTATTGCCAGCTTAAAAATACAGATCGAAGAATACAAGAAAATGTCTGAAGATCTGGATATACAGGTATCCATGAAGATAGACCACCGCAAAGAAATTGGAAGAAGAAAATGTGAGTCTTCGAATACAGATACAAGAGCTGGATCGAAAAATCAACTGTCATGTAAAACGTGAAGAAAGCTCGATGAAATTGGACAAAATTCTGAGCGATCAAAGATCCACAGGTATCAAATTTGGTCTCGGCTTTTCTGAAGGAGAATCATCAACTGGACCAAAAGCAAGCAATGTTGAAAGTGAAAAGAACAAAGACAAGAATCGAGCAAAAGAAAGATATAATGCCAGACCTGAAATAGCAGCTGACAATGATGGCTTTACTAAGGTCACACATCAAAAGAATAGAAGATCCAAGGCTCCAAAGAACAACCTGGCCAAGACCATCTTTCAGGTTTAATCATTATTTCTATGGTTTTTGTTTCAAGTGTAATGTTTATGGGCATAAAATTGTTGGACCCGCAAATACAACGTAGGTCCAAGAAGTTTCACTAGTAGAAATGCGTTTGCTCCTTTAATGAGTTATGCAAGAGAGTGTTTTAAGTGTCACAACTTTGGTCATATTGCCGTAAATTGTCGTAGTATGTCTGTTTCATATCAACCTCATGAAAGCAGATTTCAACCGTATAGAGCAAAACAAAATAGAATTTATACTCAAGGATATGTGCAAAATTCTAAAAAGGGGAAGTCACAAACTAGAACCCAATACCACAGCTTAAAACAGAATGGAAACAAAAAGAATGAACTCAGAAAGAACAAGATTCTTTAATAGTGCAGATAGCTTTTAGAGCTCAGAATAAACATGTTCCTTGGATTCTTGATAGTGGTTGCTCAAGTCATATGACAGTGACAAACAGAAATTCAAAAATCTACAAAAGTATGAGGGTGGTTCTATAAAATTTGGCAACAATGACGGAGCCAAAATAATAGGTAAAGGAACGGTCAAAATTAGTGAAGGAAAGATCAAGTCAGAGGAAGTTTTATATGTGGATGGTTTGAAACATAATCTATTGAGTGTGAGTCAAATCTGTGACAAAGGACATGAAGTAGTTTTCAAGAAGCATGGTTGTGAAGTCAGAAAAATAAACAGCAGGAAATTAATAGCAACCTGCTCAAGGACGTCTGGCAATCTGTACACACTCTCGTAGTTTTCATAAGGTATGTGCTTCATGGGACAAGAAGAAGAGAACTGGTTGTGGCATAAGAGGCTTGGACACATAAGTTTTGATAATCTGGTAAGAATTAGCGCTAAACAAGCAATGAGAGATATTCCAATCATTAAAAAACCTGCAAATAGTATGTGTGCTTCATGTCGAAGGGTAAATGGACTCAGAGTTTCGTTTAAAACAAAAGAACATCACACTAACAAGCTTGGTCAAAACAGGTTTAGTCAGAACTGGCTTAGTCATAACATGTGGATTCAAAGAACAGGTATGCCTAAAAGAAACAACACTATTACTTGTTATAAGTGCAACAATAAAAGTCACACTGTCAGACAATGCAGAGTTGAAATTCCAGGATATAGGAACAGGAACAGTGGCATGATCAGGTCCAAGGATCAGAACAATGACAGGAACAAGAATATGGTCAAAGAGTTCAAGAGAAGACCCGGCAAGGAAGTTATAGACGTTGATGTTGATCAGTGCCTAATGGGAGTTTTACTCCCACCCCAGAATTAATCACCTCATCAGGAGGTGGGGGAGGGACTAAGCTAAGAGGCTCATTCTTAGTTCCGAGCCCCAAAGGTGGCCCTTTGCCATTGATGACAAAGGGGGAGAGATATGAGTAAGGGGGAGAGCTTCAAGTGAAGAGGAAAGCTTCAAGTCATGGGGAGCAAAACTTCAAAGAGATTGATTTCAGTTTTGGCTCTTGAAGATGTGTTTTTAGTAAAGGGTTGCCATCAATGACAAAGGGGGAGATTGTTGGCAATTTTGGGTACCTTGGGTACATTGCCCTTGCTCAAGTGTTGATGTTGTCATTGATGTCAAAGAGCGGAAGGGTTTTTGTGAAAACCAAGGCAGACTAAATTATAGGTTTTGTTTAAATCCATGGTCAGTAGGTTTGAAATGGGTTTTTCTTAAAACCCAAGTTAGCTCTTTGTTTTGTTGAAAAAGGTGCTCCGATGATGAAGATATTTAATTTTAAATATCCAGCTTAAATTTTATTTATTTATTTAAAATTTAAATTAATATTTTAAAATTAAATTAAAGTCGTTCACCGGCTTGTTTTCAAAGCCGACGTTGCTAGGGTTTTGCAACGGATCAATTAGGGTTTCCCGCTGACAAAGCAAGGTTAAGCAACCAAAAAATTCTAGGGTTTCATGTTGACCTAATTAGGGTTGCAGCCGACGTGTTTGAGAATGTTTTGATGGGATATTCTCTTCTATAAAAATGCGGGACTGTTGCAAGGTTGAAGTGTGGGCGTGATGCGATATATGCGAATGAAGTTCGTGTGCAACAGAGTGTAAGTCGGTGATAGTTCTTTGGAGTTAAAGAAAAGAGATCGCAGCGATGAGATAGTGAGTGAGTGCGTATCGACTGATCGAGAACAAAGAGAGCGATATGCAGACGACGTGTTTAAAGTCCGAGGCAAAAATACGCAGATGGTAGAAGTGAGATTTCATGGAAGGTGCAAGCAGAGTGAGTGGTGCAAAGAGAAGATAAGAACGCGGTATGCGTAAGTCGTGTTCCGAGTGTGAAATGACAGTGTGCAGGTCGGTTGTAGAAGTAATATTTCTGTGAAGTTGCAGCAGAGAACGCGGAGAGATATAGAGGAGTGGTTGAAAAAGTGCGAATCATTTTTCACAGCAGCAGCCGAATGCCGACAAGCAGCAGAACGCAAGAAAAACAACAGATCGTGCAAATTGAGGTGACAGTTTAATTCTGCAATTTTTATTACTATCTCCAAGTTGTAGCTTGGTAAAAGGGGTTGGTGCCTCTTTCCAGTTGGAGCTGGAAAAATTGGAGTTGGTGCTCCATTCTGTTGTAGCAGAATAAAATTTAGAGGTTGGTGCCTCTTACCAGTTGGTGCCGGTGAATGATTATGTAAAGTTGTAGCTTTGCATTTGACTGGATTTGGATGGTAGTCCAAGCAGTCTTTTTGAGGAGTAGCCACATCGGTGAACCTCGTTAAAATGTCGTGTTATGTGTGATGCTCTTAGTACTTTTATTATTTCTGTTTTAATCTTCGTAGCTTTATTTAAAATTCTAAATTGCTTTTAAGTTTTTAAAGAACACACTGATTCACCCCCCCTCTCAGTGTCATTGTGATTATAACAACAAGGAGTATTGAAGACAACAAGGTTTGAAGATAGACCAAGCAAAATTTGGAAGGCAAGTATATTGCCACAGCTTTCATACATCAAAGACCAACAAGTTTGTGAAATAGAGAAATAATATGTCTCTATAGATTCATTCAAATAGAAGCATAATAAAGGAATAGGAAAGAAAGCTATAATATTGTAGGTAGCAAGGTGAAATATAACCATTAAAGGTACGTCTAAACATGCAATAGAAGAAAGCAATATTAAGTATTGGTTTTGCAAGTAAATAAGGGTTTTTTGAGAGTCTTGAAATATTTTTCACCAAAGTAAAATATAGAGTATGCACCTACATAGTAAAGTAAGAGGAAGTTGGCATTGACAGCAAGTGCAAATAGAAAGAAACAAATTTGAAGAGAAGTTATCTTTTTGCATCACTCTAAAATAGCCAAACATAGCACCATTGACTAACAATAAATTTATGTTAGCAATATCTCTAAAAGTCTTAGAAAGATTGCAATAGCACCTATAGTACAGAGCATCCCTAAAGAAACCAGTGTCACCTAGGCAGCCAACGCCATTATGTACACCAATGACAATGCTACCATGGAAAATAAGCACCATTGAAGTGATCAATGTACACAAGAGTTAACCTAGAATATCTAGTGCCACCAAATTTTGCTAACCCATAGAGAATTTGAAGTGATACTAAGCAATTCTAAAACTATTTGCAACAAAGAAAAAAGGTGAAGCACCAATTCAAAAATTGTTTATCAAAGAGGAAATGAAACACAACAAATAGTGAACAAATGAAGTCAAGAGGAGGAAAAACGTCAAGTGAATAGCATATAATTTTAGTAATATCAGGAGTGCAGAATAACATCTTTCACCCATTGAAGAATTAAATCTTAGACAAATGTCTCACTCATAAAAGCATTGGAGTGTTACCTAGTATCAACCTAAAACTGCCATGCATTCTTCCATGTTGCTATAAGGAAGGAGAATGGACAAAGGTTGAAATGTTACATAGAAGATTACTTAGGTTCTAGGAAAGGAATCCAAAAGCACTCTAACATGATTCAAAGTACAAGTGAAACCATTTGAAGCCACCAGTGAACCGCTCACCAAATCACAACGTCAGAGATGTTTGAAGTAGCGCAAATTAAGGAGGTACAAATTTGAATTCAAATTTTGAATATTTGAATATTTTCTAAGGTTGAGGAGTGATAAGGTTAGTTTATGATTAATTAATGATTATCCTAAGGTTTAATTTGCATAAAGGATAGAAGGAATTTAATAGGATATCTAAAGCCTTAGTTACTTTAAGTGCATTATAAATATTTTGGATTGATAATGAAGTTTTATAAAGTTATTTAATATTTGGAAAACATTATTTGATTATTATTTGAAATTCATGATATAGAGAATTTATGCAAAATTGTGGAGAGATAAGGTATTCTACATCAAACATAGAAAAACTATATTTGCAAAATTCTTAATTTTATAGTTTCTATTTGACTAGGGAGCCATAAGGAATTCAACAAACAAAAGTTTTTGTAAAATTTAGAAACTAGAAATAATTATTATTCAAAAACTAGAGAGATATAAGGTAGTCAATTTCAAAGGTTATATGAGTGTCACCATGACAACCAATAAATTATTTATTTTATAATATCAACTTCTAAAAGGTCCTAATTATGCTTCATGAAAAAATAAAGTGAAATCAATTTTGATAGTAGAAAAACTTTGGGACATTGTTAGAGGAACAAAAACTAAACCTGCTGAAGGTGATAGAGAAATACAAAAATATGAAGAAGAAGAAGCTAAATCTCTCATGATAATAACATTTGTAATTATAGATGAGATACAACCCTACATAAGTTCAACAATAACCTCTATAGAAGCTTGGAATACTTTAGCCAATATATTTGAAGGAAAGAACAAAGCTACTATTTTGAATCTTCAAACTCAGTTGCATTCTTTAAAAGTTAATAGTGGTGAAAGCATTGAATTATTCTTAAGAAGAGTGGTAGATATAAAAGCAAAACTATTAACCTTAGGTGAAAAGGTAGAAGACAAATTTCTTGTTCAAGTGATCTTAAGAGCTCTTCCAGAAAACTACAAGCACCTAGTTACATCTTTACAAATTCTATGCAAAGATATTCCATTTGATGAGTTAGTCAATATTCTTCAAGAATATGAGGTAGAGAATTTAGTCAAAGATGAAATGACTAATAATTCCTTAGTATCAAAAGATAACTCACAAGGGAATGTTGCTTCATCATCAAGAGATAAATCAAAATGGAATAATAGATATTGTCAAGTATGTAGAAAAAGGGGACATAGTACAAATTTCTATAGATACAATCCAAGGAATCAGTATCAAGAAAATCAAATAAATCAAAGTGGTCAAACAAATAGATCAACATAGCCAAGATAGTATCAAACTCAATATCATCCACATCAACAACAATTTCAATGCCATTACTCTTCTCAATATCAATATAATCAATCTCAGCTACAATATAGAGAAGGAAATCAAAAGGGTCATCTAGCTCAAGAAATCCAAGATATTCAAGAACTAGAAGAAACTACATAAGACAATGAAGTCAAAGCTCTTTTAGAAAAATTAGTAATTTATGAATATACTAATCATTCACTTGTTCAGAATACAGAAAGACTACAGATTGAAGAAAGCAAGAAACAAGGAAAACACAAGTTCCAATAACACATGGAGGAAAAAGATTGTATTGAAGACTAAAGTCTTCAAAAACCAAATAATGTAATACATGGGGGTGTTGGAGAATATTACATTATTTGGTACATGTCAATGTACCACCTGTTGAGTGTATATTTTTCCCAATTGCAAAATACCACCACATGCAGAGTATTGAATAGAAAACTCTCTCTTGAAAAGAAACCAAATGACAAACATTCAACTTCTCCAAGGTTCTGGTAAAATATCTAAAAGATTACAATAATGCCAAAAATAATTCAATGATGCATGTGACCATAAACAAGGGGCCTTTTTGGTTCTAAACAATGCTTAGTGATTGAAAGATCTAACTGAAAAGCCAGTGTAAAATAAAAGTAGTTCTTTTTAGGGTTTTTTAAATTGATGCTACCCTGAATCCCTGTTAGTAAAGTATTTTATCTTCACTTAAAAGGTTTCAAATGATAAAATGTGGAATTGTCCACCTCATTTTAATGTTCGTGCCTTTAATATGAAGTAAGTTTTAGATAGTTGGGTTCATTTTATCTTCCTTATGTTGATGCCACTACCCTAATAGTAGTTAGTAGAAGTTAGCGTGTTAGCAATGTTAGCAAAATTAGCTTTCATTTCTTATCTTAATTTAATGTGAAATAGCAGGTTAGTATCCCTCCTAAACCATGTGTTTTATCTCGAAAGCTTAGATTAATGAATTTTGGAGGTGCAAAAATTCTGGAAAATGACCAGAATGGAAATAACTTGAAAGCTTAACAATTCTGGAAATGGACCAGAATAGAAATGAAACTAAAAGGAAATTAGCAAAAATTTTGGAAAAGGACCAGAATGGAAATAAAAGAAACTGAAATTCTGGATGGACCAGAATGAAATGATTGAATGCTTGAAATAAAATGAACTTAACAAAAATGAATGAATAAACAATGCAGATTTGGTTAGCTGAAAAAGTCAAATTCTGAATTAGTTTAGCAAGCTCCTCCTTGCAAAATCCCAAGTTATGAGGTAATCATAAAACAACCTGAATTAATGGACCTGCAACATAAGCACAATACCATTAAATCAAGTGCAAGACTCAAAGGAAATAATAGAGAAACCGTATCATCTTGACCTTCGCCTATTGCAACCCATTTCATGGCATAAGACAATGGCTAGAAGTCACTAAAATGCAGAAATGATAAGACACTAAAAACGTTAGTTTTATGATTAGAAACCCTCCTTTTGATTTTGCTCACAAAAGTTTGCTACCCTCTCAAAATCTGAAAAATGCTCTTTCTTATTGCTTTTCGGAATGTTACATCATTTCCAGCCCCCCCTAAACAGGTAGGATAGCAAGGTATAAATAATGCTTAGAAGTCCTTTCGCTTCAACTTCTTTCACAATTAAAATAATAAATGGATATAAGAAAATAATCCATCATCATTTTCTAGTGATTTAATACAATAAAATAACACTTCTAAACATTATTTTAAACAATAATAAAACCAAAAACATAATCTTACGTAACTCCTTATGTCTCCCCTTTCTCTTATCACATAGGCATTCTACCCAAGAACACCCCTTTGCACCCATCAAAATGAATAATAAAAAACATTTAACTATACCTTATAACCCCTACGATTTTAGGCCTCCTTTAAAACATTGAATATAATCAAACAACATTCACATTAAAATAAGGCAGGCCAATCTCATTCAACGAGATTTTTGCTGTGCTCTTTGAAACCAAGGCCCGATGGTATCTCTTCGAAGCCATACCAAACGTGCCCAAGGATTGGGATGACGTCCCCCATCCTGGGCACTTTGGTTTCCATATAACCTAGTGAGGCCATCACGCCATCGACGCAGCCATGGCGCTGTCAACACCACGTCGTGGTGCTACGATCGACGCAGCCATGGCGCTGTCAAAACAACATCGCCATGGTGCTGCGTTCGATCGCAGCCATGGCACTGTCAACACCACGTCAGGGGGCTACCATCGACGCAGCCATGGCACTATCAACCCTTCGCCATGGTGCTGCCATCGATCGCAGCCATGGCGCTATCAACACCACGTCAGGGGGCTACCATCGATGCAGCCATGGCGTTGTCAACCCTTCACCATGGCTATCGAGCTCCTTGCTCTCGCACTCACGCTGCGCAATACCAATGAAAAAATTTCCATGCTCTCGAGGTAGACCTTTATCTCCATCGATTAGGGTTACGGGTTGCCCTAATAATGTTTCTTTGTTGGCTTGTTTGACGGCATGCCTCTGGTTTCAACCGTTTCACTATCAAATCCGGCGCCTTATGTGTTGTCCTCCTGAAACCCTAACGCTATCTTTGGACCGCTTCCTCTTTTTCCAGCGTTACGTAGCCTCGAACATTTTGGAATAGCCACCCTTGCCTTCGATCATTTTGAATAGCCGCCATCGCCTTCTCCTGCAATCAAACGTAACATGGTCAAACATATTATTATCACATCCTTTGTAAAGTATATTATAATAATATTATTATATACAATATAATAATATTATTATAATAATAATATTTTAGAACATTATGATATAATCATAATAATATTATTATAATAACATTTTAGAACATCATAATAATATTACTATTATATACATAATATAATTAATGTAATTATATTAGGTAGATAATAGCATATTATTTTCTATCACAATTTCTTTGTACCTTTTGTATCCTCTTCTTGTTTTAGGTAATGTTTTGGTCAGGCCTTGCTTTATTAAACACATTCCATCACCTTAGATAGTATGAAGAACATTAAACTCTATTTATCAAAATGGATTTTAATTAATCTAAGCATTAATGCCTAGATTAATTAATCATTAAATATCAAATAACTAAAGCAATTAAAATCATTAACATAAACGGTCAAACATCACTATTCTTACAAGCCAAAGAAAACCAAAAACCTTTAATACCAAAACATGACAAGTGGGTCCCCAAGAAGCTTGGGGTGGTTGTGGAAACTCCACAACAAAATGGTGACTCTGCTGGGAAATGCTCCTGAGCATTTCGGTGAGAACCCAAAAAGAAAATCTGAAAACACACTCCAAACCAGGAAGCAACAAGCGTCAGCAAATGCATAAATAATGTCAATAGACTCATAAGAACAACAAAATATTAGAATCATGCAATATTAACTCTGTGTGTGTGAAGTACTCCACACCTTATTGTTTGTAACTTTTTCGCATTGCATCACCAATTTTACTTGACTAGAATTATCGCAATGAATATGGAGAGCTTTGAGGGTAAAAATTTTATAGCATGGGCAGCACATTCTATGGTGGCTTGGGAAAACACCTCAAAAATGTCTAACCATATTAGGATCAAATGTGTGTGCGATGAATTCATTGACCAGATCTAGAGCTTGGTTATGAGCCATCATCATCAAGGGTCAGTGTGTGCAAGTGGACCTTAGAGCTTTGGGGAATCGGATTCTCAACCAAGGTGTGATGAGAATATAACCCTATCCTTTACTTGCTCTCATCTTTGACCAAAATAATTAAACCTATTATGGATGAGGTCATCATACTAATCTATCCTCATGGTGGACATAAATCTCAACCTTGCGGGAGTCATGTCACCAGGCATGAGTGTACTCCACTTGCCAGTCAAGCGTCTATAGCCCCGGTGGAGGTTAACCCCATAGTCCAGTCTTCTTTGCTTGGCTTTGCTCTATATTTTTTTTCCTTAAAGAATTTTGGGGATGACTACCCATCCTTCTGAGGGACAAGTAGTACGATCCTTACAATTCAGTTTAGAGTTTTGGGGAATCGGATTCTCAACCAAGGTATGATGAGAATTTGACCCTATCCTTACTACTCGATTTGTAAATCATGCTAGTGGTGATAACCACTATTTTATGAGCATAAATATTGTAGTGGTAAAAACCACTATTCATGGACTATGTGCAGGGCGGGATAGACCAGAATTATCTTTTCACCTCACATCCCCATCCAAGTATGGTTTCATATTATTTTACCCAAGATGTTGGACATGGACAAAAATGTGATAGACCCACGGCAACTTCGACAACAGTTTCCAAACCTGAGATCTTCTTAGTGTTCTTTGTGCCTTTGATCCCAAGATAATTGGACTTCACTTTCAGTGTTTGGGTTTAGCATATGGAGGTGGATTGGTCATGATGTTTATGTGATAAGAATGTGCCCTTGAGACATGGGTGGATGATATGCAAAAATCAAAGACTTCATGCTTCATGAGCTGCAAACAATATTCACATTTTCAAGCCCTTTTGCCATATGATTCCAATGTTTCACATCCTTTTAGTCTTGGTTGACATTCGTATACACATAGGCTGACCTCTTACTCTTACAATCAAATCCAAAACTGGACAACCTTGACACACTAAAAACTCCTAAAATCAAAGAAAACAAAATAAACAGGAAATAAAACTGACAAGACAAACAATCAAGCAAGCTGATTAGTGTACATATAATACAATGACTCTACCCTTAGGCCTGAAAATAATGCTTTAAATGAAGGCCATTGATGGGTAAGGCCAAATCCTTTCCATCCAAGGTTTTTAATCTGAAACTATTTTCACCTAGGACTTCGGATATTAGATAAGGTCCCAACCACAAGCAATCAAATTTTTCATGTTCTCCTCTTTTCTCATGCCTTTTATCCCACAACAAAACTAAATCTGAAGCTTTGAAGGCCTTAATTTTGGACCGTTTATCAAACCACCTTTTGATTATGTCTTGATGTTTTCTGAAATGAAGCATGGCTTCCTCCCTCTTCTCATCAAGATGCATTAATTGTGTTAATCTGGTTTCAAGTTTATTATCAGTCCCAATATAGTCTTTTATAAAATGTAAAGTTTGCAATTTCAGATTAGTGGGAAAAATAGGATCTTGCCCATAGACTAAGTGATAAGGAGATGTCCCAATTGACTCCTTGCTTCTGGTCCTATCTGCCCAAAGGGAAAATTTTAACTTACTATGCCAATCTCTAGGGTTCTTTTCAAGTAATTTTTTGATTATGCATAATAAATTTTTATTTGATGATTCTGCCAAACCATTGCCTTGGGGGTAATAATTGGAAGAGAATTTTAGACTCACCTTATTGTCGTACACCCAATTTGCAAATTCTAAAGAGGAAAAGGCAGAATCGTTGTCACTTACTATGGAGTTAGGCATTCCAAAATGAGTGACTATGTTTTCCTCTAGAAATCTAATCACAACCTCGGAGGTGGCATTCTTAGTAGGTATAGCCTCTGTCCACCTTGTGCAGTAATCAATAGCGATGAGGATGAACTTATGGGAATCGAATGAGTTAGGATTTATCACCCCAATAAAGTCTAATCCCCATTGTGCAAATGGTCTCGTCTCTACCACTGACTGCAATGGCATTGTTGCATTTCGCTCTCTATTGGCTACCACTTGGCATATGTGACATGTTCTTACATGTGTATGTGTGTCTTTAAACAAGTGGGGCCAGTAATACCTAGCTCTAATAATCTGGTGTGCTATCGCATTTTTTGACCCATGTCCAGTTCCATACTTACCATGGAAGTCTTTGAGTACTTGGGTTGCTTCCTCTTGAGTAATGCAACGAAGAAAAATTCCTTCGTGATTATTCCTGTACAACACACCAGATTTAATAAAAAATATAGCTGATTTAAATGTAGTGACCTGAACTGAGTGGAATTCAAATTAGAAGGGCACTTACCATGCAACAAAAAATATACAATATCTACGTACCATTCCTCTATAGTGATATCATTAACCTCATAGTTTTGGCACGTTATTGAAGGGTCAATTTCTGCGATGGCCTTGACCAAACCTTGTCCACGCACTATCTTCATGGGATTTATCTCTAAGTCAAATTCTTGAAGGGTAGAAATCCATTTCCCCCTTCTTTCACCTAGCTCACTCTGTAAGAACATGGACTTTACTACAGGGTCAAGAACTATAGAAAAAACTTTACTATGCACAATATAATGCCTGAATTTTTTTACAGTTTTAAACAAGACATACATTTGCTTGTCTAAGACATAATACCTCAACTTCGCGTCCTTCAAAGGAGAACTCAAAAATGCTATAATATTTTCAATTTTATCTTCGCTTTTTTAAGTTAACACACTTGCAAAAGAATAATCTAAAGAAAATGTGTAAACATAAAATTTTTTAGCATAGTCTAGACTAATGAGAATAGGGGCTTTGGAAATAGCATCCTTGATGCTTGTGAAGGCATCCATTTTCTCACTGGTCCACTTTATCGAAACATCCTTTTTTAGCATATCATTTAGGGGCTTGGCAATCTCGACAAAACCTAAAATGAATTTTCTCACAAAGTTAATCTTATTGAAAAAGGACCTAAGCTCCTTTTTGCTATTGGGATGAGGAATATCCCGGATAGTGGCTATCCTCTATGGGTCTATAGTAATCCCATATTTTGAAATGACATGCCCTAACAACTTACCCTCTGTTACCCCAAATATGCACTTTTTTGGATTTAGGGAAATTCCATGTTCCCTGCACCTTTGGAGTACTTTCCTCAAGTATTTAACATGATCTTCCCTCTTCTTGGAGAAGACAGGGATATCATCCACATAGACAATAATGCACTTACCAATGAGCCCCTTGAATGCAAAATCCATGGCTCTTTGGAAAGTGGCTCCAATGTTCAACAAACCAAATGGCATCCTCCGGTAGGCAAATGTTCCCCACTTCGTGGTGAAGGTCGTCTTCATCCTATCATTTGGATGTATGAGAATTTGATTATATCCTAAGTATCCATCCAAAAATGACATCATTTCAGACCCATTTACCTTTTGGAGTATCTCGTCAATGGTGGGTAATGGGTAATTATCTTTTTGGTATGCTTTGTTCAAATTTCTAAAGTCTATGCACAACTGAATTTCTCCAATATTTTTTCCTAACAGTGACAAGATTAGCCAAAGATGTTGAGTGTATATTTTGCCCAATTGCAAAATACCACCACATGCAGAGTATTGAACATAAAACTCTCTCTTGAAAAGAAACCAAATGACAAACATTCAACTTCTTCAAGGTTCTGATAAAATATCTAAAATATTACAATAATGCTAAAAATAATTCAATGATGCATGTGATCATAAACAAGGGGCCTTTGCTGGTTCTAAACAATGCTTAGTGATTGAAAGATCTAACTGGAAAACCAGTGTAAAATAAAAGCAGTTATTTTTAGGGTTTTTTAAATTGATGCTACCCTGAATCCCTATTAGTAAAGTATTTTATCTTCACTTAAAAGGTTTCAAATGATAAAATTTGGAATTGTCCACCTCATTTTAATGTTCGTGCCTTTAATATGAAGTAATTTTTAGATAGTTGGGTTTATTTTATCTTCCTTATGTTGATGCCACTACCCTAATAGTAGTTAGTATAAGTTAGTGTGTTAGCAATGTTAGCAAAATTAGCTTTCATTTCTTATCTTAATTTAATGTGAAATAGCAGGTTAGTATCCCTCCTAAACCATGTGTTTTATCTGAAATCTTAGATTAATGAATTTTGGAGGTGCAGAAATTTTGGAAAATGACCAGAATGGAAATAACTTGAAAGCTTAACAATTCTAGAAATGGACCAGAATAGAAATGAAACTAAAAGGAAATTAGCAGAAATTATGGAAAAGGACCAGAATGGAAATAAAATAAACTAAAATTTTGGATGGACCAGAATAAAATGATTGAATGCTTGAAATAAAATGAACTTAACAAAAATGAATGAATAAACAATGCAAATTTGGTTAGCTGAAAAAGTCAAATTCTGAATTAGTTTAGCAAGCTCCTCCCTGCAAAATCCCAAGTTATGAGGTAATCATAAAACAACCTAAATTAATGGACCTGCAACATAAGCACAATACCATTAAATCAAGTGCAAAACTCAAAGGAAATAATAGGGAAACTGCATCATCTCGACCTTCGCCTATTGCAACCCATTTCATGGCATAAGACAATGGCTAGAAGTCACTAAAATGCAAAAATGATAAGACACTAAAAACATTAGTTTTATGATTAGAAACCCTCATTTTTATTTTGCTCACAAAATTTTGCTACCCTCTCAAAATCTGAAAAATGCTCTTTCTTATTGCTTTTTGGAATGTTACATCATTTCCAGCCCCCCCTAAACAAGTAGGATAGCAAGGTATAAATAATGCTTAGAAGTCCTTTCGCTTCAACTTCTTTCACAATTAAAATAATAAATGGATATAAGAAAATAATCCATCATCATTTTCTGTGATTTAATACAATAAAATAACACTTCTAAACATTATTTTAAACAATAATAAAACCAAAAACATAATCTTACGTAGCTCCTTATGTCTCCCCTTTTTCTTATCACATAGGCATTCTACCCAAGAACACCCCTTTGCACCCATCAAAATGTATAATAAAAAACATTTAACTATACCTTATAACCCCTATGATTGTAGGCCTCCTTTAAAACATTGAATGTAATCAAACAACATTCACATTAAAATAAGGCAGGCCAATCTCATTTCAACGATATTTTCACTGTACTCTTTGAAACCAACGCCCAATGGTATATTTTTGAAGCCATACCAAATGTACCCAAGGATTGGGATGATGTCCCCCATCCTAGGCACTTTGGTTTCCATATAACCCAGTGAGGCCATCATGCCATCGATGCAGCCATGGCGCTGTCAACACCACGTCATGGTGCTATGATCGATGAAGCCATGGCGCTGTCAAAATAATGTCACCATGGTGTTGTGTTCGATCATAGCCATGGCGTTGTAAACATCGTGTCAGGGGGCTACCATCGATGCACCCATGGCGTTGTCAACCCTTGTCCATGGTGTTGCCATCGATCACAGCCATGGTGTTTTCAACACCACGTCAAGGGGCTACCATCGACGCAGCCATGGTGCTATCAACCCTTTTCCATGGTTGTTGAGCTCCTTGCTCTCGCACTCACTCTATACAATACCAACAAAAAACTTTCCATGCTATCAAGGTAGACCTTTATCTCCATAGATTAGGGTTACGAGCTACCCTAATAATGTTTCTTTGGTGGCTTATTTGACGGCATACCTCTGGTTTCAACTGTTTCATTGTCAAATATGATGCCTTATGTGATGTCCTCCTGAAACCCTAACGCTATCTTTGGACCGCTTCCTCTTTTTCCAGCATTACATAGCCTCAAACATTTTGGAATAGCCACCCTTGCCTTTGATCATTTTGAATAGCCGCTATCGCCTTCTCCTGTAATCAAACGTAACATGGTCAAACATATTATTATCACATCCTTTGTAAAGTATATTATAATAATATTATTATATACAATATAATAATATTATTATAATAATAACATTTTAGAATAAAATAATCATAATAATATATTATAATAATAATATTTTAGAACATTATGATATAATCATAATAATATTATTATAATAACATTTTAGAACATCATAATAATATTACTATTATATACATAATATAATTAGTGTAATTATATTAGGTAGATAATAGCATATTATTTTCTATCACAATTTCTTTGTACCTTTTGTATCCTCTTCTTGTTGTAGGTAATGTTTTGGTCAGGCCTTGCTTTATTAAACACATTCTATCACCTTAGATAGTATGAAGAACATTAAACTCTATTTATCAAAATGGATTTTAATTAATCTAAACATTAATGCCTAGATTAATTAATCATTAAATATCAAATAACTAAAGAAATTAAAATCATTAACATAAACGGCCAAACAGGATTCGACGTTTTTTGAGCTCTGGCGATTTGGCGGGAAACCCTCTGAACTGCCGACAGCCGAGTCTCTAGGGTTTCAGATCGGAAACCTCTTCCAGAGAATTTGGGGTTGCTGCTGGTTTTTGGTCTAGGATCTTTCGGTGTCCCGGGAGGGCCCAATGGGGTCTCTTCCTGGTTCTCTCGAGGGGAAAAAGACCTCTTATGCGGAGATTTTACGAGAAAATCCTGCGTCTTCCTCTGCTGATGCTCAACGGAGTGCCTTCCATCTGCTATCCAAGAATGCGGGCAAGGGCTCTCCTGGGCATAGAATCAATGGATGTCTCCCGCAATCTGCATCAAGACCGAAAATAGTCATCGAACCAGAGCTGGTTGAAGACACGATAAACTATCGGGCCACTCATGATCTGATTTGCAAGTTCATGGGCATTCGACCCACCCTGCACTTTTTGCATTCCTGGGTGAGACAAAGCGGGAGCCTATCGGTGAGTACTCCTTATGGCCCATTAGCAATGGGTATTTCATTATTAGTTTTTCTTCCCTATTGGATAGAAACAGAGCATTTGAATCAGAGAAGAGGAGCCATGGCCCGGCAGGGTTATTTGTCCAGCCGTGGAGAGCGGGTTTCGACCCTCGCATTGAGCCCACGGCTGTCCCGGTTTGGATCCGGCTGTATGCTCTCCCGATGGAGTTTTGGGGTGAGCGGATTCTTGAATTGATAGGCAACTCTCTAGGTAGATTTTTGGGAGTTTCTAAGGATACCATTGAAGGAAATACTGCTTGTTTATGCAAGAATTTGTGTAGAATTGGATATTAGTCAACCGCTACCAGCTGAGATGGAACTGGAGTTAGCAGGACATTCTTGGATACAGCAGTTAGACTATGAAGCCCTACCTTTCCGTTGTAGAGTCTGTCATTTGCATGGCCATTTGGCAAGGTTCTGTCCAAATATCTTGAGCACCAAAGCGGATGCTCCACAGGGAATGTCAAATCGCTCCCGAGGAGGTAAGTCTACTTCGGCCAAGGAACCACCTGTCATTCCCCCGGGTTCGGAGGGCCAGAATGATGGCTTTGAACAGCAGAAGAGAAGAAGAAACAAAAAGAGAAATGGTAAGGAGCAAGCTCTTCCCAAGCCAACCAATCGGTATGAAATCTTCAAATCTCTTGTGGATCAAGAAGACCAACCTATGGAAGGAGCAGATGGGATCCTTGAGGATAATATCATCCTTACTCATGCTCCTCCTTCATCAACCCCTGTTCTTGAACAGGTGATTGACTCCTCTGAGACTTTGCATCAAGAAAACCCGGGACTCTGGTAATCCACTCCCCAGTTCAGCCCGTTATTAAAGATGTTACCATGGGAATTGCAGAAAAGCTCAGAGAAAGACCGGCTCTTGGAATTTCCCGAGGTGGAGAAGAGGTCGAAAAATAGTAATTCCCAAGGGGTGGGCAGGAAATCCAATAAGGATCTAATTGCAGTGCAAGGGGATAAGCTAATCAATGGAGGATTGGCGAGAACAATTGATTCGTATTGCTCCCAAGGTTTCCAATGATTATTCAATCTTGGAATGTGAGGGGTTTAAACAGTAGAACCCATCAATCTGCTGTTCAAAGACTTTTAGAAAGAAGTAAAACAGACTTTCTGCTCATTCAGGAGACAAAAATGTCATTAGACCTTATGAGTAAAACTGTCGGCCGAATCTGGAGGGTGCTGGCCATATGGCAGTGGCTGCTCTTGGTGCCTCGGGAGGGATTGCTACTCTTTGGAATCCTTTGGCGTGGATAGCAATAGAACATATAGCCTGGAGAGGGGTCCTAACATCTCTTTTTAAGAATATAGTTACAGGTGAACAAGTCTTAATTAAAAATTTCTATGGGGCTCAGAACACCGATGGTCAGCGGTTTCAATGGAAAGTCTGTTCAAAACATGAGGTCCTCCCGGGAAGATTTTGATTGGATTATTGCTGGGGACTTCAATGCTAAATTATCCGCTAGAGATCGGGGAAGGTGGCATCCCTGTTACGGATATAGGGGACCGGTTGTTTATTGCCCAAGTCCAGGCCTTTAACCTTGTTGATATCAAAGGCCCTGGTACAAACTTTACCTGGACTAATAAGAGAAGAGAGCCATACAGCAGGAGGGTTAAGCTTGACAGGTTTTTGGTCTCGGAGGAAGCTTTTGTTAGATGGAATATCAAATTCCAGATTTTGGAGGGCCCAGTCTCCGATCACTCTCCCATTTTGCTGGAGGGAGGGACTATGTCAGGAAAGTATTACAAACCTTTTAAATTTGAAAATTTTTGGTTGCAAAAGGAGGACCTACGAAGGAAAATTACACAGTGGTGGGAAGAAGGTCGTCTCCCTTTTGGAACAGCTATGTTCAAATTTCATAAACAGCTTCTCTTTGTTAAGAGTAAACTAAAACAGTGGAAGCAAACTAACAAATCTGATTTCCAGCTCCAACGGGCTCCCTTGCTGGAAAGATGGAATGAGGTGCAAAAACAATTCAGAGAAGGAATTATTTATGAGCATCTTAAATTTGAGGATGACGCTTTACGCAAAGCGGTTGAGGACATTGATAATCAAGAAGAGATCTCTGGAGACGAGAGAGCAAGAAATACTTGGCTATTAGAAGGAGACAGAAATACTAAATTTTTCCATCGCTCTGCCTGTGCTAGAAGGCAATTGAATAACATGGAGTTCCTTCAAGATGAGATTGGAAACTCTTTTGACACTCTCCATGATATGCATTCCCTATCTATGGAGTACTTCTCAAACCTCTTCAAGGAAAGTATGCAGCATGATGTGGAAGCCCAAAATGAAGTCATTGAGGGAATTCCCTCTATTATTTCTCATGAAGAGAATCAGGCCCTTCTTAAGCCCATTGATCGTGATGAACTCAAGAAGGTGGTCTTTGGGATGTGCACAGGAAAATCGCTCAGTCCGGACGGTTTCCCTATTGAGTTCTTTCAGGCCTTACGGGATATCTTAGAGGAGGATGTGTTGGCTGTCATTGAGGAATCCCGAATTAACAAAAGAATGCTCAAGGCTCTAAATCACACCTTTATCACTTTAATTCCTAAAGGAGAGGGGGGGGCTCACATTTCCGATTTCAGACCTATTGCATTATGTAATGTGATCTACAAAATTATCACTAAACTTATGGCTGAAAGACTAAAACCCCTTCTTCAGAATATTATTTCTCCTGAGCAAGGGGGTTTTGTTGAAGGAAGACAGATCTTGGATGGAGTGATCTTGGCTCAGGAGGCTATCCATTCTATGCATAATTCAGGTAACAAGGGAATGTTCATCAAACTGGATATGTCTAAGGCTTATGAAGAGTAGAGTGGGGTTTCTTGGTCAAGATGTTGGCAGCCTTTGGTTTTTCTCAGGACTGGATTGCCTGGGTCATGAGTTGTATCTCTACGCCTTCCTACTCTGTTTTAATTAAGGGGCTTCCCTCGCCACCTTTTGGAGCCTCTCGGGGTCTCCGTCAAGGAGATCCCTGCTCTCCCTATCTCTTTCTTATCTTGGCTGAAGGTTTAGGCAGACTCCTCCTGAGAAGAAGACGTCAAGGACAGATTACAGGAATTAAAATCGGGGCTGAAGTTTTGACTCATTTACAGTTTGTGGATGATACGGGCTTGGTGGGAGTTGCCAGCCTCAGGGAAGCAAGAGGAATCAAAGATACTCTTAACGTCTACCTCCGGGCTTCTAATCAAGTCATCAATGAATCAAAATCAAAAGTGGTCTTCTTCAACCTTGATCAAAGGTCACAAGAGAGAGTTATGGAGATCCTGGGTTTCACTAGGACCTCCCTTCTGTTGTTTATTTGGGGGTTCCTCTGCATTGCAAAAAGCTGAAAGCTGATTTACGGAAGGACCTGTTGGATGGCATCAAAGAGAGAATGAATCACTGGTCTCATAGATGGTTAAGCTATGGGGGCCGACTAACTTTCTCGAAGTCTGTTATTCAGGCCATGCCTATTTACAAATTCTCTATTACAGCCGCCCCTCCTTCAATCTGGAAAGAGTTGGACAAAGCGGCTAGAAGTTTTCTCTGGGAAGGTGCCAATGGAGAGAGGAAATGGGCCTTGGTTGGGTGGGATAAGGTCACCCAGCCCAAGGAAAAAGGTGGGCTGGGCTTAAGAAGCTCCAAGTTTAACAATCGGGCCCTGGCTGGGAAACTGTATTGGAGGTGGATTTCCCAGCCTTCGTCCCTTTGCAACAGAATCCTTTCCAGTAAATACTTGGGTCTTGTTCATCCCAACGACTTGGGCCGCTATCCTTTGGAAGGTAATGGTTCTCTTGTGTGGCAGGCGCTCAAGCTTGGATCTCGCATTATCAAAGATCAATTGTTCTGGAAAGTTGGGAGAGGGGAGAAGGCCCGGTTTTGGACTGACTCTTGGGATCAGCATCCTCCTATCCTTGCTGTGTTTCCTGATTTGCATCCGTTAAAAATAGCTCTTGAAGATAAGGGTTGGATTAATATTGAGAGCTACTTCAATACCGACCAATTGGGGGAGTATAAGGTTCAAAAGTTTAAGCGGCTGGGTGAATGGCCTATTCCAATCCCTCCGGAGCAGGCTCCAACTCTGGAAAAACTTTTGGCAGAAAGGTTTCTTCTCGGGAGAGATGAGGAGGATGAGCTTGCCTGGGGCTTTGGGAACCTTGGGGTTTATTCTGTGAAGGAGGGCTATGCTTCGATCCTTCACGAGCCCCCCCACACTCTTTTCCTGTTCATGAATGGAGGAAGATATGGCATCCCAAGGGCTGGCCGAAAGTGAACTTCTTTGCTTGGCGGTGATGCATTATGGTATCTTGACCTTTGACAATCTCAGAATTAGAGGCATCATTGGCCCTTCCCAGTGTGTTTTGTGTTATAGGAATGAGGAAACTGTGGATCATCTTCTGTTTGATTGTCCTTTCACACAGCAGATTTGGCACCGTTGGTTCTCCCACTTTAAACTTCAGGCGCTTGGAGACTTGTCCCGGACCAATTTATGGGAAAGCTGGAAGAGAGGTAGATTTATATCTAAAGCTCTTCAGTATTGTGTGGGAGCTCGGTTTCCTTTTTATTTGGTGGCAGGTTTGGTTGGAAAGAAATGCTCGTATTTTTCGTGAAACCTTCTCTTCGGTGGATGGGATTTGGCAGGTCATCTGGAGCAAAGTTGTGGAAACCGTTGCCATCTATGCTTTGAGAAGGAAAATCAGCCGGCTTCTAAGCCTTTGATTGGGAGAGGTGCTGATCTTGAGAGACAGGTAAGAAGTTGTTGGAAACCTCCCCCAGAAGGTTGGGTCAAAATCAATACTGATGGAGCTGCAAAAGGTAATCCGGGTAATGTTGGTAGTGGGGTTATCTGCCGTGATCATGTTGGGACTGTGCTCTATTGGGAATTGCAAGGTCTGGGATATGCCACAAACAATGAAGCTGAGGCCTTTGCTATTAAATCTGCCTCCATCTGGGCCGTCAAACAAGGTCACAGAAAGATAATCATTGAGTCTGATTCCCAAATCCTGGTTGGTGCTCTTGATTGCTTGAGGAACTTTGCCTTAAAAGCTTGGAGGCTCCGGATTTTGGTTTCCCAAATTTTAGAGCTTTGGAAGGAAATTGAGGATGTGATTCCTGTTTATGCTAGTAGATCTCTCAATAAAGCGGCTGATTTCCTTGCTAAGATGGGTGCTGAGAGAGAGGTTGGGATTCATCTGCATAGCAATTTGTCTATGGAGGATGCCGAGATCAGACAAGGCCTTGAACAATTTCTGAAATAATGTGCAAAGTTTTTTTTGCTAAGGGTCCTTTTTGTCGCGATATCGCGACATGTTGTGTTGTCGCGGCCGTTGGCTGGTTGCTGTCGCGATATCGCGACAGGTTGAGCCTCCGCTGCCTCTGGTTGGTTTCTGTCGCGATATCGCGACATGTCGCGTTATCGCGGGTCGCGATTCCGCGACATGTCGCGATATCGCGTGTCGCGATTCCGCGTCTTGTCGCGATATCGCGACATGTCGCGATATCGCGACATGTCGCGATATCGCGACATGTCACGATATCGCGTGTCGCGATTCCGCGTCTTGTCGCGATATCGCGACATGTCGCGATATCGTGACATGTCACGATTTCACGACTCGTGATTCCGTGACATGTCGCGATTCCGCGACTCGCGATTCCGCGACTCGCGATTTCGTGACATGTCACGATTTCGCGATAGGTCCCGCTTTCTAGGCCCGATTGGTGTTCTTGCCGCGCTCTCTTTCCCTTCATGAAGTTGAAAAGCAAAGTAAATATTTCGTCATGTTTTCGTGACAAGTTTGAGATTTGGAAGCTGCATGGTTTTTCTGTCGCGATTTCGCGACACTTTTGGCACTTAGGTTGCTGGGTGGAAAATTGTTGCGATATCGCGACCTGTAGCGCTGTCGCGACAACGAGTTGGTTTTTGTCACGATTTCACGACAGGTTGTGCCTTCCTGGCCTCTGGCGTATTTCTTGCGGGATATCACGACATGTTTGGCTCTTTTGCGACTGGTTGGTTTTTTGTCGCGATATCGCGACCTTTATGCAGCTTGATTGCTGTTTAGTGTTTCTGTAGCGCTTTCTCGACACTTTCTGCGGGTGGCTGTCGAGGGCCCTTCCTGTCGCGATTTCGCGACATGTCGTGATTTCGCGACATGTCGCGTTATCGTGCCTGTTGGTGTCGAAGTGGTCGTGACGGGTTTGCCTGTCGCGATTTCATGACATGTCACGTTTTCGCGACATGTCGCTTTTTCGTGCCATCCGTTCTCTATGCCTTGTGGCTGCTAGTGTTGCCTTTGTGCGCTTTCCTTGCTATTTTGCTCGTGGCTCTGGCTCGGGATGTGTTCTCTCCCGCTTGTATCTGGTTTTTGTTTTAATTCAAGTTTTCATTTTTTCAAAAAAAAACATAAACGGCCAAACATCACTATTCTTACAAGCCAAAGAAAACCAAAAACTTTTTATACCAAAAAATGACAAGTGGGTCCCTAAGAAGCTTGGGGTGGTTGTGGAAATTCCACAACAAAATGGCGATTCTGCTAGGAAATGCTCCTGAGAATTTCGGTGAGAACCCAAAAAGAAAATCTAAAAACACACTCCAAACCAAGAAGCAGCAAGCATCAACAAATGCATAAATAATATCAATAGACTCATAAGAACAGCAAAATATTAGAATCATGCAATATTAACTCTGTGTGTGTGAAGTACTCCACACCTTATTGTTTGTAACTTTTTCGCATTGCATCACCAATTTTACTTGACTATAATTATCGCAATGAATATGGAGAGCTTTGAGGGTAAAAATTTTATAGCATGGGCAACACATTCTATGGTGGCTTGGGTTAGCAGCTCAAAAATGTCTAACCATCTTAGGATCAAATGTGTGTGTGATGAATTCATTGACCAGATCTAGAGCTTGGTTATGAGTCATTATCATCAAGAGTCAATGTGTGCAAGTGGACCTTAGAGCTTTGGGAAATTGGATTCTCAACTAATGTGTGATGATAATATAACCCTATCCTTTACTGCTCCTATCTTTGACCAAAATAATTAAACCGGTTATCGATGAGGTCATCAGACTAATCTATCCTCATGGTGGACATAAATCTCAACCTTGCGAGAGTCATGTCACCAGGAATGAGTGTACTCCACTGCCAGTCAGGCGTCTATAGCCCCGGTGGAGTTTAACCCCATAGTCCAGTCTTCTTTGCTTGGCTTTGCTCTATATTTTTTTCCTTAACGAATTTTGGTGATGACTACCCATCCTTCTTAGGGACAAGTAGTACGATCCTTACAATTCAGTTTAGAGTTTTGATGAATCAGATTCTCAACCAAGGTATGATGATAATTTGACCCTATCCTTACTACTCTGATTTGTAAATCATGCTAGTGTTGATAACCACTGTTTCATGAGCATAAATATTGTAGTGGTAAAAACCACTATTCATTGACTATGTGCCAGGCGGGATAGACCAAAATTATCTTTTCGTCTCACATCCTCATCCAACTATGGTTTCCTATTATTTTACCCAAAATGTTGGACATGGACAGAAATGTGATAGACCCACGGCAACTTCAGCAACAGTTTCCAAACCTAAGATATTCTTAGGTTTTTTGTGCCTTTGATCCCAAGATAATTGGACTTCACTTTCAGTGTTTGGATTTAGCATATGGAGGTGGATTGGTCATGATGTTTATGTGATAAGAATGTTCTCTTAAGACATGGGTGGATGATATGCAAAAATCAAATACTTCATGCTTCATGAGCTGCAAATAATATTCACATTTTCAAGCCCTTTTACCATATGATTCCAATGTTTCACATCCTTTTAGTCTTGGTTGACATTCATATACACATAGGCTGACCTCTTACTCTTACAATCAAATCCAAAACTGGAAAACCTTGACACACTAAAACTCCTGAAATCAAAGAAAAAAAATAAACATGAAATAAAACTTACAATACAAACAATCAAGCAAGTTGATTAGTGTACATATAATACAATGACTCTAACCTCAGGCCTGAAAATAATGCTTTAAATGAAGGCCATTGATGGGTAAGGCCAAATCCTTTCCATCCAAGGTTTTTAATCTAAAACTATTTTCACCTAGGACTTAGGATATTAGATAAGGTCCCAACCACAAGCAATCAAATTTCTCATGTTCTCCTCTTTTCTCATGCCTTTTATCCCACAACAAAACTAAATATGAAGCTTTGAAGGCCTTAATTTTGGACCGTTTATCAAACCACCTTTTGATTATGTCTTGATGTTTGCTGAAATGAAGCATGGCTTCCTCCCTCTTCTCATAAAGATGCATTAATTATGTTAATCTGGTTTCAAGTTTATTATCAGTCAAAATATATTCTTTTATAAAATGTAAAGTTTGCAATTTTAGATTAGTGGGAAAAATAGGATCTTACCCATAGACTAAGTGATAAGGAGGTGTCCCAATTGACTCCTTTCTTCTGGTACTATCTGCCAAAAGGGCAAATTTTAACTTACTATGCTAATCTCTAGGGTTCTTTTCAAGTAATTTTTTTATTATGAATAATAAATTTTTATTTGATGATTCTGCCAAACCATTGCCTTAGGGGTAATAATTGGAAGAGAATTTTAGACTCACCTTATTGTTGTACACCCAATTTGCAAATTCTAAATAGGAAAAGGCAGAATCGTTATCACTTACTATGGAGTTAGGCATTCCAAAATGAGTGACTATGTTTTCCTCTAGAAATATAATCACAACCTCGGAGGTGGCATTCTTAGTAGGTATAGCCTATGTCCACCTTGTGTAGTAATCAGTAGCGATGAGGATGAACTTATGGGAATCGGATGAGTTATGATTTATCACCCCACCAAAGTCTAATCCCCATTGTGCAAATGGTCTCATCTCTACCACTGACTGCAATGGCATTGCTACATTTCACTCTCTGTTGGCTGCCACTTGGCATATGTGACATGTTCTTACATGTGCATATGCGTCTTTAAACAAGTGGGGCCAATAATACCCAACTCTAATAATCTAGTGCGTTGTCACATTTTCTAACCCGTGTCCAGTTCTATACTTACCATGGAAGTCTTTGAGTACTTGGGTTGCTTCCTCTTCAGTAATGCAACGAAGAAAAATTCCTTCATGATTCTTCATGTACAACACACCAGATTTAATCAAAAATCTAGCTGATTTTAAACATAGTGCCCTACGCTGAGTGGAATTCAAATGAGAAGGGCACTTACCATGCAACAAAAAATATACAATATCTATGTACCATTCCTCTGTAGTGATATCATTAACCTCATAGTTTTGGCACATTATTGAAGGGTCAATTTTTGCGATGGCCTTGACCAAACCTTGTCCACGCACTATCTTCATGGGATTTATCTCTAAGTCAAATTCTTGAAGGGTAGAAATCCATTTCCCCCTTATTTCACCTAGCTCACTCTGTAAGAACATGGACTTTACTACAGGGTCAGGAACTATAGCAAAAACTTTACTATGCACAATGTAATGCCTAAATTTTTTTATAGTTTTAAACAAGGCATACATTTGCTTGTCTAATACTGAATACCTCAGCTTCGTATCCTTCAAAGGAGAACTCAGAAAGGCTATAGGATTTTCAATGTTGTGTTCATTTTTCTGAGTTAACACACTTGCAAAAGAATGATCTGAAGCAAATGTGTAAACATAAAACGGTTTAGCATAGTCTGGACTAATGAGAACAAGGGCTTTGAAAATAGCATCCTTGATGCTTGTGAAGGCATCCCTTTTCTCTCTGGTCCACTTTATTGGAACATCCTTTTTTAGCATATCATTTAGGGGCTTAGCAATCTCGGCAAAACCTGAAATGCATTTTCTCACAAAGTTAATCTTACCGAAAAAATGACCTAAGCTCCTTTTTGCTATTGGGATGATGAATATCCCGGATAGTGGCTATCTACTCTGGGTCTATAGCAATCCCATATTTCAAAATGACATGCCCTAACAACTTACCCTTTGTTACCCCAAAGATGCACTTTTTTGGATTTAGGGAAATTCCATGTTCCCTACACCTTTGGAGTACTTTCCTCAAGTCTTTAACATGAACTTCCATCTTCTTGGAGAAGACAGGGATATCATCCACATAGACAATAATGCACTTACCAATGAGCCCCTTGAATACAAAATCCATGGCTCTTTGGAAAGTGGCTCCAGAATTCAACGAACCAAACGACATCCTCCGGTAGGCAAATGTTCCCCACTTCATGGTGAAGTCTGTCTTCATCCTATCATTTGAATGTATGAGAATTTGATTATATCCTGAGTATCCATCCAAAAATGACATCATTTTAGACCTATTTACCTTTTGGAGTATCTCGTCAATGGTGGGTAATGGGTAATGGGTAATTATATTTTTGGCAATCTTTGTTCAAATTTCTAAAGTCTATGCACAACTGAATTTCTCCACTCTTTTTCCTCACAAGGACAAGATTAGCCACCCATGTGGAATGCCTAACAGGAAATATGATTTTGGATTCCAATAGCCTCTTCACTTCCTTCTCTATCAGAATTAGTAATTTATGAAGATACTAATCATTCACTTGTTCATAATACAGAAATATTGTAGATTGAAGAAAGCAAGAAACAAGGGAAACACAAGTTCCAAGAACACATGGAGGAAAAATATTGTATTGAAGACTAAAGTCTTCAATAACCAAATAATGTAATACATGGGGGTGTTGGAGAATATTACATTATTTGGTACATGTCAATGTACCACCTTGGTACATTATTAGATTAGGTGTGTGTCTTAGATTAGAGTGTGAGTTAATATTTCATGTAATGTAATAATGTGCAAGAAATGCACAAGTGTCATGTAATTATGTGTGCAAGTGTTGTGAGTGTAAATGTGCACAAGTGTTCATTATGTAAGAGTGCACGTGTCCTTAGAATAGGAAAGTGAAGAGTTTCAAAGAAGAGTGAAGGTCAAGAGTGTAGCATATGAGGAGTCACATTCAATTATATATATATATATATATATATATATATATATATATATATATACACACGTGACAAAGTATTGTATTTCATATTGAAATTGCATAGCTTATTGCATGCATTAGTAGACCTTTATTCAATAGTATTTTTAGTATTCTGAGTTATTCTTGTGTTATTCTATTTGATATCATATTTTAAGTTATTATATTAGTTTCATTATATTGCAACTTTATTATATTTGATCCTATGATTATATTCCTATGAGTTTTGTATTTGGTGTAAGGCTTCAAAAGCCATCAATGTAGTTATGGAATTGAAAATTTTTAAATACTTTTTAAAACACGTGTACAAACAATAATTGTATATGTTTATCTTGTTAGGTGTCCTAACCTATCAAAAGGAGCCTAAAAAATGTTTAGAGAGTTTATAAATACTTTTTCCAAGAAGAAATAGAGTCTAAGGATCAAACTCCTTGGCCCATGATATTCGTAGAAAGGAGAATGTTACTATTAAAAGGAAAAACATTGTCATATAATCAAAATAAAATAAAATAAGGTAAAAAAAAATATTACTGCATCAAATGATGTTTGTAATGAATAAAAGGGTGGTACCAAGACAATATGAAATGGATTAAGAAATAGGAAATCAGTGAAAGTATTTACCATAAGAATCATTGAGAATTCTAAAATTCATACAAAAAATAATAAGAGATGTCCTCTAGTAAGACCTAGTAAGAAAATGAGATTTTACAAATGTGAGATCAATTCAATGATCATCTAAAATAAATAAATCATATCCAAAGGAACATATCAATACAATATGTATATATTGATCAATTTAGATTGTGTTTTCATCATCTTGCCATTGAAGTAAGATAGTAAAATTAATAAAAAAGGATATCTATGTTTACTTCACATGCAATAAGAAGTTAAGGATGGAAAACATGTGATGTTGCTTTTTTCTACATATTAACGTCTAAGACTAAGCACTTGTCACAATATAATGATTTGTATAATTTATACAAGTTATTGTGTTTACCATCTACAAGAATGGTTGGATATTTTAAGAAGGTTTTTAAACATCATTAAAGGAATACAAACAAGATCCTTGTGGATTAATGTAGTGATAATGCTAGAGTGAATTTTAAAAAGAAAAAAAAAAACTATTTTAATAAGTTTTTCTCTTTTATTTTTCATCCTATGGATCTTATTGCATGTCCCTTAGATGAAATCAAAAAGTATTTCATTTAATTTACTATATATATATATAACACTCAAAAGAGAGAATGTTGGTTATATAGGTTTGAAACGACCCCACCTTGTATTGTGTATATTTCAACAATGATGTTATAACAATGCATAACACTCGAATATTGCATCCATTTACTATTGTTCTACACTGCCTTTTCCAAAATTATAAAATTGAAGTAAAGCTTGTCGAAAACATAAAAGTGGAACTTGATACTTAATATATATAATGTGGTGCAACACCAAAAATTCCCTTTTTATTATACTTATTTTGTATACTAAAATTATTTATGAATATCAATACAATTTTATCCTAACTATAAAATAAAAATCAATTCAATTAACTTTTTTTTGATTGGTTGATAAAAAGGATTTTGAAAGGTCCTAAAACATTTTACACAAATGCAGCAAAGACAGCTTGCCATAAGCAAACTAACTGAACTGAAAACAAACAACCCCATAGGGGAATGAAACAACCAACTTTAAACCAGAAAGAAGGCGTAGATAGAAACAAAAAGGAATAAGGGTCCTGTTGACACTTTTTTGTCACATTATACAAGGGGTAGAAGAATAGTAGAATTTTGTATAATATTTCCTTGTTGAAAGTTTTCTTTTATTTTAAGTTACAGCAATTTTGTCTTTCCCTATTGCCCCCGTTTATAAAAGAGCTTCGCTACCAAACAAGCCAAGGAAAATAGCTTCGCCGAAAGAAAAGAAGGAGAATGTGAAAAGAGCTTCGGGCCTGAAGCACTCTAAATCACCACTTTAGGCAAAAGCGTTGCAAAGTAATATCACCGAAGAAAATACAAAAATAACGCTTCGCACCCGAAGCATTTTCAGCAGCCGCTTCGGGAAAATTTTTTGCGAAGCAGCATCCAAATGACTTCGCCGAAAGAGGAGAGCATAATCCAAATCAGCTGAGGCAAAGAAACTACTTCGGGCCCGAAGTATTTTTGACACCTACTTCGACCAGTTTTCACCGAAGCAGTGGCGCCTAAAGCAAAATGACAATGGTTCGGAAACAGAGAAGTGCTTCGAGAGGATAATCCCCGAACCGTAGTTTTGAGAGAGAATCAGACCGAAACATTTTCCATCCAAAGCAGTTTCGCTAGCAAAGGACAAAGAGCCCCATTTCAAAGATGGAATCCGCTCGACACTCAACATCCCCGAAGTAGTTTTGTGAAGCGCTATTTTGCGAAGACCGAATCGAGGAGAAGCTACTTCGGACCAAGGCTTTGGCGAGGTGGAGAAGTAGCAAAGCGCTTTTTGGGCCCACATTCCAAGGCGGGTAGCTTCCCAAGGTGATCGAAGGACCCTTATAAATGCCCCCTTTCTTGCCCGATAAGCCCGCTGACCATTTCTGGCAAATGAAAGGGATGTAACAGTCCTCGAAGTAAAACCCAACGGGCATAACGATCACTCAAGCACAGCATCCAGAAGGCAGGGACACTCGAGCAGCGCATTAAATGAACATTTCCATGGTTGAACCAGTCGCAGTTGCCAGTTTCGGCAACTGATTTGAAAGCTCATTCGCAGCAATCGCGAGGAGCCGATTTCTCAGAGCCCGAGGGTGTACTCCATCGTTTTTTGTAATAATGACACAGAGGGCCGGGTCCTCTATAAAAACCCAGGCTTTGTAATGTAAAAGGGGGGGAAATTTCTGCTAGAAAGTTGCTATAACTTGATGTCCTACGTCTAATACTAAAGATTTTTGTACTCCATTTCTCTCTTTTATGCTGCCTTCTGTGCTTAATTCTTTTGTCTGTCTGCACTCGTATACTGAGACTCTGAATCTTGAATCCGGTGTGTGATTAGGGACTGTACCCTAAAATTTGCCCTGAAGGATACATAGGAGAGGAAAAACGTCGTATAAGCTTTCTTTTATGCTGCCTGGTGGGTCATGGTTTCTGTTATTCCCTTGTCTTAATCACTGTTACTCTGAACCCTAAATTCCAGTGAGAGAGAAAGGAGAACCCTGTGAACTCGTCCAGAGGATACATAGGAAAGCGAGTATCGCGTTTCTTTCATCTATTCTTGGTGTTCTTTGTTGCTATTCGAGTTATTAGCGAGTGATCGTGCTTCCCATTATCTCCCACCTTAAATCATCATCTTCTAACCCTTACTCCTTTTATTTCTTTCTCTAACCCTTACCCCTTTTTATTTCTTTTCCTGACCCTTACTCTGTCTATTTCTTTCCTACACTCTTGTCTCAAAACCCAAAAAGTATATTAGTATAGGAGTCGGCCTTTCTCCGAAGATTGGCACGAGGGGCATCTCTTCCCCTCGGCCTTTCAATGTTGGTCGCAGGTCTAGGGCGCACAAACCCACTGAAAGTCCTTTCCTATGCGGATTTGATGACCAACAGTTTCTGGCACGCCCGATGGGACTCAAGGTCCCATATTTGAGAAAATTTATAGCCTGTCTTCACCGGAGCTAGTAGTTCTAACAAGTTCCTGGTGAGATCCGGTCAGTCTCATCTTCTGAGTAATAGTGAGAATCGATGCTCTCATTATTAAAATACTCTTAGCATCTGGCGACCCTTTTTTACCTGAGAATATCTAAAGTCATGAAGACCAGTACCTAAGCTTGGTTTTTGTAACCAGGACTCCCTGTGCCTTAAGAAGGTTCGAGTTCAGTGAATCTTTGGCTTGTCTTCATCTAATAAAATCACCTGGCGACTCAGTTGAGCTGAAGATCCATATTTCTTGGTCGTAGGCACCTTTCAAATCTAAAAGAATATATCCCAGAGGAATCAAGGTTCGTTGAGCAGCCTTGACCTCATAAGTGGAGAAAGAATGTTCACCTAACAACTCCAACTCAGCGGCGACAACCACGATTTTTACAAGCTACTGCTATGATAGCAGGAGTAAGTTTTCCCATCTAGGATGATCGAGGCCCCTTGAATCTTCAAATCTACCACAAGATTCTCGAGAACGCCTTGAAGGAATTGACGACATATGATGGCACCACAGGGATGGCCCGAGAGCACCTTGAAGCTGTTGCCAATTTAGCGACCCTCCATGACATTATCCATGAAGATGTCATGATCAGACTTCTTGTTCTATCTCTGGAAGGAAGGGCGCTACGGTGGTACAGATTGCTCAGGCCCAAAAGCATCTTCTCATGGGATGACTTAGTGGGGGCATTGATTGAGATGTTCGATGGCTCTCAGGATCCCTTCCATCTCTTTGCATACCTCTCCACCATCAAGAGAGCACCCTCGGAGGGTATCATGGATTTCAATGTTCGATTCTATAGAATTTGGAAGAGAATTCCACTAGAGATCCAACCAATGCCCGCCCAAGCCCATCTCTTCTATGTTCGGGCCTTCCACCCGGACGTAAGCCTCATTCTACTACAATCCGGGGAACGAAGGTTCCCTCAAATATTTGAGGAGGCAATACGAGCGGAACGACTTCTACTCCTATCGGGAAAGTGGCAGTGGAGAGAAACTTCGTCGCTTCCTCCGATAATTACTGCTCCTATCCGGCCAACGCAGTACTCATCATGGGGCATTCCTCACACTAAGCCAAGACCTGAGATGCAGTCATTTGGAGCTCAGGAATCAGACCTCATACTAGCTCAACAATGGAAGTATGCAAACGTGGCCCACCCAATGAACAACATGGCTGCTCACGATCTCCATCAAGAGGTGAACTGAGAAGAGAAGCTGACTCGACTGGAAGAACCCGAGAACAAAGAGGGCACATTTGTGCACCCTTTTTGTATCCCAAGAGATGGCATGCAAGTGTTCAACCAAAGCTCATCAAGCCTGTCCGATTCAGAGGATGAACCCGAAGAGATCCTGGAGGACTACTCTTCACCGGAGGAACCTTGTTACCATATTAGTGGGATGGAAGAACCTGTACCCGACCTTCATTTGGAAGAATCTACAAAATTCTGGCATTGGGTCTGGTATTGGTTTTGGCTATCCCTAAGACCAATGCCCCAAGAAGGCTTTCAAGTGGCGAACTTCTTTGCCAATAATCTGGGCACTAGCAAGGATGAAAATCGACTGCATTGTTTCCTCTTCGTAGCATGGAAAACTTCAGGAAGGGTCCAGCCGAACCTCGAGGGTCTACTAAAGTACAATCAGATCTGGTCTGGACACTACAGGTTTACCGGATAATCACCTGAAGTGAATCCATGGTGGCGGCATGCCCATTATGCCGCAAGCCTGTGTGAATATTGTAAATAGTTCGGCTATTAAATAAAAGTGCTGCTCAGAAACTCAGGTTGAGTTTTGACTCGACAACACTCCAAAAAAAAAAACTCCTTCGGGAAAAGGTTTCCCAAAGTAACCAATGAAAAATGGTTCGTAGCAACGACTCGAACCAAGGCCCGAGAAGTATTGCGCCAAGGGGAGTTCAAGCGAAATAGTTTTCGAAGGAGGACCGACGAGCCACCTTTGGCAAAGAGAACTACTTCGGGCCCGAAGCATAGAGAAACAGCTCGCACCAAGGGTTCGCCCCGAAGCACTTCAACTCTGACTTCGGCTTCACCAACCCGACAACGAAAAAGGCAGGGGCATTTAAAATGTGCCTAGGGGAACGCACCGATAGCCGCATTCAAAAGCATCCAAAGCGAGCGAGTTAAATGAAAAGGTTACGAGTACGTCCTTTAGGGATTCATTTAGGAGAAAATTTCATGCTTGGGTACAAAGTGGCAGAGGGTCACGCTTCCAAAGCAAGCCGTAATCATCATAACACACAGCCCTATGTACCACTCCACCATGCAGCAAATTAGATGAAGCGACACAGATTCAATTATGGTAAGTGCCTTAAATATGGGTAGTTGCCTTCTAGGGCTATATAAGGCAGGCTCCAGCAACAAGAAAGCTATTTGCTTGATAATTCATGCAAACTGCGCTGCTAGCCTTCAAGCTCTCCTATCTTGCGCTTCGAAGCCTCCAATCCCGAAGCCCTCTGCATTGTTTTCTCCATTACCCCTAGCACTATGGGAAAGAAGAACTCTAAGAAGAAGAAGGAGAAGAGGAACAAGAAGAGGGACAGACCACAGAAGTAGGGTCCGGGGGGAACCAGTAACTCCGCAGCCAAATGGATCAGGACTAAAGGGTTCTTGTGCCGAGACGAGCTCGTCACCCCGTGAGCCGCCAAGAATGTTGACACTTTTTTGTCGCATTATACAAGGGGTAGAAGAATAGTAGAATTTTGTATAATATTTCCTTGTTGAAAGTTTTCTTTTATTTTAAGTTATAGCAATTTTGACTTTCCCTATCGCCCCCTTTTATAAAAGAGCTTCGCTACCAAACAAGCCAAGGAAAATAGCTTCGCCGAAAGAAAAGAAGGAGAATGTGAAAAGAGCTTCGGGCCCGAAGCACTCTAAATCACCACTTCGGGTGAAAGCGTTGCAAAGTAATATCACCAAATAAAATACAAAAATAACGCTTCGCACCCAAAGCATTTTTAGCAACCGCTTTGGGCGAAAGTTTTGCGAAGCAGCATTCAAATGACTTCATCGAAAGAGGAGAGCATAATCCAAATCAGCTAAGGCAAAGAAACTACTTCGGGCTCGATGTATTTTTGACACCTACTTCGTCCAGTTTTCACCCGAAGTAGTGGCGCCCGAAGCAAAATTACAATGGTTTGGAAACAAAGAAGTGCTTCAGGAGGATATTCCCTGAACCGCAGTTTTGAGAGAGAATCGGACCGAAACATTTTCCATTCGAAGCATTTTTTCCAGCAAAGGACAAAGAGCCCCATTTCAAATATGGAATCTGCTTGGCACTCAACATCCCCGAAGTAGTTTTGCGAAGCGCTATTTTGCGAAGACCAAATCGAGGAGAAGCTACTTCGGACCAAGGCTTTGGCGAGGCGGAGAAGTAGCGAAGAGCTTTCTGGGCCCACATTCCAAGGCGGGCAGCTTCCCAAGGTGATCGAAGGCCCCTTATAAATTCCCCCTTTCTTTCTCGATAAGCCCGTTGACCATTTTTGGCAAACGAAAGGGACGTAACAGTCCTCGAAGTAAAACTCGACGGGCGTAACGATCACTCAAGCATAGCATCCAGAAGCCAGGGACACTCGGGTGACACATTAAATGAACGTTTCCATGGTTGACCCAGTCGCAGTTGCCAGTTTTGGCAATCGATTTGAAAGCTCAGTCGCAGCAACCACGAGGAGCCGATTTCTCAGAGCTCAAGGGTGTACTCCATTTTTTGTAATAATGACTCAGAGGGCCGGGTCCTCTATAAAAACCCAGGCTTTGTAATTTAAAATGGGGGGAACTTTTTGCTAGAAAGCTACTGTAACTTTATGTCCTACGTCTAATACTAAATATTTTTGTACTCCATTTCTCTCTTTTATGTTGCCTTCTGTGCTTAATTCTTTTGTCTGTCTGCACTCGTATACTGAGACTCTGAATCCTAAATCCGGTGTGCGATTGGGGACTGTACCCTAAAATTTTCCCTAAAGGATACATAGGAGAGGAAAAACATCGTATGAGCTTTCTTTTATGCTGCCTGGTGGGTCATGGTTTTTTTTATTCCCTTGTCTTAATCGCTGTTACTCTGAACCCTAAATTCCAGCGAGAGAGAAAGGAGAACCCTGTGAACTCGTCCAGAGGATACATAGGAAAGTGAGTATCACATTTCTTTCGTCTATTCTTGGTGTTCTTTGCTACTATTCGAGTTATTAGCGAGTGATCGTGCTTCTCGTTCTCTCCCACCTTAAATCATCATCTTCTAACCCTTACTCTTTTTATTTCTTTCTCTAACCCTTACCCCTTTTTATTTCTTTTCCTAACCCTTACTCTGTCTATTTCTTTCCTGCACTCTTGTCTCAAACCCCAAAAAGTAGATTAGTATAGGAGTTGGCCTTTCTTCGGAGATTGGCACGAGGGGCATCTCTTCCCCTCGGCCTTTCAATGTTGGTCGCAGGTCCAGGGCACGCAAACCCACCAAAAGTCCTTTCTTGTGCGGATTTTATGACCAACAGTTTTTGGCACGCCCGGTGGGACTCAAGGTCCCATATTTGAGAAAATTTCTAGCCCGTCTTCACCGGAGCCAGTAGTTCTAACAAGTTCCTAGTGAGATCCGGTCAGTATCATCTTTTGAGTAGTAGTGAGAATCGATGCTCTCATTATTAAAAGACTCTTAGCATCTGGCGACCCTGTTTTACCCGAGAATCTCTAAAGTCATGAAGACCAGTACCTAAGCTTGGTTTTTGTAACTAGGACTCCCTGTGCCTTAAGAAGGTCCGAGTTCGGTGAATCTCTGACTTGTCTTCATCTGATAAAATCACCTGGTGACTCAGTTGAGCTAAAGATCCAGATTTCCTGGTCGTAGGCGCCTTTCAAATCTGAAAGAAGATATCCCGGAGGAATCAAGGTTCGGTGAGCAGCCTTGACCTCATAAGCGAAGAAAGAATGTTCACCTAACAACTCCAACTCAGTGACGACAATCATGATTTTTACAGGCTGTTGCTATGATAGTAGGAGTAAGTTTTCCCAGCTGGGATGATCGAAGCCCCTTGAATCTTCAAAGCTATCACAAGATTACCGAGAACTCCTTGAAGGCATTGACTACATATGATGGCACCACGGGGATGGCCCGAGAGCACCTTGAAGTTGTTGCCAATTTAGCGACCCTCCATGACATTATCCATGAAGATGTCATGATCAGTCTTCTTGTTCTATCTCTCGAAGGAAGGGCGCTACGGTGGTCCATATTGCTCAAGCCCAAAAGCATCTGCTCATGGGATGACTTAGCAGGGGCATTGATTGAGATGTTCGATGGCTCTCAGGATCTCTTCCATCTCTTCGCATACCTCTCCACCATCAAGAGAGCACCTTCGGAGGGTATCACGAATTTCAATGTCTGATTCTGTAGAAGTTGGAAGATAATTCCACTAGAGATCCAACCAATGCCCGCCCAAGCCCATCTCTTCTATGTTCGTGCCTTCCACTCAGACGTAAGCCTCATTCTACTGCAATCTAGGGAATGAAGGTTCCCTCAAATATTTGAGGAGGCAATACGAGCAAAACGGCTTCTACTCCTATCGAAAAAGTGGTAGTGGAGAGAAACTCTGTCGCTTCCTCCGATAATTACTGCTCCTGTTCGACCAACGCAGTACTCATCATGGGGCATTCCTCTCACTGAGCCAAGACCTGAGATGCATTCATTTGGAGCTCAGGAAGTAGACCTCATACTAGCTCAACAATAGAAGTACGCAAACGTGGCCCACCCAATGAACAACATGGCTGCTCGCGATCTCCATCAAGAGGTGAACCGAGAAGAGAAGCAGACTCGAGTGGAAGAACCCGAGAACAAAGAGGGAACATTTGTGCACCCTTTTTGTATCCCAAGAGATGGCATGCAAGTGTTCAACCAAAGCTCATCAAGCCTGTCCGATTCAGAGGATGAGCCCGAAGAGATCCTGGAGGACTACTCTTCGTCGGAGGAACCTTGTTACCATATTAGTGGGATGGAAGAACCTGTACCCGACCTTCATTTGGAAGAATCTATAGAATTCTGGCATTGGGTCTGGTATTGGTTTCGGCTATCCCTAAGACCAATGCCCCGAGAAGGCTTTCAAGTGGTGAACTTCTTCGCCAATAATCTGGGCACTAGCAAGGATGAAAATTGGCTACGTTGTTTCCTCTTCGCAGCATGGACAACTTCGGGAAGGGTCTAGCCGAACCTCGAGGGTCTACTAAAGTACAATCAGATCTGGTCCGGACACTACAGGTTTACCGGATAATCACCTGAAGTGAATCCATGGTGGCGGCATGCCCATTATGTCGCAAGCCTATGTGAATATTGTAAATAGTTTGGCTATTAAATAAAAGTGTTGCTCAGAAACTCAGGTTGAGTTTTGACTTGGCAACACTCCAAAAAAAAAAAACTCCTTCGGGAAAAGGTTTCCCGAAGTAACCAATGAAAAATGGTTCACAGCAACGACTCGGACCAAGGCTCGAGAAGTACTGCGCCAAGGGGAGTTCAAGCGAAACAGTTTCTGAAGGAGGACCGACGAGCCACCTTCGGCAAAGAGAACTACTTCGGGCCCGAAGCATAGAGAAACAGCTCACACCAAGGGTTCACCCCGAAGCACTTCAACTCTGACTTCGGCTTCACCAACCCGGCAACAAAAAAGGCAGGGGCATTTAAAATGTGCCTAGGGGAACGTGTCGACAGCCACCTTCAAAAGTGTCCGAAGCGGGCGAGTTAAATGAAAATGTGGCGGGTAGGTCCTTTAGGGATTCATTTAGGATAAAATTTCATGCTCAGGTACAAAGTGGCAGAGGGTCACGCTTCCAAAGCAAGCCGCAATCATCATAACACACAGCCCTGTGTACCACTCCACCATGCGGCGAATTAGATGAAGCGACGCAGATTCAATTATGGTAAGTGCCTTAAATATGGGTAGTTGCCTTCTAGGGCTATATAAGGCAGGCTCCAGCAACAAGAAATCTATTTGCTTGATAATTCATGCAAACTGCGCTGCTAGCCTTCAAGCTCTCCTATCTTGCACTTCGAAGCCTCCAATCTTGAAGCCCTCCGCATTGTTTTCTCCATTACCCCTAGCACTATAGGAAAGAAGAACTCTAAGAAGAAGAAGGAGAAGAGGAACAAGAAGAGGGACAAACCGTAGAAGTAGGGTCCGGGGGGAACCAGTAACTCCGCAGCCCAATGGATCAGGACTAAAGGGTTCTTGTGCCGAGACGAGCTCGTCACCCCGCGAGCCGCCAAGAATGTTGACACTTTTTTGTCACATTATACAAGGGGTAGAAGAATAGTAGAATTTTGTATAATATTTCCTTGTTGAAAGTTTTCTTTTATTTTAAGTTACAGCAATTTTGACTTTCCCTATCTCCCCCGTTTATAAAAGAGCTTCGCTACCAAACAAGCCAAGGAAAATAGCTTCGCCGAAAGAAAAGAAGGAGAATGTGAAAAGAGCTTCGGGCCCGAAGCACTCTAAATCACCACTTCGGACGAAAGCGTTGCGAAGTAATATCACCGAAGAAAATACAAAAATAACGCTTCGCACCCGAAGCATTTTCAGCAGCCGCTTCGGGCGAAAGTTTTGCGAAGCAGCATCCAAACGACTTCGCTGAAAGAGGAGAGAATAATCCAAATCAGCTAAGGCAAAGAAACTACTTCAGGACCGAAGTATTTCTGACACCTACTTCGGCCAGTTTTCACCCGAAGCAGTGGCGCCCGAAGCAAAATGACAATGGTTCGAAAACAAAGAAGTGCTTCGGGAGGATATTCCCCGAACCGTAGTTTTGAGAGAGAATCGGACCGAAACATTTTCCATCCGAAGCAGTTTCGCCAGCAAAGGACAAAGAGCCCCATTTCAAAGATGGAATCCGCTCGACACTCAACATCCCCGAAGTAGTTTTGCGAAGCGCTATTTTGCGAAGACCGAATCGAGGAGAAGCTACTTCGGCCCAAGGCTTTGGCGAGGCGGAGAAGTAGCGAAGCGCTTTTCGGGCCCACGTTCCAAGGCGGGCAGCTTCCCAAGGTGATCGAAGGCCCCTTATAAATGCCCCCTTTCTTGCCCGATAAGCCCGTTGACCATTTTTGGCAAACAAAAGGGACATAACAGTCCTCGAAGTAAAACTCGACGGGCATAACAATCACTCAAGCACTGCATCCAGAAGCCAGGGACACTCGGGCGGCGCATTAAATGAACGTTTCCATGGTTGACCCAGTCGCAGTTGCCAGTTTTGGCAACCGATTTGAAAGCTCAGTCGCAGCAACCGCGAGGAGCCAATTTCTTAGAGCCCGAGGGTGTACTCCGCCATTTTTTGTAATAATGACTCAGAGGGCCGGGTCCTCTATAAAAACCCAGGCTTTGTAATGTAAAATTGGGGGAACTTTCTACTAGAAAGCTGTTGTAACTTGATGTCCTACGTCTAATACTAAAGATTTTTGTACTCCATTTCTCTCTTTTATGTTGCCTTTTGTGCTTAATTCTTTTGTCTGTCTGCACTCGTATACTAAGACTCTGAATCCTGAATTCGGTGTGCGATTGGGGACTGTACCCTGAAATTCGCCCTGAAGGATACATAGGAGAGGAAAAACGTCGTATAAGCTTTCTTTTATGCTGCCTGGTGGGTCGTGGTTTCTGTTATTCCCTTGTCTTAATCGTTGTTACTCTGAACCCTGAATTCCAGCGAGAGAGAAAGGAGAACCCTGTGAACTCGTCCAGAGGATACATAGGAAAGCGAGTATTGTGTTTCTTTTGTCTATTCTTGGTGTTCTTTGCTGCTATTCGAGTTATTAGCGAGTGATCATGCTTCCTGTTCTCTCCCACCTTAAATCATCATCTTCTAACCCTTACTCTTTTTATTTCTTTCTCTAACCCTTACCCCTTTTTATTTCTTTTCCTAACCCTTACTCTGTCTATTTCTTTCCTGCACTCTTGTCTCAAACCCCAAAAAGTAGATTAGTATAGGAGCCGGCCTTTCTTCGGAGATTGGCACGAGGGGCATCTCTTCCCCTCGGCCTTTCAACAGGTTTGCGCGCCCTGGACCTACGACCAGCAGGTCCAAGCTACAGCAACGGTACCCAAAAGGAAACAAAAAACAATTGCCTAAAGCCCAACCAAGATTATAGTATTTGGCTTGGTGAGGTTAAATCTGTGAGCTTATTGGAGCAACCACTTCCACTATGTTATAAATTAGTAGTTTTATTTCTCATTCCTTGCCACCTAGGTTCATGAGTGATAGTTTCCTTGTGAACTTTCCACATTCCTTGCCACCTAGGTTCACGGATGACAGTTGCCTTGTGAAATCTCCACATCTCAAAATTATCCCAAGACGGATTGCACAAAAGCGCATAAGAGAAAAGAGAATATGTGATGGCATCCATGTCAGACAAACCATGTCCAGCCACTAGGCCCAAATCAACCACATCAGCACCAGCAACTAGTTAAAGATTAAGATTTCCATTTGCATAAGTGTGGGCCACAATACATTGAGGGAAATTGTCATACTAGACTTGGAGGTTATCCTGTTCAACTCCTTGATTGGCAAGGAGGTCAACAAATTTGTTTCCTTCTCGGTAAACATGTTGAATTGTAACATGTTTGATGCCTTCAATTATCTTCAAGCTTTCTTGGACAATGTTGAACATGCTCCAGGAAGGAAGCTAACATTTTTGGATGCATCGAATGACATTCATAGAATCACTCTCTATGATAAGTCTTTCAAACCGAAGTCGCTTGCAAATGAGGAGGCCAAGGTATAACACACGAGCTTTAGTAAAATTATTGGTTTGACTACCCATGGACTCAACAAATGCACACAAGACTTTACCTTGACTATTTTTGAAAAGACCACCTCCTCCAGCCCTATTAGGATTCCCCTTTGAGGCTCCATCAACGTTGAGCTTAACCCATCCACAATGCGGGGGAATCCATTTCACCATTGATATGTCAGCTTTTGGAGGACCTCGAGGGGTGTCAATCTAAAATTTGAGAGTATTGAAAATGAATAATTCACATTGGTTCTTGGGATTTTCAGCTTGGATGAGATTAGCATTCTCAATGGCAAACGATAGAGCTTGGGAGAACACTGATCTGGCATATTTTATAGCAACGCCAAAAATTTTGTTGTTCCTCTCCAACCATACCTGCCAAAAAAAATGAGAAAAACAATACAACCAAAAAGCATGGATTTTTGGATTTAAAAACGGATTTGGCAACTGATGACAGGCGTCAAAAAGAGTTTTTGGGTATACCTAGGATATGTTGGCCAGCTTGAGAAAGGAAGATAACACTTCATTAGAGAACGAGCACTCAAGAAAGATATGGATCACAGATTTCCAGCTATTTTACAAAGGACACAATGATTATGGAGTATTAGGTCTTTGTGGATTAGATTGTTAATGGTCAAGATTTTGTTTAAAGAAGTAAGCCAAAAAAAATGGGTAACTTTAGAGATTAGACTTTTCAACCAGACAGTCTTAAATTCAGGCTAGGAGTTGACTTCTCTGGTTTGGGCATAGTAGGCAGACTTAACAGTATAAAGCCCATCCTCACAAAGGTGCCAAAATGGAGAGTCTAAAGCATTTGGGTTACTAGGAATGATAGTGGTGCGCAACAAACCAGCAATAATAGAAAAAGTAGAGGATTGGGCAATGTTGATGTTGACAGAGGGAAATGGCTTCCATCTAGTTTCGTTACAGTTTCTAGAAAAGAAATTACATACCTTAGAACCAAATAGGCGATCAATGATTGGTTTGATATAGGAGATACTAGCATCACTGATTAGAGGGTGATTGTTGAGCCATTTGTCCTCCCAAAATTCAATAGATGTTCCATTTCCCAGCTACCACCTGAGCCCAAATTTTAGGATGGGTCTCGTATTAATCATAGAGTTCCAAAAATGCGATCCAACCGGAAGCGGTTCATCACTTAGAAAGGATCGTTGTTGCAGGTATTTATTCTTTATGATATTGATCCAGGTGGCTTGTTCATTTTAGATAATTCTCCAACCTTGCTTACCAATGAGAGCAGAATTCATCTTACTAGCTTTCCTGAAACCCAACCCTCCCTGATTCTTCTTCAAGCAGATCTTGTCCCAAGCAACCAAGGGAATTTTCATCCACAACCTTTCCTCCCAGCCAACTTTTTCTGAATTTTCTCCAAGATGTTGTTCCACACATTTGCAGGAGGTTTACCATGGAAAAGGGGCATACCTAGATAGGTGGAAGGAAGGCTTGATATGTTGCAGCCCAGGATTTCAGCAATCGTTTGTTGTCTGTCAATGGGAGTATTCAGGAAATACAGTTTACTTTTCTAAAAATTAACCTTTTGTCCAGAAACAAGCTCGTAAGAGACTAAGATATTTTTGATTACCCTTGCTTCAAGAACTGAAGCTTTGGTTGCTAGTAACGAATCATCAACAAATTGTTGATGTGTGATCAATTAGGAGATGGAGGAGGCCTTTATCCCAGAGACAGTACCATAGCAAGTAGAATTGAGTGCCCTCCCAAGGGATTCTGCAAGAATGATGAATAAATAAGGGGAAAGAGGATCCCCCTGCCTGATTCCTTGGTTTCTCTTGAAATACCTAGCAGTAGTACCATTTACAATGATAGAAAACCATGCAGATGAAAGATATTCCCGGATTAGGGCAATCTACTTCGGATAAAAGTTGAATTTTGCCAACATAGCACATAAAAACTCCAAGAGACCCTGTCAAACGCCTTGGTGATATCTAACTTGAGAAAAAGGCTTGGCTTTTTATTTTTTGAGACAAAGTGGAGCAATTCGTGAAAAGTTATTATACCATTAGTTATAAGCCTTCCCTTGACCGAGTTGCCTTGACATAAATCAATAATACCAGGGAGCAATTTCTTCATTATGTTGGTAATGGTCTTGGTCAAAATTTTGTAGACGACATTGCACAAGCTAATCGACCTATAATCAAAAATTGTTCTGCATTGCTGAGTCTTCGAGACAAGGGTGATAAAGGTAGAGTTGAAGTCTCTCGGGATGTGCTTGGTCGCTTGAGCAAACTGAATGGCTTTGGTTAAATCAGTGTTGACAATGTCCCAGAAATGCTGAAAGAAGCGAAGAGAGAAATCGGCAGGCCCAAGTGCTTTATCAACAGACATGGAAAACACAGCATCTTTAATTTTGTCTGTAGAAAATTCAGCCAGCAGTTTGTCATTATTTTCATTAGAGACTAAACAAAGAATATTTTGGAGAAGGGAATCAACAGCTTGAGGGTTACTCGGTTGACCCGCTCCAATAAGGTTTTGGAAATGTGCTACGACTTCACATATCACCTCCTCTTCATTTTTCGTGCTAGTGCCATCCGACCTAATCAAAATTATGATTTTGTTGATGCTTCTATGCCGGAGGGTGAGAGCATGGAAATACTTCGTATTGGAATCGCCTTGTTTGAGCCAGAGAGCTCTCAAATTTTACCACCAAAAGGTTTCCTCCATGGACAAAATATTGTGATATTCAACCAGTAGCTCTCTTTCTTGTTCCCTAAGTTGCACATCATATTCCTCGTATTAAATACGATTTTCAATTAAATTTTCAATTTTAAGTAAATTAACTTTTTTTTTAACATTATAGTTAAGAATAACACATTAGATTGTTGGTTATTTATTCATTGAAAAAATAGTCAAATCAATATATTTTTAAAAAAATCACACTAATAGTTTATCCATTCAAATTTACATAAATGTTGGGCCTCAAGGATCCAGAAATGACTATCTACTATATAGATAGATAGTTTTAATCTTACTTTATGTTGCACTTGCATATTAACTCATTGGTCATTTGTTAAATTTTAAATTTTTTACTTTTATAATTACAAACTTTTTGTTATATTTAAAATATTTTTTCAATTTTTATCTTTCTTATAATTTTATACTTAATAATATTTTTCATTTCAAAGTTGAAGAATAAAAATAATAATTTACTTTTTAACAAAGAAAATTTTTATTTTATCTCTCCTCTTAACAATATTTACTTTAGCCTTCCTCTTAACAACAAAATAGTTTAAAGATTTTATTTCAAAGTTAAAAAAAAAATACAATGAAAGGTATTTTATACCATCATATAGGTCTTATTAAACAGTCCCATTAAGAGTTGTTCCAACATCTCAATTTTTTTTAATTTGTTTTTATATCACAAGACACACCATCATGCAAATGAGTGATTCTCCATAACCAAAGCTCAAACCATTTGGAATTGTGCATGCACACACCATCATGTAAATTGAGGTATTTTATACCTCAATTAAGAGTTGTTCCAAAATCTCAAATTTATTTGAAAAGTTAATTTTTTTTTGGTTAACACACAATGCAATGAGATGAGTATTTTATACTAACTGTTGCGCTATCCTCGCTGGGACTGAAAAGTAATTTTCATTTCAGAGTCCAAAAATATTTACAATGAGATGAGTATTTTATACTCTTATATGGGTCTTACCAAACAGCCTCATTAAGAGTTGTTTTAGATTCTCAATTTTTTTTTAAAAGTCTATCGGATCTACATATCTAATACATTAAAACAATGAACAGCCTAGTGTAATCTTTCAGCTCATGAGTCATCATCTTACAAATATGACCTTAATTATCAATAAAATTCAAAAAAAACATAAAAAGTATCCTAAACCACTTCTATCAAATTAAAACAAGTATCAAACGGAGATGGATTGTAGTGGAACCACAATCTCCTTTTAACCTAAATACCAACAAAAATATCCAAGACAACTTTTAATAGACCATCTCCTTCATCATTTAACTACTCATAATTTGAAGATTTACTAAGGTTTCAAATTTGATTCTTTAGCACATAGAGGAAAACTGACATTTTTAAGAGTAGAAAAGTATGACATTTTTAATACAGAGTAAATGACCAAAAAAAATTAAAAAAATAAAAAAACCTCGTTACTAGTCTAAAGAATAAATGACATGTTACCATCGTAAATATGGTATTACTCTTAGCGATATATGTACTAAACGTCCTTTTAAGGACTTTTGTGTAGTTTGGTAGACTCTTAGTCTTGATCTTATTTCAAGTACTCTGCCTTCGGACTATTTTGTATTACTCTTTTATTTTAATATTATAATTGCTGATTTTCAATTCAAAAAAAAGATTGTATTACTCACATAAAGAATAATTGTCGAGATGCAAAGATCTATACCATTTTTAATACAAAAAGTAACACACGCTGGTATAAGAGAGTAAATAACATTTACTGTATAAACAATAACTGCATATATGCTTACATATGAACTGAAGTGTTACAAATGCATAGGAAATATACACTAGTTGTATAAAAAATTAATTACACAAATAAATTATTTAAATTTCAACAATAAAAATTATAATTATCAAATTGTATTGAACAAGGACTAGATATTAAATTTATTTAATATAAGTATTATTATTTTTATGTATTAAAAATAAATATTTTATTTATTATAATATTTTTATTATGGGAACTAAAAACTATTAAATTATATTAAATATAAATCTTTTCCTAAATAAAAAAGAGTGAGCGTAGCTAGAGTAAACGTAGCTAGGAGTAAATGCAACCGAAAGCAAGTGGGAGCTAGGAGTGAGGGCAACCGGAAGTAGGTGCAAGCACAAGTTAGGAGTGAATGCAACCACAAGCAAGTGCGAGCATAAACCAAGAGTGAATATAGTCAGAAACAAGAGTGTGAGTGCAAACCGGGTGTGAGTCCATCCAAAAGCAAGTGCGAGCGCAAGTTGGGAGTGAGGAGGAAGTGTAAGAAAGAAAGCAAACAGTAAAAATAAAAGTGTGACCAATCACTTCTTGTTCCAAATCTCAGGAAAATTTAGAGGATTCATTTGAAAAAAACCTAGGTAACATGGAAATAAATTCATTTGTGAAAGTCCTTACTGAAAGTATGAATGGCCAAGTTGGAAGTTTGGATGCCCTAGCTAGCAATAAGGGTAAGAGATAATCTATGGCAAACCCAGACCGGGTAGCAAATTCTACACCAGAAGTGATTATCAAAGATGAGATGATTGAGCATGATATAATGATTCTTAAAACCAGAGGGTTAATTTGTAAGTTTCACGGATATTGGCCAGTTTTTTCTAAGATTCAAAATTGGATTAAGTGGAATTGGGGATTGAATTCAAATTACTCCATGACTTTTCTTCCGAAAAGATTTTTCCTCGTCATTTTCTCTAGTTCAAAAATAAAGGAAAAAATAATGGATGAAGGCCAATGGTTTAGGGGTAAAGATGCATTATACTTCAGACTTTGGAGTGAGAATTTTTCTATGGACACAAAAACTATAAAAAGGCTTCCGGTATGGATTAGGCTTTTTGGACTTCCTTATCAACTCATCAATAAGGAGGTTTTGAAGAGTATTGGTAATACTCTAGGTGAATTCATCCAAGAGGGACCATCTACTAAGGAGAGAAGACATGTTGTATACACTCAAATATGTGTTTCCATGGATATTTCTAAACCTTTACCGCAATCCATTAGGATTAAAACTGAATCAAGAGAATGGGATCAGCAGGTGGATTATAAAAACATTGCATTCTGATGTTGCAAATGTCATGGAACTAGGCACATGGCAAAAGATTGCAACATAAAAATGGAGGAAGGGATGGAATTTTTTGGGCATGAGGGTAAAGTAGACCATATCACAGGAGAAGCTAGGTCAAATCAAGGATTTTCCACTCCTAAGAAAGTGGCAAGAAAAATCCCTCTATGTCATTAAATGGAAAAGGCAATTACAATTCACTCGAATCAATCGTTAGAAGGAAAAAAAATGGTATGGAAGATGAGGAAGTTACATTGCACAATTTCAAATATAGGAGCTCAAGGTGCGAAGGAAGAGGGGAAGGAAAATTTTAATACAAAGGAAAATGGGGAGATGAATCTTAAATCAAATAAGGAGAAGGAGGTCAAGCTTAATCCAGGTAAATCACCTTTACTATCCTCAAGTAGCTTAAAATCTTCTCCTTCCAATAAAAATGAAATTAGTATGGAGTGTGTTCCTTGCACTTTAGGTTTTCAAGAGCAGTATATTAAAGAAAATCTTATAGAGGATATCCAAGGAAATTTAGGGTTTTCAGGCCAACAATAAAAAGTGATGACTATGGAGGATCATCTTTGCAGTTTAAATTTTTTAGGGCAACATAAAGAAGAAAATGCTAATGAGGCTATTCCTTGCACTTTCGACTCTTTAAGGCAACATAAACCTTTAGAAGATAAGTCTTATTTTGAACAATAGGAAAAAATGAAAGAGATTGATGAAGATGAGAGTGTTGGCAAGAATGGAAGAAGGAGAGGAAGGCCATCAAACCACGATCTAAGAGAAAAAGAAACTTAGAAGGATATTGATTTGGGAAGCCAAACAAAAATATCACAAGTGTTAACAAGAAGTGGGGCTAAGCCCACTAACAAAAATAAAAAGTATTGATGATGAAAATGATATCATGGAATATTAGGGGTATGAATAAAACCTCTAAAAAAAAGAGTTATTAAGGAATTAATAGGTTATTATAGCCCTGAGGTTATTTTAATACAAGAAACAAAATTAAGTAGTGAGGAATGTAAGGAAGCTTTTAAGAAGATTTGGAAGATAGGTGATTGTTTAGCGTTTTCTTCTACAGGAGCTTCAGACGGTATTGCAATAATATGGGACAAATGCAAATGGGATGGAGAACTATTAGAAGCAAAAAGTAATTGGGTTGTTGGATTATTTTGCAGGAAAGAGGAAAACATCAAAGTTGGAGTTATAAATGTATATGCTCCAACTATAGTTACTCCACGTGAAAGATGTTGGAAGGACCTTAGTATATTTTTGTCAAATACAATGATGATTCATTGTGATCTATGGATTCTTGGGGGTGATTTTAATATTGTTATATCTCCTTTGGAAAAGAAGGGTGACATTCTAGGATGGTCTAAATCAATGCAAGATTTTTCTTCATTTGTCAATTCAAATGACCTTTGGGATGTTAGTCCCTCAAGATTTCAATACACATGGGATAACAGACGCATTGGGAAAAATAATATAGCAGAAATACTAGATAGATTCTTGTTATCCAATAATTGGTTGCAAACAAAGTATACAATCTCTTCGGATATTTTATTGCGAGCAGGATCAGATCACAAACCCATTCTTTTGACTTGTGAGTCACCTAACAATGGTCATCCAAAGCCATTTCGCTTCTAATCTATGTGGCTCCAAGACCTTGATTTTTTCCAGATGGTTATGTTATGGTGGGATGAATCAAAATTTGAAGGATCATGTATGTACATGTTTGTTCAAAAGTTGAAACATGTAAAGGAGCAAATGAAGATATGGAATGTCAAATATTTTGGTAATATTTTTAAAGAAAAAAGAAATTGAATCCAAACTCCAAATTTACAAGAGATGGTAGAAATTAATGGAGTGGACGAGGATTCTTATGTGAAAGAAAAACAATTACTTTTTTATTATAATGCATTGAAAAAGGAGTCATATTGGTTCCAAAAATATAGAGAGAAATGGCTCAAGGAAGGAGATAGAAATACAAAGTTTTTTCATGCTACAACAAAAACAAATTTTTATGTTCGTCATATCAAAAATATTATAACTCCAGATGGAAGAAATATTGAGGATGAAGAAGATATAAGGAAGGAAGCAGTAAATTATCTCAAAAATATTTTGTCAGATTCTAGGCAAGATAAGGAGGCACAAGAAAAACTTCTGCAAAATATTCCATCAAATATCACTCAGAGACAATGAAAGCTTGAGGAAGAAGATATCTATGGAGGAGCTCTATGAAGCAATTTTTTTCCATCCTAACAAGGCACCTGGCCCCGACGAATTTCCTGCAATTTTCTTTCAAAAATTTTGGGATTTATTGAAGAGTGATATGTTAGATGCAGTGGAAGAGGCCCGAAAAAGGAAGGCTATAATAAGTGAGATCAATGCTACTTTTATTACCTTGGTTCCCAATAAGGGTGACACAAAATATTTTGATAATTTCATCCAATAAGCCCTTGTAATATGATTTACAAGATCATTTCAAAAATTATGGCAAACAGGTTGAAGGGCATTCTAGGGTGTATTATCTCAGAGGAACAAGGTGGCTTTGTTCAAGGTAAAAAAATTCTTGATGGTATAATAATTGCACAAGAGGCCATGCATTCTCTTCATTCCATGAAAAAACTAGGTATGCTTTTGAAATTAGATATGAACAAAGCATATGATAGGGTTTCCTGGAATATTTTACATGTTATTCTCAGAAAGTTTGGCTTTGATTATAGTTGGTGTGAGTGGATTAAATGTTGTTATAGCACTTCAAAATTTTCTATTTTGATCAATGGTTCTCCTGTTGGATACTTCAAGTCATCTTGTGGACTTTGTCAAGGTGATCCTCTTTCTCTTTATCTATTCATTATTCTGGTAGAAGCATTAGTGAGAGCATTTTCAAAGGCAAAAATGGAAGGAAAAATCAAGGGTATTCAAGTTGCAAAAAATGGTCCCTTTGAATCTCATCTCCAATTTGTTGATAATACTTTTCTTTTGGGTCATCCCTCAATCAGTGAGGTCAAGGAATTTAATCAATATTGTCATGTTATGAGAAGGCTATTGGACAGTTGGTAAATACTTCAAAATCCAAGATTTTTTTCATTAATATTGTCCTAGATTTACAACAAATTATTGTGAATATTTTGGGGTTTAAAATTGAAAAATTTCCATCAATCTACCGGGTATTCCTTTGTTTGATAAAGGAAATAAAAAGGAGCTTTGGATCTCTTTTTTGGATAGAATGAAAGCTTGCTTGGCAAGTTAGAAAGGTAAGTTCTTAACCATGGCAGGAAGGCTACAACTCATAAAGACTACTTTGCAATCCATTCCTATTTATATGATGTTAGTTTCAAGACTGACAACAGGTATTGCATCAGAAATTGATAAAATTCAAAGAGAATTTCTATGGAAAGCTTGTGAGGAAATTTAGGTTTCCTCTTTGTAAGTGGGAAAGGGTTTGCAGAGGAAAGAATATCGAAGGAGCAGACTTGCGTAATTGCAAACTTATGAATTTGGCATTAGGAGCAAAGCTTGGGTGGAGATTATTCAGAGATCAAGGAAAGAATTGGGCAAATATATTACTTCAAAAATATATAGGTTCTCTTGATGCAATGAAATTGTTTAGAAAAAGAAATCTACCCAAAGGATCATCAACATGGAACTTCATATCAGAGAGTTTGCAATTGATAAAGAAACATATTAGATGGTCAATCAATAAGGGGAGTTATGCAAATTTTTGGTCTGATGCTTGGTTGAAGCCTTATCCTCTCATCTCAAACTCAAAATGGAAATCATTGGCTCAAGCGTGCCTAGCATGTAAAGGTCCAAAGGTCAAATATTATATTATTATGAACAAAAACTCCAAATCATGGATTTCTTTTAGTGACCTGGTTGAAGGAGAGGAACAAAAACAAATTGCAGATGAACTTCAAAATATGCTTCTAGAGTTTTATTTGCCAATTTTTACACGAAAAGATGAGTTGGTTTGGAACTTATCAAAGGATGGTGGATACTCAGTAAAGTTGGGATATGAGAATTTAGAACAATCAAAATTTCCTTCTCCCAAAGATTTTCCTTGGAAGAATGTTTGGTCATTAGAGGCTCTCCCTAAGGCCTCAACATTTATTTGGTTAGCAGTTCAAAGTAAGATTCTTTCAAGAGAGAGTCTACAAAGAAGAGGATATTATGGACCCTTCAGATGTACCTTGTGTGAGAAGGATTTAGAAACATCAGACTATTTACTCCTTCATTGTCCGTTTGCTCACACCATTTGGGGTTACTTTTTAAAAAAATATGAAATTATATTGGGTATCTCCATCAACATTGAAAGAGTTGATAAAATGTTGGATAAATTATTTCAAAGTTAAAGCATTATGTATTCTTTGGAGTATTGGCTCTACCATTATTTGTTGGAATTTATGGATTGAAAGGAATAATAAAATTTTTAATAATAAACATCAAAATCATGCCCAAGTTTGGAACCGTATCAGTGCCTCTCTTGCAGAATGTCTACAAATATGGTGCTCATCATGGGAAGTCTCAATTGCAGAAAAATAAGTGTTAATAATTTGGCTACAGGATTTGAATATACATGGAAGAGTCATCTGCGACAACGGAATTAAAACAAAAGATCTAATTCGATCTATGGTAAAATAGAAATGTCAAGAAATTGGGTTTATCAAAATTAATTTTGATGGTGCTTCTAAAGGAAATCCAGGAAAAGTTGGTGGAGATGGTGTCTTTAGAAATAGTGAAGGCAAAATTCTCCTCACTTATTCAGAATCATATGGAACTTCAACTAACAACTATGCAGAGGCTAGGGCACTTCTTACTAGGATTAAAATTGCAGCAGAAAAATGATAGAAATATATTTCAATTGAAGGGGACTCACAAATTATCATCAATGCTATTAACAAAAATGAATGTGAAGACAGGATAAAAAATAATATTATTGTTGATGTTCATCATCTACTACTAGAGGCAATCTCCTGGCACTGTGAGCATATTTATAGAGAAGGAAATCGAATAGCAAATAAATTAGTGAATTATGGTGTTGATCTACATTCCCATGAAATTCAAATTTTTGAAGTCAACTGGCCAAGTGAGATTTTATATCTTAATCAAAATGATGTCAAGGAGTTGATTGTGGAAACATAACACTTTAAGAAATTTGAATAACATATTTAAAAGAAAAAAGAAAATAAAAAAAACAGTGATAAAAATGTTTGCCATAGCATATGTAATATTCTGGTATTTTGATGGGAGTGGCCCCCAATAGAAGCCATATGCAACCTATTCAAAAAAAAAATCTTTTCTTACAAAATATTTCACAAATTTTATAAATAAATATATTTATTTATTTTTCTCTTTTTATTTTTCTTTGGGTTAGTATGAAAAACCTCTACTATCAATGCTTAGGGTTGTGTATTCCCATCTATAACCCCTCTTAAGGCCGAGAACTAAACTTATTAATAGAGGATTACACACAACCACAAAACTTATCAATAGAGGATTACACACAACCACACACATGCCTTGGACATCCCGAAGAAGAGTAAACCCCAAATCCATCCTTAAGTTAAGTTGTGGGACTATGATTTATATTTATTATTGTAATAGGTAAAAATTATAGTTTATAAATTATTCAAATAATATTTTAAATAATTTATAAAATTATTTATAAACTAAACTTACCAATAGAAGATTAACACACAACTACACACATGCCACGGTTTGAACTTTAGACCTATCGAAGAAAAATCAAACCCCAAATCCTTAGGCTATGGGATTATAATCTATATTTGTACAAGATAAAAATTATAGTTTATAAATTATTCAAATAATATTTTAAGAAAACTTAACCTTAGTTGATTATCTAGCCAAGCACTTACCAAGAAGAGACCTAGGTTCAAACCTCGGAGGTATGCTTATTGCAAAAGTAGTAGTCTGATCTGAATCCTCTAAGTGCACACCAAACTAATGACGATGGTATGAATCCTAAGCGATCAATGGTCCTCCTCACACCAGACCAACCATAACGAGGTGGTATAGGCTTGTTGGAAGCCGCCCCTATGGTTTGAACCCTGCACTTCGCAGTTACTAAAAATAGTATACTTTTCTTGTTCTAATAATATTTTATGACAAAACTAAATTGCATATTTTTATTGTTTGAATATGTTAATATGGCACTCCATAGATTACAATATCATACACAATTATAACAACTAAATCTAAAAATTATTGGTACATGATATTCCCTCATCATATGTCACGAGTAATGAATTGCACACGTTGAACAAATAAATCAATACCTAAAAGTTATTGGTAGATGAATCCAATCCTCTCAAGCACTATTAACTTAGTACTTAATATTATATATAGTCACATCACACTCACCAACATATCTATGATGGAAATTATTTTCCCTTGTGATAGTAAATGCACTTTGCAAAGTTTGGATATGATATGACAGAACCTAAACAAAAGTCAATGCAGCGAGCCCTGCAACTTAGTGATGGTTATTTCATTAATCACACCATACTTTATGATCTTGTCTAAGATGTAAATTGTTAACGTTGAAATTTCAACCTATAATATTAAATCGATTCTGCAACATTTTGGTTACGATGGGACTCGTAAAAAAAAAATCAAATGCAGTGAGTATTGTAGTGGTGTATGAGTGTCTTTCATTGCAAAAACCTGTCACTAAGTTTCCACTTGAATCATATGAAGCATGGCTCATTGTAAAGGTAACATTCGCTAAAAAATGCTGCTTTGCAATATGTCGTTTACAATTATGACTAATTTTTGGGTTTCCAAAAAATCATATATCTTCAAACCAGAAGAAATCTGTCTAGTAGGTGATTGTTGATGATTCACCATGTGGTTTCCTAGTAGTTGGACAAACTTATTTATCCTATTAACACGAGCATGGCTACAAGAAGCAATTATCATAACCATATCCCGTTTCATAGACATTATTAGAATGCCAGCTCATACAAACAAATGAACATGCTTATAAAGGCTAAATAGGCCGCGCATTATATCTTGGAGATTCTCTAGACTGTAAACCATCTCATATGTTTCACCCTAGCCAACCTTTTAGCATCTGGCATTGACTGGCTTCTATACTAAAGAGCAAATCCATAGACTTTCAGCTGAATACTGAACTGAATTTTACTGAGACTGGTAATGTCTGCATAATCTTATCAACTAAGATGATGCATTCCAACAAGATTGGTACAACTGTGGTAAGTGAAGGCACATCTACCAAAGAAGTCATACATCATTGCTAATTTGCCAATCCTATTCTAAAAAAATGGCTGAACATGGTTGTTTTCAAACTCTTCATACAAAAGAAATTTTGTCTAAAAGATATGCTAAGGCTAAAGAGAAGTCAGGACAAAATGACGGCAGGTTGCAATCAGCACAATGGCAAATGAAATTGCAGTTCGAAAGATAAGTTTGATTACCATAGTAGAGGGCAACTGATGACATTAATTTAGACTGCATTGGCATATGCAATTGAAATTCAAAAGAAGAGCTTGGATATCATACTAAAGGCAAACTGATGAACATAACTTAGACTGCATAATCAGTCTCTGCTTAACAAGCTTAAAGGCTTTGACAGGAAATAAAGGTATGGGTTTATATTATAAAATATGCTAAAGCCATACACAAAAATGCTGAGGTAAGTAAAATTAGTTTTTTCAAAAAAAAAATAGGAGAGAAAACTTCTATAAAAAATAGAACATATTACTAAATTGTGCTCATAATTACAGATGGCCATTCAAACAACAATTGTCCATAAAAACAAGAGTGGGGGACCCAAGTACAACCCCTTATTATCAAGCAAAAAAAACAATTGTCCATAAAAAAGCAGCTTACATATCATCTTATGATGGGGTCTTTGACAATAAACAAAAAAAAAATGCCATATGCAGAAAAACTGCATTTATCACTAGATCTACTTGATGGCTTTCATTCAAATATCCTATGCTAAATTTGATTTGCCTTGTTCTTCAAATATGCTGTGGCCCTGGAAAAAATTGTTCCGAAAAAACACAGTACAGCCCAAGAAATGTTTATCAACCTGGAAAGTGTGATGCTTGCAGAAAGAGGACAAAAATATAGATTTAGGGAGAAACACCTAACCCATGAACAGATACTTCCTAAAGTAAATGTCAGAGCATTCATTCATCTGGTCTCAGGATTATTCCACATGATAGCATTTTACAGACAAAACTGTCCTGTAAAAGGTTAACAAAAAAAGCCATAAAGGCTTAACGGCTTAAGTTCTGGCCTTATTTGCTTGCATCTTGCAATGAGTGAATTAATGAAAGACATGAATCATTTGGGTTTAAAATTTGAGGGTGTTCCAATGCTGCAACATCCTTGCAAACTGTAATTTCTTTTTCAACACTCAGCTGGAGATTCCAGCTCCAACTAGCAGTCTCCGCAATCAATGCACACCAAAAAAAAATCTTGTTTAGTTTGACTAGTTCTCTCCAGCCACAGAATTCAATGAAGCATCTGCTTCCTTGCATATTGAACCATTAGTAGTTCCATGGTGCTTGAAGGTAGTTGGCTCTCCAGATTTTGAAGGCTGATCTTTCTTCATCAAAACTACTTGAGAATTTTCTGAACGAACAGGCGTAGTTGTTGGGGAACCACCTCTTGGATATGGGGCTACTGGTTGTTCAGAAAGTGAGGAAGATGATGGACTGTACATTAGATCTGTCCCTCCCAATGGATGATCAAACTTGCAAGTAGGACCAAACTTACAGATCCCGTAACGCGCATAAAATGTACATGTTTGTTGGTCCTAATTGAAAACAACAGGAGGAAAAAAAAAAAGCAAACAATGAGCAAAGTTCAAAGATGAGAAATAAAATAGACACACACGATTCCTTCCTCTGCCTACTCTTCCACCTTTTCTAAAATTTGACATTTGCAGCTAGGAAAAAGGAAATTATGGAAAAGTTCATGAAGAACTTTTACTTGTTAGATGCACGTTTGCTTCGAAGAAATGCTATGCTGTTATAAAGACAGATAAGAACTTACAGGTCTCAAAGGAAGCCCCATTGGACTAAGCATGCATGTTGGTGACTGTGGAACCCTTTCCTTAGGGTGGTGATATTTGCAGGTTGTTCCAAATTTGCAGTCCCCTGTTTTCATATAGTATTGGCATTCTGGCTGGCCATGTCTTTCAGGAAAAGCTTCTCGCTGAGTTTGTCCCATGGGTGCAGAGCCCACCTGTATATAGGGAGAAACAACACCTTGCACACCGCTGCCAGATGACTCTGTCTGTGGAGTTGAGTTATATGCATTACCTGATCCGATAGGCTGCTGGTGCCTTTCTGGAGAGAGCAAGGGACTTAAAGGACCCTGACAAAAGGTTAAAAAAAAAAATCATAAAAGCCATTGAAAATAGAAAAAACGTGTTGTATCAGGTAACAACTTGCTGATTAATAACTTGTGAATATGTAATGTCAATATTCAAAATCTTTAAAAGAGTTCACTAGACCAATGTACATGCAAACATTACATTTGGATTGCTCTATTAAATATTTCCATGAAATAGCCTCCAAACAAGACTTCTAAAATAAAAATATGGTCAAAGCAAATTACCGCCAAACAATTGAACTCGTCATGAACTTTAGCAGTTCAAAATCTCTGGTTACAGAAAAACAAATATTCCTCTGGATAATAGGTCCAAAACAACTAATATAAACAAATATGGAAAAGAGATATCATGGACACCAAGAAACCACTTGTTAGATCAAAGTTTAAAATTTAATTTCATATCAGCATGTTTAAAGACATTGGTATGTTTGTTGCAAAGGCTGTTATACATAAGACTACACATCCAATACCCCGGAATGAATGAAGGTATTACTCTTTTATTAAGAGTGCTTGCAAAGGTAACCCAAATGAAGACCCCGGGTTACAAAAATCAAGAAAGAAGACCCAACCTCATGCAATGTGGTTGCACATAGAAAACACAAACCGTTTAAGTTCACTGTTAACCTTTAAACTTTTTGGCTTCCCCAGTTGCCACAATAATGTAAAGCCAAAAGGTTGAATTAGTCACCCAAGGCTATGCTAAATTGCTGGTAACAAGCATACAGTAAAGCTTTTGTTTCAAACATATCTAATATTGTTGCTATCAAGGCAATTATAAAACATGCTTGTTTAGAAGTGTAGAGATGTTTAATGTGCTAAAGCTAGGAAGGGTTTCCACAGGATGACATAGAACACTCAAAGCAGGGATGTGCTCTGTATCATCCATGTTTTAGAATATAGAATACCATTGTATACTAAGTGCTAAAACGAATATTCTTCATGAGGCACCATATGACAGCATTTTCCAAAGACTCTGTAAGAGCTTAGTAATATTGTAAATGCTTACCTGAATGCATTGCCCAAGCCTAGAAGTGGTCTAGTAACTAGACCACTTTCCAAGATTCAAGATTCACTGTTCAAGCAAAATAGACCAAGTGTCCAGGGATATCCTTGATTCAATGTCAATATTGCTCCATTCAATGCTCAGAAATAGTACAAAACAGACGTTGCCACTCATGCAACCCTGTTTGATGCAAATCACAGAAGATTGCTCCTTTGAACAAATCCAAACCTAGTTATAAGATTATCAATGCAGACAAATTTGCCATTGGGTGGAAACATTTTTCGAGATTCCTTGAATAAAAAGCTTTTCCAAGATAAGAACCAGAATAGAATTAATAAAGCTCATAAAGAGTCAAAAGATCACCTATATGTTACTAAACGGGTTACAAAAGTCATTTAAAGTATGTGAGGCGCCTCAGTTTTCTTCCAAAGACTTTATCCATTATGGCTCAGTCACGATAAACTGACAAATTAAAGCTGGGTTTCCTACCTCCAACTCATTTTAACAGCCTCCAAACATCATTTTTATGGTATGGCAGTTACAATATGAAGTTAAATGTTCATGCTGCCCTGGATCAGCTTGGTTGGGCCCTTATATCTCTTGGTGTTGTCGGTCCCTTGGTCTCTCGCTTTATTTCTTTCTTTTTATTTTCCCTTCTTTTTTCTTTGAATAGAGTGGCAATTTCTTAAAAATAAAACTCTGTTTTCTCTAGAAAGCAACAGACGATCGGTTAATGCAACACACTATCAAGATGACTCAAGACTGATCAAGGACAAGGGCAACAATCAAAATCAGGTTATGCAGGTTACCCAATATGCTAAATCCCCAGCAAGTCCAGATTTAGTACAATTTCTCTTGTTGTTGGAAATAATTAAGATGATAAAATGAATGGTAAAAATGTGAACGATAGGTGGTATAATAATGTGAACATTTGGAGGTCCCATGTGTCAACACCAGGATGCCACCAAAATGATAATAATGAATGACCACCAAGGCCCTCCTCACATTCTGTGATTTCAACATTAAATCAAGTTTATTTATCGTTGTTATTTAAGAGGTATGCAGCACTTGGGTATGGGGATAATCTAGCAAAACATGTGTTGCTAAGATTGTTGTGATTGTCACAACAGATTTATACCATCAATCGTGTCTTTACAATATCAGTTTTTCATTTAATTTATTCCAAGCTTTCCTTTGATTCCCTTCAATTTAGAATACTACCCAACACTGAATTTCTTCAAGATCATATCTGTAAGTTGGCACTCTAGTTTTATCGTGTCCCCTAACGGTAGAAAGTTTTTAAACGGAGAATTTCATTCCCAATATTAGCTTTTATTATAGCATTTTGAATGTCCATCAACTCAATGTTTTGCATATAGAATATAAAATATGAAAATGGAAAATGAGAGCTATAAGAAATTTAAATTTAATTTCTTAAACTTTTTAGTAAGTCAACGAACAATGGACAAATTAAACACAAAGGCACCCGTTTATCAAATGGCATTAGCTCAAGTGGTCAAAAATATGAGCTCATAAGAAGGTGAACCAGGTTCAAATCTTGCCAGGCAATATAACACCACTATGTGGTCTGTTGAAATACCATATTAACATGGTGATGATGTCATAAGGGTGGGGTCGTATCAATCCCATACGACCAATTAAAAATATATCTATTAAATCTGATTTACCAAGATGGTTGTGTTTGGCAACATACTTTCCCTTCTCAACGAATGTAGAGAGTAGGCACCTAAAGAAAGCTAAATCTAATATCAAGGCACTAGAGAAAATGATATGGCAAAACAATATATATTGTCCACTGGTAAGCACTCTAAAAGCAATATCACAAGAATAAGGAATTCAATTGTATGCTCCTCAACTTGTCCATGGATATATAGTAAATGAAAAATATAACCTGAAAATTATTGGCACACTATGCAATGAAAAAGAATCGAGAAATGTTAACATGCTTAACAAAAACTGAAAAAGTTGGAAGAAAAGCTCTCTACACAATACTTGTGAACTATCTAAAAATTCCAGAGGGAAACAAAAATAGTTGGTAACCACAGTCCACAAGAACCTTATGAAATTTCCAGACATAATTAATACATTCAAATCGACTAATACACTATACAAATGCCGATTCCTACAAATATGTAGGCAATAAAAAAAAATTAAGCTGATAATATGCATTATAAAACAATCTAGAAGGTACCAGTATGCATTACAAGGAATAAAATCTTTCAAATAATGAGTTCCTGGTTTTTAAGTCCCAACAGAAACTCTCAATTATAATTCTAGCAACTTTGCCCCCAAAAAAGTACCCCAAGGCTTACCTTGTCTCAATGAAAGGAACTCAAACAACTTGATGTTCTCCTCAAGTGGGCTTTAGTTCAATTAGAATTCCTGATAAATATCAAATTATATCCTTCCATGCACACTATGGACATATGGCCACCATTGCAAACAAAAGGACCAAACAATTCTTAAGGACCAACATGCATTAGTGTGGTTGCCAAATTACAAGTAAAAACACCAGAACTCACTTGGTAGTTGTTCCATGCTGGCATTGATAGCATGCCCTGGGAAGGCGAAAAGATGACAGGCATGTAAGCTGGAGATCCTTGCATCCGAGGACTGGCAACATAGGGTCCCCTTGGTACAGGCCAAGACAAAAGCCCTGATTGGTATGGTGATGCAGGTGTTGTAGGGGACCCTGTGCTTGCATAGGAAACAGGAACAAAGGTTGCAGGTTGTGGATGGTCGAACTTGCAGTGAGCACCATATTTGCAGGTTCCTGTACGCATGTAATATGCACATTCTTTCTCTCCCTGAATGATAAATCCATTATAAAAATTAAATATATTAACAGTGAGACTGCATGTGGATTCCCAGACAAAGACTACATTTGGGTTTGCCATAATACATGTCCACTTTATGACACATTCCTGTACCTGTCAACATCTTTATTAAAGTTTAGATAGCCAACCTGACGCATAGGAAAGCCTACATAATTCATCTGTACTTGCCCTCCTAACCCATTCCTGTCACGTGGATGATGGTATTTGCATGATGCACCAAACTTGCAGGTTCCTGTCTTAAGGAAATACTGCAAAAATCATCCACTTTTAGTACTAAATTAGATAGCAATAAAATTGCTGCTGATGAAACTTATTTCTGAACTAAAATTCAGCATAACAATCAAAAACGTTTCCCATAGATTCTCCCCCACTTTGATTAGACATTTGATCTAAGTCAGAAAATTTGGTTTCAAAGTTTCGAATGAAATAATTAACAGAGAATATCATTATTTTGATAACATATATGTATCTATGTTTGATATGTATATGCATGGATCCTATGGCATTTTCCAAACCACATCTGCAACCAGTAACTTTTGTTGAGTGAAATTCCAGGGCAGTATAGTTGCCAATGCCATAAATTTATTAGCCTGAACCAAGATTGACTAACAACTACCTCTAAACCTTGACAATTGTCATGCAAAGCCATGGGGTAAAGACATTCAAGGTCAGAAATTCTGAGTGCATTCCAAAATATCCCCAATTGTGAGACCATACAATCTAGAAACATCTTCATGCAATCAGAAAGGGTGTTGCATTAAGCAACTAGAGTCATGCAGGTATATCATAAAAATGTTACGAAGGTTTTACATACCCTTCAGAATGACAATTGGATGGACAGAGGAATAAAAGCTTCAATTCCAAACCCAGTAGAATATGGTATAACCTAAAGGGTTTAAAGCAATGCACATAAACCAATACAATTATAGAAAGTTATGGAATGTTGGTAAAGAAATGAAAAGGCCACCTTCAATCATATCAATGCAAAATTTCAAGAATTGCATTAAAAGGCTAATGTGATGATGAATCCTTTCAAGGCCATGATAATCTTGATATAGAAGGCCAATGATGAGCTAAAAGTCAAAGCTACTAAAAAATAATTAAATCCAGAGAGAGTCAATGCATGTTTATCACAAAGCATACTTCACACCAAGGCTAAATAGTAAATACCATACTCAAGGATGTATTTTGTGCATATGTAGAATAAGCCTTAAATATGACACAAAATCCATCAAGTGCATAGAACATTTGCATCCTTCTGACAAAAAGATAAGGAAATGATGGCACTATTCCATTCACCTGCCAAGAAACATAACATTGATGAATTGATGGATTCTCTAAATCTAAATAATGTAAACCCTGATGACATAAAATTGATGAATTCTCTAAATCTAAATAATGTAAACCCTGATGACATAAAATTGATGAATTCTCCTAGTGAAAAGGGGCAGTAATATACTTCACTAGCTTTTACATGCACTTAAGATATTCAATTACCAATCAAGGGACATGTCAAAAGAAGGGGCCGAGGAACATAACTAAGAACTCTAAAGATAATGAGAGACGGAAAAAAAACAAAAAACCAAAAGATCAGGAGAACTTAGCAACTCCAGCAAGTGTCAAACACAAAACTACATTAAAAAAACCGAAGACCTATTTAAGGCTAGATTTGTTTAATGACATGGATTTTTTCCCAAATCCTAACTTCCAAATATTGACAAAAATTGCAGGCATAAAAGAAGCTATGAACTATAAGAACACATCTAAATGAGCAGATAATAAGAATGTTACTTAACTCATGCATGATGTTAGAAGCATAGCTAATTAAACCTTTCAGTCCTAGTCTCAGGCTGTATTTATTTACTTTACTGCGACAAGCAAACGTTCTACGATAATATGCATTAAGCTTTACTAACTGTTGAAGTTGACACGTAAGTCTTTTCTTTTACCCTAGATCAAGGTCAAGGACAATAAAGTTTGTTCCTCCTGCCCTGGTCCAAATGATGCGCATGCAAAAGAGGCAACGGAAATGGGCGATCAAAAATGGGATGCCAATGCCACATTCGCAGCTCACAATTCACAATCGAACATTCTAAGATTGAAAAACTGAACAACAATATGGATACAGAATGGAAAATGCTGCATCACTAAAGACCTTGTCCTGATGATAAAGCTTCATTAGATCATCTAAAACATCAATGAGAGGATCCACCCAGAACAAGTGCCACAAGAATTACATGCCTATGTTTCTTAGAGAGGTTCCCGGAAATCCTGACAAATGTCATAAGATGCTTTCACCTCTGGAAAACAATGATGTACACTAGATAGTCCAAACAAACGTATCACAAAGTTGAAAGCCAGTGAAAGCGAGGGAACCACTAGATTGCCCGTTCCCTTATAATTCAGGAAGAACTACAAGTGAAGGGCTTCAAACAGACACTTGGATTCAGACAAACACAGTAAGCTACAGTTGCAAAGCCCTTCAATACAACCTAACCTATGTCGGCCCCAAAGGGAGACATCTTCACCCTAATTCCCTTCTATAAATGCATGTTGTGAGCAAAAAAAACCATCGAACCTGTCATTCATTGTCCATGCAATCCAAACACTATCTTGCCTATAACAAACAACCTTTCAAAGGCATTCCACACAAAGCTAGCCTAAAGTTGCAAAACCCTTCACAGGGGCCCTAATGTCAAATCCAATGCAACAAAAAGTGAACTTTCACATCAATTCCCTTCATGCTTAAATCACCACCACCATACCTGGCATTCAGGCTGCCCAACTCTCTCTGGAAATTCTCCCTTGCTGGAATTAGCCTGCCCAAAAAACACACAAATTCCCACTGCAATTCACAACCCAAATCGAAAACCATGCAAAATCAAAAGACGAAGACTGTATAAATGGGTACCTGTTTCATGTGAGGGGGGTGGTTGTATTTGCAATTGGACCCATACCCACAAAGCCCCGTACGCATGTAATACGCACAGTCGGGTTCATCCACTCTCTCTGGGTACGATTCCACTGGATCCACTGGCATCTTCCCCATGCCTACTGCTCTTCTCTCTACGCTCTGCTCATAATAATGCATAGCCCAATTCCCCTGCTCATAATCTGGGACACCAACAACAACAAAAACAAACCAGTCAATCACCAGATCGATCGACCCATCAATCCCCCCAGCCTCAAATCCCAAACCGAGACCAACCCACTACAATCCTACAAATCCCACGAGGACCCACCAAACACAAACACCAAAAACAATCCAAAATTGGATGGCGACAATGATCTGAAACAATCCAAAAGTTCACCAATTCAGCAACTTACACTGAATGCCGATTATCAGCACACCTCAAGAAACGAGAAAGAAAGCTGAAATCTAATCGATCTATGCACTGCAACGACAACTATTCAGGTCATCAATAACAATGCGGTCTTTCTCTCTGTCCTCCTCCCTTTTTTTCTATTTATTTTTTCCTTTGTCTATCCAGGCACCCACATATCATATCATCTCATCAGAGAGTGTACCCATGAGGAGCTTTAAATAGACCCCTCTGTGGTGGTGGTGGTGTAAGTTTCTAGCGGGTGACCGTTCGCGGTTCCCTTCACGGTTTACGTGTACACGCGGTTTATCTCATCATACCTTACAGACATACTTGATACGATCTTTCATACATACGTGACCTCCTACGTGCGTGTGGTCTGGGAACGTGTTTAGTTTAAAGCCGGAGGTTTATATGAAAACGAGGAATGATTATCGTTGTCATCGCTTTCTCGTTTTTCCACATACCTAAGTCATAGTCAGAACGTACGAATTCCTGCTGTTAAATTCAACTCCCCTTTTCACACTTGAATTTGGAGTCTCTTCAATATTTCTTTATTTTTTTTATTCTTATTATTATTATTTTTCAACGAGGTGGAATAGGTTTGATGGATGCAATGTTTATGGTTTGAACCTTGCCCTTGCCAGAATAGGTTTGATGGATGCAGTCTTTCTGGTTTGAACCTTGCCCTTGCCAGAATAGGTTTGGTGGATGCAGACTTTATGGTTTGAACCTTCCGCTTGCCAACTACTAAAAATAGTGTGGTTGTAACTATCTCCTATCAAAAAAAAATTATTATTATTTTTCACTCCAGTAAATTTTTATGATTTGAACCTTAAGCTTACCCACTATTAAAAAGAATGTGATTGTAACCATCTTCTATCAAAAAAATTATTATTATTTTCACTCGACTTTAAACCACCGTTATTTCTTCCCTCCACGTGGACTAACCATGGTTTGGAAAGAGCTTAGCTTTCCTCAGGTGTGATGATGTTACACATCGATGTTAATTGAGGCCTGACGTCCGTCTTTATGTATCTAACAAGATTTATTGTACTCCTATTTTCTAACGCACTCCTAACATGTCCAATAGTTGTTATTTCATATCTCATGTCTACACGTCTACACGCTTGCGTGCACATGATGCAATCGCAAAATCCATGTTTCATACAACACATGTTATTAATAGGTTGGCCACAAGAAAACTACACCTCTACCCTATTAGATACATACATGTTTGTTCTTTTAAAACATAACCATAAATCTGAAAATTAGTTTATATAATAAAATTAAATAAATTTCAAACAAGTGAAAAAAATAAAATTATTCTTAAATAATATATATGTATTGTTCGATACTATACATAAAATAAAACAAAATTACTTATAAATTATCACCCAACATAATACGTTTCAAGAGATTAGTACAAGACATATAGTAAAGCTTAGAGAATTTAGCATAGCGATAGGAAATATAAAAGTAGGAAAGGATGTTGTGTATAAGGTGTGTTGAATTAAATATATATCCACGAGAAAAGGTTACGTATGACCCGGAAGGCATGAAATTTAAGAATTCTCCATGTCCTTTACCTGCCTCTAGGAAATAATTAATTGTCACGTCAAGTTTCAACGAGAACGACCAGTGACCACCCAAGACTATGTGGTTGTCATGGATTGGAATCTATCCGCTAGAAATTAAAGCTCAAGCTTTATTTTAACCAAAGGGGGCAGTAGAATTCGCCTGTTCTAGATAACATGTTGTGGATTCTCTTTCCCTTTGGGGAATTGATTGATTGTGGCCTTTGATATTGCCATGAAAAAGGTTGAATTATTACTCCTCAATGAAGTAAAACTACGGCCCCCCTCCTGCTTATTTGGTTTTCACTAAGGCAGTATAAGATTGGTCTAGCAATTTTATGGATGCCCATTTTGTAATTGGTGGTTGTGTCCATTACTTGTGCCTTTGCCAAGGACATCACATCAAAATTAATGACTATGTGACAAATATTTGCATAGGTTGATTGGATAATTTTAACCACATAATTTATGTTAGTGTGCGGTATCCATTGACTTTTTAAATTTATATATTGAAGAGAATGTCTCTAAGTCAAATACCAATTTATTAAAAATTTAATCCTCGTTGAAAAAGTAATGAAAGCTTATAAATCCAATTACCGACAAGAAAAAATACTTCACAACCATAATGCCACGATGGAGTTGCGCCTCGGCTCTCTCTTGTGGTTTGCTTAGGTTGGACTTTACTAGGGCACCTTTCTTGGTCTAGCTTATATGTTGGCCGGGTAGATCGGAAACTCTTTCCTTTTTTAATTAATAATCGACACATAATTTCACAATCAAGAGTTAAGAGTATTAAGCCATGTCTAACTTTCACAATATTACTGAAAAACAAAAAGTTATTTTGACGGCCTTGTGAAAGTTTGATAAAAGATCTTTAATGGCAAATAAAAAATAAAATATTTATAATTAAATAAATTAATAAAAAATTATAATATAGTATATAGATATATTTAGATAAAACTAGTTATTATATTTAATAGGAGTTTAAAAATTATGAATATAAATTAAGATAATAAAAATGTGTCATAAAAAAATAGTAAAAAATTTAATAATTATTATTATCTTATTAAATTTTTAAAAAGATAAATAATATGTCTTAAAGTATATATTTTAAAAATATATATTCAAGGTTTATATGTTTGTATGTATTATAGTTTTTAAATGTGAAGATATAACTTACTTTAAATTATTTATTAGTTATATGTAGACATCAAAATTTTATTATAAACAAAGTTTGTAATTTAGATTATTTATTGATTACACATATAGTTTAACATTAAATAAATTGTATAATTATTTTGTAAGAAATTTATAAGATATAATCAATAAAATATATAAATAAAATAATAAAAAATTTAACTCAAAACTTTGACAATAATATTTTTAAAAATAAATAAATTTGAAAACAAAATAATTTAAAATTTAAACTAAAAAATCATAAAATATTCATACTTTCTTATATGAAATTAAGCTATGTCACCTTTCCTTCAATCTCTCACTTGAAAACATAAATTATAATATTTTAAAAAACTATTAAATATCAACATTCATGTATTTTTAAAGTAAACTAAAAATATAATAATCTATGTCGTAAATTATAATATTAAAAAATAATAATAAGTATCAACATTAATAACAATATTTTGACATGTATTCTTAATCAAACTAAAAATAGATATAATATGTACGAAGGAATGGTCATCCCCTTCCTAGACATATATATAGGACCCTTACATACTTGACTTAATACTTTTGGATATTGAGGATATAAGGAGGAAGTGATCATTTCCGCACACTTAAATCCAAGGGAGCCCTCCAAAGTATAATTTTTTTTTAAAGAAGAATTAATATTTTAGTATCCTCTTGTCTAAGTCTAGCATTTTTTTGACTTCTTAGATTGCATGGGTATGATTTTGACCACCGAAATCAACATAGAAAAAGCAAGAGGACTGCTTGGTTTTAAAAATATGGTAGACATTATATTTTGGTATTCAAATTAAATAAATAAAACGGATCAAGGCAGTGAGAGAATATATAAGATTGTCGGCACTCTTTTCAAATCAATTAATTTAATTTGTTAATGATGGCTTATGCTCGCAGGGCTTATTTTAGGTATTAAAGCCTGCCACAAGATCTACCCATCCAATAAAAGAAGTAAAGAACATGTAATGGTTATTATTCGGAAAAATCATGTGGCTAGCGGTACGAACATTTATATTTCCGTCCCAAATTAATGAAATGTATCTTTCCTTACCTACTTCCCGTCCCATGGCAGGACACCTTGCTCCCTCAGGCGAAACCTTTTGATATTAATGGGTATCTAAACTCTTTCAATCAATAGGAACGTCTGGATTAATCCACGGTCTCACGTCCCCTATTAAACAAAATTGGTCAATAAAATTATATATAATAATATTCGTTGTTATTTTATAAGATTATTTAGAGATTTTGTTTTGTTTATGATGACAGCATTATGCTTTCTACTTATATAAGTGTAAGACAACTTGCATTAGATTTGAATTTTAATTATTTTATTCTTATATGTTAGAAATGAGATATCAACCTCAAGTTATTAGGGTCTCCGTTACTCCCGGTTATATTTATAGTGGTAACACCATAATTTGACGTCACTATGGACTTAGGAGTGTGACACTGTGTAACAATGTGACAATTCCTCTATGTATCAAAAAATAAAAAATAAGATTGGTTGAATAGGTTTTTTTTTAAATTAGTATATAGAAATTAAAACATGTTTTATTTGTATTATATTATAATTAAGATATTTAAGCTATAATTTTTTTTTGTACTTAAATGTTTTTATTCTTTAACTGTTCATTATTCTTTAAAAATTGTTTAAAAAGAAATTCACCATTTCAACAATTTAATTTAAAAACAAAAATAAAAATATATGAATTTAAATGTCTTTATTCTTTAGAGATTGTAAAAGTTTTTTTTACCATTTTAATAACTTAATTTTTGATATGAAGGCTTGTGTATTAGCTCTGAAAATACTTAATAACAATGGACTACATTAATTCTTTAACATTATTTTGCTTGTTCAATTAAAAACAATGCATGATTTATAATTAAGAAGACTTTAAATTCTTAAAAACTGAAAAAATATTTATATGTTATCAACTAAAATCTTTTTCATGAGAGAGGATTTGAATATTAGATGTGTAAGTTTTTTTTTATTTAAAGAAGATTGAAAAGCAAGGTCACCTTTCAGGTGAATTGAACTTGGATCTCTGTTAAGAGAGTCCAATGACTTTTGTCATTGCAGTATTCTTATATAATGTATAAGTTATCTATTAAATAAGATAAATATTTTTATTACATTTAAAAAAAAATTATAAGTTTTAACTTAATATATTTAAATTAATATAATTTATTTTTTAAAGATAAATTAAAATTAAAAAAAACATATATATATTAATTAGTATTGTTTTAAAAAATAAGTTATGAATAAATAATATTTTTTAATTATTAAGTGCATTAGTATTATTTTAAAGAAAATATGATAATAAGAAGTGTGGCTTTAAACCAATAGTTTTTTTAGATAAAGTTAGATTATATTAATTCATTAACCTAAACATTACAATATTTTGGTGCTAACACTGTCCACATGATAAAAAACAAAATGAGGTGGATCACAAGTAAAGCATCCATAACTGAATATATTCTCGGTAAATATTAGATTATAGTTAATATTGATCACCCCATCCCATATGATCGATGACTTGGTAAACATTAAAAACTACTTTATTTTATATACAAGAGGCTTTTTTTTCTTTTGATATATTAATAGGTCAAAAAAAAATTCATTTAAATTTAAATTTAAATGCTATTTGTTAAAAGTATACTTCTTCAAAACCATTCATAGATAAAGGTTCATCATTAAAATCATAATATACAATTCAAAATAATTTTCTAATAAATTCAAAATGAGTTTTTCATTTTCTTATATAATTGTAAGTTTTGTTTTATTATGAAAATAATTCAAATACATCAAATATTAAAGGATTTATAGGAAAACTTATTTAGAATCAAAAAGTTATCCATAATGACATGCCTAATTCATCAATTAAAACATAAGAATCAAGTATATTCTTGTTGAATACACAATTTCAATATCCTATAACAAGAAGTTAACATGGAAGTCTCTTTCAAATTCACGTCGTGATTGAGTCTCTTATCTAAGAAACAATCTATCGTGTTTAAAAGATAATAATCAACAATTAGTTAGGTATCTACTTTTTTTTTCGTTCGTTCAGGTTATTGGAATAAGTATTTACAAAAAAAAATTAGGGTAATTTTTTTTATAGACATTAGATATTGAATAGCAATTCATAGGGAGTTTGGCTATATAGAAAAATAAATGCATATTACTTGGATCGATAAAGGCAACAAGGGTAATGGAGTTGAGATTACGATTCCAAATATTACATTCATAGGCTTAGTAGTAAAGATTCATTTCCAAATATATTGACAAAGTAGTAAGGACACCTTAGCTTCAATACTCAACAATCCATTTGTGGTTAGGAACGTGCATAGTTAAGATTTACCACCTGAATCATGTCATCTACTAATGGCTTTGCCATAGATCACATTTTTTGCCCTCCACCTCCACTTCTACTTATTTGCTCCAATATAAAAGGAATATGAGACATCACTATTGAATACATCAACCGACAACACACATTCACACTCAAAAAAGACTTCAGTAAATCAAAACTCTATCAAATATTTCACAATCTTCGTCCTTGCAATACAACCAACGTTGTCCATTGTAGCATCATAACTCAGTAATTAAAGTAATTAAACAAAACTTGCAAAGATGTAACAACCTACAAAGGTAGTAGTCTGACCTGACTCTGTTGACTGCATGCCAACTCGATGATGACTGTACTAATCTTGAGCTACTAGTGGTACTAATCTTGAGCCACTGGTGGTTCCCTTCACGTCAGGTAATTAACAATGATGTGGCATAGGGGTTATAGGGGACAGCTCCAATATTTGAACCCGGGTTGGTAGCAAAAAATGAATGGGATGTAACTGATTCCCCTATGTATAAAAAAATAACCTACAATAAAGTATTTTTCCCTATCTAAAACATCCAAAGCAATAACTTCATAAAAGTTTACACCAGCCCAATGATGACGGTATCAATACCGAGGCACTGGTGGTCCCCCTCACGCTAGGTCATTAACAACAAGGTGGCATAAGAGTTATAGGAGGTAGCTCCAAGATTTGAATCCTAGTTGTAGTAAAAATGAATGGGATGTAGTCGATTCCTCTATGTATTAAAAAAATCCTACAATAAAGTTTTTTTTTTCCTATGTATTAAACATCTAAAACAATAACTTCATAAAAGTCATGTTATAATATTATAGCTTGTAGAATGTAATTATAACTTCATAAAATTCATGAACACCTTACCAAGTTGAGAGGAGAAAATAAAATATTGTAATGTGACTTTAAATGAAATGTTCAAAAGGTTTCAGAAGGGAGGAATCACTTAATGTATGTGATGATATAGGAGTTACTTAGTGGCTATTGAAATCTAGGCAAATGCTTGGATAGTTGGCAACTATGCTTGGTGTATAAAGATAAGTAGCTATAGTAGCTCAGAATTTATAAAACTTTTAAATGCAACTTGAGATAATATTTACTTACCTATTTAAAGTAGAATATTGTAATATGTTTTACTAGATTTTTCATATGTGTCAACATTTACTTGATTTACTCTACATTTAACATATCAAGAGAGTGCGAGAAGAAGATGCATTAAAGTAAAAAAAAAATTCCATCATAGGAATATACCACTATTGGAAATAAACAACTTGTATGAGCACCATAACATCAGATGAACCAATTAGAAAACAAGAGGGCCAATTACATCTCGCACACACGTCGTGACTTCATATTAATAAGGGTGAGGAATCCCACATAAGTGGGACCCACGACCTACACCTTTAAAATAATTTGATTGATTAAAAGAAGATAATTAAATTTAAAATGAGCTTTTCATTTTCTTATACAATTGTAAGTTTCTTTTTATTATTAAAATAATTCAAATACATCAAATGACAAAGGATCAACCTTGATTACAAAGGAGAACATATTCAATATTAGGATAAAACGTTGTCAATTATACCAATTATAACATGCCTAATTCATCAATTAAAATATAAAAATCAAATATTCTCATTGAGTACATAACTTAAATATCCTATAGCAAGAAGTTAAGAAGGGAGTCTCTTTCAAGTTTATGTCATGACTCGAATCCTCGTTAAGAAATAATCTATTGCATTTAAAATATAATAATCAACAATTAATTAGGAATCTACTTTGCTTTTTCCTAGTACAAGTCATTGGGATACGTATTTACGTCTCTTGAAAATTTTAGTCTAATAATTTTTTATAGACATTATATGTTTCAACATCAATCGATAGGGTGCCTCGATATAGAGAAGAATAAATGCATTTTACTTGGGTAAATAAAGATATTAAGGACAATTGAGTTTAAATTATAGTAAATGTTACATCCATGGGCTTAGTAATAGAGGTTCGTTGCCATAGAGGCATGAGATAGAAGTATATTGATAAAGTAATAAGGACATATGGGCTTCGGTACTCAATAATCCATTGATAGATGGAAACATGCATAGCTAAGATTTACCAGTAGACTCATGTCATCTATTGATGGATTTATAATAGACCACAACTTTTACCCTCCACCTCTACCTATTTGCTCAATATAAGAGGAACATGAGACATCACTATTGAATACATCAAATGACAATACACATTCACACTCAAGTAAAGAATTTAGTAAATCAAACCTCTATCAAATATTTCACATTCCTCACCCCTGCAATACAACCAACATTATCCATCAAGGCATCATAACTCAATAATTAAACAAAAATTGAAAAGATATAACAACCTACAACAAAGTATTTTTTCTTGCCAAGAACATTCAAAGTAATAACTATTTTTTTTCCTTGAGAAAAAGGTGTTGTACTCAAGTTCCCTACCCTTGAAAAATCATAACTCTCTCCTTTAGATTTTACAAACAAATTAAATTCTCATTTCAATTGAGTTTCTATAATTGGATGCCTACATAGCTTTTCGTAAAACATTTGACTTATTAATTTTTTTATTTTTTTGATCTTCTTCAATTTTCTTTGCAAATACATCTAAAGTAATAACTCCATGAAAGTCATGTTATAATATTATAGCTTGTAGAGTCTAATTTGTTGGACGTCTTATGTGGAATAATTATACATTCAAAAGAAATGGTTTTCATAGGAGATTGATCATTTAATGCATGTAATGGTAGAGGAGCTACTTAATGACTATTGAAATGTAGGCAAAGGCTTAAATAGTTGGCAACTATGTTTGAATTATAAACATATGTAGGTATAGTAGCTAAAAATTCATAAAACCATTAAATGGAACTTAAAATAAAAAATCCTTATCTACTTTTCATTTGCATTTAAATGTAGACTATTAGGATATGCTTTATTATATTTTTCATACAATATGTATGCCAATGAATATAAATATAAATATCAATATATATATATATATATATATATATATATATATATATATATATATATATATATATATATATATATATAATTCAATACTTCTTTATTATCTTAAAATTTAAAATAATGTTATACAAACAACATATAATCAACTCTATTATTAAATTAAATTATTTATTTGTAAAAAGAGATAAAATGAGTAACATAATCAATTGATCCACTAAATTGATCCATACATATATCTACATATAAGATATATTCTTATCCTAAAACATAAACATAAAAAATAAGGAATTAATGAAGCTCCACTATGTATTAGATAATTTTTAACCAATATTTGAAGTTGTGCTTAGATCATGAATCAATAAAAAAAATGGTTAAAAATTTAGACTTTAATTACTTAATTAGAATGAATCTTATTAAATCTTCGGATAAAATATATCTATAATGAAAGTAGTTGAAGTCATAGTTTGGTTCTAACTCAATAAAAAATAATAAAGAGGGTTTGATGTTCAAGTTTTAAAATAATTAAGATAAATGGTTTGTAGACATACTTGAAGTAAGTGATAAAATATTAATATTTTATTATTTAAACTTTTGCTTGAGCTTTTATGTTTTGCTAAAGCTAAAATTATAATTAAACTTTAACCAAATTTTTTAAATATTTAAATAAATTAAATTATAAGGATTGTTCATAATGTTTTGTTATCCATTCATCCCAAGATATATCTTTAGTAAAATATTTTTTAGCAAACTAGCAATTATAAAAAGTAGCTATGCCTAAAAAGAATTAAGGCTTTGCAAAGCCATTCAAAATGAAAATTAACCAAAGTTATAAAATTTGAATTCTTATTAAGACAAAATATAATAACCATATAGACTCAATCAATTTATAAAAAATAACATTACCATCTCATGGAATATAAGGGGTGTTAATGCCCCCTCAAAGCAGAGGTGTATCACGAACCTTTGTTTAAGTAATAAGCCTAATATTCTTTGTACCCAAGAAACAAAAATGACAAAGGAAGAAGTTTCCAAAACTATGAAAGCAATATGGGATGCGAATGGGATGTTGTGGATTTAGAAGGAGCAACAAGGATAATTCTAACATGTTGGAATCCACTTAGAACCTCCTATAAAATCATTCATAAAACTAGGCATTAGATAACCTCTTGAGTCACATGTTACTTTGCAAATATTTGTTTCATCCTTATCAATGTCTATGGACCTACAACCCAATCAGTCAGATAAAAAGTAAGGAGTGGAATTGAATCCTTTATGAGAAGTAAAGACCAAGAAACCCGATTCATGATCATAGGAGATCTTAATGCCATAAATAAGCTAAATAAAAAATTTATTGGAATTAAGAAAATAACCTAAAGGATGAGAGATTTCTCAACTTTTATTCAAAAAAATAGTCTATGGGAGGTTGAGTTTGAAGAGGACAACTATACATGGATCAATAACAAGATAGACTAAAAACCTATAGAAAAAAAATTAGACAAATGCATTTTCTTATATCAGTGGTTAGATGAAGGGACTTGTGCTAAAAGTCTCCTACTTTTGGGTGCATCCTGAAGTAGGAAGGTTATATGCCCTCCAATTCATAGGGCTTAATAATTTAGGAATCGCAGTTGTCGTTCATGCCCAAGCTCACACGAGGGTGAAGCAAAAGCCCAAATGGACCATGTAGCAAGGTAATAGATAGTGCGACCTCTTTCGGGAGGTTTTATTTGTATTTAGGATATATTTAACCAAATCATACTAGACAACCATATTCAGTCATTGTTGCATCACTTTTCATCAGAAAAGTGAGCTTCAACACACCCATTTTAGCTTGCATTTAATTATTGCACCCATAGTTCTAGGATTAAGCTACATAAAATACACAAAAACAAAAAAAATAAAAAATATCAAAAACCAAAACAACTCCAAATGATCTCACAATTTTATCAAATCAAACATTAAACCTTTAAAACGAACAAAATAAAAATTGGTTGTTTTCTTTATTTGCTTGTGTAGATAGAGTTAAATGAAAAATTCAAAAGGAGATTCACCAAAGTTCACCATCACCATCACACAATCACAACCGCATCCCATCCATTTCCTAGCTTATGGTGTTGAATTGTAGTTAAGACCGATCCTAAGATGACATGGATCAATCCGAATAGGCTTCCCATCCATCCATCGCTCCTCTAACTCAATAAGAGCCAGCCTCCCAACCACCCCAAAGTAGCTTATCTAGTTACACTCATCATCACACCACCAACTCACCTAAGACACACAACTCGGGTACCACTTACCATCACATCCCCACCAACATTCCTAAATACACTGGTCCAAGGATCCCTGGGTCCCTGGGCCACATTGCAATTATTGATATGGATGTTGCATAAGGCCCCCATGGTCCGCCTACTTCATCTCATCTGCTCCAACTACCACCACAAGGGTTGAATCCCCATCTTCTATATGCATGCAAGAGACTGCCTTCACATAATCCCCATCATGGGCAACCCTATCACCCACAATAGAGGTAGTAGCGCCTCTCTAACTATCACCAAATCAGCCACAACCATCTACCCAACAATACCAGCAACCACCTCCACTTGCCCTAAAACATATCTTGGATTGGCTAGCCAACATGGAGCTACAATTGAGTCATAAAAATAGGGACCTATAACAAATCTTAAGCTAACTCATGAACATTGAGCTACAGTTGAGTCATCAACCACCTCATCAACCTCCATCACAACAACCTCAATAATTTCAACTTCCATCTCACTAGGCTACACCACCTATTGCACAACTACAAAATCAACCACAACTAGACAACCGCACCAAGCATCCTATCAAGCCCCCTCGTAGTTACACACCACTTTCAAAGCCTTATTCAGCCATATTTCAAAGGCTTTATGAGGCACAAGATATTATATTGCTGAAATTTAAACCAAAAGACCCGAATAGACCTAAATCTAGGTCTTGCAAAGAGTATCATTAATGTTTTTACCACAAGCTAAAGGGTCATGACATCAATGATTGTATCCATTTCAATAATCTGGTTCAAGATCTTATCGAGAAAGGGGCTATTACTATTAACAATCCTTTGGCTCCACAAAATCAAAATCTCAACATCAACAAGAACCTATTACCACAACATGAGGCATCAAGTTCCATCATACCTCCCAATCAAATCAATCACGTCACATCAAGGGGATGCTCAAGGTATCACACCTTTCCCATCAACCACATCATAGACACAAAACAACTTGGGGATGCTCAAGGTATCGCACCTTCCCCATCAATCACATCAATCCAAACACACAACTTGGGTATGCTCAAGGTATCACACCTTCCTCATCAATCACATCAATTCAAACTCACAAAAATTGGGGGATTCTTAAGGTATTGAACGTTCTCCATCAATCAATAAATCAAATCAATTCAATAAACCAATCAAACACATGATCATCAACTAACTTAGGGGAAACCAAGGTATCACATCTTCCCCATCAATCAATTAGTCAAACAATAATAAATCAACTTAGGGGAGACCAAGACATTATACCTTCCTTGTTAGTCATATCAAAGCATCAACCAACTTGGAAATGTTCAAGGTATCACACCTTCCCCAACCATCAATCAAGCATGCATCAGTCAATTTGGGGATACTCAGGATATCACACTTTCCCCATGGTCAATCTAAACACAAAGTAATCTAGGGATGCTCAAGGTATCACACCTTCCCAATAGTCATAAAAACAAAACCACAAAAAAATCAAAATCAGTCAAAAATTCAAAAATAATACAAAATAAAAAATTCAAAAATTATACAAAAGCAAAAATACAAAAACAATACAAAAGCAAGAATTCAAAAAAAAATATAAAACATCAAAAACAACAAAGTAATAAAATTTCATCACAATCAATAACACTTTGGTTATCATTCACTAAATGTTTGTATTCACTTATTATAAGTGACTTTATCACATTAATCAAGGGTATCTTCCTGATGGTATGTGTCTTGCATTTTCTCTTATTTTAGGCATGTCAGTTACATAAACCATCCATCCAAACAATTGAAGAAGAGGAGAAAAATGCAAGAGATAAAATAAACCCTATGATAGCTTGTCTTTCCTGCATCTATGGTATGACAAATCTTTAGGTACTTTCGATCGTTTAGCCGCACCTAGTATATCTTTCAGCCTATGTTAAACGTCAAAGTCCTTGAGTAATATAGGTCTTCCTAGTGACCTTAAGTTTTCATTCATATCACGCATAAGTATCACACATTAAACCAAATTTTGTTGTCTAGGAAAGACAACATCATGAGTCGCTATTGCCATAAAGCGAACAATTTTCCCTGCTCGTCCAATTATGCACATTGCATTCACTTACATCCATTTCCCATGTAAGTCAGTATCAGTGGTTTGACGCCCTTGGTTAATTGATTAAAGTCATGAATAATGATATTGTTCAAGCATTTTTGAAATATAAACAAAATTATAAGCATACACTTATTGCATCCATCAACATTCATTTAATAAATCACTTCATCACATCACAAGCACATATGAGACACACCAAATCATCAAGCAACTTGGGGATGTTCAAGGTATCACATCTTACCTAACAATAAATCAAGCAACCAACCAATATGGGGGTTTTCAAAGTATCACACCTTCCCCCAATAATCAATCATCAAGCCATTAAATAATTTGGGGGCAAGCAAGGTATTGTATCTTTCCTATCAGTCACATCAAATAAGTCAACATCTTGAGGAACTCAAAGTATCACACTTTCCTCATCAGTAAATCAACCAAACAAACATCAAACAACATGAGGATTTTCTAGGTAATGCACCTTCTTCACCAACCAATCAAATATAAATCAATTCAATCAACAATCAAACTGCACACAGTCAAACAACTAAGGGACATCAAAGTATCGCACCCTTTCCCATCAGTTACATTAAATGATTCAACCAACAAGAGGGGAATTCAAGGTATCACACCTTCCCCCACTATCAATCACATCAATAATCAACCTAGGGAGTGTTCAAGGTATCATACCTTCCCCATCAATCATATCAAATCCATCACAACACCTTGGGTATGTTCAAAGTATCACACCTTCCCCCAACAACAAATCAAATAGGCAATCAATCCATTTGGGGATATCCAAGGTATCATACCTTCCTCATCAAAAAAATCAATCAAATCACATCAATCAAACATGACATATAGTGGGGATGCTTAAGGTGTTGCACCTTCCCCACCAATCAATCGAATCAACTCAATCAACCAGATCCATCACAATAACTTGGAGGGTAATTAAGGTATCACACCTTCCCTAACCAACAATCAAATAGTGACCAACCAACTTGGAGAAATCAAAGTATCATACCCCCCTTAGAATAATCAAACACTTGGGGATGTTCAAGGTATCACACCTTCCTCATCCTCATCAAACAATCAATCAAGTACTTTGCCTCACCATCAAGACTTTGGTATGATTTTGTCAATACTACCAAACATTAAAATCAACAGATCAACTTCTAGGTTCAAAAGTTTGCATACTTTTGTCAAATGTTGCACCTTTTACCTTGCATTCACATCATTCAACAAATCAACTACTACGTTCAAAAGGTTGTATCCTTTTATCAAAGGTTGCCCTTTGCCTCGCCATCTCAAAAATCAAATTTTAATTCAAAAGGCACCAACCCCTTTGGTCAGATACCATTCTCAATTCAAAAGACCCCAAAGGCACCAAATCCCTTTGGTCACATTTCAATTCAAGAGCCCCAAAGGCACTAACACCTTCGGTCAAATTCCAAATTTCAATTCAAAGGTCCCAAAGGCACCAAACCCCTTTGGTCACATTTCAGTTCAAAAACCCCAAAGGCAATGAACCCCTTTGGTAAACAATCACATTTTAATTTAAAATCGCCAAAGGCACCAACATCCTTTGGTCATATTTTAGTTCAAAAACCCCAAAGGAACTAAACCCCTTTGGTCAAAAATCACATTTCAATTCAAAAGGCTCCAAAGACACCACACCCCTTTGGTCAATTTTAAGTTTCAGTACAAAGGCTCCAAAGGCACCAAACCCCTTTGGTCAAATTTCCTTTCATGCAATTTACTGGATTTCTAACTTAACTTTACTTTAATGCCATTTATTACTTTTCTAGACTAGTTTTTATTACTCTCTAGATTAGGCTCTCATGTAAACCATGTACCTAGTAGTCTACTCTAAAAACCTGGTGGTTGTAGCCATTGGTTACTCATGCAATCCGGTAGGATGAGTAGATTACCATACAGACACTCGTTGAAGGTTAGGTTATATTCCATGCTCATAGCTCAGATTAGATCAGAATCCCATTTTGCTTAGGATAAATACATTCTCTCAGATCAGTGGCTAGATTGAAAAATCTCTTACTTTTGGATGCATCCTGAAGTAGGAAGGTTAGACACCCTCTAATTCCTAGGGCTTATTACTATAATCCCTAGAAAAAACTAGCATCCTAGAAAATGGGACAACAAAAACTAGAGATATCCACAGGCTGTGAGATCCCCCTGTAAATGGGGTTAAACTACTTGAGTGCTAGAAGAAACTAGAAGAGTCAATGAAACCTGCAAAACCCAAAGTGTAATGAAATACCAAGGGCAGGAAGGACCCAGAAAACTTGAAGCAGGAGCAAGATCATCATAGCTATAGGCAATAGGTATAGGTCCTAATCCAAGACCATGAAAGATGTAGTAAAAAACCCTAAGCAACAACAAACAAATCAGGTAAACAAAAACCCGCCAATCCAACGCACAAACCACTTCTAGAAACTGAATCTAAATTAACCTCAAGATCATCCTAAGTGCAAGCAATAAGCACAAGCCCCCCCAAGACCGAGAAAATACAATGAGAATCCCTCAATCCATAAGAATATATCTGGCACCAAGAAGCCTCCAAAGCCAGGATCCCAAAAAGCAAACCCATCCACAAACCAAATAGGACCACCAACGATCCATAGGCATCATAGGAGTAGTTCCAACTGATGAAATGCACGTGGTCACCCTTGAAGACCAGAAAGATGCAGTAAAATACTCCTAGGAAGCACAAAGGGATCAAAGATGAAAACCCAACTAGAAACCTCAACACTCTGAACCAAAATGGAGGAAATATCAAAATCAAAAAACAAGTAGCAAACCACCAAAAAGATCCAAGGAAAGACCCAAAAACAGCTAAGAATCCTGATGGCAGAGCATGCCAATAAGATCATGAAAACTCGTTAGGTAACCCAGGGATGAACCTAGAAATATTCTAGGATAAAATATGAGTATAAACTCCACAACTAGATAGGAAACAAGTAGACAAATGGATCAGGGACCTCCCACCCCAATGGAGGCCATCTGTTACATCTAAAAATGAATGTCCTTGGGTGAGGACATTGGTTTGTACCTAAGGCTAGTTTAATGGAGTGCTTGTCTTCCTGGAGGTAACATAAACTCCATATTTGTCCCATGTGACTAATGTTTGCTCTAATAGTATATTTCCAAGACTTGGACTATCCTCTAAGGATGAGCTTTGAAGAGTTCCCAGTGCTTGCACCATTGGTTCAAAGTATGCAACTTGAGGTATGAGGCATATGACCTTCTAGATTTCCTCATATTAGGAAAGTAAGGATCAAGATAAGGATATTTCTAGGTATATGGGTCCTCTATATAATTATTTTGAGCTAAAACCACATCTCTTATCATATTTGGGGGAATTTTTTGCATAGGGATTGATACAAACACTCTCTAACACCTAGAAGTATGAGGTTGATCAAACTCTTTGTTAGGCTAGGATGGATATCTTTGAAAGTTATTTCGAGTAGGTTGATACCCTTTATTACTTGGTTGGAAGGGAGGCTTAGGGTAGTTTTGATAGTTAAACCTATAGAAATTTTGTTGTCACTTAAATACACTATTTTATTAGACATGGTCTTTATAGTGTGCTTCAAATTATCAATTTTTGAGGGTTGGGAAGTCATGGAAGGCTAACTCATAGTAGGTAGATTTTTTGTACTGAAACTTGGTTAACAATCGAGTTTCACTAAAAAGTAATGGGTTGCATAGTTGAAGGTGGTTGATAGGGTAGCTAGACATTGGGAAAAAGAGGCATGGGATGCCTGGGAGCTAATCTCTTGATTTGGATAAAATTATTTTTGGTCCAAATGGCTATCCCATAAGCCTTTGGTAGTGTAATTCCTTCTCTTGTCTTTACCACCATAATTATTTATGAATCAAATACTTTTAGATAATATATGGATATACATATATAGGGTCATATCTCATAAAGAATGTACAAGTCTTATAGATTCTGACATTGAAATCATCCATGTCTTCCATGAGAGATCTTTTGATGGTCACTAACTACTCTAAGAGTGACACCCCATTTTACTTTTCTTCAAATCTATCCACCAATAAATTTACAAGTTGATCCTATTTGGAAATGGAATGTGGATGAATGAGATGTTCCATTCTCTTTCCTTTCCCTTAAATGAGGTTGCCAATAGCCTAAGTGCCATATTTTGCTAATAAATATTGTAAAGGGTGCACAGACTGACCATGTGCTAGAGGTGTTCGATTAGATTTGTTGCATATTCCCCACTAAATAATGGAAAAGACTTTAGCACCAAGACCAAAATCTCATCCCATGTGGTAGGTAGTGGTTGCAATAGGCCTCTATCATTCCATGTTGGTAACCTTCTCTGCTATGGATTTTGTGCTACAATCATGTTGTTGACCTCTCCTTCTACAACCATGGTTTAGTAGTGGTAACAATTATGGATTTACCCTTGTATTGGACCTTGTGATAGGTCTAGAGTTCATAAATCACTAGGTTTACTTTCAAATAATGGAGTCACTACTCAATGAGTACTTTAAACAATGGAGTTGCCAAGTGAATGTTGAATATGCTTCAATAAGAGGATAGACTAAGATTTTCACTAGAACCTTAACTAGATATCTTTAATAAACAAGATGTAATTTGTGATTTGTCCCATTGGGCATGTCGATTTAACTATTAAATGATCAAAATTATTTGTGGACCAGTTCCAGTTGCATGCTCTGGGCACAATGACCACTTGTTATTGTCGTTGGGTGTGTCTAGTGCTCGCATCTTGTGTGGAGTGCACAACCCAAAAGTTTGTGGAGTGTGCAAAATGACTCTAGGTATAACCTTCATGTTTTTTTATCAAGGATCCTTGTTTGGATGTATTATTGATGCTCCTCTCCTAATCTAGCCTAGCTTATTATTTTTTGCAACAAAAAGGGGTAAGAGGAAAAGTAATACAACTAACTAGCCTAGAATATGGATGGAAATGTGCCAAGCATTACAAGAGTTTTTTATGTATTGATGGGATGAATGAACACATAGTTGAGAAAATCATAACCAACAAGGAAAAAGAATAAAAAAAGCAAGAATCGATAAAAAATCAATAAAAATTAGCAAAAAAAAGAAACCAAAGAAAATACAAAATTTCATTAAAAAAAAAAATAATGTTTGGTGTGGTAGTAGGTAGGCAAACCTATCTCTTCGATTTGGAACAATAAAAATGAAAAAATAAGTTATTTATGAGTTTCTTCTACCCATGTTGTCGTAGCATATTTTTTTGGTAAAAAATCAAGATTTTATCGGCAATGACAAGGATTGGAAAAAGTCAGGAAAAATCAAGATTTTTTTGCATATTTCTCAACTATGATTGAACACATGTATCAATCATGCCAGTAAAAGTGAACAAGATCCATAATAGTATATATTTTACTTATGAAACTTGCACAAAGACTAGGATAAATACTAGTCACAAACCATACAAATTTACACACATATGAGACCAGAACTGAAAACAAATAGTCGTAACTCTTTTATATATGTTGAAAGTGTTCAAATACATATGTTAGAATGAAAAAGGTTCAAAGGACCTATGCATGAATTGAATCAAAGCTCGAGTATAGATCAATAAACAAGAGAAAAATGAGAGAAAAACTCTAAGGCTAGATACTAGGCATGAAAATATCATTCTTCCTCCCTTTCCAAAGATCCAAACTAGATATTTATATAGCCTATATCATAATTAAAAAATCAATATCCCCCCAACAATATTTTTCCTTGGTCATTATGCTTAAGATATCGTGTTGCATTCACTTTTGATAGTTTCAAAGTTGCCTTGGGGATATAATAATCATAAATACTCTATAGGTGAAGTGGTGCCCCTCCAAAGTGTCATTAATGGATCTCCCTTAGAAACTTGAGCTCAAGTGGTGCTAACCCTTACTTTCTAGAGAAGTTTTATTGCTAATCTCAAGATTGTGTAGGCCCCTTATTCATGTTGACCTGGCTTTATTAGATTTGGTTGGTGCTTGTCTTGATTGATCCTTACTAGGGCCTCAAGTTCTACCTTCTTCTACTATATCTAATCTCTTAGGGACCAAGTACTAGACCTTGGTAGCTACCTTCAGCCTAATATACCTCATGGGGATCTGGTTGCTCTGATGGCACTCCTTTTGCATTGGATATGTTATGGAACTTTGGTTTGAGTACGGAACTACTTTTGGGTTTCATGTGTTGTGAAAAAACACTACAAATTCCTAAATAGTCTAGATAGAATCAAAGTAGTAATATGCAAGTTAATTCAAATGGAGGAGCCAAATTTACCAACAACACATATAAGGTATATAAGGTTTCCTTTATTCGAGGGTAGAATGAGGATAGAACTATAGAATCTAATTATAAGTAAAGTTTAGAATAAACTACCAACATGGAAAAGTAGATGGTTATCATTAGTATGAAGAGTGCAACTTATTAAATCAGTCTTATAGGTCATTCCAACATATTATGTCCTTGTATATTATGTTAAAATTAGTAGAAAAATGTTTAATCTATATTTTATGATTATTTTTGTGGTCAAAATTACATGATAAAAGAAAAATTTCTTTGGTGAAATGGAGCAAGGTGTGTGATGATAAAACCAAGGGAAGTCTTAGTTTAAGAGTTCTTACAGATGCAACCTTAGCTCTAAGGGAAAAAATAATTTTGGGATTATACAAAGAGATTCAAAGACAATGGGCAAAAATTCTTCTTAATAAGTACATTGAGCCCAATGAAATAAACTTAATCTTTACTGCATTCTCACTACCAGATGGTTTTACACTATGGAATGGTTAAAAAAATCAATTGATGCAGAGATCAAAGGTCTAATATGGGTGGTGGGAACTAGAGAAAATAATTCTATTTGGATGGATACTTGGTTTCATACAAAACCACTCAATCTAGATCCAATTTTGAAACCATGGACGAGATTAATTCAAGATAAATATGGTGATAAGGTTTCAAACATTATGTACAAGAATTAGAAAGGAAGATATAAATAGAAAGAAGATTCTTTTACAAGTATACTAGACATTATTGGTAGGAGGTAATTGAGCAAAAAGATAACAACAATGATCATTTCGAGGGGATCCAAGGATAAGATGATTTGGGAGTTGAATAGCTTAGGAGAATACACAACAAGAAGAATATATTATGTAAAGCACAAACAAAATATGAATAGTGCAAGAATATGGAGAGATATTTGGGATAGCCTACGCATTTCAAAAGTCAAAATTTTTGTATGGCTAGTAGGTTATAGGAAATTTTTATCCTAGGATAACCTAATGAAAAGAGGTTTTTATGGCCCCTCATAATGTGTTCTATGTAAAAAGGAGGAGAGTATAGACCATCTCTTGGGATACTATTCAATAGTCTAGGAACAATGGCAATGGATTCTTAATATGTTTGATAAATGCATGGTGATGAATGATAGAATTGAAGGATGGTTAAAGCAATGGAAAAGCATTTTTGAAAGTGAGGTGTTATAGATAATTTTGGATATATCAAAATATACAATACTTTTGGACTATATGGATGGAAAGGAACAAAAAAATATTTAAAGGAAAGGAAAGTAGTTTAGAGGTAATGAAAAAGAAAATTTGTTTAGCCATAGAGGAATCTAAACCAACCCTATCAACTCACCCAATTCTTAATCTTGAAGTAGAGAGCCTTGATAGATGGAATCAAGTCATCAAATAGAATTATGATCTTGGACATAGGAGAAACAAAAAGGAAGGCAAAGAATATAAAGTGGAAACAACCAAAAGTGGAGTTAGTCAAATTGAATTTTGATGGAGCATCTAAAGGAAATCCAGGACCAACAAGATGAGGAGGAATAATTAGAAATACTAGGTGTAGGATTTTGTCACATTACACTTTCAATAGTTTATTTAAAAGAAATAATGAAGATTAAGCTTAGGAAAATATGGAAGATCTAAACATATGCAGACAAATAAAATTGATGGAAGATAATTCACTATTAGTAATAAATGCAATTTTAAGGAAAGTAAAGGCTCTAAGGAACATACAAGAGATCATTGTGGAATTACAAGATATTGCTATAGAGTTTGAAGAATCAGTTTTACACATATATTAAGGGAAGGGAATAAATATGCAAATAGGCTAGCCAATAGAGGATAGTGAAGTTAAATTCTCTTTTTCATGGTTAGAGAAAGTAGTAAGTTTATATGAAGTTGATAAGAAAATATTAACTTCCTGAATCAAATAATGATTAAGATTTACTTTAATGTTTTCCATTGGTAATATTTGCTATATTTTATAATATTAATGTTTTTTCATATAAACTATTGATTATGGTGCTTATGGTTTCACTTATGCTTTAGGAAGGAAACTAGTAGTCTAGATCTGGTAAAGCGGACTATGATAGCACGAAGTTTGGAAATATTAATCTACTAAGATGTAATGCGTAGATAGTAGAGGTGGATTTTTAGTATTGTGAAGGCTGCTACAAGAAAATATCAAGAAAAAGGATTATATATTTTTGAATATTTGTATTTACAAAGAAAATTGAAGAAGATCTAGAAAATGAAAATAAAGAATTTAGACTTTTTATGAAAAAAGATGTAGGTATCTAGCTATAACAACTCAATTGAGATGATAATTGAATCTATTTGTAAAATCTCAAGCTCTAAAGGAGAGAGTTATGATTTGTCAAGGGTGGAGGACCCAAGTACAATCCCTTTTTCCGTAGCAATTTTTTAATAAAAATAACATATATATCTTAGACCAATATATATATATATATATAATTGATAATCAAACAAGAACAATTTTCATAAATGGACAACTAATTTATAACAAAATAATTTATTAGTCTATTTTTAGATATGATAAAATAAAAAATTATATTTATAAAAAGAAATAACATATAATAATTTTATTTTAAAAAATAAAATTTCAAAAGATGTATGGAATTAGGTGGACCTCGAAAAACAACATCACTAGTTAAACAAGATGAATATAATAGAATGGAAGTGTAATATATTTTTTGACATCATAAAGGCCATAGGCCATATGGGACGATCCTTGTGGAGGATGTTGTTTATTTAATGTGTTTATCCAACTAGACCATATGGGACAATCCTCATGGAGGATGTTGTTTATTTAATATGTGTTTATCCAACTAGACCATATGGGATAATTCTCATGGATGATGTTGTTAATTTAATATGTGTTTATCCAACTAGACTTTGTTTACTACTGCATAGTTTACAACCCTACCCCCCACCGAATTAGAACCTTGAACCTCCTATTATGATTTCCAAAGTCTCTATCATTAGGCCCACTCAAGTTGTTAATGAGAAAGACTAATATATGAGACATTAAACTTTTAAAAAGTAAAAATTAGTAAGTAGTTACTCAACTTGAATGAACAATTATTTTTAATACATACCATCCATGCAAAGTATGCAATGTAATGAGTGTACATTTTAGAGCTTATTTAAAAACACTAATTGATAAAGTTATGCATGAAGGTTATACACTATTTTTTTTATAGTACGAAGAATCACACACACACACACAATATTTTATTGACATAACCATTTGATTTAGGACAAGCAGCTGGGAGTAAGGAGTTTCACATTGTAATCCAAGGTTCCAACCCTATGGATGAATCTTAACATTTGATTAGGGAGCAAGTACAAGAAGGGAATGGGTGTGATCAAGGAATGATACTCACCTTAAGAGTTTTTATTTCATATATTTAGATACATCCAAGGAATTAGGGATTTTCCTAAAGAAGATCCAAGTAGCAAGGAAGTTAAGTCATTTATGAAATCCCTAGTAAGAAGTAAGGTCAAACTAGTTGGAAGAAAGGATGTCCTAGCGATCAAAATTTTCACCAGTGAAAGTGATAATTATTGGAAATATGAGCAAGATTTGTTGTCATTGATGTCAAGAGTCAGTTTCAGTGAGTAGTGCAAGAAGAAGGATGTCAAGAGTCAGTTTTAGTAATCAGTGCAAGAGAAAGATTGCTTCTAGACCTAAGGGAAATAATATTATAATATCTCTCATTATAATATTCAAGGTGGTCAGATAAGGTCTACACGAGAAATAAGGTCCAAGAAAAATAATATTATAATATTTTATTATAATATTAAAGGTCTAATGGTAAGACCTAAAGTAATTAAATTAATTATAAATTAATTTGTAATTTAATTTAATTAACCCTATGGTTATTAAATTAATTATAAGTTAATTATAATAATTTTGTTATTAATTAAATTATAATTTAATTTAATTAACCCTAAGGTTAGGGTTATAAGGGTAAAATTAATGCGTCGACGTCATACATTATCTCCTCCGTCGACATCAATGAATTTAAAGGCATGAGTATAAATACCAAAAGCCTAAGTGGCTTCAAACCATCCATGATCGAATTAATTAAATCTCCTAAGCAAAAAGTGTGTGCAATATTTCAACAAGCGAAGAAGGAAGAAGTCCTTTGTTTGACTTCTTTTGGCAGGTAGTAAAGGCTCAAAAGGAACAAGGCTTGGAAGCCTTGTCACCACCTAGCCAGGTGGGCTAGCGACAGTTGGCAACGCTTTAGGAATGCAAGGTGCTGCATTTGATTCACAGCAAGGAAGGTCGTGAGGTTTGTTTTTGCACCGAAGACGCCAAAGCCTTTTGGCTTTTGGTGCTAGGGAAGAAGACAAAGCACCATGGGCGCTTTTGCCTCCCATGTGAGTGCTTAGCTCACGCGGCTAGGCAGTCATGGCTAAAGTGCTAGAGGCACTTTGACTTGGGATCGAATCCCATCGGGAGCACTTTGAGAGGTACTAAATTTTTTATTATAAATTGGTTTTTGCTCCTAAGGTTGTGTGGTGTAGTTTTGAGCTTAGGGAGATATAAGGTTGATAAAATTAAATAATTATTTTTATTTAATTATTTGGTGGATTGAGTTATTTAGAGTGGAGTTATAAGGTGTAATAAGAGATTTATTTTTATATGTTTTGGTGAATGCTAATTTCAAGATGGAGTAATAAGGTGTATTTGAGTTTAATTATTTTTGTAATTGTGAAATATTTTGAGGGAGTGTTAGAGTGATATTTTGTCATCTAACCTTTGAAATTGGCAAAGAGGGTAATTATGATTGAGACAGATTTTGAGGTCAATTCTTCATCAAACAAAATGTATGGGCACATCTTCCTTGTGAGTGATTGTTGGATGTTGTGAATGCTAAGTTGGAGTGAAAAGGATTGTTTGGTAAGCATTGTTGAAAATATTTAAGTGAGTGTTCATATGCTTGGACTAGGGTTTGTAAGCAAGAAGTGTTTCATTGAGTGATTGGTTGAGTGGATTGAGCCTAGTCAGTTGGAAGTGTTGAAGTGATAGTTCAAGTTCTATGAAACAAATTATTCTATATTTTGATTTTATTTGGAAGAGATATTGAAAGTGATTGAGTGTCATGCAAGAGTGAAACATATTGAGTATCTAACCATTCTCTATATGTTTCTATGGTTAAGCAAGAGAGTTTGAAAGTGATTGAGTATTGTTGTAACATATTGAGTCTCTAACCATTCTCTATATGTTTATGTGAGTCAAACAAGATTCTGTGTGAAGCTTGTTTGTGTGATTGAAGAAGTTTTCTATGATAGATTGAGTTGAGTTGAATAAGCTTTTGTGAAAGCTTGTGAGCTGATTTGAGTAAGTCCTAGAGTGGACTTAAGGACATATTTGTGTAAGATTTTGTGGAAGCTTACAATGCAGATTTATGACAAGTTCTAGTGAGGACTTGTTGAGCAGATTGGGATAAGTTCTAGTGAGGACTTGTTGAGCAGATTGGAACAAGTTCTAGTGAGGACTTGTTGAGCATATTGGGACAAGTTCTAGTGAGGACTTGTTGAGCAGATTAGGACAAGTTCTAGTGAGGACTCGTTGAGAAGATTTGAGACAAGTATTTGAGAAGACTTGCTAGCAGAGTTGATTGATTGATTTGTTCAAACCTTGAGTTAAGGTTTGGGCCAGATCTAGCAAAGTTGATTTTTTATTGAGTCAAGATTTGTGTTAGGGCTTGAGGATATATTTGAGGACAGAGTTTGGTACAGATTTGAGGACATATTTGTGCTAGACCAAAGATAGAGATTGTGTAGATTTGTGCTAGACCGAAGGAATGTGTTTAGTGCATACCAAAGAGAGATTGAGAAAATTTGTGCTAGACCGAAGGACTATGTTTAGTGCAGATCAAAGATAGAAATTGAGCAAATTTGTGTTACACCGAAGGACTGTGTTTAGTGCAGATTTAAGACAGAGTTGAGAGTAAGCTTTGGAGGTGACATAGTATAAAGGGCAATAGTCTCCAATGGATAGAGGTCCATTATCCAAGGTAGTGAAGACAGGTCTTTTGAGTGAGGGCAAGAGTCTTTAGTGGATAGATATCCATAAGCCAGTGCAGTGGAGGTAGCAGTTCTTCTAGAAGATCACCAACTAGAGTAGAGGGTATTGGTATCTCCTGTGGATAGAGATCCACAAACTTGATTAGGGGATTGGTATCTCCTTTGGATAAAGGTCCATAAACATTGTAATAGGGAAAGGTTTCCCAAGATATTTGTTGAGAAAATTTTAGTGAAATATTTTCTCCGTGGAGTAGTCCACATCGGGTGAACCCCGTTAAATTGGTGTCTCTATTGTGTGTGGTGATTTATGCATTGCTTTGATTACTATTGTTGATATTGCCATTGATATATTACATAATATTGTTTGGGAAAGAAAAGTAAAAAGTGGTCTTATACTGTTCACCCCCCTCTCAGTATAAGCTTGTGTTCTTCAATAATTAAGGATGAGATGATCAAATATAATATAGTATTCAACTTCAACAAAATATTGGCCATGTTTTTCAAATATTGAGAAGTGCATTAAATATAATTGGGGATATAGTTCAAATTATTTAATGGCTTTCCTTTAGAAAGGACTTTTTTCTCATTATATTCTCCAATTTGAAAGTTAGGCATAAAATAATGGACAAAAACCTATTATTTAGGGGAAGATATGGATTGTATTTAAGACCATAAAGTGAAAAAATTTCTATGGAGACATAAAATTGTTAAAATATTTCAATTTGGGCTAGGATACTTGGAATTTCATATCAACTTATTAAGAAAAGTTGATTTAGATACGACCAATTATTAGAATTGAAAGTATATCATGTATACAAATATATATGTTACCATGGATATTTCAAAATTTTTACCAAAATCTATTAAAATTAAATCGGAATCAAGAGAATGGAAGTAACAAGTAGACTACACAAACAACTCATTTTGATGTTACCAGTGTTATAATACCAAAACACACTACACAAGATTGCAAATGAAAATAAATAAAAAGGAAGATGAAAATTTTTGGTCATGGAAAACTCAAATATAATCTAGGAGATCATATTGTACTAGACACTAAGTTAGATCAATAATTTTCCAAACCTAAAATAACGGTAATATATCCCTTATGCCTCATCAGATGACAAAGGCATTTATAGTTCATTTTGATCAAATATTAGGGGAAACTAACAAGGACACAAGGGATGGGGAATTAAAATATGCAATTTAATATTCAAAAGGAATTAAAAGTGTAAAGGAATATATAAAAACACTTTTTTCAAATGAATAAGGTGGAAGAGGTCAAGTATAGTCCAAGTAAATTATCTCATATTTCTCATGTAGTTGAAAAACATCTCATTGCAATAAGGATGAAAGTAGTGTAGAGTTTGTAACTTGCACTTTAGGGTATCAATGATTGGAATATAAAAGTAGGATATGGAGGATATTCATTGTAATTTAGGATTTTTAAGGAGCATAAGAAAATAAGTATTATGGATGATAGCATTTGCACTTCAAGTCCTCTAAGGTAGAATAAACCTATAGATGATAAGTCAAGTTATGAAAAGTATGAAAAAATGAAAAAAATTGATGAGGATGTAAGTATTAGTGAGGATGTAAAAATAGGAGGAAGACCTTCAAAGTCAAAACATAGAAAAAAGAAAAATCAAAGGGATATTGATTTAGAAAATAAAAAATAAATATGACAAGTATTAACAAGAATTGGGGCTAATCCCATAAGTAAGAATAAAAGGTGATAATGAAGATGGTATCTTGAAATATTTGGGGTATAAATAAGCCCCCAAAAAATATCTATCAAGAAATTAATAGGTTATAGTCACAAATCTATTTAAATAAAGAAAATAAAAATATATAGCGAGGAATGTAAGGATGCGTTAAATTTTTTTGAAAATAGGGAATTATCCAGTGATTTTTACTATGGGAGCTTCAAGAGGTATTGAAATTATATGGAACAATTACATTTTTTTATAATAAAGATAAAAATATCAAAATTAGAGTCATAAATATATATTTGCTCCAATAACAATCATTTTTTGTGATAGATGTTGGAAGGAACTTTTGTTTATTTATATAAATTCAATCATGATTCATGATTACAATATCTAAATTCTTGGGAGGACTTAAACAAAGTTTTACCTCCTTTGAAAAAAAAGGCTAGTTAATTCTAGGATGATCTAGATCAATGGAGGATTTTGATTCCTTTGTTAACTTAAATGGTATTTGGAATGTTATTCCTTCAAACTCTTAATATACATGGGATAATAGGAGGCAAAGGAGGATATTTGATATGCTAGGATGGTAAGTGGGTAAATTATATTAAGTTCTAAACAAGTGTTGGGTCTGTACATTAAAGTTTCCAAACCTATTTAGAAGGAGGAAGAATACCCTATTACAAAAGAAGAAGATTTATAAATGGTAAAACAAGAATTTGAAGTCTAAGGATAAAGATAAGGCTATCTAGGTTCACAAATTTTCAAGAAAAATCCCTTGGGAGGTGCCAATAATGTAGCCAAAAAATATTTATTTTTTGTAAAAACTTCTTTGTCTGTTAGAATTAATGTGCACTATGCCTTCTTAGTGCTCGAAACTTGTCATATTTATTTGACACTTGTCATGTCTTGCATATAGGCTTATGCCTATATATTGTAATCTTCTTGTATCATAATATATCTCATCTCTTCTTCCAAATACTAACATTTGGTATTAGAGCTCCAGGCGCTCTCTTGAGCTTGTGAGCTTAAGGGGGATTTCCCTCATGGAAATCCCCCCATTTCCCTCCCTCATTTTCCTCCATTTTTTTTTCCTTCAAATAAGGGAGTATGCTCTCCATATTTCGATGGATCAGAAACCAGATATTTTAAGGAAAAATCCATGGCTAGAATTTTTTTCCTAAATATCTATCCAAAGAAGTAATTTCTCCAAGAGAGAAATGAAAAATGGGATACACCTTTTATTTTAATGGCATAATTTTTTTTCGAGGGTTTGTTTTACAGGAAATTTGATGCAGTGGATGAGCTGCCATTGACTGCTTTGTGGCAATTTTTTTAGAGTGTCGGTGAAACAAAAGTTCCTGCATGTGAAGAAGAGGAAGCAGTGTGAAGTATGGAGGTCAAGATGAATTTCATTTGATCGTCGTGAGCTGGAAAGTGGTGACGAATGAGTTTTTATGGTATCAATAAACAATCTCTGCCATGACAATCCATGGAGATGTCGCGAAGCAAATTTCAATCGATACGGATATGTGTCGTTCGTCAAAACACCCATCTATTTTTATGTTAATCGTGTTGTCACTTTCAATGATGATGAGCGATGCCAAGAAAATTTTGTTGCTCTTGAAAACATAGACGTCAATACTGCTATGTAATATTCTTACTGCCTCCATTTAAATTCTAAAGCCGAAGAAGATTCGTGGAGTTCATAGATGCTGAAAAAATTTGCAGACGTGGAGGTTCGCTTGAGGAAATCATCTTCGAGATGTTTGGCATCACTTCTCCCCTTGGCGACATCGATATCATTTACTCTGACATTGAAGACCTTGTGGATTTTGGGTTTGGTTGTTTTCTTAGCGTTGTTGATCAGTTCGTAATTCTTGTTGATTTACGCCGTTTTCCTAGGCGTAACTCTTGTTTGATCGCGATAGCTGAAACTATGCAGCATGTAGACAATGTACTATGCACAGGTGTCCAAGAACTTGTTTTAAACTAGCTGCTAACTAGGAGAAAAGGAATCCTCATCATAGACATTCGGTAGGAACATCACTGGTGGATATGTAACGGTCAGATAAAGCATATCTTAATAAGGAATTATTAAAGAGGACGTAAAGAATTTTATGGCTGCTAAAATTTATTGGTGAAAATATCGTGTGCATTTATGGAGAAAATGATGTGTTTGCGAGGCTATCCCTTCATCCGTGATTCGCATCAAGAATCGTTCGTGAAGAATGTCCTTTTGTTGTAGTTCTATTTTTTTGTTTCCTTTCATCTGGTGTTTATCACAGTTGCAGGGCTCATAGGTGTCGAGGTAATCCACTCGATGAAGGCGATGCAGTGGTTGATGACCACCACTGGCTACTGCCATTTTGCTGCATTGTGTGCTTTCAGATCAAAGTTTGTTGACAGTCGTGTCGTATGGTTACAGCGTGGTTAGATTTTTTTAAGCCTTCATAATTATATCAATGTGTTGGTGGCACGTGGCTCCTAAACTACAGGTTTAACAAGAAAATATTAGCTAATATGAGCGCCAAGACCCTCAAAAAATACAATTCCATTGATATTTGGTGACAGTGATTTAGGTATTTTTTTCACAGTTTGATTTTTTGATGGACCCCATCCTCCACGATGTGCACGACAAGGGACCCCGTGCAAGCATTTTATAGATCTTGAGTTCACGTGAAGACATCCTTCGAGGTTATGTATGATGAGCTTATGTTGCTATTATTTGAATATTTGCTTTATCAGCTATCACCCGATGAAGGCCCAAGCCCCGTGCAATGAGACGTGGTAGAGATCGTCTCATTGTTTGATTGGCCCAGGGATACCATTTTTTGGAAACTTCAAATATTTCGTTGTTATCCTCAAATATTTTTTTTTGAACGTTGCACGATCTTCGATGATTAACCTGAAGGGAGACAAATGAGCATCATAGGAGCGCTAAATTTCCATTATCGTATGCTTGATGCCTGTAGAGAGTTATCTTGTTTTTGTGATTGATAGAATGCAGTGGTGGTTCCTCTATCCCTCGTAAATGTTGTGAGGTACGCTTTAACGTGAGGGTGCATGACAACAAATGCAAACATATATGCTTCAATTTTTTTGGTGACGAACAGGTACATTTGAGGGTGAAAAATGCCGATTTGAGCTATCACGGGCCAATGATTTTTTAGCATTACAAAGTTTGAAGTTACGCACTGAGCATTGTGCGCGTTGTGTGATTGGGCACTTTGTTCGAGTTGGTGAGATATACTATTGAAGGATTTTGCAGAGAGGAACCATCACCTAGAGCGCGAGATCAAGATGAAGGATGAGTAGATCGACGAAGGTGGATTCACGTAATCAACATCACATTTTTCTCTGATGCAACGACACAACAAGAGTTTCGGCTTTAAATCTATTTTTTGCAGAGGTGTTTTCGAGAAGATCTACGTGCTGAATGGCGGATCAATTTGTTGCATTTTGATAATTCGTGCATTCCTTTTTTTATTTTTTGACTGCAAGGAAATGAACAGCAAAGAATACTCTCAGGAACCTATGCGCCGGTGAAAGCAAGAAGTGTCACTCTTCGATGAGGCAGAGGTCTTTGTTTTCAAATGATCAATTTGACTTCGAAGGAACTAAATACCTGTCTATTGTTGCCTGTGCTATTACTGAAGGCGCTACGTGATTAGAACCACCTACTTTTAATAGGGCAACTGAAGTATCAGTTTGTACATGGGAGAAAATGCTTTCCCATTTTGGTGAAGCCAAGACACAATCCGCTACGTGGTTTATATCCCTATGTTGCACTATTTTTCACTAGTGAGGTCCAATCAGAATGGACAAAATTCTCAATATGCTACCCCCCATTGTTGGCGTCCAAGGTTCAGACTGTGAGTAAAAAGTTCATGCAAAGATACATAATCAGAAGAGTTTGTACTAGATAAGGGTGTGAAGTTTGATCACCTATGGATTTCCAAACCATATAAGGGAATGTGGTCACAACACCCCATGATCTATGGGAGTTATGTGTGGGAAAAATTCCTATGCTGGCGTTAGAGGTCCATACTAGTCATTTTCTTGTTCATTGTTGTGCATCACATCCTATCGAATAGTGTATCCAAAAGCACACATGTCGGTATATTCAATATTGTTAATAGTGTGAAATCATGTGTGCCAATGGCCAAAACTCATGTGGCCATAAAGCACTGCTCGAGGTAAAAAAAAAAATTTAGCTTGTCTGATGGCCCCAATAAGGCGCTATTTTTTATGAGGGGTACTTTATTTCTTTCCTTATATGGTCATGTGGGAAAGATCATTTTTTTTTAATGTAAATGAACACTGGCCATGTAAATTTTTTTTTGAAAATATTGTAACTATCTGAAAAGAAAACTTTGTAATTTTCTCCTACGAGGGAAAATTAAAAATGATGTTTTAATTCTGCCTTTTTTTTTTTGCCATTGAGTGATGCCAAAAGAAGAATATTTTTGATGTTTTGCTACCTAGGGAGGTATATTATTTGTTCACTTGATGAAGGCCCCATTGAGAGTGGAATATAGGGGTATTTATAGTCGTCGAAAATGTTTTTTCGCGATGGACACAATGATGGTGTCCATTTGTAATTTTGAGGTTGTTTCATTTGATTTTTTTAGCCTCAAATTTTTGTACCTTGGAGTGCACTCTCGGTTGTACCCAACACTCCCAAGGCAAATTTGTATGTGATCCTTGTACCTAGTAACCTTCTCTATAGACCTAGTGGATGCAACAACTGGTTACCCATGCATTCCGGTGGGATGAGATGATCACCATAAGGACACCTACTCTAGGGACTATATACATAGACACCCTAGACTCTATCCGAGGACTTTTCTAGATCTACTTTTGAAGACTACATATGAAGACACTTCAGAAGATTCTATTCTCTTCTTTCTTCTTCTCCTCTACATTTGGATCTATGGCTCATTTTATTGTATTGAGTGCATTTTCGATGGTGAACTCAATCTAGACCGACACCTGAGTTCACCATGAGGAGGGATGTTATTCATGGTGGATCTAGTAAGTGATCTACGAGTGGCAACATACCTAGAAGATGACCTGTAAATGCAACATACCCAGATATGGCCGGTCCTGAGGCACCTAGGATGACCTTGAGGCACTTAGATGGCTGATCTAGTGGCAATAGATACAAAGTAGTGGCTGACGCTGAGGCAATAGACCAAGATGTATACACCGTTGATCTAGAATTATTCATATTTGGAGAGCCAAGCATAAAGAGCACGAGCCTAGACCAAATCATGTAATAAAGGAGGATGATAGGGTTCTTTTAGAGAAGTCAACATTAAGGGGGAATGTTACCTAATGTTGACTTGTTTTTTTTTCTATAGTTAGGATAGTGCACATTAAGGGGGAATGTTAGAATTAATGTGCACTATGCCTTCTTATTGACACTTGTCATATTTCTTTGACACTTGTCATGTCTTGCATATAGGCTTATGCCTATATATTGTAATCTTCTTGTATCATAATATATTTAATCTCTTCTTCCAAATCCTAACATTGTCTACATTCTCAAGTTCAAAAATACAATCCTAGAATTGTAAGAGGTTGAGTTGAAAGCAACAACCTATACTAAGTTTTTCTAAAATCACAAAGCATAAGTATGCTAGAACTTTTTCTATTGATGTCAATAACATCCATCAAAACTTTTGGTAAGGTAAAGAACTGATAAAGAAGGAGAGTGATTGATCCTAGAAGATAACAAACTAGATATTTTTGCAGTGACATCAACATAAGCTTAAAAGAGTGCTAACTAAGTAGCATAAGCTCATCCCTGATCAAGTAAATCCATTTTTGCTTAGTAGTTAGCTTTATTTGAGCCAAGAAAAAACTATAAATAGGGGAATGTACCTCATTGTAAAGGGTCAGATATTTTCGTGTTTACCTATGGCAAGTTGTATGTGTATGCTACTTTGGAATGCAATAAAGAGTTGTTTGACTTACCCTAATTAACGATTGTAGATATCTTAATGTAATATTTACACTTCCAACATTTCTTATTTGATTTAATTGAAGTATTTCTATTAGGTTTAATGTTGTTTGGCATTCCTATGGTCTATATGTTAGGCTTAAATTATTTAGATTTCTTTGGTTAAAGCACTTGTGATGCTTAAAGTTGTAAAATCTAAGTTAAATGTATTTTCTACATAGCATTTATTGTATAGTATGTTAGGCTTTTCTCGTACTAGGTGGTCTATGCTCATGTAGCTTAAATCAATGTTGTTAGCTAATATTTGACCATAAATAAATCAATATTTCTAACCCTTTTCCCTCTCATCGATTTTCCTTTTCTCTTTATTTTGTCTTTTTTAGTAGCAACCTCACAAGGAACCAACCTTATTCGAGGGTTGGCTTAGAAGCAATTTTAAGTCATCCAATCTTGATTTCAGTCTAAGGCATAAATTCATACCTAGCTAGATTGAGGCATCAAAAGTTTTGTTACAACTTTATATGATATAGTTTTAGTTTGTAGATGCCTAGATTTTGGTTTTGATAGCTTATAACCATTAATAATGCAAGTATTTTTGTAAGTGGGATGGGGACCCACTCAAAACCCTATTTTTATCAATCAAGAAAAATATTAGAAGTTTTTGATTTTCTATAGATGATTAACCACAAATAGAGTATACAATATCTTACACACTTTATAACAAATAATATTAGACCACAAACCCATTCACTTGTTATGGAATCTACTCAACAATGGTCATCCAAAGCCATTTTGTTTTTATTCTATATGGATCAAGACCTTGATTTCTTCTAAATGATTATATTATGGTGGGATGAAGCAAAGTTTGAAGGATCATGTGTGTAAAGATATATTTAAAATATAAAATATATAAAGAGGTAGATGAATATTTGGAGTATTATATATTTAGATATCATATTTAATAAAAAGAATAAAATTAAATCTATTCTCAACAATCTACAAGAGACAATAGAAATAAAAAAAAATGACCAAGATACTTATATGAACGATTTTTTTTTTTACTTTTTTACTATCATTATATATTACAAAAAGAAGATTCATATTGGGCCCAAAAATCCAAAATTGGCTTAAGAAAGGGGATCAAAATACCAACTTATTCATGTTATTGCTAATGCAAATTTATCTTTTCATCAAATTAAGAATGCTTCAATTGTAGTTGGAAGAAGTATTAAGGAAGAAGAAGATATTATGAAGGAAGCAATTACTTATTTTAAATATATTTTGCTAGAAATTGGGAAAGATAAGGAGTCTCAAGGAAATATTTTGCAAAATATTCTATCAACTATATCTCAAAGACAAAATAGAATCTTGATGAGGATGATCTCAATAAATGAGCTATTTTCTACTATTTTTTTTCTCCTTTGATATCTTCCTCATCAAGTTTTTATTTTATGTTATTTTATTTCAAATTTTTAAGAATATGCTTAACAGTGATATGTTGGCTATGAGATAAAATATTTTTATAGTTTTATTTGATAAGTCTTCATAATATGATTTATAATATAATTTCAAATATTATAGCAAATGGATTGAAAAGCATTATAGATTATGTTATAAATGAAAATACAATACAATTGCATTAAGCTTCCTATGATGATAAATCTTATTCAGGTGATATAAATTTAATTTAATGGTTGTTTAAATAATTTGTATTTCATCTAAGATGTGTCATTATAATATTCAAGTGATGCCATACTTTTCATTAGTTTTTATAAATGAATAGAAGCAATCCATTTACTCAAATATTATATGAGAAGAAAATAGTTAAAAATATCAATAAAAACAATTGGATGAGTGACCTTGAGCACCAAAAATAATTGTAACATTTTTAGATAACATTCACACTTTGATACAATGGATCAGGTGGTTTGGGGGTATTTAAACCAATATTAAACCCCAATACTAATAATTACATAAATATTATTAACCTAAGTTGACATAATATCAAGTTTTTAGGCTAATACAAGTTAGAGTTTGACCATGACAAGTTTAATTGTAGACCTATAGGCTATACACAAATCGTAATATTTATATTTCATATTAATTGTCAATAGGCTTACACTAAATTAATACAATGTCACACTTGGCCACTAAAGTTAGATTTCGAATTTTAACAATTGATAATAAATGAAATTATGTGAAAGCCAAAGAGTTTGTGGAAATATGATATGAATGATTGGAATAAAATATTTCCTTTTGATTTTTATTTAACTTGATTTAATTTATATTTGAATTCAAGTAAGAAACTAAATACTTCTTCTATAACTAAATAGTAATTATTTTATTTTATCTAATATAGATGATTAGGTAGTACAATAAATATGAGATTAAGTATTTCCTTGTATTCAATTTTTGTTGTGAGAAAATGCAAGAATAGAGTTCCATTCCTTTTTTATTAAGAAAAGAAAAATTAAATTAAGGGAAACATGGTCATTTTCCTAGGAAAAATTTTAAATAGTAATTTTAATTGGCACAGGGAACAATTATTATTTTACTCAGCCATCTCTATTTCATTCATAAAAGCGTACAAGATAATTTCATGAATATTATCTTGCTTAGCCTTTAGTACATTATGGATGCCAATCGGATAACACCATTCTTGTCCCTCCATTAGTTATTTTTAATAAATGTAGATTTAATTGATTTTGAACCAATGCTTGAAAAATAGCTTTTGTTGTAAGTTTAGAATGAAATACCATTGAAAATATGCAAATCCATTTTCATCCTGGAGTAAAGTTGCTTACTAAAATACAAAACTATTGTAGTGCACATAATATTTTGGGAAGAGAAGACAACACAATGAAAGCCCTATATGATAATGAATTTCTTATTCTTAAGTTTGGAACCATAGTACAATTTCTTTCTATATACCTGTCATGTAGTTGAGTAAGTTAATTTTGTTGAAGAATATACATTATTTGGTACATGCAAATGTAACCCCATGGTACCTTCATGGTATAAATGTAAATATGTAATATATTAGGGTTAAGTCTATAGTTTAGATGAGTGGTTTATATTTTCCCTTTTATGTAAGTGTCAATGTGTATGATATGCACAAGTGTCATGTAATTGTCAATGTGCAGTAAATGCCCAAGTGTATTGAGAGAATGCCAATAAGTGTCTTGTATGTAAATGTGCAAATATGTAAAGTGAGGATGTGCACAAGTATCTTATATTAAGAGTGCATGTAGAAGTGTGCAAGTGTCATAGAGTCAAGTATGCATGTAAGAAGAGAGTAAATAATATAGTATACAAGTGACAAGATGATAAGACAAAGATCATGGAAGTTGTCATCTGGAGAGCAATAGTCAAGTACATGAAGAGTCACTTCCTACGTCTATATTATGGAGATAAAGCTCCATATAAAATAACATAAATATAACACAAGAAAAAGGATCAAGCATTGATAATAAATCTTGTATACAAATTTTGAACAATTAATATTTTAAGTTTTCTTCATGATTGTACATGACTGATTTTGGCCATTTACATTCGTATTTGATATTATAAGTGAATGTTATTTCATTACTATATTGGCCTTGATATACATATTAGATTGCTCATATATAATTCTACTCTTATTATTGATATTTTAACCTTTAATATTATGTCTTATTTATTAAGGGACTTGTGATATATTGTGGTAGTAAGGCTTAAAATCCAACAGTGGTATCAGAGCAACCAATTAACTCTATCCATTTTGATAGAGTTATTTTATTAGCCACAATTTAACTATATTAATTCTTAATAGAGTTATATTAGAGTCTATCCAGTTTTATAGTAGTGAAGACTTGGAATCTATTTTTAGAAGGTTTGATTGAGTAGAGATTGAGGGGACACATATAAGTCACCCTGATTTGGATATTAGGGTCTTTCCACTTGGTTGAAGGAAAACCAGTAAATGCTAGAACTCAACTAAGATTGATTGAGAGCCAACCTAGGATAAAGTTTGACATTTAAAAAGAAAGCCAACTCAAAAGAAAGTTGGAATTTTGGGGACATTCAAAGTCACCCTAATAATATTATGGATTCTCTAGAGAAGAAGAGGAGAATCACTATTGAATATTGAGAGAGAGCCAACTCAAGATAAAGTTGGTCATTCAAGGACATTCATAGTCACCCTGATATTGATTTTGGATTCTTTAGAAAGGAGGAGAGTCATTATTGTTATTAGGTGTGACCTAAGACATCAAATATATATTTTAGAGATTGATAAGTATCAACATTATAGCTTCTAGAGATTGAGAAGCATCATAGCTTCCAAATATATAGAAGCATCATAGCTTCCAAATATAGAGAAGCATCATAGCTTCTAGAGATTGAGGAGCATCATAACTTCAAGAGATAGAGAAGCATATAAGCTTCCTAAATACAAATATAGAGACTAAGAAGACAAAGAAGAAGCTAAGCTTCCATAGAATAACAAAGTTTTGATAAGAGAAGAAATATAATATTCTAGAGAATAGTTAAGATTAGTATTGAGAAGTACAAAGAAGAAGGAAGCATTATAGTCTTCCTAAGATAATAAAACATTAGAGAACCAAACTGACTAAAAAAATCTACATTTTAGTCTTGGTCATGGATAAATTTTTGGTGTAGCCTTCATTAGAAAAATCACCATTAAAGCAATCAAGAGCAATAGTGAAGTACTATCTAGTGTGCTGCCATGCAAAGGTCAAGAGGTCAACATTGAGAATAGTACAAGAGTAGGAAGATACAAATTTTAGAGCACAACCATAAGAAATATTTAACAAAATGTTATTAAGATTCAAGCGCTAGTCTTCAAGGAAAAATAGGGAGACAAGCATTTTTAGTTTAGACAAGATAGAATATATTGAGTGCCTATTCTTTAAGGTAGAATTGAAGATATTAGAGTTCAAGGAAGGATATAAGACATTGAGTGCTAATGTTAAGAAGATTTCTACCAGAGTGCTAGTATACAAGAATTGAGTGCTAAGGATATTAGAGAAAACGAGAGTGCTACCAGAGCACTAAGAAATAAGAATCAAGTACTAAGGAGATTAGAGAAAATAAGAGTGTTACTAGAGTGCTAGGAAATAAGAATCGAGCACCAAGAAGAGCATCACATGTAGTGGGCTACCAACCATTACAAGATATAGAATATTTTCTAGATTGTAGACACATAATATGTTATCAGAAGAGAGGAGAATAACAACATGAACATGCTATTAGATACATATGAATAATAGCAATGTGGATGTGCTATCAGGCACAACTGAGAAACAACAACATGAATGTGCTATCATGCACACCTATGAACAACAAAGTGAACTTCATATGGTCAAGATAGAACAAAAATGAGGACTCACTAATAGGCAACACCTGAGAATATAAATTTAAAAGACATAAAGCAGAAAACTACTAGCCAACATCCAAAGCTTTCTCTTCAGAGATGAGCAAATCCTAAGAAAATAGAGATACCCTAAGTGTCAAGGGAAGTGGAACGTTGGCATGCTAACCAACACTTAAGTGTTAAAGGAAGTGAAACATTGGCATGTTTACCAACACATGAGTGCTAGGAAGAGAAATGTTGATATGTTGTCCATCATTAGAGCATTAATAAAAGAGAAACATTGGCACACTGTCCATCACCTACCATACTGCAACATTAAAGCGATTAATTCATCGACATCGTATTAGGTAATGCTTTTATGCTACACTTTCATTTTTGATGCATAAGTTAGGTTTTGGAGGGAAGAAAAATTTTAAAATCATTTTTGAATTACACTATGTGAAGTTATATTTTAATGCACCTTGATTTGTTTTTTAGAAGTAATTTTTTGAAAATTTTTTGATTTTATATTTAGATATGGAGTCATAAGGGTTACTACATAGATTTATTTTTTATAAGGTTTGAAAGATATTAGACTCTTTTAAAAAGGCTTTGAAGATTAGAAGGTTATTAAGTATTTGAATATTTGAAGAAATTAGAGATTTAAGGAGTTACAAAAAATTTTAAGTTTTTAAATTTTTAAGATTTATGAAATTTTAAATGTTTTTCAGTTTGAAGTTATTTAAAGTTTTTAAAGATTTTATTTTTTTTTTAATATAAAATTTTGTAAATTTAATGTATTAGTTATTAAAAGGATTTCTATATCAAAAGTTCAGAAAATTTAAAATTTGCAAATTTCTTATTTGATAAATTTATTAACCTTGGAAGATACAAGGATTTCACCTTCAAAGGAATTGAATCAATAAATTGCAAACTTTGACTATCATGGAAGAAATTATTAGAAATACATTCAATGAAGATAGTGAAGAAATGGTAAACAAGTTAAAGGCTGATTATCAAAACTTGATAGATGTGAAGAAGAAAATACCAAAATGGCTCAGAGATACATTTGAGAACTCAAAATCACAAGCTAGTAGTTTGAAAAGAATAAATTCTATAACAAAATCTGTAACTACTTTGAGTGCCATGAATTCTAAAAACAAGAAACTTGTTTATAAAGAAAATAAAGGAACGATGTTAATAATTCATTGATGGTTACATTTTTTATTAAGAAAATAGATGAACACAAAGCATTAGTATAGAAGCATAAATCAAAGAAAGGACATTGTACTCAATTGAAGTGTAATTATTACAAGAGAATTAGGCATGAAGAAGGTAATTGCTGGAATCTCTATCCATGTAAATTTTGTGGAAGAAAATCTCATTCTCCAACATTTTGTTGGTTAAAAATAAAATATTATGGGAGATTTGAAAGAATGCTATTATTTATATTAGACAACTTTCTTCAAAAACTTATTTTTGAAGCAACTTCTAACAATAGAGCAAAGTGTTCTATTTATGAAATGCAAGACAAAATTGAAGGAAAAACATTTGATCTTATTTTATCTAAGGATTAGATTAATGATGAAGTGTTTGAAAAACAAGAAATAGGAAAATGGATCAAATATGGTCCAAATTTATCTTGCAGAGTAATCAAGAATGAAACACATGATCAAGAGGACAAAAAATAAGAAGCTCAAGTAGTTCGTGAACCAAATAATGGTAAATTAAGAATGAAGATGAAAGAGAACTCATAGAAAAACTCAAGGATGAAGATATAGAAGAATATCAAACAGAGGTTCATGAACGATGCAAGGTCACTTGAATATTGAAGATCAAATACAAAGACCAATATTGAAGACTAAAGTCTTCAATAACCAAAATATGTAATACATAGGGGTGTTGAAGAATATTACATTATTTGGTACATGCAAATGTACCCATGGTACCTTCATAGTACAAATGCAAATATGTAATAGATTAGGGTTGAGTCTATTTTTTAGATGAGTAATTTATATTTTCCTTTTTATGTATCTTTCAATGTGCAAGACATGCACAAGTGTCATGTAAGTGTCAATGTGCAGGAAATGCACAAGTATATTGAGAGAATGTGCACAAGTGTCTTGTATATAAGTGTGTAAATATGTAAAGTGAAGACGTGCACAAGTGGATTATATTAGGACTGCATGTAGAAGTATGAAAGTGTCATAGATTCAAGTATACATGTAAGAAGAGAGTGAAGAGATAGTATACACGTGGTAAGATGATAAGCCAAAGGTCATGGGAGATTTCATATGGAGAGCAATTATCAAGTACATGAAGAGTCACTTCCTATGTCTATATTATGGAGACAAATATCTATACAAAATAACATGAACACAACACGAGAAAAAGGAACAAGTATTGATAATAAAGCTTGTATACAGATTTTGAGTAATTAATATTATAGGTTTTCTCCATTCTTGTACATGAATGACTTTGGTCATTTACATTAATATTTGATTTTATAAGTTAATGTTATTTCATTATTATATTATCCTTGATATACATATTAGATTGCTCATATGTTATTCTACTCTTATTATTGATATTTCAAACTTTAATATAGTGGCTTATTTATTAAGGAACCTGTGATATTTTGTGGTAGTAAGGTTTAAAAGCCAAAAAAAAATAGTATGAAAGGGTATAAATCATAGACCAAGAGGACATATTCTAGCACACAATCTATTTTAAATGTTTTATTTGAAGTGTGGATCGATACTGGCCTAGTTAGAAGCCATTCCTCAATGTAGATATTTTCTTTGCATTTGTTCAATAGGCTATTTATTGAATGTAATAACTCACATGGTAGACCGTGTCTTTAGGGTTGTCTTCCTACACAAAGTTAAAAACTAGATAAATGCATATTTGGATTCCATGGTTGAGTGAATTTAAGTAAATAATTAACTATAAAAAGATATAATTTACAAATCTTCTACCATTACTATTACATAGACTAGTGATTAAACTTAAGTTGAAGTTGAAATTTAATAAGGTCACCTATCTAATGTTAGAATAACTATATTAGATGTTTAATTTATAAGAGACTAGATTAGCAAGGATTTATAAATAAAAGAAGGAAAAATGCAAGTGAATAATAAATAATAAAATAAATCAAGGTTTTATATATTAATTATCAAATAGCAATATTAATGAGTTCTAAAGATGTATAATTTAGTGATAGAAGAAATATCAAAATTTTATACTATTCTACTATAATAATTGATCAATTTAGGTTATGCTAGTTTTCAAATTATTCCTTTAAACAAAATACATAATGATACTAGATATGTGTGAATTGAACTTCCATCATATTAAGTGAGACATTTGGTGTTTACAAAACTAAAGCACCAATTTAAATACTGCTAGTTGAACCTAATCCTGGAAATCATGTGAGTTTACTATCTTACCATTTTAAAATTAAAATTTTTAAATTGTTCATTATAAAATAAGTTAAAATATTGTTAGATCCATTCTATTCAAAAGAGTTTTTGAGATAATGCTACTTATATTTCTTTTACATTTAATAAAAAGTGGATTATATAGCCTAACTAACATAATATATTGAGTGGTTAACTACTACTTGGTTAAAACTAATAATGGAAATCATGCGAGTTTACTATATTTCCATGTAAAATTGAAATTGTTAAATTGTTCATTATAAAATAAGTTAAATATTGTCTTCATCCATTTTATTCAAAAGAATTTTTAAGGTAATGATACTTACATTTATTTTACATTTAGGAAAAAATGGATTATATAAGCCTAGATAACATAATATATTGAGTGGTCATTATTGATCCTTTTCAAAAATAAAGTATTATACTTTCAAAATCATGAAAATATGCACTTCTCAAAGTTAGAGTTTTATTATGTATAATAGTTTTCTTACTAGTTTTGAACCAAGACTAGACTATCATCCAAAAGTCATATTAAGATTGTGTTTCCAAGATGATTAATGAGTTAGGATATCTCATAAAATCATAGTCCAACTGAGTTGAATATGCTTCAATAATAGGCTATGTTTGGGGTTACTATGCTAGAGTATTGGTCTCATAGATTAGGGACCAATCTTTTTGTTGTTCTCAGATTTTGTGTCATAAGGTTGGAGTTTGTGTTCAAATTCAATAGGGTTTAAAATTATAATATATTTGAAATTAATGAAAAATTTGGAATAAAATTTGGCATAATGTTGAAGTTAGTAAAATGGTATAAAATTGCTTTGCTTACCATTTTAACACAACAAATGATGCAACAATGAAGACATGGTAGAGAAAAATGTTAGAAATAATGTTAATTTAATTGATCTTATTGATACTGAATATGATTTAATTTGGTAGAATTAAAATATATATAACATGAGATTAAGTATTTCCATGTGTTCAAATTTGATTGTAAGCAAATGCAATAATGGAGCTTCATTCCTTTTAATGTAAAAACAAAAATTAAATTAAGGGAAAATGGTCATTTTTATAATCAAATTTTTAACATTAATTTTGATTTATGAAGGGAAAAATTACCTTTTACCTATCCATTTAATGCCATTTGTAATATTTGACAAGGTGATTCCATAAATATTATCTTGTTCACACTTTAATATATTATGGATGCTTATCAAGTAACACTATTCTTGTCCCTTCCTTAGTTATTTTTAATCAATGAAGATTGTATTGAATTTCAACCAATGCTTGAAAAATAACTTTGAGTCTCTATCTCTAAGTGAAAAATCTTTATAATGTCTTCGTTGTAAATATAGAATGAAATACTATTAGAAACACTCGAATCTATCTTCATCCTAGAGTAAAATTGTCTTTAGAATGCAAGAATACTATCATGAACATGATATCTTTGGTAGAGAAGCCAACATAGATGAAATCCATATATGATAATGATATTATCATTCTTAAAACATAGTACAAATTATTTCTATATAGCATAAATCATCCAACGGAATCACATTTTCTAGCATACAAACTATTTTAAATGTTTTCTTTGACGTTTCAAACAAGACCCACCTGGTTAAAGTCCATACCTCAATGAAGAAATTATTTCTTTGTATTAGAGGCCATTGTAGTACAAAAAGTTCAATAGGCTATCCCTTTAATATGAAATAACTTACATGGTAGAGTGTGTCTTCAGGGTTGTTTTCCTACATAAAGTAAAAAAATAGATAAAAGCATATTTAGATTCCATCATCAAGTGAAGTTAAATAAATAATTAGTTAAGAAGATATATAATTTATAAATATTTTACCTTTATTACTACATAGACTAGTGATTAAGCATAAATTGAATTTGGAATTTAATAAGGTCACCTATTTATGTTTAGACAACTAAATTAAATAATTAATTTATAAGAGAATAGATTAACAAGGAGTCATAAATAAAAAATTCATTACTTCAAGAAATTAAAAAAATCATTATTGGTGTACTCCTTGATCTGATTAGAGGACTTGGATATGATGACTAGTAAAAATTTCCACTTGAGCTTTGAAATCTTGGAAAAATGGAAGGATTCATTACTCATCTTTAAGAAATACACCCACATTCATTATGTAATGATTATCAACAAATAATTGAAAATATCTACAACCACTGAAACTTCGATCCATGGGTTTGCACATATCAGTATGCATCAAGTCGAGTGGACCAATCACTTAATGACTACTTGAGCCAATGAGGCTCGATGCTATTTTCTTTCCAGGAAACTTTGGAAATGTATGTACACTTTATTAGTGAGGGAATACCTCTTACTATGGCATGATTGTAGACTACTTTTAGGTAGCCAAAACATAGATGTCCAAATAACCTATGCCAAAGTATGGTGAAATCATTCTTCTTCACTACCAAATCTTGGTTGTCTTGCAATGCAATTGTAAGCTGAAACATCTTGCTTATACCTATAGCAAGGACAAAAATTATCAAAAATTTGGATTGATATCAAATGAGAAAAATATTTTTGTTACCCATTATATCAAATTCAACTCTTAGTATATGAACAAGAAGTTTATTCATAACTAGTAAGTTCATCATAACGTCAAGCACAGAAAGAATATCTGTTAGACATATATGCAAATAAAGATGTAAAGAGACATCATTGATACAAGTAATGGTGTATACTAAATTGTCATCAAGAGTAATATTCCCATGATATGAATAATTATCAAGTGTCATGAAACATTATTTTTAAGTTTTCATATGTTTGGTAGCCTCCAAATCAACATAACAAATTAGGCTAGATTTTGAGATTACATCAGGTGCTTGTGTGGAATAGGTAATATTCTCCTTCTTCTTTAGAATTGGTATCATTTGCTACATTTCCATGTTGGCATTGAGGTACATTCTACCTCTGATGTTGAGGATGCTTATCCTTGATTCCTAATGTGTACTTTGGGTCTTTATTAGAAGAAACTTGTGGGAAAATATTGCACTTACTCTTGATTGCTTGATCCACTTAGTTATGGAATGTGCACCTTGGACAAAGGTTAATATTGAATGACTCATAATTACTCCATACTCAACCTTTGAAGAAGGCTAGTTCCTTACATAAATCCTACTATGTGAAAGAAAAAATAAAGAAAAAGGGATAGGGTTGAGAGATATAATGGTAGAGAGAAAGAGATAGGGTTAGAGATATTAATTGAATGTGATCGAGACTTCAGTTAACAACATTGCTTTTAGCTGCATGAGAATCAACTATATAATATAGGCATAGCCCAACAAACTATTCAATTAAAGCTATGGATAAAAGCATTACTCACAAGAATAATAACATTCGACATTTTGAAAACTCCCATCAAATAATTCCAAACAACATCAAACCTAATAGATAACACTCCAATTACTAAATCATACCAAACAACATCAACACTAATAGAAAGACTTCAATTAAAGCATATATAGAAATATTGAAAGCATAAATTATAATAGAAATTAACACCCCTCCATACTTCAATTGAGGTAACTCAAAAAACTCTTGATTGCATTAGAATAGCATAAAAATACAACCTATAATAGTCAAACACTGAAATATCTAACCCTTTAGAATAAGGAGCATGCTTATATTTGTAGCTTTTGCTTAGCTGAAATGAAACTAAACACTATGTACAATTATGCAAAAAAATAATTGTGCATGATATTTCAGATGAGCTTAACCACTCAATGCCTCTAGCACGTCCAATACTAGGCCTTGAGTGGTTATGATTATAGAATATTCAATAATGCTTTGTTGGGATAGTTGTCACTTTCATGTTATAGCAATCGCCACATGGTCTCACTACTATTTTTTAGGGTGCCACATGTCCATGAAAAGGAATTCTGATATGGGATGCTACTTGTATATGAAAGCTCAAAAATCGTGCACCAATAATAAAGTAAAGATAGCAATATATATAATTGAAACACGATGATAAAACAATAAAATATGGAGCCCTCTTTATATTAGAAATTTACTTTTTCAATGTGTTACAATCAGATCCCCTCTTAGGGGATGCTACCAATGATACAATTATTACAATAAAATATCTAGGTGCACTATAAATGATCTCCTTGCTAATGCAGTTCATCTAGGAGTGGATTTTTCGTGACCACTACTTCTGATCGTATGCGAATCTTAGAATCTTTGTTGTTGTAGAATCATGTTATCTGCACACAAAGAAACATGAAACATATCAAAATCATATGTAGGGCCCACCAAGGTTGGACCCGTATTAAAGATGATAAATGCTGAAATAGAAAGAAAGCAGATGCATGAAATAAATGTAAACTAAATGCAAAAATCAAAAAATTACTTTTCTATGCTAATCTGAAAAGAAAATTGGAAAAAATAGGTCTTTGGTCGAGATCATCTCGGGGTAAGACAACCTTGTATGTGGACCATCTTGAGTCAAGATAGTCACTGTCTTGATATTGTGTCTTTTCGAGATCAGATTTGGGTAGCGTATGAGATACCTTGAGGTGTGTTATCGACGGATTGTTGCACTATGGAAGCGAATTGATGGGTTGGATAAGTCACTGGTGTGAATATGCTTGATTAACAAGAGCATGACTTCCAATCCTTGATAGTGATCTAGTGGCATGGTCTTAGCAGTGGGAGAGCTTGGCAGATAAAAAATGATTGCACTTCATTGCACAATATCTTGAGCTTGAGGTATGATTTTGGTAGCACTTTGTTGCTCAAAAAATTCAATTCCTAGATTCTTTCAACTGAGGGGTGAGTGCCAATTTATATACTTCTTAGATAGAAGCTAAAAATGGTAAAAGCACCTTGCATGAAAAAGCAAAGATGTAGTTCGCATTAATAAAATTGAATGCTTATCTCTGAAAACTCATGCAATTGATAATGACATGAGTTTTTCTAATTTTGGCCCATGCGGGGTGCTTAATACCTTTTACGAGATCATGCACAGGGTTAACTGGTAGTTTTGACTGCTAGTTATGCACCCCTTTCATTTTTAAACTTGCTTTTTGGTGATCGTTCTTTATCAAGACGACCATGATTTGGAGGTTGTGGGTCGATATGACCATGGCTTTATGGGGAATTATGCTCGTTTAAGTGGTGAAAACCACTATTTTAGCCCTAAAGCTGCCCAAGGTGGGTTATGTGGTCTAAAAGGAGTCCATTTAGGTAGTATCCTCAAAATAACGTGTTTTAGGTGTCTACAGATGCCCCTTTTTGGGATGCTTTGTGTAAAAGCACAATGCAGAGCAAAAATAGAGAATCTAAAATGGTTGATTTGATGGTTAATGATATTCATTAAACAAATCAACATAAGATGCCCCAATCATGAAAAGAGCATCTACTATTGAATCATTGCTTCCAACTCATTGATGGTTTTGATTTTAGTAAATTTTTTAGCCATGGGTAGAAAATATCAAGTCTACACTTTAGGCTTTAGGTCTACCTAATCTTGATAATCATTTCGACCATGTGTAGACAAGGTCAAGTCTACACTTTAGGCTTTAGATATACCAAGTATTTGTTTGATTTAAATTTTTTCTTGTTGTTTGCCCTAGAAAAAAGAGCATATAATTATCTTTGACAATGATTCTTGAAAGAACGTAATTTGTATTTTTGAGTGTTTGATTATTGACTTGATTTTAAAATTTGTAATTATATGACTACCCCTTCAAGCGACGAGTTGATAGAGAATATGGAAAATGATGAAAACAATGAGTTGCTTGACCAAGATGATTAAATTGGGTTTTATTTTTGGGTAATTTTAAAAATTTGAGGGGTTAGCAACCCCTTACAACCTTGTTTTGACCAATTTTGACTTTTTGCAACTTTTTGAAAAAAAATTATATATATTTTTGTATTTTTATAGAATTTTGCAAATTTGACGGCCGTCTTGGATGGTTGTGATGCACCACATGGTCGTATTGGATGACCACATATGTGGTGACTATTTATAGCAATTTTTTGTATGAAATTCATTTCATTTTCACCACATGTGATGAGAGAAGAATGATATGGTGAGGAGGAGAGTTGAGTTTGCAAAGTAGAGCTCTACCAAAACCCACACTAAACCTGACAATGGACCAACCCAAGGCATCTTTGAGTGAAGGAGTCGGAAAGCAAAGGATAAGTATCACATTCTCACTTTTTTATTTATTAAAGTAAAATGAACCACATTAAGAAAAATGGGTAAATGAACTTCACATTGTGTTAATGTTTGATGGTTTAGTTTTTGGTTTTATGTTTATTTGTTTTTATATTTATTTATATTTGTTTTTGTATGATTTTGATTGTTACCGTGCTATATTTAAATTTTTGCTTTTTAAATTTGGGGGTCATCTAAGGTCGATATGACCCCTCTTGGGATTTTTGACCATTGAGGAGGTCGTCTCGACCCGATACAACCACATTTGAGGGTTGTATCGACTTGAGACGACCACGTTTGGGGGCCATCTTGACCTAAGATGATCTCCTGGATACTTGGATTTTTTTTTATTTGTGCTTATATTCCTTTTTTTGGATTGTGTGTGATGGATGTTTGTTAAATTTTGTATTGTTTCAGTTGCTTAGGGAATGACACAAACACACCAATATATTTAGGAGAGAACATAATGCTCTCACTAGTGATGATTAGGATTGGTTGAAGGTCATTGGCCTTATGTATGTTGTCATATTAGAGTTGGTACACATAGATCAGGCCTACTAGATGACCTTGACTGATAGATGGGATAGTCGAACAAATACTTTTGATCTTCTAACCAGTGAGATGATTGTTACCCCAAAGGATGTCTATAGGATACTACATATCCCTATAGAGGGAACTTCGATTGTTGCATCTCAAAGCAGCTAGCGGAAGAGGATCTTACAATGATTTTACCATCATGATTAGCAATGAGTAGACTATAATGTGGATAGCAGGGGAGTCAGGGTGGAAGTTGGGTATAATACCTAACTTCTAACATATCAATATGTAGTGCTTATATCACTCATGTCAAACGTGTTTTTTCCTAACTCTTTGGGTGCGTGGTTCTCGTGGAACCTCCTGGATCTAGTGTAGGATTTGGTGGAGTGCATAGTGGAATAGCCACTAATTATGGCTTGGAGTACCATGTTGCTAGCACAACTCTACAAGAAGTTTTATGAGATTCAACATCATCATCAATTTGGGTTAGGGTACAACTTCCACTTATATATTTGGGGATGGGAGCACATTTGAGTGGATAGGCCAACTAGATTTCCATGGGTAGTCGAAGAGAGATGGTGGTGTAGACACCTAAAACGCGTCATGTCGAGGTGACTACTCATATGGGACATGCTAGAAGACCATATGGAAGACCTTGGACAAATACCAAGGTATAGCAGTGGTTTTAACCACTCATTTGGGCACCTTTGCCTAGTCAGTGCTAGCCACTGTTGACACCCATGGTTAGCAGAGCTGACCATGCTTGTCAACCATGGCTAGGCCTCAGAATCAGTTGGCCTTTGACCAATTCAAATTTGGTTCCAAATGGCCAATTGGTTGCGGATTGGAGCGGTTTGAGCGAGGAAGGTTCTGGATATTTCCATCCAACAAACTCTAACTGCCCAATCTTGATCTTGGCTTCCTCATGAAGCTAGGACATAGCCCTCCTAGGTGCTATAAGAACCCCATCCAAATTGGGGAAAATATAGAGATGCATATGCAAATTTGAGCAGTGAAGCCCTATCAAATTCAACACTCACCTAATTTCCTTGAGAGAAAGCTTTGTTATTGCTAATTGAGAGATCAAAATGGCAATTCAAGCCATGGAGGCCCTAGGAGGCTAGGAGAGCCAAGAAACTCAATTACACCCATTTCACATGCAATCGGAGCAATTCAACCACCAAATCTATCAGAGGACACAGAGGTGACCCTTGACCATCAATTTGGCAAGAGGATTCAGAGATTTAGCCCTTGAATTGGAGGACAAGCACACTTCAAGCTCCATCATGGTTGTCAACCATGGCTAACAGTGCTCACCATGCCACAGAGCCATGGTTAGGGTATCATCCTTGATTTCCTTGCTTTCTCATCGTAGGATTTGTTAATGGCATTAGATTAAGCATAATTTAGGTTTAATTGCATTATTAGAGACTTATGACCGATAGAATTAGCTTGTTTAGTTATCTTGCTTTCAATATTGTAATTAGGATACTAATGAATATTTTTCATGCTTCCATGTATTCAAATTCATAATTAGGCCATTAGATAGATACATATGCTTTTCCTTTACATGATTCATAGCATATTTTCATGTTTTTCATAGGTTTACTAGCTTTCTTGCATTTTCTTGATTATATGCTAGTAATGTCATGTGTTCATACAATTTCCTCAAAAAGCCTCATCAAGAGAGGCATCCTTTATTACTAATGCTTCTTGTTGTTTATTGCATGTAGGATCAATAGGGTTTTGAGATGCAAGGCAAAAAATACCTCTAATCATGGAGAAGAAGGTCATCGACACCTTGGAGCAGTTCGTGTCATTTTAAAAGGCATTTGGAATGCACCTACCCTTGAGGGGGATTTCAAACTATTGTAATTGTTGTATCAAATGGGTATCCCTAAGAGGGATGGATTTGTAACTTGAATTGATTCAAAATTAATAAAAGATCTTTGTATTTTGTTCTTTTCATTCTTGTCAATTTGTGTATGCCTATTTGTATCATTTTCAGCAATTTCAATATTAGGTGTAAGCCTTTTTGGATGTTACAGAAGGTGATCATGATGGGAAATCTACATTAAATGCCATAGATCACTAATTTTTGGGGTTTGTGATGATAGGTGCTAACCGTGATTGATAGCCATGGTCAAAAGTTGTCATCATAGTTGACACCCATGGGCAACAATCACAGCCACACAACAGAGTCACGGTCAGCATCTGATAGGTCGTACAATAGGGAGACAAAGCTTAATCGGATGAGGATCTGAGGTAGGATCCATTTTTCTCTAATTTTCCCTATTCTCTATCTATGTTTTTTCAGAATGATCAAAATACTAGCATAATTAGGGAATGCAACAAAAAAATAAAATGTATTGAGTCCCTAGGTCTTTTCTTAGGTTCCACTAGTCACTGCTAGGAACAACGGACCTCTGAGTGTAGTCCACCCTAGTCTCCAATGGTCTAGGCCCTTCTTGTATGCTAGTTTGCTTGCATGAGGCCCATCTAGTGGCCACTTCATCATTGTCATTAGTGTGCATTTGCTTTGAAAGTCATATAGCTTAATCATGCATACTTCTAAAAGTTAAAACATTCTTTTTAATTTGCATAGCATGTAGAAGAGTCATGGATGTTATTTTATGCATTTAATTTCATGCAAAATAAAAGGAACCCCACACACCATGACACATTGTAAACGCTAGTGAGTTGGAAGTCACATCCAACCACTAGTAGGGTTCAACGATGGTGGTAGTGATTTCCATCCATTGGCCCAAATCCTTCGAACCTTTTGTTACTAGACCAATACCAGACCCAAGAACCATCCATAGCCCAAAAAATTTGCATGTACTTCTCTTCAGAGGGTATAACATTGACTGGGTGAGATTGGGTGAGGGTCTAGCAGTACCTGTGCTCCCTACCAAGTGTGGACTTTCATTACCACACTTTGGGGGGATTACATAACCTGGAGTTCATATCTAGGTTGTCGAGCTATGAGCATACAGGTGAAAGCCCTTTAACAATTGAGTATATCATCAACATATTGAAAACATGATGAGAGTTACTTATTGATACAACAAATTGCAAAACACATCAAATAGTTTAGGGTTCACTTTAAACTTTAAAAGAGATAATCACCATTGTTTACTTTGTTTGTTTTAAAACTTACATAAGAGATAATACAATATCATGGTGGCTACACGGAGAGGCCGACCTAGGCATAGATCCGAGGTCGAGGCCGAAGCTCCACCCAATGCACAACAAGACGCACAACACCCTCAATCATAGAATCCTCCTGAACATCATTCGATGAGTATTAGAGGGGATAATTCTATGCATGGGGATCTTGTTGAGAATACCCCAATACGAGGAGCTACTAGACACTCCTCAAGACATAGATCAGAGCATGGAGCTTCCCAACATGGGGGTTCCAAACATATCAACATTTACCATGACCGCACTCCACGTGCATCCATAAGATCTGCTAAAGAGTTTGTCATTGAGGGATCCAGATTGGTACCCCTTCATCCTATATCTAAGGGAGGCTTGAGGCCCCCAACATCTGAGTATAGATGAGGTCAAGATCCACCCATCCAGGGGAAAATGGAGAGGGCCACTTTCAAGCATAGGCCCACTCAAACTCCCAATAAAAGTGAGCCTTGTAGGATCACCATAGATATATCTAAAGTGGGAGCCAATGGTATGCCACCTCATGAGCCATGGCATAGTAGATAGTTAGATGGTTTAGATAAAGTTTTAGGATAGTTAGGTTACAAGCCTACTCCTATACCTTCTCATCCTATGAGTGTGCATAGTGGTAGTACCATTAGGACTATCAGAGAACCTAGAGAGTGCTCCAAGTATTCTCAAGATATGCATGCCCCTACATCTCATGTAGGCATAGAGTATAAGCAACATCTAGATGTGAATGCCATATTCATAGACAAGGGCAAGAGCATAGTAGATCAGTCCATTGGGGGACACACCCACAAATCTGCTCGAACAGAGCGCACACACTAGAGGCCTCAAATGGCTGATCACATAGATAGATCTCATAAGCTGATGTCAGAGCAAAGATATCAGATTCTCCAAGACCAATTGGAGGATGTTCATATAGAATGGGAATGCCTCAAAAATGAGAACACTCAGAGGCAAAGGTTCATAAGACAATGCTTATATGAACAATGAATGCATGAGCAATGCATCCTTGATCAAAAGGAGTATGTTGAGAGGGAGGATCGACTAGCCAGTGTCAGTTTACATCCTCATAGTGAGCATAGGGAGCGCATTGATAGATGAGTTACTTCACAACCTGATTTGCACCCTGAGTATATAGATACTCATACTCGCTATGCAACCCAACATAGATATGGGTGCCCTCATCCGAACATCATGGGCATAGGTAGTATGAAGAAGAAGTGGGAGATGAATTAGATCAAGAATATCCTAAAATATCCCAAGTCGAAGAGGAGGATGAGCCTATTCCTTCACCTCGACCGAAGAGGAATCTACCTCCAAAGGTGCCTCCAAGGCAATCCATAGAAGAGGAGTTCTTATCTTCATAGGCTTATAAAGTCTTGGCAGAAAAGGTCAAAGCTATAGAAAAGCAAGGAACAACTTATCAAAAGCCAACCTTGAATAAAATTCATAATGAACCTTTATGTCCATCAGTGCCTACTCTACCTTATCCTGAGCATTTTGAAATGCCTAAGCTAGAAAATTTTAGAGGAGAGGAGGATGCTCAGGAGCACGTCACGAGATTTTTAGATGTATGCTTTCATATTGGAAGCAATGATGCCCTACTCCTATGGACTTTCATCATGACCCTCTCAGGCCCAGCCTGAGAGTGGTTTAATCAACTCAAGAGGTACAATATCACCAATTTTGAGCAATTGGCTGATGCATTTCTTGAATGCTTCTCCTTTGGCATCAAGAAGAAGGTGAACTTATCCGAGCTGGCTGCTTTAATGCAACATGATGATGAGCCAGTTATGGATTATGGGAAATGATGGAGAAATATGATGGTAAAGCTACCATTCTCCATCCCTACTTCTGAATTAACTAGAATGTTTATGAAAAGTTATGCCAAGCACATTTCATTATTATTATAGTTGCAGCAATATCAGACCTTCGAAGAGGCTTTGGCGCAAGCCAAAGTGATTGAGGATATCAAGTTACAGGAGGGTAACTTGAAGCTTAGGAATAAGAAGGAATGGAATAAGAGAAGCACTGAGAAACAATAGGCCAAGCCGACCCACGTCAATCAGGTGGCTTTGAACCTTCAGAAAGGGGATAAGGGGCAACAACAATGAAATTATCAAGCCCAACCTCCTCCTGCATAGTATGAGCAGTGCAACAACTATCAAAAGGGTAAGAATAAGGAACAACACCCACCTCACCAGTTCACACCTTTTCAAAATCAATGACTTTGATATTCAATCAACTATGTGAGGCCAAGGCCATACGCTTGCCAGAGATCAAACTGTTGGACCCTAATCAACCCAAACCAAAGGGGTATAGGGATGAGTTGTACTATATTTTCCATAGAGCAAAGGGACACGACATTGAAGTATGTTGGAGTTTCAAACATTTAGTACAAAATATGATAGAAAGAGGTGAGCTAACTATGGATAACCCTCAGGCACCAGATAATCAAAATATGGGAATTTACAAAAATCCTCTGCCTAACCATGAGGTACCGAGGAACAATATTGGCCAGGTCAATCAAGTACGAATCGAACCACCAACCCATGGGTTCATCAGAATGGTCAATGTTGTCACAAGACATGCGAGGTATGAGAGACCAAATCAACCTCCAGATCCCATTAGAGTCCAAGCTATGCCTCCTCCAAGGCCAGCCCAAAATGTGCCAGGCCCACCAACTAGACCGATGGTGACAATCAAGAGTAGGTTAGTCCAAAACCTACAGATAACTCCAACGAAGTTGTCAATTTATGAGTTGATTCAGTAGTCTCCCAAGCATAGGGAGATGCTTATGGACATTCTAAGGTCCATAGAAGTACAATCCTAGGATCCAGAAGCATTCACACACTTCGTGGGACATGTGCAATAGTGCCAAGAACCGGTCATACAATTTCATGATCATGAAGTCAAGATGGTTTCCACTATCATAGCGGACCCACCGCTCCATATCATAGCATGTGTAAACCACAAACCTTTCAAGTGGGTTTTGATTGATACAGGATCATCAATCAATATTATCATGACCAAGGCATTGACATATTTGAAGTTACCAAAATCACATATTGTACCTTCCACTTTTACCTTGAGAGCATTCAATGATGCATTATGCTCAATGGTAGGTACCATAGTTCTTCCGATCTAGGTTGGACTCAAGACCATCCCTATGATGTGTCATGTGATTGAAGGTGCCATGCAATACAACATCCTTTTAGGGAGGCCTTGGATACGAGAAATGCATTGTGTCCCCTCTATTCTCCATCAATGTATCAAATATGTGCATGAGGGGCAGGTTCACATGGTGCCTTCCGATGAAGAACCATTTAAATACATGAATCTAGTAGACTTGTCGAGGGATTTTGTGCTCCCCTCAATGCACCTAGACATACGGCCTACATCACCGATCAAAGAGCCAAGAGGTAAAATAAGAGAAGTGTGTGCTAAACCAACAGTCTGCATCCCAATGATCGGAGCACACAACAACTACTTCTACTAGACCATCGCATCCATAATGCATCGAGATGATAAGAAGCTAAAAGCTAAAATGGGCAAAAAAGAGAAAAGTAGCACCCAAACTAGTTGTGATCGAGGTTCCTACTCCCATGGAAGTAGAGAATGCTCAAATAGGAGTCAAAGAGGCACCTCAGCCTGCTTCACCTACATCTTCAGTAGGGTCATCTGCACCGTAGGTGACCATTCATTTGGTTAATCCTAGATTGGGGGAATATATTATGTAGAATGTGACATTTACACCGATCATCGAGACTGCACAAGACATGGGCCGACCACAAGCCCATCATTTTCCTGTAGGGATGGTGGTACCACTAGGGGTACCTCCTAACCAAACTAATTTTATCTATGGAGGGCTCGACCAGATTGCATCTCGCACTTCCATGGATGAAGATGATGATGAGCCATTCATTATGAATGTTCATTATCTTTCTAACCCAGAGTATGCCTTATGATATTTTAAGCATTACCATTGGCATGGTTACGGTCTCAGATTATTTGAGTAGGGGCGTAAGAGGTCGTATGAACCTCAATATCAGTTGCCTATAGATAGGTTCGGGTTAGGATACCATATTGGAGGATAGGCTGAACTCCTCATGACATCTTTAGACCACCTATACCTTAGTATGGGGGTGAAGTCGACTTCAATCCTTATCACCCTAATCCCACCTCTTTTTAGAGGGATAACTAGATAGTGTCTTATGTCACTATAGGACCACCCAAGACATATCACGAAGATATCTTGGTGGAGACCGGTCCAAAGCATATACCAAGAGAAAACTTGGGTGAACAAATCCATGCAGCAATCGATGACATAGGCCTACAGGTTCACAATGCTAGCATAACGATAGACTCCGAGTCAGAAGATCACTTTGATGAGGAGAGAGCAGAGTCCATATTTGAGATAGGTGGACCGAGTTGCATATATGAGAGTGATGATGATGGTGAGTCCTCAAACAATGAGCAATATGAGGATGAGACTGAGTTGGCTTATCTAGGCCCTCTTAATTTACGTCATCTATTACCTTCAGAGATAGTCATTGAGGATAATCAATCCTTCATGGATGATAGCAGTTATCAAGAGTGGGCTTTCATGGGGCCCCACCTTCCCAATCACCTGATTCTAATCGATAGTGGTGAAGGTCTCTATTACGATAGTGATGATGAAGATGAAATAGAGAGAGCCTATCTAGGGCCTCCCTACTTACATCATCATAATGCACCATACACTAGTGGATATGCACAGAGATATCAATATTCATCCTTACCTCAGAGGAAGACCACCTAATTTGGATAGGATTTATCATATGGTCTTCCCTGATCCATCAACATTTAGAGAGCTCCTTGAGCCTAGCGATCCTATTCTTGAGTCTATTCATAGACTGGATCTAGAGATCCCCATACCCCCAGAACCACATCTCGAGGATGGAAGTTATATCAATATAGAGTCACATGCACATGGTCCTAGAGACATGATCCATTCCATCAATATGATCTCCATTGATTTGACCACTCCACTTCACAACCCAATCGATCCTTCCAAACCATTGTGTCTAAATATAGATGCTATTGATTGGGATCACACTGACTCACCACTAGAGCCTGAAGATTTCTTCCCTAATGAAGAAATGTTGCAACCTTTTCACTTTGCACTAGGCTATGCACATGATGTTTATCATGCTGAGGATGCTTCCAATGTGGAACCCATAAACCCAATAGATGACATCCACTTGATCCCTACGCCTCATCAGCTTGAGGAGGGATCCCACATGTCAATAGAGGAAACCTTTGAAGTGGATATCAGTAATGATCCCACCAATCCAAGGAAGGTTAAATTTGGAGAAATTTTATCTCCTGATGAGCATGCCAACCTCATCCCTCTACTGAGAGAGAGACCTGATCTCTTTGCTTGGACTTATAAGGACATGTCAGGTCTAGATCCAAAATTGGTTACTCATAACCTTTCGCTAGATCTATCAAAGAAGCCAGTCAAGCAAAAACTCAGGAAGATGCATCCGATAGTAGCCTTAATGGTGAAATATGAATTGCAGAAGCTATTGGATGTAGAGTTTATCATTTCCATCGACTATCCAGAATGGGTATCAAACATGGTGCCTATAGGAAAACCTGATGGAAGGATCCATATTTGTATGGATTTTAGAGACCTCAATAAGGCAACACCAAAGGATTCATTCCCATTGCCGAACATAGATGCTCTCGTAGATGCAACTACGGGTCATGAAATGCTCTCCCTAATGGATGGTTTTTTTGGTTACAACCAAATTTAGATTAAGCCCGAAGACCAGCATAAAACCATATTCATAATGCCATGGGGGACATTTTGCTATAAGGTTATGCCATTCGGTCTTAAAAATGTTGGTGCCACATATCAATGGGCTATGACATATATATTTCATGACTATATGCATAAGATCTTAGAAGATTACATCGATGACTTATTGGCAAAGTCATTGCTACATTCAGAGCATACTGAGGTCTTGAGAAAAGTCTTCGATCGCCTGATAGAGCATAATGTCAGGTTGAATCCTAAGAAGTGTGTATTTGGTGTAACTTCAGGAAAACTCTTGGGATTCATCATTTCAAAGTGAGGCATCAAAGTTGATCCAACAAAGGTCAAGGTAATTTTAGAAATGCATCCTCCCATGAATATCAAGGAATTAAGAAGCCTACAGGGCAAAGTAGCATCCATAAAGTGATTTATCACATAATTATCAGATAAATGTCGACCCATGAATCGACTGCTACACAAGGGGGTCCCATTCAATTGGGATGAGGACTATCAAGCAACCTTTGCTGAGATTAAGCAATACCTAGCGATGCCACTAGTACTAGCTCCACCAAGACCAGATGAGCCTTTTTGCTATATATATCGATGACTAATTTGCATTAGGGACCATGTTAGCCCAAAAGAATGTGCAAAACAAAGAGCAAGCCATATATTACATTAGCCGAACCTTGGTGAGTTATGAGCTAGGATATGCATATGTGGAAAAACTATGTTTAGCAGTAGTGTTCGCTACAAAGAAATTATGACATTATATGTTAAGTCATACGACGTATGTCATATCAAAACAAAATCCTTTGTAGTATATGATGAGCAAGACATATCATAATACACGTACTGCAAAGTGGATCATGCTATTGATAGAATTTAATCTAGAATTCATTAGCCAAAAGTCCATTAAGGGATAGGTCATAGCTGATCAACTAGCTGAGGTACCTCTAGAAAATAGTAGGCCCCTCACCATTGAGCTTCCTGATGATGTAATTTTTGCCTTATCAGAAGCACCCAAACCTGAAGAACCAGATAATAAAGCTGATATGACCTTGTTCTTCGATGGTTCGAAGTGTGAGCAAGGGGGTGGTGTAGGAATAGTGTTGTTCACGCCACAAGGTGCTCCTATGCCCTTGTCATTCAAGTTGGACTTTCCTTGCACTAACAATAATGTTGAATATGAAGCCCTAATTTTGGGCCTCCAAATAGCTATCACCATGAAGATTAAAAGGTTAAATATCTTTGGTGATTCCCTTCTCATTGTTAACCAAGTGAAGGGACTTTTTCAATGTCGATGTCCTATCCTGAAGTCTTACAAAGATCTTGTTGATACATATTTAGCTCAGTTGGAATGGTATGACATCGAGGCAATCCCTCATTCATCGAATAGATTTGTAGACACTATGGCATCTTTGGGATCCTTAATCCCTCAGAATCTATCTACTGATTTTACTACCATCCATGTAAAAATGTTGTCACACTCTACTATGCAACGTGAATCTTTGGATAACAAAGAGTCAATCAACATGATTCAGGTAGAACCAAACCATGAATGGTTCTACAGAGCCAGAGACTTTCTCAAGAGAGCACCTTGGGGGTCATTGATCTCACAAGGTCCTACGAGGAATGGTACCACCATTCACCATAAGGTTATTTCCCAGTCTACATTTATGAATGTTAAACCATAGGGGAGCATGTTGTCTTGTCAGTTGAGGTTGAGAGCTATCAGAACTGGATGTCATAGATATACGACTTCCTTAAGCTTGGTATAATCCCTCAGGGATTATCGCATGCCATGAAGCACACATTTAAATAGAAAGTGACAAAGTATGTCTTGTTAGGAGATATTTTGTATCATCGAAGCTACGATGGAGTTCTCCTTCATTGTCTTGAGCCCCAAGAATCATCTTGGGTAATTTTGCAAGCTCACGATGGTACGTGTGATGGCCATTTTAGTGGCATGGCTATCATCAAGTGCATCCTTCGCATGGGTTATTATTGGCCCACTATGGAGAAGGATTGCAATGTGTATGTCAAGAAATGCATTAAATGCCAACATCATGCTAATCTTGCACACCTACCATCATAGGCCTTACAGCCCATTCAAGTGGCTTGGCCATTTGCTCAGTGGGGTTTGGATCTCATCGATAAGATCTCTCCTCCATCATCGGGTCAGCATACATTCATTATTATGGCTACTGAGTACTTTACTAAGTGGGTGGAAGCAATCCCATTAACAATGACAACTGGAGCATGTATTGCTGAGTTCATACTCACCAATATCATAAGTCATTTTGGGATACCATCCAAGATAATTTTGGATAATGGCACATCATTCAAAAATAAAATTGTGAGAGCTTTGACATTCAAGTACAAGATCAAACACAGTTTTGTGACTCCATATTATCCATAGGCAAATGGGTAGGCTGAGGCCTCAAACAAGATAGTGGTATCCATATTGAAAAATATGGTACAAGAACATCATAAATATTGGCACATCCAGCTACCCCTTGCATTATGGGCTTACAGGACTAGTATTCGGACACCCACTAGGGCAACTCCATTTTCACTAGTATATGGCACTGAGGCCATTATGCCCTTAGAGTTGGAAATTCCAATGTTGCGTGTCGCATTGAAAGAGTTCATCGATGATGACACTGCACGACAAGCTCACCTAGATCAATTGATGCTACTTGATGAACATCGCATGAATGCCCTTGAGCATCTCCATGTTTATCAAGAGTGCTTAAAATGAGCTTACAATGACAAATTCCATCTGAGAGACTTTGAGGTTGGTGATCTTGTGCTGAAAGAGAACCAACAGAACTCAAATTTACCACCAAAAATGTGAGATAAATTTATGGCTAATTGGTTAGGTCCTTATATCATCTCTGAGAATATTGGACCTAGGACATATCACTTGACATCGTTGGAAGGGGTTGAAGAGCCTGAACCTCTCAACATCCTTCATATTAAAGTATTTTATGCCTAAAACCATCAAAAGGCCCCAAAGGCATATGTAAGCCCTTTGGTCATTCAGAAAAAGGCTCCAAAGGCATCTGTAAGCCCTTTGGTCAAATCAAAAAGTTATAAAATCCATAAAAAATTGGAAAATATCAAAATTTCAAAAACAATTGCACATTGCATTTCATTTGCATCATCATTTTGCATATGCATTTCATTTAATTGCATTGCATTAGGCATATCCATCCATCACACTTGCATTAGGATAGTTTATGTTTACAATCTTACAAATGACACCACGTTTGTATTTCAATCATGCATCTTTGCACTATCATCATCATTCACCACCCATGTGAGTAATTGTGTTTTTCAACACAACCCTTCTTGTTGCTATGAAGAATATACTAAGGTTTTTTGGTCATTCAACCATACCTAGTGGTCTTCTCAAGAGTTTGGTAGAAATCTTGCTTTGCTTTTGTAGATGAGGTCTAGTTTTGATAGCACTTAGCATATCATAATCCTATCACTAATCAAACACATTTAAACAATCCTAATTAGGGTAAGGAAGGATGAACACTACAAAAGTGGTCTAGGTCACCTTAGGTGAAAGGTTTTGTTACTTGCTCATTTTGTGAGGAGCAATGGTCTAGAGTAGAGGTCATTGGAAAAAGGACAAGTTTACCCCCTACCCGAATAAATCCCTTGCTTACAAATGAAGGAGAAAAATCCTCGAGTGAAATTCCAAAGTTAAATCCTCAAAAATGAAATCAAATCAGTATCAAATCCCTTGCTCAAAAGAAAATATAAAATAAACAGTGATTTTCATCACTATACAAAATAAATAGTGATTTTTATCACTATATATGAGCAAGTATCCCAATAAATTGAAGAAAAGAAGGGGGTGAGCTTGAATCCCTAGAATGATCAATGCTTGAAAGCCATAGAGTGAGCCTCAATCTCAGCAATGGGTTGAAAGAATCTCACCTATCATTGAAGGGGTAGTTCTAAGCAATTTACGAGTGAGCTAGCTTTAGGTGGCCCGGATTGCCTAGTGGTCTAGTCTAACTAAAATCTAAACCTAGGATTGGATAGACATTTGAGGATCCCCAATATTAGAAATGGGCTGAAATAATCCCACCTGACATCGGGGTATGCTTATGCCTTATCTAAATATACTCATTTGCACACACAGGGATAATGAATAGTTAGGGTCTATCCTAGCGAAAGCCTTATTTTTTAAAAGTCTAGTATGGTCAGTATACAACTTTTGATAAGTCAACTAGGGTGTTTGAGTTTCATGGAAGACCTCAAAAATTCCCAAATAGCAACAATCAATTTTCAATGCAATCATCAAAAATCAATTTCTTTTATGAGAGTTTGTTTATTAGAACTATTTATAATATAGGATAGATACCGGATGGATGTCAGAAATGATATTTAAATGGCCACTGACTATATTATTCATATTATTCTAATTTACAAAAGCTCATGAATAGAAACCATTCATCATTGCATCTCACATAGGGGTGTACAATTTATCAATTTTCATAAAAAGATATAGCAATTACATCTCATGATTGTTATACATTCTGTGGTGTCATCCATTAGATTGTTAAACCCATATTGCATTCATACATTATGTTTTAAGTGATTAAAACATACATGTTCATTTACATAGCATTCATCATAGAAAAAGTTATGCAATACATACATGGCATAAATTATGTCATAACAACATAAATTAAATGCATACAAGTACAATAAATCAAACATGCATTTAACAACAAATATTGCATTCATATACATTCATCATAAGTAGTCCATCTACACATATATATCATTGCATCTAAAATCATACATCCATTATATATCTAGTGCATGTCATCCATACATCACATCATATAGCATAAAATAAACATCACATCTAAGCATTGCATCCATATGCATCTCATAAAACATAAAACAATAAAAATAATAAACTGCACATATAATGAGTCTCAAAGTCAGATCATATATATATATATATATGTGTGTGTTTTTGTGTGTATCAAAAATATACATAATAAGCAGTACATTGGCATGTGTCAAAAATACCCATAGGCTACATCTGTGTAGGTCCTCGACCTTACACACAAAAATGGTACAAGCACATCTATAAGATATGTACTAAGTAGGGCCTGCACCCCCAATATATGAGGCTCCACCCTCACCTCCACCATCCCTATGAGTCCTCCTAGAGCTAGCACCAGAGGTCCTCTATGACCTATAATTCTATGGCTAGATCGAGATGAATACTGGCTTGTCTCTCGAGTGTGAGTCCTCTAAGACCCTGAAGTCATGGGCATCTCTAGAATCTCACCCTCGAGTAGTCCAATCGCTCCTCTCAGAGTAGAGATGTAGGCAGAACTCCATGCTCCATCATCGATGTGCTACTGCACTAGAGCCCGAAGTCTCCTGATCTCTACCCTGATCTAGCCCTGCTAAACCCTATACTACCTAAGTTGTTGGAGCAGCTAGAGGTGCTAGAGCAACCTATGAAGTAGAGGGATCTCCCCTCTCAACCTTGAGTGCATCATGTTGTGCCCTAAGAGCATCTAGCTGAGACTATAAGAGGATGCACTACCCTGTAACCCATTGTATCTCTATATCTACTGAGGTAATCCTAGCCTGTAGAGCGATCTTCTCCTCCTCATAGCTGCACCACTGAGACTACCCTATTATAAGTCGAGACTGTAGATCCCCCACCTTTACCTATAAGGTGGCAATGGTGGTATCTCGATGTAAGATTTGTGTCTGTAGAGAGCCTACCTGAGTTTTTAGGCTAGCAACCTAGGCCCTGAGCTACCCAATCTCATTGTCAGGTGTAGCCTCACCCTCCTCGAGAGCATCATCCTCCTCCTCAGCTAGAGGTGCCTCCTCTATAGCTCCCTCACCCCATCCACCCTCAGTCCTCTAACAGACTCGATGATCATGAGGATCGACCTTGACTCCCTCTACACCCTCTACTACATCATCTGCTACCCTACCTAAGGGGCCATCAAAGCCCTACCATACCCTGAGGGTCCACCAAGTGTCATAGTCAGGAGTAGTCCCTACATCTATCAACCTTGACTCCTGAAATTCATCATCCTCATCACCTAGTGGAGTCACCCTAGGCCAGGTCAAGTCCCTCTCTAAAGTGAGGTGATGATAGATGGTAGGTAGCTCTAGAATGTCCTACCTGATCCCAAACTATCGGGTAACATGAGAGAAGTAAAATAACTCTCATACCTTAGACTTGCATCCGAGGAGCCATCTATCTCTACATACCCGACGTAGTCGATCATCAACCTCCATCCATGGAGGGCAGTCTAAGTATGGGTACCAATCAATCTGATCCACCTGTAATCCTACGAACCATCCAATATAGTGAGCTAGATCCCCTACATGAGACCTACTCCGAAAGCTCTCCTACTCATGAGGCCAGCATGCTGCATAACACTGGTGCACCTCCTCAATGGTGCCAATCTCGAGTGGTAGGCCAATGGGATGCTCAATCTTAATATGTTGCCACCCCTAGATCTGAAGTAGTAAGCTACAATCGATGCCAACTCTACTCCTCTGAGTAATCTAGTACAACTCATTATAGAGCTACACTAGTAATGCACTCCCCCAAGATAGGATCAGGGGATGATCAGTAGGACTCACTAAGACATCCATCATCCTAGCTAGGAGGTTCCAAGGGAACCTCACTCTAGAAGAGTCAAGTAGGATAATCTGCATAATCAGGTGCATGAAGACAGTTGCTCACGGAGAGAAGACCTGCTGTCTATACCAATGCTCAATATGGACCCCTCCATGGTCTGAGTGTCACTATGCTACCTCATTATGACCACCAAAAATACGATCAAATACTACATTCTTCACATCAATCAGTGAAGATGTGATGGCCTCACCATCTAGAGGGAGTCGAAAGATGTGGTAGACATCCTCCAGAGTAATGGTCATCTCACCTATCGATAGGTGAAAGGTATTGGTCCATGCATCCCAACATCGGGCCAATGCAATCATATAGGCCTGATCGACCCTAATGGTGGGGAGGCATAAGACATAGCCAAATCCTATAGCTTTAAACCAATAAAAAAATAAAAATAATACTTCTCCTCCTGGGTCAGGGCACCACGCATATTATGAAGGATATCTGATTCCCTCACCCTCGCAGTCAAAGTCTAGTCGATGGCAGATAATAAGGCAAAAGTAAATAAAAAAAATCAACCAAAAATACATAAAAAACGACTTAAAAATGACAAAAAAAATCATAAAATCATAAAAATTCAAAAAAATGGACAAAATGCACTCAAAAATTTCAAAAAAAACATTAATGCCTATTAAAAATGCAAAAATTAAAAAAAATTGAAAAAAATTAAAAAAAAATTCTAATATTTCAAGTCGTGGCTCAAACCCGCGGTCAGGATGGCGATCAAAATTTTGACCATTGGGATTTGAATCCTGCCATGGATGATAGCCACGACCCCCAATTTACCAATTGGGGACCACACCTACCATGGTCAGGAGGGAAGACCTTTTCAGGGTCATTCCTCATCCCGAGACCCCCCAAAAAAAAATAAAAATAAATAATAAAACAAAAACAACAAAATAAAAAACAAATTAATTTTAACCCTCCCCTTAAGCTAACCCTAACTAGGGTGAGGTTCATTACCGATAATTTAATGAAGTTAATTTAACCCATTAATTAATGAGGTTAATTTTAAAATCGGTAAAATAAAATGGTCAAGGGTTTTGTGTGCTTCTACCTTAGTAGCACCGACTCCTCCAAGTTGGGCTGCCATCAATGCAGTTGGTATTGAGGTCAAATTTCCAGCAGCACTTCATATCAGAAATGTCTACTCACCTCTTAGAGCACTCAAGATTTGCAAGCTATCAAATTGAAAATGACATCAAAAATGATAGGAAATTTTTTAAATATTTCTTATTTTTTTCCTGACTACGGTTGACACCCATGAATGCAGAACTAGGGTTTGCTGACAATGGATGTCAGCCGTGGCTAGAAAAATTTGAAAACCTAGTTGCTTTTGACAAGCGCGGCTAGCAAACCATAATAAATGCTAAAAAATCCCACCATGAGGAGCTAAAAAATGCTAAATTAAAAATACCCATTTGATCAAAATTGCCAAAAACATTAAAAATAATAAAAAAATCAGATAAAATAAAAAGCCAAATGTGCCTTGTATCTAGTAATTTACCCTATACACTTGGTGGTTGCAGCGACTTGCGCTCCATGCAATCCGACAAGATGAGTAAATTACCATAAGGACATTTGGGGCAAATTCATCATCGTTGAATTGTTATGCTTCATTTCAATCCCTAAGAAGGCCCAGACGACCGGACTGCTCCATGAGAATGAGGTATTCATATCAATTATTCTATGAAATTTTTAGAAGATCATCGAACAATATGATTCAACACATGCCTAATTGGAATTGTTATCATCTTGATTCCCTAAGAAGGCCATTGAGGCTGGACCACTCCATGGGATAGAGATGTACAATTACTATTAATAGTTGCAATCATAGCTGATTAGGCCTAATCAATTATCAAATGCTAAATCTTATTTTATTTCAAAGTCATTCATAGTGGTCAAGTGACTCGTCGCTTCATTTAATTGTCATTACCCTCATCGACTCATCACTTGAGGGGGTAGTCATAATATCATAATCATAATCAAAGTCAATAGAAGATCCCTTGATCGTAGATCCCTTGATCTTGTCAAAATTGTATTCATCTTACGAATCATTGCCAATGACTATCATAAGCTTACCCTCTGCTGGGGAAAAAAAAAATATGATAGTTTAGTTTGTAGCTCTCTTCCTTTCAATTATATAGGCTCGAAATCCTATTGTAGCACCAAAGCTACCCAAATGTCTGATGATGAGTGCAAGCTCCTACAAATTTAAGCCTTCCATCCAGTTGGAAGCAATGATTCTAGGATGCACATCCTTTTGCTGGACCCTAAGCATCTAATGTTGATCAGACTAATGATCATCATCCAACCTACGACATCATTTTAGGAGGTCTATTTTTTCTCAGCGTTGTTCGATCTCACAACGCATCTCAAAAGGGGCATCTGTAGACACCTAAAACATGTCATGTCGAGGTGACTACTCATATGGGACATGCTAGAAGACCATATGGAAGACCTTGGACAAATACCAAGGTATAGCAGTGGTTTTGTAGGCCTAAAATTTTTGCACTCCTTTCCTCTAGGCTGATGGATCCATGCCTCAGAGGGGAATGGGAAAATAGTAGAGCTACACCTCGAAAGAGAGGCACTTAATTGTGCCTTCTTGTGGTGATTTTTTGATGAATTAAGGGTTCACCAGGAAACTTTTAGCGGCAGTTTCCATACCTAGGCTTGGAAGATGTTTGATGTGTTCTTTTTATAAATCATTCTCATACACCTAAGTTTGGCCTTTATGCAACTAAACTATCTATATGCAATTTTTATTTAATGAGGACAACAGACAATGGATACAAAATGAAATACAATGCCTAAGATTGGGATTATAAGAAATTATAAGCCTTACTTGAGCCGGATGTTTGATGAAGATTCTGAGGCTTGTAGCAGGACATAATCACCTCTGTTTATGATAGAATCACCTCTATTCTAGATAGAATCACCTATGTTCCAGACAAAATCACCTTCGATTTGACAAAATCGTAGGCGATTATGTCGCAATCCTGCAACAAAATAATTGACAGAAAACAAGGTTTCTTGCAAAATATGGCAGTTTTCTTGTATTCCAAATCACAAATATGTTTTAATTTCTATATGCAAATGGATATGAAATGACATGAGAACACTATGATGACAATTCAACCTAGTATGCCATGGATTTATGCGATTATGATCCTGATTTTACGATGCAGTTAATTGAAATGATGGTGAACACCAAGATGCAATATGCAAATTTAAGCAGTAAACTAAATAAATATTGAACAATGCATGAACAAAAAGGAAATAGGGAAAGAGATGCAAACAGTGGTTTGAATCCTTGCCCCCTTGCTGATCTGTAGATAGGATCACCTATCTTCTGACAAAATCACCTCCGATCTGACGAAATCACCTAGCGTTTCTGTCGATCGCTTGGCGATTATGCTGATATCTGGGTGATTGTAACTAGGACCTGCAATGATAAAATTAAACAAATGGGGATGCCAGGAGATGGAATTGCATAGCAAACTGATGCGAGGGATCCTTAAGGGAGTTTAGAAGCTATCTCAAGGAATCAAAATTCAACTTTGCCAGTCAGGGAGAAAAAGGGAAAAGGGGCTAGATTAAATAGGTCAAGGAGAGATTTGAGGAAGTTGGGAGGTTAGACTAAACATGGAGGAGGTTTTGATCCCTCCTATGTTTGCCACATCCAATCTACTCGCCATCCTCCCTGATCCGATCGGTTGCTAAACCAGGTAACATGTTTTAAACTGAATTTTATCTTTTTAGAAAATTTGTTAAAATTTTATTTTAAGACAAAATTGCCTAGCGATTTTGTCGATCGTTAGGCGATTTTGTTGACCGTTGGGCGATTTTGCCCAACGGTCAAACAATTTTTGGTTTATTGGCATGAAAAATGAGGAGATTGTTTTCTCACCATTTTATCCAACTTTCAGGTAAATTTTGAATTATTTTTTATGATGTTTAGATAAATTAAATGTGTCAATTTTATTTTTATGAATATTAACTATTTTCTAGGAAATTCAATTTTTCATGTCTACATTTTGCCCCCTCTTTAACACATTTATGAAAATAAATGTGTCAAAGAAAAGTGTAGACACTTGAGTAGAAATGATTATGATTTGACATGGGAAAAAATGGAGTAGATGGTTTAGAATTAATAGTTTATGTGAAATTGATGTCTTAGAAAAAAATAATTAATAATTTACTTACTAGGATGCCCCCTCGAGTTTTTACACCAAATTTTATGTTTGGTGGAAAACTCGAATTTGATCTTCTTTGTTTTATGTGACTTTGTGTGATTTATTGGATGATTTATTACATTTTCTTATGATGGTTGTGTTACATAATTTCTTGTAATCATGCTTTGATTTTTGAACATTTTGATCATGCTCAACATAAAAGGAAAATGATTTTGTAAAGTGTGTTTTGAGAAAGATGATTTTGTGTGATGATAGATTTGAGGGATTAGCAATGAACCTCGAAGGATGTTGTGTTGTTATATGACTGTTGGTGGAGTTCAAAGCTCGCTAAGTCATGAAGCGGATCCTATTATGAGGAAGTTTTGTATTGCTAATACCAAAATATTGTGTGCTTAAGAATAATCTTAAGGCTTTATGATGAGAAAGAAATGTTTGATGTTGTTTTGGGACAAGATGTTTGATAGATTCTAGCAATAAACCTCAAAGGATGTTGTGCTGTTATGAGACTATTGGTGGAGTTCAAAGCTCGCTAAGTCTCGAAGCTAATCCTGTTTGTGAGGAATGTTTTTGATATTGCTAAGAATGGTTGTATGCTTAAGAATAATCTTAAGGCTTTTGTGGTAATAGGAATATGTGTGATGTTTGTTTGATAATAATGTATGTGGTAAATGTTTGTGAAATATATTGAGCAAAGCATGAAAAATTTGAAGGATGATTTACGCTAAGCATAGAATTCCTAAGTGTGAAATTATATGAAATAATTACTTAGGAATTATACTATCATCATGAAAATCAAAATGAAATGCATGATGATATGAAATTATTTGTTCTTTTAAAATGCAAAGTAATGTAAGATAAATCATTGTGTCACATGTTTCAAAAATATTATGAAATTTTTATGAAAATATATGGACTAATTTTGGGCATGAAAAATTAGAAAGATGGTTTGCGCTAGGTATAGAATTCCTAGTGTGAAAATTGAGAAGAATAATTCCTAGGAATTATACCATCATCGCGAAGTCATGAATGCTATGTATGATAAGTGATTTTGAACTACATGTTATTTTTGCAATAAGTTGTTTTTGAGATTTTTGAAATTTTGGAAATATCTATGTAATGTGTTAATATGAAAGTAATGATAAACTAATGTTGTCCGACAAATTTCAAAGAAATATTTTAACTTATTTCTAAGACAAATTCAAATTTATCAAAAACCAGTGTGTGATAAGTGAGTTCATTATCCATCTTGATTTGACACAATGATACAAAATCTCTCAAGGATCAAATGTGTGTGCTTTGTAATGTTCATTTACCAATTTTGAGTAAGGTAGTGATGCAAGCGAACTTGAATGAACCAATGTGTGTGCAAGTGAAGGGTTCATTAACCATGATTTTTGTGCATGAAACCGTACTAGACTACTATGTAAGTCAAGTCATCAAAAGCTAGCTAATCCACAAGAGGACATAGGTCTGTACAAAATAAGGTCGCTAATGTGATAGACATGTCGCCACGCGAAAAGGAATTACCCAATGTCAAGCAAGTTGGGCACAAATCACCTGTTATGGGGTTTACCTCATGATTTTTGAATAACTGAGAATTCCAGGGATTCAAGCTCATTCACCCTTCTTTTCTTCACTTTCAAGGGGTAGGGATTTTGTTCATTTTGTTTTGAACAAGGGGATTTTATTGCTTTTCTTTTTCTCTTTTCGTTCTCTTTTTTATTTTTTTCTCTTTCTTTTTCTTTTGATTTTTGACTTTTGCTTTTCTTTGATTTTTCTTTTGGGATACTTGCTCGGATTGGTTGTAGAGCAAGGGATTTTTATTCGGGCAGGGGTGAGCTTGTCCTTTTGCCAATTCTCAAAAATTCTAGACCATGCGCATGATAGGATAGCAGGGGAAACTTTTCGCTCAAGAGACTAAGACTACTATGTAGTATCATTTTTCGAATTTGCAACAAATCATTTTAATGTGTAAAAGTGTACTTGGTTCAAGAAGTAGCAAGATCATTTCCCAAAACTCAAAATATTATTTAGTGAAATAGTGATCTTCGATACAAGAGAGATTTATAATCATAGTGATAAAATCAAAATAATTAATTTGTGAAATTAAGTGTATGGTTCAAGATAACTTTTGAATTAATCCGAAATAAAGGAAAATATAGCTTCAAAATTTTGAAATACAACAATTAATAACAATGCAGAATAATTTGAAATAATTTTGAGATTTTTGATACTTTTTGATTTTTTTAGTTGTTTTATTTGATTTTTATTTTTTTGATTTTTTTTTTAATGATGGAATTGGTGGTATATACAAGATGATCTATATACATTATACAAGGTTATTTGAGTATAGCATGTCTAAGGTGGCTTCAAAATCAAAGGAGGTTTTGAAGGATAATTTGGTTGTGGTGTATGTGAAGTTGTTTGGTTGATAGTTGAGATTGTTGTGATGAAGAATGAGATGTAGATGAAGAAAAGTGATGGACAGAAGATGACAATGATAAAGAGGAAAAGAATAGAGAACTTGATGTGATAATAATAATGAAAGGGAGAATGAAGAACAAAAGGTGATGAATAAAAGGTAGTGATAACAAAAGCTTTGTTATAATGTAGAACAATGTAGCAAAATATTTGAATTTTATGTGTAAAATTGATCATGTTACAAAACAAAATGTCAGAAGGATAAGAAGGTTCTTCATTCTTATCACTATCTTCCAAGTCTTGATAATATGGAGGGAGCATATGTGAAAGATATGCATGGGTGTTATTTCGTAAACAAGGATGATCGGGTATGGATGAAGAAAAGTGATTTATAGGAGGTAATTGTGACAATGGAGAATGTATAGAACTTGATGTTTCAACTGTTAAAGATTCTTCAAATGGTGTTGGGTCACCATGTATGGTAACAATTTTATTTGCAAGTTTAAACTTCAAACATTGATGAAGAATGGAAGGGACAACCCTCATCGTATGAATCCAAGGACTTCTGAGAAGTAGGTTGTAAGGTGAAGGGCAAGATGCTACATAAAACAAAGTATCCAGGATCTTGGGTCCACTCTTAAGGGGAAGAATTATAGTGCCTCGAGCTTCTTGAATTTCATTGTTAAAATATTTTATAATAACATTTGATTCATTGAGATCTTCTTCCTTTAATCCGAGTTTTTGGAATAATTGATAAGTGCATAAATTAAGAGAGGAGCCATTATCTACCATGATAGTTTTAATAGATGTTTCTTTAATAAATCCTGTAATGTAAAGAGAGGAGTCTTCTTGTGGAGTAGAGGAAGGAATCTCCTCATCATAGAATGAAATATGGTTAACCTCAAGAGGGCTTACACCATTAATTGTGTTCTTAGGGAAAATATCATGAGGAACAAATTGTTGGCTAAGTATCTTGAACAAAGTTTCCCTATGAACATGAGAACTTTGTAATACTTCTAAAAGGGATATCTTTGCTTGAGGATTAATCACTTGTTGTTGGCTATCAAAGTGGATTTCAGATTGAGATTTTGATGCTAAATATGGGCTTTCTATGCTTACATTCCATTTTGGATCATTCTCTAGAGCCAAAGATAGTTTTGAAGGTTGGTCAAATGAGGAATCCATCTCTTGAATATCAAATTGAGTTGATTGAACTTGAGGTTGCTCATTTGTAGTTTCTATTACAATATTAGTAATATCATCATGATGGGACACATTAAGATGCAATATTTGATTGGTTTCCTATTGTTGATAATTGAATAGGGGTTCTTGGGAGATCCCCATGTCTTGATTGATTATGGGTATTTGTTGTGTAGGAGTTTGATTGTTTATTGGAGATTTATAATCAGTTGTAGATTGTAATTCCTTTATAGTGAAAAGACCCTCATCAATCAAATCTTGAATTGCACATCTTAAATTTCTACATTTTTGTGTCATATGTCCATCCACTCTATGATATTCACAATGTAGCTCAGGTTTATACCAATCTGTTGTGGTATAGTTGTCTTATGGGAGGTAACTCAATCCTATTTGTATCAAGTAAATGCTTGAGAATTATATCCATTGGTTGATTGAGCTTAGTAAATTTACGTGGTGAAGGTTTTCGAGAGGCTTTTGATAATTGGCTTAGGAATTCAGCCATAAAAGGACTTAATGGTTTATTACCTCTTTTTTCTTTATTATGGGTAGAATGATGATAGGAATATTGTGAAGTATGATGTGAGTGCATGGTAGGATTGGAAGAAGAAGTATTTTCTTGTTGAAATGGATGTGTTGTGTTGAAAGAAGAATGTTGAAATGGTGGAGAAGGATTGTATGTGGATCGATAGGCATAATATGGATATGTGGGAGAAAATATAATATCATTATGAAGAGGATTGGAAAAGGGATTGTCTTGTTGGGGTAAGGATGAAAAATGAGAAAAGTGTGATAAAGGTGATGTTGAATATGGATGAGGTTGGTCATAATCAACAAATGTATTTGGCAGAATTTTCCCAACATTACCGATGGGCTCATATTGATTTGAGTTAAGACTCATGGTTTCTTTAGTACTTCTAAAAGTAATATTTGGTATCTAAAATTTAGAATTGAATCTAAAACATACAAATTTGAAATGATGATTTTTTTGTTGTTTTTCTTGTATATATATTTTTTTTTTTTGTTTTGTTTTTGAAATCAGAAGAAATGCCTATGTATTCACGTCGGGTTCACCAAAGAATGTAGGCCTAAAATTTTTGCACTCCTTTCCTCTAGGCTGATGGATCCATGCCTCAGAGGGGAATGGGAAAATAGTAGAGCTACACCTCGAAAGAGAGGCACTTAATTGTGCCTTCTTGTGGTGATTTTTTGACGAATTAAGGGTTCACCAGGAAACTTTTAGCGGCAGTTTCCGTACCCAGGCTTGGAAGATGTTTGATGTGTTCTTTTTATAAATCATTCTCATACACCTAAGTTTGGCCTTTATGCAACTAAACTATCTATATGCAATTTTTATTTAATGAGGACAACAGATAGTGGATACAAAATGAAATACAATGCCTAAGATTGGGATTATAAGAAATTATAAGCCTTACTTGAGCCGGATGTTTGATGAAGATTCTGAGGCTTGTAGCAGGACAGAATCACCTCTATTTTTGATAGAATCACCTCTGTTCTAGATAGAATCACCTGTGTTCCAGACAAAATCACCTTCGATTTGACAAAATCGTAGGCGATTATGTCGCAATCCTACAACAAAATAATTGACAGAAAATAGGGTTTCTTGCAAAATATGGCAGTTTTCTTGTATTCCAAATCACAAATATGTTTTAATTTCTATATGCAAATGGATATGAAATGACATGAGAACACTATGATGACAATTCAACCTAGTATGCCATGGATTTATGCGATTATGATCCTGATTTTATGATGCAGTTAATTGAAATGATGGTGAACACCAAGATGCAATATGCAAATTTAAGCAGTAAACTAAATAAATATTGAACAATGCATGAACAAAAAGGAAATAGGGAAAGAGATGCAAATAGTGGTTTGAATCCTTTCCCCCTTGCTGATCTGCAGATAGGATCGCCTGTCTTTTGACAAAATCACCTCCGATCTGACGAAATCGCCTGGCATTTTTGTCGATCGCCTGGCGATTATGCTGATATCTGGGTGATTGTAACTGGGACCTGCAATGATAAAATTAAACAAATGGGGATGCTAGGAGATGGAATTGCATAGCAAACTGATGCGAGGGATCCTTAAGGGAGTTTAGAAGCTATCTCAAGGAATCAGAATTCAACCTACGCCAGTCGGGAGAAAAAGGGAAAAGGGCCTAGATTAAATAGGCCAAGGAGAGGTTTGAGGAAGTTGGGAGGTTAGGCTAAACATGGAGGAGGTTTTGATCCCTCCTATGTTTGCCACCTCCAATCTACTCGCCATCCTCCCTGATCCGAACATCGGCTAAACCAGGTAAGACGTTTTAAACCGAATTTTGTCTTTTTAGCAAATTTGTTAAAATTCTATTTTAAGACAAAATCGCCTGGCGATTTTGTCGATCGTCAGGCGATTTTGTTGACCGTTGGGTGATTTTGCCCAACGGTCAAACAATTTTTGGTTTATTGGCACGAAAAATGAGGAGATTGTTTTCTCACCATTTTAGCTGACTTTTAGGTAAATTTTGAATAATTTTAATAATTTTTATGATGTTTAGGTAAATTAAATGTGTCAATTTAATGTTGAGATGATTTGATAGGGTAAAAATTCTCTTGAATATGACCTTACTTTTCTAGGAGAAAAACTAAGGAAAATGAGTCAATTTTTCATGTCTACAAGGTTCTAACCACTCAATTAGGTAGTTTGGCCTAATCAGTGTTAGCCATGGTTGACACCTACGGTTAGCAGTGCTGACCGCACCTGTCAGCCGCAACTAGCAATCAGAATTAGTTGGCCTTCATCCGACCCAAAATCGGTTGCAATGACCAATTGGTTGCAGATTAGAACAGTTTGAGCGAGGAAGGTTATGGATCATTCCATCCAATAAACTTAACTGCCCAATATTGATCTTGGCTTCCTCATGAAGCTACCCCTAGCCCTTGGCAAGTGCTATAAAATCCCCCTCCAAATTGGGGAAACTATCTGGAGATGCATAGGTAAATTTGAGCATCGAAGCCCTATCAAATTCAACACTCACCTAATTGCATTGTGACATTCTTTCTTATCCCTAATTGAGAGATTGAAATGGAAATTCTAGACATGGAGGTCCTAGGAGGTTAGGAAAGCCAAGAAACTCAATTACACCCATTTCACGCATAATCAAAGAAATTCAACCACCAAATCTATCAGAGGATATAAAGGCGACCCTTGACCATAAATTTGGTAAGAAGATTCAAATATTTAGCCCTTGAATTGGAGGACAATCATACTTCAAGCTCTGCCATGACTGTCTATCGTGGCTAACAATGCTCATCACGCCACAAAGTTATGGTTAGGGTATCATCCCTAATTTCCTTAATTTATAGCCATAGGATTTTTTTAATGGTATTAGATGATGAGTGTCGTCAAATCTTCATCATTTAATCATTATGTTTGTCAATCGAGGGCAGTGTCCAAGGCTATATACGATAGGAAAGACAAGTAGTTTAAGGATTAGTTCATTCAGGAGATGGCTTTATTGGTGAAATAGTTAGTGCTTGGGGGTGTTTGTGTCTCCTTTTTAACTCCTAAAAATTGAAATTGACTCCTATTTACCCTTGCAGAAATGAATTTGCAGGAATTGAAACAATTGCAGAAAAAGAAAACTATCTACTGCTTCAGAATTGAAAATGACAGAACTAAAATGTTGTAGGAATGGAAATAGCAGAAAATAAAACTTGCAAAATTTAAATCACACCTTGCATAAAGAAAAATATAATTACAATAACAAAATTTAAGGGATAATAATCAAATGTTGTAGAACTGAAACATGAAAATATTCTCTGATGCAAACTAGGAATTACAAAATCTAAAAACAACTTGCTAAAACATAAAATGTTGTAAGATGCAAGAATTTATGCTAAGTGATCAGCTGATATGCACACATTCCTATGATCATTACAATTTATCACATGCAATCTAAAAGAGTACAACTGAAATTATGAAATACAAAACTTGACAGATTCTTGCTAATTTGTTGTAGCAAGAAATGAGTAGGAAACCTGGGAAAGTTGCTCCTTCTCCTGGCCCTGAAAGTGGGCCCTTGCTCCCTGACCCAGAATAAGGTGGAAAGAACTATTTTAAACTACCTAGATCTCACACACATTCAGATTGCCAATGAAATAAAAATAGTTCACCCTTTATTGATTCTGCAACAGCATTACAGTATTGTAGGAAAAAACCTGCAAAATATTGTTCTACTATGATTACAAGGAAAGCTTTATGAAATTATGCAATTTTATATCCTTTATATATATATATATATATATCTCCATCCTATGCTCAATAAAATGGGAGAATTTTATTTATACAAGTAGGGTACATGTTTGATAAGTTTTTTGTGCTACAATATAGGACTGTTACAACTGTGGCAAAACTGTTTCCAGAATGCAGGGATATGATCCATTATCCTTTATTTATTTCATTTGTTGGAATGCATCCGTTGAAGGAAAAGTGTTGGAAAATATAGGGATATCCCTTAAATAGTTGCAACCACCATTTACCACTTTATTTGTTGCATTTAAATGCTCTTTTGACCAAAACTGTTGCTTCTACGCTCATTCCAAAGCTGCTCTGGAATATCAGGCAGCAGAACAGAGTTTACAAAAATTCTTGTACCAGAAGTGCTTGTGAACAATTATGATGGTAAAAATAGTATCCATGTGTGTCCAGAAGACTAATTCCATATTGTGCATCAACTAGAGTGGACAAATTCTAAACCATGTTGTATATGTACAGATGGCTGGAATTTGTATGAAAAAATTCTTGTTTTCTGCATAGTCAACTATCGACAAATATTTGGCACCTTTTGGTTATTCAAAGTGAGTGAACGATGGGAAAATCTTGTGAAAGAAGCACAAAACCAAATAGATAGCAGTACCTTAATATTACAACTTTAATTTAATGCAAAATATACTAAAACATATAGTTGAAATAGACTATAAAATATAGAAAAATAGTCAAAATAGGATATATGCACTTTAACATTTACAACATGTAAACATCAATACATAATGCATTCTATCACTATAATTAGCATAAAAACATAACATAAGGTGTTCAAAAGTGTTTATAAGTGATCACAACTAGTCCATGGATGAGGCATTTGTAGACCTCATCATTTTTCCCCCAACCTATTTTAATGCATGTCCTCATGCATTATGTGCAGCCACAATAGCATAGAGATCTACATCAAGATTCTATTCTTCATAACTCAGCTTTGGTACTGAAACCTTATAATATCCTCTGATTGCTTGTATTTTCTTGAGCCATTCCTAGAACTGCTCATCTGATTGGGGATCACTATCAAAGAAATAAGGAACTGGAGTTATCACATTTGGTAGCCTATACCTCAAACCTACCCAGTGATCCTATAACTTATGGATAACCTGTACTATACCTTCTGCTCTCCTTCTAGACTATAATAAATTGTTAGGTGAGATAGGTTCCCTCTTCTAAAGTGATATTGATAATTCTCCCCACCTACTTTTACAAGCTGAGAGAGCATTACCAAAATGTTGATTACAGAAGACCTAAAAATTCTTGATACAATCAGTAAGATTGCTCTTATATACTTCTATGATTTTATGTTCTCTCATCATTGTAAAATGTTGATTTATGGACTCCCTGTAATTAGTATGGATTCTTCTGATTAGTAACTCAACTATTAACTCCATTTCCTTGCTTGTTTTTTTGTCCTCCTCCCAATAAATATGATTTTGCACTAAAGATATAAATGCTCTCAACTGAATATCTCTTGTAAATATGTGTGGCAAGAAGGTTCCATTTTTAGGTAAGAAGAAGTTATGCAAAAATAGTTCACAAAGCAGATTCCTCTATTTTTTTGGACTATGCAAATATGTTTCCACAAATTCTTCAACAGTGTCTAGTTTATATGGAAGTTTGGAAACAATTCTCATTAATTGTCAGTGGAGGTAATTTCTCTTTAATATTAGAGTATAAAACTTTGCAGGCCTTCTACACTGAACTAAGTACTTTGTAATTTGGCACATATTTTGTATTTGTTCCTGTAACTTAGTTATATCTGTAGTTTGGGCTTCTAGCTTCTGCTTCAAAGGTTTTAAGGCTAAAATTTGTGCCTCCATTTGTTGACACTACAACATCCAATGTGCTATATCCTCATTATATTTTGTTATTGTAACTATTTGTGGGAGAATTATAACTGATTGTATTTTTGGAGGCAAGTCCACTTGTATACCAACTTCTGATGTGTTAACAGTGAATAGATCTACTTGCACTCCAATTTTTGTTGTTTCAACTTGAGATGATCCAGCTGTAATTAATTCAATAGATAGTTGAGGAGATTGTATATTTACCTATTCTAGTACTTCCTCTTGTTCATTGGCCTCCTCAGCTGCTTGTATTATTTGTGCCCCCTATTGTGAATTTTTAGAATGTTATGTAAAGGCTTCTGAATCTGTCATGCTAACATCCTGCTAGAAAATTTGGGTTATTGTTTCTTCTATTTCCACTCCTATGATGGGTGATTCTTCCTCAGGTAAGGCCAATTCTCTATGATCTTTTGCTAATTATAACAAAATTCTGGCCAATTCATCCTCAAAACCAGTTTCTGTAGACTGTTGCTCTAGAGTAGAAAACCGAGCCCTTAGTTTATTCACCTCTTCCTGCAAATTAGCAATAAGCTTATCTTTATCTATGTGAGAGGCTTCATGTTGTTCAATCCAACCCATTTGTGTCTTAATGAAAATTCTAGCAGCATGTAACTAGGTTTTTATATCAGGCTCTTTCTCTTCTTTTATTGATTCTTTGCCAAAATCATAATCTTTAGAGTCTGAATAGTCAAGTGAGACTATAGGTATTTTTGTATCTGTGACTGTTGTCTCTACCTCCAATTCTTCTATGTCTGTATATACTTCCTTTGATCTCTCTTCTGTAAATTGTTCTACAAGAACTTGTTGGTCCGACTTTCATACACACCCTGTGAAGAATGAGCATGAAACTTTGATAACACTTATACGGGATAAATCCCACTCACTTTAGGATCTAGCTGGTTATCCAAGGTGTGAGTTACAAGGTCGGGTCGAATGTCAATTCACTCTTTTTCGCTTCTGAAATAGTCTTCAATATGGACTGCCTGTTACCTTACAACGGGCTCTGAACTTGCTCGGTAGTGTTTAGGAGTTGTCACTTGTTGACAATCGGATTTAAAGTTAATTCTTTGATCTAGCTCTTATGGGTCGACAGATTTAAATAAAAGACAAATTTAAAAGAAAATAAAAATGGATCATTTCATGGTAAAACAAAGAGGGTAGGGTAAGGCAGAAAGAGAAGTCTATCAAACTTAGCTGTAAAACCTAAACTACCAATTTTACTTATACTATCAGCTTCACAACAGAACAAATCAAAGAAGAAAGTGTCCAGTTTTCTAAGATCACTTTCTACTAAGAGCATAAGGCAGAGATGGAACAGATCTAACAGAAAATTATAAACCGAAGGGAAGTCGGTTAAAATTGATATCTTTCATCGGCAGCCTAGCTCGCACAGTGAGGACAGAGCAATTAGAACAGACTCGAACCTCAAATCTATAATTTTCCCTAGCATACAATAGAACAAATGAAGCCTAACAGCATATTTAATCTTGATAACATAGATTCACAGCATATATTTAATAAACTTTAAAGAAACGGATAACAAAAGGAGATGAACTTATCACAATCCACAAAATATTAGGCTCCTGGCCATGCTATCACAGAAAACAAAAGCACATCAACTCCAAGTCCAGAAACAAAGTATTTAACAATCTTTGCAAGAAATTGCTTCAATAGTCTTTTATTTCTAAGTCTCCGCCTCCTGCGATTACATTGAGAAGAAGTATTTATAGACTCAGGACAGACCCTGATCTTTTTAGAAATATCTTCTTCTCAAACCCTAAGTCTTATCATCTTCAACCCTAGGACCCGGGTTTTACAATATAAAGCCATTTAAAACAAAGTCCGGATAAAACTTAACCATTCTGCAAATTAGTGCAATCACTTGCCATAAATGGAGAAGATAGAATTCGAATGCCACTTGCATTCACCCGCAACTGTAAATAAATGTCTTCATTAATGCCCTCGGGTAATTTGGATGAATCACCACTTCTCTGACATTTCACCTCCGCCGAGCCATCCCCGAGTTGAAAATCTCTGCAAGCTATTAATTCTGCCATAAATTTTCATTAAATGCATCCATCGGGAAATTTCGGTAACTGAGTGTAGATATTTCCATTTTTCGGCCAATTCCCGATATACTCCATTAAAAGGGCAGCTGCTTAGTCACCGTAAAGTCTCTTTGCGGCCAGATCTGTAAAAATTGGATGAAACAGCAATTCTCGACATCTTTTCTTTCAATATGGTTGTCTTTGATTAACTTGCACTCGACTTTGTCTTTATGGCCATTTCTCCGCTATCCCGTAAGTGCCAGATGGCTTCCTGCATGAAAGACAAAAGATGGATTAGCATTTTAAAATTATTAAATCAAAGCTTAAATATTAAAAAGAAGCCCTAAAGTTTAGTATATGCGGCTCTAATCATCTGATACGTGGCTTGCAGTGCTTTGACACGTGTCACAAAATCGCGACACGTGTCCATTTCAGCTGTTTCCATTGTGTGCTGCTTTTCTGGCAGGGTCGCGAAAATGCGACATGTCGCGATTTCGTGACATGTCGCGAAATCATGACCCGCATCTGGCTCGCAGCAACTTTGCCCTTCCAAGCCACGAAAACGTGACATGTCGCGATTTCGCGACATGTCACGAAATCGCGACGTTCCCTGTTCCGTACAACTTTTCTTGCTGTCAAGCCATGAAACCGCGACATGTCACGATTTTGTGACATGTCGCGAAATCGCGACTCACCCTGCTCTTCGGCAACCTTTTCTCCTTATGGCCGCGAAAACGCGACATGTCGCGAAATCGCGACCACTTCTGCCCTTAAGCTTTTCTCTCCACTTCTCTTTGTTTCTTCTGTTCTCTCCACCATGTCGCGAAATCGCGACATGGTGGCTCCTTTGCTCGTCATCTATCCACCATGTCGTGAAATCGCGACATGGTGGCTCTTTTGCTCGCCACTTCCTTTGTGTCGCGATTTCGCGACACCTTCCTGCCTTGGGCCCCTTCTGCCATTTATGTCGCGATTTCGTGACGATTTTGTGCCTTAGACTTTTCTTCAACATGATTTCTCTTGCTCCCCTTGCTTGCATTGACTTGGACTCGTCGCGATTTCGTGACATGTCGCGAAATCGTGACGGTCCGTATGCCTCGGGCCTCTTCGTCAAAAAACGTCGCGATTTCACTACATCTTTCACTTGCTTCGTTTTCTCTCTTCTGCAGCCGCGAAATGCAACACGTCGTGATTTCATAACATGTCGTGAAATCGCAACGCTTTCTTGACTTGTGCGTTTTTCTTCTTCTGATGCCGCGAAAACGTGACATGTCACGAAATCGTGCCCATTTTCATCCTTAGCTTCTTTTTCACCTTGCTTGTCATGAAAATGCGACATGTCACGATTTCGTGACATGTCACGAAATCGTGACATCTCTCATGCCTTAGTCATTTTTTCTTCCTCGCATCCGCGAAAATGCAACATGTCACGATTTCGCGACGTTCCGTACAACTTCGCCTTCTCTCTCCAAACTTGTCACGATTTCATGACATGTCACGATTTCGCGACATTCCGTACAACCCGGCTTTCTCTCTCCAAAATTGTAGCGATTTCATGACATTCCGTACGATCGAGATTTCTCTCTCCTAATCGGTAGCGATATCGTGACATTTCCAAAAATGGAAGTGTCACGATATCGCGACATTTCATGAATGTCGCGATATCGCACATTTCCAAAATGGAAGTGTCACGATATCCGACATTTCCAAAAATGGAAGTGTCGCGATATCGCGACATTTCCAAAAATGGAAGTGTCGCGATTTCGCTACGTTTTTCTGACTTAGCCAATTTTCTTGAAACCTATCGCGATATCGTGACATTTCCAAAAATGGAAGTGTTGCGATATCGCGACATTTTCAAAAATGGAAAGTGTCGCGATTTCGCTACGCTTTTCATACTTAGCCGATTTTCTTGAAACCTGTCGCGATATCGCGACATTTCCAAAAATGGAAGTGTCGCGATATCGCGACACTTCCAAAAAAGAAAGTTTTGATTTCCAATGAATTTATCTGTCTGTTTTCTACATTTTTCTCATACCGGTGTAAGACTTTTTTTTATCCATGAATGATTCTAGCATGTAAAAAGTGAAGTCTGAGATAACAAAGCGAGAATGCAAGAAAACTTGGATGCTTTGACACAGGAAAAACTTGAAGAAGAAAGAGGCAAGTAAAAATCTGGGATTAAAACTGAAAATCATCAAGAGGGTCCCTACTGCAAAAATGAAAGCTCAAAGTTTTCAAAGGGTGGAAATTCATTTTTCAGTGGGGGTGTGTTGCTTCTCAACAAATGGCGATATCTGCGGGTAAAATAGTAGCATTATTTTAGAACCCAGGACTCTAGTTTCAAAACAACATAGACCATGTATCTTGCCTTGCCACAGATATTCTTCACAATAAATTGACTACTAACTGATGTTGTTAAAATTTCCCAAGGACATACTAGGCTGAATTACTTAAGGAAGATTTTTGATGTGCAATTACAAGCGTATAAAACTGTCTTCAAGAATGACTGGATCGAATGTTGAACTCTGGATTGATCAGCTTTTCTAGATTGTAAAAAGGGGAAACCGAGTAGAGCTCTGTTTACTAGTTTAGCCTTTTATAGCCCCGACAGAGTTACCCTTTAGATTTACACGACCCAAATTTACAACTGTAAGGTAGAATCTATAACTTGGTAAAAGAAAAATATCTTTTGAAATCTTGGCTGCCTCTTTCATTATATAACTCTTTTTTTCTTTTTTCTTTTTTTTATCTTTTTTTTTTATATATATATTGGAAATAACAGAGTGCCAATTCAACTTTCATCTCTTTCTTTTGAAATACATCAACATCTGAAAAGCCTTGGAAAGAATAACAATGTTCTTTTAATATTTCATCAATCTGAAACTGCTTCAGCCTAGGCACTGATAGCCTCTATGGATACTCAAATAATTACATGAATCATAGTCCCCTCTTATAACCAACTTTTCTTGGATTCCTCGGGAGTTTCTCCAACCAAACAGCGATAGCAGATTTCTTTATAATTAAAACAACTGTGGCAAGCAAGACACAAAATCCAATCATCCTTCCACTGTTGTTCTGACTAAGAAAATAGTTCCACTGTTCAGTTCAAACAGACTATCTCACAATTGTGATAATGAACACTGGATCTGGACTCAGAATGAAACAATCTTTAGAAGGTTGACTTTTCATTGATGCTCAGGCAAAGGTTAAAGAATAGAATTTTAAAAGCCAGAGAAATTTGTACAGGCTTCCAAGGATAAACACAGGCCTTTAAGAACAAAATAAAATAAAACTGCACAGACTTTAAAATGAAACTGTACATGCACCAAAGGGAACAAAACTGCAGGGTTATTTACAAAGGAAACAAAATAAAACTGTACAGGCATTAAAGGAAATGAAATAAAACAAGACTGCAGAGCTATTTACAAAGAAAATAAACTGCACAGACCTTAAATAAAAATAAAATACAGAACTTTAAAATAAAACAACACTGTACAGACAGCAAAGGAAATAGAATACATAAATGTACAGACCTGAAAGGAAATAAAACTGTAGGGTTATTTACAAAGGAAATAAAATACAGCTGTACAGGCAGCAAAAGAAATAAAACAAAACAAAAGAACACTGCACAGACATTTAGAATTAAACTAAACAAAAGAACACTGCACAGACATTTAGAATTAAACTAAAGCAAATAAACTAAAAACTGTACAGGCATTTAGAAGTAAACTAAAATAAAATAAAACTAAAACAACTAAAATAAACAAACTAAAAACTGCAGAGCTATTTACAATGTATACACATGTTACAACTTCTTTGTGACTCAAAATATGTAGCAGATGGAAAAGCAGAGAACTAGTGCCTTAAATTTTTTTTGACCATTTGCAAGTAAATTTAGAAAAATTACCTTTCAGGTCCTGTTGACGAAATGCACTCCAGACTATGCTTCCAAATTTTTCTCATTACCTGGGAAAAACTTGTGTTTACCGTCTTCCCTCTCTCCTTTTTTTTTATTTTTTATTTTTTATATGGATCTTGTCCCACTCGAAAAACAAATCTGCAACTCTTTCAATTTAAACAAATCATATAATAACAAATCATATGATAACATGTTTATGCTTCTACTTGAAGGGTTTGCAGAATTCTTTCAAAGGGACAGAATGTAAAAACCCCCAGGATCAAATACCTTAAAGCCTCTATAGACCCAGACCATCACATCTTCAGATTTATGTGACAACTCAAAGAGATCATATTTTATCCGTATGTCCTGGTTCTTGACAACTTGAACATTTTGTGGTTGCTGTACTGCTTCAATATCCAAGACTTCAATTTTTATCCCTCTAGCGGAATTCTCATAATTTGCTTTTTCACCTGAGACTTGCTTAGATTTAACCCTATCAATGTGTAATGTCCAAATGTCATTGTTGTGATTGTTTAGAGCTGTAATTATTCTCACCTTCTCACTGCCAAATTATAAGATCCAATATCTTGCATCAACACAGCTTTACAACCTTTTCTTTGATATTATGTTCAGTAGTTACGGGCTTATATTGAGACTCTTCACCTATTCCAAGTTGGCTGACCACATTCACATTTACTATCTTTTCCTCCTCTTCTTGAAATTCAATAGGTGGTCCAGAGTAAGCTTCAATCAAGTTATCTTTTTGTTCAACAATCTGGGCCAGTTCATGGAGGGTGATGTCAGCTTCAATTTCCTTCATATCCTCAATGATGTTATCCTTCTCCTCAGTTACTTCTGCATAGTGATATTGAATCCCACTTTCATCATCCTCTGATGAGGAAGGATCATTATTAGGTTCTGGACTCTCACATCTCAAATTATAACTGTCCCTTTTGAACTGTTGAAAATCTTGCATTTCATCCATAGGAGTCTCTACAAGACTTTCTGACTCTTCGGGAAAAGTGAAAGAACCTGAAACCCTGGTTGTACTATTTTTGGATGAACCAGAAATATCAATATTTCTTTGGTTCCTAGGAAAATTTAACTCACCAGGAAAAACTTCAGATTTGGGTAATGCTAGATCACAAATGTTTACTTCAAGCACTTCCACTTTGAACTTGTCAGAACCTTTCTCTATATTTTGCACATGCTGAGTGGATGTTACAGTTAACGGAGTCTCCTTGGGTAGAGCATGACATGTTGGTACTAACTCATGATGTGGAATGGGATCCGAAATAGGCATGTTCTGTGTAACATAGGATATCAAAGGACCGCTCATAATTTGAGGTCCTAACTGTCTTTCAAGAATTAAAGCCTCTTTATAAGCTCCTGCCAGGGTTGTGATATTGATGTCTCTCTTGAGGAAAATAGAGGTCATCGAATCCAATGCATTCTTATAGATTTCTAAGGCCAGATTTGCATTTGGGATGTAATGACCAGTCATTCTACCGTAAGCTCTTTGGAACCTCATATTGAATGACCTGACAGTTTCTCCCGACTCTCTCTTGATGCTGGAAAATTGTTGGTATAACACACTGGGGTCTATCACTTCCCCAAATTGTGATATAAAAACTTTCTCTAGGTCATCCCAACTGGTAATGGAATTGCTAGTGAGATTTAGAAACCAGTCATAAGCTCCTTCCTGGAGAGTGAACGGGAACAATCTGCAGGCAACATCCTCATGCTGTATATTTAATAATTTCAAAGCATTCTTGAATGCTAGCAGATGTTCCTCTGTTGTCCTTGTCCCATCATGTTTATATCTGGGGAGATATCTTTTCGGATTTCTGGGCAGGTCATGGGCTATACCCGGAATATTCAAAGCAGTGGCACCTAACCAGCTTGCCATTTTTAAATGTTGGTGTTAAGTTCTCATTGCTCAGGCAAAACTCAAACAACAAAATTTTAAAGGCTGAGGAGGAAGGAAAATTGGCTACCAGACCTTGGATAAAATACAGCATTTGTTAAGTACCACATACAGTCAGATTTCTCAACTCAAGCACACTAAGAATGCAAGTTCAAGGCCCTCCTTCTAGCGCCATTTTTAAATGTTGGTCCGAATTTCATACACACCCTGTGAAGAATGAGCATGAAACTCTGATAACACTTATACGGGATAAATCCCACTCACTTTAGGATCTAGTTGGTTATCCAAGGTGTGAGTTACAGGGTCGGGTCGAATGTCAATTCACTCTTTTCTCGCTTCTAGAATAGTCTTCAATATGGACTCGCTTGTTACCTTACAACGGGCTCTGAACTTGCTCAGTAGTGTTTAGGAGTTGTCACTTGTTGACAATCAGATTTAAAGTTAATTCTTTGATCTAGCTCTTATGGGTCAGCAGATTTAAATAAAGGACAAATTAAAGAAAATAAAAATGGATCATTTCACGGTAAAACAAAGAGGGTAGGGTAAGGCAGAAAGAGAAGTCTATCAAACTTAGCTGTAAAACCTAAACTACCAATTTTACTTATACTATCGACTTCACAACAGAACAAATCAAAGAAGAAAGTGTCCAGTTTTCTAAGATCACTTTCTACTAAGAGCATAAGGCAGAGATGGAACAGATCTAACAAAAAATTATAAACCGAAGGGAAGTCGGTTAAAATTGATATCTTTCACCGGCAGCCTAGCTCGCACAGTGAGGACAGAGCAATTAGAACAGACCTAAACCTCAAATCTGTAATTTTCCCTAGCATACAATAGAACAAATGAAGCCTAACAACATATTTAATCTTGATAACACAGATTCACAGCATATATTTAATAAACTTTAATGAAACGGATAACAAAAGAAGATGAACTTATCACAATCCGCAAAAGATTAGGCTCCTGGCCATGCTATCACAGAAAACAAAAGCACATCAACTCCAAGTCCAGAAACAAAGTATTTAACAATCTTTGCAAGAAATTGCTTCAATAGTCTTTTATTTCTAAGTTTCCGCCTCTTGCGATTACATTGAGAAGAAGTATTTATAGACTCAGGACAGACCCTGATCTTTTCAGAAATATCTTCTTCTCAAACCCTAAGTCTTATCATCTCAAACCCTAGGACCCGGGTTTTACAATATAAAGCCATTTAAAACAAAGTCCGGATAAAACTTAACCATTCTGCAAATCAGTGCAGTCAGTTGCCATAAATGGAGAAGATAGAATTCGAATATGGCTGCAAAGAGCTGCAAAGTAAAGTCTCTTTGCGGCCAGATCTATAAAAATTGGATGAAACAGCAATTTTCGGCATCTTTTCTTTCAATATGGCTGTCTTTGATTAACTTGCACTCGACTTGGTCTTTATGGCCATTTCTTCGCTATCCCGTAAGTGCTAGATGGCTTCCTGCATGAAAGGACAAAAGATGGATTAGCATTTTAAAATTATTAAATCAAAGCTTAAATATTAAAAAGAAGCCCTAAAGTTCAGTATATGCGGCTCTAATCATCTGATACGTGGCTTGCAGTGCTTTGACACGTGTCACAGAATCGCGACACGTGTCCATTTCAGCTGTTTCCATTGTGTGCTGCTTTTCTGGCAGGGTCGTGAAAATGCGACATGTCACGATTTCGCGACATGTCACGAAATCGTGACCTGCATCTGGCTCGCAGCAACTTTGCCCTTCCAAGCCGTGAAAACGCGACATGTCACGATTTCGTGACATGTCACGAAATCGCGACGTTCCCTGTTCCGTACAACTTTTCTTGCTGTCAAGCCGTGAAACCGCGACATGTCGCGATTTTGCGACATGTCGCGAAATCGTGACTCACCCTGCTCTTCGGCAACCTTTTCTCCTTATGGCTGCAAAAATGCGACATGTCGCGATTTCGCGACATGTCGCGAAATCGCGACCACTTCTGCCCTTAAGCTTTTCTCTCCACTTCTCTTTGTTTCTTCTATTCTCTCCACCATGTCGCGAAATCGTGACATGGTGGCTCCTTTGCTCATCATCTATCCACCATGTCATGAAATCACGACATGGTGGCTCTTTTGCTCGCCACTTCCTTTGTGTCGCGATTTTGCGACGTCGTGAAATTGCGACGTCGCGATTTCGTGACACCTTCCTGCCTTGGGCCCCTTCTGCCATTTATGTCGCGATTTCACGGCGATTTTGTGCCTTAGACTTTTCTTCAACATGATTTCTCTTGCTCCCCTTGCTTGCATTTGACTTGGACCTATCGCGATTTCATGACATGTCACGAAATCGCGACGGTCCGTATGCCTCGGGCCTCTTCGTCGAAAAACATCACGATTTCGTGACATCTTTCACTTGCTTCGTTTTCTCTCTTCTGCAGCCACAAAAATGCGACACGTCACGATTTCGCGACATGTCGCGAAATCGTGACGCTTTCTTGACTTGTGCGTTTTTCTTCTTCTGATGTCGCGAAAACATGACATGTCACGATTTCGCGACATGTCGCGAAATCGTGCCCATTTTCATCCTTAGCTTCTTTTTCACCTTGCTTGCCGCAAAAATGTGACATGTCGCGATTTCGCGACATGTCACGAAATCGTGACCTCTCTCATGCCTTAGTCATTTTTTTTTCCTCGCATCCACGAAAATGCAACATGTCGCGATTTCACGATGTTTCGTACAACTTCGCCTTCTCTCTCCAAACATGTCACGATTTCGTGACATGTCACGATTTCGCGACATGTCACGATTTTGTGACATTCCGTACAACCTAGCTTTCTCTCTCCAAAATTGTAGCGATTTCGTGACATTTCATAATATTGGGCTTTCTCTCTCCTAACCAGTAGCGATATCGCGACATTTCCAAAAATGGAAGTGTCGCGATTTCGCTACGTTTTTTTGACTTAGCCGATTTTCTTGAAACCTGTCGCGATATCGCGACATTTCCAAAAATGGAAGTGTCGCGATATCGCGACATTTTCAAAAATGGAAAGTGTCGCGATTTCGCTACGCTTTTCATACTTAGCCGATTTTCTTGAAACCTGTCGCGATATCGTGACATTTCCAAAAATGGAAGTGTCGCGATATCGCGACACTTCCAAAAAAGGAAAGTTTTGATTTCCAATGAATTTATCTGTCTGTTTTCTACAATTTTTCTCATACCGGTGTAAGACTTTTCTTTATCCATGAATGATTCTAGCATGTAAAAAGTGAAGTCTGAGATAACAAAGCCAGAATGCAAGAAAACTTGGATGCTTTGACACAGGCAAAACTTGAAGAAGAAAGAGGCAAGTAAAAAATCTGGGATTAAAACTGAAAATCATCAAGAGGGTCCCTACTGCAAAAATGAAAGCTCAAAGTTTTCAAAGGGTGGAAATTCATTTTTCAGTGGGGGTGTGTTGCTTCTCAACAGAACTTCCTACCCCTACTCTGTATTTAACTATTGAAATAGTGGTGTAGCTTCTTCATCCACTATTTCTTCTGTTACTTTTTGTTTTTGAAGTCTGGAAGACCTTCGTAACCCCACAGGAGTTTGTTTAACCTTTTTAGGTAACTCCGGAACAAATTCTGATGATTCTGGAGTAGAACCTACTTTAGGCATTTCTTTCCCTATTTGCCTTTCCTTACTTGAACTACCAGACTGCTCAACAGGTTGTGTTGGACAAATAGTTACATTCTCAAAAAATGTAACTTTCCTTCTTTTTCCCATGGGACCAGACTTGGACTATTTTTCCCTTTGTTTCCTAGTCCTAGAGGATGGAGGTCCTTGTGGTGAGGAGGGGATTTCTTTGTCAGAGGATTCAGTTTCAATTTTAGGTTCAGATCTTGTAATTTCTGCTTCATCTTCAGATTCACCTTTTGCCTCTCCTTTAGATTCAGGGCTTTCACTCTCCAATTCATTCCAGGTAGAGAAGAACCATTCAAAACTCCTAGGGTTTCCTCTAAAGTGATGTTTGCAGATGAGCTTGATGAGCCCATGGTGTTTGGGAGTGCCCCTTCCTTGTTGGTATTTTCTAGCCATAGTGCTCAATTCTTGATGAAGATATAAGGGAAGGTTTATCTTGACCTCCGGGTTTGAATGACCATGACATAGATGAGTCAGAATTCTGATATGATGCCTAGATAGAATAGGGAATTGTCCATCATAGGTTAAAAACTTAATCACCCATACAACTACTTCATCCCAAGGAGGTGGTAGACTAGACCGTTTAACCCCTTTACAAACATTTTTGCTCATTAAAAATTCAATTGGCTCTGTCCCTTCTTCTCTAAATTGATTGACTAATTTCTACCAAGGCATTCTTTCCAGGTTTTACAATTTGGACCCCTTGCAAAGGCATTTCAGTAATAGAACTAAGAATTTTTGGAGTTACCTGGATGGTCATGCCGCTAATATGGACTTGGTTGTTTTTGAATGTTCGGGCGAATTCGGCTGCCAACCCTTCAGAGTGTCCATCGAATTTTCATAGAAATGGCATAAACCCTTCCTCCATGAAGATACGTAGTGATTCAGGATCTCCTTGTAGGCAATCTGTGTTTTTTGGCTCAATCCGATTCTTCTTACCCCCCATTTTTATTTTTCTATGTTCTATCTCTTCTCAGTGTCAAAACAACAACGTTGTTCCTGAGTCTGGATCAAATTATTTGCAATTGCAGGGCAAAAATGGCTTCTGGGCTACGAAATTAAAATTTTACAACGTCGAAAAAATGCTTCGAAACGTGTTGAAGCATTTGAAAAATTAAATTTCTCCTTTACGTATCACGTGGCAGATTTCTATTTCTCTGAAGGAACGTGATCCGTTGCATTTGATTAAATGATTACGATGCATTGATGTGGCAGTCATCTGTTGGCTGCGTCATGTACCATGTACAGAACTTTCCTTTTTCCCAAAGTCCTTGTGAAGTGTGCCAAAGATTTTTGCTTATCGTAAAATGTGTGATGATTCCCAACACCCTCATTCCCATCATTGTGTTGGAAACCTACATCTTAAAATTTGTGCCATAATTTTTCCTTACTTCAAACAATAGGAATTGGATTATGATGCCACATGTCATTTCATTTTTATCCTTACTCATTCCGAAGTTTTTCTTCGAGGTTTGAACAATTTTTTCATTCCGAAGCACACCCCTTTTTATGTTGAAGTTGTTTTTGTTAAAACAACAGTTTTTCGTTCCAGAGCTTCCATCATTCCGAAGCTGAACAAAAATCTTACTCTAGAGCATTATCATGTTGAAGCATTTGAAGGTAAAAATTTTCTTGTTGTTTTCACAACTTCCATTGACTAGATGGATAACTTTTTTTTAAAATAACCTTATGTATGCCTCATATACTAACTAAGGATATTATGCACTACATACTTGATATCAACAATGTTCTAAAATGAGAAAGGCACATACCTGATATAACCATTTATCTACAATTGTACAATGGTTGTTTCTGTTGATTCTCAGTAGGTTGCTCTACTGACTAAGACAGGTGCAATCTAAAAATAGGTGAAACAATGATTGTGAGAAAATATGGAACAATGATGGTGGGTACGAATGGAGAGTCACAAAGGCAAACATGCCGGAAGACCGGTTTTCATGCAAGCCTAATTCAGAAGCACCTCAAAGAGGTTTTCACTTTCTGAATTATTCATTTTTTTCATTTTTTTATTTTTTATTTTTTATTTTTATTTTATTTTTTATTATTTTTCTTTATATTACTCTACTAAGTCTGGTGTGGAAGAAGTGTTTTCTTCCAAGATGTGTACATCCAAGTTCTCCACTTGCTTGAGAAACTCCTCCTTCGTTAGTGGTTTATGATATATCCGAAGACGATGTCCATTAACCACCAATTTTCATCATGAATCATCAATGGGTGAAAGGCGAACAACTCCATTTGCAAACACTTCCTCAATCTGATATGGTCCAAGCCACCTAGTCTACAATTTTCTAGGATAGTCTTCATAACGTGAGTCAAACAACAAAGCCCAGTCGCCTTGCTGAAACTTCCTTTGTTGAATGTGACTATCATGCCATGATTTTTGTTGTGCTTGGATCAGCTCAGTCTGGTGCAATGCATCCCTCCATAGCTCATCCAATGCATTGAGCTGTAGGACTCATTCCATTTGTGCCTATGACAAATCAATACCTACATCCAAAGTAGTTCGAAGAGTCAATAACTCAAATTCAATAGGCAAAAGAGGCTTCTTACCATAAACCAATTCATATGGTGTAAATCCAGTGGTGGATTTCCAAGTAGTGTTGTAAGCCCAAATTGCTTCAGGTAGTTTGTCCAACCAATTTCTCCTATGTGAAGCTATGGTTTTGGTTAAAATCCTCTCTAATTCCCTATTTGTTACTTCAACCTGACCATTGGCTTGTGGATGATACGGTGAGGATTTCCTATGCTTGATTTCATATAGTTGAGTGAAAGCTTCAATAAGTCTTGAAGTAAACTGAGGTCCTTGATCTGTAGTGATGGACTGTGGGGCTCCAAAATGTAGGAAAATCTATGTATACAGGAAATCAACAACTTTTTCTTCTCGAGCATGCTTAAAAGCACGGGCTTCTACCCATTTGGTTACATAATCAGTACATACCAAGATATGCACTTTCCCTTGGGAAGGAGGGTCAATAGGTCCTACAAAATCTAGCCCCCACCTCTCAAATGGTTATGTTCCTACTTGAGGTTGTAATGGCATTTCACTAGTGAAGGTAGGTTTTCCCATCCTTTGGCATGCATCACAATGTCTAACATAATTTTTCACATCTTTATGCAAAGATGGCCAGTAATAACCAGTACCCAAGATCTTTCGAATTGTACTCTTGACTGAATAGTGTCCTCCTGAAGGTTCATCATGACATGCCCATAGGATATCATATACCTCATCCTTGTGGATGCACCTACGCAAAACATGGTCAAGACTGCATTTGAAAAGTAAACCTCCTATCCATTTGAAAGAAGAACTTTGCTTGATTAACTATTTCTTTTGTTTAGGAGTAAAGTGAAGAGGAATTTTTCCTGTAGCCAAGTAATTAGCTATATCTGCAAACCATGGGGACTGCACAGAAATAGCAAATAATTTCTCATCAAGAAATGCATCTTCAACCAACTCTCCTGTATCTGCATTTTGTAATCTTGATAGAAAATCTACAACTACATTAGCTTTCCCTGGTTTATTAACTATAGTGATATCAAATTCCTGCAACAATATTAACCAATGAATAATTCTTGCACTAACCAGAGGTTTATTCATCAGGTATTTAATGGCAGCATGATCTGTATGAATGAATACCTGATATCCTGTGATATAGTGTCAAAACTTATTGATAGCATATACTACAGCTAAGAATTCCTTCTCAGTAGTAGTGTAGTTCTTTTCAGCTCCTGTCAAGTTTTTACTGATATAGTAAATGGCATAATGCTCCCCATTGTCAATTTGTCCTAATGCAGCTCCAATAGCAGTATTGGAAGCATCAGTTTGAATATGGAAGGGCAATTCCCAATTAGGTCCTCTCAATACAGGGGGAGTGGTTAATTTTTCTTTCAATTCATCAAAAGACTTTTGACACTCAGTAGACCAAGAAAATTCAGAATCCTTCATTAGTAATGCAAACATTGGATTGGCTATGGTACTGAAATTGGCAATAAATCTATGGTAGAAACCAATATGCCCCAAAAAACTCCTTACATCAGTTTGAGTTTTTGGAGGAGGAAGGTTTTTGATAACTTCCACCTTTTTAGGATCAACCTTGATCCCATAAGAGGAAATATGATGACCAAGGACAATCCCTTCCTCCATCATTAAGAAGCATTTCTCAGGATTAAGAGACAGATGGTATGTTTCACAATGTATTAAAACTTTTTCAAGTTGTTCTAAGGTATATTCAAAACTATCTCCAAATACTGTGAAATCATCCATGTAAATTTCTACACTCTCATTTGTCAAATCAGAGAATATGGCCAAAATAACTCTTTGAAATGTTGTTGGAGCATTACATAAACCAAAAGGTAGAACCCTATAAGCAAAGGTTCCCCAAGGACATGTGAAAGTGGTTTTCTCTTGGTCTTCAGGTGCAACTTGTATCTGATTATAACCACTGAATCCATCAAGAAAATAGAAAAATTTCTTGCCAGCAAGGGTATCTAACACTTGGTCTATGAAAGGTAATGGGAAATGGTCCTTATGTGTTACCTTGTTTAACTCTCTATAATCCACACACACTCTCATTTTCCCATTTTTCTTTGGAACAATGACTAATGGAGAAACCCACTTACTATCTGAAATTGGGTAAATGAATCCTACATCTAAAAGTTTTTCAATTTCTTCTTTAACAATATCTTTCAGAGCAGGATTCAGGCGCCTTTGAGGTTGTCTCACTGGTTTAACATCTTTAGTGTATATCCTATGTGTACATACATCAGGATGAATGCCAATCATGTCCTTATAATTCCAAGCAAAATCCTGAACATGTTTTTGTAGGACAACAAACAGTTTGGCTTCATGTTCATTAGTCAGCCAGCTATTAATATTTAGAAATTTCCCTGGTTGTATTTCAATTTGTTTAATCCCTGGATAAATAGAATTGACTACTTCATATCTACTGATTAAAGAATTTAATGGATAGTGATGTGGCTGTAGAGTATGAAATACTCTGGATTCTATTTCATAAGTGATACCAGATGGAATCATTCCCTGCATAGGACATGTGAAAGAGGTAAGAAGATGATGATGCCATCCATGTGGCAGTGTGAAAGAGCTTTCCTGTATGGGAATAGGTGACAGATGTTCTGAAGTTTGTTCTTCATCCTTCCATAGCAGGCGATGAACAAGAATTTGATCATCCTTAAGTCCTTCCTCTTGTAATGTTTCAACTAGGATAGTCTCATCTTCAAAAATTTCTCTTTCTGGTGAGTTGATTTCCTCAATGTGTTCCTTCACTATTACTGTGGCCAAAGTGGCAATAGTTTCTTGTTCTTCATCAGACTCAGGATACCATATTTGTCCAAAAAATTTGGTTGAAGGTTGGGTTGGTGGATACAAAGAAATCTTCTTAAGGTCAATGCCATTTGAAATAGTCATTTCTCCTGACCTGCAGTCTATAAAAGTAGCTGCAGTAGCAAGCCAAGGTCACCCTAGAATGATGGGATAACCACTAACTAAATTTCTAGGTTGCAACACCAAGAAATCTATAGGATATTCCCAAGAAGAGACTTCAATGGCAATATCTTCTAGGATTCCTTCTGGCTTGGCAACTGACCTATCTACCATTTCTAAAACTGTAGTGGTAGGACTGAGATTATTGAGTTGTAGTTGTTGCATTGTTTCCTTAGTCATTACATTGATTGCAGCTCCAAGGTCAATTAGTACATTTGGAATTTGCACTAATCCAATAGTAATTGTGACTACTGGACTTCCTGGATCACTATATTTGGGAGGCACTAGTTTTCCAGATAGTAGGTCAGCCAACTTCCCTTCTACTTGCATAGTTTTAGGAAAAGCTTTCTTCTTTATACCAGGTTTCTTGATACATAAATCCTGAATGGTCTTCTTGATTAAGGGCACATCCTTTATTGCTTGCAACAAAGGAAGAGAAATTGTCATTTTCTTAAGTTCTGTAACCAGTTCTGATTCAGGATTAGTTGCAATATTTTGAAACCTTTTAGGGTATGGTACTTCTTCTATAGGGGGTTCTTGCCCATTTTCTAGTTTTTCTTCTTTTTCTTTTGTTTTCACTGGTTCTGAATGTGGAGATTCTTGCTTTCCATCAATATCTTCAATGGTGGGTGGAGCAGGGTCAGGTAAAATTTTCCCTGAATGCAACTGGATATTACTACAGTCAAGTACATGAACTGTAGAAATCTTTAGACTCAGCTCCATAAATAGGGGTTGCTTGTCTGGTATTATTTGGGTTAGCCATAGGCTGAGCTGGAAGTGGAGGTTGCTTAACTGGTTGTGATTGTTGTGGTGGCATTCTTCCTTGAAAGTTTTGATTAGGAGCTGGCAACAGGTTTTGAGTCTATCCTTGATACCTCTGTTGCCCTTGATATGATGGGTATTGTGGCCCCCATATTTGCCCAGATTGTTGATTCTGTGTCCAAGGTGGATTAACAAGATTCCATGGTTGATTCCAACCAGAATGTGACCAGTCTTGAGGGGCTGACCAAGATTGATTCCATGGTTGTGAAGGTGGTTCTGAATATCCCCAAGGCATATTCCAAGGATTTTATCCCCAACTTGTAGGAAAATGAGGGGCATTCTGGTATTGTGAAAAGTTACCTCCTGGCCTCTACCCAATAACATTAAGTTCTTCAGTTTGGGTTTGCAAAACATTTTTAAGGTGAGGCAGGAGATGGCACTTATCAGTGTTATGCTCTTTTGAACAAATGCCACAAATAGTTGAGATAGAGGTTCTATCCAAAGGACAATCATGTAGGGCATGCTTATTCCTGCATCTAGGACAATAGATAGCTAGGGGTGGTGAAGAATTGGATTTTGCATTCCTTTCCCCTAATGCAGTATTTAATTGAACAAGAATATCAGTTTTCATGTTAGCCATTTCTTCCATCAAATATTTTATATCAGTATTACCAGGATTCCTCTTCCTTCTTCTTTGCCTAGTGCGGGAATAATTTTTGCATAACTCTACAATATCATTAATCTCAAGCTGGTTTATATCTCCTTTTCCCATTAAGTCCAATACTTCTCTAGAATCATCCTGCAAACCTCTCAGAAATATAGTTTTTAATAAGTCAGTTTCCACAGGACCACATCTCTTTTGGATAAAGGTAAATCTATCAAGATAATCCTCTAAGTTTTCATCCTCTTCTTGTCTAATCCGAAATAACTCATCCTTCCTATTTCTCACTCTACAATACTCCTGATACTTATCCAAAAATGTAGTTTCCATTTGATCCCAAGTGCGGATTGAATCTGGTTCAAGGCTCATAAACCATCGTAAGGCTGCATATTTGAGTGTAGAGGGAAATAACTTCAATTTTTGGTTGTCATTGACATAGTCATAAGTCTGACACAGAACTTTGAATTCAAACAGAAATTGATCAGGATCTTCAGAAACAATTCCCCTAAATATTGGCAATACTGAGGGTGAAATTGTTTTCATAGGAGCATTCTGAGTAGGATTCAGATGAATAGGGTATTCAAAAGTTCTAATAGGAGGATTGTCAGCATCATGACCAACAATTTCCCTATCATGTTCTCCTTGTTCTACCATAGGTGCTTCTTCAATTTTGACTTGTTCAACTGGTTCAGATGGATCAACCCTATGGGTATGTCTAGAAGTAAGTGCCTCTAAGAGCTCTTCTTGCAAAGATCCTAAAATTTTAGTTGATGAAGAAGATGATTCTCTTTTAAGTCTTTCAAGAAGTTCATACATAGGTAGATCTTCACCAGATCATGAAGAACGCCTTGGTGGAAAAGAGCCGATTTTGATAAACCTTCCTCTTTCGTCTCTTGGCCTATTCATCCATGCTCATCCACTAAATGAACTAGAATTTAGTTTTCAAGAACTATTACCTATAACAGGATAGTTCTTGGACTGCTATACTTTCCTAACAACACCTAGTGTTCCTCGAAAATGGCACCAAAAATGATGAGTGTCATCAACTCTTCATCATTTAATCATTATGTTTGTCAATCCAGGGTGGTGTCCAAGGCTATATACGATAGGAAAGGCAAGCAGTTTAAGGATCAGTTCATTCAGGAGATGGCTTTATTGGTGAAACAGTTAGTGCTTGGGGGTGTTTGTGTCTCCTTTTTAACTCCTAAAAACTGAAATTGACTCCTATTTACCCTTGCAGAAATGAATTTGTAGGAAATGAAAACTATCTACTACTTCAGAATTGAAAATGATAGAACTGAAATGTTGCAGGAATGGAAATAGCAGAAAATAAAACTTGCAGAATTTAAATCACACCTTGCATAAAGGAAAATCTAATTACAATAACAGAATTTAAGGAATAATAATCAAATGTTGCAGAACTGAAACATGAAAATATTCTCTGATGCAAACTGGAAATTACAGAATCTGAAAACAACTTGTGAAACAGAAAATGTTGTAAGATGCAAGAATTTATGCTAAGTAATCAGCTGATATGCACACATTCCTATGATCATTACATGCAATCTAAAAGAGTACAACTAAAATTATGAAGTACAAACTTGACAGATTCCTGCAAATTTGCTGCAGCAAGAAATGAGCAGAAAACCTGGGAAAGTTGCTCCTTCTCCTGGCCCTGGAAGTGGGCCCTTGCTCCCTGACCCAGAAGAAGGTGAAAAGAACTATTTTAAACTATCTAGATCTCACACACACTCATTCATACTGCCAATGGAATAAAAATATTGCACCTTTTATTGATTCTGTAGCAACATTACAGTATTGCAGGAAAAAGCCTACAAAATACTGTTCTACTATGATTACAAGGAAAGCTTATGAAATTATGCAATTCTATATCCTCTCTATTTATCTATCTATATGCTCAACCAAATGGGAGCATTTTATTTATACAAGTAGGGTACATGATTGATAAGGTTTTGTGCTACAATATAGGACTATTACAACTGTGGCAAAATTGTTTCCAGAATGCAGGGATATGATCCATTATCCCTTATCTATTTCATCTACTGGAATGCATCTGTTGAAGGACAAGTGTTGGAAAGGATAGGGATATCCCTTAAACAGCTGCAACCACCATTTACCACTTTTTTTGTTGCATTTAAAGGCTCTTTTGACCAAAACTGTTGCTTCTGTGCTCATTCCGGAGCTGCTCTGGAATATCAGGCAGCAGAATAGAGTTTGCAACAATTCCCACACCAGAAGCGTATGCGAATAGTTGTGATGGTGGAAATAGTCTCCATGTGTGCCCAGAAGACTAATTCCATTTTGTGCATCAGCTGAAGTGGACAAATTCCAAGCCATGTTGTATATGTACAGATGGCTGGAATTTGTATGGAAAAATTCTTGTTTTCTGCACAGTCAACTATTGACAAAGTTTTTGGCACCTTTTGGTTATTCAAAGTGAGTGAACGATGGGAAAATCTTGTGAAAGAAGCACAAAACCAAATAGATAGCAGTACCTTAATATTACAACTTTAATTTAATGCAAAATATACTAAAACATACAACTAAAACAGACTATAAAACATAGAAAAATAGTCAAAATAGGATATATGCACTTTAACATTTACAACATGTAAACACCAATACATAATGCATTCTATCACTATAATTAGCATCAAAACATAACATAAGGTGTTCAAAAGTGTTTATAAGTTATCAAAACTAGTCCATGGATGAGGCATTTGTAGGCCTCATCATTAGACTAGGCATGTTTAGGTTTGATTGCATCATTAGAGACTTTTGACCGATAGAATTAGTTGTTTAGTAGTCTTGCTTTCAATATTGCAATTAGGATACTAATGAATCTTTTTCATGCTTCCATGTATTCAAATTCATAATTAGGCCATTAGATAGATACATATGCTTTTCCTTTACATGATTCATAACATCTTTTCATGTTTTTCATAGGTTTACTAGCTTTCTTGCATTTTATTGATTATATGCTAGTAACATCATGTGTTCATACAATTTCCTCAAAAAGCCTCATCAAGAGAGGTATCCTTTATTACTAATGCTTCTTGTTGTTTATTGCATGCAGGATCAACAAAGTTTTCACATGCAAGGCAACAAATACCTCTAATCATGGAGAAGAAGGTCATCGACACCTTGGAGCAGTTCGTGTCATTTTAAGAGGCATTTGGAATGCACCTACCCTTGAGGGGGATTTGACACTTGTAGCACCCCAAAATTGGCGCAGTAAACCTTAGCAAATAATTAAAATTACTTTAGTAATAATTCAAAATTCAATTTTAACCCCGAACCGCCCGTTAACCGCCTGTTAAACAGCTTTCCCCATTTTTCGTGCCATTTTTAGGATTTGTTGTGACCGTTGGACGATATCGTCTTCGATCAGACGATATCGCCTCAGATCGGACGATTTCGTCTGGAGCAGAACGTCCAGACGATCTCGTCCCAAACTGATTTGTGCATAATTAGCTTCTGTTCCAACGACGTCTCTAATCTGGGTAGAAGCGTGTCTGCACCGTTAGAGACCCTCCCCATTGGAGATCTTCCAAATTAGGATGATCTCCAACCTCCTAACCTCCCTCCTAAGCCTATTTAAACCTTAGGACCCCCCTTGACATTCCCCTAGCTGAATTTTCCTATAACTTGACCTTTGCGCGCATTAGAATACCCTGGATTACCATCTGCATTTGTGCTTTCCAAGTTTTCTTGTAGGGACCTCATTGATTTTCAGTCGGAGCAAGCTCAGATCATCGCAGACGATCCTGTACAATCTTGGATGATCCCATCAAAATTCGAGATGATTTCGACTATAGTCTGCATTGGGGGCAATCAGTGCCCAGAGTTTATGCTTTTCCTATACTTTGTTGCTATTTTATTCTACATTTAGTCAGTTTTATTATTATTTCTTATTATTCTGCATCTTGGAGTTCACCCATGTAGTTTAATTGCATAATAAAATCATGATTAGCTATTAAAGCATCATAATTTACTTGCATTTCTATTTGAGATTATCTTATTAACATCCTTATTATTATTTCACATCATTTTCCTTTATCAATATAGCTGCATTTTCTATATTTTGTATCTATTTCTCTAATTGCAGGTCTCTGACGAATTCGTCTGATGAATTCATCAGATCTCAGATGATCCTGTCAGATCGAAGATGATTCTATCAAATTCAAGATGATCTTGACTGCTTCAAAAATTAGAATCTCCATCAGACATCCGGAATCAGGTATGGCTTTTCTCATCTAGCATATTCTCTGTGTTTTATGTTTAATTCTATTTTTTGTATTCATTTAATTTGCATTTTCATAATAGAACAACTTAGATTCATTTGGCCAAACCTAGGATTTGAATGTTTAAAGATAAAATTGAACACATTAAACACATTCCCAACCTAGGCGTGGAGACTGCCACTAAACGTTTCCTGGTGAACCCCACCATCCGTCAAAAAATCACCTTAATACACCTCCCCGAGAGGCGGGACCTTCAAAGGGCCTCTCAGTCTGAGGTATTGTCCCATCCTTCCCGCATCCCCCTTCTGGGCGTGGATCCTTTAGCCTGAAGGTAAGGGTGCGGAAAATTTGGAACGATACATTTTGGTGAACCCGACGTGAAACTAAAACCTTTTGAAAAAAAAAACAAAAACAAAAACATAGATGCATTTAAAATCATTAGAAAACTACTAAGTTGCATATCATGTCTAGATGGTAGCTCCTAAGAAAAGACTAGCTGTCACTATAAATGTTGAAAACCAATTAGCAGCCATAGAAGTTAATTATGTGCTTAGTGTGCCTGAAACAGATAGAAACCAACTTTTGTGGAAAGAACTTGATAGGAGGCTAGGTATCATTTCATCTAGATCAATCGAACTTAGACAAATCAAGAGGTTTGCCCTAGATAGGATCCTGGATCCTCATCAACTCATTTTTTATCATGAACTTGAGAGAGCCTGCCATAGGTGGTTAGCTTATAGGAGAGCTCTTGTGTCTTCAGAATTGTTCACCTTCGAGGAATACCTCGAGAACGCAAGCTATTATACACCAATTCCTAGGTCATGTAGAAGATCAAGAGGTCATTCTTACAGATAGGGAAAGGTGGAGGAGAGTTCCTAGAGCTATGTTATATCGAGAGTATTGCCATGAAATTTATTTCTACCAACCAGAATCTGAGACAGATAATATCACTATAGCACTTTTTGTCAAATTCTTGAAAGAAAATTTTCAATTTGAAGAAGAACACTTCATGACTCCTGAAGAACTCGAGCCCATTAATGATATTTATAAATTGTTTATAGAAAACTAGATCATTGCTTTCATTATTATTATTTCTTGCATTTAGTGTGTTGTTTGTTATCTTTATAATATTGTTACAAAAACAAAAAAATAGAAAAAACAAGAAAAACCAAAAATATAACAAAACTAAAACATTTTATTTTAAATACTATAGTAGGTATATAATTAAAATATATACCTCTTAAGCTTGTTGCACATATATATATATATATACAAGTATATATATATTTGCTGAAATCTAAATTTAAGCACAATGCCTAGACTTAGGAATGGTAAACAAACTGAAGAAGAAGAAGAAGATTGGTTAGGAGACAAAACAAAAAACCCAAATGTCCTTCCTGAGGATTCAATTTCGGAAGGAGGAACTCTAGAACAGCCAGAAGATGAGCTTGTTGTAGATGAACAAGAAGAAAATCTTAAAGAGGAAGGATCCTCATCCCCTAGAATGGCTCCGAGATGGAACTATTGCTTTTGATAACTTAGATCATTTCTAGAAATTTTTCAATAATAACATTGGTGCTCTTAATATGGCAGTTCGTATTGATAGAGGACAAATTAGTGACACTCAAGCAGCCATGGAAGATATGTTTAACATACACACTAATCCCTTGTCCTTTGTTGATCAAGAAAGTGATAAGGCTGGACCATCCAATAGAGATATGGTCACTATGATTCAGAACATGCAAAAACAACAGGTTACCCAACCCCCTAAGGAACCTGTTATTGAGCCTAAAATCATTCCCACACAAAAGAAACCTTCATTCACTGCTTTATTTCGCCAAACTATTGATCAATATGCTTCAAATCGACAAAAACCTAAAATGAAGCCAAACACCAATTTTCAACAATCCGGGATACAACATAATACAACTTCAAAACTTCTTCATAACACCCTTCCTACCAACAATTTACACAATAGCAATATAGCATCTAATCTTCATGTCCCTCCATCATATGCTCACAAATCCCATATTAATACCCTACCGAACCAATATGGTGGGCAAACCGTAATCTGGAAGCCATGGTGAAACAGATTAGCTTCGCGTATGGACCAGATAGATCCCTACCGTCCCTCGTACAATTATCGAGAGATGTGTAGTCAGCCTTTGGATCCCATAGTTGTAGCACAACCATACCCTAAACACTTTCCCATGCCCGTCCTGCCTATATATAAAGGAACTGAAGATCCCATAGAGCATCTTCGCATGTTTAGGATAGCATGTCATGATATATCACATGATGACTTGCTATTACTAAAAATGTTCCCGAAAAGTTTAGGAGGAATGGCATTAGAGTGGTACTATCAATTGCCCACTCATTCTTTGAGAAATTTTGAAGAAACAGCTGAATCTTTTGTCCATCAATTTAGTGCCTACATCGAGAGGCATGTCACCATTAAAGATTTATACAACTTAAAACAAGACAAAGATGAATGTTTTGCTGATTTCTTAGCTAGATGGAGGCTAGTTGACAGGAAAACTGCACTTTGTGCTACCTTATAGGGAAATGTTGGATATTTTTATCAATAATTTACAAGAACAAATATCCTATGAGTTATCAACTGCTACCTTGACCACCTTCGATCAAGCTATAGACTTAGCTCGAAGAGTGGAAGATGCTCTCATTAGGAGAGGCCAGCTTAGGAAGAAAGATGATGAGAAAACATCCAGAAATCAGTATAAAAATAAACAAGTTGTAGGTGACGGAGTCACTGACAATAGAAATGTTGCTAATATCAATACAACGAAGACAACAAAAAAATTTATATTGAAACCTCCTGATAAACCTCCTCGAGAATTTACTAGACTCAATCAACCATTATCAACTATTCTACCCCAATTACTCGAAAGAGGTTTGATTCAATTACCAGCTATCCAGGAACCTGATCCAACTATACCCGGATACAGAGCTGATTTACATTGTGATTTTCATAGAGGACCTGGACACTCTACAAACTCTTGTAAAATATTGAAACATAAAATACAAGATCTGATTGATAATAATGAAATGGAGGTGCAAGCCTTCCAACCTAAACAAAATGCTCCTAATAATGCTCAAAAGACCATTCCCCAAAATCAGAATCAAAATGCTAATCAATCATTGGATATATTTCAACATCCTTTACCAAAACATGGTAAAGAAGTGGCCAATCAAATTGAGCATCATAATGTCCCTCCTCCTACCCGATATGTAGGAACTATTAGCGGACATTTACCTAATCATGATTTACAAAAATTTGACACAACTTTATCCATGGTCACGACCAGGCCCCTATATAATACTCAAACTCCGGATCTCAGTGATGTAGAATCGGATACTGAAAGTGAAATAGACATCACCTCAAATCAATCGAATAGTTCTAAAAATGAATCAGACCCTATTCAACCTATCACAGATTTTATGGTTCCAGAAGAACCATTTCCTAGAAGAGTTACTACTCGACCCTCTTCTAATCAGTTCCTTCCTAATGAACAAGCCATAAACGCTCAACCGAGACCGAGTTCAGCGTCCTCAATATAACATTGTAGGTACCATCGGAGCCGTTACCAGACAACAGGCTCAAAATTCTCAACAGGATCAAACTCAGAATGATGGATCAGCTCCATTTATTTTGAAAAATCCCAATAAAGGGAATCATATGTCTAATGTTCAACCAAAACCTCCTTACAATATTAATGAACAATTATCCAATACTACAACCAGAATTTCCCTTTTGGACTTGTTAAGATCTTCTCCTACCCATAGGGATGAATTAATGCTCACATTAAGCCAAATGATGGTACCTCAAAATATTCAACTCTGAAGCCATGTCCAATACTATCATCACTCGAGAAGTCGATTGTATTGACTTTCGAGATAAAGATATACCACAACATAGTCTACATAAGGATAACCCCTTATATATTACTGCCCTAATTGGAGATGTAGTTGTTAAACGAGTCTTGATTGATAATGGTTCATCTCTAAACATATGCACTTTTGACTTTTACCAAATATTTGGCTTTAGAAGTGATGAAATGAAAAGAACGGATATGATTATCAAAGCCTTCAATGACGAGACACAAGAAACGTGTGGAGTCATTACTATACCCTTGCAAGTTGGTCCTAGAACCCTAGATACAACCGTGTTTATTGTACATTGCCCCGCATCGTACAATATACTCTTGGGTCGCCCTTGGATCAATGCGATGCGGGCTGTCCCATCAACTTTACACCAATGTGTTAAATTCGAATTTAAAAATCAGTTGGTCACTATTCATGGTGATCCTAGACCCTTTGATATGTGTGCCTTGGCAGAACCTGTTGGAGTTCAATTTTGCCCTGCTCTGTCATCCACACATCCTAATTCTTATTTTTCATCTAAAAGTGTGAAACACACACCTACAAATTCATCTATTTCTCCTCCATTAATTTCACCCCCATGTATAGCTCAACAATCTTCTGAACAAACCACACTAGAACCTCAAAAAGATCTTAGATCTACAACCAATCCTTCATGTTCCATCCCTATAATTTCAAAACCTATAGACCCATTTATTAACACCTCCACATTATCTACATCTATCATACCTTCCACATCTAAAGATATAGGGAATGATCCTTCTACATCTTATGCTCTTTCTGATGAGCTTTTACCGGATTTATCTAAAATTTTAATATCAGAAAAAACAAATGCTTCTATGCAAGATTCACTTCTTTTAAATAATTTGCCGCCATCTCCTCATACTTTGGGCCTCCCACAACCTATGGGAAGTACTTACCAAGTCGGGAGTTGTGCTTTTATTTATAAAGGATATGATTGGGGAAGAATACCCCGAAACATCAAGACGCATTGTGATGGATATGCTCGATGCTATTTTGCTAATGAATATATTAAAGCTAAACCTATAATGCTTAAAATGGGATATAAAGGGAAAGGCTTGGGACCTTTCCAAAATGGTATGAAAGAACCTATCGAGGTAGAACCATGGCCCGCTCGATGTGGTGTGGGCCTGTTTCCTAGTAAGGGTCAACCCTTCCCTTTTGAAGGTGATGATCAACTCATATGTTATCAAGATTATCTAGATAAACAAGATTCTTTGTGTCCAAAGAATAATCCCTTTACATGCAATATGCTATCCATAGCTTACCCTGAATTGATTGTTGAATCCGATGATGAGTTGGAAGGAGATATTTTCCATGATGTCTCCGTTGAAGAGTTGTTACACAATGGTTTTTATTTTGATGGTTCTATACCTACTATAGCCCAACTTGAGGCCACGACTCCTCAAGATGAATTCTCCAAGTTAACCTTAAAATAATTACAAGAATTGGGCGTCTCACCCACCCCACCTAATTTTGAAAGAGATCTACACATGGAAGTAGAAAACGTCATTAAAGTTAACATTGGAACTGAGGATAATCCTCACATAATCAATATTGGATCAGAATTAAGTCAAGAAAAACAAGATGAATACATTGCATTTCTTAAAGAATATGAAGATGTCTTTGCTTGGACATATGAAGACATGCCAAGTCTGGACCCTTCTGTAGTCATGCATCATCTAGTAGTCCATCCGGATGCTAAACCTGTTAAACAGAAACTTAGAAAAATGCATCCCAAAGTGGCCTTGCTAGTCAAAGGGGAGTTAGAAAAACTCCTGAATGTTGTTTTTATACAAGCTATTGATTATCCTGAATGGATCTCAAATGTAGTTCCAGTCACCAAGAAAGAAGCTACCAAAGTTAGGGTTTGCACAGACTTTAGAGATATTAACGTTGCATGCCCTAAAGATGATTTTCCTCTTCCAAACATGGATCAAATCATTGATTTTACTGTCGGGAGTGGAATGATGTCCCTAATGGATGGATTTTTTGGCTATAATCAGATCAGGATAGCTCCTGAAGATCAGGCTAAAATAACCTTTATTACCCCTTGGGGTACCTTTTGTTGGAAAGTGATGCCATTTGGTTTAAAGAATGCAGGCGCAACATATCAACGAGCCATGACTTATATCTTTCATGATATGATGCATGATATCCTACATGATTACGTAGATGATATTATAGCTCGCTCTATTAAAGAAGATGATCATTTAGATGATTTGAGAAAAGTATTTAATCGGTTAAGAGAATACCTTATTCGATTAAATCCAACTAAATGCATATTCGGAGTTAAGTCCGGTAAACTATTAGGGGTTTTAGTTTCTTTACGTGGTATCAAAATCGACCCTCTCAAGATTGTGGCTATCATTGATATGCCCGCACCTACCAATATATCTGAGTTACGAAGTTTACAAGGTAAGCTTCAAGCCATCCGTCGCTTCATCGATAAGTTGGCGGACAAAACCGGTCCCTTTCTTAAGCTTCTTAAGAAGGATGTCCCTTTTAATTGGGATGATGAATGTAAGGAAGCTTTTGAACTTCTCAAACAATACCTCCTTAACCCACCTGTGCTTTCACCGCCTAGACCTGATCGCCCGTTTATCCTGTATATTTTAGCTTCAGATTTTGCTTTAGGAGCTATGTTAGCTCAACTTGATGATGAGAAGAGAGAGCGTGCTAATTATTATATTAGCAGAACTTTCATCAGTTATGAAACCCGCTACACAGCATTAGAAAAACTATGTCTAGCAGTCATATTTTCTATGCAAAAATTATGCCATTATATGCTCAGTCAAAAAACATATGTCATTGCTAAATATGATCCCTTGCGGTATCTTATGAGTCGACCTTATTTATCGGGTCGTACAACAAAGTGGGTTCTTGCTCTAAGCGAGTTTGAACTCACATTCATAGGACAGAAGTCTATTAAGGGTCAAATCATAGCAGATCAATTAGTTGCTGCACCCTTAGAGTCTACCCATCCCCTCATCATTGAGTTTCCTGATGAATGCCTTCAATTAGAGGCAGACCATGTTGAACAATGGTCCTTATACTTTGATGGAGCCCGATGCATGAGTGGGGCTGGTGCGGGTATTATTTTAATATCCCCACAAAAACATCTTATACCTTTGTCCTTTAAATTAACATTTGCTTGCACCAATAATACTTGCTGAATATGAGGCTCTAATCCTTGGATTACGAGCTGCCTTGGCGCTAAAAATCAAACATCTGCTAGTTTTTGGTGATTCTCAACTTGTTATAAACCAAATTAATGAAGTTTATCAAACCAGAGATGATAAATTGTGCCCATATAAAGCATATGTTTTACAGTTAATATCTCTATTTGATCAAGTTACCTTGGAAGCTATTCCTCGAACTAGCAACCGTGCGGTGATGCTATGGCCGTAGTTGCATCTCTTCTGCCCTTGGAGTTAGATGACGAATATGCCACCATCATTATTCGTCGACTCCTAGGAACCCGCTTCAAATAAGTCATGTTTAGAACCTTTGGATGTGTTTCTAATCAATGAAACTACTCCTGAACCTTGGTATACGAATATATTTGATTTTCTTCAAAATGGGACTTTCCCTGCCAATTCTAATAGAAACCGTCGGTTATTACGTAGACGAGCAAGTCGATTTGTAATAATTGGCAATACTTTATATAGGAGATCTTTTGAAGGTATCCTATTGAGATGTTTGAATCTAGAAGAATCCAAATCAGCTTTAAGTGAAGCCCACGATGGATCTTGTGGAGGACACTTCAGTGGTAGTGTCATTGCTAAAAAGCTCCTTAGGATAGGATACTTTTGGCCTACCATGGAAAATGATGCACATGATTATGTGCGCCATTGCGACAAGTGCCAGAAACATGCTGACCTTGTCCATGCGCCTGCACAAGAGCTGCAGAGCTATTTCATCTCCTTGGCCCTTTTCAAAATGGGGCTTAGACATTATTGGCAAAATTAATCCTGTGTCATCTGATGGACACAAATTCATCATAACCACCATTGAGTATTTCACGAAGTGGGTTGAAGCTATGCCTTTAGCTTCCTGCACTGGAACACAAGTCTCTAAATTTATTTTAATTCAAATTATTTGTAGGTTCAGAATTCTTGCAAATCTCATCTCGAGACAATGGAACTTGTTTCAAAAATAAAGATGTTAAGAAATTATGCCAAAAATATAAGATTCAACATCGTTGGTCCACTCCCTATTATCCTCAGGGTAATGGTCAAGCAGAAGCATCTAACAAAACCTTAATCAAAATTCTTAAAATATTGGTCAATAAATCTGGTCACGACTGGCACATTCAATTATATCCAGCTTTGTGGGCATATCGCACTAGTGTTCGAACTCCCACTGGAACTTCACCTTTTGTCTTGGTTTATGGCGCTGAAGCTGTTTTTCCCTTTGAATTAGAAGTTCCTTCTTTGGCTCTACTACTTCAAGATACCGAAGTAGGAGATGAATATCGAGCTGGTAGACTCAGTCAATTGGAACTCCTAGATGAAAAGTGCATCAATGCTTTGGAGCATCTTCGTGCCTACCAAAACAAGCTTAAAAGATCATATGCTAAGAAAGTTCGTCATCGATCCTTTGAGGTCGGTGACCTTGTTTTAAAAGAAAATCAAAAAAATACTAATGCAACTAAAGACCTTAAAGGTAAATTTGAGCCCAACTGGCTTGGACCATATATTATCACTGCTAAATTTGAATCGGGAGCATACAAATTAGCTACCTTAGATGGTAAAGATTTAAAAGAACCTATGAATATTATGCATCTTAAGCGATATTACGCATAAAATTTAGTCATTTCATCATTTGTATATATTTTGCATGTTGTCTCATTTTAAAAATATATATAAAACTGTTTAAACAAAAACAAACAAAAATAAAAGTAAAAACAACAATATTATTGACTCTTTCGAAACCAAAAAAAAAAATAAAAATAAAGAGAAGAAAGAGAGAGTCAAAATTATCAAACTCCTCAAAAATATTTGTTGTATATATTTCTTCTTAAAGTATTGCAGTTATATTTTCAAATTATTTTGGATAAATTAGCATTTATTTGGAATCCCTCACTTTCACAAACACAAAAATAAATATCTTGATTTTATCTGGCATGATTACTAATCTCTCTTATATCAAAGTCCACAAAATTTAATTAAATAAAGTTTGAGCATAGAGAATTGATCTTGTTATTTACTTAAACCAAGCATATCCTTTCACAATAAAATGATTATATTTGTAATTTCCATGCTATGCTACATAGTAGAAGTGGTTTCTTGAGCGAAAAGTTTCCCCTGCTATCCTATCATGCACATGGTCTAGAATCTTTGAGAATTGACAAAAGGACAAGCTCACCCCTACCCAGAATAAAAATCCCTTGCTCTACGGCTAATCCGAGCAAGTATCCCTAGCATAGGAAGAAAAGAAAAAGAAAAATCAAACAAAATTATGAGCAAAAGAAGCATTATTCCAGTATCATTTTGTACTATCTCAACACTATTTCAGCATTATCTCAAATACAAAAGCAAAAATACAAAAAAAAAAAAAAAAAAAAAAGAAAAAACAAAAAGAGCAAAAGAAAAGCAAAAGCAAAAGCAATAAAATCCCTTTCCCTACCCATTGAAAAGAAAAGAAGGGTTGATGAGCTTGAATCCATGGAATTCTCAATTATTCGAAAACTGTGAGGTAAGCCCCATAACAAGTGGTTTGTGCCCAACCCGCTTGGCCTTGGGTAACTCCTAGCGTGGTGATATGTCTGTCACATTAGCGACCTTCTTTTGTACAGACCTATGTCTGCTTATGGATTAGCTAGCTCTTGATAACCCGACTTACATAGTAGTTTGGTATGGTTATATGCATCTAAATCATGGTTAATGAACACTTATTTGGTTAATTCAAATCACTTGTATCAAATTATCTTGCTCAAAACTGGTAAATGCACAAAGCAATTGCACACACATTTGTATTTGAGAGATTTTGTGTATCATTATGATAAATCAAGATTGGTAATGAACTCACATACGCACATGGGATTCCTTATAAATCTAACTATTGTCTTTAAGATACTTTGAAATATTTTTGCAAATTGTTTGGAATAATTTCATTTTCTTATTTGAGAACAGTTGTTTAGTATAAAGACAACTACATACATTTTCAAAAAAATCAAAATTTCTTTCAAAACATACACTCAAATCATATATATATTATCGACTTTCGTGACGATGGTATAGTTCCAAAACTTAAATTGGAATTTTATGCCTAGCGCAAGTCCTCATCTTCATATTATCTGTTTATTTTCAAAAATTAAAAAATCAACCATGCAATAAAACTATCAATTTCTTCTTTGGATTTCGTGATGATGGTATAAGTCTATACCTAAATATTCTATGCCTAGCGCAAACCATTGTACTAATTTTATTTCCCATTTATTTAAATTCATCAAAACATGTGACTTAAATCATTATGTTACACAATTATGCTTTAACAACAACGCACATTGTTTCTATTTCATGTCATTATGTCAACTTCAATTTTGCAATGATGGTATAATTCCTAGGGAATTATTCAAAAATTTTATCACACTTAGGAATTTATGCCTAGCAAAAATCATCTTTAATATATTTCATGCATAATATTTTCATGGAAATCTGAAAACAAATCACCATCATCATCATCATTTGCATCATCACAACAAAGTCTTAAGACAGGCTCTTAAGCACTCTTTTACTTTTAACAATATTTCTATACTGGGATTAGCTTGACGACCGAGTGAGCGGCGACTCCATGAAATGGTCTATAATAGCGACAATGTCCTTTGAAATTATTGTTAAAAGTCCCTTTTTTTATTATTATTATCCCACAAACAACCAATTTGTTTACATCAGATTATTTCATTTAAATTTTAAAAGCATGACATTCAAACCATAATATTTCCAAATGACATAATTACATGAATCATCAAATCAATCACACCAAAACATTAAAGCATCATACAAACACATAAGACAAGTCATATGATCAAATATATATATATATATATATATATATATATATATATATATATATCTCAACAATATATGTACATCATATCAAAACTAGATTGGTATGCCACAATCTACATCTTGGCATACTCAATCCTCTCAATCATATATTCAGTCTATGCAGTGTAGTAGCCTAGCCTCGAGAACCCCTCGAGCTCTCAGCCTCATCTCCTCCCCCACCCTGAGGTGGACGAGGTGGCCCCATCGTAGTATGTGTGGTACTACGAGTCCTAGTCATCGATCGAGATGAAGTCCTCGATGACCCAACCCTGATCGGATCTGCAATGTCGGCTAGCAGTTGTACCCTCTGGCCCTCTAGCACCAGTTGGAAGTAGATACCCTGATAGAACGTGGTCTGAGCAATCGACCATGCCAGCTCCTGAGTGCTCGCTCCTCCGCTCCATGCTCTGAGGCGTGCAACCTCATCTCTGAGCTATGTAGCCTCAGCTCGATGGCGTGTAGCCTCATCCTGTAAAGTCTGCACCTATGCCTGGAGATGGACAGTCTCCGCCCGAAGAGTAGCCATCTCACTACTCTCTCCTATGTCCACACCCTTGCCCTTATCGGGCGATGGTGGCCTCTCTCTCCATGGAGAAGGGGGTCTATCCTCCCTCCTCTCCTGCTGTCATGGCCTCTGCTGAGCCTGTGGCCTCCTCTGCTCTCTCCCATTGTGACCCTATGCCACCTCAATGGCGCCTGGCGCCGCCTCCCCATCCGATGCACAACTGCATGAATCGGACCCTGAGCCCTCGTCATCCGAGGAGGGCGGATGCTTGTGTACCAGGCATCATAGCCGTCGGCTACCCCAGCGTCATCCCCATCCACTGGCTGGATCGGGGCGTCATCTGCATCCTGACTCCAGAAGCGCTGCATATCTGGAGCCCCGCTAACTGTAGTGTTATCCCGGATGGTCCGAGAAAACTCGTAGTCTCTAAGAGATGGGATCCCCTGTTGTAGACCGAACTGCCTCAAAACTCGGTCATAGCGGTGGAGCTCCACCTCTCCCCTCTCCATCCTCAGCCAACAGGTTTGCCTAACGTGAGCCAGCTCCTGTCCATCCTCGGCCCACCCTGGATGATCTCTCCAAGGCCTCCAGGTGATCTGGTCGGAGACAAGGTCATCAAGTAGTCTCCGGGACATTGGCAGATCTATCCGTCATTGTGACCCTCTCTGGAGCCACCAGTAGAAAGCTCGAGGCCTCTCCCCATCAATCCCTATCAGTGGGAGCCCTACCGGCCTCCGCACCATGATGTGCTCCCAGCACCAAACCTGTAGTAGTGATGTCATGACCAGACATCGATCGCCCTTGTATACGACCCCATGCAGGATCCTATACAATCGGCATAGTACAAAGCTCCCCCAAGCAAACCTATACCCATGGTCTCTCATGTCGTAGACCACATCTGTCAGTAGCCATGGTACTCTGCATCCACTCTGATGGCATAGCAACAGACCACCTACCACCCCAGCCAAAACCTGTGTCAGTCTAGATGCCCCAGGCATCTGGCATAGCGACTCGATGTTCACTCCGCCCTTCTCCAGGGCGAAGCTCGGATCTCTGCACAGTCGCATCATCACATGGCCCTGATTGGCCATGGGAGTTATTAGCCATCCTTGTATGGGGATCCTCAAAATCCTCCATACATCCTCCAATGTGGGAGTCATCTCCCCTATCGATAACCGAAAATAGGAAGAACCCGGATACCACCTCTCTGCTAGGGCTGTCAATAGCCCCATATCTGTAGAAACCTGTGGCATATCTGCCACATGTTGCAAGCCGACTTGAGCCAACTGATCTCGCTCTGCCTGAGATAGAGTGGCCAAGTCATCCCTCAACCCATCGTATTTCCATTCTCTGCTCTTTAGTAATCCTCTCTGCAACATAAACAACAAAACAATAAAAATCATTAATAAAATAGTGATTAAAAATGCAAGTAACACAAGTTCAATTTGAGCAAATTCATCTCCGATTTTGCAAGCAAAAAATGTCCCTTATTTGATGAAATCGTCCCCATTTCGTCGATTTTGCCCCTGGACGAAATCGGCGATATCGAGACGATTTCGATGAAATGGAGACGATTTCGTCCCGACGACGTCGACGGCCCAAAAAATGGCCGTGATGCTCAAAAATCATTCAAAATTAATCTAAAAAGCATAGAAAATCAAAATTAAAGCATTCTAAACTAAGTTTAGACTCTTACCCGTAGCCCGCGTCGGACCTCTGTCGATCTGTGCGCTGTCTCGACCATTTTGTTTGCAGAGCTCCAGAAACCAGAAAATGAAAATGAACAGTAACAATGAATTAGGGTTTTTCCCTATTTTTCTTAATTTTATTCAAAAACAATTAAAAACATTTTAAAATTTTGCTTTTTCGCGTTTTTACCTCAAACGTTCGATTTGGGTAAAAACACGGAGGGGGCACCATAGTAAGCTGTCGTACGATTCGACCTAGAATCATCGCCTAAAAATGGGAATAAATTTTTGCTTTCTCGTAAATCGAGAAGAACTCATCTTTAACGCATTTTCCTCAAAAAATTTGCTAAAGAGGGGGCAAAATGTAGCACCCCAAAATTGGCGCAGTAAACCTTAGCAAATAATTAAAATTACTTTAGTAATAATTCAAAATTCAATTTTAACCCCGAACCGCCCGTTAACCGCCTGTTAAACAGCTTTCCCCATTTTTCATGCCATTTTTAGGATTTGTTGTGACCGTTGGATGATATCGTCTCCGATCAGACGATATCGCCTCAGATCGGACGATTTCTTCTGGAGCAGAACGTCCAGACGATCTCGTCCCAAACTGATTTGTGCATAATTAGATTCTGTTCCAACGACGTCTCTAATCTGGGCAGAAGCGTGTCTGCGTCGTTAGAGACCCTCCCCATTGGAGATCTTCCAAATTGGGATGATCTCCAACCTCCTAACCTCCCTCCTAAGCCTATTTAAACCTTAGGACCCCCCTTGACATTCCCCTGGCTGAATTTTCCTGTAACTTGACCTTTGCGCGCATTAGAATACCCTGGATTACCATCTGCATTTGTGCTTTCCAAGTTTTCTTGCAGGGACCTCATTGATTTTCAGTCGGAGCAAGCTCAGATCGTCGTAGACGATCCTGTACAATCTTGGATGATCCCGTCAAAATTCGAGATGATTTCGACTGCAGTCTGCATTGGGGGCAATCAGTGCCCAGAGTTTGCACTTTTCCTATACTTTGCTGCTATTTTATTCTGCATTTAGTCAGTTTTATTATTATTTCTTGTTATTCTGCATCTTGGAGTTCACCCATGTAGTTTAATTGCATAATAAAATCATGATTAGCTATTAAAGCATCGTAATTTACTTGCATTTCTATTCGGGATTATCTTATTAACATCCTTATTATTATTTCACATCATTTTCCTTTATCAGTATAGCTGCATTTTCTGTATTTTGTATCTATTTCTCTGTTTGCAGGTCTCGATGAATTCGTCAGATCTCAGATGATCCTGTCAGATCGGAGACGATTCTGTCAAATTCCAGACGATCTTGACTGCTTCAAAAATTAGAATCTCCATCAGACATCCGGAATCAGGTATGGCTTTTCTCATCTAGCATATTCTCTGTGTTTTATGTTTAATTATATTTTTTGTATTCATTTAATTTGCATTTTCATAATAGAACAACTTAGATTCATTTGGCCAAACCTAGGATTTGAATGTTTAAAGATAAAATTGAACACATTAAACACATTCCCAACCTAGGCGTGGAGACTGCCACTAAACGTTTCCTGGTGAACCCCACCATCCGTCAAAAAATCACCTTAATACACCTCCCCCGAGAGGCGGGACCTTCAAAGGGCCTCTCAGTCCGAGGTATTGTCCCATCCTTCCCGCATCCCCCTTCCGGGCGCGGATCCTTTAGCCTGAAGGTAAGGGTGCGAAAAATTTGGAACGATACAACACTATTGTAATTATTGTATCAAATGGGTATCCCTAAGAGGGATGGATTTGTAACTTGACTCAATTTGAAATTAATAAAATATCTTTGTATTTTGTTTCTTTTCATTCTTGTCAATTTGTGTATGCCTATTTGTATCATTTTCAACAATTTCAATATTAGGTGCAAGCCTTTTTGGATGCTACAGGTGGGTAGGAAGATCCCATATGCTCTATGGTGGATGCACACTAAGGAGTGAGATAAGAGTTGCACGTATCAAGGTATCATTATGCATTACATAGAGTCATTGGAGAGGTTGAGACTAGAGCATGTGATATGGTGGCCTTGGGGGGATTATCCACTTTGGGCAGAGGTAGATCAACATATGAGGTGGGTGATATGTGGTCGATGGTTGACAGGTCAACATGGCACTGAGCATGAGTAATTCTAGTACTCACAAGTTACTTAGTAACTAGGGGTACGATAGGATGTACCTGATGAGGTAGTTGTATAAAAGTGAAGGATAGCCAATGTGCAACTCTCATGATCTCAAGTTGAGCATATCAAGGAGGAGTCAGATGATCCATTGGATGACCTAGATGTAGAGGATATTGGGATGACTCCCGAGTATGACACCTGGTGTGTGGATTAGCTATGGTAGGAAGGTAGGGCAAGCAGGGCTAGTCTAATGAGAGGGACACCTTGAGGGCCCAGTTTTAGACCATGCATGACAAGGCTACAAGGGTGAAAACAAAGCGAGAGGTTGTATGAATTCATGTAGCAGGAGTTATCATAGAGCAGGACACCCTGTGGATCTATTTTGTAGGGGTCACAATAGAGCATTATGCTCTACATGATTATGTGGTAGGGTTGACTACTGGATAGGGCATAGGTGGATAGGCCATGGATCCTGATCACCCCTCACTTCACTAAACACTTTATAGGCTATCTACCTTAGCTAATAATGATAGCTCCACAATATTTTAAAACCCTCAACACAAGGTTTCTAACCTACTCAACTACTAAAAAAAAGACTATATTTTTTGGCTTTTTTGTTTTTTTTTGCAGATTTTTTTGGTTTTTTAAAATAAGGGAAAATAGAATGAAAAAACATAGGAAAATTATACCTAATAGGTTAAAATGGCTGAGTAAGAATTATCACAGTCATAGTAGAACTTAGCTATGAAAAGCGCTTTGATACCACTTGTTAGGAATCTACTATTAAAATAAAGCTTACTCACACAAAATACTAAAAAATAACTAAATTGCATCAAATGATAAAATAACACTATGCAAAAAGTAATTGCAGAATTGAAAAAATCTCATAAATAACTCATAATTACAGGCCTCTTCGAGGGGGCAACCTCCTTCAATATTTCATTAACTTGCAAAAATTAACATTCTTACATGGCTTCATAGCTTTTAAAGAAAGACTTCATGCAACCCTAACCCTAAGCTCAAGAGTTGGCTTACATGCAAAATTACACTCGAGATAGAATATTCTACCCAATATCAGTTACAATCTTGATAATGGTTACATCAAATGGTCCCACTTTTCTAGGAGCCTAACTTGCCACATACATTACAAAATATTGCAAAATAACATTATATATGGGATCCCCCATGTTGGAAGTGGGTCATTACATAATAATAAGAATTACAAAATAATGTTAGGATGGGATCCTAACATTATCTAATACATATTTATAATTTATCTAATACATATTTATAATTATACCATGAAGGTACATTAACATGTACCAAATAATGTAATATTCCTCAACACCTTTCCTTTCAGTATTACATCACTTCTAAGGAAAACATCATCCTGAAGATACATTCCATACAAGTTGTTGATATTGTAAGGATGACAATAACATGCATGACAAATGGCCCTAAATATAAATTGTAGATGGATTTAAATATTCCTATGCTAGGGGGGGATTCTAAAGTATTGGAGGTGAAGAATGATAATTCTTGGTCTTCTTAGTGTTAGCTAATGTAGGCATTTTAATTGATGGTAGCTCAATAGCAATCTTGGTGTTAGCTAAAGCCATCCCAATGTTCATTAAAGGTGCTTCTCCATTGATAATGATTGCACTCATCTTAGCCTATGATGAAATATAGTAGAGATAGCCATGCTATTTTGGTAGTTGGGATTTTATGTTTCTCAAGAACTCCAAAATGATGCCAAAAGATTGAAATTCGAGGACAAAAGAAAAAGAAAAGAAGAGGGACAACTTGAGAGGTCGGTAAGGTAGACAGGTTTGCAAATGCTAAATTCTAAATGAGCTTGTCAAGAAAGAGTGACTAATTATAGGTCCCTCTTTAATTTTTGGAATCTTCTAAGACAAAGTGTGGACAAAAAAGAGAAAATATTCAAAAAATACCCCTCAATAAAAGGGGGGCTTCACCTTTTTTGCATTAAAACCTGTTTGAAGTCAAAGCAAAAAACAATAATGGGGTAAAAAGGTGAAGTGAGTGTTGAAACATAGTGCTAGGAAAATTTAGAGGTGTTCATAATTTAGGTATTACTTCTCTCATATTTTTCTCTCTTATTTATGTTTCCTCCCACCACACTTCATATCTCATTACCTTTCATTTGCTCACCCCACTTCCTCCAATCATTTCAAACTTACTTCCATTCACTCTAACCTATTTCTTCAAAGGCTTCCTAAATTATTTTACCCTGTGACTACTTCATGACTCTGTAATTATTGGAAATTTTGAGTAATTATGTTGTCATTGATGTCAAGTATTTGGTGCAAGGTAAAGTTCATTATGATACAAGAAAATTGGTAAAAATAATGGTTATAATATTTTATAATATAAGCCAAAATTATTGGTTAAAAGGTTGAAGATAAAATATTATGCCAATTTTTTAAAAGAAAAAAATAAATATTATAATATATTAATATCATAATAATTAAGCCAAAAGGAGATCATGACATTGCAAAGGAGAGCATGATAGGAGGGTTTAGGTATTTTTCAGGAGGGAACACAATAATTCATATTTCGGAGGGCAGGAAGGATCAAATTCAAATTTTTGAAGAGTAGGAGGATGGTCACGGGAGCGGTCAGGATGGAGTCTCCTCCAAGGATCCTAAGGACGGTCAGCCTGTTTTGGATAAGGCCTTCAAAAAGGTCACGCATTTCTGGGGAGATGAACCTCCTGATAAAGGGACCATTCTTGGGTCCCCTCGGGTCAAGGGGCCCACTACTAAAAAGCCCTCCTTCGCCAAAGTCCTTAGCAGAGGAATTAACAGTCCCAGGGAATCCTCCTTTTCCCTGGATCCTATTGGGACAAAAATCAAGGTCCCTGCAAATATCATCTCCAATTATCTTTCAATGGAAACATTTTCATTAGTTGGGAAGCTCATTGGAGGCCGGATCTTGAAACCATCAGGAGGTGGGCTCACTCTAAATGGAAGGTCACTGGATGCATGGAAATTTTTGGCCTTTCCAGAGGTTTTTTTGGTATTAGGCTCAACAATCATGATGATGCTAGCCGGATACTCATAGGAGGACCTTGGTTTCTGGGTAGGAGGAGTTTACTCTTGAGATGTTGGTCTCCTGATTTTGACCCTGAAACACAAAGCATTAATTATGCTCCTATCTGGGTTCATCTACCGAACCTTCCTTGGCATTTCTGGCATGAAGATATCCTCAAAGGTATTGCTAAAATCATTGGTGATTTGGTGGCTATCGACCATGCTACTTTGGCTAGGACCAGGATGACAACTGCCAAATTTGTGTTAATGCAAATTTGGATTCTGAGCTCCCTACTTTCATAGAGCTAGAATATGAGTCCTACTACCAGAAGCAAGCGATTGAGTATGAAAATAAGCCTACATTCTATGTGGAATGTCGTACTCAGGGGCACCTTAGATCCCAATGCCCTTCCTTAAAGGTGCAAGAAGAACCTGAGATTCCAAAAAGCAAATCCCCTTTCATCAAGAATGAGAGGAGGAAGAATCCTGCATCAAAGGGAGTGGTCTTTAGACCAGTCAAAAACCAGAACCCAAGCAACAACAGGAATGAACATCCTCAGGAAGGTGCTACAAAAGAGCCTCAAGCTTCTCCTCAAGCAATTGATAAGGGCAAAAAAATATCTATAGTGAGTCAAGAAATGCACAAGGAAGAGGTAAGTTCTTTCTTTGCTCTCCCAAACAAGTACCAAGTACTTTCTGACTTACCTTCATGTGATAACGAAAATATGGAAGTTACTCACAGTCCTGAACCAGCCCACAAACCATCTCCTATCTCTAACGAGAAGAAAAGGATGGAAAATAATAAATCCTCTGATCCCATTGACAATATTGGGCTTCCTCACTCTTCCCATCGATCCAAGAGTGGTCCCCTTTGCTCAGGACCCTCAAGCCCACCTATTGAGTCTTTCCCTGAAAGCTCAGTTGATCCTTGCAAATGGACTCAAATCGAAGAAGTAGCAATCCCAGAAACTATCCCTGGTTCCTCAAGCCCGGTAGTTCAAAGAATTAATTCCCAAAATTTTAGTCCAAAGCAAACTAGAAGCTACAAGAAATCTCCTATTGATTGTGGAGGAGACAAAAAGAAGGGTAGAACTTTGACCAATGATCATTGGAAATAGGGACTAGCAGAAGAAATAGCAAGTGGCATTCAAAAAACCCTATTTTCCATAGGGTTAAGTCAGAGCAAGGATGACTCCAAATGCATCAAACCTCCCCAACCTCAAGGAAAGGGGGGCAAAAGGAATCTCAAATTGTCTAAATGAAAATCCTCTCCTGGAATGTGAGAGGACTTAATGGCATGGCAAAGCAAAGGCTAGCCAAGTCATTAAGAAAAGAAGTTAATCCCACAATTTTTTTGATGCAAGAAACTAAAATAGGAGACTCTTCAGCCGAGATCCTAAGTAAAAAGCTATGGAAAAATGGGGAAACCATTTCCTGTAGTGCAAGGGGTGCTTCTGGAGGTCTCATGTGTATTTGGAATCCGGAGAAGCTGGAAGGCAAATTATTACACTCTAATGATGTGTCAGCTAGCATCCTATTTTTTGATAAATATGAAAACTTCCCTTGGATACTTACCAATGTATATGCCCCTAATTCTATCCCTGGAAGATCCAAGCTATGGGAAACCTTAACAAATTTTAAAAAAGCTATCCCAAATTTCTCATGGATTTTGGCTGGAGATTTTAACACTCCTCTTTATCCATCGGACAAGAGAGGGGGTTCGGGAATCATAACAAAAAGCATGGAAGATTTTTAGGATTTCATCAACTCAAATAACTTGATGGATGTGAATTTGAAAGGCAATCAATTCACATGGACCAACAAAAGGAGTGGCAACCAACTAATTCAGGTTAAACTTGATAGAGTTCTCTTTTCTCAGGAAGCAACTACAAAGTGGGGGGATGCCAATCTCCAATCTCTCCTCAAAATTGGCTCAGATCATAGTCCACTTCTCCTGGAAATAAATAATCCTCAGACCTTCAGAATTCCTTTCATATTTGAAGCTATGTGGATGCAACATCCTGATTTCAGGGATAAAATTATTCAGTGGTGGCAGATAGATATTCAAGGTTCACCATCATTTAGGCTGGGGCAAAAATTGAAAATGGTCAAAGAAAATCTTAAGATTTGGAACAGAGATATCTTTGGGAACCTGTTTGAGAACAAACAAGCTATCAAAAATCGCTTAGCAACACTTGAAAATGATATTCAAACTGGTCAAAGTTGTACTGTTGAGTTGAGGAATGAAGAAAGAATCCTCTTATCAGAATTTCATAACATCCTAAAATGCGAGGAAACCTTTTGGAGGCAAAAATCTCGAGCAATTTGGCTTAAGGAAGGTGATTCCAACACAAATTTCTTCCACATTTCTACCCTGAGGAATAGGAGCAACAATAGGATTAAGGAGTTACATAGACAGGATGGAAGTGTTACCTCTGATATCAAGGAAATCAGGTCTGATGGCATTTCTCATTTTATGCAGTTGCTTGAGAGGCCAAATTCTGATTCTAATTCTGATGATGCCAAAGAATTTTTGCTCCAGCACATTCCCCATTCAATTTTAGAAGATATCAACTTTAAGTTAACTACCAATATTTCAGATGATGAAATCAAGCAAGCCCTCTTTTCCATGAAACCTGATAAGGCTCCTGGCCCTGATGGTTTTTCTCCTAGGTTTTTTTAGGATTTTTGGGATTTTGTGGGTCCTGATGTGTGTGAAGCGATAAAAGAGTTCCAGTCTTCCAAGACCATACCTCATAATTTTAATTCCACATTCATTGCTCTTATTCCTAAAATCCCTAATGCCATATCTTTCAATGATTTTAGGCCTGTAAGTCTTTGTAATGTGGTTTACAAAATCCTTACCAAAGCTTTAGCCAACAGAATGCGAGATGTTATACCTTTGATTATTGATCACTGCTAGGGAAGCTCGGTTCAAGGAAGATCTATTTTGGATGGGATTATCTCTATTCATGAAGCCCTGCACTCTACTTCTCAAACCAAAAAGGCTGCTTTTCTATTAAAACTTGACATGAATAAAGCTTATGACAGGCTGAATTGGGATTTCTTATTGGTTGTCCTAACCAAATTTGGATTTCACCAGGATTGGGTCAATTTGATTAAAGGATGTATCTCATCTGCTTGGTTCTCTATCCTAATCAATGGCTCACCTACTGGATACTTTCCTAGTAGTAGAGGATTAAGGCAAGGGGATCCCTTATCCCCCCTTATTTTCATCATTGCTGCTGAGGCGTTAGGTAGATCAATCCATGCAGCCAGAAGATCAGGATTAATTTCTGGAATCAAGGTGACTTCTCAATCTAATCCTGTCACTCATCAACAATTCATTGATGATACTCTATTGTCCACCTTTGCTTCTATTGTTGAAGCTAAAGTCATCAAACATTTACTCCTTCTCTATGAAGAAGCGAGTGGATAGAAGGTGAACTTTCAAAAAAGTAAGTTATATTTCCTCAACACTCCTCATAGGTGACAACTCAAAATTGCAAACATTTTGGGATGTGCTATCTCTACTCTACCAACTACTTATTTGGGATTGCCTTTGTTCATTTGAAATGCTTCTGAAGATTTGTGGAACAATGTAATTGAAATATTAAAAAAAACTCACTTGTTTGGAAGGGTAATCTCCTATCCCAGGTAGGAAAAGTAGTCCTAACTATGGCTTGTTTGCAGAGCATCCCTGTTTATTTCCTCTCAATATTTAAGGCCCCAATTAAGGTCTACCACAAGATAGAGCAAATTCAAAAATATTTCCTATGGACTGGTTCTGAGAACAAAAATAGATTCCACTTGGTCATGTGGGACAAAGTTTGCAAACCAAAGGATCAGGGAGGAATCAACCTCAGAAGGATCAATATTTTAAATTTGGTACTTCTAGAAAAGCAAGCTTGGAGATTACTGTTAGGGGATCAAGTAGAATGGGTCAATCTGGTTAAAAGGAAATATTTATAGAGATCTGAATTTTTATGTCATCGGGCACATTTCGATGGTTCAACATTCTAGAAATCCATCAGCACAATGAAATAAATCCTGAGAAGAGGTCTAAGATGGTAGGTTGGAGATGGAAAATCAATCAATTTTTGGGAAGACAAGTGGTTAAGAAATCAACCACTTTTATAAATATTGGGGTTTAGAGCCTTAAAGGAATTCACTGATCCTTTGTTTGGATACTGGGTTGCTAATTTTTTAATAGTTTCCAATGGTTCTTGCATATGGAAAAGGATTCAATGTCCCAATATTAATGCTGAAATCACTTCCTTGGAAGCCCTACTCTCTGCTTTCATTTTACCATCAAGGATAACCAGTGATCAACCTATCTAGGAACCATCTGACATAGGGGAATTTACTATCAAATCAGCATATCAACTTATCCTAGACCCTGAAGAAGTCCTCATCCCTTTCAAACTAGTGTGGATTAAGCACCTAACTCCAAAGGTATCCTTTTTTTCTTGGCTGGCTATTCAAGATAGGATCCTCACTATAGAAAATCTTATTAAGCATGGAATTCCTCTTCCTAATAGGTGTTTCTTATGTCTTTCTGATTGGGAGTCTACAAGCCACATTTTCCTTTCTTGTCCTTTTTCTAGCTCCATTCTAAACAAGCTTTTTCAAAAGTTTCAAATTAGTTGGGCCAAACCTCCATCCATAGTTGACTTGTTCTCTCAATGGCCTAATCCTTTTAGCAATCCTTGTCTCAAAGGAATTTGGAAATTTTACCTTCATCATTATCTTTGGCAAATTTGGCTTGAGAGGAACAGACAAGTTTTTTCCAGAGAGGCTAAGGATTTAGATTCCATCACAAATAGAATTATATTTTTTGCCAAGGAAAATGCTCTCTCAGCTCCTAATGATCCTCATCCCATTCCTAGGTTTGAAGCTTCCTTACTCTAGTCCTTGCATGTGTCTCTTGAGAATCCTAACCTAGGAAATACTCAAATCTCAAGAAATAACATTAAATGGATACCTCCTCCCCAAGATTGGGTCAAGTTTAATTTTGATGGGGTAGCTAAAAGAAATCCAGGTAGAGTCGGGGTAGGGGGAATTTTAAGGGACCACAATGGAAATTCCATATTTGCTTTCACTGAATGTTTGGGAGAACAATCCAACCATATAGCTGAAGCTAAGGCCTTATGGAGGGGTCTACAATTAATCAAGCAATTTCTAGGGAAAGTCATCATTGAGGGGGACTCCTTGAATGTGGTCAATTATTTAAAAAACTCCAAAACTCCAGCATGGAAGGTGAAAAGTCTAATTGAAGAGGCTCGTAGCCTAATCCTTTTTCAACATGAAGTCATTATCCAACATGTCTTCAGGGAAGCCAATGGTGTTGCAGATAAGTTGGCTAACATTGGAGTCTCTGCCCCCGGGATGAGGACATGGACTGACACCCTTCCATGGGAAGTTGAAGAAATTGCAAGGTTAGAAAAAGTCCAAAATTCTCAAAATGCATAACAATCTTTTTTTCAAATTCCTAAGAATGAAAAGATTGTTCTCCATAGATCTTAATATTTCAATTGCTTCGCATCCCATAAAGATCATCTTCAGCAAACCTATCATATCAATGATGAGTTTCAACTTTTTGAGGTACTCATTACTCGGGATACTTGGTGTGGATTGGCTTTTGTGGCACTTTCTCCTCATGTTTTTCTTAAACCTTGTGCCAATTATCCCTATCACCACTTGTGGTTTTAGTCCCAATGTTCCCATTTTCACCATTTCTTTCACTATCCACCTAGAGTGCTCCTTCCCGATCTTCTCTTGTAATTTTCTCCTAGTCCACATGCTACCTTTTCATCCTCGCCCACTGCCTTACTCCTTTTTGGGTTGTTTACCTCATCACTTCCTTTCCATGTTCTTGTCCTTTCCCACTTTTTAATGTTTCCCAAAGCCCTCGACATCCATTTTCCTCTGTGAGTTTAGTGAAGGTGCTAAGTTTCATCACCTGATAGGCCAAGCTTCACAAGGTGTGGCACACCTTTCTATTTCTATGAGGGATGGTAATTTTTGGGACCTTAAGTTGCATAAGGAATGTTGTTCTATTCTCTATGATTTGGTGATTTTGCTTTTCCCTAGGATTTGCTTCTTCATGAGGAGTAGGAATAGATGGTTCCAAAAATTTCTAATTTTATCAAATATTTACAAAACCCTCCCTATGGATGGATCTTGCACCTTATCTATCAGTTTTTCTTAACTCAATGAGCTCTCTATTATCCCTGATTACCTGTTTCAGTTTCCTATCATCATGTGCTTCGTGGAGCCAGAATCACTTGCTATCGAACCGATGGTGGAAGCTATCCTTAGTGCTAGAGGATTTATGTCATTCCTAAAGAGATTTTTAGGTTGGGACTAGAATATCAACTTGGACTTCATGTCCACCTGGGAGAAGGGCATTGTCATCATACATGGCATTGAGTTCCAGGTGGATGTCAATATTCTAGCTGAGGTTATAGGACAACCATCGATGGGAAGAATAGTGCACAGGGACAAGCACAACTGGGACATTGAACTTAACCAATTTGAGCTGAAGTCACCTATGAGGAGGATTATCAAGCCGAGGATGGTTCATGATGACTTACCCACTCCTTGGAAAGAGGTGATGAAGCATTTTATGGAATACATAATAGTGGATGACCCTGGTTCTCAACTTAGGAGCTTCCATATTTCATTTGTGAACCACTTTAGGGAGGTCAAGCCACTAAACATTCTTGAATTCCTTTACTTGTTGATGGATTACTCCATCACATCAACACACTCAAAGAAGGAGGAAGCATGGCCCTCTCACCAGGGACTTTTCAAAGTCCTGTATACTCATCTTCTAGAGAAGTTTCCCAAAGAAAATGTGTTTCCTCAGGACCAACAGGTAGAGAACATGGAAGAGGATACGTCCTCCACTCCTGTATCCAAGGTTCATGGTGCTAAAAGGAAGAAGATGGATGAAGGAAACCAGGATGCTGATTTATTGCCAAGAAAGAAGGGCAAAGTTGAGGCTACCCCAATGAGGAGTTCTCAATACCTCAAGAATAAGGAAGTCCAGAATCAAGGAAAGACATAGGGTGTGGTAGAAGATGATCCTGATGATCCTATGGAGAAGATTCTCCAAGAATATGTTGTCAAGACCACCACTAGCATGATTGTTTATCTGGAGAGTGCCATGGATGCAATTTTGGGGGCAATTACCCAAATGAAGGAACATAGGAATGCCCTAAACCTTTTGTTCTTCTGTGACAATTTTGTAGAGGATACTCCTATCAAGTCTACTGTTGAAGCCAAACCAGAGGTCAAGGATGATGAAGTCATGGAAATTGCAAAGGATGTATTCAAGGATATCCCCAAGGATGCTCCAAAGGATGTCAAAAAGGATGACATCAAAGACTCTGTAATTGCCTAAATGGTTGCTCTTCTGTGGTCTTTCATTTTTGTCCGGTATGGGCTTTCCCTAGTTTCCTGCTGGTTTGTTTACATTTTCCTTTAAGTTTTTAGGTTTTCAAGGATGCTTCATAGTTTTTTGAGGATTGTGCATCCTTTCCTTCAGTTGATGTACTAAGGTGTTTGGGCGCCTTTCAAATGCCCACATCAATACAATTTTTAACTTATCAAAAAAAATAATTAAGCCAAAAGGGCTTATTAAAAGGAAAATAAAAAGTTGACGAAGGCCCCCATGCAAAAGTATTGTTTAAATACTAAAGTTAAATAATATAATATTTAAACAAAGTTAAATATTATATTAAATATAAAATTAAATTTGAAATTGGCAAAGGGTACCAAAATTCAAATTTAAATAAAGGTAATAAAGGTTTTCGTTGACGTCATAAAAATGCTTTGAATGCATATAAAAGGGAGGAATTAAATTAGTTTCCAAGAAACCAATGTTAATGAGCAAGAGAAAATTGATCGAGGAGTGCAGAAAAATGTGCTTGAAACCATTTGTCGAATGAATGGTAGGAGATAAGGAGAAGATGACAAATGTTTTGTTTCAGCGAGGGCTCATAGACCAAGTGGTAGGTGGGTCCTACGTAAGGTGCTGGCAGAGGAAAGGTGCATGGTTCGATTCCCCATAGCACCGTTTGAAGTGTTTTATTTCATTTTTATTGGAGGTAGCAAGGAATAAAAGGTGGAGGCCAAGGGTTAGGTCTCAAATACTTGGCTAGCACAAGCGGTCGAGCACTATGCTTAGAAGGTAGAGGTCGGAGGGTCGATTCCCATCCACGCCAGCAAGGAATAATTTTTTATAAGGTATGCTCAAATTTAATTAAATGTTGGCTATAGTGTATGTTTGGCGGATGTGATTTGGTGTATAGTTTGGCATATAGGAGGTATAAGGAGAGATAAATTTTTGCATAATATTTTAAAAGGTATTGTTGCTATTTATCTTAAATGCAAATATTGGAGTGATAAGTTTGTAATTGGTTTATTAAGAATTGTAATTCTTTGTTCTTGGACATTAAAATAAATTGGAAATTATTTTATGATAGAGGGAGATAAAAGGTGTAAAGGGTGATGTTATTGTTTGTAATTCTTGCTTTATAAAAGGGAAATTGTTGAGAGAATTTTGTTGAGGTTTAATGCATTGTCCTTGAGAACAAAAGAAGAGTCCTAGAACATTATTTTCAGAATTCATTGAGCACCTTATTGAAGGAAAATTCATGTGGATATTTTTGAGATAGAATCTTGCTATCTAACCCTTGAAGTGGCACAAAGATAATTGGTTGTTGGTGAGACAGGTTTTGAAGATATATCTCCATCAAAGAAAATAAAGAGGTATGGGCACATCAGTCCTTGTTTAAAGTGTTTTGTTGAAGTGAATATTTTGGAACATAAGGTGGAGAGAAAATGATTGTTTGATAAGTATTATTGGAAATATTTGAGTACTTTTGAATATGAATGAGCAAGTATTTTGAGAAGGCTTGAGGATAGATTTGAGCAAGTCTTTGAGAAGGCTTGAGGGAATATTTGAGCAAGTATTTTGAGAAGGCTTGAGGACATATTTGAGCAAGTCTTTGAGAAGGCTTGAGGGAAGATTTGAGCAAGTATTTGAGAAGACTTGGGACAGATTTTGGTGCAGATTTGTGAGTAGAGTTAGAGTAGATTTGTGCTAGACTTGGGATAGATTTTGGTGTAGATTTGAGATAGAATTGAGAGTAGGATTTGGAGGTGATAGAGCAGAGAGGACAATAGTCTCTAGTGGAGAGAGATCCACAAGCTAGAGCAGTGGGGATAGAAGTCTTCTAGAAGATCACCAACAAGAGTAGAGGGGATAGAGTTCTCCTATGGAGAGAGATCCACAAACCAGATCAATGGGGATAGAGGTCTCCTATGAGAGAGATCCACAAACTAGATCATAAGGAGATTGGTGTCTCCTTTGGATAGAGGTCTCCTATGGAGAGAGATCCACAAACTAGAGCATAAGGGGATTGGTGTCTCCTTTGGATAGAGGTCCATAAACATTGTAATAGGGATTTGATTCCCAAAATATTCATTGAGAAAATTTATAAGGAATATTTTCTCTGTGGAGTAGCCCACATTGGGTGAACCACGTTAAATCATGTCTCTCATGTGTGTGATGATGTGTGCATTATTTACTACTTTGATATTATTATTGTTATCATTTGGATTAAAAAGTAAAAATTTTTATCTTATACTATTCACCCCCCTCTCAGTATAAGCTTATGTTCTTCAATTGGTATCAGAGTGGGTTCCTTCATGAAAAGCCTAAAAACTTGAAGGAAGATCCCACAAGAACATACATGACCTCAAAAAATGGAGAAGAGGCCATGATCGACATAAAAGAGGAATTTATTGCTGCTCTTAGAAACTTGGAAAAGGTTAGAAGGAAGAATTCAAGGTTGAAGGATCAAATCCAAGAGGATGAGGAAGCAAAGATGGAACTTCTACAAAACCTCATAGAGCTCAAGATAAAGGTTGAAGAGGGAAGGAAAATTGAACAGGATATGGCAGAACAGTTGAAGGCAAAAGAGTTAGAATGTGAAATATTGGAATAAAAAATTGTCTCTCTAAGAAAGGAAGTTGAAGAGACTAAAGGAAAGTTGTAGCAAGATAGAAAGTTAGGGAAATAGAAAGAGGAGTCAAGCTCCCAAGGAACAAAGATATCAAAAGAAGAAGAGCCCATGACTTATGTTGAAGCATTGAAAGGCAAAAGCATCAAGAAGGAAGAAGGCAAAGAAGATCCATGGACAAAATTCAATTACAGGAACATCAAAGGAAGAAGCATACGACCATATTATTCGAGGCACTCTAACAGGTTACAAAATCTCTTCCATGGCTATTGTTTTTCATGTAACAAATATGGTCATAGAGCTATACATTGCACTATTTATGTGAGAGATAATGTTGATAGAAATTTCAATTCTTTTGCACCTCTCATGAATGACAATATCATATGTTACAAATGTAATAACTTTGGGCACAAGGCCAAGTGGTGTAAAATAGTATTTCCTGAATTAAGAAAAAGGAGGAGGATCAGAAGGTTCAAAAGAATACAACCTCAACAATTAGGAGAGAGAGAGAAAAGAGCAAGAAAAAGTAAAGTCAATGTTGGTACAAACAACTCTTCATGTACAAGATAAGAGAAAACAATGGTTTCTTGATAGTGGTTGTTCAAGTCATATGACAGGGGACAAGAATAAATTTCTTGAACTTAAAGAAATCAATGGAGGATCAATAAAATTTGGTGACAATGGTTCAACAAAAATCTATGGGAAAGGAACTTTGAGTTTAGATAATGGAAAAACAAAGATAGAGAATGTATTGTATGTCAAGGGATTGAGGCACAATTTACTAAGTGTAAGCCAACTTTGTGATCAGGGGCACACGATAACTTTTCATCCAAATAAATGTGAGATCAGAAAATCTAAAACTGGAAAGCTCATTGTAGATGCCAATAGAACTACAAACAATCTCTACATGCTAAGTGAGATTAAGGGAGAAAAGTGTTTCTTATCACAAGAATATGAGAGTTGGTTATGGCATAGAAGAATGGGTCATCTAAACTTTGACAACATAGTGAAAATAAGCAACAAGTAGGCAGTTAGAGATTTACCCAAGATAAAAAGGCCACAAAACACAATTTGTGCACAATGTCAACATGGAAAGCAAACAAGAACAAGTTTCAAGTCAAAAGAATTTTCATCATCTGAACCATTGAAACTAGTTCACACTGACCTATGTGGTCCTACAAGGACAAAGAGTCTACTAGGTGAAAGTTACTTCATGTTATTTATAGATGACTTCTCCAGAATGACTTGGGTAGCCTTCTTAAAAGAAAAGTCAGAAGCCTTTGAGAAGTTCAAGGTATTCAAAGAATTAGTAGAAAATGAAATAGGTAGACGGATTAAGTGTTTAAGATCAGATAGAGGAGGAGAATTTACTTCAGGTGAATTCATAGATTTTTGTGAACAACATGGGATCAAAAGAGAATATTCAGTAGCAAGAACTCCTCAACAAAATGGAGTAGTTGAAAGGAAAAATAGGACTATTGAAAATATGGCCAGAGCTATGTTGAATGAGTCTAAGATTTCAGATGGTTTTTGGAGAGATGTAGTTCATACAATAATATATATCATCAATAGAGCTCAAGTAAGAGTAAATCATCACAAAACCCCATATGAGCTCTGGAAAGGGAGACCAACTACTATAAAATATTTCAAAATTTTGGAAGCAAATGCTACATAAGAAGAGAAGAGAAAAATTTGGGTAAGTTTGATTCAAGATGTGATGAAGGTATTTTTCTTGGCTATTCCACTAAAAGCAAAGCCTATAGGTGCTATAATAAGAGGACACATACAATTGTGGAAAGTATAAATGTGACAGTTGATGAATAGATAGGGTCAAAAGAACCAACTCAAGAAATTGAAGAAGAAAGTTGCCAAGAAGAATTAGGTGAAGAATCAGAAGAAGAAGAAACTCAAAGAATACTACCTAAGACTCCATCCAGGTATGTGCAAAAAAATCATCCAAGAGATCTAATTATTGGAAATCCAGATGAAAGACAGACAAGGAGGAAGATAATAGGAACAAGTGAGCATGAAAATTTTCCTTGTTATCTAAAATTGAGCCCAAGGATTTCAATGAGGCAAGAGAAGATAAGTTTTGGGTCAAGGCAATGGATGAGGAATTGGATCAAATAGAAAAAAGTGAGACTTGGGAACTTGTCCCATGACCAAAATATAAGAATGTAATTGGCACTAAATGGGTTTTCAGAAACAAGTTAAATGAAGATGGTCAGGTAGTCAGAAATAAAGCAATATTGGTATGCAAGGGTTATGCACAGGTTGAAGGGATTGATTTTGATGAAACATTTGCTCCTATTGCACGACTTGAGGCCATAAGGATATTTTTAGCTTTCTCAAGTTTCAAAAACTTCAAAGTATATCAAATGGATGTTAAATCAGCTTTTCTCAATGGTGTCTTGGAAGAAGAGGTCTACATTGAGCAACCTGAGGGATTCAGCCTAACTGATAAGCCAGATTATGTATGCATATTAAAGAAGGCACTTTATGGACTAAAGCAAGCTCCTAGAGCTTGGTATTCAAGGTTGGATAAGTATCTTCAGGAATAGGGTTTCAAGGAAAGGAATAGTGGACAGTAACTTATACATCAAAAATGAAGGAAATGACTTACTAATTGTGGTTGTTTATGTGGATGATATCATTTTTGGAGGTAATAATGATAAGATGTGTCAAGAAATTTGCAAAGAGCATGCAAAATGAATTTGAAATGTCAATGCTTGGTGAGTTATCCTTCTTTCTTGGACTACAGATTTCACAATCAGAGAAGGGTGTATTTCTCTCACAAACCAAGTATATAAAAGAGATGTTGAAGAAATTCAAGTTAGAAGACTGCAAACCAGTAAGTACCCCCATGGTTACAGGATGCAAGTTGAGTAAAGATGATGAATCTCTTGAGGCAAATCAGACATTGTATAGATCTATGATTGGTAGCTTACTATATGTCACAGCTACAAGACCAGATATAATGCAGGCAGTGGGACTGGTGGCAAGATTTCAAGCAGCACCAAAGGAAACACATGTAATGGCAGTGAAGAGGATTCTCAGGTATTTAAAAGGGACTATGGATTTTGGACTCTAGTATCCCAGAAGTGATAATTTCACTCTCATAGCATATACAGATGCAGATTGGGTAGGCAGTATTGATGATAGAAAAAGTACAAGTGGAGGAGCATTCTTTCTTGGAGATTGTTTAGTCTCTTGGCTAAGCAAGAAATAGGCATCAATATCCTTATCCACAGCAGAGGCAGAGTACATTGCAATAGTTGCTTGTTGTACACAGGTGTTATGGATGAAGTAAACTTTAAAGGACTTCAAGATAGAGCATGATCATCCTATCTCCATACTATGTGATAATACAAGTGCTATAAACATTTCAAAGAATCCAGTGATGCACTCCAGGACCAAGCACATTTCGATCAAATACCATTTTTTGAGAGAACAAGTGATGGACAAGCAAGTCATATTGGAATATGTTACTACAAAGGAACAAATTGCGGATATTTTCACTAAGCCACTTCCAAAGGAAACTTTTGAGTATCTTAGAGAAAAATTGGGAGTAGTTTTACTCCCACCCCAAAATTAATCACCTCAAGGAGAGGAGGTGGGGAGGGGGCTGAGCTAAGAGTCTTATATTTAGCCCCAAAGGAGTCCCTTTGCCATTGATGTCAAAGGGGGAGAGATTTGAGTAAGGGGGAGAGCATTCAGTTAGGGGAAGCAGTTTCTCAGGGGGAGCAGATTTGAAAAAGGGAAAAGGAATTTTTAGAAAAGGGTTGCCATCAATGACAAAGGGGGAGATTGTTGGAAATTTTGAGTAATTATGTTGTCATTGATGTCAAGTGTTTGATGCAAGGCAAAGTTCATTATGATACAAGAAAATTGGTAAAAAGAAATGGTTATAATATTTTATATTATAAGCCAAAGAGGTTGGTTAAAAGGTTGAAGATAAAATTTTACGCCAAGGTTTTAAAAGAAAAAGAAAATATTATAATATTTTAATATTATAATAATTAAGCCAAAAGGGCTTATTAAAAGGAAAATAAAAAGTTGACGAAGGCCCCCATGCAAAAGTATTGTTTAAATACTAAAGTTAAATAATATAATATTTAAACAAAGTTAAATATTATATTAAATATAAAATTAAATTTGAAATTGGCAAAGGGCACCAAAATTCAAATTTAAATGAAGGCAAATAAAGGTTTTCATCGACATCATAACAATGCCTTGAATGCATATAAAAGGAAGAAATTAAATTAGTTTCCAAGTCACCAATGTTAATGAGCAAGAGAAAATCGATCGAGTGTAGAGAAAAGTGTTCAAAACCCATTCATCGAATGAGCGGTAGGAGATAAGGACAAGGTGGTGGACGTTTTGTTTCAGTGAGGGTTGGTAGCCCAAGTGGTAGGCGGGTCCTATGTAAGGTGCTGGCAGAGGAAAGGTGTAGGGTTCGATTCCCCCTAGCACCATTTGAAGTGTTTTATTTCATTTTCATCGGAGACAACAAGGAATAAAAGGTGGAGGCCAAGGGTTAGGTCTCAAATGCTTGGCTAGTACAAGTGGTCCAGCCTGCACTTAGAAGGTAGAGGTCGAAGGGTCGATTCCCTTTCGCACCAGAAAGGAATAATTTTTTATAAGGTATGCTCAAAATTTAATTAAATTTTGGCTATAGTGTATGTTTGGTGGATGTGATTTGGTGTATAGTTTGGCATATAGGAGGTATAAGGAGAAATAAATTTTTGCATAATATTTAAATAGTATTGTTGCTAGTTATCTTAAATGCAAAGGTTGGAGTGATAAGTTTGTAAATGGTTTATTTAGAATTGTAATTCTTGGTTCTTGGACATTAAAATAAATTGGAAATTATTTTATGATAGAGGGAGATAAAAGGTGTAAAGGGTGATGTTATTGTTTGTAATTCTTGCTTTATAAAAGGGAAATTGTTGAGAGAATTTTGTTGAGGTTTAATGCATTGTCCTTGAGAACAAAAGAAGAGTCCTAGAACATTATTTTTAGAATTCATTGAGCACCTTATTGAGGGAAAATTCATGTGGATATTTTTGAGATAGAATCTTGCTATCTAACCCTTGAAGTGGCACAAAGAGAATTGGTTGTTGGTGAGACAGGTTTTGAAGACATATCTCCATCAAAGCAAATAAAGAGGTATGGGCACATCAGTCCTTGTTTAAAGTGTTTTGTTGAAGTGAATGTTTTGGAATATAAGGTGGAGAGAAAATGATTGTTTGATAAGTATTATTGGAAATATTTGAGTATTTGTTTGAGTACTTTTGAATATGAATGAGCAAGTCTTTTGAGAAGGCTTGAGGATAGATTTGAGCAAGTCTTTTAGAAGGCTTGAGGGCATATTTGAGCAAGTATTTGAGAAGGCTTGAGGACAGAGTTGAGAAAGTCTTTTGAGAAGTTTTGAGGGCATATTTGAGAAACTATTTGAGAAGACTTGGTACAGAGTTTGATGCATATTTGTGAGTAGAGTTAGAGCATATTTATGCTAGACTTGGGATAGAGTTTGGTGTAGATTTGAGATAGAATTGAGAGTAGGCTTTGGAGGTGAAAGAGTAGAGAGGACAATAGTCTCCAGTGGAGAGAGATCCACAATATAGAGCAGTAGGGATAGAAGTCTTCTAGAAGATCACCAACCAGAGTAGAGGGGATAGAGTTCTCCTATGGAGAGAGATCCACAAACCAAATTAGTGGGGACATAGGTCTCCTATGGAGAGAGATCCACAAACCAGAGCATAAGGGGATTGGTGTCTCCTTTGGACAAAGGTCCATAAACATTGTAATAGGGATTTGATTCCCAAAAGATTCATTGAGAAAATTTATAAGAAATATTTTCTCCGTGGAGTAGCCCACATTGGGTGAACCACGTTAAATCATGTCTCTCATGTGTGTGATGATGTGTGCATTATTTACTACTTTGATATTATTTTTGTTATCATTTGGATTGAAAAGTAAAAAGTTTTATCTTATATTGTTCACCCCCCTCTCAGTATAAGCTTATGTTCTTCACTAATGGATAGATTAGGGCATCCAAAATTCTTCCCTTGCAAGTAATTAATTTTTTTTTGGCTAATTAAGAAGTTGTGTGAAGATGACATAAGATGTGTGAATCCTATGGAATGAAACCTTAATACCATGATGACGAAAGTAAACACAAGGTATCATTATGAGAAAGATAAATATGACAAAAGGCTATTGGCTCCAGAAAAGAAAGTGTAGCAACCCTGGGATGCACGCACTGCTCTACTCTACTTGCAATGTTATTAAAAACCCAAGATGAAATGGAAGATAATGAAAAAGCATATAACATGGAAATAACAAATATGGATCTCTTTATTCGTATTGAAATTTGATCACATGTCGGTCCCTCTTAGGGATACCCATTTCAATACAATAAGGTTACAAATAGGCAAAGAGTGCCCCTTTCGCGAAGAGGTGGTGCGCTTTCAAAAAGCTTCCCGATTCTACAAATAGAAATGTATGAGGGATTACATATACCTCCTTCTCCAGGTATATTTCCTAGAGGGATCCCTTTTGCTCTCGTATGTCTTAGATTCTATCCGATCAACCTATGGCCTTGTAAACAATGAAATAACAACACACGCTTAGATGTTTGAGAATGCCTCCTCGGATGAGGTTGTTAGTACTGAATATAACAAATGAAATAAAATTTAGATTAGACTAATGTTATGGATGCAAACGAATGAAGTGATGCCATGCTAATGATATGCTAGAATAATGAATCTAATGTCTAAAACCCTAAGCTAAGCCTACGGGCCATTGTCCAAGACAGCGGTCATTAAAGTGATTCTCATCCTCTTTGCTCCAAAGTTATGGATCAAAGCTTGTATCATGATGTTGAAATAATAGGTGTTGTGCTCTTCAATCCGTAAGGGCTTCACCATACACGTGATCTCCAAGGGAAATCTCCAAGTCTTGAAAGCTCTCCTCAATGACCAAGATCGACAAAAGATGTATATGTCCTCTCTTGATAAAAGATGTCTCTCCTAATGCTCTTAGGCTTACACCTTTTATAGTGTGAAACCCTAGGTCTATGTCCAAGCCCTAGGAATGAATTTCTCATGTGTAGTGTAAGTTAGCATGAAAATATTCTTGTATTTTCTATGTTTGGAAGCCAATTATCTGAAATATAACTGCCAACTTGAGTCTCCTATGCGAATTGGTCATTAGCATGAGAAGCTTTTGTCCTTTGTTTATGCTTGGAGGTTAGTTAACAAAATTTTAAATGCAAACTCAAGTCTCCTATGTAAACTGGTCATGAAAATGAATGTATAGTTACTCCATCTCACCTTTATTGCATGCAGACTGCCACTTTCGCTTGCGATTAGGCCTATTTTTTGGCAAAACTACTTTTAGGGTTTAGTCGTTGTCATCTACAGTGACTAAGATCTATTCGTTGTCATCTGCAGCAGCTAAGGTCTAGTTGCTCTAGGCTTGAGCGGCTAGGATCTGGCCACACTTGGCTTGAGCGGCTAGGCTTGGATGGCTTGAAAAGGCCCCAAATAAGTGGTGATAACCACTGTTGATGCTTGGAAAGTCCAAGATTATGTCTTATGATCTTATGAATGTATCTATGTGAGCATCTCCCCTAAGCATGACACGATTTAGGTGTCTACAAATGTCCCTTTTTATGACGCGCTATGTGGAAAACACAATGCTGAGAAAAAACATAGACTAATCTGTGAAAAAATAATCATGAATTTAAATAATCACTCTTATCATAAGAATTGATTAAATATTCATATATGAGGTGTAATGGTGTGTAATGTATTTTCTTGATAAGTTTTTGTATATTAAAAGTTATAAAGTAGTCAGTGGCCGTCTATATACTATTTCTAATATATATGCGGTATCTGTCCTACTATGTTGATACCCCCTAATTTATAGAATCTTATAAAGAAAGTGATGGTGTGAATGATGTTATGATTTGTTGCTATTTAAGAAATTTTGGGGCTTTTCGGAGATTCAAACACTCTAGTTACCCTATCAACAACTGTCTATTAACCACTCTAGACTTTTGAAAAGTAAGGCTTTTACCATGGACCTAATTTTTTATGATCTCTGTGTATGCAAGTTATTGTATATTTTGAGATAGAACTCAAGAATTTCCTTCGATGTCAGGCGGGATTCTTTTAGCCCATTGCTAAGATCAAGTATCCTCAAGTGTTCATCTCATCCTTATGTTGGACTTAGTTGGACTATACCACTAGGCAATATTGGGTTACCTAAGCTAGCTCATCCACATTCAAACATTGGTCTACACAAATGCATTAAGTAATTGTGATAGACGTATCATCATGTGTAAGGATCTCTCCTTCCAATTTTGTACAATGTTGAGAATTCCAGGGATTCAATCTTTATTCCCTTTTTGGGTTCTTTTGGCTTTGGATATTTGCTCATATGTAGTGACGAAAATCATTGTTTATTTATTTTTTTTCTTTGAGCGAGGATTTTTTTGTAGTGATGATAATCACTGTTTATTTTGCTCATATGTAGTGATGAAAATCACTGTTTATTTTTTATTGTTTTTTATTTGAGCTATGATTTTTTTTTATTTTCTTATTTGTATATCAGATTATTGCTTTGAAATGTGGACTGTATGCTTGGCCTTTTGAATATTTAGTTTGCTTTGGGATTTTGCTTATTTTAATTTAAGCAAGGGAATTGGATAAGATAAAGCTTGTCATTTTTCCAATTCTCAGCACCTTTAAATTGGTTGCATAGGGGGATAAGCAAGGAAGATCCTTTTCACTTAAGGTAACCTAGACCGCTTTGCGCCTTTCATATTTTCCTTGTACCAGTTAAGATGATAGTGTTTCAATTAGTGAACAAATCTTGAATATCCAAGGCATTATCATAGCTAGACCTTACCTTCTACTAATCAAAGTTTTTTTCCTCAAAAATTTATAATATCACTAGGTATGGTTGATTAACTGAAAAACCTTAGTATATTATGTATAGCAACAAATAATGGTTGTGTTGAAAAACACAATTACACACTGGTGTTGATGGAGGTATGGATTTGAATGATTTGTGCAATAAATTGTGGTATCGCTTTTAAGGCTCTCATGCCATATGTAATTGTAGTGGATATGAAAATGCAATGTAATTATGTGGATGCAAAATGCGAGATGCAATTGTTTTTTTGTATTTTTTATTTTTATGTTGTTTTTGTACTTTTTGTTTGATTTTGACCAAAGGGCTTATTATGCCTTTGGGGCTTTTTGATTTTTGACCAAGTAGCATGAAGTACCCTTGGAGATTTTTATTTTGACCAAGTGGCATGAAGCACCCTTGGAGCATTTTGATTTTGACCAAGTGGCATGAAGCACCCTTGGAGTGTTTTGATTGAATTTGACCAAGAGGTTTGAATACCCTTGGAGCATTTTGATTTGAAGTTGACCAAGCGGTTTGAATACCCTTGGAGCTTTTTGAATTGATTTTGACCAAGTGGCTTGAATACCCTTGGAGCATTTTATTGTATTTTTGAAATTTTATGTTTTTATGATTTGTTTTTATGTTTTTGATTTATTTGAATGTTTTTGTGTTTTATGACATATTTGAATTTTTTTGTTTTTCTGACATAATTGAATGTTTTTGTGTTTTATGCGTAGAATGCCTTTAAGTGAATGATATTGAGAGGTTAAGGCTCCTCAAAAACATCTAATGATATAAGGTGATATGCTCCAGGTCCAACTCTCTGTGAAATCATGTATAGGCCTATCCAGTTTTTCGTGAACTTGTCTCGCAGATGCGACGAAAATTTTGAATTCTGCTGGTTTTCTTTGAGTACTAGATCTCCAACCTTGAATTCCCTTAAGTGGAATTTACTATTGTAAGCTCACACAAGGCTATCCTGGTAAACGTGAATATGCTCTAAAGCATTGACTTGGCGTTCATCAAGAAGCATCAACTGATCAAGGCGGACTTATCGCATGACATCATCATCTATGAAGTCCTTTAATGCTATGCTTAGAGTTGGAATTTCCAACTCTAATGGCATGATGGCCTCAGTGCCATATACTAGTGAAAATGATGTTGCCCTAGTGGGATTCCGTATACTAGTCCTGTATGCCAATAGTGCAAGAGGCAACTACATGTGACAATCCTTGTGATTGTCTTGCACTGTCTTCCTCAAAATGGAGACTATTATTTTGTTTGAGGCTTTTGCTTGCCCGTTTTCTTGTGGAAAATAAGGCATAAAAAAATTGTGCTGAATATGGTATTTTTTCATCAAATCCCACACATTTTTGTTCTTGAAATTTGGCCCATTATCCGATATTATCTTAGAAGTGACCCCAAAATGACTTATGGTATTGTGGAGTATAAACTCCATAATCCTTGGTCTAGTTGTTGATGTTAAGGGGATAACTTCTACCCATTTAGTGAAGTACTCTGTGGTGGTTATGATGGATGTGTGTCGGCCTAAGGACGGGGGTGAGATCTTCCCAATCAAGTCTAGTCTCCACTGCGAGAATGGCCATGCTGCATGGATGTGTTGCAAGGCTTGTGATGGCAAGTGCGTTATATTTGCATGATGTTGGAACTTACTGCATTTATTGACATACTCACAATAGTACCTTTCCATGGTGGGCCAATAGTAACCCATTCTCAATATGTGCTTAACAATGGCCATGCCACTAAAATGCCCTCCACATGTACCGTAGTGAGCTTGCAAAATTGCCCAAGATGCTTCTTGGGGCTCAAGACAACGAAGTAATACTCCATCATATCCTCATATGTAGATGATTTATCCTAGCAAGATGTATCTTGTTGCTCTCTGTTTGAATGTTCACCTTTCAATATGTGACAAACCTTGAGGTACTATTCCAAGTTTTAGGAAGTCCTGCACTTGGAAAAGCCAATCCTGATCAGCCATGACTTCTATAGAAAATATGGCTTGCTTTTCCTGTATTTTTGATCTGGTGAACACGGATTGAGGAACATATCTATGGTGTATGGTTGCACCACACTCCATAGGTCCTTGGGAGATCAAATATCCCTAAGGTGTTGTTTACAAGAAATCTTTGGTTGCGAAGGACCAATCCTGATTTGGATTGATGTTGATCATGTTGACTGATTCTTGATTGTTAAAAGCTTCACGACATATTTCTAAGTGCGAAAGCACTTTCACATGAATGGTTGTAAAATTAGCAGGCATATTCTAAGGGATTAAGGATCCCAAAGAGGCCATGGTGTCTGCAAATCTATTTTATGTATGAGGGATTACCTCAATGGCATACCATTCCAGCTGGGCTAGGTATGTGTCAACAAGTTTCTTGTAAGTCGTCAAGAGTGGGCAACTGCATTGAAATAGTCCTTTGACCTGGTTTACTATGAGCAAGGAGTCACAAAAAATATTCAGTATTTTAATGCCCATTGCTATGACTATTTGGAGTCCCAAGATCAATGCTTCATATTCTATATTGTTGTTTGTGCACGGGAAGTATAGTTTGAATGATAAGGGAAATGGAGCATCTTATGGTGTGATAAATACAATCCTTGCTCTGCCCCCTTGCTCACACTTCAAACCATCGAAGAACCATGACATATATCTTTCTTTCTTAGGTTATTTGAGTTTTGGCAGATCTGATAATGCAAAGACCGCATCATCAGACAATTCTATGGTGAGAGGCTTATTATCCTGAAGAGGCACCTCTGCTAATTAATTTGCTATGAATTATCCCTTGATGGAATTTTGGCTTATGAACTCTAGATCAAATTCTGTCAATAGCATGATCCACTTTGCGGTATGTGTATTGTGATATGTCTTTCTCATCATGTACTACAAAGGATTTTATTTTGATATGACGTAGGTTGTATGGTTCAACATGTAGTGTCACAACTTTCGAGTTGCAAAGACCACTGCTAAACACAACTTTTTGACATACGCATATCCTAGCTCATAACTCACCAAGGTGTGACTAATGTAATATATGGCTTTCTCTTTATCTTGTTCATTATTTTGGGCTAACATGGTGCCCAATGTGAAATCAGTAGCCGATATATAGTAAAAATGGTATGTCTAGCCTTGGTGGAGCCAATACTGGCAGTGTTGCTAGATAATTTTTGATCTCTACAAAGGCTTGATGACATTATTCATCCCAATTAAATGGGACATCCTTGTGTAGCAACCGATTCATATGTCAGTATTTGTCTGATAATTACGTAATAAATCTTTTGATGGATGCTATCTTGACTTGTAGGCTCCTTAGCTCCTGAATGTTGGTAGGGGCGACCATTTCCAATATAGCCTTTAACTTTGCAGGATCTACTTCGATACCTCTCTTGGATATGATGAATCCCAAAATTTTGCTAGAAGTTACGCCAAATACGCACTTCTTAGGATTCAATCGGACATTGTGTTATATGAGGCGATCAAAGACTTGTATAAGGACTTCAGCGTGCTCTTGCTGCAATAGGGACTTGGCCAGTAAGTCATCCATGTAAACCTCTAAGATCTTATGCATATAGTCATGGAATATGTATGTCATGGCCCGCTAATATGTGGCACCAACATTTTTGAGACCGAATGACATCACTTTGTAATAGAATGTTCCCCATGGAGTAATGAAAGTAGTTTTATGTTGATCTTCGGGCTTAATCTAGATCTGGTTGTATCCAAAAAAACCATCCATTAGGGAGAGCATCTCATGACCTACGGTTGCATCTACAAGAGCATCTATGTTTGACAAAGGGAATGAATCCTTTTGTGTTGCCCTATTTAAATCTCTAAAATTTGTGCAGATACAGACTCTTTCATCAGGTTTCCCCATGGGTACCATGTTTGATACCCACTCAGGTTAGTTGATAGAAACGATGAATATTGCATCCAGTAGTTTTTGTAATTCGTTCTTCACCATCAAAGTGACAGTTGGATGCATTTTCCTCAGCTTTTGCTTGATTGGCTTCTTCATGGGATCCAATGAAAGGTTGTGAATGACTAACTTTGGATCTATCCCTGGCATGTCCTTGTAAGTCCAAGCAAAAATATTTGGCCTCTCTTTGAGGAAATGAATTAGGATGGCTTTTTCCTCTGGAGATAGACTTTCTCTGAACTTGAATTTACTTGGTTGAGTAGGATCATCATTGATGTCCACTTTTAAAGTCACTTCTATAGCCATATGTGACCCATCCTCTTGCTGATGAGGCATGGGTATCAAATGAATGTCATCAGTAGGATTTACAAGACCTACTGGCTCAGGTTCCAAACCAACATTGAAGACGTCGAATGCACAACCTAAGGCAAAATGAAATGGCTGTAACATCTCTTCATTGGGGAAGAGGTCTTCAAGCTCTATGGGTGAATTAGCATGATCCCAATAAATAGCCTCTATATCAAGATGCAATGATTTGGTAGGATGTGTTGTATTATGAATTAGAGTGGTCAAATAAATGGAGATCATATTGATGGATGGGATGAAATCTCCAGGACCACATGGTTGTAATCTTATCTCAAGGGTTTCCCTTCCATTCTCACGATGAGGTTCTAGATGAATGGGAATTTTTGGATCTAGACCATGAGCAAGGTGAACAATAGGATCATTGGGCTCTAATCGCTCTCTAAATTTAGGCATAGGGGGATTAACCATCGATGAGTGACATCTAGGTCAATAGGTCTCCCCAAAAATCATAGATGAGGGTCTATAGCATGGAGTGCCACCTCTCTCTCTACTAGCTCATTGAATTGTCATATGTTGTGAGTTCCAAGATAAGCCATCTCGATCTCATCCTCAAAGTCATCATCACTTATCCAGAAACCGTTAGCATTGGTATGTGGCCCTAAGACAAGGGCTCATGTCTTGGCCCTACGTAGGCCATATCTGTTTCATATTCGTATTCTTCATAACTTATGAAGAATCCATTTGCATTTGTCTCTTACCCCAAAGTAAGGGGTTGATGGCTTAGGCCTAAGTAGGCTCTTTCTATTGAGTCTTCTAATTCATAGTCACTTTCCTTTGATGTATACCCACTCTCATCATGGATGGACCATGTGAATATTTGTAAATAGTGAGGCCCCTAATAGGCTAAGCCAAGTTGCACCTCATCATCACTTGCTTCATATCCATTCTCCTCATCCCACGAGTTGTACCCTGTTGGGATGGAATCAATTGAGATGTTTGGATGATAAATTTTTGGTGGCAATATGTTTACCATAGCCACTTATCTGTTGCTAAAATTTCCTATTATTAGGGGGTGATAAGGAATGAAATCAATGTATTCTCCTAACCCTAAGCTTAATCTATCCAATGATACTATGAGAGAGTCATCTCGACCTCCGATATAATAGCCTAACCCAAATATGTCAGAGGGAAGTTGATATTTTGGCTCGTATGGCCGCCTGCACCCCTGCTCATATATGTCAAGGCCATAGCCATTCCAATGGAAATGCTCAAAGCATCTTAGAGGAAACTCAAGGTTAGAGAGATAACCAACGTTGACCATGAATAATTCGTCACTATCCTCTTCTGTATCTGAAGAGTTATGGGTGCAGTCTAGGTTTGCATAGATAAAATTGGTTTGGTTGGGAGGGATTCCAAGTGGAACCACTGTTACCATTGGCGGCCTCATGTCCTTAGGCCTTTCCATGTCTTGTGCAGACTCAATGATAGGCATAAAGGTAATGTTCTACACAAGGTAATCCCCTATGTCTGTGCTTGCCAAGTGTATTTATGCATGCGATGTAGATGATCCTGCGGATGACACTAGTGAAGCAGGGTGATAATCACTATCTTCATCTTGATCTTGAATATCTTCCTATTCCATAGGATTTGGCATTTCAAAAATGGCTATAGTTGGCACTTCCTTGGGACTTTATTCCTTAAATAAGGGTGCATTTAGATTCTGGTTGTCTTTTGGTTTTGATGTTGATGGTATTTTAGAAGCATTGACTACTTTGAGTGCACTAGGAGGTGTTGAAGTGCATGGGTCTTTTCTTACCCCTTTGTCTTCGTTATCCACTTGTGTGGTTGGGGATGAAGGTGCTACGTATAGGTGGGTAGAAGGGATTACAAATTCTCCTAAAATGTCCACCTGATTGACATATTTAAAAGTCTCTTCATCGGCAAAAACCACATAGAATTTATTCTCATGCACATACTTGACACACTGGTGCAAAATTGAAGGCACACACTTCATGGCCCTTATCCAAGGACACCCTAATACGATGTTGTACTGCATGGATCCTTCCAAGACATGACACATCATAGGGATGGTCTTGTACCCCACCTTGATGGGTAGGACTATCATTCCAATAGTATTGTATAAAGCATCATTAAAAGATCTCAATGTGTAAGCTCTTGGAACGATATTGGACTTGGGGATCTTGAGGTGCTCTATTGTTGTTGTAATTATGTTTATTGATGAACTTGTATCGACCAAGGCCCTATTGAAAGTTAAGTTATTGATTTCCACCACAATATTTAGCGGAGGGTCTGGTAAGGCAGTAGTAACTATCTTAATCTCATGATCATAGAATCGAATTACAGGCTCTTGGCATTCTTGTACTTGTCCCACAAAGTGAGTGAATGCATTTTCATCTTGTGTTTGGAGCTCAATTGTCCTTAATATTTCCATTAGAGTCTCCCTATGCTTTGGGGATTGTTGTATAAGCTCATAGATGGATAACTTAGCTAGATTCATCTGTAGGTTTTGCTCTAATCTACTCTGAATAGTTATCACAGGTCATGTTGGTGGACCTATAAGGTTGTCTTGCCTTTGCCTAGGAATGGTTGTGATGTTCATGGGAGATACAGGCAATTGCAGTTGACCATACCACCTAGTCCTTATTGCTATGTTAACAATATCAACCATCCCAACGCATTTGTGGATAGGTATATCAGCTTGAACCTGATTGACTTGGACCCCATGCTCTCTAGGGGCCTCATTATTGGGCAATGGGTTTCTTTATATGCCCATTTATCTATTATCGAGAGCCAGTGGGTTGTCAAATTTGAGTTCTCCTGCTTCAATCATGTTTTGCACTTGATGCTTAAAACTAATGCAAGCCTCAATGTCATGCCCCAATATCCTATGGTAAGCGTAAAATTGATCTTCCCTATATCCTTTTGTCTTAGGATGGTTAGGATCTATAAGTGGTATATCAAGAAATCTGATCCTCCTAGCCTCACTCAACTGATTAAATATTGATTGCATTGATTCTATCAAAGGCATGAAATAACGAGGCGGCTTGCATTCTCTGTTTCACCCCTGATTGTTCCTTTGGTCGTAATTGGATGGTGGGGGATGTTCTTGATAGTTCTGGGGTTTTTGTGCACCCCCATCCTTGGGTGTAGCCAATACGACTTGATTGACTGGAGTAGGGTTGGCCTACTTCTACTTATACTTGTCATTATAACCATTCTTGTTCCACTCCTTTTTGTTTTGAAGTTTAATGGTTCTCACATCTACTTTTATTTCTTCGATGAGTTTGGACTGTGCCAAAGATTCCTCAAATGAAGGATACTACTGAAGTTGTAGCAAGAGGGAGATGTGTTTAGAGAAATTTTTTATGAACATGTGAATGATCTCTTCTATGGGAATGGAGAATGACAATTTTGCCATGACTTTTCTCCATCTATTCCCATAATCCATTACTGGCTCATCATCATATTGTTTTAGGTTTTCCAGGTCTAAAAGGTTCACCTTATTCTTATCACCAAAGGAGAAACACTTTAGGAATGCGTTTACTAGTTGTTCAAAGTTGGTAATGCTATGCTTAGGTAGTTGGTTGAACCATTGAGTGACAACACCTAAAAATGGCATTATGAATGTTCTTAGTATGAGAGTGTCATTATCTTCAAGATGATAGGTGTTGATAAAATTGGTGGCATGCTCTTGTGCATCCTCTTCACCCTTAAACTTTTCTAACCTAGGCATATCAAAGTGCTTAGGATATGGAGGGCTAGGGATTTATGGGCACAACGGTTGGTTGTGTATTCTGCTTAATGTTGGTGAGTTCCCAGCTGCCTCTTATTTCTCAAAGGTTTTCATATTTTTAGCAAGCTCTTGAAATGCCTTTGATGCATGGATTTCCTCCTCTTATAGACCTATCCATAGTGGCAATGGAGGTAACTCTCTATCCATTTTATTTGTTCCATTTTCCTTCCTCCTACGAGGGGACTCGGGATTGCAATCTTAGTTTTTTGTATTTGCCCTTCCCTCGCTAGTTGGATTTCGTTCATGGTTTGGTGAGGAATTTTGTTGTGGGCTATCTTATCTAGTGCACCTCTCCTTATGTGATTCAATGCATCTAGTTCTTTGGTGGTCACTACCATTTATATGTAAATTTCTAAGAGATAGCTGCTTAGCCTGCTCTCTTAAGAGTTGCTCATGTTGGCACAAGAGTCTTTCTCTTTATTTATCCTATTTGAGAGACTCCACTAGATCTTGCTCCTTACGTAATGCATTTTATAACCACCTCATTTGGTAATTTTGTGCTATTACAGAAGAATCATGTTTATCTGAATTTTTTCTTGTTGTCTTCACTTAGATTCCTCGAGGAGGTTTCTACTATACCTGTACCCTTGCTAACTAATGTGACTTGTTATGTGTACTGTTGAGTATCCCTATGATCAAAATCTAGGAATCTACTGTAGGGTTGCTCTAAGGTACTAAGATATGTGTTTAGAAGTCACAGTTCATGAGCTTATAGATGTAGAGTTCTCAGTAGCTATAGTTCTTTGAATTGGTTGTGTAGGAAATCGATCCAACCTGTCTAGCTATCTTGTTTTCCATCGCTGGTACCGTGGGCTGCCATTCAATCCTATGAGGTCATAGTCTATGAGAATCCTTCCTTTTATGTGAAGGGTTTCTTCTATTTGATTCCAATGGCTATATGTAGCTCTAGTTTCCTTCCCTTTAGTAGGGAGTCGTGTTTTATATGTTTCTTGTGAGTCTTGAGGTGTTGCAATTCTTGTTTGCATTCTTTATGAAGAGGGGTTTGTGGTAACATGTTTTCTCCATGTGGATGGAGATGTAGCAGTCTCGTCATCCCTATATGAAGAATGATTTTTAGAACCTTCTTTATGTCTATGTGAGGATGAAGCCCTTGAAGCTTCCTCACATCTTTGAGATGTTTTTGTGTGTTTAGATGAGGTTCTTGAGGTCTCCTCATGTCTCCTTGATGAGGATGGTTGTGAAGCCTCTTTTTGTTTATGTGACTTTGTTCCATGATGTGGTTTCTTACTTGGGTTTTCTCAAGGATATACCCCAAGGGTTGAGTTATCACCCCATAGGCTCATGGAGCTACGTCTCACGGTCTTATAGGTAGGTCATTCAATATTACTACGACTTCATCTATGGGTATGAGTTGCTTCAGTCTCTCCCTCGGTGTCAGACCGAGGGTGCTTACTTCTTGTCTTGACCATGTTGTCTATGAATTGATCTTTTGAGTTGCAATTTAGGAATAGCCACACAATACCAAACAAATGTTTATCTTGATTATCGATTTAAGTGTGCCCTAAATTGTTTGGTGTGTTTTGATGTGTTGTTCTTCTAATTTTTTTCTTTTGTTTTTGGATTAAGAATGAGAAGACTCATCCATAGTGACAATCAAGTATACCTGTGCCAAACATAATTTTCTCAAAAGAATCTAGGGTACACCGTTGAAGACCCAGTGGGGGGTTTGCTTAGCTCTTCCACTCTGAACCAATGATTGTTCCAACAATGGGAGACAGTTTGAGCACAAGTAACTTAGTGTCACTATAAGTTTCTCAATCCATTTCTAGGAATCTCTAGGGGGTAAACCAGTGGAAGGAGATGAATTCCAATGTCACTGGATTGAATTGAAGGTTGGTGATGAAATCCAAATCCCTAATGTTTAAATGAGATGTGCGTGTGTGGTGTTCATTTTAAGCTTGCATAACATAAAGTGCATCATATAGCAACAATGAATCTTTCCTATATGCCTAAGTGCAAAAATATGTTTTGATATTTAGAAATATGCATGAACTACTATGATTTGTATGAACGCACTTTATTTCATGTAGCTATGGCCTCTAGTATGGCCTCAAAGCAAGCAAACAACTTACAATGTCTAGCACATTGGATTATAGGGTGAACTTTTCAAGCATAATCCGCTGTTACTAGCAACGCCTAGTGGAAAATTTAAAATAATATCTAAGATATGCGAAATGCTTAATTCTTTCTCCTTTTATTCTTTCAATTTCAAAACATAAATATGTTTTAAGTTCTCTATTTTAGACACACAGAAGCAGACAAAAATCTATAAAATATCAAATAAGCTATACCAAAATTTGATCCAGCTCAGAGAGTTGATGTTTTGACCTCTGCTGCACTCCAGTTTTGGCCGTTGTTGACCAGAGTGACTGGTTCTTGGCCATTGTAGCTTAGAGCGGGTAAAGCTCTATTGGCCACTATAGCTAAGAGGGGCTAATTTTTGGCTGCTATAGCTCATAGCAGCTAGATCTGCACACAAAATTTAGTTAGTATTCTGATAGCAAATGAAAAATTAGTGGAGGTCCCACTGTGATCGCAATTTATAGTGACCTCGGGATGCATGCACTGCTTTACTATACTTGCAATGTTATTAAAAACCCAATATGAAATGAAAGACAATGAAAAAACATATAACATAGAAATAACAAATATGGATCTCTTTATTCGTATTGAAATTTGGTTACATGTCGATCCCTCTTAGGGATACCCATTTCGATACAATAAGGTTACAAATAGGCAAAGAGTGCCCCTTTCGCGAAGAGGTGGTGCACTTTCAAAAAACTTCCCGGTTCTACACATGGAAATGTATTAGGGCTTATAGATGCCTCCTTCTCCGGGTCTATTTCCTAGAGGGATCCCTTTTGCTCTCATATGTCGCAAATTTTGTTTGATCAACCTGTGGCCTTGTAAGCAATGAAACAACAACACACACTTAGATATCCGAGAATGCCTCCCCGAATGAGGTTGTTAGTACTAAATATATTAAATAAAAGTAAAGGCAAATTATACTAATGCTATGTATCCAAACAAATAAAGTGATGCTATGCTAATGATATGCTAGAATAATAAATCTAATGTCTAAAACCCTATGCTAAGTCTATGGGCCACTTTCTAAGACATTGATCGCTAAAGTGATTCTCATCCTCTTTGCTCCAAAGATATGGATCAAAGCTTGTATCCTGATGTTAAAATAATAGGTGATATGCTCTTCAATTCGTCAGGGCTTAGTCGTACACGTGATCTCCAAGGGAACTCTCCAAGTATCAAAAGCTCTCTGCAATGACCAAGATCAAAAAAATATGTGTATGTCATATCTCAATAAAATATGTCTCTCCTGATGCTCTTAGGCTTGCACCTTTTAAAGTGTGAAACCCTAGGTCTATGTCCAAGCCCTAGGAATGAATTTCTCATGCATAGTGTAAGTTAGCATGAGAAGCTTCTTGTATTTTCTATGTTTGGAAGACAGTTATCTGAAATATAACTGCCAACTTGAGTCTCCTATGTGAACTGGTCATTAGCATGAGAAGCTTTTATCCTTGGTTTATGCTTGGAGGTCAGTTAACTAAATTTTAAATGCAAACTCAAGCCTCCTATGTGAACTGGTCATGAAAAGGAATACAAAGATACTCCCGCTCACCTTTTTTGCATGCATACTACCACTTACACCCATTATTAGGCCTATTTATCGATAAAACTACTTTTAGGGTTTAGTTGCTATTGTCTATAGCGACTAAGATCTAGCTGCTATCGTCTGTAGTGGCTAAGGTCTGGCCACTCTAGGCTTGAGAGGCTAGGATCTGGCCACTCTTGGCTTGAACGGCTAGGCTTGGATGGCTTGAAAAGGTCCAAAATGAGTGGTGAGAACCACTGTTGATGCTTGGAAAGTACAATATTATGTCTTATGATCTTGTGAATGTGTCTATGTGAGTAGCTCCCCTAAGCATGACACGATTTAGGTGTCTACAAAAAGTGTTGTAATAAAATTCTAAGATCGAGAAAGATTGATACTACTAAGATAGACGAATGACAAATGACACAAAGGGATGAGGAAGAAGAGGAAATGTGACATAATAATATAGTAATTACATGTCATAGTTATTAGATCATAAATCCAAGCATGTGATTCTAGAATAAAAAAATCATGTGTGCCAACACTAACAAAAGCTAAGTTCAGTTAAAGCTCTAGTTGTTACCAACCACCTCCAAAGGCTATAAAAGAAGATAAGCCTTCTAGTAAAATCATCAATATTTGAATTTAATGTTATTCAGAAGCAAGTTAGCCATGGATGTCTTAGAAGCTTTGGAGTGTCACATAGCCATCAACATACCTAAACAAGAGTACTTACATAGTTTGAAAAGAAGGCAGTAGAAAGTAAAATATTATTAGGTGCTAGGAATATTTACCCAAGCTAAGACAACTTGCCTAGATCTAAACCAACTTTAAGCTATGGTGGACTATTGTTATGAAGGATTCAATTTTATTGGAGGTATCTCTAATTAGGTATCTCCTCATATTTTCCATTCCCCACCTCTCTACATATTTCTCTCCTCTTTTGTATCCACATCCTATCTGCCTATATATCTCTCCAATGCCCATGCATTTCTTGCTTCTTGTACTTTCTTTCCCTTGAACATTGTGGGTTATGCTAAGTTTTGTACTTGAATGGGATATAAGCTAAACAAAATCATTTTGGAAAGTTTTTCCATTAACATACATTATATGCTCACTCAAACCCATATTGTTCACATCCATCACATCTCCACATTTCCTTTCCATATTCCCCTTTTTATATTTTTTATTGGAGACACCAAAACCAAGCACATTTAACGCTAAGTGTTTAATTACAATTAATTAGTATACATCCATTTAATACTATTTAATTAATTAAATAAATAATTAATTAATTATATGTAGGCTATCCTAACCATTTTTACAACCCATTCACTCACCCTCCTATGTATAGCCTATGGACATCATGGGATCATTCCCATTCCACGTGCACATCATCTCCAGTCCACTCTAGTTCTAATTTACCCTCATTCCACTTCCACTTCACTAGCTACATCTCTTAGTTTCACCTCCATCCTCACCTCTTCTTGGATGTTTCAATACATGCACATATCTGGTGATCATTCCAAGGTGCACTTTAGTTCAATATGCACATATATCCAGTGATAATCCTAAGATACCACATTTAGTTCAATATGCACACATATCTGGTGATAATCCTAAGGTGCCACATTTAGTTCAATATGCACACATATCTAGTGATGACTCTAAGGTGAACTTTCAATTCAATATGCACACATATATGGTGATAATCTCAAGGTCCCACATTTAACTATCTAATGATAATTCCAAGGCGCACATTCATGTCAATATGCATGCACACTCTTAGTGACAATTCCAAGGTGTACACATATGGTAATAACTCCAAGGAAAACATATCTTCTTTTGCAGATGTACATCCTTTGTGATAATAGCAATGCAAAGGATAAACTCTAGGTTACACCTATCTTAACTGGCCCTCTCCACCATTTAACTGGCCAAGTCACCAGTGGCATCCATTTCCCTTATAAATTTTGTAAAAATACCCCTTATTCCTCCATTGAGCATGAGGATGGTATACATGCACAAGCATTGTCAAAACCCTGAGCCCATATTTCATCATACAACTTAAGTCTTAATTCATATCCATCCTCATCCTGTGCTTACACTCTGTTATGGAAATCCATGTGAGCCCGATCCATGTCCATGCCCTATTGTTGAAAATATGCACTAACTAGATGAAAGTTCAATATTGAATCAATACCAGAAGCCAATTGCACCATGTTGTAGGTCCAAACCTAACCTAGGCAGCCTCGTGACAACATAGATATTGGTTTTTTGGCCCTAAATAATCATCGATTGTAGTAAGCCTGCCCCATATGGTCCACATACACTGTCATCAACCCCTCAAATAGTTGAATACCCAAGATAACCTATGTGTAGATTTTAGACACAGACTAAAGCATCACGACAACAAGGTAAGGTAATATTTATATTTATAGTTTAATATTATTTTAGCATATTTATTTACTACATAATAGTTTATTGCCTTTTTTAGATATAGGCCTCATCTCGAGAGATCCAACAAATATTACTAACCATTATCTAGTGAGCATGTGTGCAGGTATCTAGTAGCAATAGAAGACAATAAAAAACAACAACATATCTAGAAGATCCAATAGTAGTCACAAAAAACCCACCTCAACACAGATGCAACATAAAATGCGATGGTCATAGAAAACCCATCCATTGAAGATTGTAGTAGAAGAAGACCTATTTGCACCATTTTGTGTTGTAAAAGGGGTCACTTCTTCTATTAGTCATGCAATATTTATAAAAGCCTCAAGAGGTTTTAATTGTAACAAACTAGCGACAAAAGAGTAAATCTTATTGCAATATATCTTCAAGTTTATTTGCTATGGTGCAGCTTTCTTTTGTCTACAAAATGGTAACCATGGCGAGATTGTTCCCTTGACCTTTCTTAGGTATTTTGTATTTTATTTTTTATAGTAGTTTAGTCTCTTTACTTTGATTTTACTATTTTTTATGCTTAGTGTAGGTAGTCCGTATACATTTTAATAATCTTAATCATTTTGTTGTTTTTGGTTTTTGCAAAGGTTTTAGTTATTTCATACATTAAAAATTGTCTGACCAAGGATGTCTTTGAAGTGAAACCTTCTAACCCAAGAAGACCTCAAAGTATAGTTTCCAAATATCTTTAGACTTCAAAATAGCATAGGAGCACATGTAGGGGATTCTTATCTCCTTGTTCAAATTGAATCAACATTTTTTCAGATAAGCACATTAAAAGGAACTTTTTTTAAGCTAGTAAGTATAAGCATATGGTAATTAGTTGTCTTTCTTTCTTTCAATCTACATAGTTTCACTTTTTGGTTTAAAAGCATTTTTTTTCCTACATATAGGTGCTTTTATTTTCATTAGCTTAGATTTTACACTAGTATAGCCCCCTTTCATATCGTTATATTATGAAGTATTTAATTTTTTTCCTTTCTTCGACATAGGTGTTTAAAGGTGTGTCTTTCCCATACATAGATCAACTTGTTTTCTTGTTAGAATAGTTTGTTACCTTTAACTAATATGATAGTTTTGTGTTGCAAATCTTCAGATCTATTTATCTTTTTTATTTCAATAGAACTTTATCTTCTTGTTTTAATAGAATAGCCTGCTCCTACTTCTCTAACATATTTGTCTCCTTTATTTTTGCAAGTATTTACTTTTTGCTATAGTATTCTACTATGACCTTAGTTCACTATTTTTGGAAGTCGTAGACAATTACAACTACAACCATCTAATCTCGTACGGTTTTAGATCTGTGACCATTTAACCCTAGATGGTTACTTTCAAGGTTATCTACTCATATTTCTTTTCTAATAAGTAGTTTTTTTTCTATCTATCGCCTAGTATTTCTGCTTAGAATATTTTTTTTTTGCTTTAGGATTATGTTCTTTTCCACTTAAATTTTTCTTCCTTTTGCAAGTTGTATAATTCCTGAGAAATTCATTGTCAATAGCATAGTTGCATTTGCATATTTATTGGTGAAAAACATTCATAGAACCAACATTTGCTTTCTTTATATTTAGCTTTGATAAATATTACATTTAGATAACACTGCATCTTGCATTTAGGCATTCTAAAAAAAAACATAAAACAAAAATAAAACAATAGAAAAAATTTAAAATTTTAATAAATAAAAAGGAATCAAATCACATACTTGCATGGTTTGCACACATTAGTAAGGTTGTATTTCTACACCAATCTCCAATCGAGACCAAAGACATTGGAATTCATCTCTTTTCGTTGGCTCACCCCCTAGAAACCATAGTAACCTCCACAAGTGGGTTTCCAGATTTCATCACTAAGAAATCCCCCACTCTTGAGATTACCTCAAAGTGGGTTAGGTTATATGCCCCTTTATCAATGGGATTTAATAATCAGTGGACTAGTAGTTGTTGTTATTGTCTAAGCTCACCTAAGGGTGAAGGAAAATTTTGGTTAGAATGATAGAAATAATTAGATAGGGTGACCTCTTTTGAGAGGATAATTTGTCCTCTCTAGGATACCCAAACCACAACCTCCATCCTAGGAATCCATTTTAGTCATTTTGTACCACTTATTATAAGAGAGGAAGGCATAAACACACCCATTTATATTGCATTCCACCATCCCATTTGTATTTTTTACGTTTAATTTCATCAAACACACAAAACTAAAAAAAATAATGAAAATAACAAAAAACAAAAAAAAAGAGTTTCAAAACATCTACACAAAAGCATCAATCAAACATTAGCACATCAATATGGAAACACCATAACTACTATTGTTTGTTTGATTGAGTGTTTGTGTATATAGAAAAATTTACCCCCATGCATGCCATTGCCACCGTACCAACACTCCATATCCCATCCCATTCTCACTAAGATTATGTTTCTAGCTTGTAGTCAATCCCAAGATCAATCCCAAGCCCAAGACCAAGCCCAAGCCCAAGCCCGAGCCTTGATGGACCAAGTAGGTCAAATCTCTCATCCATAGACTATTCTCCTAATTCATCAGGGAGAAGCATCACAACCACATCATGGTAACTTGTTTGACGAGACATATTAGCACACCCCCAACCCACCTGAGATACAACACCTTAGACACAATTCAGTTTCTACACACAACCTCATCAATACCATCATTCCTAAAGCTTTTGGTTCAAGGACTCTCATGTCTTTAGCTAAACCTAATAGTACACTCAGGGTTATGCATAAGGGGTCGGATCCAAAATGTACTTGTAGAAAATTGGTGAATCCATTTTGAAACCATGGTGAATCCTGGCCAACCTCATGTCAAAGGCAATGGTGAATTACCTTATTTTTTCACCAAAATTTAGAAAAAATTGATGAATTTTTGTTAATATTGGAAAAATATTAAACAACACCAAACGACTACCTGCAGATATGCATCCGAGGGAGGGTCGGGTGCAAAATTGCATTCGAGGGAAGGTCGGGTGCATTTCTGTATTTGAGGGAGCCGGGTGCAAAAATACATCCGAGGAAGGCCCGGGTGCAAAACTATATCTAGGGGGGCCTTGTGCAAAAATGCATCTAGGGGAGGGTCGGGTGCATTTTTGCGCCCATCCTTCCTCGAATGTATTTCTGCACTTGGCTCCCTCGAATACAAAAATGCATCAGACCTTCCCCCGAATATAGTTTTGTACCTGATACAACCCTCCTAAATTGGGTGTAAAATTACATTCAGCTTGAACTGGGTGCAAAACTGCATCCGAATCGAACCGGGTGTAAAACTGCATCTGGCCCGAACCGAGTGCAAAATTGCTTCTAGGAGAGCGAGTACAAAAATGCACCTGATCCGGTGTAAAACTACATTTGGTCCGAACTGGGTGCAAAACTACATTCGGGGTAGTCGGTGCAAAAATGCACCCGGTCTGGTGCAAAACTACATCCAGAACGAGATGGGTGTAAAACTGCATCCGGTCCAAGATGGGTGTAAAAATACACCCGATTGAGGTAGGGTCAGTTCGGGTGCGAAACTGCATCTGAGGGGTTGGGTGTAAATACTTCCACTGCTCCTCTATTGAACCACTGCTCCTTTGCAATATTTTTCTCCATAGATCATATGTTCTTCTAATAGTTTGAATGTTTTAAGTGAAAAAGTATCATTGGCATGTTAGTTATTTATAGTGTTATAGTTGGCGAGTTGGGCGGGATAATTTAAAAATTTTAGAAATTTAAGGCAAAAATGGTCCACAATTTAGGCGGGAGTGTTGGTGAGTTTAAAAAAAATGTAATAATATTATCAAAAAATGGCGATCCAACACAAAAAAAATCTTGAAAATTTTGGGCAAAAGGACCGACGTCCAGGGTCCCCCAAACTTGCCAATTTGAATTTTTGAAAATGCAAATATTCACCCTATTGGAAAATATTCACTGCTATGCATAACCCTGAATACACTCATTTAACTCAATGCCATGCATACCTTGCATACTGTCCCTTTTCCTCCATCAGAGTCTCCCCCACTTCCCAAGAGCAAACTTATGCTTGAGTGACTCATCATCCCTATCCAACTTCCGTATCTTTCACCAATCATAACCCCACCTTTGAGGTACCAGTTCCTGGAATTTCAATTAAATTATTTGAATTTGAGAGATTCAATCCCCATCATAATGTGAGAAACATGTTGATATCCATTGATCCAAACCACCCATCTTCTTCCCATCATTCATTTTCATCACAAACTCACCTTACCTCAACCATACCATCCTACACCATGATCGATCCAAATCAACAACACCTAGCTTATGTCAATGTTGCATCCTATCTTCCTACATCTACTCTTTCCACTTCTTTTTACTTCTCCATTTTACCCCAAAATATCAACATCACATATTCTTTTCAACAAACAACCCCTTCATCATACGATACACATATGCCCTAACCACCACCTTAGGTACCAAACCTTTCACCTCCCACATCTACCCAAGAATCATTCTTCATGCAATCTCCATCGTGGGCTACTTGTCTACCAGTGATACAGGCTTTGAAACCTCCCCTTCAAAATGCTTATCATAGGTAGCTAACACAATTACAAAACCCCTCCTCTAAGTACTACCAATACCAACCTAATGAGTATCAACCATCCTACAACTATCGTCAATCCTCATTCAATTTATAACCACCACCCAAAAAACAATACCAATCCATTCATTAGCAATCCAAAACTTATTATCAAACCCATGTATATTCCATGCAACTACCTCCAGATTCTAATACATACAACCAACCTCCACTACATCAACAATACCAACAACCACCTCCACAACACCCACAACCACCACCACAACACCCACAACAACCACCACTAAAACACACATAACAACCACCATTAAAAAACCAATAACAACCACCATCATAACACCCATAACAACCACCATTACAACACCCACAAAAACCTCATCAACAATACCAACAACTACCTCTAAAAAACCTATAGCTACCACCACAACACCCATAACAACCACCACTGCAACACCCACACCAACCTCATAAATAATACCAACAATTGCCTCCATAACACCCACAATATCAACACTACCACATCAACAATACCAACGTCCAACTTACCAACAATACGAGCCACCTATTCATCAATAGTACCAACCACTAACTCATCAATAATAGCAACCATCCATTCATCAATAGTACCAACTACCATCTCATCAACAATACTAGCCACCCATTCATCAATAATATCAATTACCACATCATAAAAAATACCAACAACCAATGCATTAGCAATACCAACATGTGTGCCATCACCTTCATCCATGCTAATCATACCCCCATTAGAACCATCATATTGTGGTGCACCCTATTCAGCCCCCTAGGATGCTCTAGATGCATTTCAATTGTTGTTCAACAAGATCAATAGTTTAGAACTATAATTTGCTAGCACTAGGTATTAAAAAATAACACTCAACCAACTCCACAATTACCCCATCCATCCCTTAGTACCAGCAACACCATACCCTCCCTTATTTGAAATGCCCAAATTTGAAAATTTCAAGGGAAAAGAGGATTCCCTAGAGCATATGCGCATATTCATCAATGTTTATCTTATCAATGAGATACACCCCCTCATGCTCTACACCTATCTACTATATCTTAGGGGAGAAGCCCTAGATTGGTATAATCATATGCCTAGGCATAGCCTTTATAATTTTGAATAGTTTGCCAATCTTTTTTTGGAATGATTTTCCCTCAATATCAAAAAGAAAACCACATTGACTAATCTTTACAATCTTCATCAATTTGATGATGAACCTATCTTGGATTATGGGACCTGGTGGAGATCTATGATAACAAAACTATCCTTCTCTCTTTCCACCACTGAGTTAACTCAATCATTCACAATGAGTTGTTCAAAGCCCATATATTTATTGCTATACCTCCAACAATATCACATGTTGGAGGAATCTCTCACACAAGCCAAAAACATTGAGGACATTAAAATACAAGAGCGAGAAATCAAATCAAGATTAAAAAGAAAGAGTTGTCAAACAAGAATTTTAAGTGTACCTCTAACAATCAATCCAAGCCCAATCAAGTCAACTAGGTGGTATTGAGTAGCTCAACCACATCTAATCAACAACCTTAGCAACTACCACCTCAATAATATCTAACACCCCAACAACCTCCACCTTAGTCATCTACATATTTACCTTATAACCCACATATCATGCCACACCCCCTCCCATTCAACTTCAAAAGCTCCCACCACAACCAGATAACTACCCCAGGTGCCTTGCTAGACCCCCTTGCAATTTCACGTCGCTCTTTGAGCCTTATTTAGTCAAGTTCAAAGAATTTATGAGGTGTGAGCAATTTCCTTGCCAAAAATAAGACCAAATGATCCAAAGAGGCCCAAACCCAAATCATATAAATAATACCATTACTATATTTACATTAACAAATGGACCATGACATTAATGATTGTTTCAAATTTAAGCATTTGGTACATGATTTTATGAAAAAATAGGCCATTACTATCGAGATTCCTCTTGCTACCACTAATCAAAATTTGGGAATTTATTAGAACCTCCTACCATAGCATATGATAACCCAACCACCTCATGAGGCATCAAATTCCACCACCCCTCCTAATCATGTTAACCACCTCAACAACATCCCACATCACCAAAATTTTGTAGGGATGATACATATTGTTACCTGAAATCAATGATATCCTAATTCACCAATACAATATAGTGGTTCTCCTAATATGTCTTCATCTTCTACTTTGCCACCTCCACCAGTGCAAGCCATGCCCTTTCTAACATGACCCATCATATCTTTGACAAATCACCTCACGCACAACCTCAATATGGCATCAACCAAAATCTTAATTTATAAACTCATTTAGCAATCACCCCCATATTGAGAGGCATTTATGGACATTCTTAAGTCCATTGAACTCTAAACTCAAGATCAAAATGCCTTTGCACACTTTGTGGGCAACATCAAAACTTGCATGGAACCTTCAATTACCTTCTATGATTATGAAATCAAAACTTTACTAGTAGAAGTACATGATCCTCCATTGCATATTGTGGCTCATATAGATCATAAGCCTTTCAAATGAGTTTTGGTCGATACCAAATCCTCAATCAACATCACTTCCATTACCCTCCAGCATCTCAACCTGCCACCTTCCCACATTATTACCTCCACCTTCACTCTATGGGCTTTCAATGATGCCTTATGCTCAACACTTGGAACTATTATTCTACTTATTCAAGTAGGTGTGAAAACCATTCATACTTTATATCATATCCTTGAAGGTGAAATGCAATACAATGTGATACTTGAAAGGCCATGGATTCAAGATATGTGATGCATCCCCTCAACCTTGCATCATTACCTCAAATATATTCATGAGGGTTGAATACATTGCATTCCTCTTAATAATGAATCTTTCAAGTATTATCACATGATTTCCAGCTCGTACGAGCTTCCCCTATCTTCCACACATTTATACCTTACCCTGGATTTTCTCGAAATAATGCATTTTCAAATGTTCCTTCATCTTACCCCATATCCTCCACCACTAATCACCCATACACCTACCAAATTTACCTCATCCAATCCATAATTACCATCCATTCCACCACCCCCAAATCACAACCTGCCCCTACCACTTCATACCTTCCCTGTCCCTCATCATCACCTTTGCCATATTATCCATCACCCCCTCTATCCATTTAGTCTCCCCACACTTGGTAAAATCATTCTCGTCCTAACCATCTATCATCAACATAAGTCACACCTTTTCACCCTCATGTGTTATTCATACCCTCTATAAACATTTGGCCTTCCTCAACTTCCCCTACTTCTACCTACACCTCTGTATCACTCAATTTTTCCATCTACCATTCCCTTCATTCATCACCCCCAACCACCTATTCCTATTTTGACACCTCCTCCATCCACTGCTAGCCAAAACACTACTGCATTCACATTGGCTAACATTGACTCAACCCCCACATCTGGGTACCAAAGCCCTTTTCCATCCATACAACCTGAGCCATTACCTCAACCTACCATCAAAAAAGTTACCACAACTTCTATTTCCACTTTCATCTGTACCTGCCCCATCGTAGAACCCCAAGCCACTTCTTTCTCCATGTAACCTGACCCGCCACCTTCACTAAATTTTTCCATTGTAGGTTCGTCCACTCTAACCACCATGCACATAATGCACACCACTCCATCTTCATTCATACCATAATACCAATTGATAGTGAGTGTTGTAACATTTTCTACATCCACTTCCCAACCTGCACAGGTCATAGTTCACATGAGCAATCCAAGTATAGACAAGTATTTGGTACATAACATCACATTCACACCTCCAATTATAGAATTAGTTTGGTATTTTGGTCACCTATGCATAAGTGCCATTATTTCTATGGGTCTTGCCTCCAAGTCTACAAATTTTGTGTACACTAGAGTTGATACCTCCTCCAATGTAGCTCTTGATAAGATGATCGAACCACTATTTTTTGGTAATGCCAATTTCTTGTCAAATCCCTCCTTTGCTATAAGATATTTCCAATGCTTCTATTGGAGAGGATTTGTCCTTGGTTTCTATGAGCAGGCAACGTGCAACATCATATAACTTCATTATAAACCCATTAAAAAGAAATTTATCCTAGGGTATGATAACCATTCTTCACTTGTTGTCCTTGAGGATGATTCTCAATGCATCACCTTTGGTCTTGCAAAGGAGGTAGATGATGAGTACACTAATCCCTAGTATGCTCATCTACCACTGATGAGGCATATAAATACCTCATTGTTACACTATGTTTGACATATAAAAACTACCATATTACCAAACATGACAAATTTAATTGCCAAATAGTTGATTAGAATATATTATTTGTTAAGTGTTTGCATGATTTTATGTTAGGAACACTATACCCCTATTTTGACTATTTTTAAGCATTTTGTGATTGTTCTTTATTGATTAAGTAGCAAATAAAACATGCATTTCAATTAGCCAAATATGGTATGCTAATATCCATTAACTTCACAATGATGTTTGAATTTTTTCCCATCTTTTAAACTTGTTTGAAATCCACATTGGAGCCAAATTCCTAGGACTGTCATAAATCTGGAAATCTACAGAAAACAGCCATATAAAAATCAGCAAGCTGTCACTTTATAGGAGCACCTTGAATTTGTCAAGAAAATCATGAAGAAATAGATGGAATGAGTTCAGAAGGACTAAAAAAGATATTTGACCTATTTTTAAAAGCATTTCTACATGGTGTAAATGGATAACAAATGAGTATAACAAAGCAAGGACAAGTTGTGCAGTACTGTTGCATTGTTCTAGTTTGGTTTGTTGATGAATGGAATGCATGGTTTTAGTAGCAACATAATATATTTATTTGTATTTTATATTTACCATGTGCTAATTTATCTAAATTTGGAAAATAGCACCAAAAGTTGTAACTGTTGCAACAGAAGCAGAAAAAACATAGAATTACCATGTAAATTCTAGCCAGCTACCAATGAATGGCAAGGCCTGGAATTTACCAATATAGGAAGATAAAAATAATTGCAATCACCTCATGGGAGTTAGGATAGATATCATATCTAATTAAACCTATTGAACAAATGTTTTAATGCATCAGGACATAAAAAGCACATATACAGCCGGTCATTCTAAAGACTCTCCGAAATAACAGGGGAACATGCCAGTTTTAGACATTTAGATAGCTTTAGTGGTTAAAATGGTAATTAAGCAACGAGGAAACATAGGAATAGCTTCTTACAGTTGTTTCCACCATTCATAACTCACCCCTACCATCGGAGATGCACTGCTTGAACCAATACCCATTGATGCAACTTGCATTGTCCTGTAATAGACTAAGTCAGTTACAGAATATTGGGTAAATCAATGTAAAACAAATAGGATATTTTGGGCACATAGAGTATGAATAAGACAATATAAATAATTTTTCTCCCATATTGGTTGAGCTAAGTAGCATATAGGAGATAGATTCAGTAGATATAAAAGTGTAACAATGTGTAGCAGGATTGTCTTGCAGAGTATGTAATGTTATTTTCCAGATAAATAAAGTGCAGTTTTCTATCATTTGTTGTTATGCATGAGTGTGTTAGTATTTAGTAAGTAGAAGATATTTTATACCTTTTTTTGGAAAAGAAAGCAAGGGTCACTTCCAATCCTGGAAGAAGGACTGACTGACAGGTTTTCCCCTGAACTTTGCTACAACAAAATTTAAGTAGATATTTGTCAAATTCTTTAATTATTTCACACTAACTATTGTTGTAGCTTTAGGATTTATTTTCCATGTTTAAGAGTGAGCTTTCAGATTGCATAGATGTGTGATAGTTGATATATTAGTTAATTTGTGATTTCTTGATTCATGTTTCAGCAATTAAAGTAATCTGCAACATTGTATTTGTTTCTTCATTTTCAGCAACTTTTCAAGTTTTCTTACATTTTCCTTTTTGTTGTCAACTACTGTGAAATAAGATTGACAACATTCTATAATATAACACTGATAGATGTTTAAATTGTATTTACTTCAAGCAACTTCCACTATGCAAAAGTAATTAGGTTTAAATTCTGCAACATTTACTTTTTTGTCATTTCAATTATTGCAAATGTACTTAGATTCCAATTTTTACAATTTAGAATTAGTTTTCAATTCCTACAAGTTAATTTAGTTTCCATTCTATAGACTAGGTTTAGTGTGACACCAAAATTCTAAACCAACATCTATTTCACCAAAGCAATGCTTGTAATCTGAATGTTTGAGTTGTAATCTGCCCTAACCTTCTATCGTAGACAACCTTGGACACCACCCTGGATTTGACAAATCATAAGATTAAATGATGCTATTAACGATATGCATCATTTATGGCATCATTTTTGAGGAACAAGGTGTTTTTAAAAGGTTAAAAGTAGCCCAATAATTGTTAAATGTGCTAAGTTGTGAACTTCGGAGTGAAATCAGGATAAATAACTAGTATAAGTAATTGTTTTTGGTAAATTACATTTCAGTCCATTTAGGAAACAAGCAAGAAACCACTGGAAGAAATATTTCACAAGAGGTTGAAACTATGTCGAAGTTGTCTAAATTTTTTATTTCCAAAAATGTTGGAATTTTCAAAGAATCACAATCATCCACTTCAATAACTGTAGGATCCTTTAATAAATCATTACAAGGAGGAAAAATCAATAGTTCAAGACCAATTTCTCTTGACAAATCCATACAATTAGGACAATTTGACAAGATTTATACTTTTTTTGGGAACCTATAATGGAAGGCTCACTAGAGAATCCAAGGAGAGCCAACAATGTGCTCCACCCTAGTGTAACTAGTGCCCCTACCAGAACTTTTCAAAACCCAATTCAATTAGATACTAATCAAAATGCTTGCATGAAGGTCATTTCACCTTTAGTGTTACCAACTATCAAGGGAGTTACATCTGAAGATCCTGATATATTTTTATTTGATTTTAAAATTGTATGGCAAGCTCATGATTACACTAATGAAAATCAAAAGCTCTAATTATTTTCTTCCACTCTTAAAGAGTTAGCTCTACGATGGTTTATTACCTTAGAACCTAATTCAATTAGAACTTGGGATGAGATGGAAAAAATATTCTTGGAGAGATACCAAGAATATTGTCAATTCAATAATCAAAACGATGAATTTTTTACAATGAAACAAGAGGAAAATGAGGCCATTTTTGCATGTTTTTGTCAATTTTGTTTCAGAGGTGCAAAACATCAGAAATAGGTATCCAGGCTGAAATGATGTCAAGATAGAAAATTCCACTAGTAGTAGTGCATATGCCAAATATGGTTCCATTAGAAAAATACAATAAGACTATTGCAAGATGAATCACATGATACCAAGCCTTTAAGAGGTACCTTGCAGCACTAAAACTTGTAGAAGGGCAAAAAAAGAGTCAAAACCACAGGAATTGCAAAAATTGCAATATTGAAGGATGAAAGTGCAGAAGTCAAAAGAATATATTATTTGTTAATTGTTTGCATGATTTTATGTTAGGAACACTATACCCTTGTTTTGACTATTTTTAAGCATTTTGTGACTCTTATTTCTTGATTAAGCAGAAAATAAAGCATGCATTTCAATTAGCCAAATGTGGTATGCTAATATATATTAACTTCACAATGATATTTGAATTTTTTCCCACCTTTTAAGCTTGTTTGAAATTCACATTGGATCCGATTAAAAATGATGCCCAAACTTCCAAACTCGTTTTGGCCATATCTCACTCATCCGGACTCGGATTGAGCTAAAATTTTGAGGGTAGATGCCTGAAAAACCCTAGAACGTCTCCACCAATTTTCATATCATTTGGAGCAACACAGATCCTAGCGCATCCCTATGTGTGAACGAGATATTTGGCAAGCGGCTATGCGAGGGTTTCATTTGGGTTGAGTGCAAGCAGCTCCAGAGGTTGGTTTTTAGGGCCTTCGGGCCCTAGCGGCCAATATTTTTGTGGTTTATGCTCAATATTTTATCAGGAAATGTTGCAGGGGATCCAATATGGGTTAGAAATTTATCTTTCAACAGATCATACTGTGAACTTGAGTGACAACGACTTCCAATTTGCTGCACAAAAGAAAAGTGAAAACCATACCTTTCCACGACGTCTAGGGCAAGGATTAAAGAGATCACGAAACAAGTTTCAAGCGAGTTGATCAAAAAATGGCTCATATCTCAAGTGAATCTGGTGCTAAGGTGCACCCACAAAATAATTCTACTATGAAAACCCCTGTCAAGGGTAAGAATTTCGAAGACTCGGTCCCAAAAATGAATTTTAGGGATGCCCTTCGTGGTGGACAGCCTCAGCCCAATGCTAATATCAATCTTAGGGCTTCCCATAAACCTCTAAGAATGCCTAAGATTGATCCCAGGAAAATGGAGTCAGGATGTCTTAAAGCAGCTGATGGAACTCCTATTGTTAAGCTTGATATGGGTAACATTCAGACTGGTATTGAAGATTTGGAAAAAAGAGGACTAATTTGTCGGTTCGTGGGTTTTCGTCCGAGTCTATCTACTTTCAAATTCTGGGCTGCAAAAAGCTGGAAAACTAAAGGTGAGTTACAAATCTCTATTTATCCAAATGGTTATTTTCTTGTTTTATTTGCTAATAATGAAGATAGAGAGAAAACTTTTCAAGGGGGTCCTTGGTTTTTTGGAAGGGCGGGGCTTTTCATGAAGCCCTGGCATACTAAATTTAAATCCGAAGAAGAGATGCCTTCTATAGCTCCCATGTGGGTTAGACTCTTTGGCCTCCCTATTGAATTTTGGAATCCTACTATTTTTTCTTCAATTGGAAACTCTTTAGGAACTTTTATGATGACTGCTGATTGTACTCAAAATTTTGAACATATTATTTATGCTCGGATTTGTGTTTTAATGGATTTTGACAAACCCCTACCTAAAAAGATCACATTACAATTTGGGGAAGACACTTGGGAGCAAGTAGTGGACTATGAGAACATTCCTTTTCATTGTAGAATTTGCCATGAATATGGTCATTTGGCCGGTGCTTGCCCAAATAAAATTCCTGATCAAAAGAAAGAAGATATAAACTCAGCGGGTTTCCAAATACCTAAGAAGAAGAACACTAAAAAAAAACAGGTGATGAAGGATCAATCAAAGTCATCTGCTAATATGTTTGAAATCCTTTCCACAAATGATGTCCCAAGTGAGGAAGAGGAAATAATGGAAACTAAAATCTTAGAAACACAATTTAAATATGAAGGGAAGAACTCAGAGACAAACCAACAAATCAAAGGTTTTCAACAAAAAAAAAGGGAGAAAATTTACACAAGAAAAACAATCTTTCAAATGTCAAAACTTCAAATAATGCAGGTCCCAATATAGACTCCGTTGAACCATCTAGTAAAATTTTGGTTGTGTACGAGCATTCTTCAAGGTTAGAAGCCATCTCAGATTCAATTGGAATAAGTCAAGAAATAGGGAAAAAAAATTGAAGATGGATTCTAATCAAAAAGCAAGTCGCAAGACCAATCAATATCATATGGTAAAAGAAGGTGAAAAGCTTGTAGAGGAAGGTAAGATTAATGCCCTTCCCAAATTTTTTAGCCCTGGTATTAATGAAGATCATCACTTGGAATATTAGAGGACTCAAAGGGAGTCTTTCAAAACAAAATGAAATTAGAAGAATGATTTAGATAAATCATCCACATCTTGTTTTCCTTCAAGAAACAAAGATGTCAATGGAGGATATGGACTCAATTGCCAATAAAATTTGGCCAGCTGGAAAAGTGGTTTCCCTCAGTTCCCAAGGGACTTCTGGTGGCATTGCTTGTCTTTGGAACCCAAAAGAGGTAGTTATTCACCATATGGTTGGCAGTTGGGGTTTGTTGGCTATAGCTATTCAAAGTAGACATTCCAACCAGATTATGCTCTGCATTACTATTTATGCTCTGACTTCTTTGGAGGAAAAAAGAAGACAGTGGAAGGATATTACTCATATTATCTCTCATTTTCCTAAAGCTTGGATCTTGATCGGAGGAGATTTCAATACCATCCTCTCTCTGGATGAGAAAAGGGGGGAAATAGAAATTTGGACAAAAGCACCGACCTCATGAGCGAATATATTGCAAACCTCCATCTTGTGGATATCCAACCAGATAATGGCCTTATGACTTGGTCTAACAGAAGGCAAGGCTTAGCTTGTATAATGGAGAGATTGGATAGGTTTTTGCTCTCTAAAAATTTCTTAATCCATGGTCACATTCCTAAAGTGAAGACTCTTAATAATGTTGGTTCGGATCATTGGCCAGTCATGGTGGAAATGTGGAAAACCAATGTGAGTTTCTCTCCTTTTCATTTTCAATTAATGTGGCTTAGAGACATTTCCTTCAGACCTCATGTGCAACAATGGTGGAAGGAAGGTAAACCTAGGCATGGGACTAAGATGTTCTGTTTTGCCAAAAGACTGCAATACATTAAATCCAAAATCAAGACTTGGAACTGGAAAGAGTTTGGGGATGTTCATAAAAAAAACATGAAGTTATTGCTCATCTTGAAAATTTGAATAAGAAAATCCGTTTAGATGGCCTCACAGAGAAGAGAAGTGCAGATGAAATTAAACTCACAACTCAGTTAGAGGAATGGGAAAAAAGAGAAGAAATCTTATGGAAGCAAAAATCTAGAATTCAATGGCTCAAAGAAGGAGATCGAAACACAAATTTCTTCCACAAATCTCTTCTAGCTCGAAGATCTCACAACTTTATTTCTTCCTTAAAATCAGATTCTGGAGATGTTGTTTATACTTGGGATGGCATGAACTCTATTGTTGTTGATTACTTTTCCAATATTTTTGCTGCTACTCCTCTTGACTCAACTTCACAACAAAATGTTCTTCAAGCAATCCCTTCTCTTATCACTTCGAGGAGAACTCTATTTTGACTGCTCCTGTTACTATCAATGAGCTTCAACAAGTAGTTTTTAAAATGCAAAAAGGGAAAACCCCAGGTCTGATGGTTTTCCCATTGAGTTCTACCAAGAGTTTTGGGATATCCTTCATGTTGATTTATTAGAGGTGGTGGAAGAAGCCAGGAAAGCCAAAGAAATTTTGAAGGTTATCAATAAAACTTATATTACTCTTGTTCCAAAAGCTCAAGAGGTTGATCATATCTCAACTTTTAGACCTATTGCTTTATGTAATGTTCTTCTCAAAATCATTACTAAAATAATGGCAGAAAGGTTGAAGCCTCTTTTGCATAAGATTATTTCCCCAGAGCAAGGGGGTTATGTGGAAGGACGTCAAATAGTAGATGAGATAGTTCTTGCTCAGGAAGCCATCCATTCCATGGATATGCAAAAATCTCCTTCCATGTTCATTCGGTTAGACTTATCCAAAGCTTATGACAGAGTGGATTGGCACTTCCTTATCAAAGTTTTGAGGCAATTTGGTTTCTCTAAGGATTGGATGGATTGGATTATGGGATGTATCTCTTTAGTTTCCTACTTAGTTCTTATCAATGGCAGGCCTTCTCGGTCATTCCCGGCTTCCAGAGGTATTAGGCAAGGTGACCCGCTATCCCCTTATTTATTCATCATTCTTGTTGAATGCTTGGGTAGGACTATAACCAAAAAGAGGGAAAACAAAACCCTTGAGGGAGTTAACATTGCTCATGGAGCTAGACCTATCTCTCATCTTCAATTTGTGGATGACTCTACTCTTTTAGGTAAAGCTACGAGTTAAGGAAGCTTCTAATATTAAGCAAATCATTAGCTATTTTTCTAAGGCTACTGGGCAGTTGATCAATGAAGACAAATCTAAAGTTATTTTCTTTCACTGCTTCTGCTAGACAGGAATCCATGGTCTTGGATAAATTAAGATATAAGAAGACCTCCCTTCCAATCACTTATTTAGGTATTCCCATAAATATTCAAAGGCAGAAAAATAAATATTGGAATTGGTTGTTGGACAAAGTCAAGAAGAAAATTGGAAAGTGGACCAACAGGTGGCTTTCTTCTAGGGGTAGAATCACCTTGGTAAAATCAGTCCTTCAAGCTATTCCTATTTATGTTTCTTCCATTTTGAATATCCCAAAGGCTGTTCTTCGAGAATTGGATCAAATCAGTCATCGTTTCCTTTGGAGTGGTACTAAGGAGAAAAGAAAATGGGCCTTGGTGAAATGGGATACTTTATGTCTTCCTAAGAGTGAAGGGGGGTTAGGATTCCGGTCTTCTATTAATAACAACAAAGCTTTAGCTGCTAAATTATATTGGAGGATGTTGCATAACCCCAATGCTCTTTGGGCCAATAATCTCCATGCTAAATATGTTGAGAACAAAAGTCCTGAAGACCTTGTTCGCTATCAACTTCCTACCAAAGGTTCTCCCATTTTAGCAGTTCTTAAGACTGGTGAGGATTTGATAAAGAAAAAATTATTTTGGATCATTCATAATGGTCAACAAGTAAATTTTTGGATAGATTCTTGGGATGGTCACAAGCCTTTGATAACTCAGTTTCTCGATTGGAGGCCTTGGATGGAGGAGCTTCACCGAGCTAATTGGATAAAGGTGGCTAATTACTGTCGGTACCATACTGGTAATTCAAAGGTTGGTAGATATTGGATCCCTATTGAGGACTGGCCTATTCAAATCCCAGAAAGGCAAAGACAAGATATCCAAGGCATCCTTCATATGAGATCCCTCTCTTGGTCCCATGAAAAATATTGTTTTGGATGGAACAACACTACTAAGGGTGAGTATTCAGTTGCTCAAGGTTATTTGACCTTATGCCATAATAATCCCAACCATTCTTCTGACATATTTTCTCGATTGTGGGCTCAAAAGCTCTGGCCTAAGGTGAGGTTCTTTAATTGGCTTTTATTGCATCGTAGGGTGCTTACTGGTGAGCAACTTATGAAGCGTGGTTTTCATGGCCCTTTTAGATGTGAAATGTGTGAAGAGAATGTAGAAACTCTCAACCATATTTTTATTGAGTGTACTTTAGCCTCTGAGCTATGGAGGAGAATGGCCACTTTACTTGGCTTACAGTGGTCCAATTTTTTTACTTTTGAACAACTTTGGAGGGATTGGCCTAATCAAGAGGGTGTTGATCATTTTATTAGGCAGTTAGTTTGGATGGGTTCTACCATTCTTCTTTGGAATATTTGGAATGAAAGGAACAACCAAATTTTTAATCAAGATAGGAAGGATATTCACTATATTTGGCAAAAGACCATAGCCAACTTAGTTGAATCAGTCCATCAACTCCTTAATCACCCCCAAAACTCCCACCAAAGATGGGATCAAGTGATGCAAATATTGAAGATTAAATCTTCTAAGGGCAACCAACTTAAAGGGAATGTGAGTATTAGTAAGATGGATAGGACTAGAAATTGGCAACCTCCTCCTAAGGATTTTGGAAAAGTCAATACTGATGGAGCCTCTAGAGGGAACCCTGGAAAAGCCGGTGTGGGAGGAATTGGTAGACTTTCGGATGGCTCCCTGGTTTTTACTTTTGCTTGAGAATTTGGGTATTCTTTCCAATAACCTTGCTGAGGGGTATGGTATCCTCAGAGGCCTTCAGGAGGCTACTAAGGTTGGATGGGAAAAGGTGTTAGTTGAGTCTGACTCTCAACTTATGATTAATCTCTTGAAGACTCCTTCTAAGAATCATAAGGTGGATTGGAGAATAAAAAGAATTATTGAGAAGATTCAATTAATCCAGATGGGATTTTTGAAAGTTGATTACAATCATGTGGTCAGAGATCAAAACAAGAGTGTTGATGCTTTAGCTAATTGGGCTTTGGATAAAGGTGATCTTACTTGTTATGGCCACCCTCCTATATGGTGGGCTTCTCAAATTAGGGAAGCTCTTCTTTCTATCATTTCTTTGGATGGCTCCAGTTCTGAAGGTACCTAGTTTCTTCTTGTTTTTTTTTTTTGCTTCTCTTTGGTTCATTCAGTTTTTTTAGTTCCCTAGCTCATTCTATTCTTTATTTTGTTTCCTCTGTTGATTCTTGCCTTATTAGTCTTCTGGTCTAGATAGGTCATTGTTATGTTCAATTTTTTTTCTTTTTTTCTTTTTTTTTTTTGTTTAGTTTTTTAAGGTGGGTGGGTTCTTTTGTTTTTTTTTTTGTTTTTGTGTTCTTTGTGTTGTTTTTTGTTGTTCATGTGTTTTTGTTGTTTTGTGTTTTTTTTTATGTTTTTTGTTATTGTTCTTGTGTTTTTTTCGTTCTTGTTCTTGGGTTTCTCTTTGTTTGTGTTAATTCATGTTTTTATGTGTGAGTGTTTTCTATGTTTTTTGTTTTTGTTTATTGTCTATTGTTGGTTGTTTTTTATTTTTATTTTTATTTTATTTTATTTTAATTTTTTAGGTTTTGGTTGTGTTTATTTTTCATGTTTTTTTTGGGTTATGTCTTTGTAGTGTTTTGTTGTTTTTGTCTTGTTTGTGTTTTGTTATGTGGTTCTTGTGTTTTTCTATGTGGTTTGTGTTGTGGTTTCTTTTATCTTATTGTGCGTGTTTGGTTGTGCTTTTGTTTTTGACACACTCAAGGAGCATGTTTTTTATTTTATTTTATTATTTTTGTTGTTATTTACTTATTTTTAAATTGGTTTTGTGTGTTTGTTTGCTCCTTGAGTATGTCAAAGGTGGTAGGCCAGGTCCGAGTCCTGGGCATTTTTTGTGGAATGGATACCCCTGCCTCCTTGGGTCTTACCCGAAAGTGGCATCCCTTTTGGGATGTTTTCCACAAATAAAAAAAATCCACATTGGAGCCAAATTCCTAGGACTATCATAAATCTAGAAATCTGCATAAAACAACCATATAAAAATCAGCAAGCTATCACTTTATAGGAGCACCTTGAAGTTGTTAAGCAAAGCATGAGGAAATGGATGGAATGAGTTCATAAGGACTAAATAATATATCTGACCTATTTTTAGAAGCATTTCTACATGGTGTAAATAGATAGCAACTGAGTATAACAAAGTAGGGACAAGTTGTGCAGTTTTGTTGCATTGTTCTAGTTTGGTTTGTTGATGAATGGAATGTATGGTTTTAGTAGAAAAATAATATATTTCTTTGTGTTTTATATTTACCATGTGCTAATTTATCTGAATTTGGAAAATAACACCAAAATTTATAACTGTTGCAGCAAAAGTAGGAAAAATACATAATTACCATGTAAATTCCAGCCAGCTGCCAATGAATGGCAAGGCTTGGAATTTACCAATAGAGGAAGATAAAAATAATTGCAATAACCTCTTGGGAGTTAGGCTAGATATCCTATCCAATAAAACCTACTGAACAAATTTTTTAATGCATTAGGACATAAAAAGCACATATACAATCGATCATTTTGAAGACTCTCCAGAATAATAGGGGAACATGCCAGTTTTAGATGTTTAGACAGCTTTAGCATTTAAAATGGTAAGGAAGCAATGATAAAATGTAGTAATAGCTTCTTAAATATATTTCCACCATTCATAACTCACCCCTACCATCAGAGATGCACCGCTTGAACCAATACCCACTGATGCAGCTTGCATTATCTTGGAATAGACTAAGTCAGTTCAGAATATTGGGAAAATCAATGTAAAATAGCAAATAAGATATTTTGGGCACATAGAGTAGGAATAAGACAATATAAATAGTGTAGCTCCCATATTGGTTGAGTTAATTAGCATATAGGAGATAGATGCAGTAGATATAAAAGTGTAACAATGTGCAGCAGGATTGTCCTGTAGAGTATGTAATGTTATTTTCCAAATAAATAAAGTGTAGTTTTCTATCATCTGTTTTTATGCATGAGTGTGTTAGTATTTAGTAAGTAGAATATATCTTATACCTTCTTCTATAAAAGGAAGCAAGGGCCACTTACAGGATTGGAAGAAGGACTGACTGACAGGTTTTCCCCTAAACTTTGCTACAATAGAATTTAAGTGGATATTTGTCAAATTCTTTAATTGTTTCACACTAACCATTGTTGTAGATTTAAGATTTATTTTCCATGTTTAAGAGTGAGCTTTCAGATTGCATATATGTGTGATAGTTGATATATTAGTTAATTTATGATTTCTTGATTCATGTTTCAACAATTAAAGTAATCTACAACATTGTATTTGTTTCTTCATTTCCAGCAACTTTTCAAGTTTTCTTGCATTTTCCTTTTTTATCAACTACTGTGATAGAATATTGAAAACCTTATGTAATAGAACACTGATAGGTGTTTAAATTGTGTTTACTTCAAGCAACTTCCATTATGCAAAAGTAATTAGGTTTAAATTCTACAACATTTACTTTTCTGTCATTTCAATTATTGCAAATGTACTTAGATTCTAATTTCTACAATTTAGAATTAGTTTTCAATTCCTACAAGTTAATTTAGTTTTCATTCTATAGACTAGGTTTAGTGTGACACCAAAAGGCTAAACCAACATTTTTTTCACCAAAGCACTGCTTGTAATCTCAATGTCTGAGCTATAATATGCCCTAAACTTCTATCGTAGACAACCTTGGACACCACCTTGGATTTGACAAATCATAAGATTAAATGATGCTATTAATGATACACATCATTTTTGGTGTCGTTGTCAAGGAACATGGTGTTGTTAGAAGGTGAAAATTAGCCCAATAATCAAAGTGAAATCTGGACAAATAACTGGTATAAGTAACTATTTTTAGTAAATTGTATTTTAGTCCATTTAGGAAACAAGCAAGAAACCACAGGAAGAAAATTTCACAAGAGGTTGAAACTATGTCGAAGTTGTCTAAATTTTTTATTTCCAAAAATGTTGGAATTTTCAAAGAATCACAATCATCCACTTCAAGAACTGCAGGATCCTTTGATAAATCATTACAAGGAGGAAAAATCAATATTTCAACACCGCTTTCTCTTGACAAATACATACAATCAAGAAAAATTGACAAGATTTATAATTGTTTTTGGGAACCTATAATGGAAGGCTCACTAGAGAATACAAGGAGAGCTAGCAATGTGCTCCACCCTAGTGCAACTAGTGCACCTACCAGAACTTTTCAAAACCCAATTCAATTAGATCCTAATCAAAATGCTCCCATGAAGGTCATTTCACCTTCAGTGTTACCAACTTTCAAGGGAGTTACATTTGAAGACCCTGATATATTTTTATTTGAGTTTAAAATTGTATGTCAAGCTCATGATTACACTAATGATAATCAAAAGCTCAAATTATTTCCTTCCACTCTTAAAGAGTTAGCTCTAAGATGGTTTATTACCTTAGAACCTAATTCAATTAGAACTTGGGATGAAATGGAAAACTCATTCTTGGAGAGATACCAAGAATATTGTCAAGTCAATAATCAAAACGATGAATTTATTACAATCAAACAAGAGGAAAATGAAATATTAGAAGACTATCTAGACAAAAAATAAAACATTTCTCACCCCTACCATCGGAGATTTTTATATGGCTATTTTTTCTGTAGATTTCCAGATTTATGACAGTCCTAGGAATTTGGCTCTAATGTGGATTTCAAACAAGTTTAAAAGGTGGTAAAACATTCAAACATCATTGTGAAGTTAATGGAAATTAGCATACCACATTTGGATAATTGAAATGCATGTTTTATTTGCTACTTAATCAAGAAAGAACAATCACAAAATGCTTAAAAATAGTCAAAATAGGGATATAGTGTTCCTAACATAAAATCATGCAAACACTTAACAAATAATATATTCTAATCAACTATTTGGCAATTAAATTTGTCATGTTTGATAATATGAAAGTTTTTTATATGTCAACCATAGTGTAAAAATGAGGCATTTATAGGCCTCATCAACCACCTAAAGGCCATTTCCAAGTTGCTACCATCCACACCATACCATTTGATACCTCAAAAGATGAATTTGACGAATTATTCAAGGCACTTTCAATTTCCTCTAATATTTTTGGTGATAACTCTTCCCCCATAGTTCCTCTCACTAATTTTTTAGATGATGGTGATATTTACCTACGTTTATTCCCCATTCCACTTCCCATATTTCCTATGATTCTATCATTGGAGCATTTGAACTTGCCCACACATCCTCCACATCCACCATTGCATCCCCCACCTCCACCATTACCACCCCAAACTACCCAAAATCCATCCATTGTGGACCAAATCCTTCATTGCAAGTATTCCCCTAAGAAATCTACTTCTAATTCCTAAACCAATCAATCCAAAAAATCTACATGGCCTCCATTGACTTATTCATGCCTCTCCATGATCCAAAAGATCCATCATTTTCCATAAAAATCAACCCTAGTCTTATTGACTTTAAGGAAATTTCCTCTTTACCTTCCCCCATGGATTTTCATCCTTTAGGCTAGATACTCCATCAAGAAAATATTTATATTTCATTGGCCTCATCGCTTCCTTTATCTTCTACCTATCATGTTGATGTAAGCAACATTAAACCACCTCTTCTTGAAAATATTATCGATGACATCCATCATATTACCACTTCACATAAATTAGAGGAGGGTTCCTACATGTTCATTGAGGACACCACTGACTTAGATCTCAACACTGATCCAAACTATTTCCAAATTATTAAACTTGGAAACAACATTTTCCCAAAATAACGAGAACATTTTGTTGCCCTTCTCATCAAGTACAAACAATTTTTTGCTTGGTGTTATAAAGATATGCTAGACCTTGATCCCAATTTAGTGGTTTATAATCTTATTTTGAGCCCCGATGCCAAACCAGTAAATTAAAAACTATGAAAGCTTCATCCTACCATAGCCCTCATGGTTAAAGAGGAATTACAAAAATTGCTAGATGTGGGCTTTATTCAACCCATCGACTACCTAGAATGGGTTTTAAATATGGTACCCATTGGTAAACCCAATGGGGGGATACATATTTGCACTGATTTTTATGACCTAAAAAAAGCATATCCCAAAGATGAATTCCCACTTCTAAATATTGATATGCTCATGGATTCTACCACTAGCCACAAAATACTCTCCTTGATGGATGGATTTTTAGGATATAACCAAATCCGAGTTAATCTTGAGGATCAACATAAGATAACTTTTACAATGTCTTGAGGGACATTTTGCCACAAAGTCATGTCATTCGGTCTAAAAAACATAGGCACTACATACCAACATGCAATGACTTATATCTTCCATGATTATATGCACAAAATAGTTGAATATTATGTAGATGACCTCTTGGCCAAATCAAAAACTCATCACGAGCACGTCAACATTTTGCGTAAAGTTTTTGATCAATATATCAAACATAATGTGAGACTCAACTCAAAGAAGTGTGTCTTTGGAATTGCATTAGGGAAACTCTTAGGGTTTATAGTCTCCAAGAAAGGCATCAAATTTGACCCCAAAAAAGTCAAATAAATCATTGAGATGCCATCTCCTACGAATTTTAAATAACTACATATCTTGTAAGGAAGATCCAAGTGATCCATCGATTTATTGCTTAAATATCAGATAAATGCAAGCCTTTCAACCATATATTGAAAAAGGGGTTACCTTTGCATGGACATAAGAGTGTCAAGATGATTTTGATTCCATTAAGTAATATCTCACATCCCCACTTATGTTGTTGCCACAAAAACCAAGTGTTCCATTCCATTTATACATATCTACCATTGATTTTTCCCTTGTAACTATGCTAGCATAAAAGAATGAATACAACAGAGAACAAGCCATTTATTATATAAGTCACACTTTGGTGAGTTACGAAGCCAAATATGCATACATGGAGAAATTATACCTAGTTATTCTTTTTACAACTAAGAAGCTTCAACACTACATGATAAGTCATACCACCTATGTAATAGCCAAAGAAAACCCACTTCGTTATATGATGAGCCACACTTATACAAATAACATAACTTCTAAATGGATAATACTCTTGATAGAATTTGATCTTGAGTTCATCATCCATAAATCCATAAAATTTTAGGTAATAACCAACCATCTTGTTGAATTTCCACTTCCAGATGATAAACCACTCATAATCGATCTACCTAATGATTCCATCTTCAATATGAAAGCTCAAAAATCATGCACCAATAACAAAGTAAAGATTAGGAATATATTTAACTGAAACACAATGATAAAACAATAAAATATGGAACCATATTTAAATTAGAAATTTGTTTTTTCAATGTGTTACAATCAAGGTCCCCCTAAGGGGATACTACCAATGATACAATGATTACAATAAACTATCCAGGTGCACTGTAAATGATTTCCTTGCTAATGCAGTTCATCTAGGAGTGGATTTTCTATGACCACTACTTATGATCATATGCAAATCTTAGAATATTTGTCATTGTAGAATCTTGTTATATGCACACAAAGAAACATGAAATGTATCAAAAGCATATGTAGGGCCCACCAAGGTTGGACCCATATTAAAGATGATAAATGTTGAAATAGAAAGAAAGTAGATGCATGAAATAAATGTAAACTAAATGTAAAATTTAAAAAAATACTTTTCTATGCTAAAATAAAAAGAAAATTGGAAAAAGTAGGTCTCTAGCTAAGATCGTCAAGTCAAAATGACCTTATCTATGAACTATCTCAGGTCGAGATGGTTGCTGTCTCAATACTGCGACTTTTGAAGACCAGGTCCAGGTGGCATATAATATACCTTGAGGTGTGTCTTTGATGGATTTTTGTGTTATGAAAGTGACTTGATGGGTTGGATCGATCACTAGTGTGAAGATGCTTGATTACGTGAAGAATGAAAGCACAAATTCCAATCCTTGATAATGAATGTAGCTCTTCATTACATGAAATCTTGAGCTTGAGGTACAATTTTGGCAGCACTTCATTTCTCAAAAACTTCAATTTCTAATTTTTTCAACTAGGGGGTGAGTTCCAATTTATAGACTTATTTGATGGAAGCTAAAAATGGCAAAATCACCCTACATGAAAAAGCAAATATGCAGTTCGCATTGAGAAAAGTGAATGCTTATATGTGAAATCTCATGTGATTGATAATGGCATGCATTTTTCTAATTTTGGCCCATGTGGGGTACTTAATGTTGATGTGCAAAATCATGTGGGGGATTAATTGATAGTTTCGATTGCTAGTTATGCACCCCCTTTATTTTTAAATTTTCATGGTGGCCATCTCAAGTCGATATGGACATAGTTTTAAGGTCATCTTGAATCAATATGACCATTGTTTTATGGGGAATTGTACTCGTTTTAGTGGTGAAAACCACTATTTTAGCCCTAAAGCTGCATAAGGTGAGTGTGGTCTTAAAGGAGTACATTCAGGTAGTCTCCTCAATATGATATGTTTTAGGTGTCTACAGATACCCCTTTTTAGGATGCTTTGTGCGACAACACAATGTAGACAAAAAATAGAGAACCTAAAATGATTGATTTTATGGTTAATGATATTCATTAATAAATCAATGTAATATACCCCAATCATGGAAAGAGTATGTGCTATTAAATCATTGCTTTACAAATTGAAGAACTTGATTTTGGTAAACCTTTCAACCATGAGTATACAATATTTTATTCTACAAGCTTCAAGCTTTCAGCCATAGATAGAAAAGATTTAGTCTACAAGATTTCGACTTTAGGTATACCAAATTATTTATTTGATTTAAATTTTGCTTTTTGTTTTCCCCAAAAAAAGGGCTTATGATAGTCTTTGACAATGATTCTTGAACGAACACAATTTGCATTATTTGAGTGTTTTATTATTGACTTGATTTTCAATTTTGTAATTTATATGACTACCCCCTCAAGTGACGAGTTGAAGTGATAAGTCACTTGACCAGAATAAGATGATAATCTTGGGTACTTCAAGAAATATTATCATTTTTGAGGCTGAATTAGCTCAGGATAATTCTTGGTGGACTATTTGTGGTGTTGCATTTTACAATTTTTTTAATGAGTGGCCTTATGGTAATTTATTCATCCTACTAAATTTCATGGATAGCCAATCACTACAATTGCTAGGTGACTAGAGTAAATCACTAGATACAAGGTTCACTTAAGCCTTTTAAATTTATTTAACCAAAGAGGTTAGGTGCCTTTTGGAGCATTTTGAATTGATGTGATCAAAGGGGTTAGGTACCTTTGGATTCTTTTGAATTGATTTGACCAAAGGAGTTAGGTGCCTTTGGAGCCTTTTGAATTGATTTAACCAAAGGGGTTAGGTGTGCCTTTGTAGCCTTTTTAATTGATGTGATCAAAGGGGTTAGGTACCTTTAGAGCCTTTTGAATTGATTGGATGACATAAGTGTCCTTATGGTAATCTACCCATCCTATCGGATTGTATGGATAACCAATCATTGCAACCACTAGGTGACTAGAGTAGATCATTGGATATGGGGCTCACTTAATAATCTTACTTTTTGGATTGAAAGTGTGACCAAAAGGGTTTGTTTCCTTTGAGGCCATTTGAATTGGAATGTAACCAAAGGGGTTTGTTTCCTTTGGACCCTTTTGAATTGAATTGACCAAATGGGTTTTGTTTACTAAAGAACACAAGCTTATACTGAGAGGGGGGGTGAACAGTATAACACCCAATTTTTACTTTATTTCCAAACCAATATCAATTAGTGTCCTTAATTTCAATAACCAAATATAGTAGTGTGCATTAATGACATAGATAGAAATAGTAAACAAGTGCACAAATCACCACACACAATTAAGACACAAGATTTTACGTGGTTACCCCAAGGTGGGGTACTCCACAAGATAATCTCCTTATAATATTTCACATATAAATAAGGATCCTTATTCTAATACGAATTATTACTTTGATCTGCTTGAAGCTAGGCAATACATTGATCTGCTCAGGTAGGAAATACACTGATATGCTCAGCTAGCCAATCTTGATTTGCTCAGGTAGGCAATCCATTAATCTGCTTAGCAAGGAAATCCTAATCTACTCAAGTAGGCAATCCACTAATTTTCTTAGCAAGCTAATCTTGATCTACTTAGGTAGGCAATCCACTGATCTGCTAAGCAAGGCAATCCTGATCTGCTCAGGTAGGCAATCCATTGATCTGCTTCAGCAAGCTCACCAAGAAATTTCCCAAATCTACTCTAGCAAGCTCACCAATAATTTGCCCAAAATATGCTCTAGTAAGCTCTCCAAGAACTTGATCAAAAATAATTTAGCAAGTTCACCAAGAACTTGCCCAAAATCTGCTCTAGCAAGCTCACTAAGAACTTGCCCAAAATCTGCTTCAGCAAGCTCACCAAGAACTTGATCAAAATTTTCTCAACAAGCTCACCAAGAACTTGCTCAAAATATGCTCAACAAGCTCACCAAGAACTTGCTCAAAATTTGCTCAACAAGCTCACCAAGAACTTTCTCAAAACTACTTCAGCAAGCTCACTAAGAACTTGCTCAAAATATACTCAACAAGCTCACTAAGAACTTTCTCAAAATCTGCTCAATAAGCTCATCAAGAACTTGCTCAAATGTTATCCCAAATCTATCCACAAATCTGTCCCAAAAGTCTTCTCAAAGGCTCAATCAATCATACACAAAAACTTCCACAAATCTGTCCAAAAATTTGTCCCAAAAGCCTTCTCAAAGGCTCAACCAATCATGCTCAAGTAGCACTCAAATATCATCCACAAATCTATGAAGGCAAGTCTCAATTATGAATTCAACAATGAATGGCAATGCACTCTACAATGGATGACAACAATGATCCATAATGATCTCAACTCAAATCAATTTCAACTCAACTCAAGTCAATGTTAACTCAACTCAAATATTATTGAACCATTAAGAGAATTGTTAGAGACTCAATATGTTCTAATCTCAAAGCTCAATCTCAACCCAAATAAGAATTATAGAATTGTTTGTTTCATGGGACTTGAACAATCACCTCACACAATCACTTGACTAGGCTCAATCAACTCAACTAAACCAATCACCACAAGGGATAACTCTTTCTCACAAAACCTTAGTCCAATCATGTATCAACCAACTCAAATGTTTCCAATAATGCTCAACCACAAATCTCACATAACAATGATACTCATGTTATTTTCTAACTCAAGTTCTTTGCATAACCAATGGGATTCAACAACTATGCTTATAAAACAAGGTTTAAACACAACTCTCAAACCAGAAAACATTGAAGCATTCAACCAACCACTTTTGAAAAGGAAACCACAATCAATCCTTTTATCTCTAATGATATTTTAGAAATCAACCACCATAAACAAAGTCAATGGAGAATATTGCTCATACCTTTTGATGCCTTATTGGATGTCCACTAAATCTTCCACACTCAACAAACTTCTTTTTCAACTTTTAACAAGGTTTAGAGATCATGATTAATATCACAACAATAATATCCAAATAACACCTTATCATTCCTACTCAATAAGATACAACATGTCCCCTCATAAAATAATTAATCACCTTTGAAAAGGAACAAAACAACCTTCACTTTTGAAACCCTTTACAAAAATAGAAATATCTCTTTACATACATCTTATTTCTCCCTCTAAGTAAGTTAATCAAATAGCCCTCGAAATAAGTTTTCCAAATATATATAATATGATATACTTTCAAAAGGAGAAACACCAAAAATATCTCTTTTTCTAAACATGCATCACAACCCTTATTCCTCCTAGGGCAACTTTAGAAAAAATAAAATATATTAAAAAAATTATTAACTTGCCCCTATCCCTGACGGGATTCGATCTCATAACATCTCCTTGCTCAATGCTTTAACCACAGCCAGCTTGCCATTGGGCCACACGCCCTCACGTGTCCAAAGGTACATGAACAAAAACTTATACTATAAACTTTTGCACCCTTCGAAAAACTTAACAGTGCTTCGAGCGCTTCAACAAAGCAAATAACCACGATGGGTATCGATCGCAGGACCTCCTGCGTAACACACAACACATGAACTTCTAGGACAAAGATGCCTATGCATATTATTAAACTCCGTGAATGATTTTTCAATAGACCAATGTCACACTTCTCTCTCTTTTCGCAATCTATTCCCCAATCGAAGGCATTCAAAAAATAAGCATTGGGGGTCCTGAAGTCTAAGCTTTTGTTGGCATATATATATATGCCTTTCCTCTTTCTTTAGATGTCAGCACTATAAATTAATATAGCCTTTCCTCATTTCTTTAGTCGGCGCTAAAATTAATATATTTAATTTTAAAATTTTAATTTTAATTTTAAATAATTTAAAATTTAAACTAAATATTTAAAAATAAATATCTCCATCACCGAGGCACCTTTTTCAATGAAATGAAAAGCCAATCTAGGTTTTAAGAAAAACTCATTTCAAATCTGCCATCCATGGTTTTAAATAAAACATTTTATTTTGCTTACCTTGGTTTTTACAAAAACCCTATATATATCCATGCTCTCCAAAATATCATAAATGCTTATTTATGAAATGCTTTGGCCACCAAAACTCAATGTGATCTATGTGACATCAATGATCCATGTGACATCAATTACAACATAAAATAACTTAAATTTCCAACATGTACCTTTAGGGCCTTTTGGATTGAATTGAATTTGGACTTGAATTGCATGAATGATAATGTAGACAAGTGTCCTTATGGTAATCTACCCATCCTATCGGATTTCATGGATAACCAATCACTGTAACCGCTAGGTGACTAGAGTAGATCACTAGATACTATATTCACTTGAGAATCTTATTTTTTGGATTGAAATTTTGACCAAAGGGTTTGGTTCCTTTGGGGATATTTGAATTGGAATGTGACCAAAGGGGTTTGGTTCCTTTGGAGCCTTTTGAGTTGGATTGACCATATGGTTTTCATGTACCTTTAGGGTATTTTGGAATGATTTGAATATAGACTTGAATTACATGAATGATAATGTAGACAATTTTCCTTATGGTAATATACCCATCCTATTAGATTGTATGGATAACCAATCACTGCAACCATTAGGTGACTAGAGTAGATCATTGGATATGGGGCTCACTTAAGAATCTTGCTTTTTGGATTGAAAGTATGACCAAAGGGGTTTGGTTCCTTTGGGGCATTTTGAATTGGAATGTGACCAAAGGGGTTTGGTTACTTTGGAGCCTTTTGAATTGGATTGACCAAATGGGTTTTATGTACCTTTGGGGCCTTTTGGATTGATTTTAATTTTTACTTGAATTGCATGAATGATAATATAAACAAGTGTCCTTATGGTAATCTACCCATCCTATTGGATTGCATGGATAACCAATCACTGCAACAACTAGATAACTAGAATAGATCATTGGATACGAGGCTCACTTAAGAATCAATTGATCAAATTAGTTAGGTGCATTTGGATCATTTTGAATTGAAATGTGACCAAAGGGATTAAGTGCCTTTGGAGCCTTTTGATTAAATTTATGACCAAAGATATTAGGTGCCTTTGGAGTCTTTTGATTGAAATTGTGACCAAAGGGGTTAGGTGCCTTTGGATATTTTTAATTAGATTGAACAAAGGGAAGTGCCTTTGGAGCCTTTGATTTAGATTGACCAAAGGGATTTGGGTACCTTTGGAGCCTTTGAATTGAATGGATGGAATATACTTAAGTTTCCTTATGGTAATCTACCCATCCTATCGGATTGCATGGATAACCAATCGTTGCAACCTCTAAGTGACTAGAGTAAATCACTAGATACAAGGTTCACTTGAGAATTTATATTAGTGAATCTAGTGAATGAATGATTTGTTAATTGATGTTTATGCAAGGCAAAGGGTGCAACCTTTGAAAAATAATGTAACCTTTTGAACCTAGCAGTTGATCTGTTGATTGATGTAAATGCAAGACAAAGGGTGCAACCTTTTGAACCTAGTAGTTGATGTGTTGATTGAATGTGAATGTAAGGAAAAGGACACAACCTTTGACAAAAGGATGCAACCTTTTGAACCTAGTAGTTGATGCGTTGATTGATGTGTGTACAAGCCAAATGGCATACCCTTTGACAAAAGGATGCAACCTTTTTTAACCTAGCAAATGATGTGTTGGTTGATAGTTATGTGATTTATTGATGATTGAATTGAATTATATTTTTGGTGGGAAAGGTATGGTACCTTGATTACCGTGATTTGGTTGATTGCTTGTTTGATTGTGGGAAGTTGTGATATCTTTAACACCCCCAAGTTGTTTGAAAACTTTTTTGGTTGATTTTGAGGAAGGTGTGATACCTTAAACACCCATAATTTTTCTTGGGTTTGTTTTATTGAGTGTTCAAATTTTATTGATTGGTAGGGAAGGTGTGATACCTTGATTTTCCCAAGATGCTTGATGACTATTTTATGTGATTTATAGGGAAGGTGTGAGATCTTGAACCTTCCCCCAGTTGGTTGATTTCTTGATGTGATTGTTGGGTAAGGTGTAAGACCTTGAACCCCCTAGTTGGTATTGATGATATGATATGATGATGCATGTATGTTAGATGAATATTTTTGATATGATAGAGCTATTATGTATGCATGGAACTATGTATGTATGTGATGCACTAATGACATGATGATGAAAAATATGATGTGTATTGTGATATGTTTAAAACATAATGAATGAATCTAAGATGCAAAAACAAACTAAGTGTAAGCACCACAAAATGTATAAAATTCATTAATCAAAATGTTATCCTTTTCAAAAAATTCATACATTTGAATATGAACTATATGAAACATAATGCAATGTAAAAAAATTTGAATGATGGATGTGAGACAGTGAGATGTTATAGGGGAACAACAAGGTTTTTCATAAAACTCAAACACCCTAGTTGACCATTCAAAATCTGTATACTGACCATGCAAAATTTTGAAATATAAAAATCAGCTAGGATGACCAAAATATTCAATATCCCTGTGTGTGCATAGTGATGTTCATTACCATGATTTTATACGCAATTGGACTAGACTACTAGGCAATACAAGCCACCAAAAGTTAGCTCATCTGCAAGCTGACATTGGTTAGTACAAAATAAGGTCACTAATGTGATAGAAATGTCACCATGTAGAAAGCTACTCCACTAATAGGCCAATGTCTATAGCCCATTGTTGGTGATGGGGATCACCCCATGGGTGCCAAATAACTAATAATTCCAAGGACTCAAGCTCTTTGCATATTTTCTTGTGATATTGATTTGTGGGATTTTGGGGATACTTTCTCGTTTTATAGAAGAGCAAGGGATTATTTTTTTTAAGGGGATACTCACTCATTTTTTAGTGCAGCAAGGGATTTTATTGCTTTTTTGGGGTTTTGCTCATTTTGGAGTAGAGAAAAAGGGATTTTTTTGGAAACTTGCTTATTTTGGGGAGGAGCAAGGGGATACTTGCTCATTTTTTAGTGGATCAAGGGATTTTATTGCTTTGTTGGGGTTTTGCTCATTTTGGAGTAGAGCAAAAGGGATTTTTTCTTTGGAACTTGCTCGTTTTGGGGAGGAGCAAGGGAATTTTATTTATTTGTGGGGGAGGGTGAGCTTGTCCTTTTGTTAATTCTTAGCATTCTATACCATGCACATAATAGGAAGAGCAAGGGAAACCTTTCGCTTAAGGGAAAAGGACTACATTGTAGTGTTGTCTTTCCTTGTGCAAAATCATATTTAAAAATGTGGTGGTATTTTGAATATGCAAAGTACAATCAAAGCAAGACCCTACCTTTAAAAATCAGGATAACTTTCTACAAAATTTGAAAAGAAAACTAGGAATGGTTGAATGACTGAAAGACCCTATTGAACACCCTATAAAAACTTCCTAGGTGAGGGAAAAAACACAAACACCAAGGAAAAGGAATGTGGGTGGAAATGATATGTGGATGTGTGTGTTTTCATTATGAATTTTTGGAAACTAAGAGGTGTGCATAAAATAGTTAGTGGTCGTATGAACATCATTGTTGATGGTCATACAATATCTATCCTATCTTACAAGGACCTCTTAATAGTCAAAATATCACAAGAAAAAGTATAAATGATGATGAGAGAAAAGGTTTGATTAAGACTCATGACAGTCATACAAGCATGGTGCTCTATGAAATGTAAATAGTGGAAATGAATGTGTGGTGTCTATAAGTCTTTTATGAACTTTCAAACATTAAGAGGTGTGCATAAAATAGTCAATGGTCGTATGAACATCATTGCTAATGGTCATCCGATATCTATACTATCTTACAAGGACCCCTTAATGGTAAAAGGACACAAATATAGGTGTAAATGATGACCTAAAGTGATGTTAATGTAATTCCTGATATGCTTAATACAATTAATCAATAAAATGTAGTAATATGTAATGCATGATGACATAAGCAATGTAATGTATTTGTGATTTTGTATTTTGTATTGTTTTGTTGTTTTTATTATTATTATTATTTATGCATTGTGTTATGCATGAAATACCCACAGGTGGATAATATTAAGAGGTTCAAGTTCCTCAACACCCTCAAGGGAAGCTATATGATAAGTCCTTGGCCTTACTTTTTGCGTTATGATAAATGGGCCTAACTAGTTAGCCATAAATTTATCTTGCAACTAGGGCGACAAGTTAGAATTTTGTTGGTTTTATTTAAGCAAAATATCACCAAATTCAAAAACCCTAAGATGGACTTTTGTGTCATAGGCTAACTTAATACGATCTTGATAAACACGAATATGCTTTAGAACATTGATGCATCGCTCATCAAGAAGCATGAGTTGATCTAGATGAGCTTGTTGCACGGTGTCATCATCGATGAAATCTTGCAATGAAATATGCAACGATGTAATTTCAAATTATAAGGGCATAATGGCCTTAGTGCCATATATTAATGAAAATTAAGTTACCCTAGTTGTCATACAAATTCTATTTTGATAAGCCCATAGTGCTAGAGGCAGCTGAAGATGCCAATCTTTATGGTTATCATTTACTATTTTCTTGAGAATGGTAATGATTGTTTTGTTTGATGCCTCTGCTTGCCCATTACTTTATGTATAATAAGGTGTTGAAAAGCTATGTTGAATATTATATTTAGTGCATAAAGCTCTCATATCCTTATTTTTGAATGGCGGTTCATTATGCAAATCTATTTTGGATGGGATACCAAAACGATAGATAATGTTATATAGTATGAATTCCGTGATGCACAAACCTATCATAGTGGTAAGAGGAATAGCTTCCACTCAATTTGTGAAATATTTTAAGGCCATTAGGATGAAAACATGAGATTCAAACAAGGAAGAAGAAATTTTATCGATTAATTCAAATACCCATTACGAGAAAGACCACAATGAATGAATTAGTTGTAAGGCCTACAAAGGTATGCTCAAAATATTAGAATGATGTTTATATTTAATGCATATTTTGACATAAGTGCAAAATTAATGCTCCATAGTGGACCAATAGTAACCCATCTGAAGGATGCACTTAGCGATAGCCATGCTGCTAAAATTTCCACTACAAGTACCATCATGAGCTTGGGAAATAACCTTAGTAGATTCTTGGGGCTCTAAGCAATGAAGGAGAAGACCATCATAACTTCGATGGTAGAGTATGTATCCTACCAAGATATAATTTACCACTTTTTGCTTGAATATTCATCTGGTGACATGCGATAATCTTGAAGAAATGGTACCTAATTTCATGAAATCTCTAAGTTGAAAAAACCAATCTTGACATGACTTTGCTTAGACCAAATGAATTGTTTGTTTCTCTCTAGATACACCTCGCATGAATGTAAAGTGGGAGAGAAAATTAAGGTAGATGGTCATGTTATTATCACAAGGATTTTGTGAGACCAAGGACCCCCAAGAAGCATGGTTCAAAAAATCTTGAATTGGGGAGAACCCATGTTGGTAGGGTTCAACTTGTATCATGTGAACATTTCACTCATATTTGGAAATGTCTTGTGAGACCATAGCTTGAGAGATCATCTTGACTTGAATAGTTGTGACATCATCTGATGGGTTCTGCATAATTAGATATCCCAAGGAAGGCATCATATTTGCAAAGTGATTGGATGAACGAGGTACAACCTTGATGTTGTACCATTCAAATTTAATTAGTAATTTGTCCACAAAATATTTACAGGATTTCAAGATTGGACGCGTACATTGATAAATTCTCTTAACCTGGTTAACTATTAACAAGGAGTCACCAAATATGTTTAGATTATTTATGTTCATGGTGAGATTTGTTTGAAGACCCAAAAGGAGGGCTTCATATTTGACATTGTTATTGGTGCAGGGGAAATCGAGTTTAAATTAAAGAGGAATAGGAGCCCCTTGTGATGTGAAAAAATATAATGCCTACACCACCCCCTTTCTCACATTTGAACCATCGAAGAATAGTGTTATATCTACTATATTTTTGGTTCTTTGGGTTCTCTCAATTTTTATAGTGCAAACTCTGCATCATTAGGAAGTTCTATGTTTAGTGGCTTATCATCAAGGAGAGGAGCTTTTTCTATTTGATCAGTGATGACCTGAACTTTAATAGATTTGACTTGTATATTCAAGGTCAAACTCCATCAAAAACTTGATCCACTTTGTGGTACACCTATTTTCATAAGTTTGACTCATCATATATCGTAAAAGGTTTTCTTTTGAAATGACATACATGGTTTGATTTAACTTGTAATGTCAGAGTTTCTTGGTGGTGAAAACCACCGCTAAATAGAGCTTCTCTACATAAGCGTATTTGAGCTCATAATTGACCAAGGTGTAGCTAAGGTAATAGATATCATGTTCTTTGTTTACCTCATTATTTTGGGACAACATGGTCTATAGGACAAAGTCAATGGTCACAATATATAAAAAAAATAGAAAACTTTGTTGGGGAGGAGCTAACATTGGTGGAGATGCCAAGTACTATTTAATGCCATCAAATGTTTTTTGACACTCCTAATACCAATCAAAGGTGACCCCATTTTTAAATAATTTGTTAAAAGGCTTGCATTTATCAAAAATTTATGCTATGAAGCATCAAATAGATTGAATTTTTCCTTGAAAGCTATGTAGATGCTTAAGATTAGTTGGGAAAGGCATATCCATGATTACATTAACCTTGTTTGGATCTACTTCAATGCCTCATTTGGATATGATGAAGCCTAATAGTTTTTTGCATGTGACTCTAAAAATGCACTTGGTATTTAAGCACATGTTGTGCTCTAAGAGATGATGCAATAAATATTTTGCTAAAATATCATCCATATAGTCTTCCAAAATCTTGTGCATGTAATCATGAAAGATGTAAGTCATAGCCCGATGATATGTGGCACCAAAATTTTTAAGTCTAAAGGGTATGAATTTATAATAGAAATTCCCCCATGGCATGGTAAAAGTTATTTTGGGTTGATCTTCAAGGTTGACCTAAATTTTATTGTAACCCAAAAAACCATCCATGAGGGAAAGCATTTCATGACCAGTTGTTGCATCAACAAGTGCATCGATGTTCAAGAGTGAGAACTCATCCTTAGGAATCAATTTTTAAAATCATGGAAATTAGTGCATATGTGAATTTCCCAATTCGGTTTATCTACAGGGGCCATATTGGAAACCTACTTAGGGTAATCAATAGGTTAGATAAATACTACATCCAATAATTTCTATAACTCATATTTAACCATTAAGGCTATTATTTGGTGCATTTTATGGAGTTTTTCTTGACCAATTTTATATTTGGATCGAGTGTTAAGTTGTGAAAAACCATGTTTAGATCAAGATCTGACATATCTTTGCAAGACCAAGCAAAAGCTTTCTTATATTTTGCTAGAAACGTTATAAAATCAGCCTGTTTCGTAGTTGATAAAATTTGTTCTAATTTGACAACCTAGGGATTTTTAAGATTGGTATTGATATCAACATAAATTGTTTCTTCCACTGACATGTGGGATACCTCCTCCAATTGGTGAGGTATCGAGAATAGATGAATATCATCAACTAGATTTAGAGAATTGAATGCATCATTAGGATCAACCTCAGCTTGAATAACATCTTCAGATAGAATCAAGGAAAAGTGAAACAATTGTAACATTTTCTTGCAAGGTAGGAACTCGTCTAGCAATGGTGGGGAAGTGGCATGATCAAAATCAATAGCCTCAAGAATGAGGTGCAAAGGTTTTGAAGGGTCATCTGGGTAGTGAAGTGGCATAGTGAGATCAATGGAGATCATATTGATGGTTGGTAGATAATATCTATTCTTTGGTGGAAAAAACTGATAAAAAATGGGTGGATGTAGATGTACGAAGGGTGGTTGCGACCATGGTGGAATGATAGGGTGTGGTTGTAGACACCTAATTTTGACACACCAAGCAAAATATTTAAAAACTAGTCGTAAACACCACAAAACTTCCCAAAACTAGTTACAAATGCTACAAAACCTCAATTTGATCATTTCCCATCATTTTTTACCTTTACCAAATTTGTCACTCTGAAAAAAATTTCTAGTGGTGAATTTGGCAAGTTGAGTGGCAAATTTGGCAAAATTGTAAAAATCGACCCATAACATCCAAAATTCGTTCTAACCAAATTCACCACTCCTACCAAATTTGCAAGTGGTGAATTAGGAAAAATAAAAATTTCAAATTTTAAAAATTCATTTTGGCTTCATGACCAGATTTACCACTCAAGATCACCAAATTTGCTAGTGGTGAATTTGGTCGATAGTGGTAAATTTGGTCAAATGACTTAGAATATTTGGCACTAACTAGAATGATGTGTATTGTAGTCCTATATCCTCTTCCATTGATCCCACATACCCCAACAATGCACCAGATGCACTAATTTCAATTCAATCCTATCCATATTCCCCCCAATTCCCCTTCCAAATCCTACTTAAGGAGCCCCTTGGGTAGGCATTTGGCATGGTTTTTCACTGTAGCTATACTCTGCTAAGATTTATAGCATCCTCATTCTAATATTTCTTTTCATAGCATTCTCCATTAGCAAGCATTTCAAGCATTCTTCATCCATTTTGCAAGCATTTGTGAAGGAGAATCAAGCAAGGCAAGAGGGCTTGGTGGCAAGGATATCTTCTTGGTGCAAGGGAGAGGCCATTGCTAGGTGATATCATCCTTAGCATAGTTCTCTCCTTCTATTTACTTGCTACCCTTTCATTTTAGCTCTCTAACATAGCTTTTCTAGATTGCTAACTTCATTTACTTGCATACTTTCTCTTGCATTGTCTACTTTCATCTTGTTTGAAACTTACCCTTGTGTTGTAGGTTCTAACAATGCCATTTGCAAGACATAATGTCTATTTTGCAGCCCTCTAATATTTTTTTGTAGCCATCTAACATAGTTTTATAGCCTCTTTTATTCAAGCACATATCTTCTATTTGATCTCTAATATATCTTTTGTAGGTTTATGTTAACTTGCATTCATTTTATCATCTATATTTTCATCCTAATATTCCTTTTCTATAGGGTTTTACTATATATTTTCCTTGCATTTCATACTATAATACTTGTTGTCCTTTTATTTACAGTCATCTTGTTTATATAGGCAGCAAACTAACTTCTCTATTTCCTTCCATGCTCATCTAGTTTTATGTTTCTTTTATTTGCAAACATAGGATTAAGATAGCCATTTCTTATTGCAATTCCTCTTTCATATTTTATATGTAAATTTTATATTTTATTCACATATCATTTTCTTTCCATTTCTCAAGGCAAGGTGTGGAAGATTCAAGGTTGTTATTATCTTGTTATCTCACCCTTTTGTCAAGCCTCAAGCACTTCCAATTGCAATTCATTCCCTCCTTTGATTACTATTGTATACTTTATAAGTGTTGGGCAGCATTGACATATCTCAGCGCTTTAATTTTATTTCACCATTTAAATGCTAATTTTCTCTTATTAGAATTTGAATAAGTTATTTGAAATTTTTTAATGAATTCTACACATGTTTTTATGAGCCTCATACTAAGTGGGATTTGAACCTTGGACCTCTCAAAGAGAAGCCAAAGTCCTTACCACTACAATAAGCTTGCAGTTCAAGTTTTTTGAAATTATTCCTAACATCATAGACTACATTTGCCACTCTCTTGCACCCTATTTAATTAAAATTTCAATCATACTTAGAATTTCACTCTCTTTTACATGCATTTAAATTTTAGTCATCAAATTGCTTAAATTAGTAGCTTAGATCTCTAATTTTCTCAGTTACAGACCTAGAAAAAACTATTAGGATCACCCCCCTACAATCTTAGATAAAACCCAAATTCACCACCCTACCTAGTTAAATGGAAAATTTTGTAGTTAGAAATACTCAGAATCAAATTTGCCACTACCAAATTCACCAGTTGTAAATTTGGTAAAAATCTAGTGGCGAATTTGGCAAAAGTTCAAAATCCACTCTAGGAGGTAACCATACTCAAAATTTTCATCAAAAAGGGGTTTGATTAGCTATTTATATAAGTTTCTACCCTATCTAGCCCTTAGATAGAGCCCTCAAAGTAGAAAATCCTAATTGTTTTGGTCTTTTGTGTAGATTTACCAAAATTACCACCCTAATGTTGAATTTGGCAGTAATGGTGAATTTGGTAGTTTCAGTGGTGAATTTAGAAAAAACTATAAAAATAGGTGATTCTACCACTTGGCACTTCCCTAGCCTTGAATTTTCTATTTTCCTATGTTTTCCTTCATTTTTTTGTTTTTTTACGCCTTAAAATCACATTTATGTTGGGAAATAAAGGAATCTTAACTAGGAATTCAAATCATTTACAAAACGCTTTAATTTCTCTACAAAATATTTCAATTACTTTACAAAATACCTTAAAACTGACCAATGAAGGAATTTTATACTTAATATTAGCTAATTAATCATTTTCAAGTACATAGGCAAAGAATAAAAAATCATTTAGTTGCATTTAGGCTAACTTGTCTTCTTGCATTTTCTCTTGTTTTACCCTGAAATACCAAAGACTCCTAATTAGCTCATTCAAACTCGAAAAGCATATAGGATAGATTTTTTCCATGCATTTGTGTGATAAAAAATTTATCATCACATTTAGATGATCATTGATGATTTAGGTTTAAATAACCGTTAAGGCTCGAAAAAAAGCCGAGATAGATAATGATTCAAAACCTTAGGTGTTTTCTTTGAACAAACCCATAAACCACCGATCAAACAAGCATAACATAAACTTCTACAAGACCTAAGAAACAAGCATTGAGTAGGAGTCTAGTTGTGTTGAGAATATTTGCATTCTTGAGGTCTCCTTTGGAAAGATACTCTCAAGTGGGGAAGCAGATATTCTATTGAATCTCCCTCACCACACTTGAAATTAAATTAGACTTAAGAGGAAAATACACATTTTTCCCTACATCTACATTTTTGGTGTACCCAATGTGAACACTCCTTTTGATTGAAAAAATATAAAAATTTATAAACCTAAACAAGATCATCTAATTTGCTTGTCTTGCTTACATCATATTAAATTAAGATAATAAGAACATAACCAATTGTTAATCCTACTAGGGGTAGGATAACGATCCCTTGAGTGAACTGAAGTATGAAGCTTAGGGGAGTAATCTTCTTTGGCTAGTATATCATGGTGAATTAATGGGATTCATAAGGAGGGATACTTATCAAGATGACATAAGTATCTCAAACATTTTCTCTTCTTTGTTATAAGTATTTTGGAAACAAAACTTTAATAAATTAACCTCCCTTGAAACCAAAATTTTAAACCATGTCTCAAAATCCTTACAAAACTAAAAATAAGGGTGTGCCTTCTACATATCATGAGGAATATTACCATGAACAAGCTGAACAAGAAATGAACCCTTGGTCACAACAAGCATCTAGGGAACATGAACAAATTATTGAATAAATTTCTTTTCGAAATATAGACCATGTCAAAGAATATATCAAAAGAAACAAGGACATATTTTTAGATTTTCTTAGAGATGAACTTAAAGAGCAAGCAGAAAGAAAATCCACCACAATGCATGATAATATCAAATATTCTAATGATCAATCAATTGTTTCTCAAATCAATGAAACATAAAATAACTTGGCAAGTATCAATATGGCTATGGCTCAACCTACTGATTCTACAACATCTCCAACATTACCTATGGTGATGCCCACTATGGGAAACCCATTTTCAACACCTCCCAATGATGTAACTAATACTAAAAATCCCTTTCACACTCAAAATGTGGGATCTAGTCAAGTCCCTCCCACCATAACATTAGTCAAAACTAATCAACTCTCATGTATATAACTTTCATGTTGTAAAAATTTGTTCAACCACATACATAACTAGTAGTAACATTACCCACACCAAAAAACCCTCTATCAAATGATATTCAAGATATCAACACCAAAATATTAAACTTAGAAAATAGGGATGCCAAGTTCAAAGAACTTGAGCATCAAATTACCTCTCTTCAAGGAACATCTAAACTAAAGTACTCTTTTGAAGAGTTCTATAATGAACCGTTGGATCCAACAGCCACTAACCATCCATTTCCAAAGAAATTTAAAACTTCCAAATTTCAAATGTACAATGGAAAGCAAGATACCATTAACCATATAAGGAAATTTTAAATAGCTTGTAGTGACATAAATTATAATGAAAAACTCCTAATTAGGATATTCCCTAAAAGTCTTAGTTTTTTAGCCTTAGAATGGTATTTTCAAATGCCTCATAATTCCATAAAGAAGTTTAAGGAACTTATGGAAGCCTTGGTTAAACAAATTTCAATCTATATAGAAGATAAGGTTACGATATGACCTTTACCACCTTAAACAATCTAAGACTAAGAAATTCTCATATTTCTTAGCCAAATGGATAGACCTAGTATAAATGCTTCAATACATTCTGCCTCCTAAGTAACTCTTACAATTTTCATATGAAACCTTCAAGAACAATTTTCATATCCCTTGGAAATGATAAACCTAACCTCTTTTGAATAAGTCGTAGATATGGCTAAAAGGATAGAAGCCACTCTCATAAAATGAGGGAAACTCAACTATAACAAGAAAGAAGATTAAAAACCATCAAGCATGTCATAGGATATGGTGTAACCAACTCTCATCAAAATAACAACATAAACACTACTGAGAATGCTCCTCAAAAGTTGGTTATCCAAAGAGAAGATAAACCCCAAAGGCAATATACGAGTATCGGACATAGTCAAACATCTATGCTAAAAATACTCATTGATTATAAATTGATAGAAATTCCCCCTATTAGGCCTTGGGATCTATCCAAACGAACACCTTTTTGGTATAGAGAAGACGAATACTGTGACTTTCATTGAATGAAAGGACACACTACCAACAAATATAGAACTTTAAAGAACATTATCCAAGACCTCATTGAGGAAGGAAAAGTAACATTCAATAAAATAGAAAATCTCAATAAATGCATGGAGATATTTCAAGATCCCTTACCAACACATGATAAAAAATCAACCAACTTCATAGGCACCATTCATTTATCTAGGTCTTCCTACACTATAAATAGGCAACAAGCGAAGAATCAATCTTTGGATCAACCTCCATTGGTTATTCTAAGAAAAAATATCAATACCCCTAATAAGTCACCTTTAGTGCTCACACCTTCTCAAAATACCCTGCATACCTTCAATCTTCATCAACAATTGGAGGAGGTACCCACAAAAATCTCCCTTTTAGAATTGCTAAAAATATAACTTGTTCATAGGGAAATATTGCTAAAAATATTAAGTGAACAAGAAGTCCCTCAAGACATATCTCTAATTGATATCACTAACATGGTTGGACTAGATGGAGTAAACAACACTATCTTAGCCTTTCATGAGGAATATACTCCTCTTAAAACCATATCAGGATACTCCCCCTTTACATTATAACTTAAAAAGGTGACAAATATATCAAGAGAGCCTCAGTAGACAATGAATCAACCTTGAACATGTGCAACATCAAATTATTACAAAATTTTAACTTAACAAAAAATGATTTGCAAAAATTAGAACTCATCATCAAAGTCTTTGACAACGAAGAACAAGATATGATCGACAACATCACTTTACCTATCAAAGTAGGGTCTCATATCCTAAATACCCTCTTCTATGTCATTTCATGTGATGTAACCTACAATATGCTCCTCAAAATACCATGGATACATGCTATGAGGGTGTACTATCCAAAAAAGGCTCACACCTATTGGTTCCTATTGCAAGAATTGAAAGATACACAAAATGCATACAAGAACAAGAAATTGAAAACAAATTGACAATAAGAAATACGCTTTATTCCATTATATTTGAAGCCAAAGTCAAATTACAAGTACATCCCTCTTAGGGATAATCACTTTGATACAATTGTTACAATAGGATGTAATGTTTCCCTCTCAAGGGTAGGTGTGATTTCCAAATGCCTTTCAGGATGACACAAACTGCTCTAGGGTGTCGATGACCCTCTTCTCCATGATTAGAGGCATTTGTTGCCTTGCATCCCAAAACCCTGTTAGTCCTACGTGCAATAAACAACAAGAAACATTAAAAGCAAAGGAGGCCTCTCTTGATGAGGCTTTTAAAGGGTACTTGCACAAAAGATAACATGATAATCAAGAAATCAAGAAAGTGATTCAATGCATGTAAATTGATCTAAATCATGATGATCTACCATTAGAAACATGAAATAAACTAAGATGAATCTATCTAAGCTCCTAATTACTCAATTGAAGACATGAAAGCATGAAAAATATTCATTATACCTACACTACAATAATGAAGGAAAATTGCAATTAACTCCTAATCTGTCGATCAAAAGTCTCTAGAATACTGAATTAAACCTACAACATGATTAATCTAACCTAGTTAAACATATTATAAAATAGAGAACAAGGAAATCAGGGATTACCCTCTGACCATGGGTCCTTCAAGCGGTGGGCACTGTTCACCGTGGTTGAGCCTAAAGTAAGTTTACCCTCCAAATCAGGGCCAATTTCTCTGATTCTCCTTGCCAAATTGATGGTCAAGGGTCGCCTCTGTGTCCTCTGATATATTTGGTGGTTGAATTGCTTAATGAGTGCACGGATTGCATGGATTAGCGTTTCTTGGCTCTCCTATCCTCCTAGGACCTCCATGGCAATGTGATCTCCAATTGGGTAGCAAAAGTATTCCTATCAATGCATGTGAATGAGTATGCAATTCGATAGGGCTTCGCTGCTCAATTGATTATGCTTCTCTCTCTCTTTTCCCCAATTTGGAGGGGGATTATATAGCAATTTCCAAGGGCTAGGGGTGGCTTCATGAGGAAGCCTAGATCAATATTGGGTGGTTGAGCTTGTTGGATGGAAGGATCCAAAACCTTCCTCACTCAAACCACTCCAATCCATAACCAATTGGCCGTTGCAACCAATTTTGGGTTGGATGAAGGCCAACTGACTCTGAGTCCTGACCGTGGTTGATAGGCATGGTCAGCTCTGCTAACCGTGGGTGTCAGCAGCGGCTAGCACTGACTAGGCAAAGGTGCCCAAATGAGTGGTAAAAACCACTACTATACCTTGGTATCTATCCAAGGTCTTCCATATGGTCTTCTAGCATGTCCCATATGAGTAGTCACCTCGGCATGACGTGTTTTAGGTGTCTACAGATGCCCCTTTTGAGATGCATTATGAGATCGAACAACGCTGAGAAAAAATAGACCTCCTAAAACGATGTCATAGGTTGGATGATGATCATTAGTCTGATCAACATTAGATGCCCTAGGTCCTACAAAGAGGATGCACATCCTAGAATCATTGCTTCCAACTGGATGGAAGGCTTAAATTTGAAAGGGTTTGCACTCATCATCAAAAATTTGGGTAGCTTTGGTGCTACAATAGGAGTTAGGCCTATATAACCGAAAGGAGGAGAGCTACAAACAAACTATCATATATGTTTTTTTCCCCAACATAAGGGTAAGCTTATGATAGTCTTTGGTAATGATTCATAAGACGAACATAATTTTGACAAGATCTAGGGATCTACGATCAAGGGATATTCTGTTGACTTTGATTATGATTTGATATTATGACTACCCCCTCAAGCGACGAGTCGATGAGGGTAATGATAATTAAATGAAGTGACGAGGTCGCTTGACCACTATGAATGATCTTGAACAAATTAAGATTTAGCATTTGAATACTTGGCAAGGCCTAATCAGCTATGATTACAACTGTTAATAGTAATTGTACATCTCTATCCCATGGAGTGGTCCAGCCTCGATGGCCTTCTTAGGGAATCAAGATGATAGCAATTCCAATTAGGCATGTGTTGAATCATATTGTTCGATGATCTGCTAAAAATATCATAGGAGAATTGTGATGAATATCTCATTCCCTTGGAGCAGTCCGGCCATCAAGGCCTTCTTGGGGATTGAAATGAAGCATAGTAATTCCACGATGATGGATTTGCCCCAAATGTCCTTATGGTAATTTACTCATCTTTCTAGATTGCATGGATTGCAAGTCGCTGCAACCACCAAGTGTATAGGGTAAATGACTGAATACGAGGCACATTTGGCTTTTGATTTATTTGATTTTTTTTGTTAATTTTGAATTTTTTGTTTTATTGGCTGGGAGGTGTGGTGCTCAAAGAAAGGATTTCCATAGTGACGACCTCGGTTGAATGTACTTTATAATCTTAGCTAGTTATTTTGTTTTGCCTTATGATGACATTTTCCAATGTCGTTGTGCTTTGTTTGGCTCATTTTGATGATTTTGCATCACCAAATATGCTTATTTTATGTTTCCTGTGGCAATTTTGGTCTGGTGAAAATTTTTAATTTGACCTTTTAAGGCTCTCCATGGTGGGAATTGAGAGCATTTATTATAGTTTGTTGACCGCATCTATCAGAAGCGATGGAAAAGTCCAATTTCCTTGACCGCGGCTCTAAGCCATGGTCGTAAAACCCTAATTCGGGGACCGTGGTTGTCAGGCGTGGTCCGAACCAAATTCAAAAAATATATAAGGTTTTGACATTTGAAATATTTCATTATTTACCTGATACTGACAGTAAAAACTGAGAGCTCTGAGAGGTAAATAGTGAAATCTGACATGGAATGCTACTAAACTTGACTTGCTCACTCTACACCCATCTAGATGGTTGACCAACCGGAGGCTTCGACCAGTGGAGGAGCCGGTGCCGCTAAGGTAACTCAAAAATCGAGACCACACAATCCAATTACCAGATTAAAATTAACCACACTAAAAAATGGGTTAACGAACCACACTAAACTATCGATAACGAACCTCACCCTAGTTAGGTTTAGCATAGGTTAGGTTAGAGGGGAGGGTTTTAATTTTTGGGGTTTATTTTGGGGAGGACATGACCCTGAAAAGGTCATGCTCCTTAGCCATGGGTGGTAGATGCAGTTCCCAATTGGTAGATTGGGGACAGCTACTATCAACCGTGATGGGATTTAAATCCCAATGGTCATATTTTTTACCATCGCGTCGACCACGGTTTCGACCCACGATGCGCAAACTTTAGGAAAAATTTTCAAAATTTTTAATTTTTTTGAATTTTCTTAGCAATTAATGCTCTTTAATGCAGTTTTGAAGTGCTATTTTTGATTTTTTTGAAATTTTTGATCATGTGTGTGCATGTTTTTGCTTTTTCATGAGATTTTCTGATTTGTTTGTCATTTTTAAGTCATTTTTAATTATTTTTCTTCTTGTTTTTATTTGATTGCTTTCACTCAGGCCCTGACAAATAGAGTGAGGGAGACTGATCTCCTTTGCAACCTACGTCACACTCTCACTGATAGGGAGTGGGAGTGGTTTGCTACCATGGGGTTTGGTTACATCTTGGATCTCCCCACCATCAGAGTTGATCAGTCCTACATGACTGCCTTGGCCCATCGCTGGGATGCGTGGACCAACACATTTCACCTATCGATGGGTGAAATGACTATGACTCTAGAGGATGTCTACCACATCTTCCACCTACCTATTGATGGTGAGGCCATCACCTCCTCTCCTACCATGGTGAGGAAGGACATATTTTATTCGATCTTTGGTAGACGGAGCCGCGAGGCATAGGGCCGCATCGACCATGGAGGCATCCACATCAAGGAGTGGTTCTAGGCTAGATTCTTTTCATAGTGGGAGGTTGTGTTCATGCATCTAATCATCCAGATAGTCCTCCTAGACTCATCTGGCATGAGGTTCCCCTAGAACCTCCTGGCTAGGACCAGGGAGGTTATGGTTAGCTCGACCATGTGGCCTCTCATTCTAGCATGGGGGAGCACTCTCTTAGCACAGCTCTACCATGAGCTGTATCAGATCACACACCATAGTAGAGTGGGCATCGACTATAGTCTACTCCTATAGATTTGGGGTTGGAAGCACATTTTGATAGAGTACCCCATCGACTTACCGTTAGAGATCACTGCTATCCCTAAGGATCATCAGTGCTACGTAGCTTGCTGGCCCTAGGAGCAGGAGGGCTTCAGGAGTAGGTCTCATGCAGGAGACCTAGACCACTACATTGGTCGATTTGCATAGCTCTTCCCTCAGCACATACAATGGTGACCATACATGGACTGCCCAACTTGGATAGAGGTAGACAGATACCTACATCGAGTGCATAGAGATAGGTGGGTTATCAGTCGGAAGGCCGACATACGTGAGTACCAACACTACTCTCATATCCTGAGGTAGTTTGGGATTCGACAGGATGTCCTAGAGGTGCCTACCATCTACAGATGCCTGGTCCTAGAGAGGGACCTGACCTGGCCCCAAGTGACTCCACTAGGGGATGCTGATGATGACTTCCAGGATTCGAGCCTAGCGGATGTAGGCACGACTACTGATTATGATAGGTGGTGGGCTGACTTCCAATGGCATAGAGAGGGACCTCTAGGCTAACCAGCAGATGGCTTTGCAGTAGAGGGTGCAGAGGTGGACCCTCATGGACGTAGGACCCACTAGAGGATAGAGGGCGCATGGGGTGCAGGGGCCACTATAGAGGAGGGCCCACAGGTAGAGGTAGAGGAGGAGGCCTCCGAGGAGGGTGAGGCACATCTAGACAGTGAGGTAGGGTAGTTGAGGGCATAGATTGTCGACCTCTAGAGCTAGGTTGGGAGACTTCACACTCAACTCCTGCACAAGGACACTTCTATCACCACTTTAGAGGTGAAGCTATCTCATAGCCAGAGCTAGTGGTGTGACTATGAGGGGGAGAGGGCCACTTTACAAGTGAGGATTACCATGGTGGAGGTAGAGATACAGAAGCTCATAGGGTAGTGCACTCTTTTATAGTCCTAGGTTGATGCTTCTATAATTTTACTTACTACTTACTAGGCTAGGGGATCAGCTCCCCCATCTTCATAGGTTGCTTTAGCACCCCTAGCTATTCCAGAAGTACTAGTAGTGTAGGGAGCAGTAGGCTTAGATCAGGGGGTCGAGATTAGGAGGCTTCAAGCTCTGGTTGAGCAGCACATTGAGGAGGCCTCACTCAGATCTGCTTACATTACCACCTTGAGAGGGTGGATTGGACTACTTGGGGGTGAGATTCCAGATATGCCCATGGCTACAGGGTCTCAGAGGACTTGCACTCAGGAGACAGGACAGTCCTCAGCTAGCTCGAGTCGCAAGACTCACAGGTCTGAGAGATCTTCTGGTTCCAGCTCATGGAGGACCCACCGAGAGGGTGGAGGCGATGGTGGTGCCTCACAGACTGGGGGTGTAGGCCCTGGCTAGTACAGGTTTTATAGATATCATTGTACCATTTTTGAGTGTAAGGTCGAGGACCTACACATATGTAGCCTACGGGCATTTTTGACCATGCCGATGTACTGCACATTATTTATTTTTGGTACACACACACACACACACACACACACACACACACACAAAAAATAATATATATATATATATATATATATATGATCTGACATTTGAGACTCATTATATGTGTAGATTTTATTATGATTTTTTATTGTTTATGTTTTATGAGATGCACATGGATGCACTGCTTATATTGATTTAATGCTATATGATGTGATGTATGGATGACATGCACTAGCTAGATATGAGATAGATGATTAGATGCTATGAGATATATGTGTAGATGGACTACTTATGATGGATGCATATGGATGCGATGTTTATGTTAAATGCATGTGTAACTTTCTTTACTTGTATGCATTTAATTTATGTTGTTATGACATATTCTATGCCATGTATGTATTGCATATTTTTCTATGATGAATGCTATGTAAATGAACATGTATGCTTTAATCACTTAAAACATAATGTATGAATGTAATATGAATTTAAACAATCTAATGGATGACACCACAGAATGTATAACAATCATGCATCGTAATTGCTATATCTTTATGAATGTTTGATAAATTGTACACCCGTTTGTGAGATGCAATGGTATATGGTTTCTATTTATCGGTTTTTGTAAATTAAAAGAATATGGAAAATATAATCAGTGGCCATCTAAATATCATTTCTGACATCCATCCGATATCTAATTATATAGTACAAATAATTCTAATAAACAAACTCCTATAAAAGAAATTGATTTTTGATGATTGCGATTTGAATGATTGTTGCTATTTGGGAATTGTTGAGGTTTTCCATGAGACTCAAACACCCTAGTTGACTTATCAAAAGTTGTATACTAACCATACAAGACTTCTAAAACATAAGGCTTTCGCTAGGATAGGCCCTAACTGTTCATTACCCCTATGTGTGCAAGTGAGTATATTTGATAAGGCATAAGCATACCCCAATGTCAGGCGGGATTCTTTCAGCCCATTGCTAATATTGGGGATCCGCAAATGTCTATCCAATCCTAGGTTTAGATTTCAGTTGGACTAGGCTACTAGGCGATACAGGACACCTAAAGCTAGCTCTTCCACATTCAAACATTGGTCTGCACACAAGAAAAATGCTAATGCATCAGACATATCATCATGCGTAAGGTATAGTAGTGCAGGCAATTCCAGGGATTCAAGCTCACCCCCTTATTTTCTTCAATTTTTTGGGATACTTGCTCATATAAAGTGATAAAAATCATTGTTTATTTTGTACTATAGTGATAAGAATCACTGTTTATTTTGTACTTTCCTTTTTTTTTGAGCAAGGGATTTGATACTGATTTGAATCTGAACTTGATTTTGATCTTCATTTGATCTTGATTTGAACTTTGATTTGAATACTGGGGATTTTGACTTTGAGATATCAATTTGGGATATCGATCTAGGATATCGATAGGGGATATCAATCTTTGATATTGATCTAGGGTATCACTCTGGGATATTGCTCCTTCATTTGTAAGCAAGGGATTTATATGGGTAGGGAGTAAACTTGTCCTTTTTCCAATTGCCCACATGTCCCATACCATCCGCACAGGGGGATAAGCAAGAATAAAATTTTCACCTCAGGATACCTAGTCCTGCTTCGTAGCTTTCATCTTCCCCTAGTCCTTATTAGGATTGTTTAATTTGTTGATTAGTGATAGGATTCTGATATGCTAAGGGCTATACTAACTAGACCTCAACCACAAAAGCAAAGCAGGCTTTCTTACCAACTCCTGAGAAGACCACTAGGTATGGTTGAATGACCGAAAAACCCTAGTATATTCTTCATAGCAACAAGATGGGTTGTGTTGAAAAACACAATTACTCACAAGGGTGAATGATAGATGGTAATGTAATGCATAGATGCATGATTGAAACACAAACGTGGCATCGTTTGTAAGATTGTAAACACAATTCATCCTAATGCAAGGGTGACGGATGGATATGCCTAATGCAATGCAAGAAATAAAATAGAAAATGAAATGCAACATATAATTGAAAATGCAATGATGCACAATGTTTTTTATTTTTGATATTTCTATATATATATATATTTTTTGGATTTTATTACTTTTTTAATTTTTATGGATTTTGAGAATTTTGATTTGACCAAAGGGCTTACAGATGCCTTTGGAGCCTTTTTTGATTGACCAAAGGGCTTATAGATGCCTTTGGAGCCTTTTATGGGATGACCAAGGGGCTTACAGATGCCCTTGGAGCCTTTTTGAATTGACCAAAGGGCTTACAGATGCCTTTGGAGCCTTTTCTGGTTCTAGGCATAGAACGCTTTAAGATGAAGGATATTGAGAGGCTCAGGCTCTTCAACTCCTCCGAGCGATGTCAAGCGATATGTCCCAGGTCCAATATTCTCTAAGATCATATAAGGACCCAACCAGTTAGCCATGAATTTGTCTCACATTTTTGGTGGTAAATTTGAGTTTTGTTGGTTCTCTTTCAGCACAAGATCACCAACCTCAAAGTCTCTCAGATGGACTTTGCTATTGTAAGCTCATTTTAAACGTTCTTGATAAACATGGAGGTGCTCAAGGGTATTCATGCGATGTTCATCAAGTAGCATCAATTGATCTAGGTGAGCTTGCCATGCGGTGTCATCATCAATGAACTCTTTCAATGCGATGCATAGCGTTGGAATCTCCAACTCTAAGGGCATAATGGCCTCAATGCCATATACTAGTGAAAATGGAGTTGCCCCAATGGGTGTCCGAATACTAGTCCTGTAAGCCCATAATGCAAGGGGCAGCTGGATGTGCCAATATTTGTGGTGTTCTTGTACCGTATTTTTCAATATGGAAACCACTGTCTTATTTGAAGCTTCAACTTGTCCATTTACTTGTGGATAATATGGAGTCGCAAAACTATGTTTGATTCTATACTTAGATGTCAAAGCTCTCACAATTTTGTTCTTAAATGACGTTCCATTATCCAAAATTATCTTGGATGGTATCCCAAAATGACTAATGATATTGGTGAGTATAAACTCAGCAATACGTGCTCCAGTTGTTGTTTTTAAGGGAATGGCTTCCACCCATTTAGTAAAATACTCAATAGCCATAATAATAAAAGTATGCCAACCCGATGATGGAGGAGAGATCTTACCAATGAGATCTAATCCCCACTGAGAAAATGGCCAAGCCGCTTGAATGGGTTGTAAGGCTTGTGATGGCAAGTGCATAATATTAGCATGATGCTGGCATTTAACGCATTTCCTGACATACACATTGCAATCCTTCTCCATAGTGGGCCAATAATAACCCATGCGAAGGATGCGCTTGATGATAGCCATGCCACTGAAATGGCCACCACACGTACCATTGTGAGCTTGTAAAATTGCCCAAGATGACTCTTGGGGCTCAAGAAAATGAAGGAGAACTCCATCGTAGCTTCTACAGTACAAGATGTCTGCTAACAAGACATACTTTATCACTTTCTATTTAAATATGCATTTTGTGGCACATGACAATCCCTGAGGGATTACACCAAGTTTAAGGAAGTCATGTATCTATGACGTCCAGTTATGATAAGCTTTGGCCTCGACTAACAAGATAGCATGCTCCCCTATAGTTCCACATTTGCAAATCAAAACATGTGTGGAGACCACCATTACATTCTATGATTTTGAAATCAAACCAATATCATCAGGATCGATGGACCCTCCATTGCATATCATGGCTCAAATTGAAAGGAAGCCATTCAAATGAGTTTTGATTGATATCAGCTCCTCCATCAATATCATCACCACATCCACTCTTCAACATCTTAATCTCCCACCATCTCACATCACCAAATCCACTTTCACCCTAAAAGTATTTAACGATGCTCTTTGTTCCATAGTTGGCACTGTAGTTTTACCCATCGAAGTGGGGGTAAAAATATTGCACACCATGTTTCATATCTTGGAAGGGTCCATGGCATACAATGTACTCCTTGGATATCCTTGGATTAGGGAAATGAGATGTGTCCCTTCTATACTTCATCAATGCTTGAAATATGTACATGAGGGACAAATTCATTGCATACCGATGGATGTTGAACCATTTAAGTATTGCAATTTCATTTCAAATCCCTATGAATCCATGCTTCCATCTACCCATATTTTCCTCACATCATCAACCACATCATCCACTACACCATCCACTTCTTCATCTAAAGTTCCTATTCCTGAGGAACTCCCCATCACTACCACACAACAAGCTTCCACTTCTATGCCCCCATCATAATATGTACATGTGGTCAAACTCAATCCACATCAACCACATCATCATCATCAACATCCTCCATCATCACTCCCTCCACATCATCACCCATTCATCAAACACCTCAGCCAAATCCACCTCCATCCACATCAGCTGATGTCTCACAAGTCAAATTAATAGATTGTGAGATGCCATTCTAGTCCATACCTCTCCCATTGTCGGAGCCCCAAGCCAATCATGAGTCTTCCACATCCACTTCCACATCCACATCCACATCATCCCAAGTTGAGGTCCACCTCACTAATCTTGGTATTGGTGAATATGTGGTCCAAGACATCACCATCACACCACTCAACATCCAAACTACTAGGGATTACGGTCACCCATGTGACTCATCCTTATCCATAGGAGTGGTGTATAACATGGGTTCAATGCCCAATAGCATAAATTTTATGTATGGGGGGATTGATTCATCATCCAATCCATCTTCCCAAGATGAACCCAAGCAACCAACACCTACCAACATACAACACATGTCGGGTTTTCCATCTCAATATTTTCATCGAGTCAATTGGTAAGGTTATGGCCTAGGATGACATGAATAAGGAATGCATGAGCTCATTGATACTCTGTATCGAGAAGCGCATGACCATTCAGGTCTAGGTTATCACCCTTATTCCTTCACCTCTTCTTTTGAACAAGCTTTTCAAAGTCTTAATTTGAATTCAGAAGAAGAAACCCATCACCCTGATGACTCTGAAGATGAAATCTATGAAGAATTCGATGTCATGTCGATAGCTTCTGATGAATCTGATGAGGAATCGATACCCATCATTCCATTCACTGAACAAGATGAGTATTACCTCAGAATGTTCCCCATCCATCAACCCATATTTCACTTGCTTCTTCCACAAGAGCGAGCTGAACCAACCGGTGAACCACCTCCATTTCATTAATCCACCTCACCAAACAATTTTCTTGTAACATATGTACATAATTCATAACAAATAAAAATCAAAAACACAAAATTCAAAAAAATAAAAAAATTTGCATTGCATGTACATGGCTTTTTGCCTATTGCATTTATTTGTGTTGCTCATTATTGTTCAGGTTCCCAGAGTTCTAGCATCGATTCTAGCAGATAGGATCCATCCATCCTCCACATTTCCAACCACCATTTTCCCCTTTAAGTCAACATGAATCCTATTGACTTATTCACCCCACTCTATAATCCATACGATTTGGCAAAGCCAATTCCAATTGACATGAGCCTTATTGATATGGATCGGATTTCCTCACCTCCATCCTTTTCTGAATTTATCCTTTCTAAGGAATTGTTAAGGGCTTCAGCCAACTACATTCCTCCATCACCTCCACCTTCACCTTCACCTTCACCTTTAGATCCTGAGGTTTTCTAGGTAGACATAGAAGAGGTTGAGTCAGAAGAGTTTGATAATGTCATAGATGACATTCATCTGATCCCAATGCCCCATCAACTTGAGGAAGGTTCTCACATGTCTATTGAAGATACCATCGATGTGAACCTTAGTTCAGATGCAGACAATCCCCAAATTATCAAACTTGGTAAAATTTTATCCATAGATGAACAAGAGCAATTAATTGCTCTCCTCAAGAAGAAGGGCATTTTTGCATGGTCCTACAAAGACATGCCTGGTCTTGACCCTAACTTGGTTGTCCACAATCTCACCTTGCACTCTGATGCTAAGCTGGTCAAACAAAAATTGAGAAGGATGCATCCTACCATTGCCCTCATGGTCAAAGAAGAGCTTCAAAAGCTATTAGATGTGGGTTTCATTATCCCCATTGACTATCCTGAGTGGCTTTCAAACATGGTACCCATTCGTAAGCCTAACGGGGTGATACACATTTGCACTAACTTTCGAGACCTTAACAAAGCATGTCCTAAGGATGAATTTCCTCTACCAAACATTGATACTCTTGTTGACACTTGCGTTAGCCATGAAATGCTTTCCCTAATGGATGGTTTTTTAGGATACAACCAGATTCGAATCAATCTTGATGACCAACACAAAACAACATTCACTACACCTTGGGGGACTTTTTGTTACAAGGTGATGCCCTTTGGCCTCAAAAATATAGGTGCCACTTATCAACATGCCATGACATACATCTTCCATGATTACATGCATAAGATCATCGAATATTATGTGGATGATCTCTTGGAAAAATCCAAAACTCGACAAGAGCACATTGGTGTCTTGGAAAAAGTCTTTGATCGACTTCTAGAGCATAATGTAAGGTTGAACCCCAAAAAGTGTGTCTTTGGTGTTACCTCAGGAAAACTACTAGGATTCATTATCTCCAAAAGAGGCATTGAGGTGGACCCAAACAAATTCAAGGCCATCATGGAGATGCCTCCCCCAATAAACTTGAAGGAATTGCATAGTTTACAAGGAAATATTCAATCGATCCATCATTTCATTGCACAACTTTCTGACAAATGCAGGCCATTCAATCACCTACTACAAAAGGGGGTGACATTTTCATGGATAGATGAATGTCAAAAAGCTTTTGATGATATCAAGAAATACCTAGCTTCTCCACCAGTCTTAACTCCTCCTCATTCAGGGGTCCCCTTCCATATTTATGTTTCAGCAATGGACTTTGCATTAGGGACAATGCTTGCACAAAAGAATGAAAACAATCGAGAGCAAGTTGTCTATTACATTAGTCAAACATTGGTAAGCTATGAAACCAGATATGCTTACATGGAAAAATTGTGCTTAGCAATGGTTTTTGCCACTAAGAAACTCAGACATTACATGCTTAGTCACACCACATATGTCATAGCTCATGAAAATCCTCTGCATTATATGATATCTCACACTTACAATAACACCCACACCGCAAAATGGATAATGCTTCTCACTGAATTTGATCTTGAGTTCATTAGCCAAAAATCCATTAAAGGTCAGGTCATAGTCGATCAACTTGTGGAAGCTCCACTTCCTAGTGATCAACCCTTGATTATTGAGCTCCCAGATGATTCGGTATTCACTATCACTGAACAAGAAGAAGATGTCATTCTAGAGGAAGATGTCGATATCACACTATTCTTTGATGGTTCTAAGTGCAAAAAAGGTCAAGGTGTTGGAGTCATGTTTCATACACCCCAGGGGATACCTATTCCCTTATCATTCAAACTTGACTTCCAATGCACAAACAACAATGTAGAGTATGAAGCCTTAATCTTAGGTCTTCAAGCAGCCATAGCTATGGGCATAAAGCGTATCAAGATATTTGGTGATTCTCAACTTGTTGTTAGACAAATCAATGGAGAATACCAATGCAAAGAACCTACCATAAAGCTTTACCATGAAGTAGCAATGAAATTGCTCACCAAATTTGATTGGTATGAAATCGATAGTTTACCATGTTTGACTAATAGATTTGTAGATGTGATGGCCTCTCTAGGATCATTGATTCCAAAGAACTCCATAGGAGAGGTACAACCACTCATTGTTACAATGATCTCTAAATCTACAATTATCTATGTTGAATCTAAGGATGAGAAAGGATGTTTGCTTTATCCATTCGAAGCCATATGAGCCTTGGTCAAACCAAATAATAGCCTTCCTCAAGTTTGGAACACTCCCATTAGATATGTCATGGACTGCTAAATGCACTTTCAAGCAAAAGGTAGCTCGTTTTACTCTCTTGGGGGATGTGTTGTATAGACATGGTTATGATGGAGTCCTCCTTCATTATCTCGAGCCTATAGAGGCACAAAGAGCCATAGCTGAAGCTCATGATGGTACTTGTGGTGGTCATTTTAGTGGAATGGCCATTGCAAAGTGTATTCTATGCATGGGTTACTATTGGCCCACCATGGAACGTGATTGTTGCACTTATGTCAAGCATTGTAAGCAATGTCAAGAGCATGCTAATTTAACTCATGTGCCATCACAAGCATTACAACCTATTCAAAGCCTTTGGCCCTTTTCACAATGGGGTCTTGATTTGATTGGAAAAATCTCACCTCCTTCCTTGGGACAACATACATTCATCATCACAACCACTGAATACTTCACAAAGTGGGTTGAGGTAATTCCTCTAACCAGTACGATAGGACCTCGAATTGTGGAGTTTATACTTCATCATATCATCTATCATTTTGGTATTCCCTCAAAAATCATCTCTGACAATGGTAAGTCTTTCAAGAACAAGGATGTTCAAGCACTTTACGAGAAATATAATATCCAACATAGTTTCTTGACTCCTTACTACCCACAAGAAAATGGACAAGTTGAGGCTACCAACAAGACCTTAATTGCTATTCTCAAGAAACTAGTCAAAGAAAATCATCAAGATTGGCATACTCAAATCCCCTTGGCATTATGGGCTTATCGAACAAGCATCCACATGCCTACTAGGGCAACACCATTTTCATTGGTCTATGGAGCCAAAGCAATTATACCTCTTGAGCTTGAGATCCCCTCATTGCGAATTTCATTGCAAGAATTCATAGATGATGATACTGCTAGACAAGCACATTTTGACCAACTCACGCTTCTTGATGAAAGGTGGGTCAATGCTTTAGAGCATTTACGAGTTTATCAAGACCACCTAAAGCATGCTTACAATACCAAAGTTCATCTACATGAATTCCAAGTAGGAGATCTTGTTCTTAAAGAGAATCAACAAAACACCAATGCATTACCGCATCTTCATGATAAATTCATGGCTAATTGGTTAGGTCCATACATTATCACTCAAAAAGTGGGTAAAGGAACTTATAGGCTTGCTAGTATAGAGGGAGTTGAAGAGCCCGAACCACTTAACATCATCCACTTGAGAGCATTCTATGCTTAATGTGATTTATATATATATATATATACATGGCTAATACACAAAAACAACATTGCATTTCACACATTACATTTACACATATTGCATTGCACACATTTCATTTCACAAATTACATTTCATACATTGCATTCACAACCATATTCACACATTTTAGGGGTCATTTATTCAGTTTAGATAATAATTGGTCCAATAAAGTCATGTTGCCTTAATCAGGGGCACCTTCAAATCATCATCCATTTCATTGCACCATTCCATAAAGTCAAATTATCATTTACAAACCACATTTCCATAATCCCTAGGTGTTTTTAATCACTCAACCACTCCTAGTGTTTCTAGAAACCTCCAATACATGTCAAGTTTTCTTTAGGACCAAGACACATTTTCACTAAGAAAATCTTGAGTTCTAGGAATTGACTCTAACACTCTTGAACCAAACACAATCACACATCTTAAAAACATCTTGTGTCAAAGAGAGATAACACCATGATTGGGTTGAACCTCAAAGTGAAAAGGGTAATCCTTGCTTGTCCCATTATGCACATAGTCCAAAAATAAAAAATAATGGTTTTCACCACTATCACAATCATTTCCAAACAAAATATAGAGTAGTAAGGATAGGGTAAAATTCTCATCACACTTCAATTGAGAATCTGATTCCCCAAAGCTCTAAATATTTTACACATCACACACCATAGATCCTCAAGTTGTAAGGATAGAACTACATTTCTAGTCAGACGGTTAGGTAGTCTAAATCCCCAAAGCTTAGAGATCAGATTCTTGGACTATGGAGCTAATCTCCACTAGAGCTATAGATGCTTGACTAGTAGTGGAGTATGCTCATGCATGGTGACACGTCTCTCTTGAAGAGACCTATGACCACACATAAGGACAAACTAGCTTCTTGGTCTCCTCCATAATAGGTTTCATCTCAATTTACTCAAGATGGGTTAATGAACTCACTTGCACACACATTGGTTCTTGATTGCCTTGAGTCATTACCATACTCATGATTCGGTAAATGAATTCACTGCACACACATTTGGTCTTAGAGAAATTAGATAACATTTAGTGAGTTTGTTTGATATCACTAGTATGTCTGAGTCTCTACAAAACAATCAATTTTCCATATCAACATCCATATCTTCTTCCATATCAACATCCATATCATTACATGAGTCTTCCATTTCACATGCCACCATTTTGGTGCCCTTGATTAAACAACAATGCTATACATGGTCAAGTAAAATCTAAACTATGAATGATCATTAGAGCATTAATTCATTTGCATTCATACACATTATCATTGCATTATCATCCATCACACATATACACATGCATTCACAAAAACATTCACACAAAAGCATAACACAAAATAAAGCCATGTATATATATATATATCACATGTACAATGAATACCCGAAGGCTATATACAATGGAGCACCAAGGCTCATATACAAAAAGTGCATCTAAGCACTAGCTAACACCTATAAGAGGACCCCTATGACCCCGAAGGAGCCCTAGACCTAGAGCCACTATGCCTAGACTCACTATGCCTAATAGACCTATATATGGATGAGGAGGGTGGATTTGGTAGCCCAATATGGTGCTCCATCAATCGATCCTCCAACAAACAAATATATTCATCCCGAGCCTAAAGGCATAGTACATCATGTCTCTGATGATGGTCCCTCTCAAGTAGCTCTACCTAGAGCCTCATGATCCTATCCTCACCTCCACCTACAATTCTTGTACCTCTAGCTCTACCCATAGTTGAGCTATCTCTACATCCCAAGCTACTATCTCCTCTATCTCTACATCTCGATCAGCTACCATCTACTCGAGCCTCACCCAATCCTCCTCACTCTAACCTAGAGGTCTCTCTAGAACCTCCTCCATATCATCATCACCACCTCCATCACCTCCAATATCTAGAGCCTACTCTACTGCATCCCTCACCATCTCCCTTGACTACTAGACCAAAGGCATCTCCAACATCTAGGAGCCTCATATACCTCCTCCTCCTTAACCTCTACCTCATCCTCATCCCCATTCCCCTCATCCACTACTAGACTAGTACCCATGGTGAGTGAACCATACATCATACTCCATAGTAGTCCTCGCATCATCCACATCAAGGAGATCTATCTCCTCATCATCCTCATAAGTCACCCTCCATGCCTCAACACAAGGTAGACCCATCTCATCCCGATGATGCCTGTATAGCACTAGTACCTCAAGAACCCCCTATCATAGCCCAAACTACCTCAGCACCCATGAGAACTAGATCAACTCCACCTCACTCCTATGCCTCCCAACCACCCATCTAGCCTATCATACTCTCCATAACTACTCCCCATCACCAGTCCAAGTAGCACCTCACCATGGCCTCCAAAGCACCTGAGTAGATGTCAAAATCCTACCCATAGATAGGATGACTTGGCTACACCTCCTCAACCAATAACCATATCATAGCATAGGGCTACTCCCCATCCCATGCCTTAGTAGGCAAGCCCACAGGTCGAGCCACACTAAAGTGCTCCCAACCCCAACACTATAGTAGCACACTACATCCCAACCCCTTCTTCCCCTACCTCCTCACCTCATACAACTCTTAGTATAACTAAGCTAGTAGAGCAGGTGCCCATGCATACACCTGAGGCTCATCAATCATATCATACACTAACCTAATCATGTTCCAAGGGAACCGATAGCCAGTGCTGTTTGAGGCCACTATGTTGGCCAACACGAACATGACCAAGGTAGGTAATACATCCAACTTCTTATCCACATACATCACCAAGTACCTTATCCCTCCACCCTTCACACTCACATCCTACCATCCATCTCCAAATATCTGGCTCATCTCATACCCCTTATCATGTCCAACCTTAACACATAACCCCTCCACTATACTTTGAGGATGTGATATACATCCTCAAGTGTCACTATCACCTCTCCAGTAGGGAGCTAAAAGGTCCCCCTATCTAGATCCCATCTCTCTACCAAGGCAGAGAGATACCCCTCATCTACCCTCACCACATCAATCTTAGCTACCCCAACTAGCCCCACATTCTCCAACCACTTCCACTACTCATCCCATAGCACCTTTCTCACCCCTAGGATGAGAGGTGAGAACCGATGTCGAGCCTCCAAGATCTTCAACTATAACACAACACATATACAATGCACATACATTAATATCACATTCATTTGCATAATTAAAAAAAAATTGCACAAGTCCAAACAAAGAGTGCCAAGGGCACTTACCTCAGCAACATGCACCTCTGCTCCTACCTCCATCCACACCATCCATCACCATAGCTTCCACACCACCAAACTCCTTCACTCCACCTCACTTCCTCACTCACTCCTTCAGACGCAACTTCTAGAATTCGTGAACATAAAGAATGAATCTGATTTCACCTCTATAGACTATTTATAGCTATTTTTGGTGCACTGGAATACCCATGGGCATTCACAGGTGCATTGAAATGTAACCAGAGTCTGCAGATTGCCATATGCATGCTAGCATCTGAGAATGTTGCAGATGCGAGCCGATGTTTGGTGTCAAAATTTGTAGAAAGACCAAAATGATCCAAAAATGTAGCTTACCTCCATAAAATCACTCCAAATTGCATCCATACATTCATTTCATCATCATATCATGTTTTGTGAAAACAAAAATCGATTTGGATGCTTAATTTTTGCTTGCGACCAAAAGTTGTAAAATCGCTTTACAACTCTCAAAATGCACCAAAATGGTCCAAATTTTCACAAAATGACCATATTCATCATTCCAATCATCCACTCCATCATTTCATTCATCTTTGTGATAACATGGATTGATTTGGGTGGTTAACTTTTGTTTACGACCAAAAGTCATAAAATTATCCAAAATTGCTCTCAAAATGCTCCAAACCAATGCAAAATTTCACAAAATCATGCAATCCAATCATCAATGCATTTCTCATCATCAAATAATCATTTCAACATCATTTTCATCCATCAATCATTACATTTGCATATTTTCCAAGTTCACTTACAATTTCAAGTGAACCTCGTATCTAGTGGTCTATTCTATCTCCTTGGCGATTGCAACGATTGGTTGTCCATGCAATTTGATAAGATGGATAAATCACCATAAGGATGCTTGGCCATTTTCATCATCCAATATCTCTTTATCTAAAATAAAATTACATTTGATCCCTCATTTTTAAGTGCAACTATGCTAAGATTAATTTGCTCAAAAACTATCATTGATGGCCTTGTTCGTGGGGCTTGAAACATGGAAAAATCATATCTCATCATTTCTTTTACATTGAAATTCATCATGGAGATAGGCCTTCCTAGGTTGATTTCCATTGAGGAATTATCTACAATCACTATATTCCTCAGATTGACTATTTTTCTTTTCTTCATTTTCATCACTTTGCATTTCAATGATGCCAAAAGGCACTTTCTTCAACAACATGGAATCACCCCAAACTTGGGGTAAACAAATTTGATTTTGATTTCCCATAATGGGATACATCTTACATGATCATGGCATCTACACTTGGAAAAAACCCCTTTCTCCATTGGGGCAAAAATAGAATCACTTTACATCATTCATATCATCCACATTTACATCATACACTTGCAATTACACCATTCACCTGCATCATTCCCCACAATTCTATCAATTGGCTTATGAGATTCATTCTTCACTCATTCACCAATTGAGGGGGTAAGCTACACATACAAATTCTTTTATCTTCAAAATCATCTTTGCACTCCAAGGAAAGAAAGTTGCTTCATCATGCCAAACCAAGTGTCTCATATTTTTGCACCGCATTGTGTTTCACGCAATGCGATACAAAAAGGGGCATCTGTAGACACCAAAATCTAGCCACTTGTCATCCATCTATGTCCTCCAATCACAACCATCCATTATATATATATATATATTATATAAATATTAATATTTTATATATTATATTTATATATTTAATAAATATATGTATTTATATAAATTAATCCTAGCCATCCACCATATTTTAATCTCAGCCATCCATCCATCTCAATCCATGCCACTTACCCAAACTTAATCTCCACCCTTCCTCATGTTTTAATCTCGATCGCTCATTTTGTGTCATCAAAACCCTAACATGTTCAAGGGAAGATTATAAAAGAGGAGTCATTTTGATGAATCAAAGCCTTAGAAATCCTTAATCCTTTAGAATCTTAAGTGCCTTGGAGTCCCTTGGACCCATTTTTCCCTATCCACTTCACCATCACTTTTATTGTTTGTCGACCCCCAGCATCGTCCATTTTAGCCGTCGCCAAACCCATGCAGAACCAGATCTGGTTCTGCGACACTTCCCTCAGCCCTCAAATGCCCCCAGAGCTAGTTGAGCACCTCTAGGTATTTTTGGAACTCTTTGGTGCATCCACAGCCTTCACAGAATGCCTCTGGGTATCTCCCATAGTAGATCTATAGTCCTACAATCCTCGAGCATCATTCGGGCATCCTCGCGACCATCAACGATAGAAGCAAAGATAGAAATTAGAATGTTGACAAGGTAAGAAGTTTATTTGCATTTATTTTATATTCTTGTACTTTCTATTTTTAGTATTACATTGCAACATCTAGGGTTTTAGTTGTTTTATCTTTCTGAGGGCCTCACACAGTGGAGCCCTCGTAGGTGCTTCTAATATCCTTTTTGTTGTTGTCTCTATTTGTAGGTACAGGATCATATATCTAGAATCTGTTGAAGCTAGGGTGGTCCTCTAGTGTAAATTCTAACAATGCCAATTGACCAACCCACAATTTAAGCTCTTTATACACTAGAATAAATTTTACACTTGTGTTGTGCTTTTATCAAATTAATGTTTTTTTCCATAAAGGAATAAAAGAAAAGTAGGCAATCAACCACTATTAACTACTTACATCTAACTCAACCAGCTCAATTTTCCCCATTTGTAACTTATTTAGTGAGATCCTTCTCAAACTTGAAAATATTCCATAAATTAAGGAAACTTAATTATTTTTTCCTTTAAAGAGATATTCCCTTAAACAAATAGTCAAAGTTTAAAATAAAACAATCAAACTTACCTTTTTAGTAAACCATGGTAGCATAGATTGGAAATTAACAAAGGCATGTTAAAGAAATATTTCAAAATTTTAATTTTTGTTATAAAAACTACTTCTCATAATGGCACATAAATCTCTCAAATCATTGGATATCTAAAATTTATAATATCTCTAGTATCTCTAAGAAATCACACCCACTAAGTAATTGAACTTTTAACAAACCCTCACCCACATGTATAATCTTTTGTAACTTTGAGCTTTTTGTATGATCCATTTTTTTACCATAATTTTTTGGTATAGTGGAGTTTTGGAAGGAAAAATAAGAGGAGATAAAAATAGATGCATGGAGTTCTAGTACTAACAATTTTGATTTAACAAAAATATTCCTAATCTAGAGATTGTAGCTTCTCAATGGTTATGTTGATTTCAGCTAATGTATGCCTTTCTATTTATCTTGGATTAGATAGATTTATTTTGAAGATATTTTACCTATACCATTATCATTCTCTAAATTTCATACTCACTAAAATAGGTATTTTTTTAGGTATATCTACAAGTTTATAGGTTGCAAGTTTCTTTGGCTTAGCCTTTGCTATAAAAAATTATAAATCTAGCCCAAAAACCTTCTCCTTTGGCCTTGACTATAACCAATAGTAATGCTACTCACACATGGTGCTACGATTAACAAGATCATGGATGGGTTAGCATTACCCAAATTTTAATGATTCTATTTGAAATATAACAAAATCCTCCTTTTTATTTCAAAAACAATATATCTTATTAGCATTTATTATCATAAGTGTTATAATTTGAGTTTCCTTTAGCGCTTTTTATCAAAATTGAACTTTAGAATTTTAGAGTATCATACCTTTAAATTTTTTTAACCTTTTTAAAATTATATTAGCATAATCAAGCATTTTCATGTAGTTAGCATGAAAATCCGTACTATTTATATATGTTTATTTTCTCCTTTTGTAGGTTTAGTTGTTTAGACCAAGAATACTTTATGTATTAACTATAACATCCAATACCACAATTCATCGATGATGCTTCTATTACCAAGGCCATATATCTATAAATACTAATTTGAGTTGACTCAATGTTTGCTATAATACCCTCATTACAAGCATTCATAGTGACCGCATCCATTTTCAGCCTTATATATCATTCTTTCATGAGCTTATGTGAGGAAACTTGATCAAGTACCATTCTTTCACATGTTTTCCTACCACATTATTTTAAATTTTGGTTCTCTATGGTAAAATATACCATTTTCCAAGATTCTTGCCCTATAAATAAAATGTCATATAAACCCACAAATCGATAAATTAACTCATATAGCATATGATCCCAATTTACATAACTTATAATTGACTAAAATCCATCATGACATTCTTCTAACAATAATATAATTAAGAAGCAATATTAACACAAAATTTAATGGATTAGTTACACTATGCCACTATTTATGTGCTTTTATAACTATAAGAAAAAATATTCTTAGACAACTAAGAACTAAACTATATTAAAAATTAAAAATAAATAAATAAACTATATATGATCTAGAATATAAATATTTAATAGGGTAAAAACTTTCTCAAGGAAAAAAGTAATAAAAAGATTACAAAGTCTATTTCCTCTTCATAAATTGAAAGGACATTAAGCTTGGTAATAAAATATGGTTCTTAATCCCCATGTAAAAAATAAAAATATTCACAAATTTATGGAGTCTCAACTCCACAATTCTCATCTTTTTTGGATATGATCATGGTGAACGCATTTTTTGGAATGTTTTTAAAAAATATTATGAACTCAATTTTTTTTTATAATTTGGAAGAAGGAGTTTTGAAAGGGTCCTTGAACCTTTTACATCACAACCATGAAGAAAGATAATAGAAGCACAAAACAGAGCCAATATGAAAGCCATCCAAGTTCAACCTTAGAAAGAGATACTAGATGAAGAACTCAAGAGAAACAAAAGAGAAGACAACTACATAATAGATAACAACTAAAAAATCCAACAAGAGCAATAGGGTTGCAACGCAAACCAGCTAAGCTTCATTCTTTCTAGTCATCCCAGTATGTTCCAAAGGATGACCTTGGAAAAATAAAATAAAAATATAGCTTGAAAGGTTTTCTAAGAAAAAACCTTTTTCTAATGCACTTGAAAACAAGAACATGTGTTAGCTTTGGATACTATATACTCAAGGAAATGTAACCACAAGGTATAAAATGAGCATGCAATATTAACTATATGACAATGGAAATATCTTAAGCATGTAAATAGCATGAGAAACTTCTAAAAATACTCATAAAATAGCCATTAATTAAAGCTCACAAAAAATGGGATCTTCATACAAAATATGGAGACCTCAAATGCTCCATTCTTCATGCTCTACATTGTGACTAACTTGAGCACTACTCTAATGTGCTCATGCACTCTCTCTTACTCCCTCTCCTCATACTTATCTACTACAAAGGCCAATATATAATGGAGTATGACTCTTGGTCTTCCATCTTTCTATGACTCAATATATTTCTATTCTAGACTCATGTACACATGGACAACATGCACATTTACATCATTGCACATTCTAATAATACTTGTGAATTTATTTATGACATAAATTAAATACTCAAACCCTAAACTAAGACACTCTCCTAATCTAGAGATGTACCCAATATGGTACATTACCATGTACCAAATAATGTTATATATTCCATCGCCTATATTACATTATTTGGTTATTAAAGACTTTAGTCTTCAATGTGGTCTTCATCCTGATTCTAGAACTTGAGCTCTTATTTTCTTTTTTCTTCTTTGTACTCTTTGTCTATATCCTAATCAAATAAATAATTAGTCTCTTCATGAAATACTATTTTAGCTAAAAGAGCTTTAATTTCATGTTCATCTGTAGGTTCTTCCAATTCCTAAATTTTTTGAATCTCTTGAACTAAATGTCCTTTTAATTTTCCTTCTCTATATTGTAGTTAAGGATGATTATATTGATTTTGAAAAGTATATGGATGCTAAAATTATTGCTGATGTGGATTATATTGATTTTGATATTGTCTTGGTTGGAATGGTCTACTCAATTGGATTCCAAAATTTGTTTAATTTTCTTGATACTAATTTCTTGAATTGAATCTACAATAATTGGTACTATGTCCTTTCTTTTTGCATACTTGATAATATCTATTATTCCAACTTGATCTACCCTTTGAGAATAAAGCAAAAAAAAATGTGTTGCACTTGTACAACACACCCCAATCTGGACTAGGGACCAACTTGAAATTTTTGGTTTTAATTCTGGATTTTATTTTAATCAAGATTTTAAATTTTGTTTGCATCGCTTTTGAAAATTGCTTGCATCAAGGTGTTGAAATTGCTACATAGAGCTTTTTTAAATTGATTGCATTGAGCATATTGAATATCTACTTTTCAATGGCATTATTTCATATTGAATATTATAGAAAATTGATTTTCAAAGGTTTTTCCTAAGGTTAAAAAAAAATCAATTTTAGGGTTCTTCATCTTACCCTCAATTTACCTCAAAATTGAAATTATCATAACTCTTGATTAAAAACTTTGTTTGAGGTGATTTAAATTTTGGTGGAAATACCTTGAAATCCTCTTCCCAAAGGTATCAAATTTACAGGAAATTGGACGTAAATTACATCTAAAAATAGTAGTTTCTCGATTACAGTTCATGAACTTCTAAATGCAATATCTCATGATATACAATGATTTTTTAAGTTTTCTTAGCATATTTGAATACCCATTTGGCCCATTTAGATACATGAAAAATTTGTTAAATTTTTTGTTCTTTCATTTTTTGCCATAAATTTGCATAGCATGATTTTTCACTTTTGGGTAATTCAAATTTTGTTTCCAAAGTCTAAAAATCATTACTGGGCAATGATAAGATCCTTTATAAGCCATAAAAATGTAAAGTGCATGAATTCAAAGTCTTTAAAACCAATGTATAATTCCTAAGAATAAAGCTGCTAAGTGTGAGCAATGGCAGGAAAATGGGTCACTCCCACACTCCGAAGTGATCCCAAAATTTTGTCAATTGACAGCTTGGAGAAAAGTAAAAAAAATCTCAGTATAAGCTTGGTGTAATAAATGGGACATTGGCAGAAGAAAGAGAGATCCCAAAACCCCACCGGCTAAGTATTGCACTTGGTAGGGAAATGGGATATTGTCGAAGCTCGGTAGCATCCTGAAATCCACCAATTAGCAAGGTTGGAATTTGGGTAGAAAAATGGGTCACTACTGCTCCCCGATGGAGTCCCAAAACCCTGTCCACACTCAGCAAAGAAATGAAACTCGATAGCCTTGAAAAAAATTAAAAATTGCCTAAGGAATTATCAAATATTTTGAACATTGGAGAAAGGAAAAGCATCCTGAAACCTTGCCACCCGACAAGTTTGGAAAATTTTGAAAATTGGCAAAATATTGTACTTGGTGGAGAAATGGATTGCTAACGCACTTCGGATTTATCCCAAAATATTGGCACTCAAGAAAGAAATTGGATGGAGAATGATATGTCATAGCCCTCCGATTGAGTCCCAAAATCCTGTCGCTTAGAGAAAATAAATATTTGCTAAGCAAAATCTTTGTCAAAAATATGAGATATTGGTGAAAAAAAAGTTTCTCGAAACCCCATCACCCATTGGTTTTCAAATAGAAGAAAATTTGCTAAATGTCAAACTTTTAGGAGGTCAATGTCAAGAAACCTAAAAAACTCCACCAATGGAAAAAAAAGCCTAACAAGTTAGAAAATGAATTTCGATAATTAAAAATAAATTAAAGCCCGACAACCTTGAGTAAAATGGAAAATTTGCTAAGTGTTGCACCTGGTGGAAAAAATGGGATGCCATCACACCTCGATGCACTCCCAAAATCCTGTCATGCAACAAAGTGGAAGGAGAGGGCAAAAAAATGGGATACCATTGCACCTGCATGGAGTCCCAAAATCCCACTGTGTAGTAAGATGGAAAATGAAGAAACCTAAAAAACCCAGCAATGGAAATAGAGCCCGGCAAATTTGGGAAATGATGAGAAATGAATTTTGCCCATGAATTTTTACAACTAACAATTGGAGGCCACCTGGATTTATGCCCTAGCAGTAAGCAGGAGAAATACGATTTTAAACCTAGAAAATAATTTGTTGGAATGTTAAAAAAATTATTAAAAAATTAAAAATTTAAAAAAATCAAAGGTTTCAAAACCTTAGAAATTTTAAAAATCAAAAATCAAAACCTTAGGAAAATTTAAAAAAAAATAAAATAATAATAATGTTAATTTTCTAACCTTTACCTCTTTTTATTTTTTTGCAAAATTTTTGCTGGTGACTGCATTAAATGGCAGGTGTGGTGGTGGACATTGAATTTCAATGTGAACTAGGCAATGTACAATCATGCAAAGATGGAAGAGGTTGGAAATTAATGATCCACCAAAATTTTGAAAAATGAAAAATTAATGTGGTATGGTAATTCTAGAGTTCTTGACCATTGTGCGAGTTGAAATTAAATGAATTATGGCAGTTGTAGAGCTCACAAACAATATGCATATGTAGACTTTAATGAAGTGTGACTACAATGTGCCAGGAAATTTAATTTCAAGAGGTCCGTCCTGGAAGTAGATGGAAATTAATTGTAAAATGTAACACTAGGTGAGGGCAGAAATTGTATAAATAGTGGCTCACTAGCCGGTCACAAAGGTTGGAAACCATCTATTAGCTAACCCATTATTAGTTATTTCTTCTCTCTCTTTATAGCTATATGGTCTTTCTAAACCAAGTTGCATTGTTTTTTAGCTTTGTTCTTTGTAATCCACCAGAGTGGATAAACCTGAAACATTGTATTTCATGACTATCTTTTAATATAAAACTCTACAATTTTTTGTGTTCAATCTACGCATGTTGATGGTGGTTGTACTCGGTCCATTTCACAATCTATTGTTCCTCTAAATATTGCACCATCTCGGACCTTAGCCTTGTGAATACTGGTCGGGTTAGGATTGGTTTAAATTTGGGTTTGTTGCTTTACCAGATCAGAGTGGGATTTTAGGGCAGTATCAACTTGTTTTCTTTATTTTCTCTCACCTTTAAACCTTTGAATTTTTCTTTGGGACTTGTTTAGTTTAGGAATAGATTAGTTTTCATTTGAAGCATTGAAGCTATTTTCTTTAGTGCATTCTAAAATTTCATATAGCTTCAATAGAATCATTGTTGGTATATATGTGATATATTTTAATTGCAATGAATGATATATAAGGAGGGTAATTAATTGCTAATTTTCTAAGCTCTCTAGGCCCTCAACGCTCAATAGTATAATTCAACTAAGCTCATGTGTGTTGAGATATCTATGTAGTAGAACAAATTTCATGTAGTCAAGCATTTTGTCTTCAAGCATTATACCAAGAAATTTATATTTTTTAGATATAACCAATGAAGGCCCCTTAAAAGGAATAATTATAAATGACCTCTGAGTCTATCCACATTTTCCAAGACCTGGCATACCCGAACCTTGGGAGAAAATATTTTTTCTTTCAAGAGGGAACAGATCTTTGTTCCAAGTATGTTGACATGCCCTTGACGTTGTGTCATTTGCATGCTCAATAGAACTAGTGCTAGAAGGAGGGCATGAAAATTATACTTTTCTTGGTTCATTATTTATATCACACATATTGACTATTAAAATTGGATCTTAAGATCATCATCACAAGGTCTAAGGCATATTTCGGAGGTGTTGAGTTTCTCAATCTTTCTTTATATAGAAAATCCAAAGTTGACAGAGGTAGACCAAGCACTCCTTTGACTTCTAATATTTCTCTATATTCTATTACTATAAGAAATTTTGAGTAATTATGTTGTCATTGATGTCAAGAGTTAGTTCATCTCAGTGCAAGGGAATTGATAAAAAGAGGGTTAAAATATTTATATTTTAAGCCCAAGATATTTGGTACAAAGCTCCACATGGTTGGCCAAAAGGTTGTCTAAATATCCCGAAGGAAGAAAATACCTAGGCCCAAAGGAAATAATATTATAATATTTATTATTATAATATTAAAGTTGTAAAGATAAAGCCTAAGGTCAATTATAAAATAATTATAATATTTATATTATAATGTTTTATAACCCTAAGTGGGTTTGGCGCCAAGAATAATTTTAAATTATTGAAACTCCACCAACGTCCTAGCATGGAGATAAATTCATATTTATATGATAAATTTTGGAGGCCAAAAATATAAGTTTTCGATGCAAGCGTCGAGTGATTAATGTTAATGGTTGATGCAAATTTAGGTGTGCAAATCGTATGAAAGGACAAAAATTTTATTTTAAAAAACAAAGGAGAAAGCTTGAAGAATAAAGGGATAAGGTCGTAAACTCCTATCACCAACCAGGCGGTTGGCCTAACGGTGGCCCATAGGGCGCTAAGGCGTTGGCGGATGATAGATCCTACGTTTGAATCCCGATGGCAATATTTTATTCATTTTGCTAGAAATAAGGGTAAGCAGTGGTTAAAGAGCACATTGTGGTATTTGGTCCTTGTGTGGGTGGTTGGCCTAGCAATGGCCCAAGGGGTGGTAGTGCACTGGTAGGCGATAAGCACTGTGTTCGAATCTCCACGACAGTGTTTTTGGTAAGCACTATTTAAATTTGTTAATTGCTAAGGTTGAGGATTAGGTGCATGTGGTTTAATTGATTATTGTGAGCGCTATTGACTTTGGGAGATATAAGGGAATTTTTTATTATTACATGCATTTATTTTTGAAGAAAATTATAATGAAATATTTTTTAAAGTGATTTTATGGAGTAATAAGGATCTTTGATAAATTTATTATGAATGTGTTTTAGAAGTTAAGAGGGAGTTAAAAGGTGTATGAGGTATTTTAATTGTTTGTATTTTTGCTTCATTTTGAAGGGTTTGATTTTATGATTTGATGCTATAGTTTGAGAAACCAAGAGTGTTGGTGTGGAATTTAATTGGGCACACATATTGAAAGATTTCTAACTCATAAAAAGGTGTTGTGCTAACCTTTTATAGTTGCAAAATATATTGTGTGTGAGATATATTTTTGAAGACATATCTCCATAAGAGCAAGCAAAAGGTATGGGCATATCATTCCTTATTTAAGGTGTTTTTGTTGAATGAATATTTCTGAAACATAAGGTGGAGTGAAAAGGATTGTTTGATAAGCATTGTTGGAAATATTTGAGTTAGAACTTGTGCTTCATGGGTGAATGATTTGAGATAGAGTTTGAGAATAATATTGGGCTTGCATGGTTAAAATAAATTGAGACATTTGTACTAGAAATTGTGAACTACTTGTACTAGGGTTGAAGATAGATTTTGAGCAGGTTTGAGGTAGACTTATGAGTAGGTTAGAGGTAGATTCTAAGTAGGTTTTGAGATAGATTTTGAGCAGATTTAAGGTAGACTTATGAGCAGGTTAGAGGTAGATTTTGAGTAGGTTTTGAGGCATATTTGTGAGCAGTGTTGATCAATGTTGAGCAGAGCAAAGGGGATAGAGTTCTCCTATGGAGAGAGATCCACAAACTAGAGTAGTGGGGATAGAGGTCTCCTATGGAGTGAGATCCATGAACCAACTGGGGAGATAGAGTTCTTCTATGGAGAGAGATCCATAAACCAGTTGAGGAGATAGAGTTCTCCTAGATCAAGTTCCATAAACCAAAGAAAAGGAGAAAGAGTTCTCCTATGGAGAGAGATCCACAAATTAAAGTATAGGGGATTGGTGTCTCCTTTGGACAAGAGGTCCATAAACATTGTAATAGGGAATTGATTCCCAAAATATTTATTGAGAAAATTTATAAGGAATATTTTCTCTATGGAGTAGCCCACATTGGGTGAACCATGTTAAATCATGTCTCTCATGTGTGTGATGATGTGTGCAATGATTACTACTTTGATATTATTGATGTTATCATTTGGATTGAAAAGTAAAAAGTTTTATCTTATACTGTTCACCCCCCTCTCAATATAAGCTTATGTTCTTCAATTGGTATCAGAGTGGGTTCCTTCATGAAAAGCCTAACAACTTGAAGGAAGATCCCACAAGAACATACATGACCTCAAAAAATGGAGAAGAGGCCATGATCGACATAAAAGAGGAATTTTTTTCTGCTCTTAGAAACTTGGAAAAGGTTAGAAGGAAGAATTCAAGTTTGAAGGATCAAATTCAAGAGGATGAGGAAGCAAAGGTGGAACTTCTACAAAACCTCATAGAGCTCAAGGTAAAAGTTGAAGAGGGAAAGAAAATTGAATAGGATATGGTAGAACAATTAAAGGCAAGAGAGTTAGAATGTGAAATATTGGAATAAAAAATTGTCTCTCTAAGAAAGGAAGTTGAAAAGACTAAGGGTAAGTTACAACAAGACATAAAGTTAGGGAAATAGAAAGAGGAGTCAAGCTCCCAAGGAACAAAGACATCAAACAAAGAAGAGCCCATGACTTATGCTAATGCATTGGAAGGCAAAAACATCAGGAAGGAAGAAGGCAAAGAAGATCCATGGACAAAATTCAATTACAGGAACAACAAAAGAAGAAGTATGTGACCATATTATTCAAGGCACTCCAACAGGTTACAAAATCTCTTCCATGGCTATTGTTTTTCATGTAACAAATATGGTCATAGAGTTGTACATTGCATTGGTTATGTGAAAAATAATGTTGATAGAAATTTCAATTCTTTTGCACCTCTCATGAATGATAATATCATATGTTACAAATGCAATAACTTTGGGCACAAGGCCAAATGGTGTAAAATGGTATTTCTTGAATTAAGCAAAAATAATACAACTTCAACAATTAGGAGAGAGAGAAAAGAGCAAGAGAAAGTGAACTCAATGTTGGTACAAACAACTCTTCATGTGCAAGATAAGAGAAAACAATGGTTTCTTGATAGTGGTTGTTCAAGTCATATGACAGGGGACAAGAATAAATTTCTTGAACTTAAAGAAATCAATGGAGGATCAGTTAAATTTGGTGATAATGGTTCAGCAAAAATCTATGGGAAAGGAACTTTGAGTTTAGATAATGGAAAAACAAAGACAGAGAATGTATTGTATGTCAAGGGATTAAGGCACAATTTACTAAGTGTAAGCCAACTTTGTGATCAAGGGCACACAGTAACTTTTCATCCAAATAAATGTGAGATTAGAAAATCTAAAACTGGAAAGCTCATTGCAGATGCAAATAGAACTACCAACAATCTCTACATGCTAAGTGAGATTAAGGGAGAAAAGTGTTTCTTATCACAAGAAGATGAGATTTGGTTATGGCATAGAAGAATGGGTCATCTGAACTTTGACAACATAGTGAAAATAAGCAACAAGCAGGCAGTCAGATATTTACCCAAGATAAAAAGGCCACAAAACACAATTTGTGCACAATGTCAGCATGGAAAGCAAACAAGAACAAGTTTCAAGTCAAAATAATTTATGTCATCTGAACCATTAAAACTAGTTCACACTAACCTATGTGGTCCTACAAGGACAAAGAGTCTACTAGGTGAAAGTTACTTCATGTTATTTATAGATGACTTCTCCAGAATGACTTGGGTAGCCTTCTTAAAAGAAAATTCAGAAGCCTTTGAGAAGTTCAAGGTATTCAAAGAATTAGTAGAAAATGAAATAGGTAGAAGGATTAAGTGTTTAAGATCAGATAGAGGAGGAGAATTTACTTCAGGTGAATTCATAGATTTTTGTGAACAACATGGGATCAAAAGAGAATACTCAGCAGCAAGAACTCCTCAACAAAATGGAGTGGTTGAAAGGAAAAATAGGACTATTGAAAATATGGCCAGAGCTATGTTGAATGAGTCTAATATTTTAGATGGTTTTTGGAGAGATGTAGTTCATACAATAGTATATATCATCAATAGAGCTCAAGTAAGAGTAAATCATCACAAAACCCCATATGAGCTCTGGAAAGGGAGACCAACTACTATAAAATATTTCAAAAATTTTGGAAGCAAATGCTACATAATACGGGAAGAGAAAAATTTGGGTAAGTTTGATTCAAGATGTGATGAGGGTATTTTCCTTGGCTATTCCACTAAAAGCAAAGCCTATAGGTGCTATAATAAGAGAACACATACAATTGTGGAAAGTATAAATGTGATAGTTGATGAACAAATAGGGTCAAAAGAACCAGCTCAAGAAATTGAAGAAGAAAGTTGCCAAGAAGAATTAGGTGAAGAATCAGAGGAAGAAGAAACACAAAGAACACTACCTAAGACTCCATCCAGGTATGTGCAGAAAAATCATCCAAGAGATCTAATCATTGGAAATCCAGATGAGAGACAGACAAGGAGGAAGATAATAGGAACAAGTGAGCATGCAAATTTTTCTTTGTTATCTAAAATTGAGCCCAAGGATTTCAATGAGGCAAGAGAAGATAAGTTTTGGGTCAAGGCAATGGATGAGGAACTGGATCAAATAGAAAAAAGTGAGACTTGGGAACTTGTCCCATGACCAAAATATAAGAATGTAATTGGCACTAAATGGGTTTTCAGAAACAAGTTAAATGAAGATGGTCAGGTAGTCAGAAATAAAGCAATATTAGTATGCAAAGGTTATGCACAAGTTGAAGGGATTGATTTTGATGAAACATTTGCTCCTGTTGCATGACTTGAGGCCATAAGGATATTTTTAGCTTTCTCAAGCTTCAAAAACTTCAAAGTATATCAAATGGATGTTAAATCAACTTTTCTCAATGGTGTCTTGGAAGAAGAGGTTTACATTGAGCAACCTGAGGGATTCAACCTAACTGATAAGCCAGATTATGTATGCAGATTAAAGAAGGCACTTTATGGACTAAAGCAAGCTCCTAGAGCTTGGTATTCAAGGTTGGATAAGTATCTTCAAGAACAGGGTTTCAGGAAAGGAATAGTGGACAGTAACTTATACATCAAAAATGAAGGAAATGACTTACTAATTGTGGTTGTTTATGTGGATGATATCATTTTTGGAGGCAACAATGATAAGATGTGTCAGAAATTTGCAAAGAGCATGCAAAATGAATTTGAAATGTCAATTCTTGGTGAGTTGTCCTTCTTTCTTGGACTACAGATTTCACAATCAGAGAAGGGTGTATTTCTCTCACAAACCAAGTATATAAAAGAGATGCTAAAGAAATTCAAGTTAGAAGATTGCAAACCAGTAAGTACCCCCATGATTACAGGATGCAAGTTGAGTAAAGATGATGAATCTCCTGAGGCAAATCAGATATTGTATAGATCTATGATTGGCAGCTTGCTATATGTCACAGCTACAAGACCAGATATAATGCAAGTAGTGGGACTGGTGGTAAGATTTCAAGCAGCACCAAAGGAAACACATGTAATGGCAGTAAAGAGGATTCTCAGGTATTTAAAAGGGACTATGGATTTTGGACTCTGGTATCCCAAAAGTGATAATTTTACTCTCATAGCATATACAGATGCAGATTGGGTAGGTAGTATTGATGATAGAAAAAGCACAAGTGGAGGAGCATTCTTTCTTGGAGATTGTTTAGTCTCTTGGCTAAGCAAGAAATAGGCATCAATATCTTTATCCATAGCAGAAGCAGAGTACATTGTAGTGGTTGCTTATTGTACATAAGTATTATGGATGAAGCAAACTTTAAAGGACTTCAAGATAGAGCATGATCATCCCATCTCCATACTATGTGATAATACAAGTGCTATAAATATTTCAAAGAATCTAGTGATGCACTCCAGGACCAAGCACATTCTGATAAAATACCATTTTTTGAGAGAACAAGTGATGGATAAGCAAGTCAAATTGGAATATGTTACTACAAAGGAACATATTGTGGATATTTTCACTAAGCCACTTCCAAAGGAAACTTTTGAGTATCTTAGAAGAAAATTGGGAGTAGTTTTACTCCCACCCCAAAATTAATCACCTCAAGGAGAGGAGGTGGGGAGGGGGCTGAGCTAAGAGTCTTATATTTAGCCCCAAAGGAGTCCCTTTGCCATTGATGTCAAAGGGGGAGATATTTGAGTAAGGGGGAGAGCATTCAATCAGGGGGAGCAGTTTCTCAGGGGAGCAGATTTGGAATCAAATGGTTTGGAAAAAGGAAGTTTTAGAAAAGGGTTGCCATCAATGACAAAGGGGGAGATTGTTGGAAATTTTGAGTAATTATGTTGTCATTGATGTCAAGAGTTAGTTCATCTCAGTGCAAGGGAATTGATAAAAGAGGGTTAAAATATTTATATTTTAAGCCCAAGATATTTGGTACAAAGCTCCACATGGTTGGCCAAAATATTGTCTAAATATCCCGAAGGAAGAAAATACCTAGGCCCAAAGGAAATAATATTATAATATTTATTATTATAATATTAAATTTGTAAAGATAAAGCCTAAGGTCAATTATAAAATAATTATAATATTTATATTATAATGTTTTATAACCCTAAGTGGGTTTGGTGCCAAAAATAATTTTAAATTATTGAAACTCCATCGACATCCTAGCATGGAGATAAATTCATATTTATATGATAAATTTTGGAGGCAAAATATAAGTTTTTGATGCAAGCTTCGAGTGATTAATGTTAATTGTTAATGTAAATTTCATGAGCAGGAGAAAATGAAAGTTTTTATTTTAAAAAAAAAAGGAAGAGTGTGGATGAATAAAGGGATAAGGTTGTATACCCTTATCACCAACAAGCGGTTGGCCTAGCGATAGGCTAGGGTTAAGGCATTGGCAGATGGTAGATCCTACATTCGAATCCTAGTCAACATTTTGTTTATTTTGCTAGCAAGAAGGGTAAGCAATGGTTAAAGAGCACATTGTGGTATTTGGTCCTTGTGTGGGTGGTTGGCCTAGCGATAGCCCAAAGGGCGCTAGTGCTGGTAGGCGGCAGGCATTGTGTTCGAATCTCCATGATAGTATTTTTGGTAAGCGCTATTAAATTTATTAATTGCTAAGGTTGAGGATTAGGTGCATGTGGTTTAATTGATTATTGTGAGCGCTATTGAATTTGGGAGATATAAGGGAATTTTTTTATTATTACATGCATTTATTTTTGAAGAAAATTATAATGAAATATTTTTGAAAGTGATTTTATGGAGTAATAAGGATCTTTGATAAATCTATTATGAATGTGTTTAGAAGTTAAGAGGGAGTTAAAAGGTGTATGAGGTATTTTAATTGTTTGTATTTTTGCTTCATTTTGAAGGGTTTGATTTTATGAGTTAATGCTATAGTTTGAGAAACCAAGAGTGTTGGTGTGGAATTTAATTGGGCACACATGTTGAAGGATTGCTAACTCATAAAGAGGTGTTGTGCTAACCTTTTATAGTTGCAAAAGATATTGTGTGTGAGACATATTTTTGAAGACATATCTCCATAAGAGCAAGCAAAAAGGTATGGGCATATCATTCCTTATTTAAGGTGTTTTGTTGAATGAATATTTCTGAAACATAAGGTGGAGTGAAAAGGATTGTTTGATAAGCATTGTTGGAAATATTTGAGTTAGAACTTGTGCTTCATGGGTGAATGATTTGAGATAGAGTTTGAGAATAATATTGGGCTTGCATGGTTAAAATAAATTGAGACATTTGTACTAGAAATTGTGAACTACTTGTACTAGGTTTGAAAACATATTTTGAGCAGGTTTGAGGTAGAATTATGTTGCATAACTTTATTATCATTAACATAAACCATTCACCAATATGCAAAAATATCAAATCATTCATCCATAATACATTATCCACAATAACAATCCACAAATGAGAGAGAGATAGATAATACCCTTAAGGTAGGGAAACACCAATAATAATCCTTAAGGAAGGAATAACTCCACAAGATCTCCCAAGATGAGAGGCCACTTTGTGGGCACGACGATTACATAAGATTCTTCTTCAATGATATGAATGATTACAATGACAAATATCTCTTCTTTATATATCCATATTCTTATTCTACTTTGGGGAGCCTACTACTAATATAATATTATATTATAATATAATATAATATTATAATACAATCAACCTTGGGTTATGTGTGGCCCATGCCAACCCTTATACAATATAATAATATATCCCCAAATATCTATTCCTAGGTACCCTACCATGCCACCCTCCTTACAAATGTTTCATCCTCGAAACATATGAAGAAACATGATAATATGATTTGCTAAGCAATGTTAGCAAATGGTACCAATCTCGATCATCCATCCATCCAAGTGAAACACGTTGATGTTGGTATGCCATTTTGTTACTTGAGTATCCAAATCTTCTTTGTTGGCTCCATGCTTCTGTTGTTGTATTTTGATAACTTGAATGATGGGTCCACTTTTTCCTTGATGTTGATGATCCACTCTGAAAAATAGGATCACTATGCTTTCTCTGCCAAACACTGCCATAGTTGGTGCTCTTCTGATTCCATGTAGAACCATAATATTGTTGCCTTGAACCATACTTCCAAGATTGTTGATGCTCATGGTGGTGTGGATGGTGATATGGTGCAACCTTAACTTGATGTTCTACCTTCTTTGACTTCTCAACATTTGGCTCCATTGTTTTAAATTCTTCTACACATTGTCCTTTCATGTCTTCTTTGTTTGGTGTGTCCTTGTGCTCTTCTATCAAAGCTTCCTTGGACTCTATTACTATTATTTCCATGGACTCCATTGCTGCTACTTCTTCCATGGACTTTGTTGTTGCTACTACCTTCTTGGATTCTGTTTTAGGTTCTTCAATTTGTTTCTCTACAACCACTTCTTGATTTTCCTTGGATCCTTGCTCCTTAAGCTGAGAAATATCCTGCAATGTTATCTTCTTTTTCTTGTACCATAACTTCATAAACTTCTTTTGCACATTGATGTTAATAGTACCCAAAGAATCTAACCAAGGATAACCAAGAACAATATCCTCATCATCCATATCAATAGCATAGAAATTTGAATGTAAAACATATTTATCCATGGTGATCTTCAAATCTTCAAAATTCTGAACATTCTCACCCTCTAGTTGTATGTCCTTAATTTTTGTTGCTTGAACTTGCAACTTCTTAGCCAAGGAAATATTAATAAAATTATATCTGCTACTAGGGTCAATGGAAATAATAACCTATTCTTTTTTAATGCTTCCATGAACCTGCAAAATAGACTTTTTAGATTCAAATGAATTCCTTTGTCCATTTCTGAATTTATCTTCTACCAAAGGTATGGTTTCCTCTGTCTGCATACTGACATCTTTTTTATCTTCTACCACTCTTTTTATTTCCTTTTGTTCTTTTTGAAGCATATTTATTTCTTCTTCATATCCCTTGATGGTGACCTTCAAACTAGCTATCTTTTTATATGGGTCCCATCTACTCAAGAATTCATGCTCCATTGTTTCCCAAGTTAGTTCATCTTGATGGGCACGAGGAATTCTAGAATACCAAATCATAGCTTCTCCTCTAAGATAATAAGAAAGCCAACTTTTCCAAATAGGATTTTGATAATGCCAGGATTTAAAATTTTTCCACCACTCTCTAGCATCAATATCATCTTCTCCAGAAAAACCTTGGAGTGCCATTGTTCATGCCCTAATGCAAACTAGGGTTTTATGGAAATAAATAACTTCCCACTGATTTGAAGCTAAAAATCCACATAGACAACTAGATCTACAATTTTTCTTCCAAACAAAATAAAGTGCAACTGATTTGCTTACCCGAACTAAACAAATTTCATCTTTTGAAAAATTCACGACTTGAAAATTCGTCACTACCCTTGTTCCAGATGGTTGACTTCAGAAGGTCGTATCTCCCTCAATACTACTTGGATTCCTTCATATGACCACTCATTTTAAAGCTCTTCAAATTCTACACAAACTGATCCAAGAATCGCCTGAATCGGATAAACTTTCGCAGAGATATGGCTTCTGAAAGATGAGATGTTTTTCCAGAAAAACTGCGAAATTCGTCACTATCCTTATTTCGGATGACTAACTTCAAAAGGTCGTATCTCTCTCAATACTTCTTAGATTCCTTCATATGACCACTCATTTTAAATATCTTCAAATTCTACATAATCTGATCCAAGAATCACCTGAATCGGATAAACTTACGCAGAGATATGGCTCTTGAAAGATGAGATGTTTTTCCAAAAAAAATTGCCCTAATTTTGCAATTTCACAAAAAATCCCCACTTTGCCAAAATCGTTGCTCTGATACCACTTGTTGCATAAATTTATTATTATTAACATAAACCATTCACCAATATGCAAAAATATCAAATCATTCATCCACATATCCACAATAACAATCCACAAATGAGAGAGAGATAGATAATACCCTTAAGGTAGGGAAACACCAATAATAATCCTTAAGGAAGGAATAACTCCACAAGATCTCCCAAGATGAGAGGCCACTTCATGGGCACGATGATTACATAAGATTCTTCAATTATATGAATGATTACAATGACAAATATCTCTTCTTTATATATCCATATTCTTATTCTACTTTGGGGAGCCTACTACTAATATAATATTATATTATAATATTATAATACAATCAACCTTGGGTTATGTGTGGCCCATGCCAACCCTTATACAATATAATAATATATCCCCAAATATCTATTCCTAGGTACCCTACCAACTTATGAGTAGGTTAGAGGTATATTCTGAGAAGGTTTTGAGATAGATTTTGAGCAGATTCAAGGCAGACTTGTGATTAGGTTAGAGATAAATTCTAAACAATTTTTGAAGTAGATTTACAAGCGAATTTGTGAGTAGTTTTGATTAGTGTTGAGCAGAGAAAATGGGATAGATTTCTCCTATGGAAAGAGATCCACAAACCAGTGTAGTGGGCATAGAGGTCTCCTGTGGAGTGAGATCCATGAACCAATTGGGGAGATAGAGTTCTTCTATGGAGAAAGATCCATGAACCAATTGAGAAGATAGAGTTCTCCTAGATAAAGTTCCACGAACCAAATAAAAGGGGAAAGAGTTCTCCTGTGGAGAGAGATCCACAAATCAGAGTATAGGGGATTGGTGTCTCCTTTGGACAAGAGGTTCATAAACATTGTAATAGGGAATTGATTCCCAAAATATTTATTGAGAAAATTTATAAGGAATATTTTCTCCGTCGAGTAGCCCATATTAGGTGGACCACGTTAAATCATGTCTCTCATGTGTGTGATGATGTGTGTAATAATTACTGATTTTTAATTATTGATGTTATCATTTGGATTGAAAAGTAAAAAGTTTTATATTATACTGTTCACCCTCCTCTCAATATAAGCTTATGTTCTTCAATTACCCTTGGTTTTGATCCTTTTGTTGTTCCCCAAAGACCACCAATGTTAGATCTTACTCCTTGGTTAGTAGGAAGCATCCCTTTAAGCATACTAGGACCTATACATGATATACCAAAAAATATTGAAAGGTATCTTCCCCGTTATAAGCATGATGTAATAAGATTAGCTAAAGAGCATATACAAGCATACAAATATACCTTGATTCGTTTACAAATCGAACATGAAGATATTGCCTGTAGGATGTTTCCACATACTATAGATAATTTTTCTTATGATTGGTACATTAGCTTACCTCTAGACTTCATCACTACTTGGGCATAGTTAGAGGTAACTTTTATTAGCCATTTCATATTTCTTATTGATCTAGCTATAATTTATCATCAATTCGCTTTTGCCCGTAGAGAACCCAATGAACCCTTGAGACTATTTAACACTAGGTTCCATAAATTATACACCAGGTTGATGGTACCTTACACCCTCATCCCTAAATCAACCATCCAAACGTATCTTAGACCTTTGGATCCATTAACTTCTATGTTTTTTAGGAGAAACCCATAGATCACAACCTTACCTATAACATATAGTGAATCTCTAAATGTTGAACAACAGTTAATACCTCAAGGTTTTGGTTTGAATCAACTACCTTCAATTGGACAAATAGGAGATTATAATTAGATGCCATTAATAAATAAAGCTCTTACACAACACCTTCCCATGCTAAATCTCTTACCAAGAGCCATGTATCCCTACCAGAATCAACCACTCAATTTGTCTCTCTTGAATCAAATGATGCCCAATGTAAGCAATCAACATACTTGTTGGCATTTTTGCAACTATGCCACATTACAATTTTTGTTGAATGATTGATTGTAAAATTTTAATGCATTTGCTAATGAAGGTGCTACAATTTTAATGCATATGGTTTTGATGCATGTTTAATTATTTGTTTTGCCTCTTTTATAAAAGCACATTACTGTAAATAACCTGGAAATCATCAATGCAAGGAAGAATTTTGTTTTAGAAAAAATTCTAAGGAAAAAATACACTGACAAGGCATTGATTCAAAAATGGAGAAGCACTTCAATAAGTGTGAGCAACAAATTTGGGTGCTTTCGCCCCAAGAAATTTTTCCCAAAAAATATTAAGATCATGTTTGAATTTCAAGAAGGAAGTGGAGTATTTTTTTTCCCCAATTGAGGGGTGAATATCTCTATCGCCCCTCTTGGAGGTAAAAAAAATATCAAAGAAGCAGATTCGCTCGATGGAAAGGAACAAATATTTCAAGACCAAAATAAAGGGTAAGGTATTTCTACCTCAATTGAGGGGAAAAACCTCTTGTCACCCCTATTTGGGGTGAAAGATGTTTTTAAGTGATGGCCACGTTGAAGATAAAATTAAAAGGTGCTATGTAAAAGGTTGAATGCACTTTTACCCCAACAGAGGGGTGAAACTCCTTGGCGTCCCTATTTGGGGTAAAATGTATTATATAATATATATATATATATATAAAGCAGTGCCATGAGGGCCAAATACTCACAAATCGAAGCAGAATTTCAAAAGGTGCTTTCACCCCAATAGAGGGGCGAAACCCTTTGGCGCCCCTCTTTGGGGTAAAAATATATCATAAAGAAAAAATTTAAAAAAGATAAAAGGGCACTTTGTAAGCTAGGCACTAACAAAAAATAAGAGGCACTTTCACCCCAAGTGAAGGGTGAAACTCTCTGTCACCCCTCCTTGGGGTGAAACATATCTGAAGAAGGCTTTAAAACATGGTGGGCCTGATAGGGGTAGTTCAAGGTAGCGCTTTGGCCCCAAGTGAGGGGTGAATCTCTTTGTCACCCTCCTTTGGGATGAAAGAGTATTTCCAATATTTTAAAGTTGTAAAGATCCATTTTAATGCGATTAACGATTTTGTCCATGGTTGGGCATAGGTGAAAAATAACATCTGATGTAATTTTGAAGTGCCATAAATTAAAGTCACCTCTATGGAGAGGCACCATGTAATTTCATCCTTCCAAGAGGTGAATGGATTTTGAAGGTTCATTTTTAGAAGAAATTCATTACATAACACTTCACGTCAAATTAGCAAATAATGTCACCTCTACAGAAGGGAAAAAGTCCTTGTCGCCCTCTTTCGAGGTGATAGCAAAAAAGACAGTTATAAGGAGGAAATTGAAGGGCAAAATTGCTCAATTATCAAACCTAGATACTATATCATCTGTTACTACCCTGACAAAGTTGTTTCACCCTTTCTTTAGGAGAAATCAATTCTTCGACAGAAATATAGCTTTTGAAGGTGTGATTTTATTGATTTTTTAGGAAAAGGGTAAGGAAAGGTAGCATTTAATTCCTAGATCAAAGAAAGAAAGCACTTTCAGAATATCTACTGCAAGGTCGAGAGATCAAAGATAATTCATGTTAGTTTCCAATGCATCGACTATCAACCTTACCAATTTTCAAAGCAGATTTACTACTCAGTGGAATTTTCTAGTGAAAGTGAATTTCCAAGGCATGAGGTGAAGTAAATTCATGCTCGATTCTCAAGAAATTTTGCTCCGTCATAATGCACCAATGTCCAATATTGTTGCAAGCATTTACTCTTGTTGACTTCTTTGTACAATTCTCCCATCAAAGCCAGATCATGGTTTCCTTGTAGAATATTTTAACCAGAATGCCACTGATGCCGAGGAGGAAAATATGCATGCTGGTTTTTAATCTACTAGCATTTTTTTTGTATATGCATTAAATGATAGAGGTGAAATCTCTCTATAAAATACTAATAATTTTTCATTGTAAAGGATGGAAGGGTGGACACTCTGCAGAAATATGCTCCAAGTTTTTAGCATTAATAAAGACAATTCGGCTTCTGGTTCTTTGAACAATTTTACACTTGATAGTTTTCTATGTGTGATTTTTGAAGGCTTTTATTCCCATTATTTGTTGTGAGTGAATTCTACTTCTGAATTTAGTCTTTGCTTGTGTGGGAGTGAATACTGAAATGCGCTCTGAGGGTTATTTTATTACATAATTGTTAGAATTTTCTATGTTTGTATTTTATGTTGAATGTTGCTAATTGCTTGGTGTAAATTAGGTTGTTAGTCTATCCCCATCCTATTCTACTAGCTTATAGCCATATTTCCCATTTTTACTATAATTTCCTATTTCTTTCTTATTTCTCTAAGCTTATACCTAGTGTAGTATTAGTAAAGGGAGATAGCCCTCTCTGGAGATTGGCCCAAAGGACATTCATTTCCTCCAACCTTTCAATATTTTTTGGGTCTAATGAACACAAGGCATAGATCTTGTAACTAGTTAGATTCGTAACCAATATTTTTTGGCACGCCTGGTGGGACTTTCAAAAGATTCCACTTTTAATAGTATCTAGGTTTGATGTTCACCTGGTACTATATAATTAGAACATCTGGCGACTCAACTCTACCCAAAAGCCTTTGAATATGAAGTAAGTGAAATATTTCTTCATGATTACAAGATCGAAAGCCAAGAATTCTGAAGAGCCTATTTCATTTTATGAACTTGACATCCAAGAGCTAGGATAACACCCTAGGTTAGTTTCTCCATATGTCCCATCCACTACAACATCCTCTTAGATAGTTGGTGTATTTTCCATTCCTGCAAGTCCTGCTAGTATAGCTACTAGTTTTCCACCCCCCTAGCCACACACACCAATCCATATGGCTCAAAATATGCCACCACAATAGCCACCACCAAGGTAGTTTCCAGCATGGAATAGTTTTGGAGCTTTAAATTTATAAGCTCAAAACCCAGTTCCTCAAGCAGCATTGAAGGCTTTTCCTACCTATGATGGTACGGGTAAGATTGCTTACGAGCATATCCAAGATGTGGCTTCTTTGGAAATAATGCATGGCATTGCAGATGAAGACATTATGGTAAGGTTTTTGGTGTTATTTCTTAGAGAAAAATTATTGTACCGGTAACGATCCTTGCCACGCGTTACTATCACCATATGGGATCAATTAGTAGAATTATTGATTAATAATTTCCATGAGCAAGTCTATCCTTTTTCCTTATTGCATTAGTTTACAAATATACAAAGACATCTGTAGGAATAAATAGTATATTTTAACGTCAGGTTCACTCAAAGTTGGCAAATAGTCCTTGATGGTCTCCGATCGACCCATGAACAAGCTGCATTTTACTATCTTCGATATTTCAATTCTGATATAGGTATGGCCATCTGACAATCCAATTTTAATACATTTCTAGATTTGTATACGAAGGCTCAAAATGTTGAAGCAAATTTGATTTGCATAGGTAAGATACCTCCAAAGATAACAATACCTATTCTTCCTGATCTTCCACAACATCTATATTCTAGTGCATTTTTACAATCCATGACTTCTATGTATCATGTTCCTTCGTGGAGCTCAATTCCACCTCAAATTGCATTAGTTACAGTCTCGCAATTATCCACTCCAACTATTCAACATTTACCTACTCCTCCTTCTATCCCACCATTGCCTTCTTCGCCAGTACCCTTACCCTTTCTTCCACCTCCAGTGCCCTCAAATATGGATCCCCACATGAATTTATTACAAGAGATGCAGTCACTTAATTCAACAATGAGGACGATGATGAACAAGATCACATCTATCAAGAAGAAGTAAGTTGAATCTGACTTTCGATCGAGAAGATTTTAAACTCCATCGATTACTAGAGAGCAAGTAGCTTCAACTAGCAAAGGTGTTGACAAAAATATAATTGTATTGGTTGATGAAAAAGTTGGTATATCATTGTAGATATATTGGTTCTCTACTTGTAATGATCCTCATGGTGAAGATACCTGCATGGTTCATTTGAACCATGTGCAGACACTGGCAGAAAGTGCTACTGGTGGTCAACTCAATATGATCTCAAAAATTAATCATAACTTCATGGTCCCATCTATTAAGCAATTTTATGTTCTCACAAGGTCTAGAAAGAAACTTGTCATGGTAGATCCAGCTAAAATGGATCCATTGAAGGTGCCTACCAAACTTAAGATACAGAATGAAAATTGGTAGACTCAAGCGAAAGCACCTATGCCAGAACCTAAAGTATATGACCCTATTTTATTGAAAGACCTTTTTCCTATTCCAGAAAAGGATAGAATGCAAGTGAAAGCGTCAACTTTGTAACTTGTCACTGCACAAGTGTATATCAAAATGAAATAACAAGAAAAGGTAAAGCTCAAATACCTATCTTTGACCAAGCGTTAGAGAGTGGAGGCTACCCAGAAGTACCGGAGTAGATATGAAGTTGTTGATGAATCAAAGGATCCCAATGAGCATTCATATAATATTATGGAATAACTGAAGAGGAGTCCTACCAAGGTGAGTCTCTATGATGCACTACAGCTACTTGGACAAGTAGATATGTTGCAAGAATTATTGAAATTCGTGAAGGATAAGAAGAAAAATCTTTCTCATATAGTGTTGACCTAGACGTTGCCTACTTTAGCTACTCAGATAAATAGACCTCTCCCATTCTATTTATCTCTCAGGATGGAGGGATGGATCGTACATAATTGCATGATTAACTTTGGTGCAACAATGATTGTCATGCCAAAGGCAGTATGTGAAGTCATGGGAATGGAGTATACAAGAAGTAGTCTAGGTGTTTTACAATTGGATGGTACTCCTGTCAAGATAGTAGGAGTAATAAAGGATATCCCAATTGTTCTACATAGCATGTCATAGATTACTGTCATACAAGAGGTCATTGTGGTAGACTTGGAACCATACTTCAGTATGTGTTTATCTAGAGAATTTATGGTCAAGTTAGGAGGTTACCTATCATTAGACTATTCTCACCTAGAGATTTTGTTCAAAGGGATGAGAATACAAATTTATAATGAGAATCCCTCCACATATCATATCAAAAAGATTGAAAATAAAGAAAAATTTGTAGAATAAATGAACATGATGACTGAAGAGATAGAGGAGATGGACCTGAAGGAGGAAGTGTTAGATGAGCTTCGATTAGAGGATGCATTTTCTATGATTGATTTTAATGCGATGATGTAAATCGAGATTGGCTGCTATACCATCACTAAGCCTGAGGAGCGTGAGGTAATAGTATCTAAAGGTCTAGGTTTTACCTCTAACCAATTTTGGAAGATGTACTTTGATGGTTCCTAATGAAAGAATGATGTTGGAGCTAGAGTAGTATTCATCTCTCCTTCGAGAATCGAAAAAACCTATTCATACCAGTTGACCTGGTGTTGTACAAATAATGTCATCAAATATGAAGTATTATGCTTGGGCCTAAAGAAAGCAGAGAAGATCAAGATTAAACAGTTGTATATTTTTAGTGATTTTGAGTTGATTGTCAACCAGGTTACCAACAAGTGCATTTCTAAGCAGCACTACCTGAAGGTGTATCACAATAAGGTATGGGACCTTTTTGAATCATTTGATGCATTGAATTTTCAAGAAATTTCATGAGAATGAAATAAGTATGCAGATCTCTTGGCATCCCTTGGAGCAAACTTCTCTCCTATCTAGAGTGTGGTGTGAAATTCCAAGACTGTAAGTTTGATTTATAGACCTTAGATACCTTATAAGAACATATACTGGAAAGTTTTGATAATGATGAATAGATTGTAAACTTTCTGATTAAATAAGTCGATAGTGTGGAGGGAAGAACATTATATGGAGATGAAGTTGAAGGTTTGATCCAAATTAGAAATAATCATATTCCAAAAGGATTTATTACATTATAAAGTCTCTTTGATTAAAATGATAGAGTGGAAAAGCACCCAATCAAGGTGTATGAAAAAGAATACACTGAGCTAAAGCTAGAACTTGACAAAGTCATCAAATTTGGGATAGATTGTTCTCTGGGAGAGCTTGAAGAAATTAAATAGCTATGTCATGAGTTCCATAACATTATCATATGGATCTATCATGATCTAAAAGGATATGACAAAGGAGTGATCCAGCACACCATCAAGTTACAAGAAGGGGTGAAGCCTTTTCGATAGAAGTAGAGGCCTATTAATCTAAAAATTGAGGTGCTCATGAAAGAAGAGTTGTTAAAAGTGTTGGAGGTTAAAATCATATACCCTATCAAGAACTTGACCTATATGGTGAACTTGGTTCCATTTTAGAAGAATAATGGAGCTATTCACCTGTGCATGGACTTTTGCAATTTGAACCAAGCATCTTTGAAAGACCACTATACCTTGCCATAGATCGATTAGATTCTTCGTATTGTCGCTAGAGCACAAATATTTTCACTACTTGATGGTTTCTCCAGTTACAACCAGATCTGGGTAAAGTATGAGGACCAACACAAGACAACATTTACTACCAAGTGGGGCACTTTCGCATATCAAAGAATGTCTTTCGATCTTTCCAATGTTGGTGCCACATGTCAAAGAGCAATGAACGTCACCTTTGGTGAGTTGTTAAATCGAATCTTTGTCATTTACCTTTATGATATGACTATTTTCTCACATCACAGGGAGGAGCATGTCTCTCATCTTGGACATGTGTTTGAAAAGTACCAAGAATTTGGTATTTCCATCAACCTAAAGAAATCCATTTTTACTGTCAAGGAGGGAAAGCTCTTGGGACATGTGATCTCAAAGGCGGGACTATCCATTGACCCTGTGAGAGTTGAAGCTCTCCTAAAACTACCACTGCCAGCTAAAAAAATACTTGCAGTCATTTTTTGGTCAGATCAAATTTATCCATAAATTCATCATTAACTTTACTCAAGTGGTGAAACCAATGATGGAGCTCTTGAAGAAAAATTTAGATTTCAAATGAATAGAAAAGAGTAGGCAGGCATTTCAAGAAATTAAAGAAAGGATATTCCAAGCACCGGTATTAATCAATCCAAACTACTCCAAGGATTTTATTCTTTACGCAGTGGGTGATCAGGAGAGTTATTTCATTGTTCTTACACAAAAGCAAGATGATGGAGAGGAACAACCTATCACTTTCCTAAGCCAAGTTATTCAGCCACACCAGGAAAAATATAATTTTATTGAAAAGCAAGTGTATACGGTTATAAAGTCTCTTAAGAAATTCCAACATTTCATCTCTCAAAACAAAATTATTATCTATGTCATTCACCTAGATGTCAATTTTATCATTCAAGGAGAGCTTGGCGATAAAAGAGTAGGTTGGGTTTCAAATATTCAATAGTATGATGTGGAGATTTGGCCAATCATATTGGTTCACAATCGGGCACTCTATCAAGAGTTGACTAGGAACACAGCTTATTAGTTGCTAGTACCACTACACAATGAAATTATCAATGAGAGTAATATTGCTAACCAAGTTGTAGGCAATTACGACTGGACTGAGGACCTTGTCAAATTCTTTATGACTGAAAGATGTCCCTCTCACCTCAACTCCTCATAGAGCAGAAGATTTAGATTATAGTTTCTCATATATGTCATGTTACCAAGTGGGTTATTCCATAAAAATTAATATGGAGTACTTCTCAGATGCGTGAAAGAGTCTGAAAAGTAGAAAATATTGGAGAAGTTCCACTCTAGCTTGTCTGGTGGACATTATGCCAGGAGGATTATGGACTTGAAGATCATCTAGGTAGGATATTTCTAGCCCACCCTCTTCATAGATACAAATAAAGTGAGTCAAATTTGTGATAATTATCAGAGGTATGTTGGCAAGAGTAAGAAGGCATCCTTGCCTCTACATCTAATCTAGGTAGAAGCTTCATTTCAATAGTGGGGCTTAGACTTAATTGGATTCATCGATCCTAACTCTTCTACTAATCATAAATACATTATGACAACGATAGACTACTTTACTAGGTGGGTGGAGGCTATCCCAAAAAAAAAAGTAGACCAAGAAACAATCATTTATTTCCTTGAGGGGCTAATTACCCATTTGTAGGCAGCAAATCCACCTCCCAGAAGAAGAAAAAGTGATTTGCTAGATTTTGATAGTTTTGGGAATAATTTGCTCAAGTTTTGTAAAACCGTACAGTTGGAGCAAATCATACAGTGGAAGGCAAAATCATACAACTGGATTGGAAAACCGTACAGAGTAGTAGCAAATCATACAGGGCGCACCGAAATTCACTCAGATGCAAAGGAAATGTAATTTCGGGATGAAATGTCGCATGGATTTGCTAAACTAAGGTGTAAACTTAGGAAAATGCCAAAATAATGTATTCAGTTGTAGATGGGTAGTTGTGAATAATGGATTGTCTCAGGAACCACTTTGGAATGGCCTGGGCAATGTTATATAAGGCCCCATTTTTTAATTTGTAGGCCTGGCTACTAGTTTACTGGTTATTAGTTGCTAGAATAGAGATATAGACATAATTCTGAGTTATTGCAATTACCTTGAGAGATTTTTCCACATTGTAACTGAATTTACAGCCATTAATGAGAATAACAGATGTTGTGGATGACAGTGTATGATCTTGTTGTGAATGGATAATGCATTGTGGATTAACATTGTGTAATTGAGTTTCTACCTTACTGTTATATGTTAGTTTTAGCTTTGTTGCAGCTTTGTGGAGAAGATGATCATTGGTGAATCATGGGGAATGATTTAGGAGCTTAGTGATGTTGGTGAAGACATGTTGAAGTAGACTGTATGATTCTTGGATGGCATTGCTTGTATGGAATCTCTCCTCAGCCCGGTTTGAATGCTTTGTTGGTGAAAGAGATTGTCTTGTTTAGGTTGTTAAACCTTTACAAAACATCCCGAAGAGAGATTGGAGCAGAAGAGCATAAAAATTAACACCTTTCTGTACCTGTATTTCATACAGATCATACATCGTACATCGTACAAATCGTACAAACAGTTGTTACCCGATTTGGTAAAATAGGCGATTGATAGGAATTTACCCGATTTGGCAGTTTTGGTGAATCGGCTTGAACGATTACAAAACTATGTACGGAAGCCTCCAAAATAGCATCTATCAATTTTTTTGAGTGCAATATCATACCATCTTGGTCACTGTATGATCTGAGATCGTACAGTGTATGTAATTTGGGTCCGTACAAGGAATTGATAGTTCGTACAAGGGTAGTTTGGGTGACTAGAAGACTGTCCGATTTGGTCATTGAGATAAGCTTGGTCTAGGAATCATTCTTACCTCTAGAAAACACCTCCCCACTAGGAATACTCCACCATTGTGTTACATTTGGTGTCGTTGCCTTATCGAATCTGGCATTCTTGTTAAAACGGGTCGAATTTGACTAAAGACTGGAGGTGATTTTTTTTATGACGGACACCAGTACACAAAGGCGTGGGAGAAGGGAACCATGAGACAACATTCCAGTAAGAAGGAGCACAAGGATTTCTCAAAGAGGAAACATGAGTAACTCATATCAAAGTATGCACGAACTAGAGATAGAGCAAGTTTGGACATCCGAAGAGGGAGACTTTGAGACATTGTTGATTGAGACAGAAGACGAGGAGGAAGAACCACTAAACATAGAGGAGACGGGTGACAAAGAGAAAGTGCATGACGATAGAGAGTGGATGGTAAGACCTAAGGACATGGTAGTAAGGTTGTGAGAGGGTGTAGAGGATGGGAGTCAGGCACCAGGGCAACAGGACATGGGGACTCAGGAGGATAGACCAAGATCATCTCCATCAAACCAGCGAAGAAGGTCATAGAGTGAGGACGCACGAGAATTTGGTCATCGAGTGGAGGGACAAAACAAGATACCTTGAATTGACACTTTTGACGACAATGGGAGTAAGACACCCCCAAGGAGGAATCCGATAGAGATTCCATGGGACACCTCAAGTGAGAGCGATGACTCTCCCAAAATGGCTAACAGAGCAGCCAAACAAAGATGTCCACCATTTTTAGGTGAGGGTAAGGAAGACCCCACACGGCACATAGGAACTTGCATAACCATTTGGAGAGAAAATGGTGTAGACAGTCCGGAGGATTGGGTAGTCCTCTTTCTTGCCACCTTGAGAGGATTGGCAATAGACTGGTACCTAAAGAGAGAAAATAACATTGATTTTTAGACTTGGAATCAGATAAAGGAGAAGTTCATTGAGGAATTTTGACCTTTAAAAGATGATGGAGACATAGTCACCGAGCTTTGCATAACAAAATAGAAAGTAGATGAGGATGTAAAATCCTTCAACCATCGACTAAAATAGTTAGTCGACAAGATGCAAATGCCATTGGCAGATGTACTGATAAAACGGTGGTTTGTAGATGGGTTACTACCGAAGTATAAGAAAAATATGAAGGGAGTACCATCTGACACATATGAGGAAGCATTGAAACACGCAAAGACCTTTGAGAGTGAATCGAAATAGACATACACAGGAATCTTATCTCATCCCAAGTCAAAATATTTGGATAGTGAGGAAGAAGACACTATCCAGAGGACGGTAGCATCATTCCACAAGGAGTTTGATAAGATGGTTAAAGAATAGAAGATCAAACCAGACAGGAAGGAACTATGGTGCACAGAATGCAAGAGCGAGGGACATACAAATATGAAGTGTCCGAAGAATGACTATTGCCATATTTGTAATGTGATGGGGCATGAAGTAATGCTCTGTCCCTACAATGCAAGAATCCATCCATAGGTACTATCAATCCAGGAGTAGGAAGAAAAACCATAGGCCCAAGGGAGCGGCCAACAAGCAATGAGTGGCGGTTATAGAAATAGCAGAAGAGGTGGTAGACAGAATCAAGGTAATCGACAAGGAGGACAAAGTCACTTACAGTATGACTCGAAAGGTAGACCGATCATACAATGTCGCAATTGCCAAGAGTGGGGGCATTTTGCGAAGAATTATCCTGCACCTCCGATGCAAGGAGCACCACAAACGAGCACTACACACATGTGTAGATGGTGTGGTCTAGGGAACCACAAGGAGGAGAATTATCCAAAGCAGGCGAGTTCGAGTAACCCATAGAATGTGAGCTATTTGGACATCGAAGTTCCTCAATTTAAAGAGGAAACTTAGGAAGTTTTAGTGACGAGGAAAAGGCAAAAAAAAAAAAAAACCAAAAAAAAGAAAAGCAACGCTGGCAAGCAACAAAGAAAATAGTGCAAGAAGAAACTGAGAAAACTAAGCAAGGAGAGTCGAGCACTCAAAAGGAATTATGAAGACCATCAGAATAGGAGACAGTTGTGCAGAATATGGCAGCACAGGTGTTGGATACCACAGTGGAACTTAAAGTATCCGACTTACTAGAAGCTATCCCAGAATTGTAGAAAGCAATTATGGAGGAAATGCAACCACAGAAGGTGATGGAAGTAGAGAGCCAACCAGTTGTAGAGGAAGGATGGAAAGACCAATTTATGGATCCTACTATACTCATGATTGATGTGGGAAAGAAGCCTGCATTAATGCATATGGAGATTTTGGGGCACAAATTGATGCAAGTGATCGTGGATGGAGGATCCAGTGTTAATGTGCTACCAGAAAGAACTTGGCTAGAACTAGGCGCTCCATCCCTATGGGCATCGAGCTTTCGACTGTATGGGGCTGACCAGAATGATATTAACATCAAAGGAGTTTTGACTGCACAACAAGTAATGATAGTTGAGCAAGAGTTTGTCTTGGACTTTGTTGTGATTGCAATGCAGAAACCTGCATACGATGCTCTCTTGGGGAGAGGATGGCTACGAGTAGCTAAAGTTAATCACAATTGGGGAAAGAATCAGATCACCTTCAAGAAGGGACAACATAAATACATGATCAATTTAGCTAATCAGAGAGTTAGTGAGGATGTAGCTACAACTGATGAATCAAAAAACTCATCAGGGGATGAAGGACATGAACCTGATGGAGAGGGAATGTTGTACATAGATGAATGTAGCGAGGATGAAGCTCGATCTGATAGTGGACTTCTTCATTGGAAAATGGAGGATTACGAGATGTTTCAACCCAACTGCCTCTGTATTGAGTCAGAGGAGATCAAGGAAAAACAAGACGAACCAAAAGTTAGTAAAGAAACTAAGAAGGAAACAGAAGAGAAGTGGACGTTTCCAAAAAGCTTTGTGGAGTATACAATAGGAGATGCAGAGATTGATACAAGACCGACACACCCTGAGAACGTAATGAAAGCTACGAGTGAGCCAGAAAATATCAAGTATGAAGGACCCAAGATAGTGGACGTCAATCTAGGAACGGAGGAGGAACCTAGGATGGTCCACTATGGCGATGATTGGAATCCTGTATTGAAGGCAGTAGCCTTCAAGATATTCTTGGAGTACAAGGATGTCTTCGCATGGACATATAAGGATTTGAAAGGAATCCCACCCGAATTATGTGTCCATAAGATTACACTAATGCCTAGCGCTCAACCTGTCAGGAGGAGGCCATATAGAATGAATCCAAAGTACGCGGCATTGGTAAATACGAAGATAGAAAAGATGTTGGAAGCAGGAATTATATTCAGGGTGACAAACAGTGAATGGGTTTCACCTATAGTAATCACCTTGAAGAAGGAAGTCGATAAGATAAGGATATGCGTAGACTTCAGGAGTCTAAACATAGTAACTATTAAGGATCCCTTTCCTATTCCATTCATAGATTCTATCTTGGAAGAAGTTGCAGGACATGAGATCTATTCATTTCTGGATGGATTCTCAGGATACAATCAGATCAGCATCATTGAGGAGGATAAGTTGAAGACCACATTTGTTGTGGAGAATGGCATTTACGCATATAATCGAATGCCATTTGGGCTCTGTAATGCTCCAACTACGTTTCAGCGAATCATACTATATATTTTTGACCAATTGGCGATGGGGAATTTCAAGGCATTTTTGGATGATTGGTCCATTTATGGGAAGATCAAGGAGCATCTTCCATCTCTTAGTGAATGTATGAGCAGGTGCAAGAATGCACAGATATCATTAAACCCAACAAAGTGTTTTCTGATGGTACCATATGGAAAATTGTTAGGACACATTGTGTGCAGCGAAGGATTGAAGACAGATCCGGATAAAATTTGGGTAATATTATACATGGAAGAACCCTTTGATGTGAGTTCACTCAAAACCTTCCTTGGGTCAACAGGATATTACCGAAGGTTTATCAAAAATTATGCACATGTATCCTATCCATTAGATTCTTTGACGAAAAAGAATATTCCTTTCAGATGGATAGAGGAGCACCAGGGAGCCTTTGAGGAGTTAAAGGCTAAGTTGGTAAGCAACCCAATTTTGGTGTTTCCTAGTTGGGATAAGGAATTCCATGTCCACGTCGATGCCTCAAACTTTGCAATTGGATGTGCGTTGGCACAAGAAGGATAGTTTAAGTTGGATCAACCGATTTTCTTTGCTAGTCACCTTTTGTCAAGGCCGGAAAGAAATTATAGTACAACAGAAAGGGAAGCCTTGGGGATGGTATATGCAGTCCAAAAGTTTAGGCATTACCTACTGGAAAACCCCTTTGCATTCTACGTCGATCATCAAGCATTGTTGTACTTAATAAACAAACCAATAATACAAGGACGAGTTAGTCGGTGGCTCATTACGCTCCAAGAGTTCGTATTCCGAGTTGTGGTGAGACCTGGCAAGAAGCATGTGATTGCAGACCAGTTGTCTCGAATACGATCAGGAGAGCCAGCAGGAACAGGAGTTCCTGATGAATTTTTGGATGCGCAATTGTTTGCCATCAATGTTGTGCCATCATGGTACAAGTTGGTTGGCCAGTACCTATCCACAGGGGAGTTGCCACAAGATATGACGACAACCAAAAAGAAGAGAATAATTATGAAGTCAACACCTTTCCAGATAGTAGCAGGATTGCTATACAAGATAGGAAGTGATGGTATCTTACGGAGATGTGTAATGGAGGAAGAATTTAAGGCGACATTGAAAGAAGCTCATGCAGGCTTAGCAGGGGGACACATGGGACCAGATGCGACTATGCAAAAAATATTGTTAGCAGGTCTATGGTGGCCCACATTGTACAATGATGCAAAAGAATACGTGAAAGCTTGCGATACTTTCCAGAGAGCAGGTAAACCGGTCAAGAGGGACTTTATGCCCTTACACCCATCGCAACCATAGGAATTGTTCGAACATTGGGGCTTAGACTTCGTGGGACCATTGAAGACATCTCAAAGATAGAAATGTAGATATATCATAGTGGCAACGGAATACCTCACAAAATGGGTAGAAGCAAGAGCATTACCTGATAATTCTGCTAAAAGTACAACATGATTTTTGTACGAGCAGGTAATCATAAGATTCGGTATTTCACTACGTATAACGAGTGACCGGGGAGGACACTTCGTTAATGAGATTATCAAGACGCTGATGACAGAGTTTAAGATTTTACACTCATTGTCTAGTCCGTACTACCCGAGAGCAAATGGGTAGGTGGAAGCGACTAATAAAGTCTTAGTATCAACTCTATATAAAACCTGTGGGATAGAAGGAGCAGACTGGGAGGAAAGGTTACCATCCATTTTGTGGGCATATAGAACAACTTACAAACCAACAACGGAACATACTCCTTTCCAATTGATGTATGGTCAAGAAGCGGTGGTGCCAGTCGAGTTCTTGATACCAAGCTTGAGAGTTGCAGTAGAGCATCACTTGGGAGATCAAGAAATTTTGGAGGAATGACTGATGACGCTGACCAAACTAGATGAAAGAAGAGTCATGGCACAGTGGGCGATTGAGATAGCCCAAAAAATATGAAAGGTGTGGCATGACAAGCATTTGAGGAAGTTGGAACTTAGTCCAGGGGACTTGGTTCTCAAATTTAACGAAAAGAGGGAGATCAAGCCAGGTAAACTGAAGATGTTATGGCTTGGCCCTTATAAAGTTATAGAAGTATTGGATAATGGAGCGGTCAGGCTGTAGAACCTGAATGGGACAGAGGTTCCCAACACTATAAATGGCTCAAAGTTGAAGCCTTACAAAGTATAGTGTTTATTCATTGCTTCAGAAGAGATTGAACGGAGAAGATGAGCAGACGCTCAAGATGAGGCTCATCATGAGCCAGGTCCACCACAAGAGGAACCAGATATGGGAATCACAAGGCTATTTTCCGAATGGGAGGAGATGCAACCAATAATTGAACAACAAGAGTTGGCACCTGGACCCGATGAAAGAAGAAGGGTGCGAGTACATATCAGATGGGCGGATGGAACCATAAGAGAGGGAGAAGAGTGGATCCCTCTAGCAATAGAAGGCTATCAGGAGAGGGCACTATTACCAAGAGCTTCGAATAGGAGGTACCCATAGATAGAACATAGGGAACTACCTCGATAGTCAGAAGAACGAAGAAGGGTAAGGTTGACAGTGCGCAACGAGGATAGAGTGGATACATTTGAGATGGAAATTTTGGAGGATGCTAGGGAAGAAAGGATAGAAGAAGAACGAGCAAAACTTTCCCCATTAGCTCAGATAGGGCTATTACAACAGAGGATGAGAATGCAAACTCAATAATTGTAGGAAGAGTATCAAACACTACGAGGTCACAATGCAAGATTGAGAGCACAAGTAATCCAGGAATTGGATGGTACCATACAAATATTGGATGAACAAAGGGCAGTTAGATTACAAGAGATTGGAAGTGAACCTGAGGAGGTTGAAGACTTAACTCCAAGAAATGGTGGAGGAAATGAAGGTGCAAGTACAAGTTTACCACTCCCACCAAGAAAGCAGCCTACGATAAACGAGGGTGCAAAAGTACTTTGGCGAGATATAGAGGAGACCACCACATCACCTGAATTGCACCACAATATAGTAGGTATGACAGATTCTAGTGATGAAGGAATGTCATGGTTGGTAAGAGAGCCTAGTACAGATGATGATGAACCAGAGAATCCTCATAATCCTCAGAGGGATCGAAGTATTCCAATTAGAGCATTGAGACCAAGGCAAGTCGGGAGAGTTCAGGAGGATAGACCCGAGAATGATACATAGGCATATGCAATAGCTCACCAGCAGCTGAGAAGACAAAGGAGGGAAGTTCGATGATTGGAGAGAGTGATGAATTTGCCACATGACTAGGCAGAATAGAGAGAAGAGGGTCGGACTGACTCTAGTTCTGAGATAGACTTTTTTGATGATTATAGGGAAGTATTGGCATCTTCATCCCCCCAGAGATCCTTTGAGGAAAGAAGATGGAGGTGTCACTTGGTAAGGGTTGATAGAAGAGTTAGAACCTTGTGATAGTTGTCACCAAACCGGAGTCCACTGGCTAATATCGAATTGGTAGATATTACTCCTGATGACCGAGGAATAAGAGGAAGAATTGGACAAGGACCTATAAGACTTCAACGAGGAAGAGGAAGAGGTAGACGACCAGAAAATGATGGAGACCTTGGTGATGTTGCAATTAGAGGAGGTAGAGGACGAGGAAGATTCTGACCCCCTACTCCTAGATGGCCAGGAGATAACCCGCTAGCATGTATGAATTGGGTAAGGAACCCACAATATATACCCAGACTAAGAGGTATGTTACGAAATGCGTTACAAAGACGCAGAGGGGGGTGACCACCCCTAAACCGATAGGGACCCCAATGAGAAGGGGGTAATTGGCAATTACCCCAAGTAAGAGAAGAGTCATCAATAGTACGGGGAGGTTTCATGCCTAGCAAGAATGGAAGGGGGAGATACCCACGTGGTCGAAACCTTGCTGGTAGAGGAAGAGTACACTTCATAGATGGGGGAAACCTAGGCCAACAATGGACCCGATCACCAAGTTTGGAGCCAAAAATGATCCATGGAGATAGGCGAAGAAGTCGCTCAAATAATAGTAGAGTGGTGAGGACACCACCACCACGGGATCAATCACCTGCACGGCGAGAAGAAGGCCTACCAGGAGACGAGACTCCAACTTGTCGATGTACAATTCCAAATTGTACACATTGTAGGAGGGGAAATGAATGGGCAACAACATCACAGGCAGAGACCAGCCAAGCAGAGGTACAAGAGGATACCACTAATCGAAATGTTATGGTCGAACCTCGAGGCCAAGATTGGGATGGGGTCATACAGGTGAATGTCACTGTGCGATTACCCAGGAGGTAAGTATAATTAGACTAGAAAAAAAAAAAAATGAATGAAAAAAAAGATAAAGAAAAATGAAAAAAAAAATTGTGCCTTAGTTGTGAAAATCCCTTGGGAAGCAATTAGGAAGGGCGAGGTTGAAAACCAGAAATGGCGGCCTCTCCAGAGAAAAAGAAAGCAAAATTTTCTCTAAGTCATGAAATCGTACAATGAAAAGGTACAAGATGGAAATCGTACAAAGGAGAGTCGTACAAGGCAAATAATGACATGCAAATCATACATAAAGTTGTACTGTACGATTTGGATCATATAGTGTACGATTTTCCAACTAACTAATTAATGTGACATGCCAAAAAGCAGTGGTTGGAGGAAAAGAAGGGGGAAAAAGACAAAAATTTAAAACCAACTGCTGAGTTGGCAGTCATCTAGCAGTGGAGATGGAAAAAGCATGCAACTTGGCACTTTTTAGATTCTTTTGACAGTTAGGGTTTTTCAGTTAGGGTTTAGGGTTTTTGAAAACTTGCTTTAAAAGGACAGTAAAGTGACCATAATTTTTCAATCACCAAGGAGAATTTGAAATTTTCAGGAGATTGAAGAGGAAAAGTGTACATTTGATAACAGAGGACTACATGGGTGAGAATTATTCACCAACACTCTAAAATTGCAGACCCATTATTAAATTTGTACCAAGGAGTTCTTTTCAGCTTCAAGGAATCAACCCGGGAAAGAAGAATTGGGGTTTGTTCTCCACAAACAGGGGGAATTCAAATTTTTAAAGAAATATTGCAGCAAAATACGTCATAATACGTCATTGTATGGATTTTGAATGGAGAAATTGCTGATTAGAGCCGGAGGAAGCAGAGATTGGTGGTTGAAATTGAGGAAATTACAAGAGACTGGAAGATTGAAACCCTAAGAACTAGAAAATCTGGTAGAAAATGAGCTGGGAAACGTGAGGAGAGAAAAATACAGACCGTACAACCATACATTACAGCCAAAATTTCATCAAAGTAAAGAAAGATACGCTAGGAGTGAAGGAGTGAAAGATTGATTGAGAAAAAACACTCAAGAGTAGATCGGGACAATCCGGCAACTGGGTCGATGGTATATTTGGCAAAGGAGGCCAAAATCCTAATATTTTGTAGTAGTGAGGGTTAGAGAAGTCGTATGATTTAGAGGCAATTTGTAAGATTTCCAAAGAGAAAAGTGCAGTTTTTCCATTTTTGACAGTTTTTTAGAGATCATACAGAATTGTACAGAATAATACAAATTTTAAAGGGGAGGGTAACTAGCAAGAAAGAGAGTATGGAGTACTAGCACCCTGTATGATTTCAGGTCGCAGTTGTATGATTTGGATGATATTTGACCATTTGAAGATTAACAAGGTAAAAGGAAGAATTGCCAAATAGTGTACGATCTGGAAGCGACAAAGGAAGGTAAAATTGTACATTGTATGCTTTTACAAGAGTTTATGCAATTTTTGGTATGTTTCTAATTGTAGAGGAGGCGTTTGAGTTAATCGAAGAGATGTTGGAGGAATTATCTCAATAGAAGAATTTGGATGTCGATTGAGGTGGATTGCAACAAATAGGGTGGAGAGATCACCAGGTTCGCTACACGAGAGAGAGGTATACTCATGATAGCACTCCGAGCATCAATTTTAGTCTTGTGAAAGGTATGGTAATCATCCATGGAGGAGATGAGGGTATAGGTCATGGAGGAGACAGAGCCATTGGTGAGCACACCTAGATAGAACACCATCGAGGCACAGAGAGGAAAGGATGGCCCAAGCAGCTACCTCACAGAGGGAATTGAGGAGTGAGGTACATGTCAGGTGGAACTTGGAATGATTTGCTCAAGTTTTGTAAAATCGTACAGTTGGAGCTTTCAATCTTGCATTGTGACCTTGGTGTTGAAGTGGAACTCAGATAAAGCAAATCTTGGTAAGCACCATAAATTTGAGGAGATATGGGAAGGCCCATTCTAGATCTCAGGGGAAAATTCTATTAATGCTTATTATCTTTGGTACATGGATAGCCGAGAGCTACCAATCCTACTAAATGGTCTTCATGTGAAGAATTACCACCACTGAAACTATTGGGACTCAAGTATGTATATATGTACAGTTTTCTCTTTTTTATTTTTCTTAAGTATGTTGTGTCAAGGTTTTCTTTAAAAAAAAATGAAGAAAAAAGATGGTTAATCGCCTATTTTGGGGGCAACATAATGTTTAAAGGCATTTTCGCTCTTATATAGGACGAACTTTGTAAGCGCCCTACATTCTTGGTGAAAGTTATAAAATATATATATACATATATATAATAAATAATAAAATAAAAAAGCAATAAGACTTTTTTGCCCTAATTTTTTTATCATGTAGTTTTTCTAAAAATAGAGTGAAAGTTTTATTTTAAAGTACAACTTCTCGAGGTGAAAGTAGAAAAAGAAAATTAAAAGCACCAGTTAAAAGTTTAAAAGGGGGCGAAATTGATTTTATTGGCTTTTCCTTAAAAGAAAATCAGAAAGCTTATTTTTTCTAAAGAAGGCACTTTTCAAAGCTAAATAAGGGAGAAATAATTGTTTAAAAGGGTACTTCAGCTCTTATTTTCACCAAGCAACAGGAAGAAAGACTTCGAGAGTGCAGTTGATTGGGAAGGAGGAAAGCGCAACTTTTTTTCACCTGAAAATGTTTTTGTAAAGTGAAGCACACTCGTTGAAGATCCTTTTTTCCAAGAAATGATTTTGAAAGCATTTTGAAGTCATTTCAAAATTAAAAGTGCTCGAAGAATTTTTAAATTCACATTTTTTGCCCTGGAATGGAATTTCGAAGATTGAAAGTGGAGAAGGCAATTTGTTTACATCCCGAGGTGCACCCTGCGTAGACACTTGGTAGTGTTCATTCTCGAGGTTACCCATTGAGATCCATAAAGTGATTTTCAATATAGAATGTGGCTAAAGCCCAAAAATTGAGGAAGATTCTTGGCGAAAGGAGTTCAAAGACAGTTAAAAAATCATTAAAAATTATACCCGATGCAAAGATCGAAATGCATGATCTCAACTTCTTCAAAAATTAGCATGTGCATTTAATCCGGTTGGTGATACACAGTTATAAATTTGGTTCTCCCATAAGACGAAGGTAAAAAAAAAAATCCTGTAGTATTGTTGCATTAAGATATATTGTTGCAGATGTTACAAGGGCTTGAGCATCACTGAAAATGAGAAAGAGAACTATCAAACTTGCTAGTACTAAAGAGCCAAATAAGGTGAAGAAGAATGCGGAGGGAGGAAAGAAATATAATAAGGCAAGGCACCATGAAAATGATGAATTGGACTTGTACTTAGATATGTTGGCTCAGGTGGGAGACTACGTTATTACCAACAAGGGCATTGAAAAATTGCGTCAGGATGTAGACACTGCAGTGCAATAGAGGTTAATGTCGGAGAGCTCTCTTACAATAGCATATCATGTCCATCTCTTCTAGTGCCTGTGCACTCTAGTCCACTATTGTCTAGAATTGGTTGATGCCATTTCAAATTTTTATAACTCGAAAACCAAGACTATGTAGAATGTGAAAGGTGATGTGTTGTTTGCTATCATAGCTAAAGATGTCTGAGAGGCGTTCGCTTGTGGAATAACACCACCTCCAAATTTCATTTTCAATAAATTGCATGTTGGTGAACAAGAAGAGGATATCAATCGATTGTGACATTGCATCAATATATAGAGACGCAATTTATTAAAATGTCCCAACACAGTGAGTTGTCGACGTTACTGAAGTCATTGTCAAATTTTAAGAGTCTTTATTTTTTCTCTATGGTGGCTTCGGTCATGGGTCTCCCATCGGATTCAATGGTACACAAGTTGTAGGCGGTGATGGTGTAATGCATATCTCAAATTGAATTTTATGCTCCTGCATAAATGATAGAAATGATGAATTCCATTTTATTTGACTAGGTCGATCATATTTCTAGAAGAATGCATTCCCAGCTGGATAAGATGCAAAGCAAATAAATGAAGGCATTCAAGCATATATCCTTTCTTTTTTGGTATTTCTTCTTTCACCTACACAAGAATATTTCTTTCATTGCAAGTAGGCAGGTTGATAAGGAAAATAGAAAATTGTTGTTGTATATGTGGACTTCTAGTTTGTCAAGGCAGGAGTCTTTCTATAATTTCAATCGTATGTTTGTGGGTCGCGCCCTTGAGATTATTTATTGTAAAAGTGAGGTAGTACCAAGGGAAATGAGTGAATAAATCATCTCAAAGCAAAAAGGTGATATATTTATATTGACACAAGGTGTTGTATTATGCATTTCCAGCTATATCAACAAGCCATTTTTGCTTCCATAGTTTGCCATAGGATATTTGTTTGCTATGGATGTTGTTTGGCAACACAATTATATTAATGACATGTATGGGGTAAGGTGTGTGAATAAAACCATGTGCAACATGTCTTTTCTCTTTGGAGGCATCAAGGTGAGCCAGGTGGGCCAGAACCGGTTGATAATTGAGGCCTTTAATGACATTGGGATGGTGGAGCTATCATAGTGATGGAAGTATGACCCTTTGGATATTTTTTCTGAGTACATCAAGGTCAAAAGATTTCACTATTGTCCAAGGCTAGATATTGAAAAGCATCAAAACAATTCAAAGGGGTATGACTTGGATTGGCACGTGGAGAACATGATGTTGCTATCACCTTACCATGGTTTCTATGAAATGGAAGCCGAGTATAACCTTGCAGTATATAAAAATTAGATTCGTCTACCAAGGTTATTTAACCAGATGAAAGAGCAGCTTCCAGGTTGGTCTGAAGAGAAAATCACAAACTGGTGGATCATGTAGGCTCATCGAAGGAATACTGGGTCATCGTATGGTCTAGTAATTGATGGAATGATTTCAAAAACCTATGACAAGTTTTAATCCAGTTACCAGATGATTACATTCACTTGCATTATGCCTCAAATTTTGTAAAGTTCAAGCAGTACATAATACATGTCCAAAGAAGAGAATCTCGTGGTCTAGAAAGTTCCACTTATGTTCGAGGAAGAGGAACAAGTGTTAGAAGAGTCATTGCATTGAAAGGAGAAAAGCAGGCAGGAAAAGTTCTCGATTATAAAACTTTTGAAGAAGTGAAGAACCGAAGCAATTTCATCAAACCCTCCTCCTGCGGTTTCGGCTGAGCATACAGAATTGTTAGAATTTGTCCCTTTGGTTTGGGCAAATCTGTTTGTTTAGAGTGTTGATGTTATTAATATTGAGGAGGGCGTTATGGTAGAACCAAAGGACCGGGTGGAGAAATATCTGGTGTTACAACCACCTACATCCTTGTTGGATCAAAAGGCATCAGAGCCTAAAGGTACATTTTCTTCTCTTTCTCCTCCCTCCAAGCGAGTGGTGACTATCATTTCCTTTCCTATAGTTTTCACTTCTATATCTCCTCCATTTAGTATACCCTCCACTTCAATTTTGCCTTCCATTTCCTAAATATCAATCACCACTGCTCCTGCTCCTTCTATTTTTGCTTCTTCCACTTCCCCTCCTTTTAGTTCTTTCACCTCCACTTCAAATCCATTTTCACTTCCCATATCATCCGTCCAAGTAATCATCGTTATGGTTGTAAGTACACAAGCTTCCTCGTGAGTGAGTGTGACTATGGCTGAACCCCTTGCTTCCATTTCTACCACCAATTCTATTCCTGCTACCTTTTCCACTATATCAATTTTTTCTTCCCTTGATCCAAATCCATAGTTGTCTTATTTCCCGTTCACCCCATTTTTGGAATTGCAGGTGGTACCTAAATTGGTGATAGCGGTAGTACCAGTGCAGCCCATTATGGGAAAAAACATCCAGGCTCACTTAAGTTCATCACAATGGTTGAAGAGTAAAAAGAGGAGAGAAGCCATGGTGCCAGTGAAGCCTTTGAAGCAGGTTGTCTTTGATCCACCACCATGGAGGCCCATACAATGAATATGACTCCCCAGGTTCAGAAGCCTTAGGATGATATGACTTCGAACGATTATAGTTATGAGATTATCACCAAGGACCTCACTAAGATCAACACCACAGAGATAGTGGGAAATATTCAAGCATAAATGAGCTCCTTGTTCTTGCATGGAGAACATTATAAGAATTGTTTCTTTGAGGTTGAAGCTAAGATCACTGATCTAGAGGAGTCCTTGGAAAAATACCAAGCATAGTTGTAGTTTGCCCAGTCAGAAGCAACTCATTGGCAAAAAAGATCAAAAGAGTTGGAGACCATGCTCTAGAAGCATCATCAAGTGAAAGGAGGGGCAGAATAGTATTTTGAGGCATTGAAGAACCAACTCCAAAATGTGTAGGATCAATTGGCCATAAAAGTGACATAGTCCTAACGAAAGACAAATTCAAGGAGGCATGCAACTAGTTGCTTACCCATTGTAAAACCTAGGTAGCAAGGGTGACACAGGTTATCATGTACCTTCAAGAAATATAAATTGTCGTCACATATAGCTAGTACTTAGTAGAGTATGGTAAAGAGCAGTTGGAGCCTCTCTTGGTAAAAGCATCACAGATGCAGATGTTGGCTAAATCAGATTTTTTATTTCTTTCAATGAGTGATATGGCCCAAGCTTGGGCAAGTACCAAAGTTTTACTACATCAGTATTTCTTTAGGATGGATCAGGTGAAAGAGGCTTGCAAGTTTCTTGACGTGTTTGAGCAAGAGAAGAATTTCAACAACCTATTTCAATGCAGTGTTTGAGAATGGTTTCCCTAGTTTCACTGATGATAGAGGAAATATGTTTTCAAAAGTGGACCTGGAAGTAGCTTGGGTGGTCTTTATTGATGATACCTCTAAATTTGATGATTGGGAGGAGCCACTTACTAAATATCATGTGTTGTCATTGATGAGGAATATCACACGCATCGATTCTAGTTTACTGGAGGTCATTCAGCGAGAAAATTACATTGACATGGGGCAGGTGGAGATTTTTAGCTACCTAGTGGATTCATTTAATGGCTCAGAGATAATTTCTATAGAGGCTTGGTTTGATGTTTTTGCAATGTACGAGGCTACAGTCACATTTCTCTCAAAATAAGAAGCTACAAAAAAAGAGGCCAAAGAGCGAGATGTTGAAACAAGCAGCAAGTAGCCTGATGCACCTGATGGAGCTGAATCTTAAGCCCAATGGATGAAGTCCTGGGGTTGATTGCATCCATGTGAGTTGGATACCCCGTGAGTCACCAAGAATATTGGTAGTTTTGTAACTATGCCACATTACAATTTTTGTTGAATGATTGATTGTAAAATTTTAATGCATTTTCTAATGAAGGTGCTATAGTTTTAATGCATACGATTTTGATGCATATTTAATTATATTGTTTACCTCTTTTATAATAGCACATTATTGTAAATAACCTGGAAATCATCAATGCAAGGAAGAATTTTTTTTTAGAAAAATTTCTAAGGAAAAAATGCGTCGACAAGGCATTGATTTCAAAAGGGAGAAGCGCTTCAAGAAGTGTGAGCAATAAAGTTGGGTGCTTTCACCCCAAGAAATTTCACCCCATAAAATATTGAGATCATGTTTGAATTTCAAGAAGGAATTGGAGAAGTTTTTTTGCCCCAATTGAGGGGTGAATATCTTTGTTGCCCCTCTTGGAGGTAAAACAAACCTCAAAGAAGCAGATTCACCCGATGAGAAGGAACATAAAATTTCAAGAGAAAAATAAATGGGTAAGGTATTTTCAGCTCAATTGAGGGGTGAAACCTCTTGCCATCCCTCTTTGGGGCGAAATATGTTTTTAAGTGCTGGCCATATCAAAGATAAAATTAAAAGGTGCTATGTAAAAGGTTGAATGTGCTTTCACCCCAACATAGGGGTGAAACTCCTTAGCGTCCCTCTTTGGGGTGAAATGTATTATATAAATATATATAAAAAGCAATGCCATGAGGGCTAAATTCTCACAAATCAAAGTGGAATTTCAAAAGGTGCTTTCGCCTCAACGGAGGGGTAAAACTCTTTGGACCTCCTCTTTGGGGTGAAATTATAACATAAAGAACTTTTTTAAAAAATAGAAAGGGGTTCTTCATAAGCTAGGCACTAACAGAAAATGTGAGGCACTTTCACCCCAAGTGAGGGGTAAAACTTTCTGTCGCCCCTCCTTGGGGTGAAACATATCTGAAGAAGGCTTTAAAACATGATGGACCCGATAGGGGTAGTTCAAGGCAATGCTTTCACCCCAAGTGAGGGGTGAAGCTCTTTATCGCCCTCCTTTGGGGAGAAAGAGTATTTCCATGAGTTTGATGTTGTAAAGACCCATTTTAATGCGATTGACAATTTTATCCATGATTGGGTAGAGGTGAAAAATAATACCTAATGTAATTTGAAAGTGTCATGAATTAAAGTCACCTCTATGGAGACGCACCATGTAATTTCACCCTTCCAAGAGGTGAATGGAGTTTGAAGGTTTGGTTTTGGACAAAATTCATTGCACAGTACTTCACATAAAATTAGTAAATGATGTTGCCTCTCTAGAAGGGCAAAAGTCCCTGTCACCCTCTTTCGATGCTATAGCAAAAAAGACAGTTATAAGGAGGAAATTGAAGGGTGAAATTGCTCAAATACCAAGCCTAGCTACTATGCCATCCATTACTGCCCCGAAAAATTTGTTTCACCTCATCTTTAGGAAAAATCAATTCTTCGACAAAAATATAGCTTTCAAAAGCACAATTTTATGATTTTTTGGTAAAAGGGTAAGGAAAGGTAGCATTTAATTCCTGGAGCAAAGTAGGAAAGCACTTTTATAATATCTGCTACAAGGTCGAGAGATCATAGATAATTCATGTTAGTTTCCAATGCACCGACTATCAACCTTACCGATTTTCAAAGTAGATTTAATGCTCGATGGACTTTTCTAGTAAAAATGAATTTCTAAGGCACGAGATGAAGCAAATTCATGCTCAATTCTTAGGTGATTTTGCTCCGTCTATGCACCGACATCCAAGATTACTACAAGCATTTACTCTTGTTGACTTCTTTGTATGATTCTCCTATCAAAGTCAGATCGTGGTTTCCTTGCAGAATGTTTTGACCAGAATGTCACTGATGCCAAGGAGGAAAATATGCACGCTAGTTTTTTATCTACCAACATTTTGTTGTATATGCATTAAATGATAGAGGCAAAATCCCTCTATAAAATACTAATCATTTTTCATTGTAAATAATGGAAGGGTGGACACTCTACAGAAAGATACCCCAAGTTTTCTTTATTAATAGAGACAATTCAACTTTTGGTTCTTTGAATGAATTTGTACTTGACAATTTTCTGTGTGTGATTTTTGAAGGCTTTTATTCCCATTATTTGCTATGAGTGAATTCTACTTCTAAATTTAGTCTTTGCTTGTGTGGGAGTGAACACTGAAATGCACTCTAAGGGTTATTTTCTTGCATAATTGTTAGAAGTTTCTGCGCTTGTGTTTTCTGTTGAATGCTGCTAATTGCTTGGTGGAAATTCGATTGTTAGTCTATCCCCATCCTATTTTTTTGGCTTATATCCATATTTACCATTTTTTTTTTCTTTTTCTTTTTTTTAGCTAAAAACCCCATGTGGGGCCGCCTTGGTCTGAGAGACCACGAACAAGGGGTACTATACAGTCAAATTCACCCAGGAGTCGCACCCGACCCTGCCCGCACCAACATTATCAATTGGATTTTGGGTACCCAATTCATCTTTTTGGTAGGGTGGAGATTTGAACCTAGGACCTCCCTTGGAGGATTGTCCTCTCCTCTCCAACTCACCTACAACACCTGGGTTATTTACCATTTCTTTTTATCATTTCCTATTTCTTTCCTATTTCTCTAAGATTATACCCAGTGTAGGATTAGTAAAGATATCCAGCCCTCTCTGGAGATTGTATCGGAGGACATTCCTTTCCTCTGGCCTTTCAATGTTGGTCAGGTCTAGGATGCACAAGGCATATATTTTATAACTAGGAAGATTCATGACCAACAATACCATTCTAGCATATTTGGATAATCAGATAACCACAAACAACATTCTCAATCATACATCTCAAACAAATAATAAAAAATTTATGCTTGCATTTTTTAATACATCTGTGCCTGTGAATAACGTAATAGTTTAGCTAAGACCAAGTCAACCTAAAAATTCAAATTCTCAATTGGATAGTTTATAAAGGATGGATCAAAAATTGAGCAATGATATAAAGGCAAGTTACTCAAAACCCACCTACAAATAATAACACCCATAATAGAAAATTTGGCTTTCAGAGGACCAATCATACATGGAATACTTACCCAAACAAAAAAGGGGTTTTAAATCCTATCAAAAACCAAAACCAACCAAATAAAAACCCAAATACTTTTATGAATTTGGTAGATCTTGCTTTACGTGGTTGGTGTAGGGTCCATTCCACAACTCAACACGGAGAAACCAACTATCTAGAATTTAAAATTGCATTATATATTGTCCAAAAGGAAATGGAAAATTTACAATTAATGCCCACTAATGAGAATTCTAGGAATTAAGTTAATCATAATATAGGGACAACTCTAGTTTTAGAGACTTATAAATTCTCAAGAGTGGATGAAGATGAATAAGATGAACATTTGGAAGAAGAGGTAAGATTATCGACAGTTTTAGAGAAGCAATAATTATATGCTATAGAGTAAAGAAAAAGTTCCAATGACTTCTTCTACACCTCCTAACAAAACCTCCATCCCACCTGATGAGCAAGGCCAACAAAAACTTGGTCCCACCTAAAGGTCCTACAATACCTACTCCACCAAAACCCAATATGTCATTACCACAAGTAGATAAGAATATAGATCAAAACAAGTCTAGATATAATATCATTGAAGATATTAAGAAAACAAAGGTAAATATTTTTCTCTTTTAGGTAGCTCAATTAACTGACCAACAGATTTCTCAAAACACTCTCTGTTCAAGGCACAAAAGAATTAAAAAATAATATTGATGCTCAAGTGGTAGTATACAAAGAGAAGGTAGAATCCCCTCCTTTTCTTTTGACCAATAGAATTGTTGATAAAAACTTATATAATTATCTTGTTAATTTAGGTGCTCCTAGCAACGTGATGCCATATACAGTCAGCCAAAAGTTAGGACTAACTCTTACTCCCTCAAACAAGAAGGTTGTTCAACTAGATAAGATAGAGGTGAATGTAGTTGGGGTGGTGAACCAGGTCCATATACATTTGGCTTCTGAACCTTAGATACAACAATGCATTAATATCTAGGTGGTGGATATCCCATATGCATATGGGATGCTGCTCAATTGTGATTAGTCTAGAACCTTGAATGGTTACACAGCAACTAATTTCTCACATATGTGGCTTCTCTAGTGTGGTATAGCTAATTAGATATGGGTAGAAATAAATCCAAGGCTAAAAGATATAATTATAGAGTACAACAATGTTAATAAAAAATTTTACACTAAGCCAAAATTAGGAGTCTACACTGTAGCAGTAGAAACCAAACCCAAAGAGAAAAATCTGGTAGTGAAGACCCTGCCAAGTAAGAAAAATAATAATAACTGAAGATCGATTGTGGACTCTCAATTTTGATGGGTCAAAATGCAAACATGGCAATGGTATTGGAATTGAATTGTTCAATACCAAAGGCAAATTATATCTTGTAGCTTACCGACTTTAGTTCCCTTGCACCTGCAATGCTATAGAATATGAGGCATTGATTCATGGGTTGTAGTTTACCATCAATAAAGGAGTTAAATATGTACAATTCCTGGAAGATTCTAAATTGGTGATCAAGTAGGTGCAAGATTAGTATGTCGGCCATGATAAATATATCTCAAATTACCATAGCTGAGTGTGGGATTTAATCAGAGAATTTGATGCCTTCAATATCCAAACTATTCCATGAAAGAAGAATCATACTATAGATTCATTGGTAGTAGCAGCAAGTACCCTAGGATCCATTTTCCATTCCAAGATATAGTGATTCTCAATATATTTGGTTGTCACTCTCTCCATACCAGACAACATCTAAAATTTTCTAGTATATGATGATGATAAGCATATAATTGATTTTATTACTAACTCTAGCATATTTGAAGCTCATATCATAGATGAGGAAGATAGAAATTGCATAGAGCTAGAGGAGGAGGGTGAATTGAATTTAAAAACAAACACCATTCCTAAAGGTATGGTCTCTTTGGAAAAACTATTTGATATGGATTTCTAGGCTCAAAAGCAGCAAACCACTCCATATGAAAAAGGATCATATGAAGCTAATAATTTAAGAAATGTTGAGACCCTTCAAAATGTTTTCTTGGGAAAAGATTGCACTGATAAAGAAAAAAAGAGAATAATACAAGCCCTAAAATATTATTGAGATGGTATAACATGGAACTACAAATATTTTAATATATATGATACATCCATCATTACCTATACCATTCCCTTGAATCCAGGAATGAAATATTTTAATCAAAGTAGAGACCAACGAATCCTTTTCTAGAGCCCCATATTTTTGGATAAATACAAAAATTGTTGGTAGCCCACATTATTTTTTCGGTAATACATTCTACTTGGGTTTCAAATATGGTACCTATCTGTAATAAGAATAAGGAATTGCACCTGTGTGTAGATTTTAGAAATATTAACAAGGCATCTTAGAAGAATAATTATCCTCTCCCTTACCTATATGAAATACTGCAAATGGTGAATGTCTCTCAGATGATGTCTTTTTTGTATGGTTACTCACGATATAATCAGGTTATGGTAGATCCTTAGGATAGGATTAAAACTACATTTACTACCAAGTGGAGAACCTTTGAGTATAGGAGGATGCCATTTGGTCTAATCAATGTAGAAGCAACATTCCAAAGGGTTACGGACATATATTTCAAGGATCTCATTGGGAAGTGCAATGTGATTTACATGGATGACCTTCCTATATTTTTTAAGATGCGTGCTAACCATGTGGAAGATTTGAGGAAGGTACTACAAATATGTAGAGTGCATGGAATTTACTTGAATCCCAAGAAATGCATTTTTGGTGTTACAGAAGGAAAACTATTGGGGCATGTTATTTCTGAAGCTGGTATTTTTGTTGACCCAGATAGGGTTGAAGCAATTCAAAAAAATCCCCTTTTCGATATTAAAAAGGAGCTGAAGTATTTCTTTGGAAATATTAATTTTGTGAGAAAATTTATTTTTGGTTTTGCAAAAATAATTTAGCCTCTAAATGCAATGTTAAAAAAGATGCCAAGATTGTGTGGACTGGTGAAGCACAAACTGTGTTTTAGGAAATTTAAATGGTAATCATGAATACTCCGGTATTAATCAATCCTAATTACACTCAACCATTTTATATTTATTCATTTGTATCTAGACATTCAACTGCTAGTGTGCTAACTTGGAAAAAAGAGGTTGGTGATGAAATACCAATAGCTTTTGTAAGCTCACCTTTGAAAGGTGCTCGACTCAAATATTCAACTGTTGATAAATAGGCCTTTGCTTTAATAAATGTTGTGAAGAAATTTTGACATTACATCCTACATTGTAGAGTGTTTGCAATAGTGCCAGATCCAGCAGTGAAAATGATGTTAATACAGAATGAGTTAGGTGAAAGCAGAGAAAATTGGATGTCTATCTTGCAGGAGTTTGATCTAGAAATTCATCCTATGAGAATTTTTAGAGGATAGAGACTGAGCAGAGCACTAGCATAAGTTGACCCCCAGATTTCATGCCAACAGTATTCTATGGGGAAAATTATAAATGATGAGTGGTATCGAGATATTATTTATTATTTTCTAAATTGAGTATGCCCTAGTCACTTGAATTCCACTCGAATGGGAGCACTATGTCTCAAAAGTGCAAATTTCATAATTAAAGGAGGCATTTTATATAGAAAAATTATGAGGAAATCTACTTGAGGTGTTTAAACAAGTAGAAAGTTGTTGAGGTCCTCAAATATTTTTATGGCAAGTATGGAATCGGGCATGGCTTTGGAAATGCCACAACACACAAAATATTGATATATGGGTATTACTGGCCCCATATATTTAAATATGCACATGCACATGTTCGATCATGTCATGTTTGTGAAACTATAGCTCATCAAGAGAGGAATTCTCCCATGCCTCTATAGCCATTAATTGAAGTCCATCCATTTGCATAATGGGATTAGACTTTATTGGTGTCATTAATCCTAACTCATTAGCCAACCATAAGTTCATCTTGACTACCACTGATTATTACACACATTGGACAAAGGAAAAAGCTTTCAAAAATTACACAATTGAGATCGTGATCAAGTTCATTGAAGATAACATTGTGACCAAGTTTGGGATGCCATATGCTCTGGTATGTGATAATTGCCCTACTTTATCTTCTTTAAAATTTGCTAAATGGGCTTATGATAACAAGGTAACTCTAAAAAAAATTCTAATTATTATCCTCAAGGAAATGGAGTAGCAGAATCAACTAATAAAAATTTGCTGCATAAAATTAAGAAAATTTTAGACAAAAATCTTAGGGATTGGCATAATAAACTGGAATATGAAGGTCTGATGTGTAGACCAATTGGTTCTCCCAAACCCCGTAAGGGGGGTAGATTTCCAAGGTTCAAATATTGGGCCTCATCGGACTGAATGCTTGTCCCTTTCCTAGTGTTTTTAGTGGTGTAAAAGGTTTAAAATGATCATGACATGGTGGTTATAGGGGTGAATTGCGTGGAGATCTATATGGTGGATTTTGAGGTGAAAAATGCATAATACTGTGGTAGCCATAAAAATTTGGACAGCCTTCCTGGATCCGTGGCAGACATAAAAAGCTAGACATCCTACTCGGATCTGTGGCGGCTACTGATTCCACCATGTAAAATCAAAAAAAAAAATGGAATATGCATTATGGTCAGAAAGAAAAAGGATAAAGTCTTCATTAGGCACGTCTCCCTATCATCTAGTTTATGGTCAAGATACTATATTTCCCACCAACCTCAATATCATTGCCTTGCAATTCATGAAAAACCACTTAGAAATAGATAACAAGGTAGAATCCAGGTTGTTGAGTTTGATGAGTTTAGATGAAAAGAGAGAAGAAGCACTTCAACATTTCAACAAGTATCAAGAAATTGTAAAACGTTTGTTTGATAAGAGGACCAAAATAAAATCCTTCAGAATTGTTGATCTAGTGCTACTGTGGGATAAGGCCCATGAAAATAAAGGATACCATGGAAAATTTGACACCCTATGGCTAGATCCCTTTCAAATATCTAAGATACTAGGAGAGAATACTTTTAGATTAAAAAATCTAACTGGAGATGTCTCGTTATCAGTGAATGGGCAATTTCTCAAACATTATTTTAGTGCCTGAGAATATTCTCGTTCTGCCCTATAAGTAGCTTTGTGCATAGTTTATTATTTTTAGTTTTTGGTGCATTAATTTCACTAATTTTTATTTTTGTTATGTTTTGTTTTTGCTTTGATTTTAGATTTTTATTTTTGTTCTATCTTGCGCTTCCCTCTTTTTGGCTCAAGTTTTTCTAGGTGTAGTCTACTTGTGGTTGCTCTAAGTTAAAAAGGGTTTATGTGCAATTTGGGTTAAAAAGTGCCACACTGAGTTTAGTGAAGTTGAAATTAGTTTAATCAACTTTTTGATGTTTATTAATTGTTTGGGACAAAGAAAAGTACTACTAAAATGATGTTGCAACTTCACACTGAAAAAACTTTAAGGAAAGTTCCAAGTTAGAAGAAATGAAACCACTATGGTTTGGTTTGTTGGACATTTTGAGTCCCTAAGCTGAAATGTTGTCATTGATGTCAATAGAGAAATAAATGTCAAAAGGATCTATGAAGGGTTTTTGTGAAAACCAAGGTAGGGAAAATAAAATATTTTATTTAAAACCATGGACAATAGATTTGATCTGGGTTTTTCTTAAAACCCACGTTGGGCTTTCGTTTTGTTGAAAAAGGTGCCCCGGTGATGGAGTTATTTGAGTTTTAATGTTTGGTTTAAATTTTAATTATTTAAAATTTAAATTCAAATTTAAATTTAAATTTAAATGGAAAGTTTCTCGTCGACATCATCATGCAAATACAATTTTAATATTTTCGCCGACGTCTTCAAAGTGTTATTAAACACTATATAAAGGGGTGGCAATTAAACCAAATAATCATCCTTGCTCTCGTGTGTTAATTGCCTTGGAAATTCGAAAGATATCGTGCGAATTGTTGAAAAGGAAGCAGCAAAGAAAGCACAGTGATTTGGAAATCTCAAATGTGGTATGAGGTGTGGTGCATTGGTGTATCAATTTTTCTAATACTGTGGGCAACGCAAATATTAGGGATCGAATCCCCTTGACGGCAGCGTGTGGGAAGCGCTTTGGCGCTTTGTCCTTTGCGACAGGCAGAGGAATATTAAAGGCCCTTTTCACCTTTGCTTTTCCAATGAGAACTTTGGCTCGGTTGGAATCTTAGCCGTGGCTAATATGCTCACGATATGTGATGGACGGGGGTTCGAATCCCCTTGAGAATTATTTACGTTTTTGCATTTAATAATTTTTTTTTTGGTAAGTAGTGATTGTATTTACAGCGGGTTTTAAATAGGATCCCAAAACCTAATTACATAAGCGATGGCAGAAAACATGCCAAGAAAAAGCCATTACAATAAAGTTATGGGCCTAGGGCATCAATCCCTTGAAACTGAAAACCAAAATAGAAATCCCGCCCAGCGGGAACAGAAAGCATGAAACAATCCCTCCAAGCGGGAAACAACCAGATATGAAAGAAAGTAGTTTTGGAGATCCTGCCCAGCAAGGAGTAGCCGAAAACCACCATCGAGTAGATCCCGCCCAGCAGGAAGGAGTGAAAAACTGTTACAATAAAATCCCACCACGTGGGAAGCATTCAAAAACCACCAAAGAGAGAGTCTTGCCTAGCGAGAAGCATCAAAAACCCATCTCAGTGAAGATCCCGCCTAGCAGAAACCTTCAAAAAACCTCCACCAAGAGAATCCTGCCGTCCGAGAAATCATCAAAAAATAAAAAATCCCACCCAGTGGGAAAACCAGCAAAAAATGCGAATCCCGTCCTGAGGAAACACCATCTTGACCAGCGGGAAAACATCCTGCCCAACGGTAAACACCAACAGAAATGGCAGATCCCACCCAAAGACAGGGGGATCCTGCCCAGAGAAAGGGGGATCCCACCCTATAGGAAGCTAAAAGCCAGTAAGGAGGAGGAATAGCCCAGCGGGAAGCAACCAGAAAACTCCACCACGCAAGTCCCACTCTAGGAAAATAGCAGGAAAAAAGTAGGTTAAGGGACCAGGGATCCAGGGATTGGGAATCTCAAGCGGGAAGAGGTAAACAGTCACAGATATGGGATCCCTAGGAGCCAAACATGTGGGATCTATGGTCTGTGTGCATAGATCAGACCCCCCCAAGAATGAAACATGTAGCAGAAACCAAAGAAACCTAGCAGCAGGGACCAAGAATCCCGTCTAAGCACAAAAGCAGCTTCAGGGAACTGGGACTGGGAATGGGAATAGCCCAGGCAGAGAAAAGCCCCCCCAAGGCCAAACCAGATGCCCAGGGTGTCCACCAAGGAGCAGAACCAGCACGAAGAGCCTCCAAGTGGGAAGAACAATAGCCACAGGATCCCGTAGAGGATTCACAAGCAAAGGGGGAAAGAGGCCCCCCTAGACCACCCCCAAAGTTGTGAGGACCTCAAGGGAGACCCCAGGAAGCTGTCCAAACCCTAAACCATCACCCCCACCACCCAAAGAAATGCAGGGGACCGAATCCACGTGAATAACCTGCAAAAAACCCTAGGGGGAAGCCTGAGGGAAAAAAGGGAAGGGATCCCCAAACAAACAGGGATCCCTGGGAAGCACCAGGCCAAAAAATCAACCAAGGAAACCCTAGCCAGCTGGGAGGGGCGTAGAAAGTGGATAAGGATCTCCCCCAAGGAGATCATCTGCTACAACCACTCCCATGGAGGGATGACCTGGGTTGAGCCAGGTACTGGGTAGGAACTAGGATCCAGGGGAGGGGGAGCAGGGGAGGGACCAAAGCCCTCCCCTCTCTACTTTCTTCCCTCCAACATTAATATGTTTTCAAATTAAAATGGATCTGCCTTTAATAATTTTTATTAGCCCTAAAGTTTGGAGTTATAAGGTATTTAATGGGAATTAAATTTTATCATTAGGGCTATGATTATTATTGCAAAAGCATATTTGATTTATGTTTTATTTTGATGAAAATGGAGAATTGATTTTAGGAAAAATAAGGAGTTGTTAAAGTGATTTTGAGAGATTTATTGTGGGTTATTCTTAATAAGGGTTTTCATTAAAATAGACTTTGGTGGATGTGTTTGTGAAGTTGGAGTGAAAAGGGTGTAAATTAAGTTATGCTTTTATTGTGATTATTTAAAAGACCACTAACCCTTATTGATATTGAAAAGGAAAGTTGTGATTAAGTGTGGCAGATTTTGTGGACAACTTATTGGCATCAAAAAGGTATGGGCACATTCTCCTATTGATTGTTTGTGGTGGTTGATTTCTGAAATATCATTGGAGTGAAAAGGATTAATTGAAGTTTTCTTTGTGAAAATGGTTGGTTGAATGCTTCAAGGTTTTCTGATTTGTGAGTTGTATTTAAACCTTGTTTCATTAGCATTGTTGTTGAAGCCCATTGATGATGAAATGAACTTGAACATGAGCTAGAAAAGAACATGAGTATCATTGTTATGTGAGACTTGAGATAAAGCATTGTTGGAAACATTTTGAGTTGGTTGATACATGCTTGAACTAGGGTTTGTGAGAAAGGGTTGTTCCTTGATGTGATTGGTTGATTTGAGTTGGTTAAGCCTAGTCAAGTGGGTGCATGAAATGGTTTTTCAAGTTCCATAAAACAAACTATTCTATATTCTAATTTGAGTTGATATTGAGATTGAATAATAGGACATATTGAGTCTCTAACAATTCTCTCTATGCTTCTATTGAGTTGAGATTGAAATTTGAGTATAGAACATATAGATTCTCTAAAAATTCTCTTTATGCTTCTATGAGATTTATTTGAGTTGATATTGAGATTTAATAATAGGACATATTGAGTCTCTAACAATTCTCTTTATGCTTCTATTAAGTTGAGATTGGGATTTGAGTATAGAACATATAGTCTCTAACAATTCTCTTTATGCTTCTATGATATTGAATTGAGATATTGATTGTACTTTGAGCTTAGAACATATTGAGTCTCTAACAATTCTCTTTATGATTCTATGAGATTGAACAAGTTCTGTGTAAGCTTATTAAGCAGATTTGAGACAAGTATTTAAGAAGGCTTGTGGGCTGTTTTGAGTTAAGATTTTTTGAAAGCTTGCTTGAGCATATTTGAGCAAGTCCAAGAGAGGACTTATTGAGTAGATTTGAGCAAGTCCAAGAGAGGACTTATTGAGCAGATTTGAGCAAGTCCAAGAGAGGAATTATTGAGCAGATTTGAGCAAGTCCAAGAGAGGACTTATTGAGCATATTTGAGCAAGTCCTAGAGAGGATTTGTTGAGCATATTTAGACAAGTTTTGTGTGAACTTGTTGAGCAGATTTAGACAAATTTTGTGTGAACCTTTTGAGTAGATTTGAGCAGGTTTTGAGAGAAATTATTGAGCAAAATTGTACTAGACTGACTGTACTGTGTTTAGTACAAGAGATTGAGCAAAACTATGCTAGACTGACTGAAATGTGTTTGGTACAGTATTGAGACAGAGCTTTGGAGGTGACATAGTATAGAGGACATAGTCTCAGTGGATAGAGATCTAGCAGCTAGGACAATTGAAGACAAGATCTGAGTGAGAAGTCTTCAAGTGGAGAGAGATCCACCAATCAGTGTAGCATAGAGACAGAGTCTTATAGAAGATCACTAGCCAGAGCAGAATGGGAAAGAATTCTCCTATGTAAGAGATCCACAAACTTGAGATTAGGGGATCAGCATCTTCTTTGGACAGAAGTCCATAAACATTGTAATTTGGGAAGGATTCCCAAGAGATTGATTGAGAAAGTTTTTGTAAAATATTTTCTCTGTGGAGGTATCCCACATTGGTTGAACCACATTAAAATGGTGTCTCTTATGTGTGTGATGCTTTGTGTGATGTTTATGGTTTCATTAATGCTGATGCTTCTATTTCAGAAAAAGTTTTATGTTATGTTGTTCACCCCCCCCCTCTCAGTATAAGCACATGTTCTTCATGGTTTTTTTTTAATGAAATATATTTAAGTTTTTGCCCTCTTATTTTCCATAGTGATCCCCAACCCAAAAGCAGACCCAACACTTATGAATTTATTATTATTTAGAAAAAAATAATAATCCATGTTCAAAGAGAAAAAAAAGAAGAGGGGTTCAAGTGCTTGGGTGATTTAGATAACCTTTTATCGATGCTATAGATGCCTGGATAATAGTAGAGCAAGGTCTAGAGTGGGGTAATATATAAATCCATTGGAGCTATAGATGCCCAACTAGAAATGGAGCAATGACAAGTAATTAGTGACATGTCTACCTGTGTGACAAAGCTCATCATCAGTAGACCAATGTTCACTTAGGGTAATCTAGCCTAATTTCCAATCTGTGGTGATAATTTTTGATTGATTCTAGAACAAAATGAATTCACATGCACACAATTTTGCTAAGACAAAATGAGGTATTGCTTTCAGATAAAATTTCCTAACCCTACCTTGGGTGGATGCCAAACTTTTTGGTTTTGTTTGTTTGGAAGTTTCATTATTTTTAGAGAGGGTTCTTTCTATTCTCAAAAATGCTCAGGAGCATTTTCTAGAAAATTCACCACTTGTTGTTGTGCTTGCACAACACACCCCAATATGGATTTGGGACCCACTTGAGATTTTTTGTTTTAATTCTAGATTTTGTTTCATTAAGATTTTAAATTTTGTTGGCATAATTTTTTAAAATTGCTTGTATCAAGGTGTTGAGATTACTTACACAAAGCATTTTGAAATTGATTGCATTGAGCATTTTGAATATTGGATTTTCAATGGCATTATTTTATATTGAATATTATAGAAATTTTTATTTTCAAAGGTTTTTCCTAAGGTTTGAAAAAACACAATCAATTTTAGGGTTCATCTTGCCCTAAATTTACCTCAAAATTGAAATTTCCATAACTCTTGATTAAAAACTTTGTTTGAGGTGATTTAAATTCTGGTGGAAATATCTTGAACTCCTCTTCCCAATGGTATCAAATTTGTAGGAAATTGGATGTAAATTGCATATGAAAATAGTAGTTTCTCAATTACAGTCCGTGAACTTATAAATGCAATATCTCATGATTTACAATTAATGTTTAATATTTATCAGCATATTTAGATACCCACTTGGACCATTTAGATGCATGGAAAATTTTGTTAAATTTTGGGCACTTTCATTCTTTGCCATAATTTTGCACCCCAAGATTTTTCACTTTTGGGTAATTCAAATTTTGTTTCCAAAGTCTAAAAATCATTATTGGGTAATGAGAATATCCTTTATAAGCCATCAAAATACAAAGTGCATAAATTTGGAGTCTTTGAAACAAATGTATAATACCTAAGAAGAAATTCGCTAAGTCTGAGCAATAGCGAAAAAATGGGTCACTCCCACACTCTAAAGTGATCCCAAAATTTCGTCGATCGATAGCTTGGAGAAAAGTGAAAAATATTCTAAGTATAAGCTTGGTCAGAGAAGTGGGACATTGGCAGAAGAAAGAGAGATCCCAAAACCCTGTCAGCTAAGTGTTGCACTTGGCAGAGAAATTGGACATTGTCGGAGCCTGATAGCATCCCAAAACCCCACCAGTTAGCAAGTTTGAAAGTTGGACAAAAAAATGGGTCACTATCCAAAACCCCACCCATACTCAACAAAGAAATAAAACCCGATAGCCTTGAAAATTACCTAAGTAAAGGTATTGTCAAAGATTTCGGATATTGGTGGAAGAAAGAGCATCTTGAAACCCGAACACCCTACAACCTTAGGAAATTTTGAAAAGTGGAAAAATATTGCACTTGGAAAAGAAATGGATTGCTACCGCATTTCGAATATGTCCCAAAATCCCACCACTCAAGAAATAAAGTGGGTAGATAAATGGGATGCTATAACACTACGAATGAGTCCTAAAATCCCACCACTTAGATAAAAAGAAAGATTTGCTAAGTAAGAGATTTATCATAAATATGGGACATTGGTGAAAAGAAAAGCGTCCCAAAACCCCATCACCCCCGTTGGTTTTCGAATAGAAGAAAATTTCCTAAATGTCGAACTTTTAGGAGACCAAGGTCAATGAAGAAACCTAAAAAACTTTGTCAATGGAAATAAAGCCCGACAAGTTAGAAAATAAATTTTGGTAATTAAAAATCAAGCCCTGACATTGGAAAATAAATCTCGACAATATTGAGGAAAATGAAAAATTTTCTAAGTGTTGCACCTGGCAAAAAAATGGAATGCCATCACACCCCGATTGACTCCCAAAATCCCACTGTGCAACAAATTGGAAGGAGAGGGCGAAAAAATGGGATGCCATCCCACCCCGATGGAGTCCCAAAATTCCATCGTGAGTAAGATGGAAAATGGATAAACCTAAAAAAACTGGCAATAAAAATAGAGCCTGGTAAATTTGGGAAATAAGATCCAGCAATGAGAAATGAATTTCGTCCATGAACTTTTGCATCCGACAATTGGAGGCCACCTGGATTGACACCCTAGCAACGAGCAATGATGTAGTGATGGAGAAATATAGTCTTAAACCTAGAAAATAATTTGTTGCAATGCTAAATCAAAGGTTTCAAAACCTTATAAAATTTTAAAAATTTAAAAATCAAAACCTTAGGAAAATTTTAAAAAAATTTAAAATAGTGTTAATGTTCTAACTTTCGCATCTTTTTAATTTTTTGCAGAATTTTCGTTGGTGGTTCCATTAAATGGTCGATGTGGTGGTGAACATGGAATTTCAATGCAAACCAGGTAAATTACAACCGTGCAAATATGGAAGAGCCAAGAAATTAATGATCCACCAAAAATTTTAAAAATGAAGAATTAATGCGGTATGGCAGTTCCAAAGTTCTTGAGCATCATGCGAGTTGAAAATAAATGAGTTTTGGTAGTTGCAGATCTCACCAACAATGTGAAAATGTAGAATTTAATGAAGTGTGACTACAATATGATGGAAAATTTGATTTCAAGATGTTCGTCCTAGAAGTAGATGGAAATTAATTGTAAAACGTAACACTAGGTGAGGGCGGAAATTGTATAAATAGTGGCTCACTAACCGGTTACAAAGGTCAAAAACCATCTATTAGTTGACCCCTTTTTATTTTTTCTTCTCTCTTTGTATCCAGATGGTTTTTCTAAACCAATTTGTCATTGTTTTTGAGCTCTATTCTTTGTAATCCACCAGAGTAGACAAACCTGAAACATTGTATTTAATGACTATCTTTTAATATAAAGGCTCTAGAATTTTTTGTGTTCAATCTGCACATGTTGATGGTGGTTGTACTAGATCTATTTCACAGTCTATTGTTCCTATAAATATTGCACCATCTTGGACCTTAGGTTGTGTGAATACTGGTTGGATCGGGATTGGTTTAAATTTGGGTTTGCTACTTTACCGGATCATAGCAGGATTTTAGGGCAATATCAACTTGTTTTCTTTATTTTCTCTCACCTTTCAACCTTTGAATTTTTATTTGGAACTTATTTATATTAGGAATAGACTAGCTTTCATTCGAAGCACTAAAGCTATTCTCTTTAGCGCATTCTAAAATTTCATATAGCTTCAATAGAATCATTGTTGGTATATATGTGATATATTTTAATTACAATGAACAATATATAAGGAGGGCAATTAATTACTAATTTTCTAAGTCCTTTAGATCCTCAATGCTCAATAGTATAATTCTACTTAGCTCGTGTGTGTTGAGATATCTGTGTAGTAGAATAACTTTCATGCAGTCAAGCATTTTGTCTCCAAGCATTATACCAAGAAATTTATATTTTTCAAACATAACCAATAAAGGTCCCTTAAAAGGAACATTTATCAACAACCTTTGAGTCTATCCACATTGGCCAAGACCTGGCATACCTGAATCTTGGGGGAAAATAGTTTCTCTTTCAAGAGGGAACATATCTCTGTTCCAAGTATGTTGACATGCCCTTGACATTGTGTCATTTGCATGCTCAACAATTTCCTTGTGGATTATCTTTTGAGACTAGGGCATTGTTAGTCATTTCATATTCTATTGAATTCTCTACCACATATTCTTGTAGTATATTGACTAAGTCATCAAATGATGTATCTTTCCTTAGAATTTGTAAATATGTGACTAAATTCTTGTAGCTTTCTGGAAGTGCTCTTAGGATTACTTGAACAAGAAACTTATCTTCAAATTTTTCTCCTAAGGTTAATAATTTTCCTTTTATATCTACTACTTTCCTTAGAAACAATTCTATACTTTCACCACTATTAATTTTTAGAGAATGCAATTGAGTTTGAAGGTTCAAGATAGTGGCTTTATTCTTCCCTTCAAATATCTTGGCTAAGGTTTTTCAAGCTTCTATAGAATTTGTTGTTGAACTAATGTAGGGTTGTATTTCATATGTAATTGCAAATGTTATTATCATGAGTGCTTTTGCTTCATCTTCTTCAAAATTTTGAATCTATTTATCATCTACAGTAGGTTTAGTTTTTGCTTCTTTAACAATATCCTAAATATTTTCAACTATCAATATTACCCTTACTTTATTTTTCAATGAAGATTAATTAGGTCCTTTAAGAAGTTGGTATTATGTAAGAATGAATTTATTTGTTGTCATGATGATACTTGTAGACTACCTTATATCTCCCTAGTTTTGAGTATGAGATCAAATTTGATAAGATCTTTTCAATTTTCAAGTTTTGTAGAATACCTTATATCTACCAAATGCTTTGAGTGTAATATGGTTTTGATAAAGTACTTAGATTTCTTTTGAGTTGACTTTCTTTTGTCTCCCTAATATTCAACTTCTATTCTTCACCTTATTTCTCCCTATTTGTGAATAGAAAGCTAAAGATAATTTTTTATGCACCTTCAAGTTTTGATAAGGTTCTTTATTTTCAAGACCTTTAAGTTGGATTCCTTATGTCTCATTAATTTGAGAAAGAGACTAATTCAAAATGCAATTTTCCAACTTTCTATCAACTCTATGTTTTGCTTCTTTCAATTTTTAATTCTCAATAGTATAATTTCTAAATTTCAATAATTTATTTTGGTGTTGAACTCCTTATATCTCCCTAATTGGAAATTTAGAAAACTAAGTCTTTGCAAATATAATATATCTATTTCAATGTATAAATTCTTATACCTACAATTTAGACTATTTGCAAAAATATTTCTATGCAATTTGAATGAGGTAATTTCATAACCTTTATAAATAATTCTTTCTTCAAAAACTTCTAAGGCATAATATAATACTACTCAAGTTGTAAAACTATTCCTTATTTCTCCTTTATTTATAAAACCTTGAGTATTATGAAATAATTAACTTGACTCCAATATTATGCCTTGTATCCTTTGCAAAGGTTATATATTGGATTAAATATTTATTACCTCCTTTAAAGTAGTACTCCAAAGGATTTATCATGCTTACTTTATACTGCACCTTGCATTCTCACAATGCTCTCCTTCCACTGTGATTCATTCAATGCACTCTATGCTCGAACTCCAAGATTTGATTGCATCTTTTCCTTCCCTTCAAAATAGCACATATGCTCTAATATCTAGCACTTTACTCTCCTCTTCACTATATTCTCTTTGCATTCTCTACGTATGCACTCTAACGTATCCCTTTAATGCAAGTAGAAGGTGTTACTTTACATAAATATTGGTGCTTTCCTTCTATCAAGACACTTGGCATATGCATTGTTGTTTCTTCTATGGTGCCTAGATGCTCCTTGGTTGTTGATGCTTTGTATCCTTGGTGACACTTGTCCTTTTACACCTGTAGTGCTTGTATATGGATGTTATAACTTACTACCTCCTTGATAATGTTTGAGTTATCATTACACTTCCCTCTATAATGACGATTTTGCTTCCTTGGTGCATAGACTCTCCTCATAATGGTTGGCACTCTGCATTTAGCATACTAAGTGGAATATTACAACCTTATCTCTTCATATATGATTTCTAGATTCTTCAACGCTTCTTCCAATGTAATACTCATTAATGAGTAATCTCCAACCTCTTCTATTATTTTCTTTTGTATGCATTATGTTGGTTGTAACTCAAGTGTTCTACCTTATTTTTATATTATGTAGCAATCGTTATATCAAATTATGATAATCCCTTCGATGTCCTCCTTTGAATGACCTTGTAATGAGTTTGTTCAACCCTAATGCTCTTCATTGTCCTCCTTTGAACAACCTCATAATCTATGCAACCTATTGGTTTTCACTTAACCATACCAATGTTCCTTCGATGATGAAACTCTTCCTCAATTATGTTCTTGGTTGTATTATGGTGGTGCCCTAGGTAACATTCTTTAATAAAGATGGTGGATCCTCTACGTTGACCTAGTGGTTCTTCCACTTCTTTTTTCTTGGTTGAATGGTGGTTTCTCAATCTTGGTAATGATTGATATCGTCTTCTTGATTATGCAATTACCTTGTTGCTTGGAAGTTGACTTGCTTGGTACTTTGCTACGTAAATGGCACTACTCTTGAGTGCTTAACTTGAACATAACTTTGGGCTCCTTTGTTGTAACGTATTTCCAACTTTTATACGTAGCTTTAGATAGACAATATTTATTGCTTGCCCCCTATACTCTCAAATTTTCTTAACTTGTTGCACTAGATTTCTTGAAATGATGGTTTTCTTTCCCAATATGGTGGCACCTCTAATCTTTTCCAAGACTTGGTAATGGTGGTCTTTATTCCATAACATATTCTCCTTGTTGACTACTCTTCTATAACGACTCCAAGATTCTAATTTGTGCCAAAATTTGTGCCTTTCAAGTAGAATGATACTTCTATTTTTTGCTACAACTTATTTACTTTCCAAGGGATAGTAAGGATATGATTTCTTTCCTTATATTATTTCTAACTTCTCCTTTCTTTATTGTAGGTTTTAATCCCTTGGGAATGCTATCTTCTCCAACCTTGAAGATATAAACTTGAGACCTTTCCTTTTACAACTTTAAAACCTTAAATGTGGTGCTTTTAAATAATTAATAAAAATCTAATAGATGTTCAAATAAAGAACATTTTTTGCACCAATATTGCATACCTTTTGGCCTCCTTTTGTAGCTAGATTTCTTGGTGATTTGGTTCACCTATTTGCTACCCCAAATTTGTAAAACTTGTTGCTTCAATTCTTATTACTTTGTTATCTTAAACTAGTAGCTCTTCTTGTTGTCCAAATTAGCGTATAAACTCCTTCAATTTATAGCTCTATAACTCCTTTAACTGTGTTGTCCAAGAGTGAGTATTTTTGTAGCTATAATGTTGTCTAATGATGTCTTCAACTTTTTAAATTTGCAAAACTTTTCCTTGACCAAATGCTATCCAATCCTCCTTTCAAATATGCTCTACTCTTATCCAAAATGTAGCTTTATGTCACCTTTAATTTTCTATCCTATGACTCTTCAACTTCTACTACGAAAATCAGTGATCTTCTCCTTTGCAAATTAGCCTTCAAGCCTTTAATGGTAGTCTTCAAATTTCTCAATTTGGTGGCCTCTTCTACCTTCTTTATCCTCCTTAGCTCTTGTCAAATTCTAACTTCAAACTTGGCCTATTTAGTTGACCTCTTTCTCAATAATATGAATGTCTTGAGATCTTCATGAATCCTTTTTAAAATTTGGCAAATTTCTTGCCAAATGCTTCTTCCTTTTGGGCTACTTGTCAGATGGCAATAGATGTCTCAAATTCTTCTTTTCAGGAGCTAATCCTTGCAATATTCTACCTTGATCTATCTTCAAATATTCTCCCATAACCACTTCTCCAACTTCTTCAATAGGGCTTCTCTAGCCTTCTTCTTTCTCCTTCCAAATTTTCTTGAGACCCCTTCTCTTGGGTCTTCAAGTTTTGAAACTTCGCAAATATTCAATATTGTATCTTCCAAATCTGGAAGTTCTTCAATGGAACCTTTCTCTTGGGTCTCCTCCTTCTAGAGCTGCTTTCTTCAATATTCTATAGGGACCTCCTTCTTGGGTCTCCTTAATCTCCAATATTCAATGGGACTCCTTTTCTTGAGTCTCTTCTTTATTCAATCTCTCTTTTTCTACAACAAATAACTAATCCCTACATGAGGAAAGCATTGAATTTTAGGCAATCGAAGATGAAATTCTTCTCTATCAATTGTAGAAATCTTATAAACTTTTGAGAACTAATTTTTTGCAACAAAAAACTTTAGATAGTAGCAAGCAATTCCATGCAAATATCTAGATCTCTATAAATCAATAAACATCACTAGTTATCCTTCAATCTAGTGGAAAAGATATCTATGTTGAGTCCTAGTATTCACGATTTTTCCTGCAACTTTGTGGAAATATTCTAGCCAAATAGCAATTTCAATAATCTAAAAATAAAATCTCCCTATCTTCTCTAAATATTCTTGTGGCTCTCTCTATTTCCTATCAATCTACTATGTGCTCTGATACTATTGTTAGCTTTTGATAGTATATACTTAAGGAAATACAACCACGAAGTATAAGATAAGCATGCAATATTAACTATATGATAATGAAAATATCTTAAGCATGTAAATATCATGATAAAATTCTAAAAATACTCATAAATTAGCCATTAATGAAAGCTCACTAAAATGGCATCTTCATACACAATATGGAGACCTCAAATGATCATTTCTTCATGCTCTACATTGTATCTAACTTGAGCATTACTCTAATGTTCTCATGCACTCTTTCTTACTCCCTCTCCTCGTACTTTTGTACTAAAAAGGCCAATATATAATGGAGTATGACTCTTGGCCTTCCATATTCCTATGACTCAATATATTCCTATTCTAGACTCATGTACACGTGGACAACATGCACATTTACGTCATTGCACATTCTAATAATACTTGTGCATTTATTTATTACATAAAGTAAATACTAAAACCTTAATATAAGACACTCTCCTAATCTAGATATGTACCCAAAATGGTACATCAGCATGTACCAAAAAATGTAATATATTCCAACAATAAGAACTAGCAAATGGAAGAGAGCAAAACCTTTTGGGAAGAATCAAACAACGGTTCACTAAAACCACTCTTTTCTTGAGAAACAAAAAAAAATCAAGAAATCTTCATTAGAATTGGCTTCCATATCAACTTTAGAAGCTTGAATCATTTCTTGAGGGAAATTATTTCTCCAAATAGTAAGGAAATCTTGATGGAGTCCCAAAATTTCCATAGAATTAGCCACTATATTTCTTTCACGGTAAACATGTTTGAACTAAAAAAAAATCTAGGTTGAGATGCCATTAAAACCTCTTATATTCCATGAGACAATTTTCATTTCCAGAGTTTGGTATGGGGCTTCTTGCCCCCTCCAAGAGAATTTTCTAGGTAGTCTCTAAGAGGGATCTCATCTAAGTTTTCTTGAATCTTTTCTCTAGAGCCTAACCTCAAGGTGGTCTAAACACCATGTTTAATTTCCTCCTCTGTTTCCTTTTTTCTATTTTTCTAAATGGATGGTCTTCCCACCTTATTCTCCATTCCCACATTAAGATCACACTCTTTTTATTTTCTTATATAGAGTCTTCAAACCCTCCTTTTCTATAGGACTAGCTATCAGAACAACATCACCACTTGCCCTAATTGAGAAAACACCTAATCTATTGATAGCTCTTTAAGATCTTCTAAAAATCTAAATTTTGAATTCTTAAGAGGAGAAAATGAAGAGGTACTAGCAGAGAAGACTTATCGAAGCCTCAAGTGTTGACACCACATCTTCTATCGAAGAAACTATAGCCACATGGCTAGGATTTGGATGTTTTTGCACTTCCAAAATTAAAGTCTTCTGGTCTTCTAGATGTATCTACACCTTAAATTCCAAAAAATTCTCTACTTTCATAGGGATTGCAAGCTCATCTTGAGAAGCTTTATGGGGTTTGAGAGGACTCTAGCCTAGGATTACTTCTGCCTTAGAGAAAAAAAAATCAATAGTCTTCGTACCAAAAATTTACAATTTAGGACAAACCACATTTGAATAGGATGGATCCCTAGCCTCCTTCTATTGTAAAAAAATTTTAGCCTTTTACTTTTTCTTGTTGGGGTGGGACCCAATATAATGACCCAGACACTTAAAAGATGAGAAAAATGGGGGTTTGTTTCCATACTCGTTTGCTTGAATCCAAGACCCAAGATCAGAAACCAACTTAATATTTGGAAGCTCGACTTCTAAATCCATATTTATGCACATTCTCATGTAGATCATTCTTGATTGGTTCTTGTAGCATATTCTATTGTGATCAACTCCCCAATTCCTCTAGTAATACCGAGCAAAATATCCTCATGCCAATACTGAAATGACATTCCTAGGAGCTTAACTCAAAGTGGTGTTGTATTAAAAATTTGGGTGCTAGAGTTAAAATAAGGATCCCATTTTCATAGGAAAATGCCTCTTATACCATAGAACTAAGGGACTTTCCACAAAATCGTTTCCATATCCTCTTTGTAGCTAAGCTTGACCAAGAAAAAACCCTTAGGGAGGACAACAATTTCTAAATGCCCTTATGATTTCCCTTTTCATCAAAGCCCAACATCGAATGGAATCCATATCAGGCCGAGGACCCAAAAATTTCCCAACTATTTTGCATGCCCCCCTTTCCAAGGATATATTCAGAGCTTACTCTTCTCTAGCTTGAGGTTGAAAAGATACAATATGGTTTTCTTGGATCGCTCCTTCCTCGTAATGTCTACCCAAGAATATGCACCCAAGTCAAAGGGAACAAGAGGGTCTACATTCCCAAGGTGTGCCAGCTTATACAATCCCACCACACCATTGGTTCTTGCTCTAGATAAAAAATCCATCATGCCTAGCCAGCCATTGCTTCCTCTAATGCTCTCACCACTACCCATTTCTTCTCAAACTTAGTGTATTGAATTCCCTCAAAAAAAATTATTTTTTGGATTTAGGTAGTGTGATAAACCCCTACCAATGATGCATAGGGTTTAGCAGTCCCCTCCTAGCCAGGACCCATTTTAAATTTAGTTTGATAGAGTTGTCTCATCTTGGTACACCATGTGGCATCAGTCACAAGGGATTGTATTTTGGGTATCTACAAGGTGGGAATAGGAGGAATGGAGCTTGTGTCGACCTCTACTAGCACATAGGACATTTACCAACTTTACCATATATCCATAGGGTGGACACATGGTGAATGGAGCTTGGATCGGCCTCTACTAGCACCCAATGCATTCACCAACTATGCTACACAAGCATATTATTATGAATTCAAATATAGTGATTATTTATGGTGCCTATTAGCACCCACTATATGTTTTTATTTTCATGATTTTTATGATTTTTGTATAATATTTGAGTGAATGGATTGCTTATGTTTATTTTCTAAAATATGTTTAAATCCTAACATGGTATCAGAGCAGATATGGAGCTTTATCGCTTGATCACACATAAATTTTGTTCAAATCCTTTGATATTTCTTCTGAATTCTAGGATGAATTACTTCTCAAAGCTATGTAAGCACCTTCAACAAAAGAGGTAAAGGGAGGATCCATTTTTCATTATCTAATTATTCTTATTATTTTAAAGAATTTATGCCTAACCCAATTTTTTTATTATACTAGAGGAATTGGTAACTCGTTACAATTTTCTACACCTCTTTGTGGGTTCAAATCTAGCTCCTTGTCACCACTATAACCTTCAGGTGCATCGGGTAAACCTTTTACGTAGTCGGCTATGCTGACACGATACACCCACTGGTACTACAGGGCCCAAGGGATTGGAACCCTAGTCTTCATGCTCCTACAAAAGCATTTTGACCATTGAACCAAACTCTCAGACCCTATGCCTACCCCAATTTATGTTCTATTATTATTGGAATATTTTATACCTATTTTTTAGAGATCCAAACCACTTATAGTAGAATAAGTATCATTGCTTTGACTTTAGAAGGATGTTTTAACTTCATGAAGAGTCAAACATTGTTTCTTTACAAAGAGGACTTGGTTTCATTGCAAAGGAGGGAGAATTGTGATTCTTCCATCCCACTTTAAATCTTTGGGGAATTGGATGGAATAAAGAAAAAAAAACATATTCATTTATCTCAATTCAAATCTGGTATACTAATGAGGCCCAAAAATACCTCATTTTCACCTTCTTTTTGCACCAATAGATTATGTTTTGTTTTATTATTGTAAAAGTTACTCAATTAAATAATGTAATTAGGATTAAATGTATATTTATATAGGAAAAGTGATATTATGTACCAAGAAATGTGAATAAGGGATGTTTTTGCTAATTAATTCCAAGACTTGGGGAATAAAAAGGGTTATTAGGATTTTACATACAACTATAGCTCTTGGGATAGCTTGGAATATGGTGCTAAAACAAAAATTGTACTTGGAACCAAAGATCAAGGCTATAATAAGTGTTGGACACAACCTTATATAGTCAACATCAAACTTGACAACATGCAACTGTCGCCATATGCGGTAGTACTTTGCTGACCCAAGATGTGGATCATAGGTTGGCACCAGATGTGAATGATAAGCTAGCACCACATGTTGGATGATAGTTAGGCATTTGATTCTGAGAATGCAAAGAGCTACAAATATGGCTATAGTAGGTAACTAAGGATGTGGTAGGAGAAGACAAGGAAGATGATATGGCTAAATAATTAACATAAAACTATTTACCAATTTTACTTTGTTGTTTTGGTCAAACAATTTTTTGTTTTTCTCACCACCTATGCATGACGTTACCAAATCAATCAATTATTGCTGACTTAGCATAGCTAGCAACAATTCCCAAGAAAATTATGAAGGATGGTTTGCATGTGTTTGCTTTGGAAACCGTTTTGCAGTTGTACTTTTCTATTTTCAATTCTTCCACCATTATAGCTAGGATTCCAAGTTGGCACATACGATTAATTTTAACCATTATTATACCTTATTTGTTTTCAATTGTTGAAATGGACTACCAGCATGTCCTATTGTTGTAATAGTTTAATAACGTAGACAGGAGATGGTTTTGTCCTCCTCAATTATAAATAAGACTTGTAGCACCATGAATTAGGAGAAGTAAAAAGATATTGTTATGTTGTTGCATTTTAAATTTATTTTTGTTGTAGTTTGTAAAGACATTTTGTCATTTCTAGCCTACAATAATACCATACTTCAAATTGCTTTTATATTCCATTTGTGTGATATGAGTTAAGTTTCTTTCCCTTCCACATTGCTGGGAAGCAAGGGCCCACTTCTAGCTAGGTGGAAGGTACAATTTTCCTACATTTTCATTTTTTGTAGTCTACATTAAATTGTTATTATTTTTTGCATTTCCCATTTGTTGTAGGAAATATTAAACTTGTTGATTTTCCCTACACTTAATGATAGTAAACTAGTTGCTTTATTTCATCTTCATGGAGGTTTAATTAGCTAGATTAGTTTTAGATTGATATTATTGTAGCATAGTATGAAAGAATAATTACTTTATGCTTAGTTTTCCTTATTGTTTTTTAGTTGTATTCATTTCCATTTCGAGCATGTTTTTTTTCAATTGGTTATATGGGATTGAATGGGCCCCACCCACATTACATCATCACCACATAGTGGTATTATAACGAATCTTGGATATTATCCATGTATCACTTGGCAAGAACTGAACCTTGGTCTACTTCTTGAATGTTGAGGAATTTAACCAATTGAGCTAATGTCACTTGATCCATTTCCAGTATGTTAATTTTCTTATCTTAATTCTTGTATTTCCTACTATAATAAGTTGTATTTATGCTTTCTCAATGCTTTAGAATAGAGAGCATATAGTCAACCTTACCTAAGATATTTCATAGCGCATATAACCTACGAAAACCATCCCAAATTTGATAAATTAAAATGGCATTATTAAAGTGTGGTTTAACAACACCCGTCACTATTTGGTATCATTATCGAGGAACATGGTGTTGCTAGGATCATTTAAGACATTTTGAACATCCAACATTGCAAAATTTTACTTGGTTAGAAAATTGATTAGTTGTAGAGGTAGCATATCTCCTTAGTTGATTATTCTTGATATAAGTATTCACTAGGACAGATTAAAGTTGATCTTATAAACCAAGATACCTAGTGCCCTTAATTGTGCCTTATACCAATGGGAGACTAATTACTTAAAACTAAATGAAACTAGTGGTGTTAAGAAGTAATAGTAGAGGTTATTAGAAAATTAATTATTTGATAAGTTAGAATGTATGAATAGATCTAGGGATAAGCGATGATTTATTAAAATAACCCCCAACAAGCCACAAAAACACAACAATCACATTTAGAGGTTGCACAAGAGTACTCACTACCTACAATCAAGGTCGCCAGTGGCCCATTACAAATAGAAGAAGAGAAAAGAAGTACTAGTAGACTATCATCATCAATTTTAAGGTCTATAAGATTTCCTAAATTAGAAGATTATCAAGAATAGTCTAGCAGTTTTCCACCTACCCCATACATATTTACATCTAAAAACTTTAGATAAATTTGTAACATTTATTGGAAAGACAACAATATAGGGTATAGGTAAGATGAAAATAATATTGGGGATGGCCAAAGTGACATACATCATCATGGAGAACACACTAATTGTACTAGGACCTTCATGTACCCTATTCGATTAGATCCCCACACGAAGCCCCTATGAAAAATATGTCTCTATCAAACTTTCCCATCTTTAGGGGACTACAATAGAAGACCCCAATCAATTTTTATTTGAATTTAAATTCATATGTAAATGATTATATAACTGATAACCAAAAACTGAAATTATTTCCTTCCACACATAAGGACTTAGTTATGTGATGGTTTATGGGTTAGCCCCAAAATCCATTCATACCTAGGCCAATATGGAAAGGGTCTTCCTAGAGAAATACTAGGAATATTATCATGTCAAGGATCTAAAAGAAGATTTATTTAGGATGAAACAAAGTGAGGATGAAATTATTGAAGACTACTTAGATAGATTCCTCTTCATCCATAAAATATGTGTAGAAGGGATGGACCAAGAACTCGTTAAGGTAATATTTTTATGAGGATTATAAGATGAGTCAAGGGATATCCTAAACCTCATGGGAAAAGGTAATGTGAGCAAACCAATCCTTCCTGATATTATAGAACTATGTGGGAATTATTCTTGAACAAGGAGAGGAACTCAAAAACATTGAGTAGGAAAGAGTTGCAATGAAATAGGAGAAATATTAGAATAATTTGCCAGTTTTTAAACTGATATTCTCCTGCACCTGAACACAACATTGGAAAATTTGAAATATAAAGCTAGGGATAATGAACCATTGGTCATATATTGTCAAAAGTGTAGATAGAAATATGCCTTATAGGAATACCCTCTAAACAAGACTAATGTATATAGAATCTATGAGAAAAGTCACCGTATAGATTAGCGTGATCTCTTATCTAAAATGAAGGCTACCCTTGGAATGAGCCATCCTAATACAAAAGAATTCAATTATGTAGGACAATGAAACAATATTTTCCATAATCAACAAGTTTCATGGGTAAAAAATCCATGGAATATGTTCCCACCACAACAAAAATGGGTTTAGTACCCTTGGTCTCCATATCTTTAATGGACTAATCAAGGATGGTTTAACCCACCATGGATGCAACCAATGTCTAATCAATCATTGTCAAATCAGAACCAGTAATGGTTAGGACCATCCCAATCTAATCAACCTTATGGGGTACAGTGATGATTTCAAAATCAACAACAAGCATGTCTATCAAGACCCACTAGTTCTCCCCAAATAGTACAACCACAACCGCTAAAGCAACCTCCACTATTGGGTCAACCTATGTCCAATCCAAATAATAATAGGTAGGCAATCCATGTCTACAATACAAAATACAATTATACAATTAATATCAATGCTATCAATTGTGATAATATTCAACTCCTCTCATGAAAGGTATTGCCTAATCCAAAGCCTCCTAAAATAGAAGAATTACAAGAAGAGAAACAAATAACCCTACCAAATCCTAAGTTGTCGAATAAAGAAGAAAAAAATATTCTAAAATGAATGCCTTTAGAAAATCATAAAGCACCATATCCTAAATGATTAGAACCCATGGAATTCTAAGGAATATCATCTATTAACAAAGCTAAAATATTTAAACATAACAATCCCCTTACTCCAAGCAATCAAGGATATACCAATCTTTAACAAGGTTATCTAAGAAATGTGCATTAAGAAGCTTGGGATAAAATGAAAGGCTTATTCAAATACAATACAATTGGATGGAAAAGTAGTTGACTTCTTCGCAAGAAAGTTCTTTCCACCTAATATGGAGATCCCAAAAACCCTATCATCATAGTCTTCATCGATGCAATAAAAATACCTAATGTATTGGTTGACGTAGGAGCAGCTATAAATGTCATGATGATAAAAATGATGAATCAATTATCCTTTACCAATATGTGACCTACCTCTACTATACTTCAACTAGTAGATCAATCTATAGAACAACCTAAAGGAATAGTAGATGTACCAGTAATCATAGAATCCTGGGAATATTCTATTGATTTCATGATTCTCTAACCAAGGACTAGAATGAATGGTTATCCATTGATCCTTAGGTGATCGTGGTTGGCTACGGTTACTACTTTCATAGATTTTCAATGGATTAAACTCCAAAAATATTTCTCTATACCCTCCAGTTCAACCTTCCATGGACTTCTTTAGAAATCTATGGGTGGATGAGCCTCGTGAAGAAAATAATATTGCATATTTGTCTATGGTAACAATAAAAGAGCATGCTAAAGAGTTAGATTCACTTGGAGGAGCTCTCTTTGAGGATGAAACTATTCTATTAGAATCCTCAAATGAAATTGCTCAAATGATGAGGATACTATAGTCCATAGATTCCTTTGGAAGGATGACGGTGAAGCTTTTGAGCCCTTATCACTTATCACTATGAGATAGTCCATTTACTTTGACACACAGATAGTAAAGGTACCTTCTCTCACCTTTTAAATGTCCTTTAATGAATATCATTCCTACAAGGATTACTTTCAATAAAAACACTAAAATATTTTATTCCCTACCACCCCATCATTATCCTTTAAACTCATTGGTAAGTAGAGGAGTTAACTTGGTGTAACCTGACACCAAGAAAATAGAATACAACCAAGAAAATTTGTCAATATCAATAGTTGGTTGTTGGATGAAGAAGAAGATAAGTTATTTGATTCTTAAGCTGACATATCAATGTGTTTTCATGGGACTATAGTGATATGAAGGGAATTCACCTTAACATATGCACTCATAGAATCTATACCATTGAGAAGAAACTTGTCCACCAACCACAAAGAAGGATAAATCTTGCTTTGAGGGATATGGTAAAGATAGATATTGAGAAGTTATTAGACACAGGTTTTATTTATCCAATATTTGATAGCCAATGGGTCTCACCATTGGTTATTTTTCCCAAAAAGAACAAAAAAATGTGAGTCTGTGTTGACAATGGGAACTTAACAAAGCCACACAAAAAGATCATTTGCATTACATTTTATAGACGAAGTACCCAATACCTTTTCTTGGAATAAATACTTTTCTTTCCTATATAGTTTTAGTGGTTACAACCATATACAAGTGTGAAGAACACAAGCTTATACTGAGATGGGGGTGAATAGTATAAGATCACTTTTTACTTTTCTTTCCCAATAAATATTATGTAATGTATAGATAGCAATATCAACAATAGTAATCAAAGCAATGCATAAATCACCACACACAATAGAGACACCAAATTTACGTGGTTCACCCAATGTGGGCTACTCCATGGAGAAAATCTTTCACTAAAATTTTCTCAATCAATCTCTTGGAAATCCTTTCCCTATTACAATTTTTATGGATCTCTATCCAAAGGAGACACCAATCCCCTAATCAAGTTTGTGGATCTCTATCCACAGGAGAACTCCTTTCTCCTTAGCTCTGACCGGTGATCTTCTAGAAGAACTGTTATCCCCATTACTCTGGCTAATGGATATATATACACTGAAGACTCCTATCCTCAATGCCCTGGCTAATGGATCTCTATCCACTAGAGACTGTCGTCCTCTATACTCTGTCACCTTCAAAGCTCTGTCTCAAATTTACACTAAACATAGTCCTTCGGTCTAGCACAAATCTATCCTCAATCTTTGTCCCCTACACTAAACACAGTCCTTTGATCTAGCACAAATTTATCCTCAAACTCTATCCTTTGATCTGCACTAAACACAGTCCTTTGATCTAGCACAAATTTATCCTCAATCTCTATCTCAAGCTTTAACACAAAGCTTGACTCAATCTCAACTCAACTCTATTGGATCTTCCCCAAACCTTAACTCAAGGTTTGAAAAAATCAATCAATCAACTCTGCACTCAAGTCTTCTCAAAGACTTGTCTCAAATTTGCCTTGTAAGCTTCCATAAAAGCTCACACCAATCTGTCCACAAGTCCTCTCTAGAACTTGTCCAATCTGCTCTCAAGTATTCACTAAGACTTACCTCAAATCTGCTCAACAAGTCCTCAATAGAACTTGTCTCAATCTACTCAATAAGTCCTCACTAGAACTTGTTCAAATCTGCTCAGAATATGTATTGTAAGCTTCCACAAAAGCTCACACAAATTTGTCCAAAAGTCTTCTCAAAGACTTACCTCAAATCTGCTCAATAAGTCCTCACTAGAACTTGTCCAATCTCATAGAAACATAAAGATAATTGTTAGAGACTCAATATGCTCTACATTCATCACAATACTCAATCACTTTCAATCACTCTCTTAGAAACATATAGAGAATTGTTAGAGACTCAATATGCTTCACATTCACCTCAATACTCAAACACTTTCTCAACTCAATTTGGAATATAGAATAATTTGTTTCACGGAACTTGAACAATCACTTCACACATTCACTTGACTAGGCTCAACCAACTCTACTCAACCAATCACTCAATGAAATAATCCTTGCTCACAAACCCTAGTCCAAGCATATGAATACTCACTCAAATATTTCCAACAATACTTTATCAACCACTCTCACATAATAATGATACTCATGTTCTTTGCAAACCCTAGTTCAAGTTCTTCACTCAACAACAATGCTTATAAAACAAGGTTTTATCAACAACTCTTAATTCCACAAAACCTTGAAACAATAAATCAAAACACTCTCAACAATGCTAACCAAACAATCATTTTCACTCCAACTTTTCATACACAAAATTCAACAATCCCTCACTAGGAAGAATATGCCCATACCTTTTTTTGGATGTCAAAGTGCCTTTGGAAAAACCTATCTTAATCATAATTTTCTTCTTTCCAATTTCAATGGTTAAACACAACAATATCACTTCAATACTTTCTTAAAAATATTCCCTTAGACACAAAATAATCACAACTCAATTTATGCCTTATTTATCCCTTTTAAAACTAACACTCATCATAACATACATAAAAATAATTTCTTTGATACACCTTATAAACTCCAACTTAAAATAATATCTAACACCATAAAATATCAACCAAACACCTTACAATCCTTTCAACACCTTTGAGCAAATAACATTAAAAATTTAATTTTGCAAAACCCTTATAACTCCCTTGCAACCTTAGAACTGTTGGTCAGATATCTGCCTTAGGTAAGGGTTTGGTATTTTAGTGCGCCTTAGACCTGGCCAACATTGAAAGGCCGAGAGGAAAAAATACCTCCAGTGTCGATATCCAAAGAGGGGTTGGTTCCCTTGCTATTCTAACTTGGGGTTTTGAGATAAAGGAACAGGAAAGAAATGGGAAATGACTGAAAGGGATGGGAAATATGGCCACAGGACAGATAGAACAGGGGTGATGGACTAACAGCATAATAACTCTATAGTATTCTGAATCAAATAGCCCTCAAATACAGATAACTAACATAAATGAAACCAGAACATCTAGCATGCATAATCTCCAGGGCTACTCCAAAGTCCCTACCTTACTAGAAACTAAATCCAGATAATATAATTCAAGTTTATAGTTAAAGCATGGAATCATAGAAGATAAGCAATAGAAGACATACACATGAACATAGAAGTCTAGGTCTAGATCCCGATATCAACTGTATTGATAGTAGAATTTAGGTTTTCATTTAGCCTCTGGCAAATATCCATCCATTTTACAATAAAATAGCGGTTTTATATAGAGAATTTTGTCGCTTGAGCAATAAATGTTGAATAACAAGATATGGTGGTGGAAGCCAAGATAAAGATTACAAGGAAGTACAGTCACAAAGTATTAACCAGGCATGGCAGAGACTAGTGACTCCTCAAAAATGTCGTTGAACCCCTTCAATGCTCTGACAGATTCAGCTCGTTGGCGTTGCCTCCTCACTCGTGGGGATCGCTTTCGTGGAAGATATGCTTGAAATCTCGAAACGTCTAGTATGGAAGCTTCTCAAAAAGGCTGCACCTGGTCAGATAAGGATGCCCTTCAGATTGTTGATGCGAGGTGTCCTTGAAAGATGTCGACACGATGGTCAAAAGGGTCAATAGACGTGTGCCCAACCTGAGTGCATTCTTGAGGTGCACCTAGCCTTGGGCACACGGCCTCGGTGCGCCTAGCCTTGGGCGCATTCTTGAGGTGTGCACAGCCTTGGGCACATTCTTGAGGTGCACCCAGCCTTGGGCGCACGGTTTGGGTGTGCCCAGCCTTGGGTGCACGGCCTCGGTGCGCCCAGCCTTGGGCGCACAGTCTAGGTGCGCCTAGCCTTGGGTGCATGGCCTGGGTGTGTCCAGCCTTGGGTGCATTCTTGAGGTGCGCCCAGCCTTTGTCGCACGGCCTAGGTGCACCTGGCCTTGGGCACACGGCCTAGGTGCGCCCAACCTTGGGTGCATTCTTGAGGTGCGCCCAGCCTTGGGCGCATTCTTGTTCCAATATGCCGGAGCGAAGTGTCGGGCTCCTCCTTGGTCTCTGAGGCTGAAACGCGTCAGGGCACCTGATACAAAACTCCATGGCCGCTTGGGGGAAGATTTCCCTGGAAAGTCAGTACACAAAACAACTGCGCACTGCTTTAGCACTGTAGAAGGGTTTTGACAGTAAACTTAGGAAAATGAGAAAAACATTTGAGTACTGAGAAAAGGGTTTCCAGGGAACATAAATTACTAGAAGGCTAATTATACACCATGTTGCAGAAATGGCAACAAGAACCACCTAAAAATATGCAAAAATAAATTTTTAAATGCCCAAACTATATTCCCAAAAATTTTGACGACCAATATCAAAGCATACCTCTTACTTCCCCAAAAATGGGATTCGACGAGATTCGATTCGTTGTCTCCTCTATCCTAAGCGCCTTAGCGCTTGGGAGCCCACCGCGTGGGCTACTAAGGCCCACGTGAAGGAAGGTAGAACCCTTTCCTATTATGCCTTCGTCGTCGTTTGTCTTTCCACAAATTTGCATGTTCTTTCTTCCTTGGACACAGCGCAAATTACAAAGCTCACAATCTATTTTCAAAGGCATGGTCATCTTTGGTAGTGTGGGAGTTCCTCCTTATATACACGTTTTTTAAACTTCACTCACGTCGACGCTATGTCATTCGAAATCTAATTTCAAATTTTATTTTTAATAACCCACCTTAGGGTTATTTAACCTTAGCTTAAATTAATTTATAATTTATAATTAAATTAATTAATAATTAATTTAAATAACTTTATAAGTTAAATAAATTAACTAATAAATTAATTTATAATTAATTTTAAACTTCATTTGTATAATATTATAAAATAATATTATAATATTATTCATTTGGGCTTTTTCTTCCACTTTGGACCTCATCTGACTTCCTGGAACCGGGTCTTGAAATTGAAACCAAAATGGATGCTGCTAACTGAAACTGCCACTAACTAGTGTTGTTAGTTCGACATCAATGACCACTTACTCTTGACATCAATGACAACTTATCACTCAAAATGTCCAACAAAGTGGCACCAAAATATCAAGATAAAACCACTTTCACATACCCTTGGGGAACATTTGCCTATAGAGTCTTACCATTTGGGTTATGCAATGCTCCTACAACTTTTAGTGGTCAATTCTTGTTATTTTTTTGAATCTTACTAATGAATGCATTGAGGTGTATATGGATGATTTCATAGTATATGGAGAAACCTTTGATGAGGCTCTCCATAATCTAGATCGAGTTCTTACCCAATGCAAAGCCCATAATCTATCCTTAAGCAATGAAAAGTGTTTAATGATGATGGATGAAGGAATCATGTTAGGAAACCATATCTTAGCCATAAGCATAAAAGTGGATCCTAAGAAAATAGAAGTTATAAATCAATTGCCTCCACTTGAGACTCAAACAGATATTAGAAGCTTCTTAGGACATGCAGACTATTATAGATGATTTATTGAAAACTTTAGTAAACTTGTCGCTCTATTATTCACTCTCCTTACCAAGAACATTGAGTTTAAGTGGACCAAAGAATGTCAAGTGGTATTTGAGACCATTAAGGAAAAGTTGACCTCTACACCAATATTTAGAGGCCCTAATTGGAAGCTCCCATTTCATATTCATACTAATTCTTCCAACACCACAATAGGTGTAGTCCTTGGTCAACAAGATGAAGAAAATGGAAAAAATTACACTATTTACTATAGTAGTAAGAATATAATGGGTGCTGAAAGAACTACACCATGTCTAAGAGAGGATTTATGGTTGTAGTCTATGCCATCAATAACTTTATTCATTATATCACAGGATACCATGTGTATATGCATATTGACCACTCTTCTATTAAAATTCTTAATCAATAAACCAATGGTAAGTGGGCGAGTGGTCAAATGGTTGTTGTTACTATAGGAATTTGACATAACTATTGTAGATGGATGTGTATATGCATATTGACCACTCTTCCATTAAAATTCTTAATCAATAAACCAATGGTAAGTGGGCGAGTCTCCATGGTTCATAAATATTGCTAACTATTTGGTAACTGGGAAGATTCCTTCTCATCTTACTACAAATGAAAGACACCAATTAGTTTGACAATGGTCATCATTTCAATGGACTAAAGGATTAGAATTTAAATGTGGACATGATCACATTTTATGTAGATGTGTGATAGAAGATGAAGTCTATGACATCCTTTGGGCATGTCAGGATGAACCTTCTAGAGGACACTACTTAACAAAATGAACCACAAAATATTCTAGGAGTAGGATATTAATGGCCTTCACTTCACAAGGATGTAAGGAAATATGTGTTCCACTATGATCAATGTCAACGAATGAGGAAACCTACTACACAAAATAAGATGCCTCGTCAACCTCAAGTAGGTTTAGAACACTTTGAAAATGGGGCATAGATTTTATAGGACCCATCGATCCACCACCCTAGGGAAAAAAACACATCCTAGTATGTACAGATTATGTAACTAAGTAGGCTGAAGTAATCGCTCTCTAGTATGCTTGTGAGGACAAAGTAGTTTATTTCTTATATGAATAAATCTTTTAGCACTTTGGTATCCCTCGTGAGATTGTGTTTGATCAAGGACCTCAATTCACATCAAAATTTATCCATGCATTTATGAAATATTATCAAATAAAACATAAGAAGTCTTCACCATATCACCCATAGGCCAACGATCAAGTAGAAGTTACTAATAGAGAATTAGAAAATATTTTGATAAAAATAGTAGCTTCACATAGAAAAGATTGGGTCAATAGACTATCAGAAGTTGTGTGGGCTTACAATGTTACTTGGAAATCCACCACTAGATTCACCCCTTATGAATTAGTTTATGGAAAGAAACTTGTTTTACCTATTGAATTTGAATTGCAAACATTACACACTACACTTGATGTTGGTATTGAGTTGTCACAAGTACAAAAAGCAAGGATTATGCAGCTCAATGTACTTGATGAGTTATGAAGGGATGTCCGTCACTAGACAGATATTATTCAGCAATAACGAAAGACATAGCATGATAGACATATCAAAAGCAATAAGTATGAATCATGTGATTAGATGTTATTGTTTGATTTGTGTTACCTTGACATCAAGAGCAATATCTAGACCCGATGGCTAGCACCATACGAGATTGATCAAGTTTTTGATAATGGCACCATGTGACTAGTACCTATTGATGGCTCAAAGTGAAAGATGGTGGTAAATGGACATTAGTTGAAGTTATATCATAAACCAATGTCAAAAGAAGATTTCTCTACTTATTTGCTTTTATAGTCCAATATGTATGTTGTGGGAGAAACCTCTTCTTCCACAAGAGATGAACTATGATTGTGATTTTCTATATTGAAAAAAAAAAAAATGAAAAAAAATTAGATCCAGAGATGCTTGAAGTTCTATTTTAATCGAAAAATGAAGTGTGAACCTAGGTATTGCAGGTAGGGATTATAACTTCCAGACTTGAACCTATAAATTATAGTCACCATCTCTTTCTTAAAGAAATATAAGGGTAAGCAAATCATATTCACTCCAGCCAACCTCACATTTTTCAGAGGGGACTTGTTTTTTATATCTCATAGATTTTTTTAAAGTAAAGTACAACCCTGGCAATTACATGAACCCACACAAAAAAAATATTCTTCCCATCATCCCATAACTATTGATAATTTCACGGCAGAGATACTTGAAGTTCTATTTTAATCGAAAAATGAAGTGTGAACCTAGGTATTGCAGGTAGGGATTATAACTTCCAACTCTCAAGGGTAATTTATTTACCACTACAGCTAACTCCACTTGCAGTGCTGAAGTGCAATAGTATTCAAGACTGACTCATCATGTCAAGAGGATATGCAAAAGCTATTTCAATCTAAGAAATCATGGTAGGGCTTAAGTGAAATATGGCAATTGCAGTTGCCTTAAAAAATCAATATGGAAAACATAGATCCTTCATACATTGCATGATGATTACATGGTATCCTTGTAGCTCTAGCCAATTTGATTCAAAAACATATGTTCAGCATTAAAAAATGTGGAACAGAAATGCTCAGGACCAACGTGAAAGCATAAAATGCATGTCAAGCTATTTCCCACTACACATCTAGAGCATTACTAATTTATGCAATATAGAATAACATTGTAAAAATGGATGGCAACTTCAGTGTCTTCTTAACTAAAATATAAAGAATCAAGATCTCTAAACTATCACACACCGAGCCCTCAAGGCTAAATAAACATAAATTTTTGTTTTGTTCAGGCGTACAAATGAGCCAAACCAGTACACTGAAGATTAATCATACACAAACAGGAGGTGCAATGAAGAAAAACACAGCAGAACATAACACCCATGTATACCACCCTTTCCTCCCTTCTCTTTTTACCATATTTTAACATAAAACAACCGGGATCTTCAGTCTACTCCTTGCTGCAACTTGAGCTTTCTATAATACAGCTAAGCTCCCAATATCCATCATTTCTTCAGAAGTAAAATAAGACCCCATAAGCTATAATATCTAATTAATTTTGTTACGACTCCACAGCACTAGGCTGCATGCAGCAAAGCCACTTTCTCTGCATCACAAGATATCCATAAGTAGACAGTTAATATGGCTAGTAGAAACGTTCTCAAGAGATTGATCAAAACAAAATGAGAAGCAGGCATTCTAAGGTTTGGAACCTACAGTAGATGGCTTATGCTGATCGCCTTGGTGTTTATAAACATCATCTTCCTTAGCAGGAGATTCTCCAGGAACACCTGGGATCCGACTGTTGCCACCTGTCTTTTTCTCATCTCTAGCTTTGTTAAAGATTACTGTGAAACCTTCTGCTGAAGCCGGGTCATTCACATCCCACTCACCAAACTTTGGCAGCGGACGGCCCTTCTCTTGCTGTAAATGAAACACTGTATTAGGTAATGAAGGATGGACTTACATGACTAATTATTTCAAATAGATCATTACTAAATCTTGAGGCTTTTGGCACAAACAGTAAATAATCTTTCCTTCAAGATAAACACATGCAGAACAGAAAATCAATCTTGATGATTATGTAACAATTAAATCTTTATTTAAATAGTGCTATCCTTACTGTTAGTTTATAGCATCTGGACAATCAAAATCAAATTTAAAGTGTAAACCTCATGAATACCACTACACAAATCTGTCATGCTCGTTTCATCTTTCACAATTCAACTCAAAAACTGGAGCTTGGCCCTTATTGGACTTCAAGATTTAAGGCAACAAATTGAATATAGGCCACCTTCATTTCTGAATATGTTATGTAAAATATTGTCATTCGTATAGTAGTGTTTCTGAAGAACCACACTACCTGTCATATTTTGATGGTTGAACTTCATCAACTCTACCTAATCATCCTCCATCCTTCCTTATGTTGTTTTGTTGACTTAGGATCTCACAGGGCTAACATAATAGCTTCCACTATATGAAAGCTTTAAGGTGAAGGTAAAGCATCTAAACTAGATATTTTGCCATTTTTGTGACAAAATATGAATACTGTTGAGTGGAATTTACAGCAACATTTCTAAACTCTAGTGTCCTTGGCATAATCTTAAGCGAAGCTAGTATCCAATCTAAATAAGTTGCAAATGAAGGCCTGCTTCAATTCTAAGAATCTAAAGCTATTAAGTAAACTATTTTCATTCTTAGCTGTGAATAGTCCCCAATATCTGCAACATTTTATTGGTTGAACTTCAACAAGGCTGCCCATCCTCCACTCTTTATACAGTTGAACATATAACTATAATAGCAAACACTTGGAGAAGTTTATCACAATACTAAAAATAAAATGGATTCTAAAACTAAATGCATATGTAGAGGAATGCTTTAAGGTAAAGGTAAAGCATCTAAACTAGTATTTTGCCATTTTTGTGACAAAATTTGAATACTGTTGAGTGGAATTTGAATTTACATTTCTATACTCTAGTGTCCTAGGAATAATCTAAAGCAAAGCTAGTATCTAATCCAAATAAGTTGCAAATAAAGGCCTGCTTCAATTCAAGAGCTATTAAATAAACTATTTTCATTCTTAGTTGTTGTGAATGGTCCCCAATATCTGCCACATTTAAATGGTTGAGAACTTCAACAAGGCTACCCATCCTCCACTGTTTTATACAGTTGAACATATAACTATAATAGCAAACACCTAGCGAAGTTTATCACAATACTAAAAATAAAATGGATTTAAAACTATATGCATATGTTTGAGTGTTTTAACACTAACAAAAGCTGTATGGTAAATCCACAATATCCCTGCTTTGGCATCCAGGGTCTTTCCTATTAATGTCATTGCCCACTAGAAATTTTCACTGGCTTCTCTTTCAGAAACTATGATCAACACAATAAAAAGCCTAAAAACATATTTTACAATGTCCAGAAATTATAATCGAAAGGTTTCCAAATAGCACAACACAACTAGCATAAGACAACCTAAAAGAGTATGCAATAAAGAAAACAGCATAAAAATGAGATCCAAATGCTACTGAAGATGAGAGGAGATCATCATTATATTAAATGCAATCTTGAACAACAAACTAATCACTCATGATACACAAATGAGTAAGTTCTAATCACTTGACCAGGGGAATATTAGAAAGTTCTAATCACTTGACCAGGGGAATATTAGACATGTGCAAACTAACAGTGTAGAAAGTGACACTAGACTGAGAGAGAGAGAGAGAGACAGAGAGACATGGAAGCATATAATCAAATTGGAAGTATATATGAGTAAATACTACTAGACTATTTTTAAGAAGCTATTTACGAAGTTCTTCATACATAATATCCCCCTTCTTTTGCAAACAAATTCACAAACGAAAGAACTCATTCTTTAATGTTGGATCTGTCCAGCTTACTCAATCACACCCATTAAGGGTTTATTTATATAGTGTATGTAAACAAATGTTCATTATACTCTATTCTTTGTTTTGCATTTAAACGTTAATTTTGGAATCATTGCAAAATGGAACCCTCTTAGTGCAAAATATTTTCCAAAGGCAAATTTGATGGATAAAATAACAAAATTTGTCTGTCCCTTAACAATTCAACTTTTGATTATTGACTATTCCACAAAGAATAAGCATGGAAAACAACTGTCTTAGGAAAGGAGTCCTGAAGAGTCATCATAATTCAAATCACTGTAAAGCAGTTTTTTTAGAACATTAAGAAAATAAGATAAGGTGGTACAACATCCATAATCAATCCTTTAACAAGATTCAATCAATAGATTTTATTGTTTATAACTGTACTTCTGTGTTTTAAATCCCTATATTGTTGCTATAAGTAACAACTGGAATTTTTTTCCAGCTCTTCAACTACCTATCTCTCGTAATTGGTATCTAAAGGTACTTGTTGCTAAAATGGGCTGCAATTTATAAAGTTCTATCCAATGCCCAATTCTTCCTAGTCATAATTCAATTGACACTGTTACAGAAAGAACCATTGGAAATAATGAGTACTCACAAGACTAATCACGATGCCAGTACAAGAAAAGCATGTAGCGATGCTTTTGACTGATGACTGGAAGAAGCAGATTTGCACTTCAACAAAATACAGGGAAACAACAGTAGGCAATATTTGACCAAGACATGGGTTGTTTTATATACCGTTTGAATGGCAACAAATTTGCCACAAACACATCGATACTCCCTTGGGCCTTACAAGTTGGATCTTATCAATTCTAGACAACATATGGAAAAATATGTACTCATAGATTCTCAGTTCGTGATAGGTATTTGGGTTTGTAACAAGCTCAAAGACAATAGACGTCAACTAAAAGAGGCACTTTAATAGACAGGTGACTATGAGAACATTTAAAACCATGAAGATATGTTGTTATACCCTACCAAAACCAATTTCAACTAGCAAGAACTGTATTTACTTCTTTCTTTTTTTCAACGAGTAAGAACTGTATTTACTTACAATAGAGGGTATTTTCTTTTTTTAACAAAAACCCATACCATAGTGCAAATCCCAGAACAATGAAATATTACAATATTTTTTTACAACCAAATTATTTACATCTTAGAATGTACTTGTGCTTTTGACATACGAGGAAAGCATTTGGAGCCAAAACCTTGATGTCAACAAGGCCATGTATAATAAGTCTTATTCTAATGCTCCACATGGTGATGTATGGGAATAAGACTTCTCATATATGGCCCTATTGACATTAAGTTTTGTTTCCCTTGTATGTTCCAACATAAGCACATTCCAAGATGTAGATAATATGGTTCTTACAAAATATTGCAATATTTCATTGTCCCAAGATTTGCACTTCAATATGGGTGTTCCAGTAAGTAGTCACTAAATCTAAAAACAATAAATGATCGATTCCTTTCATAGTGAACACCTTGGAGATCTTATTATCATTAATATATGTTGTGGAGGAGCTCTTGTTTTCAATAGGACCCACTCCTTTAACCCAAATTAATCCAAGATTCCTTCTCAAATCACTTCTTCCAATTTTCGTTTACCATTTTGAATGCATCTTGCATTCTTTAGTAAACTTGGAATGCAATGATGCAACATTTCCTTTTCAACTTTGTTCTTACCTTAATTCAAATTTCTTTTTTATCCTTCATTTCAGTATATCTTGGTAAGATATACTCCTGAATTTGGCAAAACAGATTCTGGTCTTGTCTGGTATGGTCATAAAGGCTTCAAGCATCACCCATTTGCACCCAGAACTCTTAGGATAAGAAGTTTTGGATACAAATGGTGTCTTTAATGAGTTTTCATAATCATAATGACCTCAAGGACTTCCATTTTCCACCTGGAACCTACGAGTGCAGCCTGTTGGAAAAAAAAGAGTTAGATGTTTATGGTGGTTCACCGAACTCCTAAACTCAAAAATTTCCGTACTCCCTTGCATTTGCATGTTTTTTGCTGTTCCATCCAAGCTCTTAGATAGAGCATACCCAACCAAAAGTATGACATATAAAGCTCCTTGATCATATAAAAAATGAATTAACTATATCCTGGCAGCATTAACAAGCCCAACAAACAATCTGTGTTCCATACAAGCTCTTAGATAGAGCATACTGAACCAAAAGTAAGGCATATAAAGCTCCTTGATCGTATAAAGGATGAATTAACTGTATACTGGCAGCATTAACAAGCCCAACAAACAATCTGAACATAACCTATCAGTTTAGAATAATTTTGCATACATTCAAAAATTAGTTAAGCTTCATCAAGGAGCCGGTCTTATTTTCCACTATTTATCCTGCCGCATCCTATGACCAGGATTAACAGTTTTTATATCAAGAACAAGCAAGTGGACTGAAAACCCAAGCTCAAGCCATTTCTTCTTCATATGAATCTTCAAAACATAATGCACTCTCCTATGGAATATGGTCTAGAAACATAATGAATTCAATCCTTTTCTCAGGGGCATAGTTAACTGCACCAAAATTCATAATGTTGTGAACCCAAACAAACAAAGCTAACATTTTCTGATACTTCTGTCAAACGTGTAACTGGTGTCATTTTCCTGAAGGGTCAGGTTTTGTTATAAATCTAGCCAAACATTTATTTCAAATGCTTAGCACTTGAGATGGTGTCTCCCCAAAATCACTCAATATTACTTGGATCCTAACATTAAAAATGGAGAAAATCAATGAAATAAAATTGCAAAAGGTGTTACAATAAAGGGATTTGCCTCAATATCGTTGTTATTCAAGATGCTGTCAGCATACCAGCTATACCTTCAGTGCTTGGAATTCACAAATTTATCTAAATCTCAATCATATTAAAGTAAAACAGCGTCAACTAGTTACACATGCGCTTCCTACTGTAGAAGATGCTGTCAGCATACCAGCTATACCTTCAGTGCCTGGAATTCACAAATTTATATAAATCTCAATCATATTAAAGTAAAACAGCATCAGCTAGTTACACATGCGCTTCCTACTGTAGAAGCCTACATGATCCATTGAACATATCAACTATCCTTCGTACAAAAACGTACTGGGCTGTCCTACTGCCAGAAAGTGCAAACAGAAAAAGAGGTGACTCCCTTTTTTAATCAGGCTTGCTGTTAAACTTCTAAAATGGAATTTTACGAAAGTGGAATTGTTGTGTCCATTGTTTGCTTTTAGCACCGAGTATAGTTGAAATCATAGTTAGCAAAATCGCTAGGAACCCAAATTTCTCACAAAACTCACAAAAAATCACGGCCCACGATTTTTTTTTTTTTTAATTTCTCGACACCGAGAAACTCTCTGACTGCCGGCAAGATTTGTGCCAAAAACTCGTCGATTTCTTGCAACAAACTTGGCTGCAGTTGCAAAAACAAAGGGAAAACGCAGAAAATTGTTTAAAAACCCATTTGTTTTCTTTTGCTCATTTTTCATTCTCTCCAGCTGTGTGGAAATTCTTCTAAGAGGTGAAAACAATAATCTTAAACCACTTTCCGGATCGCATCGAAGATTGAACACCAGTTCAAGGAGATTTGAGGCAATTGAATTGGATGAGCTAGATCCACTATGTGATTGGATTGCCAAGAGTCCTGTGGATACCAAGTTTACTGCAGAGGACATTGAGGCACTTAAGGAGGAAGCAGAACATTTAAGAGGATTGGAGTAGATATACCGTACCTGAGGAGCCTCCAATTCATCCACCAGTTCAGAGCCAAGGCCAACCATCTAGTGTGAGGGGGAGAAAGAGAAAACAAAAAGCAGTTTAAAAACTGCTTCATATTTTGAAATGTTGCATTTCTATGATGTCTTTGGTTGGATTTGCTGTAATATAAAATCAACTTTTTGGCTCTCCAATTGTTGTTTAAAATTGTTTTTTTTTTTTTATTGAAAAAATTTCTCTGGTTTTTTCTTTTCGGCCAAGTTTTCCCAAGTTGCCGATAAAATCTCCAGAATTAGGCTGCCAAGTTTATTGAAGTTTCAAGTTTTCCAACTATGGTTGAAATGATGCTTGCTTGCTAACATAAATCTCCATCATGAAGAAAAGTATCTCTTGGATTCATATATAAAGGAATCTAAGTCATGTTGCTTTATAGTGACAGAAAAAATTGAGCAACCAATAAAATCTGTCCTTTATTAAAATTAGATATACATAAGTTCTAGATATGAAAGTTAAGATCATACTTGATCATATAATGGAAGCAGTATCGGAAAGGAAACTCCAGCATTGCCGTGAGCTCTGCCCATCATAACATACTGGCATAATGCTTGCTTACAGCCACCTACTGGTACTACTTGGAAGTTTCAGAACCAATAAAATTTAACCCCATTAAAGAGCAATACAGGCATAATGGAATCTCTTTACTCATTGTGTTGGGTTTTAGTGCAGCATGCATAGAAAAGGATAATGTTTGTCTGAATCGATGCCTTCACTTCCTAATCTAGAAGTTGGAAACACCAGTAGTATCCACAATAGCATGTACAACTAAACAAATGCAGGCAATGCTAGGCTTAATTTCCAACACCTTAAGCTCATAGTCTAATAATTTGATATCAGGTGCATAATGCATTGCTTCTTCAAAAAAAATCTGCACTTTTCCTGGACACCATTTATTACAAGCCCACCTCAATAGGAAACCAAAAATAAAAGAGAAATTGTTTTAAAGCCATACCAATATGTTATTCAGTTATAAAGATAGTCACAACTTCCCAAGGACTTTTCTCATCCAGGATAAATTTTTAAATCTCTAACAACTTCAGAACTTGGACAACATTATCAATGAAGACTTGAAAGTTGATATCACTGATGCTCAATGGACACTTAATTAGTGTATCACACATGCAGATGCCCATCTAATACCCTAGCAAAATATCATTTGTGGCATTCTTTGGAAACTCTTACGATTCCAGGGCTCTACAGAGATAGAGTTAGCACTTTTAACAATATAATACTTTCCATACCATGCAGCATGCATCCCCCCATGGCTTAAAACCTTGCAATGCTTATAAAATTCTATCATCTTTTCACTTTAAAATTGCCTAGAAACAGAATAAAAAGAGTCAGTCCTAGCCAAAAATTGTGTCATCCAGAACATAAGCATTGAAAGTTTTTATTTTCAGTTTTCTAAATAATAAGATATAGGTTTACAAAAGCAAAACTTGTGAAAATATCTCGATGACACTTATAAGTTCCGCAAAAGAAATGCTTTCAAGCTTCTCAAAATAAGGCATATTAGGTTTTTTTTTGCAAATCAAAAATTTATAAAAGCAAATTTTAATCAATGAGACAGAGCCTGCAGCATGCTAAGAAATGGATGATTATCCATATATGGGCAACTCACTAAGTTCCCTAATAAAACTGGCCAAACAAACAGGTAAGTGGGAAACTTAATAATAAATATCTACTCTTAGGTGAGCCTGAAACATCTTGCAACTCTGTTTGCCAATGCCAGTGTAAAGACTGCTTCTGTGCCTTTCATACCATTTTCTAATAGCATGCCATGCATAACTGACACTAAACGGCCTTTATGCAAAGGAGTAAGTTGATGAATCACAACAGATCCAATAAGAAGGTTTTGCAAGTGTCCTTATAGGGACACCAAATTGGTATGTCTTTGGGCTTTCATCCAGGACACCCAAAAGTTCGAATCATGGAGAGGGTGGCCCCTGATGTTCCCCCAGTTGAGAAAAAAGTACAGGCCCTTCAAAAAACCCTGTATTTACACTAATTCAAAAAAAAAAAAGTGGTTGCAATAGTCAACTTGCAAAAAGTTGCTTGGGCTACTCCTTGCCTAAAGGCTATTTTGTGAGCATAATTCTTAAAATGGAATTTGCCCAATGGGTTAGGGGCAAGCAATGGGATGCAAGAAGTTTCACATGGTAAGCTAAGCCAAGGTTTCAATCCCATAGGTGGACCTTAATATTTGGCCAATCAAAAAATAAGCATTAAGGTGAGAGTTCCCTAGTTGATGTCTTGACATCGTCCTTCTCTCCGACATTAACATGTATTAACAGGCCCAACGGGTTTGGTGCAAGCAATGGGATGCAAGGAGTTTCACATCATAAGCCAAGGTTCCAATCCCACAAGCAAGCATGTTGTAGTGCCACAACAAAACATGGACCCATAATGCAGAGACCTAGGATCGTGTGACCATAGATCTAGGTTCAAGTGTACCCATATTACGAATCCAAGCCCACCCTCCCAGTCCCTCCAGTATTTGCCAAATGTTAAAATTAAAGCAAGCCAAGGTTCCAATCCCACGGACAAAGGCACCTTATAGATCCATGAAAGCAACTATAAGTAGGGGTTGAACTTATGGTAATGCATGTACCTTGGATCACGTGTAACCTTTAACATTTAGTACTCTCATGTTCTCTAGGAGCTCTGCCCTTACTTTAACTTTAGTACACCAAGCTCAGCTCAATTGGTTGAGATGGGTTGTCTTCCACTAAGAAGATGCAGGTTCAAGTCTTGGCAGGCATAGAGGCCTTGTGTGTGTCAATGGTGGGCGCTTGGCCCTAAAGTGAGTTGTCCTGGCTCCACTATATATTAAAATCTGTTGCAGCCCATTAAAAATAAATAAATAAAATTCTTAAAATGAAATTCAATAACTGGCCATGTTTCTATAAGATAACCATGACTATCCTTTATAATAGATGCTAGTCTTATAATAGATGTAATATATTTTGCATGTGCTAATAATAGAAATTTTTCATCAATTCTTGCCTACATTCCATACATTACTTGTTTTATGTGCTTACAAGATTCACTACACAAAGTTTACCTCATCTTTTTGTCATGCTAATGAATTTCATTTTGATCACGCTAGTTGAGAGATGCACTGATTTGTGTTGCAACATAAGATGAAACACATTTCAAATATGATCCATTAAAACCCCTTGTATAACCATTGTTTTCAGGGTGCAATGTTCTAGGTATAAGTGCTACATTGTCATTTTTTAAAATACAGGTATGTCAGGATATCAGGATATTTGTGTGTTCGTGCCTTGGATTGAATTTTGAGTGAGTAACCTGGCCTCATTATAAATTTAATTCTGTCGGCTCCCTAATTAAATAAAATTCTTAAACTGAAATTTATTAATCGGCAATGTTTCTATAAAATAACCATGATTATCTTTTATAATATAGATGCTAATCATACAATAGATGTAACATTTTGCACAAACTAATAATAGACACTTTTCATCAACTTTTGCCCACATTTCATGCACTTCTTGTTTTATATGCTTACAAGATTCACTACACAGAAGATTTACCTCATATTTTTGTCAGACTGATGAATTTCATTCTGATTAAGATAGCTGAGTCATTAATTTGCAAGGTAAGAAGTATTTCAAATATGATGCCTTCAAACCCCTTTTATAACTATTGGTACTAGTGTGAATGGGTGTAGAGATATGTGATGGATTGTCATTTTCAAAATCCAGGTATGTAAGGATACAAGGATATGCATGTGTGCGTATGCCTTGGGTGCTTCAAAGTCCTTTGGATAAGTGAATCTATCTGCGTACGCGGTCATCATGATGGATGAATCATGGTCATCATGACGGATGAATCATGCATGTGTTGCTACAAAATTTAAGGTATGTAAGGATACAAGGATATGCATGTGTGCGTATGCCTTGGGTGCTTCAAAGTCCCTTGGATAAGTGAATCTATCTGCGTACGTGGTCCATCATGATGAAATCGTGGTCATCATGATGAAATCGTGGTCATCATGATGGATGAATCATGCATGTGTTGCTACAAAATTTAAAAAGTCCAAGTACATCCCGCATACAGGAGTAAATATTTGTCCGTCTATGCATTTTTATGCGCAGAGTTACTCACCCACTTAATAGTATGGGTGCAGGCAGTGGTACACAAATAACAAAATCTAAGTACACTGGTCATCAGCATGGATGAATCATGCATGTGCTGCTACACAATTTAAAAAGTCCAAATACATCAGCATACAGGAGTATATAGTTGTCTGTCTATGCATGTTTCTATGCGCAGAGTTACTCAACCACTTACTGGTATGGGTGCAGGCACTAGTACACAATTAACAAAATCTATGTACACTGGCATAGAGGGATATATCTGTCTCTAAGCATATTACACCTATTGCTCATTGCCCAAATATATTCAAGTACACCTTGTAGAAGCTATTCTAAATTTCATCTCACACAGCTGCATCAACTGAGACTCCAGCAAAGGAGGTCTTATTTAACTAAGAGAAATCAAATAATAACCAAACAAAACATATCAAGAACATGCATTGACAAAAGAAACTTGAATTCTCTAGACCAAAAGAGAAAACAGAAAAAAACTTCACAAACAAACTATTAGAGGATCACAAGTTCAACCTTAAAAAGTAAACTAATATTCATCGTGTGAATCTAGACCTAAGCTTTCAATGCCATATCAAGAGTTAAAAGCATTGAGTTTGCTCAATTAGATTGAACCAAATAGCTTTTTTCCATTCTGATTTGTGCAATTACTTTCTAGTAAAGGAGAAATGCAAATTCTCACCAAAATTTAATCTTCATCCAAAACTATTATAAAACACGAGATTATTTAATGAGAAGAACATCTTTTTAATATAAAGAATTAAAATTAAAAAAAACATGGAGGCCCAAACAAGACATGAAGAAGATACCAGGAGGCATCAACAGATTTGTCCTAGCATCTCACTATAAGTGGAGATACATGCCAATGGTCAGGATACACGTCCGTAGCATTGAGTTTGCTCAATTAGATTGAACCAAATAGCTTTTTTCCATTCTGATTTGTGCAATTACTCTCTAGTAAAGGAGAAATGATCCGCAAATCCTCACCAACATTTAATCTTCATCCAAAACTATTATAAAACACAATATTACTTAATGAGAAGAACGTCTTTTTAATATAAAGAATTAAATTTAAAAAAAAAAAATGGAGGCCCAAACAAGACATGAAGAAGATACCAGAAGGCATCAACAGACTTGTACTAGCATCTCACAATAAGTGGAGATGCATGCCAATGGTCAGGATACACGTCCGTTGAAACGGTTCTCTCTACAAGAGAAAGAAAACTTTTCATCTCGTCAATCTATGTTTCAGAATAAAGATTGTTACAAATTCTATCAACGAAAATATATTTGAAATATGATCTACAAAGCCAGGTCTGCCGTACGACGGTACAAAACACCGTGGCATATGCCCTCCGCACTACAACAAAGTGAAGGTCAATCTTATCGACAAAATTCTACTTCGCGCGCCCTAGTCCCAAAAAAGTCATTCATTATTCTGTATCAAAAAAAGCGTCATGTATCTCATAATAGTCGACGTGAGATATGAGAAAGCCTATAAAAGTATGAGAAAGCCTAAAAAATTATTCGAAAAAGAGAGTTCAGATCCCAAATCTGCAACTTTAAAGAAGGAAACCCCAAAACCCCCGAAAGTGAAAAGAAATGACAAGGTCACAAAAGCGAAGACAGATTTTTTTTTTTTTTTGGGTCGATCAAAAGCTCAACAGATTGTCCTCAAAGGATATTTTCGTGAATAATCAAGATCCCACACAAAATATACTATAGCGAATTTACAACCCCATAACTTTTTCTTCCTATTAATGTTAAAATCACGCGACTATTAACATTTATGCAAACAAATTCCTACCGTGAAAAGCCCCCGTCATACCATTCAGCTTTATTCACTGTGCGAACGTTTGATTCCCCTGCACTGTGCACGGTCACAATACTAATTTATCCAAAATCATCTATAATCATATTCCACATGCGGCTTTGAAGATCGAAGCTCAATTTACCTCTGCAACCCAAACAAACCCCAAACACGCCCCTATTTCTGTTACTTGACAAACAATTTTCCACAAATAACCACAAAATGTTTACCGGGCCTTCATCAGATCCGATGGATTTCAGAAAACGACGGAAACCCTCACGTTCCTTTGCTAACTGAACAAATTGCAGAAAACTCGGCTACCAAAATTTAAGCTCGCGCGAAAAGCAAAGCCGAAAAGGAAATTTTAACAGGAAAAGAAGAAAATCAGAAACAAAGAAACACAAGTCTGTTAGCTGCCGAAGAAATTCGAGATACTGACCGACATGAATGTGGACACAAGGGTTTCACGAGCAGAAGAAGAAAGAACGGGTCTGAGACTCGATCTCCACACCTCCCTGCTGCAAAGCACAAAAACTGAAACGCACGAAACGAAAGGGAGAGAGAAAGAAGAACAAATAGACAGATTCCTGTTGGACTTCCAATGGCAAGAAGCCTTTTATGAACGATTGATTGACGAAACGCCCTGCCAATTGGCCGCAGCCACGTCGGACACAAGATGTCGAAGCCCCGCTGTAAAGATTACGGCCATGTGACCAAGAGAAAATCCCATGGGACCGTGGGCGAAGAACAAAGGCGTTGCCAACTCAGGCTCCCCTCCACCAACCGCATAAGCGGATTCCCACGTCGGCACCAATACCCGATGAATCCCGATCATCATTTCCCGGGAACGAACCCCGAGGGGACGTAAAAAGAAATAATGTGTACACAAGGAGTGAAATTCGAGGGCACGCGTGAAGTGAAGGCCAGGTGGTCAGGGGTTCGAATCCCCGCGGCACGCCTTGCTGTCAAGTCTGGCTGATGGTGGACAGCCAGCCTGTCGTCCAATAATATCTCTGTATTATTATTATTATAAAAATTTAATCATAATAATAATTATTATATATAAAGTTTGTCGACCTCTTCCTAATATTCTCCCCTCAAGATATTCCGAAGTCACCGTGAGAGGGGGTTAACTAGCCCCATCGACGGTCTGTGTCTGCTTTTGTCTCGTTTGAAGCGGATGTGGACCGTTGATGTGAACAATAATTATATTCACTCCCCACCGCAATTCTGGGAAATCTTTATCTTTCTTTGATGCTGGTTAGCTTTTTAATATATAAAATGCGTACTTTATTTTTTTAATGGACTGAAATCTTAATTTAAAATATTTTTTATTACCTCGACATGTCAGGTCAGGTGCGGTCCTTTAATAATGTGAAGAGCTGCAATACGTAACTGCATGATAAAAATGGTATCCACGTCAGAGGTTAGTAAATATCTGGGACGGGGAATTTGATTCCCTCATCATGTCAACATATGGCTGGAAAATATGAAGAAATTTCAGATAAACGCCTTTCCACAGATTTGCTTAATGGGAACTCAGCTTACGTTTAATCAACGGCATGCCAGACAAATGACGGGAAAGATTCAAAGCGTTTGACTGGACGCCCAAAGATCATTCATCGTTTATGGGCTCTGGAAAGTAACATCCAAGTTTTTTTTTTTAATAAACCTTTATAATTTTTAATTTAAGTTTTAAATATATTTTATAAAATAATTTTCTGATTAACCTATTTCGACGAAAGTGGCACAGAAGTTAAGACAGGAGTTAAGCCCTTTGATGCGTTGTGATAGTCAAGCTGAGACTTTTAGGAGTGCTGACGACCGTTGAAAAATTGTAACTTCAAAGGGCCAACGTGGTATTAATGTTTGTTTTTATTGAGAAAAATATGTTCACGTTTGATGTTTCAGCACACCGCTTGCGTAAAAAAAATCTCCAAAATTTAAGATGAGAGGATCGAACAAGATAAATGATGAGGTGAGATGAGAGCATCCAACACGATAAATGATGAGGTTTAATGTGTGTGAACGTTGAAAAGGTTTGGTTGTCAAAATTAATTGGACGGGTGACAAGGCCGTAGTAGGTACGTTATAAATGATAAAAGGTGTCAATACAAGATTTTAGTGTTCTTATCAAATAATTTTAAAATATTAAAAAAAAAAAATGGATTGGTTAGTGTGAAAAATTTTTACAATCAACATATAGGGTTGAGTAATTATTTTTCAACTATGATCCTTGGTAAGGTAAAGTTGAGAGCTATATTTATCAGTAGTCAATTTAACACACACCCACCCCCTCACATAGGGTTGAATAATTTTTTTTCAATTATGATCGCTCATAAAATTGAGAGCTATATTTATCAATATGGAATTTAACACACCCATCCCCTCACACACTCACCCACGCCACGGTTTGAACCTTGCACCTCCTCGAAGAAGAGCCAAAGCTCGAACAGTTGTGTTGTTCCCTTTGAAAAAAATATTTAAAATTTTGAGTTGGTATGGGTGAATTAATGTGAGTTTATAAAAATTATTTTTAAATATATTTTTAATTTTATTTATGATAACACTTTATTAAATTTATATAATAAAAAAAAAAAAAAGTGTATATTGGAAATTTAGATTTTAGGTTCATGATTAATTGATAAATACTCATAAGTATAAGTGGATTAAGGAAGTATACCTTTGAGATATCAAATGTCATTAGTTTAATTGGTTAGATTCCTCAACTTTCAAAGAGGAGACCAAGGTTTGAATCTTGTAAAACAATATATGCATAATTGTCAAACGGTTGCAATAATATGTGGTCATGATGTGATACAAGTGGGGCTTGTTTTAATATCATATAACCCATAGAAAAAAAGAGTATGCCTTGAAATAAGAACTAGAGAAAACCCTCTAGGTACCTATCCATTGACTAAGTCAATTAATATTAAGACTATTAGTAACCTCTAACAAGCTCACAAGCTTGCCATATTGCCTAGCATAGTCCCATTTATCCATGGAAACCCTTAAAGATTATTTTTTGTCATTATCAACAAGAACACAAATCTATCAAACCAAAACGTTGTTGAAATCATTAGAGTATCGCTCTAAAACGTCGCCTATCATAGGTCGATGCTCTTGTCAAAAATAAGAGGTTTTTCAAATTCGGCATTAATTCAACCTCTTATGAATATGTAGAAAACTTTTTTGACCTTAGATTTATCTAATTCCTCTTAGTCGACATGGATGTCATCTATCGGCTAATGATGTGTTTTAATTAAAATTATACACCAAATCCCTACAAATAACAAGTTCTATGTTATTTTTAAGACATTAAAAAATCATACTTCACAAATCTAGTAGAGTTTTTGGTGAATTATTCGTCTCTTCATAATACAAGGAGAAGATACTTCATGGTTTTTCTTTTTCTTCCTCCTAAGAAAAAACATCTAAGATTCTTCTAAGGTCAATTCTCTCATTATACGACAACAAACTTCTCCTAGCAAAGAGTTTCTACCTCGACGTCGTCTTGGTTTTGCCTCTTTATCAACCAATTTTGGTAAGGAGCAAGGATCTCACGAATTCCAAGGACACTCAAGTTTCAAGATGCATCTTCATAATGTATACAATATATGTTCATCCAAGGGTAGTTCTTTGTCTCTCTCCATGTTGCTCTTGCATATTGGGTATCTTGTACTTACTTTATTTTACTTCCAGTTACATTGCACACTTGGTCTATTGCTTGCACTATCTTGTTTCTTCCTCTTTGTTTCTTTAGCAGTTGCATCTATTTTCTACCCATATTTTACCCTTCTTTGCTCCTAGGGTTGATCAAATACTAGATCCAACCAAAAGACCCCAATTGTAGCTTTATTATGACTACATCCTTGTTAGAGTTTTACTCAAGTTTAGCTTTACCTCTTTGGTTTCTCTAGATCTTGGTAAAACATCTTGATAAACCTTGTTAGAGAATATTACATTATTTGGTACATGCCAATGTACCACCTTATTGTAAATATTATATTAGGTTTGTGTCCTAAACTAGTGAGTTGTTGGAAATATGAGCAAGATTTGTTGTCATTGATGTCAAGAGTCAGTTTTAGTGAGCAGTGCAAGAGGAAGGATGTCAAGAGTCAGTTTCAAGAAATAAGAAAGTGATCAGATAAGGTCTACCGAAAAAATAAGAAGGCCCAAGAAAAATAATATTTTATTATTTTATTATAATATTAAAGGTCTAATGGTAAGACCTAAAGAAATTAAATTAATTTTAATAATTTCATTATAAATTAATTTATAAATTAATTTGATTAACTTTATAGTTATTAACTTATAATCTAATTTAATTAACCCTGAGGTTAGGGTTATGAAGGCAAAAAGAAAGCACTGGCGTCATGAATTAACTCCTTCGTCGACGTCTAATATGGTGGTGGCACAATGGTATAAATACCATGTGCCTTGGTTGCAAAGGAAATTAACCTTCGTTCGAATAATACCAAGTCTGCGATTTTTGTGTGAGGAAGAAGACAAAAGTTTTTGTCTTGTTTGCGCCAGTGAAGGGACAAGATTTGTGAGGCTCTAAGCCTCATAACCAACCGACTGGTTGGCCTAGTGGCAAGCGGTTGTGACTTAGGGCTTTGGCAAGCGGGAGGACCCACGATCGAATCTCGGCGGTAGTTTTTGGTGAAGGTTTTGGTTTGGGTGCCAAAGGAAGCAATGTGTTCATTTTTTGTTTAGGTGCCAAAGGGAAGCATATAGTGCACGAGGCGCTCCTTGCTTCCAAGGTGAGCACCTAGCTCATGCGACAGTTGAAGTCGTAGCTAGGGCGTTGGTGGCAACGCAGCGTGGGTTCAATTCCCACCAAGGGCAAAAGGTATTTAAATTTAATTTTTGTCCTAAGGTTGTTTGGCATATAATTTTAGGGAGATATAAGGTTTATGAAAATTGATTTTTATATTGTGATTTTGGTGATTAAGTGTTGAATGGAGTGATAAGGCTTTAGAAGGTTTTAAATGTTATTTTAAAATAAAGTCTTATTTTGTTTAATATTTGAAAGGAGTAATAAGGTGTAATTGAGATCTAATGTTTTGTATGGTGAGAATAATTTGTGAAGGAATTATTGAATGAAGTTTTGAGAAGGTTTTTGCTACCTAACCCTTGAGATTGGCAAAAAGAGTAATTGTGATTGAGACAGGTTTTTAAGGTCAATTATTCATCAAACAAAAGGTATGGGCACATCTTCTTTGTGAGTGATTGTTGGATGTTGTGAATGCTAAGTTGGAGTGAAAAGGGTTGTTTTATAAGCATTGTTGAGTTTGATTATTAAAGGTTTTTCTAAGTGAAAGTTAATGATAAAAACCTTGTTTGATAAGCATTGTTGGAAATATTGAAGTAAGCTTTCATATGCTTGAACTAGGGTTTGTGAAAGATCATGAGTATCATTGTTATGTGAAGTTGAGAACTATCTTGAACTAAGGTTTGTGAAAGATCTTAAGTATCATTGCTATGTAAGATTGTTTAATAAGCATTTTTGGAAATAATTGAGTGTGTTCATATGCTTGGACTAGGGTTTGTAAACAAGGAGTGTTTCACTGAGTGATTGATTGAGTGGAGTTGATTGAGCCTAGTTGATTGGAAGTGTTGAAGTGCTAGTTCAAGTTCTGTGAAACAAATTGTTCTATATTTTGAATTGATTTGAGAAATATTGAAAGTGATTGAGTGTGAAACATATTGAGTCTCTAACCATTCTCCATATGTTTTTATGGTAAAGCAAGAGAGATTGAAAGTGATTGAGCATTGTTGTGAGTGTGAAGCATATTGAGTCTCTAAAAATTCTCTATATTTTTTTGTGAGATTGAACTAGATTCTATGTGAAACTTGTTGGTGTGATTGAAGAGGATTTTGTGATAGATTGAGTTGTGTTGAGTAAGCTTTTATGGAAGCTTACAATGCAGATTTGAGATAAGTCTTGGTGAAGACTTGTTGGGTAGATTGGACAAGTTCTAGTGAGGACTTGTTGAGCAGATTTGAGGTAAGTCTTGGTGAAGACTTGTTGAGTAGATTGGACAAGTTCTAAAAGGAACTTGTGGAAATATTAGTGTGAGCTTTTGTGGAAGCTTACAACAAATATTTGAGATAAGTCTTTGAGAAGACTTGAGAGCAGAGTTGATTGATTGATTTGTTCAAACCTTGGGTTAAGGTTTGGGGCAGATCTAGCAAAGTTGATTTGTGATTGAGTCAAGCTTTGTGTTAAGGCTTGAGGACATATTTGTGCTAGACCGAAGGATTGTGTTTAGTGCAGATTTGAGGACAAAGATTGGATAGATTTGTGCTAGACCGAAGGACTATGTTTAGTGCAGATTTGAGGATAGATATTGAATAGATTTGTGCTAGACCGAAGGATTATGTTTAGTGCAAATTTGAGAACAGAGACTGAGAAAATTTTTGCTAGACCGAAGGACTGTGTTTAGTGCATATTTGAGGATAGATATTGAGCAGATTTGTGCTAGATCGAAGGACTATGTTTAGTGCAGATTTGAGGACAAATATTGAGTAGATTTGTGCTAGATCGAAGGATTGTGTTTAGTGTAGATCAGAGATAGAGATTGATCATATTTGTGCTAGACTAAAGGACTGTGTTTAGTGCAGATTTGAGACAAAGAGCTAAGAGCAAGCTTTGGAGGTGATATAGTATAGAGGACGATAGTCTCTAATGGATAGAGGTCCATTAGCCAGGGCAGTGAAGACAGGTCTTCTAAGTGAGGGCAAGAGTCTTCAGTGGATATAGATCCATAAGCCAATGCAGTGGAGGTAGCAGTTCTTCTAGAAGATCACCAACTAAAGCAAATGAGGAGTTCTCCTATAGATAGAGATCCACAAACTTGATTAGGGTATTGATGTCTCCTTTGGATAGAGGTCTATAAATATTGTAATAAAGAAATGATTCCCAAGAGATTTGTTGAGAAAAATTTAGTGAGATATTTTCTCCGTGGAGTAGCCCACATTGGGTGAACCACGTTAAATTGATGTCTCTATTGTGTGTGGTTATTTTTGCATTGCTTTGATTATTGTTGTTGATATTGCCAATGATATATTACATTATATTGATTAGGAAAGAAAAGTAAAATTTGGTTTTATACTGTTCACCCCCCTCTCTCAGTATAAGTTTATGTTCTTCAATTGGTATCAGAGCGAGTTTCTTCGAAAGAGTTTAACATCTTGAAGAAAAAGCTTAAAATAACACACATGGATTCTCAGAGTGGATTCTTAGGAAATTCAGCACCATTGTTTGATGGAAACAATTATACACTATGGAGCACAAGGATGAAGTTTTATCTAATGGCACTTGGAAATGAAGTGTGGCAAGCAGTTGAAAATGGATACACACCATAGACAACTCCACCTACAAATAAATATGGTAAGCTTCTACATCATTACAATTTAAGAGCAATGAATGCAATTCAAAAGGGCGTGCATGAGGAGACATTTTTCGTAGGACTGCCCAAACTATCGAACTCATTTTGGCCATATCTCACTTATCCGGACTCGGATTGAGCTAAAATTTTGAGGGTAGATGCCTGAAAAACCCTAGAATGTCTCCACTAATTTTCATAACATTTGGAGCAACACAAAACCTAGTGCATCCCTATGTGTGAACGACATATTTGGCAAGCGGCTATGCGAGGGTTTCATCTGGGTTGAGTGCAAGGAGCTCCAGAGGTTGGTTTTTAGGGCCTTTGGGCCCTAGCAACCAATATTTTTATGGTTTATGCTCAATATTTTAGCAGGAAATGTTGTAGGGGATACAATATGGGTTAGAAATTTGTCTTTCAACAGATCATATTATGAACTTGAGTGACAATGGCTTCCAATTTGTTGCACAAAAGAAAAGTGAAAGCAAGGATTAAAGAGATCACGAAACAAGTTTCAAGCAGTTGATCAAAAAATGGCTCATATCTCAAGTGAATCTGGTGTTAAGGTGCACCCATAAAATAATTCTACTGTGAAAACCCCTATCAAGGGTAAGAATTTCGAAGACTCAGTCCCAAAAATAAATTTTAGGGATGCCCTTCGTAGTGGACAGCCTCAGCCCAATGCTAATATCAATATTAGGGCTTCCCATAAACCTCTAAGAATGCCTAAGATTGATCCTAGGAAAACAAAGTCAGGATGTCTTAAAGCAGCTGATGTAACTCCTATTGTTAAGCTTGATATGGGTAACATTCAGACTGGCATTGAAGATTTGGAAAAAAAAGGACAAATTTGTCGATTCGTGGGTTTTCATCCAAGTCTATCTGCTTTCAAATTCTAGGTTGCAAAAAGCTGGAAAACTAAAGGTGAGTTACAAATCTCTATTTATCCAAATGGTTATTTTCTTATTTTATTTGCTAATAATGAAGATAGAGAGAAAACTTTTCAAGGGGGTTCTTAGTTTTTTGGAAGGGCAGGGTTTTTCATGAAGCCCTGACATACTAAATTTAAAGTCGAAGAAGAGATGCCTTCTATAGCTCCCGTGTGGGTTAGACTCTTTGGCCTCCCTATTGAATTTTGGAATCCTACTATTTTTTCTTCAATTGGAAACTCTTTAGGAACTTTTATGATGACTATTGATTGTACTCAAAATTTTGAACATATTATTTATGCTCGGATTTGTGTTTTAATGGATTTTGACAAACCCCTACCTAAAAAGATCACATTACAATTTGTGGAAGACACTTGGGAGCAAGTAGTGGACTATGAGAACATTCCTTTTTGTTGTAGAATTTGCCATGAATATGGTCATTTAGCCAGTGCTTGCCCAAATAAAATTCCTGATCAAAAGAAAGAAGATATAAACTCAGTAGGTTTCCAAATACCTAAGAAGAAGAACACTCATAAAAAACCAGTTATGAAGGATCAATCAAATTCATCTGCTAATATGTTTGAAATCCTTTCCACAAATGATGTCCCAAGTGAGGAAGAGGAAATAATGGAAACTAAAATCTTAGAAACACAATTTTAATATGAAGGGAAGAACTCAGAGACAAACCAACAAATCAAAGTTTTTCAACAGAAAAAAAGGAGAAAATTTACACAAGAAAAACAATATTTCAAATGTCAAAACTTTAAATAATACAGGTCCCAATATAGACTTCGTTGAACCATCTAGTAAAATTTTGGCTGTGTACGAGCATTCTTCAAGGTTAGAAGCCATATCAGATTCAATTGGAATAAGTCAAGAAACAAGGAAAAAAAAATTGAAGATGGATTCTAATCAAAAAGTAGGTCGCAAGACCAATCAATATCATATGGTAAAAGAAGGTGAAAAGCTTGTAGAGGAAGGTAAGATTAATGACCTTCCCAAATTTTTTAGCCCTGGTATTAATGAAGATCATCACTTGGAATATTAGAGGACTCAAAGGGAGTCTTTCAAAACAAAATGAAATTAGAAGAATAATTCAGATAAATCATCCACATCTTGTTTTCCTTCAAGAAACAAAGATGTCAATGGAGGATATGGACTTAATTGCCAATAAAATTTGGCCAGCAGGAAAAGTGATTTCCCTCAGTTCCCAAGGGACTTCTGGTGGCATTGCTTGTCTTTGTAACTCAAAAGAGGTAGTTATTCACCATATGGTTGGCAGTTGGGGTTTGTTGGCTATAGTTATTTAAAGTAGGCATTCCAACCAGATTATGCTCTGCATTAATATTTATGCTTCGACTTCTTTGGAGGAAAAAAGAAGACAATGGAAGGATATTACTCATATTATCTCTCATTTTCTTGAAGCTTGGATCTTGATCGGAGGAGATTTCAATACCATCCTCTCTCTGGATGAGAAAAGTGAGGGAAATAGAATTTTGGACAAAAGCACTGACCTCATGAGCGAATATATTGCAAACCTCCATCTTGTGGATATACAACCAGATAATGGTCTTATGACTTGGTCTAACAGAAGGCAATGCTTAGCTTGTATAATGGAGAGATTGCATAGGTTTTTGCTCTCTAAAAATTTCTTAATCCATGGTCACATTCTTAAAGTGAAGACTCTTAATAATGCTGGTTCGGTCATTGGCCAGTCATGGTGGAAATGTGGAAAACCAATGTGAGTTTCTCTCCTTTTCATTTTCAATTAATGTGGCTTAGAGACATTTCCTTCAGACCTCATGTGCAACAATGGTGGAAGGAAGGTAAACCTAGGCATGGGACTAAGATGTTCTGTTTTGCCAAAATACTGCAATACATTAAATCCAAAATCAAGACTTGGAACCGGAAAGAGTTTGGGGATGTTCATAAAAACAAACATGAAGTTATTGCTCATTTTGAAAATTTGAATAAGAAAATCCGTTTAGATGACCTCATAGAGAAGAGAAGTGCAGATGAAATTAAACTCACAACTCAGTTAGAGGAATGGGAAAAAAGAGAAGAAATCTTACGAAAGCAAAAATATAGAATTCAATAGCTCAAAGAAGGAGATCGAAACACAAATTTCTTCTACAAATATCTTCTAGTTCGAAGATCTTACAACTTTATTTCTTCCTTAAAATCAGATTTTGGAGATGTTGTTTATACTTGGGATGGCATGATCTCTATTTTTGTTAATTACTTTTCAAATATTTTTACTGTTACTCCTCTTGACTCAGCTTCACAACAAAATGTTCTTCAAGCAATCCCTTATCTTATCATTTCTGAGGAGAACTCTATTTTGACCGCTCCTATTACTATCAATGAGCTTCAACAAGTAGTTTTTAAAATGTAAAAAGGGAAAACCCTAGGTCCTCTTGGTTTTCCCATTGAGTTCTACCAAGAGTTTTGGGATACACTTCATGTTGATTTATTAGAGGTGGTGGAAGAAGCCAGGAAATCCAAAGAAATTTTGAAGGTTATCAATAAAACTTATATTACTCTTGTTCCAAAAGATCAAGAGGTTGATCATATCTCAGCCTTTAGACCTATTGCTTTATGTAATGTTCTTCTCAAAATCATTACTAAAATAATGGCAGAAAGGTTGAAGTCTATTTTGCATAAGATTATTTCCCCAAAGCAAGGGGGTTATGTGGAAGGACGTCAAATAGTAGATGAGATAGTTCTTGCTCAGGAAGCCATCCATTCCATAGATATGCAAAATTCTCCTTCCATATTCATTCAGTTAGACGTATCCAAAGCTTATGACAGAGTGGATTGACACTTCCTTATCAAAGTTTTGAGGCAATTTGGTTTCTCTAAGGATTGGATGGATTGGATTATGGGATGTATCTCTTCAGTTTCCTACTTAGTTCTTATCAATGGCAGGCCTTCTCAATCATTCCCATCTTCTAGAGGTATTAGGCAAGGTGACCCGCTATCCCCTTATTTATTCATCATTCTTGTTGAATGCTTGGGTATGACTATAACCAAAAAGAGGGAAAACAAAACCCTTAAGGGAGTTAACATTGCTCATGGAGCTATACCTATCTCTCATCTTCAATTTTTTGATGACTCTACTCTTTTAGGTAAAGCTACAGTTAAGGAAGCTTCTAATATTAAGCAAATCATTAGCTATTTTTCTAAGGCTATCGGGCAGTTGATCAATGAAGACAAATATAAAGTTATTTTCTTTCATTGCTCTTCTAGATAGGAATCCATGGTCTTGGATAAATTACGATATAAGAAGACCTCCCTTCCAATCACTTATTTAGGTATTCCCATAAATATTCAAAGGCAAAAAAATAAATATTGGAATTGGTTGTTGGACAAAGTCAAGAAGAAAATTGGAAAGTGGACCAACAGGTGGCTTTCTTCTAGGGATAGAATCACCTTGGTAAAATCAGTCCTTCAAGATATTCCTATTTATGTTTCTTTCGTTTTGAATATCCCAAAGGTTGTTCTTCGAGAATTGGATCAAATCAGTCATCGTTTCCTTTGGAGTGGTACTAAGGAGAAAATAAAATGGGCCTTGGTGAAATGGGATACTTTATGTCTTCCTAAGAGTGAAGGGGGGTTAGGATTACGGTCTTCAATTAATAACAACAAATCTTTAGCTGCTAAATTATATTGGAGGATGTTGCATAATCCCAATGCTCTTTGCGCCAATAATCTTTGTGCTAAATATGCTGAGAACAAAAGTCCTGAAGACCTTGTTCGCTATCAACTTCCTACTAAAGGTTCTCCCATTTTAGCGGTTCTTAAGACTAGTGAGGATTTGATAAAGAAAAAATTATTTTGGATCATTCATAATGGTCAACATGTAAATTTTTGGACAGATTCTTGGGATGGTCACAAGCCTTTGATAACTTAGTTTCCTGATTGGAGGCCTTGGATGGAGGAGCTTCACCGAGCTAATTGGATAAAGGTGGCTAATTACTATCGGTACCATACTGATAATTCAAAGGTTGGTAGATATTGGATCCCTATTGAGTACTAGCCTATTCAAATCCCAAAAAGGCAAAGACAAGATATCCAAGGCATCCTTCATATGAGATCCATCTCTTGGTCCCATGAAAAAGATTGTTTTGGATGGAACAACACTACTAAGGGTGAGTATTTAGTTGCTCAAGGTTATTTGACCTTATGCCATAATAATCCCAACCATTCTTTTGACATCTTTTCTCAATTGTGGGCTCAAAAGATCTGGCCTAAGGTGAGGTTCTTTAATTGGCTTTTATTGCATCGTAGGGTGCTTACTGGTGAGCAACTTATGAAGCGTGGTTTTCATGGCCCTTTTAGATGTGAAATGTGTGAAGAGAATGTAGAAAATATCAACCATATTTTTATTGAGTGTACTTTAGCCTCCGAGCTATGGAGGAGAATGGCCACTTTACTTGGCTTACAGTGGTCCAATTTTTTTACTTTTGAACAACTTTGGAGGGATTGGCCTAATCAAGAGGGTGTTGATCATTTTATTAGGTAGTTAGTTTGGATGGGTTCTACCGTTCTTATTTGGAATATTTGGAATGAAAGGAACAACCAAATTTTTAATCAAGATAGGAAGGATATTCACTATATTTGGAAAAATACCATAGCCAACTTAGTTGAATCAGTCCATCATCTCCTTATTCACCCCCAAAACTCCCTCCAAAGATGGGATCAAGTGATGCAAAGATTGAAGATTAAACCTTCTAAGGGCAACCAACTTAAAGGGAATGTGAGTATTAGTAAGATGGATAGGAATAGAAATTGGCAACCTCCTCCTAAGGATTTTTGAAAAGTCAATACTGATGGAGCCTCTAGAGGGAACCCTGGAAAAGCCAGTGTGGGAGGAATTGGTAGACTTTCAGATGGCTCCCTCGTTTTTACTTTTGCTGAGAATTTGGGTATTCTTTCCAATAACCTTGCTGAGGGGTATGGTAACCTCAAAGGTCTTCAAGAGGCTACTAAGGTTGGATGGGAAAAGGTGTTAGTTGAGTCTGACTCTCAACTTATAATTAATCTCTTGAAGAATCCTTCTAAGAATCATAAGGTGGATTGGAGAATAAAAAGAATTATTGAGAAGATTCAGTTAATCCAAATGATATTTTTGAAAGTTGATTACAATCATGTGGTCAAAGATAAAAAAAAAGAGTGCTGATGCTTTAGCTAATTGGGCTTCAGACAAAGGTGATCTTACTTGTTATGACCACCCTCCTATATGGCGGGCTTCTCAAATTAGGGAAGCTCTTCTTTCTATCATTTCTTTGGATGGCTCTAGTTTTGAAGGTACCTAGTTTCTTCTTGGTTTTTTTTTTTTGCTTCTCTTTGGTTCATTCAGTTTTTTTTAGTTCCCTAGCTCATTCTATTCTTTATTTTGTTTCCTCTGTTGATTCTTGCCTTAATAGTCTTCTGGTCTAGATAGGTCTTTGTTTTTTTCATTTTTTATTTCTTTTTTGTTTTTTGTTTTTTGTTTTGTTTTTGTTTTTGATGAGGAACCTTTTATATACAACATATCCGCAGCATGTGAGGGGAGAGATTTGAACCTGGGCCTCTCCATAACTAGAGAGTTTTAACTACCCACTTGCTTTCCAACTCCTCTATATGAGCGAATTTTTTTGTTTAGTTTTTTAAGGTGGGTGGGTTTTTTATTTTGTTTTATTTTTGTGTTCTTTGTGTTGTTTTTTGTTGTTCATGTGTTTTTGTTGTTTTTTTTTTTTTTTTATTGTTTTTGTTATTGTTCTTGTGTTTTTTCGTTCTTGTTCTTGGGTTTCTCTTTGTTTGTGTTATTTCGTGTTTTTATGGGTGAGTGTTTTCTATGTTTTTTGTTTTTTTTTATTGTCTGTTGTTGGTTGTTTTTTATTTTTATTTTTATTTTATTTTTTAATTTTTTAGGTTTTGGTTGTGTTTATTTTTCTTGTTTTTTTTGGGTTATGTCTTTGTAGTGGTTTGTTGTTTTTGTCTTGTTTGTGTTTTGTTATGTGGTTCTTGTGTTTTTCTATGTGGTTTGTGTTGTGGTTATTTTTATCTTATTGTGCATGTTTGGTTGTGCTTTTGTTTTTGACACACTCAAGGAGCATGTTTTTTATTTTATTTTATTATTTTTTTTGTTATTTACTTATTTTTAAATTGGTTTTGTGTGTTTGTTTGCTCCTTAAGTATGTCAAAGGTGGTAGGCCAGGTCCGAGTCCTGGGCATTTTTGGCGGAATGGATACCCCTGCCTCCTTGGGTCTTACTCAAAAGTGGCATCCCTTTTGGGATGTTTTCCACACAAAAAAAAAGGGCTTGCATGAAACAAAGTTTATAAATATTATGCATTGCAAATCAATAAAGCAAATTTGGGATAAGTTGCAAGGCACAAATGAAGGAGATAAAAAGGTAAAAAGGGCCAAGTTGCAAAACTTCAAAAGAGCATTTGAAGATCTAAAAATGAAGGATGAGGAAAACATTTTTGCATATCTACTTCGTGTGGATGAAGTTGTTAACTCCATGCAAGGACTTGGGCTTGAAGTTATAGAACCTGATGTGTGTGATAAAATTCTAAGGTCACTTCCAAAAAGGTTTAGTGAAAAGATTTCAACAATAGAAGAGTCGAAAGATATTGATATTTTGATAAGGGATGAATTACATGGCATTCTCATAGCATTTGAGATAAGAATAAAAGAGGAACCTATTCCCCAGAGAGAAACAACATTTAAAGCCTCTAAGAAGACTAAGGGTAAGAAATCAAATTTAAGTAATGAGTTATCCAGTGATGAAGAAACAAATTATGGTAGAAGAAACAAGGACTCAAGAAAGTATAAAGGTAAGAAACCAGTTAGATGTTTTAAATGTGGAAAATATGGTCACTATGCATTTGATTATCCAAAAGCTAGAAATAACAGTGGTGATGAGAAAAATGATCATAATAACAAGGATGCAAAAAAGCACAAGAAAAATAGGGATGGACAAGGTACACAAGGAAAGATTTTTTTGCAAAGGCATAAGAAGAGTTTATATGCAGATAAGACAGGTAAGAGTTTAAGTGATAATGATGATAGTTCCTTAGATAATGGTAGAGATGAAGTTCTATTTCTGGCAAAATAAAAGGAAGTGGTTAGGAAAAGGTCACTAATAATCCTCAAGTGTTTTAGATGTGGTAACTTTGGTCATCTTGAATATAGTTGTACAAGGAATGGATTTAGTTTCAATGATGATGAATATGAAGATACATTTGAAGGACTAGAATAGAATCTTCTTATGGCACTAGAAGAAGAAGGAGGTGATCCTATAGAAGATGAGTCATAAAAGAATTAAGATATTTTCAAAGGCAAACAATTAGAGGAATAATCATAGAAAGGAGAAGTTGATATTAAGGGTGAGCTTATTCATGCCCTTGATGCATTAAAAGAGATAAGAAAGCAAAACTCAAGCTTAAATTTCAAGAATGTGATGAAGAGAAAGGAAAGCTTATAGAGGATCTAAATAACTCAATAGCTAAGACAAGGAGATTCAAAGAGAAGTTAGAATCTAAGGTTTTAGAGTGTGAAAGATTAGAGTATGATGTAGCTTCACTAAAGAAAGAATTAAAATATTCTAAGGACAAGTTACACAATTTTGGAAGAAGCTCAAAGAACTTGGATAAGATTATCAAGATACAAAAACCAACATCAAACAAGACAGGTCTTGGTTTTGAACAGGTACAAAAGAAACAAAGAGAGGAGTCAATATCAATTTCTGAATAAGAAGAAACTTCAGAAGAAGAGAGTGTAAGAGAAAGTGAGACTTTTGAGGAAGAGTTGGACAATAGAAAGTTCAACAAGGAAAGGAACAATGCACAAATGAGGAACAAATGGAACAAAAACCAACACAGGGTAAAAGAAACTAAAAGACCAATGAGGTCAAGGCAAGATAGTTTCAATGGATGATGCTTCTCATGTCACAGGTTTGGGCACAAGGCTACACAGTGTAGGACACATGAAATATAGGAATATGGGAAATTCAGAAACATGCAACTTTTTCAAGGGTATTGCTACTCTTGTAATCAATTTTGTCACAAGGTAGTGAATTGTAGGGTTCATGACATGAATAGATATGGCTTCACCAGGAGAAATCCCAAGACATTTGCACCTCCAAGGAATAATAACATTAAGTGTTAAAAGTGCAATAATGATGGACATACAACAAAGTGGTATAGAGCAAAATTTCCAAAGACAAGCTAGAACAGGAATAGTTAGAGGATTCAGAAGGATCGGATGAGGAGGAAAGTGGACAAAGGAAAAGATCAGTGCATGTTGGGAGTAGAAATACTCCCACCCCAAAATTAACCACCTCAAGAGGAGGTGGAGGAGGGGCTAAGTTAAGAGTCTCATTCTTAGCCTCGAGCCCCAAAGGTGACCCTTTGCCATTGATGACAAAGGGGGAGAGATTTGAGTTAGGGGGAGAGCATTCAGTCAGGGGGAGCCATTTCTTAGGGGGAGCAGAAAAGGAAAAGGTAAAAGGAATGGTAAAAGGAAAATGGGTTGTTATCAATGAAAAAGGGTATATTGTTGGAAATATGAGCAAGGTTTGTTGTCATTGATGTCAAGAGTCAGTTTCAGTGAGCAGTGCAAGAGGAAGGATGTCAAGAGTTAGTTTCAAAAATAAGAAGGTGATTAGATAAGGTCTACTAGAGAAATAAGAAGGCCCAAGAAAAATAATATTATAATATTTTATTATAATATTAAAGGTCTAATGGTAAGACCTAAAGAAATTAAATTAATTATAATAATTTCATTATAAATTAATTTGATTAACTTTATAGTTATTAAATTAATTATAATAATTTTATTATTAATTAAATTATAATCTAATTTAATTAACCCTAAGGTTAGGGTTATGAGGGCAAAAAGAAAGCGTCAACGTCATGCATTAATTCCTCCATCAACGTCTAATATGGTGATGGTACAATGGTATAAATACCATGTGCCTTGGTTGCAAAGGAAATTAACCTTCGTTTGAATAATACCAAGTCTGTGATTTCTACGATTTTCGTGCGAGGAAGAAGATAAAAGTTTTTGTCTTGTTTGTGCCAGCGAAGGGACAAGATTGGTGAGGCTCTAAGCCTCATAACCAATCGATTGGTTGGCCTGGTGGCAAGTGGTTGTGACTTAGGGCTTTGGCAAGCGAGAGGACCCGTGATCGAATCTCGATGACAGTTTTTTGTGAAGGTTTTGGTTTGGGTGCCAAAGGAAGCAACATGTTCATTTTTGGTTTAGGCGCCAAAGGGAAGCATATAGCGCATGAGGTGCTTCTTGCTTCCAAGGTGAGCACCTAGCTCATGTGATAGTTGAAGCCATGGCTAAGGTGCTGATGGCAGCGTAGCATGGGTTCGATTCCCACCAAGGGTAAAAGGTATTTAAATTTTTAAATTTAATTTTTATCCTAAGGTTGTTTGGCATAAGATTTTAGGGAGATATAAGGTTTATGAAAATTGATTTTTATATTGTGATTTTGGTGATTAAGTGTTGAATGGAGTGATAAGGCTTTAGAAGGTTTTAAATGTTATTTTAAAATAAAGTCTTATTTTGTTTAATATTTGAAAGGAGTAATAAGGTGTAATTGAGATCTAATGTTTTGCATGGCGAGAAAAATTTGTGAGGGAATTATTAAATGAAGTTTTGATAAGGTTTTTGCTACCTAACCCTTGAGATTGGCAAAAAGAGTAATTGTGATTGAGACAGGTTTTTAAGGTCAATTCTTCATCAAACAAAAGGTATGGGTACATATTCCTTATGAGTAATTGTTGGATGTTGTGAATGCTAAGTTGGAGTGAAAAGGGTTGTTTGATAAGCATTGTTGAGTTTGATTGTTAAAGATTTTTTTGAGTGAATTTTAATGATAAAAACCTTGTTTGATAAGCATTGTTGGAAATATTGAAGTAAGCTTTCATATGCTTGAACTAGGGTTTGTGAAATATCATGAGTATGATTGTTATGTGAAGTTGAGAACTATCTTGAACTAAGGTTTGTGAAAGATCTTAAGTATCATTGTTATGTGATATTGTTTGATAAGCATTATTGGAAATAATTGAGTGAGTGTTCATATGCTTAGACTAGATTTTGTAAATAAGTATTTTTTAATTGATTGATTGATTGAGTGGAGTTGATTGAGCCTAGTTGATTGGAAGTGTTGGAGTGCTAGTTCAAGTTCTATGAAACAAATTGTTCTATATTCTAAATTGATTTGAGAAAGATTGAAAGTGATTGAGTGTGAAATATATTGAGTCTCTAACCATTCTCCATATGTTTCTGTGGTAAAGCAAGAGAGATTGTAAGTGATTGAGCATTGTTGTGAGTGTGAAGCATATTGAGTCTCTAACAATTCTCTATATGTTTTGTGAGATTGAACTAGATTATGTGTGAAACTTGTTGGTGTGATTGAAGAGGATTGAGTTGTGTTGAGTAAGCTTTTGTGGAAGCTTACAATGCAAATTTGAGGTAAGTCTTGGTGAAGACTTGTTGAGCATATTGGACAAGTTCTAGTAAGGACTTGTTGAGCAGATTTAAGGTAAGTCTTGGTGAAGACTTATTGAGCAGATTGGACAAGTTCTATTTGTGGACAGATTAGTGTGAGCTTTTATGGAAGCTTACAATGTATATTTGAGACAAGTATTTGAGAAGATTTGAGAGCAGATTTGATTGATTGATTTGTTCAAACCTTGGGTTAAGGTTTGGGGCAGATATAGCATAGTTGATTTGTGATTGAGTCAATATTTGTGTTAAGTCTTGAGGATATATTTGTGCTAGATCGAAGGACTGTGTTTAGTGTAGATTTGAGGATAGATATTGGACATATTTATGCTAGACCGAAGGACTGTGTTTAGTGCAGATTTGAGGACAAATATTGAGCATATTTGTGCTAGACCGAAGGACTATGTTTAGTGCATATTTGAGAACAAAGATTGAGCATATTTGTGCTAGACCGAAGGACTGTGTTTAGTACAAATTTGAGGATAGATATTAAGCAGATTTGTGCTAGATCGAAGGACTATGTTTAGTGCATATTTGAGAATAGAGATTGAGTAGATTTGTGCTAGATCAAAGGATTGTGTTTAGTGTAGATTTGAGGATAGATATTGAGTAGATTTGTGCTATATTGAAGGCCTATGTTTAGTACAAATTTAAGACAGAGCTGAGAGCAAGCTTTGGAGGTGACAGAGTATAGAGGATGACAGTCTCTAGTGGATAGAGGTCCATTAGCCAGGGCAATGAAGATAGGTCTTCTGAGTGAGGGCAAGAGTATTCAATGGATAGAGATCCATAAGCCAGTGTAGTGGAGGCAACAGTTCTTCTAGAAGGTCATCATCCAGAGCAGAGGAGAAGGAGTTCTTCTGTGGATAGATATCCACAAAATTGATTAGGGGATTGGTGTCTCCTTTGGACAGAGGTCCATAGATATTGTACTAGGGAAAGGATTCCAAAGAGATTTGTTGAGAAAATTTTAGTGAAATATTTTCTTCGTGGAGTAGCCCATATTAGGTGAACCACGTTAAATTGGTGTCCCTATTATGTGTGGTAATTTGTGCATTGATTTGATTATTGTTGTTGATATTGCCATTGATATATTGCATAATATAGATTGGGAAAGAAAAGTAAAAAGTGGTCTTATATTGTTCACCCCCTCTCAGTATAAGCTTGTGTTATTCATGAGTGGGTTAATATTTTATAAAATATAATGTGCAGGAAATGCACAAGTGACATGTAAATATGTGTGCAAGTGTTATAAGTGTAGATGTGCACAAGTGTCTAATATGTAAGTGTGCACATGTGTCCTTAGAATAGAAAAATGAAGAGTTATTAAGAAGAGTGAAGGTCAAGAGTGTAGCATATGAAGAGTCACATACAATTATATATTTGTGACTAAGCATTGTAATATCATGAAGGTGAATTGAATGTGCAAAGCTTTATGCTTGCATTAGTAGACCTTTATTCAATAACATTTTCAATATTTTCATGTGCAATATTGTGAGCATGTTTATGTGAGTATTCTTATGAGTTATTCAATTTGTTATTACATTATGAGATATTATTTGGTTCATTATATTGCAACTTCATTATATTAGATCATGTGATGATTTATATTAAGTATTAGAGTATCAAAAGCTAACAAACCTGACATTAAATGATCTTTGTGACTGTGGATTGCTAATTTGCTCTAGTATTTGTACCCTATCTTCTTCCATGGACCCCAACATGGATGACCAAGTTAGTAACCCAATAACCTTATTTAATGACTAAGTCTTAGACAAATAAGTCCAATTCAATATTGATTATGAGATCTATGCTATCCAAACCAAGAATCTAGCTACAAATAGCCATGTTATGCAAAATAATTGACATTGGAGAAATGACTCCCACAAGCTCTACATGGACCCTCCTTCAAATAATACCAATGAATTTCCAAGGATATGGAAGGGTTGCCTTTAATATAAATATAATGTCCATAAATGGTTGCCTTTAAGCTAAATATAATGTCCATCCATGAATGATGGAAATTATTGTAAAGGATGCAATGCGGGTGGCTTGTAAAAATGACCACCATAATATAGAGGTTATACCTTCTAGATCTAAAAATCCTATAAGGTAGAAGGGACATGATGTTGAAAGATGTGTACACAATTTGGAACTAGAGCAAGAGCAATAGGAGCAAGAGTAGGAGTAATAGGAACACCAAGAACAAAAGTAGGAACATGAACAACAAGAGTAGGAGCAGGATCAATAGGAGTAAGAGCAAGAGTAACAGGAATAAGAGCAAGAATAGAAACAAAAGGAGCAAAATCAAGAACAACTAATATATGGATGTTTTTTAAAATAGATGCAACATGTTGAGTGGACAAGAGGAATTTTTCTTATGTGACCTCATACTATGCCCTATTGAAAATTAATGCAATCTTTTGTGTCTAATAGAGATTGGTATGGATTAGATGTGTGGTGTTCTTAGTGCATCGAATGAGAAAGATTTTGTGCTCTTGTTAGAAAATATAGGTGTTATTTTATACATAATATTGATCATTTTTGTCATATTGGTAAGGTTTACCTAGCAACAAACTACAACAATCCATCGGGTTCACATCACAAGTGACTCTATCCACAAACTTAGGGTCAAAAACAAAATACAAGGTGCAAGTGTGTGTGATATTTAAGGTGGTGTTAATGTCCTTCCATACACATGAGTATGGAAAAGAATGTGGTTCCATTGGCGGTTGTAATTTATTGACAATGGACTTCTCAATCAAGTTTTTTTGTGATCCATTATCAATGAGATAATCGACAAAGAAGTTGTGTGTAAGGTGAGCACGAGTGACAAACAAGTTATCATATTCTCTTGCAGAAGAGTGGTGATTGAGTAAGGTGAGGTTATTGAGTTGACTTTTTAACTCATCATAGGTTGTTTCTTCTCCATAAGTCTTGATGGAAACATTATGATTTTCCTCATTAAGAGATTGTATAAGCAATGTTTTTGTTTTCTTTTCTAGACAATCAAATTTCTTATGTCCCTTATTTTTACAAAAATGACAAGATATGTCATTATAGGAAGTAGTTGTAGAATGAGACGAGAAAGAAGGAGAGGGAGAAGAAGGAAATGACTTATTTGTATAGTAGAAATGTTGTTAATTTGGATAACTCGAAGGTTTAGAAGCATTTGCTGAGAAGGAAAATTAAGGTGCATGGGATTGGGTAGCAAGCTTCTCCTCTATAAGTTGTGCTTGATTGAATGTTACATAAAGTATCATAAAGGAAGTATATTTCAACTCTAAAAATAAGTGTGTATGAAGGTTGCTCCTAAACTTTGTATTAAGAGTAGGTGTAGGATCTTGTGTATGAAGCAAGATGCATAAGTGGTTGAGTTGATAGATATAATCCTACCTAGACATCCGACTTCCTTGCCTTAATAAAATCCAAGTGGCTATGATACTTTGCCCTCTCCAAGTGGCTATGAGACTTTGCCCTCTCTAAGTGATTATACTTTGTACTAATTTGGAATTTGGAATTTATTACTTTTAATATTTGAATTCTTGATATAGAATTTGATTTATATTCCACTGAATATTTCCCATTGCTAACTTGACAATAATTTCCATCTTTCATGGATGTGCATTATATTTAGCCATGTTATGCAAATTTCCATCCTTGAATGGTGGAATTTATTGTAAAGGATGCAATGCGGGTGGCTTGCAAAAATTACCACCATAAAATAGAGGTTATACCTCTTGGATCTAAAAATACTATAAGGTAGAAGGGGAATGATGTTGAAAGATGTGTACACAATTTGGAACTAGAGCAATATCAATAGGAGCAAGAGTATGAGTAATAGGAACACCAAGAACATAAGTAGGAACGTGAACAACAAGAACAGGACCAGGATCAATAGGAGTAAGAGCAAGAGTAACAAGAATAAGAGCAGGAATAGAAACAAAAGGAGCAAAAGCAAGAACAATACTCTATGGATATTTTTTAAAAGAGATGCAACATGTTGAGTGGACAAGAGTATTTTTCCTTATGTTACCTCATACTATGGCCTATTGAAAATTAATGCAATCTTTTGTGTCTAATAGAGATTGGTATGGATTAGATGTGTGGTGTTCTTAGTGCATCGAATGAGAAAGGTTTTGTTCTCATGTTAGAAAATGTAGGTGTTATTGAATAAATCATATTGATCCTTTTTGTCATATTGGTAAGGTTTACCTAGCAACAAACTACAACAATCCATAGGGTTCACATCACAAGTGACTCTATCTACAAACTTAGGGTCAAAAGAAAAAGACAAGGTACAAGTGTGTGTGATATTTGAGGTGGTGTCAATGTCCTTCCATACACATGAGTATGGAAAAGAATGTGATTCCATTGGTGGTTGCAATTCATTGACAATGGGCTTCTCAATCAAGTTATTTTGTGATCCATTATCAATGATATAATCAACAAAGAAGTTGTGTGTAAGGTAAGCACGAGTGACAAACAAGGTATCACTTTATCTTGTAAAAGAGTGGTGATTGAGTAAGGTGAGGTTATTGAGTTGATATTTTAACTCATCATAGGTGGTTTCGTATCCATAAGTCTTTATGGAAATATTATGATTTTCCTCATTAATAGATTGTATAAGCAATTTTTTTTGTTTTATTTTCTAGACAGTCAAATTTATTATGTCCCTTATTTTTACAAAATTGACAAGATATGTCATTAGACAAAGTAGTTGTAGAAGGAGAAGAGAGATAAGGAGAGGGAGAAGAAGGAAATTACTTCTTTGTATAATAGAAATGTTGTTTATTTGGATAAATCGAAGGTTTAGAAGCATTTGCTAAGAAGGAAAATTAAGATGCATGGGATTGGGTAGCAAGCTCCTCCTCTATAAGTTGTGCTTGATTGAATTTTACATAAAGTATCATAAAGGAAGTATATTTCAACTCTCAAAATAAGTGTGTATGAAGGTTGCTCCTAAAATTTGCAATAATAGTAGGTGTAGGGTCTTATGTATGAAGCAAGATGCATAAGTGGTTGAGTTAATAGATATAATCCTACATAGACATGTGGCTTCCTTGCCTTAAGCAAAGCCATTGAATGAGCAATTCATCATCATAGTTAGAAGGGTAGAATACAACCTTTAGGATTGTGACCAAAAAATCCTAAGTGTGGATCATATTTTGTGTATCTTGTCACTCAATAATCAAGACTTTAGTGACTCCATAAAGTTTCAACTTGGAAAAGGAAACCTTGTCATCATCAAATATTTGATTGTAGGTAAACCAAGTTTCCATGTCTAGGATCCAACTATTGAGAACTTTGGAATTCCTAGACCCATCATAAATCTTGACCTTGCATTTAGCATGAGAGCAAGTATTAGGAGTGTGCATTATAGCATTAGGTGATGGAGGTTAGACATGTATGTTATTAACCTTTTTAGTCAAATAATTAACTATAGAGGCTAACTCAACCATATTTTTCACCAAATTGGTAACCATGGCTCGACTATACTATGCTAGGGAGGGTTTTTGACCAAATTTATAAGTAAATCAATGCTTGTGTTTAAGAGTATTAGGTACTACAAAAAATGCACTTTGTTTTACAAGGAAATTTTTGAGACACTATTAGGCACATTAAACTATCACAAAAGTGGTTTTTTTTTAATTCCACAAGATTGACCTCAAAAAATGATTTTTAATAATTACATATAAGTCTATACTCAAAAAGGATAAATACCTCAAATTGTGAGAAATCAGTGTTGCTCCTAACAACAAAAAGATAGGTGAAAAATTTTACCTTTAAGCAAAATTTTGAAGGAATATTCCTTACCCTCCAAGCAAAATGTTAAGGGATATTCCTTAGAAAATTTAGGTGTTAACATTTTACAAGGATCTTTATGTCCTTACTTGCATACAAAAAATGAAAAAGGCACCAAATAAAGTTTAAAATTAGCCTTCCCATGCTCCATGTGGAATAAACGATGCTATTGGATAATTGTCTTGTGTGATAGGTGTTCAATAATAAAAATGTCAAATATCAACTAGAAACATGCATGAGGGGGGTATTGTTGGAGTATATTACATTATTTGGTACATGTCTTAGATTAGGATTTACTTTGTGTTGTAATAAATGCACATGGGTGCATAATATTTAATAATATAAATGTGCACATTTGTCCATGTGTACATGAGTCCATAGAATAGGAAGTTGAATAGTCTAGAAGTGGGAAGGCCAAGAGTGCTTCATATGAAGAATCACATTACAATATATATACATAATAAAGTGGAGATGTAAGAGACACGATTGTAAGAACATTATTTGGTTCTTTCAGTACTATAGCTCCATTTTTGTGAGCCTTTCTTTGTGGCATATTTAAGAGTAGTTATTTGAGTTATTACAACATTTTATTCTTACTGAATATTTCCATTATCATATGCATTAGTTTGGTAATTTATTTCATTTCTATAAGTTTGATTATCTTAAGTAATAAACCTAAAAAACTAACAGGCACCATATTTCACGTGTCCATATTTTCCATGAGGCCATCCACACATGCATTCATAGTTTCACGTGCCAAAAAAAGGAAACACACCATATGTCCTCTACGAGTAGCAATGGAGAAGGTTGATCACTAGAAAATATATCTGGAGGAAATTACCCAATGGAGCCATTGATATAACTTTCATACAAGAAGAGCTTCCTCTAGGTCAAAAAAACCTCTGCTCACCATAAAAACCCTAGACTTGAACAATGTCCTAGAGGATAAAATGTACGTGGGGTTTTCTACCTCTATGAAAAGTTCATCACTGGTGGAGGACCATTACATCCTTGAAGCAATATCATTCTTATTCTTAAATCCCTCGAAGCATAAGAACCATATGGAGCTCATCAAGGCTACCAAGGATGTCCTCATGGCTCTCTAGCATAGAGGAATCCATAGATAGTATGACTAAGATGCAAGAAGAGATTAGAAGCTCATCAATATAGCCAATCACAATGTAGTGTGGATTAAGCATGAATGAGCATGAAGGGGAGGGGAGACTCTACCTCTACCTAGTGTTAGAGCAACCACTAGATATATAGCCATGCCAGATTATTGTTCACCATGGGATAACCCACAAGCCTCAACAATGATGAGGCAATGGAATATTAAGATCACTGGGTAAGATGTCAATTCAACAAGGTAATTTCCTTATGCCTTAGCATGGCTATGATGATAATTTTATTCAGGCTAGAGGAGACGATCCCCATAATAAATATATGTAATATTTCCTAGAGGGCAGGAGATCATAGGGTGTTTCACGTAGTGGTGGTGGTGATTGGCTTAGCATGAGTGCAAAGGAGTAGGAACGACATGGGGATTGTGAGCTAAGGTGACAACAATGACACCATAATGACATAGATCTATTAAGAGAGGCCATGAGAGACCCCTAATATGCTAGTCTATGGGAACTTTTTTATTATAGGTAATGGATTATCATTGTTGGTGTGCTTCACTTAGACAACAAGGTCTATGTGCCACCTTAGATTATCCTTGGCCTAGAGTAGCATCATACCATCATCAGAAGAATCCAAGAGAGACTTTTTTTATCTAGTCACATGTGGGTTGTAGGTGGCCATGTCAAGTGAGGATAGTTGACCATGAAAGGGTCAATTTGCATCATTGATGTTCGATGTCCATGGGGGAGGCACAACACTAGTTACATGGACATTTTCCATAGAGGAGAAACTCAGAGACTAAAATTGACATATGTTTGGGGGGCATAACAATGGTTGCATGGATGTCTACCAGATAGAAGCAACTCATAGGTTAACATCGATATCTATCTTGGGGGTGCAATGTTGGTTGTATTGACATTCATTGAGGAAGTAAAACTAAAATCCTTTGAGCAGGGTAACAATTCCATCATTGAGAGGAGCACCAACACCAACACACTATAATAGATGATGAGGGATAAAGTGCAAATGTGATCAAATCCTATCATTGTGGTTTCAATAAGCTTTGAAAAATTGCTTGAATAGTCAAATCCAAATCCGCTCAGTTGCTTGCTTTGAACAACTATGGCACAACAAAAATGTATTGTAGAAAATACACCCACATGCCTTTGCAAATTAGTCACTCAAAGAAAAAAATAAATAAATATTATTTTCTAAAAACAAGTTCTAAGCAATAAAACTTCGTGAGACATAAAACTTTAAAATTTTATGGCTAATGGTAGGATAAACATAATACGAACATGAGGAATTATAAAGGGAGAATTACATTTCCAAGAGCAGATGCTCTAATACTAGTGATGAGGATCAAGTCTACCTCAGAACTTTCCTGATATTTCATTAACCAACTCTTACTTTTATAGGCAAGAAAAACCTTTACAAAACCATTGGAGAAACTAAAACCACAACAAAAGACCATGGATGGATTACAAAATGCTGCAACTGACAAAAGGCTACAACTCTAACAATAAAAAATGAGGTTGTAGCTTTGACAGTCAAATAGGCTTCCAAATAAAATCTATGGAGAATAATATTTTAAGCCTACTAATTAGAACCCTAAAACTAATATTTATTTATTAATTCCCTATCACTAGGACTTTTGAATATCTCGATCATATGAATATTACCTTTGGAAATTAACAAAGCTAGCATGCTAGAAATGACAAACAAAATCTAAGTCAATATGACCAAGAAGAGGGGAAGAGATATAATACCAAACCTAACAACATGAGAAAGTCCATATTCACCCCGTCTTATGACATAGACAAACTTCTAGGCAACTCCAACTTAAGTTTCTACCATGTATTAGAGTACATTCTAAAAGACCAATGGAACTGCCTTTAAGATTGATCTCAAGCTTAAGTGTCTACCATGTATTAGAGTACATTCTAAAAGACCAATGGAATTGCCTTTAAGATTGATCTCAAGAGATACCATCAATAAGAGTCAAAACCAAAAATTAAATTAGTAGCACCACTCAAAATACTAGACCATAAGTTCAACACACTAAGGTAATTATGATTTCTAACACCTTAGAATAAATGTTAACAATAATCCTACACAAAGGCTAATCTCCGAGAGTGAAGAAGAGAGATGTCTCACAAAGGTACAATATCAACATGCCAACACACAACAAAATATCATCTCAAAAAAGAGCAACTCAATAAAATATGAATCGACCAACAATGTATTAATAAAGAGTGACTTGATAAAATACCAACACTAATACACAAAGAAGGACTCAATGACAGAAATCGATGAAGTGTGAGTCAATAGAATTTGCTTGACAAAATACAATCTACCAACATACTTAAAGTCAATTTTGGAAAATGGCTCACATGAATGCACAAGCTGAAATTATAGACTTAGAAAAGTGGGGGAAGAACTTAATAATAAAATGCAAGCTATGAAAATCCAACAAGTGCAATAACAAATAATTTTGCAATTATACCCAAGGGCACAACTATAATCATTACAACAAATTCCATTAATTATACTTCCATCACTCATGACAAGGCAACAAGACAACATAGTTCAAGTACAAAATCCTAAGCTTATAAAGTGGCTCAATGAACCTCTAAAACCTCATATAGTTGCCTATACCTTATCTCCAACATTTCCCATATACTATAATGGAAACAAGATAGTCAAAGAATGACTATGAGCTAACCCTAATACAACTACCAAAGTATTTGTAAAATTATTTAATGGAACCATGTTTGAGTGTTATACAAACCTACCTAGAGGCTTCATCCATAGATTTGAGCCACTAGTTGAAATGATTATATCCAAATTTAGAGGTAAAATTATACCTATTAATTCCATTCATCAATTTATTATGACAAAACAATAGTCTAACAATACAATTGATGCCTTTATTAAAATGTGGAAAGACTTTAGATGTCAATCAAAACATAACTATGATGATTTTAGTCTTAAAGATATGTCATCATAACTTATGCAAATGGTTAATAATAAAACCACCCTATATACCTCTTGAAGAAGATTAAAGCAACGAAAGAAAATTCACCTCACAACTATGCCATTGATGGCATCTAACCTGTGATCATGGAACAACTCAAGAAGGCAATGCCTAAACAACTTGAAAATCCACTTAGATTTGATGATAAGAATGCTAAGAATCCTAACTTTTGTGATGATTTAATTTGCTTTTAGTATGCTATTCTTAGACATTCCTTTTAAGCACATCATATTTTCAAGAAATTCTTATATGATGCTATCTTTGGTGAAGACCTTAGCTATGATGTAGTTCAAAATGAAGAAAAATTTAGACTCAATGCCTTGGCTAAGTGGTTTGTATTTAACAGCAATAACTCTCAACATCCAACTAAAAAAAATCTCAAAATCTATAAAAACCCAATGTGGGATCATTCTGAACTATTCCCCATGGAAAATGACCATGTCATTTGCTTTTATGAAAATATGGATAATATTACTATATACATGGACATTAGTTACCCATTGATGTCAACAAAGATCAAGGTTGTAGTTCTTACAATGTGATTCAAAACCCTTATAAGGTTATCCCTCAAAAGTCATCCAAGCAAGTCAAGCAAGTCAAGACTAACTCTCATACCTACTCCAAGCTAGTCAATGATGAAACTTGCTTGAGCTTCTTAAGGAATAAAGAATATTATCATGAGAACAAAAGACCTAAATATGAGAAATTAAACATCCTAAAATCTCAAATAATTATTAATGATATTCTACCAAAAGTGTCCAAAGATAGCTCTAAAGTGTCTCACATAAATTCTAACTCATATTGCCATTATAATGATGCCAAGTTTACTCACTAAGTGACAAAGTACAAGAATTTTCCATTGGTTTTTGCTCTTCTATTGGTTTTCTCCTTGATCTACCTTTCACTTCCAAAATCAATTATGTTAATCAAACCATCTATGCTAGACCAAAATACCCATCTCCCATAGTTGTAATGATCCCAATTTATCTGAAACTCAATATTTTGACTAATCCAAAACTTGGAATTTCGAGTTAAGGAAGATCATGAAAAAGTGTAATTAAAAAATAACAAAGTATAATAAACTAGAATACAAGACTATATAAGCAAAATAACATAATGTATTGATAAAAAATAGAGTAGAATGCAAGTAATCTTTGAGAAGAGATACAAGGCTATAACCTTGCATCAATTACTCATATTTTTTTATAGTCAGGGGTGCATATCTCTTTATACAAGAATTGGTGTGCTAGAAATCCATCATATTAATTACGGAAGGTCACCCATATGGAAAGGTGGCGGTTCACCTTCCATGAGTTAGAAGGTTACCCATATGGAAATATGGTGATTCACCTTCCATGAGTTATAAATTGCATATTAAATAAAAATTACATACACGTGACTTCTCCTTTTGTGTTTTGGCTTCTACTAATGTGTCAACATAAACAAATGCATTTTGCCTACAAAAATCTAAAAATAGAAAATTACTATTTTTAACGAGTATTTTGTTTTACATTTTTTAGGGCCTTCGAAGTGTTTTCCTCACAAACATGTCAACAACTATGTTCATAATAGAGTTGCTTGCCCAAATTGTTGTACCCTCTTTAATCTTTCCAATGCTTCTTAAATGGATCAAAATGGAGTCTCGAGCACAAATTTTTGCACTTAACAATATGGTGAGGATAAAAAAATAGATTTTTGGGGTATTTTTGAGTAGAAAGCCATGGTACAAAAATATCACATGCTTGGATCACAAATATAGCCATGATGGCTATCTTCATTATTGTTAGATCAAGTATTAGGATTAGTTTAGTCGACCCTTAATCATTAAAGTTAGAATTATTGGTTGTTTTAGTCTATGAATAGAGGATTTATGTTGTATTTGAGACATCATTCATAGTTATCATCTTAAGTTATCCTTGGTGTGCATTGAGGCTTCACCCTCTCCTAGTGGCTATGAGACTTTAACCTCTCTAAGTGATTATAATTTGTACTAATTTGGAATTTGGAACTTATGACTTTTAATATTTGAATTCTTGATATAGATTTTGATTTACTATTCCAATGAATATTTCCCATTGTCGAGTTTTTATTTTTATTTTTATTTTTTTATTTATTTTTATTTCTTGAAGTTGTTTCATTACAAGTGGTATTAGAGATTTGATCTTGGCTCCATGTGTTGTTGCAAAAAATGAAAGAAGGGCATGTAAGCCAATCCAAAACCTCATTTAGATAGATCCACTTTTTGTTGTCCGAATAATTTTTGTGAAAATGTTTTTAGACTCTATCTTTTAATGAATTTTCTTTTAATATTGTGATTTAGTTATTTTTGTTTGTTTTTCTTTGACTTTATTTCAAAAAATATTATGGTGGGAACGGACACCCTTACAAGATACCCATATCATTACAACCATCTTTTGAGCCAATCAAAATAAGGGGTGTCTCTAATAACACTTTTTGGAAGTGCTCAAAGGATATCTTTACGATTTTGCTTATGATTCCTAGCTTCTTTTAGATTGGCATGAATCAACAAGCATTTACAATGCATATTGCTATCCAAGGACGATTGCATCAGTAAAAAGAAATGCCAACCCAAAAATCTAGATAGTCACCATAATATCCCTTCTAGCATCAATTGCTTTCTATGTGTTTTTTCTTCTTATATGGGATGAATAAAATAAAATATTTCCTTCTTATAACATATAAATTTGGATAATGACTTAGCAAGTTGATCAAAAAATACATATAATAGTGTGTGCTTGTCTCTCTCTCTCTCTCTCTATATATATATATATATATATATATATAAGGGAAAAATCCATAGGTCCACTTAGACAAAACACGATGGGTACATTATGCAAATTCTATACCCATTGATAGTGAGGCTTCACAATGATTTTGGTCAATAATAGTAAACAAAAGGAACCTTGGACAAATTTTTAAATCCTATCTATTTTATGCCCATGGATCCTACATAAATTGTACCCATTTTTTAAGCATAAATTTGGTATAGATTTGATGAGCATAATACATTATAATCATATGTTTTTCATAATCAAGTGGTATTAGCTCAACCAGTTAGATTCCTCGATATTTAAAGAGGAGACCAATGTTCAAATCTTGCCAAATGAAACATGGATAATATCCAAGCTTTGTTGTAATACCACTATGTGGTGATGATGTAATACGAGGGGCTCGTTTCAATCCCATATAACCAATTGAAAAAAATCATATGCTTTTCATACCAACAACATAAATGATTTTTTGTATCAATATAGATTGTTAAGACAAAGAGGAATATCAAGTGACTCATCTTATCAAAAATATTTGAGGTAAACTTTATCACTCTCTTTGATTTCATTAAGCTTTTATCAACTCTATATCTTACAACAACCAATGTATAGTGCTAAAGAACAACTATATTCAAGATTTTTTTGTTGACGTCAAGAAATGTAGTATACTAAAATACAAGCTTACAGTATGATCAATATCCCATAAATAAAGATAAGAATAGTAATCATAATAATATTTGAAAAGATAGACAAACAAAATAATTGAAAAAATAATAGACAAACAAAATGAAATTACTCAAAAACCAAGGGAATGTGAAAAAAAATATCCCCATGATATATATTAGTACAAAAATTCATATAAATATATATGTGGTAAAACATAACAATGAGCATTACTTTTATTGTTCTAAGATTAGAGTATAAAGATTAACATAAATATTTCTTTGTTAATATAATTTTAAGAAGGATAAGCAAACTCTAAATGTCATATATATATATATATAAAAGAAAAAAATCAAAGAAATAAAATTACACTTCTCAGGTGCCTTAGCACAAACAAAAATCTAGATAAAAACAAATTACTGAAAGTCAAGATATAATTACAATCGAGCATATCGGAGAGAAAAAAAATCCATCTTCGAAATAGCATGGGGATAATAAGGATAAATAGCCTTATATATCGATACTTAATCATCAAAATAACCTCCATCTCTAAAACTTGGATAGATATCAGTAAAAAAGAAACCAACAGAAAGAAAGGAAACAATTAAAAACTACCATAAAACTCTAATCAAATGAACAGGCCCATAGTACAAACCAGCTAGCATAGGAACTAGGGGTATGATATGTGGGTGAAAGAAGAAAATGCATCCTTGTTCTCTTCCATTTGCAATAAACCTTATGGAACCTGTTGACCTTATTTTGATAACTTATTTGCTTCTTGATTTAATTCCCTATAAACATGAGTAAAAGAGATATTTTCAAAAAGGGAAATCACCTCTAGTAGTTCATCTCCCACTAGTCTAAGTAGTTTATTTTTTAATTGAGTGGATTTGGACTAGAATCTTCAAAAAATTGTAATTTTTTTCACATTTCTCTCCACAACACACTTCATTAGCAATCTCGATGCCTGGAACTCAGTAAGAATTTTGGAACCTGTCTCAAGACTTGCTTTAAATTTGATATAGTGGGTATTTGAGAAGTATAGAATACCTCCTACACTACTAAAAGATGACTGTCTCTAACTAGCCCCATAAAAAAAAATCCATGGCTAAGACTTCTCAATGAACAAATTACCTACTTGTCGAGGTTTCTTATGTTTGTCAGGCCCTTTGTTGATTGAGACCAAAGTCCTCACCTGAAAAATGACCCAAAATAGGGGTATTAATTTTCTTTAAAAAATAGTTGCATTTCATGCCAACTATATATATATATATAATATTTTTTAATTATTTTTTATTTGGTTAGTGTGAGAAACCTCTATGACCAACCCATAGCAGTCTCCTCCCAACCATGACCCCTCGTAAAGCCGAGAGCTATGCTTATCAATAGAGAATTTAACACACAACCACCACACACCCACCCCCTCACACACTCGCCCACGCCGTGATTTGAACCTTGGACCTCCCGAAGAAAAGCCAAAGCCCGAACCGTTGTGCAGTCCCCCTGGGACAAACTTTATGTTAAAGAAAATCGTTCCCCGTATCCCTTGGGGACCAAACTTTTCGTTCTACGAGGTCTGTCCCATCCGAGTATACCCCTTAGGTTAGCCAGGGTTTTTTTTGTATATTCGATGTAGGCCGTCAGGCTTGAACCCCAGACCTCCTTCCGAGGATTGAGGGAACTTGCTAGTAAGGTACCTGGGGATACAATATATTTTTTAATTCAACTATGAAAAATCATATGAAATTAAAAGCTATTTATTAACTTTAAAAGGAAAAAATGAGGTTTTAAACCAACTTAGTTACACAAGGGTACAAGTGAGGCTATTATAAATGTGTATATGCTTAATATAGGCCTTTTTTTTAGTTGGACTACTTTTTTTATTGAAATGTTGAGCAAACATAGTTGCACAGGGTACAAGTAAGATTATTATAAAATCACATATACTTATTATAGGCCTTTCTTATTAACTGGATTAGAAGTGTCCTTGAAATGTTAAGTGACACGAATAAAATGATTTAAATAAAATTTGTGCATAAGGAATATAAGAATTAAACAACTTGTGAAATGTAAAGTTTTAAAAATATTAATTGAGATTTTTTTTATATACACACTCACACACCTCGTTGTGGTTTGAACTTGAGTTTAATTGAGAATTATTTATGTGAAAGCTAAAACTAATAATATATGATATTAATTCAATTGATTAAATTTGACTTTCAATAAGAAGACCTAAGTTTAAATCTTTATAATGTTGGATTTTACTTCAATTATAATAGTGAACAAAAACAATTCATTTGCTTAAATCTTATAAAAAAATAAAAGAAAAAAATAATAGACACAAATGATAGATACCCTTGTGCATCAACAATTATTATATTATTTATAAATAAGAATCACAAATCAAATGAATGAGAATATTTTATACCAATACTTAAGTTCTAACAAAAATAATTATAGAATGAGAATATTTTATACCAATACTTAAATTCTAATAATAATTATAGAATATCATTAATTTAAGGTGTAATATTATTGGAGCCTAAGATTATTATTTTTATTTATTTGGTTTATCTCCGCCTAACCAGACCCCTCGTAAAGAATGAGAATATTTTATACCAATATTTAAGTTCTAATAAAAATAATTATGGAATGAGAATATTTTATACCACTACTTAAATTCTAATAATAATTATAGAATATCGTTAATTTAAGGTGTAATATTATTGGAACTTAAGATTATTATTATTTTTTATTTGGTTTATCTCCTCCCAACCATGACCCCCCCCTCCGTAAAGTGGAGAGCTATGCATATCAATAAGGAATTTAACACACAACCACCCCCTCACACACTCGCCCACGCCACGGTTTGAACCTTGAACCTCTTGAAGAAGAGCCAAGGCTCGAACCGTTGCGTTGTCTCCCTTAAGATTAATTTTAACTATCAAAAGGTTTACTATAGCCCCTTAAACTTACACATATAAATCCAAGGTTCAAATTTTGGCGTGGGTGAGTGTGTGGATGTGTGTTCATTAAAAAAAACTTACACATTTATATTTATAAGATAAACTTATAAGTAATAAAGAGAATTTATAAGATGGTAAGATTGCATGGAGGAGAGAAGAGCTGAGCTAAGTTAATATAAATTTTAAACTATTCCCAAGGGTTAGTTGGATTGGTAAGTGTAGGTGTGGTTGGGCACTTACTAAGAAGAGACCTAGGTTCAAACCTTGGAGGAAGCCAACCCTTTGCAAAGGTAGTAGTCTGCTTTGAATCCTCTAAGTGTTCCGAATCTCGCATTGGATCAACAAAAACGAGACAAATAGGTTTATTGGAAGCAATCTCAAAAACGAGACAAATAGGTTTATTGGAAGCAATCTATGTGATTTAAACCTGCAATGTCTAATTATTAAAAATAATGATTGTAACCAACTCTCTTTTGTAATAAAAAAAATAGTAGAAACTACCAAGTTAATCACATTAGATAAATAATAACTAAAATCAAAGCTAAAATTAAAATGGTAGCGTTGGTATTCTCAATTACAAAAAAAAAAAAAAAATAGTGGAAACTACCAAGTTAATCACAATCGATAAATAATAACTAAAATCAAAGCTAAAATTAAAATGGTAGCGTTGGTATTCTCAATTTTCAGTCTAGCTATGGAAGTGGAGTGAATGAACACCAAGCCTTAACGCATTGCGTGCATGTCTTTAATTCGAATGTCAGTAATAGAATCAAACCGTCAATTGCTCTACTTAGTCCTTGATCTATATTAAACCATGTCGAAATAGTTCCGTCTAGCTGGTTTGCCCGAGAGGTTAAGGGGGAAGACTTAAGATCTTCTGCACATAAGTGCGCATGGGTTCGAACCCCATAGCCAGCACAGCACTTTAATTGCAAAATTAAACTAAATAGGAAAAATCACTTTCTCTATGTTTATCTTTTTTAATTTGTGCAGGTGCTCAAATTTCGTTAATATGCAGCAACAGAAGAAATTCCTCGTTAATATGGTGCTCAAATTTCGTTAATATGCAGCAACAGAAGAAATTCCTCGTTAATATGGTGCTCAAATATTAAGATAATTTTAGGGTAATATCAGCTTATTTTAATATTTTTTTATTAAGATAATTTCAAGTTTTTTTTTTTAGAAGAAGTTGTTTCTGGTTTTTAGGATTTCTTCTTTAGTATTTTAATATTAAAATAATTTTAAGGTAATATCAACTTATTTTAATATTTTTTTTTGTAAATAGTGTAGCTTATATTAAAGGATTTTGTCTTGGATTCCAAAACCAGTAGTTATAAAAACCTTAAAGGAGGCTAGCAGCTCAGAAGACTAAACTTTAAAAAAATGTTTTCGAACATGGATAAACACCGTTCACCATATATTTATTAAAAGCCGATAATCCTAATAGCAAACACTCCAAATTGATGCAGATATTATATGGACAACACCCCAAACAAGATTGATGCAGATAATGTATGGACAACACCCCAAACATGATTATTGCAGATAATATATGGACAACAGACACCCAAACCAACATTGATGCATATAAATATGTAAAGTTAAAATAACCCTCATGAAAACAAACCTCAATAAGGACCCAGAGAACCATAAACAAAAAAAGACCCACGACCCTCCATCATGCGTCAACCACCTTCTTCTTCGCAGTGCTTTCCTCGCTCTTTATAAGCTGCTTCAGCTTCCTGCTAATGCTGTCAAGAGTACTCATAAGGCTACTGATGAAGATGTTGGCAACCTGATGATGAATCTCCTACTCCGGTGCTTTGCTGTTGATTTGCCCACTCTTGGTTGGCTTCATTGACAATGTTTGAGGGCGAATTGTTATCCCATACAGTCAATGAATTATGACTGATTCCCATGTTTGCTAAGAGGTCAGCCAATCTGTTTGCCTCTTTGTACACATGTCTGCATATCACGCTACCCTGTCTTCTGATCATGTTTCTAGCTTCCCTGATGGTATTCATGACCTTCCACGAAGGATTGGACTTGTTGATATAATTTATGATGTTTAGAGAGTATCCTTCTATTTTCCACAAGGATTTCAACCGAGAGTTTTTGAAAGGATTGGGCCACTAAGTGAAAAGCTCTACCAAGGAGTTGGGTTGGACCCAGTTGATGTGGAAACTGGACAGTAAGTTACTCATCACAGTATAAGAGAAATCACATTTACTGAAAATATGGTTGACGAATTCCCAAGCTTTATAGCACATGTGTCATATGTTGGGTACCATCATCCCCCTCTTGATGAGATTATCAGTGGTTAGAATCTTGTTTTGAATTGCCAGCTAGGAAAACACTGCCACTTTAGGGATGAGGTGCTTGATCCAGATTTGGCTAGGAGAGAAGGGAGCTTGCTGTGGATTGAGGATAAGTTGGTAGGCAGATTGTGACGAAAAACATCCACTCGTCCGTTTCTTTCCAAATTAGAAGTCTTCTCTTCCATACGTCGAATCACTGTAGTATTCAACATAAGAGCCAAAGCCCTCGCTGCCCTGGTTATGTGCCCATCATTTGAGTTAATGTTGAGGTCTTTCCAGCTTTTAGACCCATTGATGTTTTGGATGAAGTCTGCTACTTTGCTGCCTATGGTGCCATCAAGGATAGGTTTTAGGACATATATCTCATCATCTTCAACTAGGGGCTAGTCACTGACCCACCTGTTTGTCCAGAAGTTTATGGCAGTACTTGTTCCCAGCTACCACCTTGAACCTTTTTGGAGAACTTCTCTAACCTGAATAATTGACCTCCAAAAAGTTGATCCCTCTTTGGGGATATCTTCATAAGTGAATTCTTTGTGCTGGAGGTATTTCCTCTGTATTATTGACACCCATTCTGCATTGAAACTTGTGTGAATTTTCCAGGCTTGCTTAGCCAGAAGAGCAGTGTTCATATGCTTTGATTCTTCTAAGTCCTAGACCCCCTCGGTTTTTTGGCCAACAAACCTTTTCCCATCCAACCAAATGAATCTTTTGCTTCTCCTATGTGCCTCCCCACATGAATCTTTTTTGTATTTGCTCGATTTGGGCATAAAATGAAGCAGGAGCTTTGAATACTGAGAGGAAATAGGTTGGGATGCTTTGGAGGCATGCTGCGGTAAGAGTGATTTTACCTGCTTGGGTTAGAAAAGTCCCTTTCCATCCAACTAAATTTTTGTTTATCCTTTCCACCACATGACTCCACATGGACAATTTGGGACAACTGTAAAAAAGAGGAAGCCCCAAATAGCGAGTAGGAACTCACTAATGCTACATTGAAGAATACACCCGGTTTTAATCTACCTAGAAAGGGGGGTATTGATGAAGACGATTTTACTTTTGTTATAGTTGATTTCTTGTCCAACCGCTTTCTCATATAAATCAAGGATTTTTTTGATCATCTTGACCTCCACTACTGAAGCATAGGTAACGAGTATTGTGTCATCCACAAATTGTTGGTGTGACAACGGGTTTAGACTCGAGGCAGCCCTGATCCTCGTGATAGTTTTCTCATTGAAAACACTCTTAAGTGCTCTTCCCAGAGATTTAGCGAGTATTATAAAAAGGATGGGTGACAGGGGGTCTCCCTGCGTGATGCCTCTGTCGCTACGAAAATAACCTACGGGTGATCCGTTAACCAAGATTGAGAAATGAGGGTTGGATATGCAACCTCTGATTACATTTATCCATTCCCTACGAAAACCAAAATTTTGAAGAACAACCAAGAGGAAATCCCTGTTTACTTGGTCAAAAGCCTTACTGATATCTAATTTGAGAAAAAGGGTTGCTTTCTTATTTTGGGAAGCTAAGTGGAGGACTTCATGTAGGGTGATTATACCACCATGAATGGACCTTCCTTTGATCGAGTTGCCCTGGCAAGGATATATAATTGTTAAACCAGCGAACTGAAATGTATTATTGTTGAATGATTTAAATAACAGGTTACAATGTCGGGAATAGTCACCGGCGTAAACTGAACTTGTTACATCAGTTGTAACAATGAGCTAAATAACGTAATACAAACAAAATAGTATGCTAACATCCCCCTTTATTACATTATTTGGGTAATGTAATAACTAATAGCTATACTAACATCCCCTAACAGCCGGGAATAGCACACCGACGTAACTGAACTGTTACATGGTTGTAACAGTGCAACAACAAAACTAATAATGTAATAGAAACAAAATAAGTACGCTAACATCCCCCTTTATTACATTATTTGGGTAATGTAATAACTAATAGCTATACTAGACTACTAACATCCCCTTACATCATTTTGCAATACAAAGTGAGCTGCGAAACAATTCAAATTTGACACGTCCAAGTGCCTTAGTGAAAATGTCTCGCAACTTGAGCATCGGTGGGAATGTGTCGAAGCTGAATTCGGTGCTTTGGAACTTCATCTCGAATGAAATGACATTGTGTGTCAATGTGCTTTGTTCTTTCATGATGGACTGGATTCTTGACGAGGTTCGGAACACCCTGATTGTCGCAAAACAAGTGTATTGGAGATTTTGATGGATGGCCCATACTTGTCGGAATGCGACGTAACCATATCACTTCGCACACAGCCTTCACGTGCGGCACGATACTCTGCTCTCGTTGATGAAATAGCAACCACCTGTTGCTTCTTGCCGTGCCAAGAGACAGGACCGGATCCCGGATGAAAAATGTATCCGTAAGTTGACTTGCGATCATCAAATGATCCGGCATAGTCGGAGTCCGTGTATCCTTGCAAGAAGAATTTGTTGTTCCTCTTGTATTCTAGGCCATATTCCATAGTACCACTGGACATAGTGAAGAACACGTTTTGTCGCTTTCCAATGAGTGGTCTTAGGCTCCCGCATGAACCTCGAAAGATAGTTGACAGCAAATACGAGATCCGGCCTAGTATTGGTCGGATATATGAGACTCCCAATCAACCGTCGATAGAGAGTACCATCTACCCGAGGTGAATCATCATATCGCGATAATCGAAGTCCATTCTCCATCGGAGTTGCCATTGGCTTGCAATCACCATGCGATATTTTTCCAAAGCAATGTCTTGGCATATTTTTTCTCGAGACACTTTGATGGAGTGCTCCTTCCGGCTGAATTCCGTACCAAGACAATAATGGAGAAGTCCGAGATCCGTCATCTCAAAATATTTGCACAAGTTTCTTTTGACAAGAGAGATCATAGTTTCGAACTCCCCGTAATGAGCAGATCATCCACATAGAGTACAAGCAACACTATCTCGTAACCCTGTTTCTTGAAATAGAGGTTTGCATCCGACGGACATCTCTTAAATCCATGCCGCATAAGGTGATTGTCCATTTTTATATACCAAGCTCGAGGAGCTTGTTTCACACCATATAAGGATTTGACCAATTTGCAAACTTTCTGCTCTTGGCCTTCCACTTCAAATCCTTCCGGCTGAGTCATGTAGACTTCTTCTTGGAGATCACCATTTAGAAAGGCACTTTTGACATCCATCTGGTGAACTTTCCACCCATATTGTGCTGCCATAGCACACATAACCCGAATTGTGGTCATCCGAGAAGTAGGTGCAAAAGTTTCCTCGTAGTCAATGCCTTCCTTTTGAGCATAGCCCTTTGCAACAAGACGGGCCTTATGCTTATCAATTGTTCCATCTCCCTTGTACTTGACTTTATATACCCATTTGCAGCCAATGGGTTTCTTTCCATGCGGCAAATCAACAAGCTTCCAAGTTTTATTTTTCATCAAAGACTCATACTCTGTATCCATAGCGGCCTTCCACCGAGGCTCACCGAGAGCATCTTGCACCGATGCAGGTTCAAGATCATCTATGGTAGACATGAACGCCCCGTCATCATCAATATCCATATCCTCTACTTCTGTACTTGGAGTTACAGAAAGTTCCTCAAAAGATTGACAAAGATCATCAACCTCACCAGTTTCTTTGGCTTCTTTTTCCTTTTGAGCCATACTGCGTGTACGAGGTCTATCCAAATTCAAATTGGGAGGAGTGGATAAATTTGCGTCTCTGATTGTATTTGTACACCATTTAGGATTCTTCTTCGGTGGAGTTGAAGAAGATGTAGAAGGACCTCCTGTCTCGTGTTGACGAAGGAATCTTCTCTTCCTTAGATTCCACAATATCTTGGTGTACTTTAGATGTGCTCTGTGATGTGAAAGCTTCATCAAAGACAACATCTCTGCTGATATGAATTTTCTTGGTCAAAGGATCTATCAACCGATATCCTTTAGAGTGCTCATAATAACCAAGAAAAATACATCTCAGTTGTTTCTCATCTAGCTTCTTCCTTTTCTCTTTCGGTATGTGCATGAAAGCGTGACATCCAAAAATACGTAGATGAGATATGGAGGGTTTTCGACCACTCCATGCTTCCTGTGGAGTCATTCCTTTTAGGGCCTTTGTGGGTGCCCTATTCAACAGATACACTGCAGTGGTGACAGCTTCTGCCCAATATTGTTGCCCAAGAGTAGCTCCTGTGAGCATACAACGAACCATTTCCATGATAGAACGGTTCCTTCTCTCAAAAACTCCATTTTGCTGAGGAGTATAGGCAGTTGTTAACTGTCTCTTGATTCCATGCTTATCTAAGAATGCAGAAAATTCATTAGAGGTAAACTCTCCCCCTCGATCCCGAGCGGAGGGTTTTAATAGAAGCTCCCGACTCCTTCTCAACGGATTTCTTGAACTCGCCGGAAGAATGCGAAAGCTTCAGCTTTCAGTTGGAGAAAGAAAACCCACATCTTTCGTGAGTAGTCATCTACGAATAACCGAAAGTACCTCTTCCCTCCACAACTGTTGGGTGTGAAAGGACCGCACGGATCAGTGTGAATTAACTCCAGAGGTTTTCGTGCTCTTGTTGAGCTCTTCTCAAATGGTACTCTATGCCGCTTTCCCGCTAAGCAGCCGAGCACACCGGCAATGTGGCGTAAAGGGAAGGAAGACCCTTTACCATCTCATACTTACCGAGCTCAAGTAAGTAGCCGTAACTAAGATGCCCATATCTCTTGTGCCATAGGGAAGTTGCCTCCTTGGTAGAGACAACCATGGCAACATGTGGAGTAGAGATAGCATCTAGTGCAAATAAGCCGTGCTTATATGAAGTCATGTGCAATCTGCTTACCCTTCCTGGTAATAGTACAACACTTCTTTCCATTCTCAACACGAAAGTTGACAACCATATTTCTATCCAGGATTTGTGTCACTGACAACAAATTGTTAGCCAATCCCGAAACATAGAGGACTTTGTCAATCTGACACTTGCCATCAGGAAGAGTGACTGAAACTGTACCCTCTCCCCGAACCCCGTAGGTTTTATCATCGACAATGGTGACAGGTTTGCCCTCTTTGGCCACAAATGATTCAAACCACGATCCGTCGCCACCATATGTTTGCTAGCTCCGTAATCGACATACCAAACAGGATCCCTCTCGTGTGGAATCTCGTGGTAGTCATGAGCACCTTGTGTGCCCATTCAAAATCCGAGTCGATTCTTCAACAACAACATTCACCCGGGGTTGCTTGTTTTTATTTTGTGGTTTGTTTTGGCCTTTCGCTTGTTCTTATGCCAACACCTCGTTGGTGTCATGGTTGTCTTTCTCACTGATCTTGCACCACCTCTTCTTCTCTTGAGGTTGTTTGCCTTTTCCTTTCGTATCCTGTTGAGAATTTCCTCCTTTCTGAAAGTTGCCTCCTTTTTGCCCATTACCTTTCTTCCTAGAACCCCGCCTCGTTGGTGTATAGGGCCGTATTGGAAGAATCATCCTTGTGAAGTTGGCGTGCCTCCCGTTGTTGAAGCAGATTGACCAACTCGATGTAGGTAATTTGTCGTTGAGACACCTGGATGGAGGTTATCAACATATCAAATGAAGAAGGTAAAGCTCTCATCACAAGTGAAATGAGAAGCTTTTCGTCCACAGATATCTCCCAAAGAATTCAATTTCTCTTTCAATTCGGACACTCGCACGTAAAGAGTTCAACTGCTTTCACCCTGTCTCAAACTCAAAGTTATGAAGTTGTTGTTGAAGATGAAGAATGGTTGAATCATTCTTTCCCTCATAGATGGTTCTAAGGGCATCCCATGCCTCTTTACCACTTTCTTTGTCAACTATATGAGGTTACACTTCGTCTGAAATAACAAACAAAATGAGCACCTTTGCTCGACTGTCTTTCTTGTCAAAAGCTATCCGATCTCGCGGAAGGACCCGTGGATCCCGCCGTTGGTGAAGGCCTAGTTGCTACTCCAAGAATAATATCCCACAAATCTTCCATTTGGAGAATTGCCTTCATCTTATGTTTCCATGGTGTATAATTTGGACCTTTCAATAACCGATGCGGATCGACCATCAACTTTGCAACAACGGCCATAGTGAAGGTTCCTTATATCACCAATTGGTCCCCCTTTCGATATACCTTTTGCTAGGCCAATATACCGTACAAAATACCCGCCCTTACGTGAGGGAAACTATAGGTATTTAGAAAGATCAACAAAAATCACCCGCCCTTACGTGAGGGAGACTATAGGTGAGTTTTAGAGATCATACGATACGTGGAACATAAGCGGTACCGAAAGGGAATCGCCTTGTTGATGGCACCTACCATAGAAGATTCTTCTCATGCGTGGGGCGTAACTTCCCCTAAACACTATGAAGAATACTTCGTCAGGATTTACGCCTAAACACAAGTGCGATAAAGGGTAGTGGATGGAGTAAAAAAATGCAAAAATGGCTAACTTATCTCTCCCCGACGATTTATAGAGAACAAGCTCATACGTCGTTGTAGCAAACTATATTAGGCGGCGGATACAAAGAGGCCAAATCACGACAGCTTTACCTCGTAAGTGCTGGCCGTAGGTATCACAAATACCGAACGCTGCAGTGCAATAAATTGCACGGATGGGTTTTAATTATTCCTGGGACTTAGGGAGTGTTTTGATTTTAATTTTTAATGTTATAGTGCAAAAATGAAATATGCAACATACAACAAAAAAAAATGCCCACAAGAATAACCCACAAGGTGCTCGGTCACAGCCGAAAATGCACCTTTTACAATTCGCCAAATTGCCTTTTCAAAAAATTACTCACATTCCCCCTTTGATTTTTTGAAAAAAATATCCCCCCTTAAAAAAATCTCTTTAACAAAGCATTTTTAATAATTATTATATATTTAAAATTAAAATAAATAATTTTAATTTATATAGTTTTAAAACTTATGAAAAAATAAATTAAAATTAAATTTTAATTTATAAAGTTTAAAAACTATAAAAAAAAATTAAAATTAAAAATTTTAATTAAAAAATAATAATTAAAAAAATAACTTTGAAAAAAAAAATTTATACCTTAGGGGGGAGTCGGCGGGATTTGAACCCCCGACCTGCAGGCTCCCTGAGCCTTACCGCACAGCTCACTGCCAAGTGAGCTAGCGGGCTGATCCGGAAGGATCAATGGAGGCCCTCGTATTTGAGCTGCTGCTCGACCGCAGGTTCCTCCTCCTGCAGCAGCCTCCGACTGGATGCTGGCCTCGCTGCTCACGCCGGGGTATATATATATATATTTTTATTTATACCCGCGCGAGGTCCGCCTGCACCGCACCGTACCCCCAACGTCTGGAAGCGTTCGCGTGCTGTTGTGGGGTCCGCCTGCACCGCGCCGTACCCCCAACGTCTGGAAGCGTTCGCATGCTGCTCTCCTGCGTCCGCAACCCGCGGCCTCAACGGGGGGGGGGAGTTTGCGAGCTCCCCTCCTGCGTCCGTGACCCGCGGCCTCAACGGGGGGGGTTGCGGGCTCCCCTCCTGCGCGTCTTCCCCCCTTGCGTAGGCTAACGCGTCAGTTGTGTCCACGCTGGACGCGTTTCTGCACAAGGACGTCTGTGCAGTCGTGTCCACGCTGGACGCGTTCCTGCGCAAGGACGTCAATGCAGGACGTCTGCGCAGTCGCAGTTTGCGCTGCGTCCGACGACGCAGCCTCCAACCAAGGACGCGCTGCATCTTTTTTTTTTTTTTTTTTTCAAAAAAAAAAAATTTTCTTCGACGCTGCGCATGTTCAACAGGGGGCCTCCGCCCTCTCCACAGTCGCGCGTGGATGCGCGATGACTGTCGCGCGTCTGCGCGCGACAAATTTTTTTTTTTTTTTTTTAATTTATCTTCCACAGCTGCTATCACGCGACAGGGAAATCACGTCACGGAGAGAGAAAAAAAAATTTAAAAAATCGCACTCTCGTCCGCCTCTTACTGCTCCCTGCATTCTGGCTCTGATGCCATGTTAAACCAGCGAACTGAAATGTATTATTGCTGAATGATTTAAATAACAGGTTACACTGTCGGGAATAGTCACCGGCGTAAACTGAACTTGTTACATCAGTTGTAACAATGAGCTAAATAACGTAATACAAACAAAATAGTACGCTAACAATAATGAGCGGGAGTGTTTATTTGAGTCTTGTTGTTAGGGCTTTGACAAGAATCTTGTATATGACATTACATAGACTGATGGGTCTGCAGTAATTCATGGATATGCACTTAGGGTCTTTAGGGATTAAGGCGATGAAGGTGGAGTTGGTGCTTCTGGGGATGGCTTTGGATTTCTACATGTGAATAATGGCTTTGCAAATGTCAACCCCTATGATATCCCAGTAAGTTTGAAAAAACCTAGGGGAGAAGCCATCAAGGCCCCAGGTATTTATCAAGGGCCATGGAGAAAAGAGCCTGCTTTATTTCTTCATTGGTAAGGTCCTTGATGAGCATGTCGTTCATTTCAGGGGATACCAGATTTGGAATATGCTAAGGAAGCTGAGTTTTTCAAAGAAGGTGACTGCCATCACTGTTTATTAACTCCCTGATCTTATTGGAGCTTTTGTGATGAAGAGTGGACACATGGAAAAATTTCGTGTTTGAGTCTTCGTCCTTAAGCCATAAGGCTCTAGACTTTTGTCTCCAATACATTTCTTCCTTGGCCAGAATGTTGTGGTAACCGGCAAGGAACTTTTTCTCTTCATTCCTGATTTGTATGCTCATCTACCCTTTCTGAATTTGCTCTTCTATGGCTTTGAGCTTGTTGGTGATTTGCTCCTTATTTTCAAAAATGTTACCAAACATTTCCTTGTTCCAAATTTTGATGTGGTCTTTGATTATTTTAAGTTTTTGGGTAACTTTTGCGATGGGGGATTCGTCCACCTACTATTGCCACCACCCTGTAATTTGATTACGTAAATCTGGGTGGAGAACCCACATTGCCTCGAATATGAAAGGGGTCTTGAAAACTAGAGGTTTGTTAGCTTCGAACAAGAGAGGACTGTGATCCGATCTGATTATGGGCAGGGAAGTGAGGGAGGCATAGCCAAACAGAGGTATGGCTTCTTGAGATAGAAAGAATCTATCTAACTTAACTTGTATCAGATTGTTCCCTATTATTTTTTTATTCCATGTGAATTGAACTCCTCAGGTCTGGATATCCATTAGGTTATTCTCAGTGACAAACCCCTAGAGGTCCTGAATACTTTTGGTAGGAATGTCATTGCCTCCTGCCTTATCTGACGGGTAAAGGGGGGAGTTGAAATCCCCAACTAACACCCAAGCGAAATTTCTGAAAGCCTGTCTCATTTGACTTAGTTGGTCCCAAAAGGAACTCCTGTTGAGGGGATTGTTTGGGGCGTAGATATTAGAAAGGATCCAACATTGATCCTTGTCTTTGCAAAAAAATATGATATTTATAACTCTATTTGAGGACGATATTACTCTACCATCCACTTTCTCTGGACCCCAAAGGCACAAAAGACCCCCAGATGGACCTTGGTTGGGACTAAAAATGCTTCCACTATTTTTCCAAATGGTGTTGCCCGCCTTGCATGCTTTTGACTGATCTAACTTGGTCTCTTGAATAATGAGGATTGTTGGTTTGGTTTCTTTTCTAACAATGCTAACCAACCTCTGCTTGGTCGCACTATTGAGGCCCCTCACATTCCATGAGAGTATCCTCATCTAGAAACTTTAGCTAATTTCTTGCCCCCTTTTGACTGCCGCATAGGGGGTTTGGGTAATTTGGGATCTTCCTTTGGGTGAGTAAACATTTCAGGTACAAGGGTTGTTTGGACTCCGTTGGCTATGTCCTTGGCAGTTTGGCTTCTTATTTGCTCTTGGATATTGGGCCTTCCCATTTTCTTGTCATTGCCAACATCGACACAGGATTTTTTGGAGCTTCGAGTGTTTTTGGGACTAAAATCTGCTTTTTTTTTCTTGGTAGCCTCTTGGGAAAGAATATTTTCAGGGGGGGATCAAGGGAAGCTAGCTTGATTGGAGATAAGATAGGGCTACTGGTGGGAAGGATATACTACAAAATTTCTTTGATAGTGGGGATTTGGAGGTCGACATTTGGATCCGACATATCATTTTATTATTAAGTGAATAACCCTTCATTTATTTTTGAATCAGAGTGGGTGATATTTATCGAAATATCAAATCGATTAGGATGAGCAAAAAGGAAGATTACCTGAGCTTGGTCCTCTGATTGTTCTAGATGCACTTTTTGCTTTCCTTTATTTGCCATAGGGTTTTGCCCTGGTGCTTGTTGATGAGGGTTTATGCTGTAGATTTGCCTTTATTTTACATTGGAGGCTTCCCAGGGAAGTGAATGCCTTGGTTCCTGTAGATATGGTTACCATAATCTACCTCCTTCTGTGGCTTGAGCGAGGGGCAGTGGGACTTGAGGTGCCCTTGAGTTTGACATTCGATGCATAAAACCGGTTTGTTTTCATACTCTATGGCTTGGCAATGGTGGAAGGAACCATAGACTAGATTGATTCGAGTTGGGATCTGGGAATCAAGATTTGTGTTGACGTATATTCTGGCTTGGGTTAACCTAGTGTGAGCTTTGGTGGTTGAATCCATGGCCACCATTTCCCTTATGTATTTGTCGATTCCTTGCAGGATGTCTTCATGCCAAAATTGGCAAGGGAGTCCCAAAAGACGAACCCACACTGGAGGAAAATTTATGTTTTGAGTTTCGGCGTTGAAATATTCCCCCCATATACGAATAAACAAACTCTTCTTCCCATAGAACCATGACCCCCCTATTAGAATGCAGGTTGCATCTTCGAGATTGTTAAGGTAGATTTGAAAGAACCCTCTAGGGAGAGCTACAATCTAAAGATTCCCTGAAACTTTCCACCTGGTAGTGGCCCACCGCTGAATGGATTCCATGTCTGGTCTACCACCCATGAACTTCCCAATCAGAGAATTTTCTTCTAGGGAAAGATATTTGACCATTAGGGTTTTTGGAATCATTAAGTCTTCTCCGACCGCTATCAAAGGGATTCGATCCTTGGTATATTTTTGCTATTTGGTACTGTTGGCATTTTTGCCACATTATTTTGATTGTTGATTATTCCTGCATAAAATGTTGAAGCTCTCATTCCTTTACGAGTTTTGATGCCAAAACAGCTAAGTCCGAAGACTGTCACGATATCACGACAAAAAGCAGCATAAAGAGCACAGTTTCAAAACCGTCGCGATATTGCGACATGTCACGTTATCGCGGGTCTTTCGAGGAGAGAGAAGCCAAAGTCAGAGAATGTCGTGATTTTGTGACGTGTTCCAAAATCACGGTCAAAGTAGTCAACGAGGGTAGCACAGTAAAATTGTCACGAAATCGTGACATGTCGCATTTTCGCGACTTACAACGGCCATGGAGCAGAGTAAGATAAAAGGTCGCGATATCACGACATAGTTGGGCAATGACAATGAATTACGTCACGAAATCGTAACGTGTTGCGTGGTCGTGACAAAGTTGAAACAAAAAGCATAAGGCATGAAAGGCGTCGTGATTTTGCGACATTTGTGGAGATGAAGTCCAGCAACAAGGAAACATCACGATTTCACGACATATTGGGGCGGAAGGACCAAGTGCAGGGAATTGTCGTGATTTCACGACGCGTCGCATTTTCGCGAAGAGGAAACAAGGAGGCAGCCAGATTGTACGGAATGGCGATTTCGCGACATGGTGAAGTTTTCGTGACATGTCAAGGAAAGAAGTCCAAACAAAGGAGAGTGTCGCGATTTTGCGACGTACTAGGAAGACAAAGCCAAAGGAGAGAAAGGTGTAGCGAAATCGCGCCTTGTCGCGTTTTCGTGGTTCGAAGCAGCCAAAGGACAACATGGGTAAAGGATGTTGCGATTTCGTGACAGGTCATAATTTTGCGAAAATAGAGCAAGGAAGGAGCAGAATAGTATGGAACGTCGTGATTTTGCGACGCATCGTGTTTTCACGAGCTAAGGTGGCGAAGGAGGCCAAAGAGCCAAATACATCGTGATTTTGCGACATGGTTGATTTTCACGATTTAGAATGACAAAAGTGTACGGAGCAGAAAAATGTCACGATTTCGTGACATGTCGCATTTTTGCGACCTGTCACAGTTTCGCGCCAGAAAGCAATTCAAATGGCCCGATGAAGCATTGCGATTTCCAAGAATTAAAAGCACTCCAAAATTAAATGTTTTGCTGCTTTCCAATGTATACAAGATAAAAGAACGTGTCCAAGCCACCAGAATTGAAGATGCCTCCATTATTCAAAGCTTCTATTCGTGATTTTTTTTCTAACGGTTCAAGCATGTTTCGAGAACGACCATTTAATGAAGACGACCGGTTCCTTATTTCATTTAATTTTTGGTTTCTCCGAGGCTGGTTTAAGGGGATCATTTCCTTGTTTTTGTTGCACATTTTATAGATCTCGAGGAAGTTCGTTGCCTGTTTTAAATGCTATAGAGAGGCAAGACCTCTATAAATATGAATGTAGATCTCAAAAAGAGGGATCGAGAGAGAGACTTTTGCTGAAAGCTTTTGAAGTTCTTTGCATGAATGAAAGATATTTGGCCTCTGGTTTTGCAAGCAATTGTTTGTGTGTTTTTCCTTCTGTATTATACATTCCTCGTTTATGCTCGTATTTCTTATCTACTGCCTAATTTGAATTCTGCATCTGAGTTTAAATATTGCTAGTGAGGAAGTGAGTTCTAGAATGCAATTTTGGAGGTTATCTGCGCAAGGTTGTAAGTGAGTTACGTTGCTGTCTTCTGTTATATGCTGTTAGTGTGCTTAAAGTTATCTGCTGTTAATCTTTCCCGATCTGATGAATTTGGCCTGTGGCTATATTTCCCATCTCTTTCTATAATTTCTCGTTTCTTTTTGCATATTTTCGATTTCTTTCCTGCCACTTTAGTCTTCAACAACATAGAATTTAGTAAGGGAACCAGCCCTCTCTAGAGATTGGTCCGGGAGACATTTCTTTCTCTCAACCTTTCAATGTTGGCCGGGTCTAGGGTGCATAGACATAGAAAATCCTTTCCTGTGGCAGATTCGTGACCAACAGTTTTTGGCACGCCCGGTGGGACAGACTGTTTCTGTCTTAGAAAGATCCTATGTTATTGAGGGTTTAATGTTTGCCTTCATGCCGTATAGTTAGAACATTTGGTGACTCTGCAGTACCCAAAAATCTCTGAACGTGGATACAGTGAAAGCTGTACTTCATGATCACGAGATCAAAGTCCAAAAAAGTTGAAGATCTTGTTGAGTTTTTTGAACTTGACAACACAAAAAGAGGTGAACACTCTAGGTTGGTTTCCCCATCACTTGCATCATCTGCCATATCCACACAAATCCCTGGTATTGTCTAGTTTTCCATCTTCTCAGTCACATACACTAGTCCTAATGGCCCAGTATCCTCCACCCTAGCAGTTTTCAGCATGGAATAGCTCTGGAGCCTTGAATTTGCAGGCTAAAAATCCAGTTCCTTAGGCTGCTTTGAAAGTCTTGCCAACCTATGATGGTACTGGTAAGACTGCTTATGAGCATATTAATGATGTAGCTTCTTTGGCGGCCATCCATGACATAACAGACGAAGATGTGATGGTGAAGTTATTAGTGTTATCCTTGAGAGGAAAATTGTTGTATTGGTACCGAACGTTGCAACCAGGCACCATTACATCATGGGATCAGCTAGGAGAACTGTTAGTTAAGAATTTTCATGAACAGGCTGATCCATTTTTATTTTTGCATCAGTTTAATGCAATCCAGAGGCACCCGCAGGAAGAGATAGCTGATTTCAATGTCATATTTACCAGAACCTGGCAGAGAATTCCTGATGGTCTTTGGCCTGCTGATGAGCTAGCTGCATTTTATTACCTCAGTTGCCTGCACTGAGCATTCCATGGTTAACCTCTCCACTTCCAACTCCTGCATTATCTTCCCCACAGTTTCCATTACCTTTACCGACACCACCTGTGTCCTCAAGCCCAGATCCTCAATTGGCTATGTTACAAGAAATTCAGTCGGCTATGAGATATCTCACTAACAAGGTGACATCTATGGAACAGAGAGAGGCGAAAAGGAACTATCAGCCATGAAGATTTATGCCAACAGTAACTAGAGAACAACCTGCTCCTAGCAAGGCTATGGAAAAAGTACCTGAAAGGAACTCAACAATTCTGGTAAGTGAAGAGGCTGGCCCTTCTGAAGTTTCACATGAGCCATCTTATCGGTGTTCTTCCTGCAATGACCCACATGATGAGTCCACTTGCATGGTCCACCAAAATTATTTGCAAGTTCTTACAGGGAGCCGTGTAAACATGATTCGAGAGGTGGATCTTACTTTCATGGAGTCTCTGGAGGAACATATAGCAATACTGACACGTAGCGGCAAGAAACCAATGTTGGTAGATCCGGCTAATATGGAGCCATTGAAAGTACCTCCTGTATAAGCAACGAAGTAGCAAATGCCAACAAAGGCTCGTGATTCCCCAGTGCAACGACAATCACCTATTTTGTTGAAGGATCTACTTCCACCACCAGTAAAAGACAAGGAACAAGCTTCTACTTCCCAGCCACAAGCAGAAACAAAGGAACAAGCCAAAGAGACATTACGGTATCCATCATTGACCAAACGACAATGAGTGGAGGCTACCCAGCAATATAAGAGCACATTTAAATCTGCTAGTGGAGGGAAGGAACAGATCTCTATGGAGTACAACATTGTTGAAGAACTCAAATGGATACCAGCTAAGGTAAGTCTGTATGACACCTTACAGTTGCCTGGACAGGTAAATCTCTTACAAGAATCCCTGAAGACCATACAAAGTAAGGGGAAATCTCCAAACCAGGTATTTATGGCTCAAACATTAACTTTTGTAGCCACTGGAAGGAATAGACCACCCCCATTTTATCTGTCACTCAGGATGGAGGGTTGGATTGTACATAATTGCCTGATTGATTTTGGTGCTACGACAACTGTCATGCCAAAGGCAGTTTGTGAAGCGATGGGAATGGAATATACAAGAAGTAGCCCTGGCGTCTTGCAGTTGGATGGAACTCCAGTGAAAACAGTGGGTGTAATCAAGGATGTTCCTATTGCTCTACACACTATGCCTCCGATTACAGTAATTCAGGAGATAGTTGTGGTTGATTTAGAACCGTATTTTAGTATGTGCTTATCAAGAGAATTTACTGCAAAGTTGGGAGGCTACCTTGCTCTGGATTATTCTCACTTGGAGATTCCTTTCAAAGGAAGACGAGTTCAGATATATAATCAGAAGCCTTGTACTTTTCATATTGAGAAGATAGAAGAAGAAGAAAAGTCCAAACATGTTGTTCATATGATAACTAAAGAGTTGGAGGATCCTGATTTGGAGGATGAGTTTTCAATGCTCAATTTTAATGCCATGATCAAGACTGAGATTGGATGTTACTCCATTACGAAGCCTGAAGAGGTTGAAGTCAAGTTGCCTCCTGATCAAGTTGGTCAAGATTCTCTACCAGATCAGCTCTATTTTGATGGAGCACAATACAAAAATGGCGCTAACATTGGGACTGAACGATCATGCCTAGGTCTCAAGACGACTGGGACACTTGGAGTGCAGCAGTTATAGATCTTTGGTGACTTTGAGCTAATCATCAACCAGGAGTCAACTGAGTGTCTGTCAAAGGTCTGGGATCCAGGAGACAGAACCGTGTTTGGGTTCGTGTCTTTCCCAAAAGTTCACAGCTAATTCGGGAGTTACCTTGTACATAGAAAAGCAAAAACAAAAAAAAAGAGAAAACAGAAAAAGAAAAAAAATTGTGCATTTCATCTCGTCAACTTCGGCTCTTTTTGCATGCGAGCCCACAGGTACATTTATTTCTTTCTTTTTTCTTCTTCCTTCCCAAAAGTTAGTGGCTTCCTCTCTATTTCTTCCTTCCCCTCTTCATTCCCTTCTTCTCCTACTCCTTTTTCTTCTGCAAGTAATTAAGCCACTACTGTTGTTTCTCTTTCCCTTTCTAATATTCCCGTTTCTTCTTTTCCTTTTCTTCTAATTTCATTTTCATTTTAGCATTTATCCGTAGTTTCCACCATCCCTTCCACTTCCATTCCATTATTCATTTTCCCTCCATCCCCGTAGTCGGTAACATAGTAGCCCCTCTTTCGGTGCTGTATCTACCGCATCACTCCCTCCACTCCACCATTCCATCATTTACTATTTCCATTTCATAGTCCTCACTCCACTTATTTCCTTCATTTTTGTTTTTGCAACCCCAGGTGCTTTCATGGAAATTATTTTACAGCACCTGGTAAGCTAAGCCAAATACAGATTCCTTTGAGTTTTCAGTACGTATGCAAGAGTTGTTGCAGCAGTCTACCGAGATGTACCCCATCAGCTAGCTTTCTGTTCTTTCAGTTTTTCTTGACTCTGATGCCCAATGGATTCAGGCCTGGGATTCGTGCATACAACAGAACTGTATACCCCACGAGCCACCAAGAATGTTGGCATTTTTGCCACATTATTTTGATTGTTGATTGTTCCTACATAAAATGTTGAAGCTCTCATTCCTCTACGAGTTTTGATGCCAAAACAGCTAAGTTCGAAGACTGTCGCGATATCACGACAAAAAGCAACATAAAGAGCACAGTTTCAAAACCGTCGCGATATCACGACATGTCGCGTTATCGCAGGTCTTTCGAGGAGAGAGAAGCCAAAGTCAGAGAATGTCATGATTTCGTGATGTGTTCCTAAATTGCGGTCAAAGTAGTCAACGGGGGTAGCACAGTAAAATTGTCACGAAATCGTGACATGTCACGTTTTCACGACTTACAACGACCATGGAGCAGAGTAAGATAAAAGGTCGCAATATCACAACATAGTTGGGCAATGACAATGAATTACGTCACGAAATCGCAACGTGTTGCGTGGTCACGACAAAGTTGTAACAAAAAGCATAAGGCATGAAAGGCGTCGCGATTTCATGACATTTGTGGAGATGAAGTCCAGCAACAAGGAAACGTCACGATTTCGTGACATATTGGGGCGAAAGGACCAAGTGCAAGGAATTGTCATGATTTCGCGACGCGTCGCGTTTTCGCGAGAGGAAACAAGGAGGCAGCCAGATTGTACGAAATGTCATGATTTTGCGACATGGTGAAGTTTTCGTGACATGTCAAGGAAAGAAGTCCAAACAAAGGAGAGTGTCGCGATTTCACGACGTACTAGGAAGACAAAGCCAAAGGAGAGAAAGGTGTAGCGAAATCGTGCCTTGTCACATTTTCACGATTCGAAGCAGCCAAAGGACAACATGGGTAAAGGATGTCGCGATTTCACGATAGGTCATAATTTCGTGAAAATAGAGCAAGGAGCAGAATAGTATGGAACGTCGCGATTTCACGACGTGTCGTGTTTTCACGAGCTAATGTGGTGAAGGAGGCCAAAGAGCCAAATACGTCGCGATTTCATGACATGGTTGATTTTCGCGATTTAGAATGACAAAAGTGTACGGAGCAGAGAAATGTCACGATTTCGCGACATGTCACGTTTTCGCAACCTGTCACAGTTTCACGCCAGAAAGCAATTTAAACGGCCCGATGAAGCATTGCGATTTCCAAGAATTAAAAGCACTCCAAAATTAAATATTTTGTTGCTTTCCAATGTATACAAGATAAAAGAACGTGTCCAAGCCACCAGAATTGAAGATGCCTCCATTATTTAAAGCTTCTATTCGTGATTTTTTTCTAACGGTTCAAGCATGTTTCGAGAACAACCATTTAATGAAGACGACCGGTTCCTTATTTCATTTAATTTCTGGTTTCTTCGAGGCTGGTTTAAGGGGATCATTTCCTTGTTTTTGTTGCACATTTTATAGATCTCGAGGAAGTCTATTGCCTGTTTTAAATGCTGTAGAGAGGCAAGACCTCTATAAATATGAATGTAGATCTCAGAAAGAGGGATCGAGAGAGAGACTTTTGCTGAAAGCTTTTGAAGTTCTTTGCATGAATGAAAGATATTTGGCCTCTGGTTTTGCAAGCAATTGTTTGTGTGTTTTCCCTTCTATCTTATACATTCCTCGTTTACGCTCGTATTTCTTATCTACTGCCTAATTTGAATTCTGCATCTGAGTTTAAATATTGCTAGTGAGGAAGTGAGTTCTGGAATGCAATTCTGAAGGTTATCTGTGCAAGGTTGTAAGTGAATTACGTCGCTGTCTTCTGTTATATGCTGTTAGTGTGCTTAAAGTTATCTGCTGTTAATCTTTCCCGATCTGACGAATTTGGCCTGTGGCTATATTTCCCATCTCTTTCTATAATTTCTCATTTCTTTCTGCATATTTTCGATTTCTTTCCTGCCACTTTAGTCTTCAACAACATAGAATTTAGTAAGGGAACCAGCCCTCTCTGGAGATTGGTCCGGGAGACATTTCTTTCTCTCAGCCTTTCAATGTTGGCCGGGTCTAGGGCGCATAGACATAGAAAATCCTTTCTTGTGGTAGATTCGTGACCAACAGGTACCCATGACCTTTTCAAGATAATATGCAGAACCAAAGGGTCCAACGTCGATCCCCCTACCTTGGGATAGCCCTCGTTATTGTCTAAGGGGTCCTTCCCTGGGTCTTTCTCTTGCCCAATAGAAAGGTCCATTTTAGCATCAACATATGACTCATCAGTGCCCTCCCCTGTAGCCAAGATGAGGATCTCGCCTGACTTGAGGTTTCCTATCACTGCCACAACCAATACATTCTCGCCAAAACTCACTTGAGATAAAATGCTCTCCATTGCTATTCCTTCAGCCGGAATCCTCAATGTCCCACTCAAAACTTTTGTTCTAATCCTATTTTAATATTTTTTATTAGAATAATTTTAAGTTTTTTTTTTGGAAGGGTTGGTATCTTTTTTAAATTGGTGTCACATCGTTAACCACTCCATGTGATTAGAGGTGAAAGTTGAAAGATATATCAATTCTATATTCCAGTAGGAACATCAACCTACTCTAATCATGTTATGTGTATTACATGTTTTACTATTATAGAATATTTGGGTTGGTATCTTTTTTAAATTGGTGTCACATCTTTAACCACTCCATGTGATTAGAGAAGAAAGTTCAAAGATATATCAATTCCATGTTCCGGTAGAAACATCAACATACTTTAATACTGTTATGTGTATTATATGTTTTACTCTTATAGAATATTTCTCCTTTGTTTTTATATGGTTTAGAGTACATTTCTAACAAGATAGAAAACAATATCAAGATTTTCTCTTATAAAAGAATACTACCAAACAAAATTTGGAGGTTTTTTACTCTCTTTACATTTTCTCTTTCAAATGTTTCAACTATTTATGCATTTCCTTTATCTAAAAAGCACGTCTAGCACCATGCATCATGTTAAAAAATGAATCCATAGTCATGTTAAACAATGAATCCACAATTTGTGCCTCTAGAGCACTATGCTTTATCCAACAAGAAAACAATGATTATTTTGATCAACTTTGGCTTCCCTTCTTGTATCACATGCATTCATCATATTCTTATACATTTTTTTGAAAATATTATTAGAGATGAATTTAAATTACTAATTGTTGAAAAATAATATACCTTTGTGTTCCAACATGTTTCTTTCATAAACATGTCATGTCTAACAACATTATATACCCTTATTACATAGGTTATGTTGCACCCAAAATTGTCCTTCATGAACTTACACCAAAAAATGTTGAAGTACTATGGTCCAATAAAATGAATGTATTCTAATCTTATGTTGATTGCAATGCCTCTAATTTGTAGCATGCATCCACATGGCTAAAAAAATGAACAAGTCTTTATATATTTGTAACACATATTAATCGGAAGGAAGAATTACTTTTAAAACCCAAACTATCGAAAATGTCACTTTAGAAATGGCCTAGAACTGAATGCATTCTCTAATGCCAAATGATAAAGTGCAAATTGCTTTTAATGACCAACCTATCAAAACACTCTCACTTTTACAACGGCCTAGAATTGAATGATTTCTATGACAACAAATAATAAAGTACATATGCAACTGAAAGCGAGTGCGAGCATGAGTTGAAACTTTATCACTTTAGAAATGGCCTAGAACTGAATGCCCTTTCTAATACCAAATGATAAAGTACAAATTGCTTTTAAAGACCAACTTATCAAAACACTCTCACTTTTACAACAACCTAGAATTGAATGATTTCTATGACAACAAATAATAAAGTACATATGCAATCAAAAGTGAGTGCGAGTGTGGCTATAGTTGAAAGTGAGTGTGAGCACGAGCTAGGAGGGAGTGAAGCCACAACCGAAAGTGAGTGCAAGTGCATGCCAAGAGTGAGTGCAATCGAAAGTGAGTGTGAGTGCAAGTCGAGAGTGAGTGCAGTCGAAAGTGAGTGCGAGTGCAAGCCAAGAGTGAGTGCAGTCGAAAGCAAAAATGAAACATGGTGTAGTAGTACTCAAAAAACACAAACTAGTTTTTGATTCACTAGATTACTTATACGCAAGTGAAAAGCATACTACTAGTGTTGGAGGCTTTTTAGTTCACCATATCGTGTATACTACTAGTGAAGAGCAAGTGAAGAGCATAATACCAACAACAAAAGCGTGGCAGAAAAAAAAAGGAAAAATATTAAATTTTATAAAAAAATTGAGTTAGGAAAGGAACAAAAGACATGAAGTAATACATCAAAACTTCGAATGTGTTTCGACCTATAGGTCTCATCAGCGGAGTATGAGTTTTGACGAGGTACAACCCCTCATTATAAATCCTAACTCTAGGGGGGAGCCGAAGAGTAATGCATGGGGGATAAAATATTACCCAAGCATTTAATATGAGCCATAGGTTTATGGACCAAGATGGTAAAAACATTATAAGCCCAAGATCAACCCCAATAAAAAGACCCACCCCAAGAAAAGTAAAAACACATTAAAAATGTGAAAGTACAAGGTGGGAAAGAGAGTCCCTTAAACAATTTTATTTTTACACAAATAAGATTTGAGAGTTTTCTGATTCCTCCAAAAAATGATGCCACGAGCAATGTGTTTGAGCTCCCTATATTTTCTCCATATTTCGAACATTGGAGAGATAATATCCGTGCTAATGCGGAGGTCTCTGGCAAAGCTGCAATTGTCCAATTTCAAAAGAAGTGGAATTGTTTTTATTTTGGAACCATGTCTATGTGCTACTCGCTCCAAAAATCTAGCCAACAATGAGGGCCTGCCATAAAATTTGACTTTCTCAAATAGAGGAAGGAGAAAGTTAATTTGATATCCCCTTGCCCTGTGTTTGTTAAAAAAATTATTTTTAACAGACATAAATCCTTCCTTGAAACTTTTTCTAACCAAGAACCTATTGAGTTCACTTAAGATGAAGGTCTTCTTTTGGTGAACATGATGATGAGAGGAAGCAAGAATATACCGGTAAAAATTCATCAATTTTTGTAATAATTTAGTGCAAAAAACTCTAGTCTGAGCAAAATTAGGCTCATTGAAAAACATCGTGTCCAAGATAGTCACCTTAGAGTCAGAAACAAAGGTAGTAATTATGATGCTTGAATGGAAGGAACCATAAGTAGTAAGACAAATATCAAGATCATTTTTGGGGCCATGCCAAACTCCAATGGCATCATCGATATATATTTTATAAAATAAAATACAATCTACAACTTTATCAAATACCTATTTTTACAAATGACAAAGGAATAAGCAAGCGTACACCACAACAAAATTACTTCCCATGGTTGTCCCCCTTATCTGCCTATATATTTTATCCTTGAATTCCAAATAGTGTTGGGTTAACACCATTTATGCAAGTCTCACCACAATTGGTTTTAGCTGAGTCAAATTCATATTCCAAAAAATGATGAAGAGCGGTCAGTCCTTGAGAAGTGGGGATACTAGGATAGAGGCTTTCCACATCGAAGGAAAAAAAGATAATATCTTGAGAAAAAGAGCGGCCATGCAGATATTTGATAAGGGATATAGAATCTAGAATATGGTTTTCCTACTTAAGCAAAATGTGCAGGAGTAAATGGTGGAGCCATTTGGAGGCTGGTTCAAGCATAAACCCACAATAAGAGCATATGGATCGACCAACAAGCTTGGGCTTATGGATTTTGGAAAGCAAGTAAAAAACACAGACTTTGACAAGGGAAGGAGTAATTTGAAGCATGAACTTTTTGTGGTTTTCTAAAAGCAAACCCCACCTAACAACATGGCAAAGTAGGTTCTAGAGTTGAGAAAAAATATCCAACCAAGGGACCTTGTCAACTTTCGTGTAAACATTATGATCTGAAATTTGGGAGAGGCCTTCAAACACATACCAATATATAGGTAAAACACAGACACCCAAATTTTTATCTGCAGGTCTAATGACAATTGATTTGTCATTAGCAAGGGAGCGAATGGTAGACCAAATATGGGGTGAGAAAGCAATATGGCAAAAAGGGTTAGAAGCAGATAATTTCTTATTGAGAAATATTTCTCCCATACCAATAATATTTTCCAAAGGCCTATAAAACTGTGGAGGATTTTAACTAGGGTTGGGAACACGGAAAGGGTCAATGGACTTTGGAGGGTTAGGAAGGCCACATTTAGGTCCAAAAAACCACTCGAGACGAAGTCATTTGCAAAAGGCATAACATTCTTAGGGGTAGTCGATTCACCCCAATTTTATAATAATTTGACTATTTTAAGTTTAAATTTCCAACATTACCCCTAATAATAGTGAACCTTCTACCTGCGTTTGGACACTATTCGTCTAGATTTCGAAACCGATTTGCCAAATTTTTATAAATACATTTTGGGGCCGATCCCTTATGCATAACCCTAGTGTGAGCCGAAAGTGAGTGTAGCTATAGTTGGAAGCGAGTGTGAGCATGATACAGGAGTGAGCATAGAAAAAAGTGAGTGCGAGCACGAAAGGGGAGCAAGGAGGAAGTGTGAGTAGGGAAGCAGAAAGTAGAAAGCAAAGTGTGATCAAGGAACAAGTACCACTTCTTGTTCTAGATCTTAGGAGAATTTAAAGGATTCATTTGAATAAAATCCAGGTAACATAGAAAGAAAGTCATTTGTGAAAGTCCTTACTAAAAGTATGAATGACCAAGTTGGAAGTATGGATGCCCTAGCTAGCAATAAGAGGAAGAGTGAATCTATGGCAAACCCAGTCCAGGTAGTAGATTCTACACCAGAAGTGATTATCAAGGATGAGATGGTTGAGCATGATATACTATTTCTTAAAACCATAGGGTTAATATGTAAGTTTCATGGATATTGACCATTTTTTTTTAGATTTAAAATTGGATCAAGTGGAAGTGGGGATTGAATTCAAATTACTCCATGACTTTTCTTCCAAAAGGATTTTTATTTTCTTATTCTCTATTTTATAAATAAGGGATAAAATAATGGATGAAGGCCCATGGTTTAGGGGTAAATATGCATTATATTTAAGACCTTGGAGTGAGTTTTTTTTGTGGACACAAAAACTATTAAAAGGCTTTTGGTATGGATTAGGCTTTTTGGACTTCCTTATCAACTCATCAATAAGGAGGTTTCAAAGAATATTGGTAATACTTTAGCTGAATTCATTCTAGAGGGATCAACTACTAAGGAGAGAAGGCTTGTTGTATACACTTGAATATGTGTTTCCATCGATATTTCTAAACCTTTACCGCAGTCGATTATTATTAAATTTGAATGAAGTGAATGGGATCAGTAAGTGGATTATAAAATTATTGCATTTCGATGTCACAAATGTCATGAAATTGGGCACATGGCAAGAGACTACAAAGTGAAAATGGAGGAAGAGATGGAAATTTTTGGGTATGAGGGTAGCTTCAATTTGAAATAAGGAGATCATATCATAGGATAAGCTAGGTCAAATCAAATATTTTCCACTCCTAAGAAAGTGACTAGAAAAATCCCTCTACATCATCAGATGGTAAAAACCATTATAGTTCACTTGAATCAGCCATTAGAAGAAAAAAAGATATGGAGGACGAGGAAGTACAATGTGCAAGTTCAAATATAGGAGCTAAAATTACAAAGGAAGAGGGGAAGGCAAATTTTAATACAAAGGAAGATGGGTAGACAAATTTTAAAGCAAATAAAGTGAAGGAGGTCAAGCTTAATCTAGGTAAATCACCTTTATTATCCTCAAGTAGCATATAATATTCTCATTACAATAAAAATGAAAGTAGTACAATGTATTCCTTGCACTTTAGGATTTTAAGAGTAGTATAGTAAAGAAAATTTTATGGAGGATATCCAAGGAAATTTAGGGTTTTCAGGTCAACATAAGAAAGTGATGACTATGGAGGATCATCTATGCAGTTTAGAGTTTTCAAGGCAACATAAAGAAGAAAATGCTAATGAGGCTATTCCTTGCACTTTTGACTTTTTAGGGTGACATAAATATTTAGAAGATAAGTCTCATATTGAACAATGTGAAAAAATAGATGAGAATAATGAAGATGAGAGTATTGGTAGGAATGGAAGAAGGAGAGGAAGGTCATCAAAGCAATAACAAAGAGAAAAAGAAACTCAAAAGAATATTGATCTGGAAGCCAAATAAAAATATCATAGGTGTTAACAAGAAGTGGGGTTGATTCCACTACTAAAAATAAAAAGTGTTGATGATGAAAATGATATCATGGAATATTAGGGGTATGAATAAAACCCCTAAAAAAAGAGTTATTAAGGAATTAATAGGTTGTTATAGCCCTGATTTTATTTTAATACAAGAAACAAAATTAAGCAATAAGGAATGTAAGGATGTTTTTAAGAATATTTGGAAGACAGGTGATTGTTTAGTAGTTACTTCTATAGGAACTTCAAGCGGTATGCAATAATATGGGACAAATACAAATGGGTTGGACAACTATTAGAAGTAAAAAGTAATTGGGTTGCTGGATTATTTAGCAAGAAAGTGGAAAACATCAAAGTTGGGGTTATAAATGTATATGCTTCAACTATAGTTACTCCTCGTGAAAGATGTTAGAAGGACCTTAGCATATTTATGTTAAATACAATGCTGATTCATTGTGATCAATGGATTCTTGGGGGTGATTTTAATACTATTATATCTCCTTTGGAAAAGAAAGGTGGTATTCCAGGATGGTCTAAATCAATGCAAGATTTTGCTTCATTTGTCAATTCAAATTACCTTTGGAATGTTAGTCCCTCAAGATTTCAATATACATGGGATAGTAGACACATTGGAAAAAAACATATAGTAGAAATACTGGATAGATTCTTGTTATTCAATAAATGGTTACAAATAAAGTATACAATCTCTTCAAATATTTTGTTGTGAGGATGATCAGATCACAAACCCATTCTTTTGACTTATGAGTTACCTAATAATGGTCATCCAAAGACATTTTGCTTCCAGTATTTGTGTCTCCAAGACCTTTATTTTTTCTAAATGGTTATGTTATGGTGAGATAAATCAAAATTTGAAGGATCATGTATGTACAAGTTTGTTCAAAAGTTGAAATATTTAAAGGAGAAAATGAAGATATGGAATGCCAAATATTTTGGTAACATTTAAAGGAAATCAAGTAGTAGATAAATTAGCAAATTATGGTGTTGATATTCATCCCAATGAAATTCAATTTTTAGAAGGTAATTGGCCAAGTGAGATTTTATATCTTAATAAAAATGATGTTATGTAGAGGGGAAAAACTACCCTACCACATATGATTCTCAGCTATATTTTTAGGGAAGTCGAGGTGACCATGGGGGTATGTTTTTCTCTACACCTCGGTGTAAAAGAGGAGGAAGGGTTCACCAAGAAAGGTTTTAGGACTCGCTCCATGTCCGAGGGTTTAATAATGTTTGATGTATTCAGTTTCAAGACAATCACCTATGTTTGGCCTTTCTAGATCTAAGCTATGAAAGATAAAGGACAATGCAAAAATATAGAATGCAAGAAAATAAGAGCTAACCCTAGAATGATTCTTTTTTTGAATGATTTCTAACCTAGGGTTGCAAAATAAAATATTTTAGCAAGGGTTCAAGAGAAAATACACCAACAATATTAAACCCTAAATGCACACTATATGATTTTATCTTTTAAATGTCTAAAAACTTAATTAAATATTTTACTTTTATATCTGATCTAGAATTTTAACAGAAATAATAAACACAACAAACGAACTAAATACTAACTAGGACACTTATCTTATACTATAGTTGATCCAAGCTTTTATATTTTATCCAACGGTATCCAACAATTCATGTTCTTGCAAATTAACTTGGCAAACACTTGAAACATGTGAATAAAATTAGGGGGCCTACTTAGGCCACTATATAGCAATGCTTGGAGGTGCAATGGTCAAACCCCCTAGGTATTTTTAGCTGACCTTTGAAAATAGAAGCGAAAGTTGACCTTTTGAAGATGGACAAACAAAACAATATGCAACATAAAAATATGATAAACAGAGCACAAAAGGCACAAATATGATCAACATGTAGCATAAAATCTAGATCTAGGGTTTGGGGGTAGAAAGTTACCCCCAAAATTGGTCTGTGCAAAATCATGCTCCTCATAAAGCGATCGTGATTTTATAGACCGACGAAATTGTACCCTAAAATAACTAGGCACGATTTTGTAGTAGAGGAAATAAACACCAAAAAATGCGAACTTGAAAACATAATTAATATGTAAATGCGAATGAGAAAAAACAACCTGGCAGTAGTGAAAAAGTGGACCCAGGGATGGAGATCTCCAAGTAGTAGATTCCTCCTTAAGGCTTCAACACTAATCCACCAATGGTAGCAACACATAATCAAATGCAGTAGAAAATAGAGCTTAAACAAACTATATTTCATGCTTGTAAATTATCTTGCTTGTAGAAGAGAAAATAGATCACGTAGAGAGCACTTTGAAATCACTAGAGAAAATAAATTACGAGAGAACTTAAAAATTGCTTGGTGAAAAAAGACTCGAAACCCTCATTTATAGTGGATTTGAAAGACGAAATGAGAGAGAAAAATAAGAAAATTCAATGCTAAAACACGTCAACTTTGAAAAACCATAGAGATGAAAAATCATGTCCCATAAGGGCCAACCACGATTTTGCATATGTGAAATCGTGCCTTCTCAAAAGTGGACCATTATTTCATAATAGCTAGACCCCTATGCAGTTTTTCTATAGTTTGGGAGACCAAATGGAGTTAGAACAGGATAAATAATATACCATTGGAAAACTCTTTCTGATTTCGATCTAATGATATATGATCTGAAAGGAAATGAGAATATTTGGTAGGAGAAAAGTTGGATCAAATTTAACCCTTATTTTCTAAGGAGAAAACAAGGGATCTAGAGAAAATTATTCACCTTAGTGGGTCAATTTTTTGTGTCTACATTTTACCCCCTCTTTGATGCATTTATGGCCAAGTAAATGCATCAAAGAAAGATGTAGACTCCTATGGGAAAAAAACAACAAACACAAAAAACAATAGACATAGAAAAGGGGTATCTAGGTTTGGGCAAAGGGGTGGTGCAAAAGGGATACTTTAGACTTTTGCACACGAGGTGAGGTATTACTACCATTAATGTCTCCAAGGCTAGGATACCCCCTCGAGTTTTAGAAGGAATGAAAAATTTCTTAAGAAAATTGAAAAAGGCAAAGAAAGAAAAGCAAAACACAGAGATATAAAAAACAAAGCAAGCAAACAAACAACACGATAATGATCATTGGGTATAACATGAGTCTAACTAATGCAACTGATATGAAATGCAATCTATCTAAGATGAAATGGATGGATGAATAGAAGAAGAGGAAATAAAGAAGGGGAAAGAGGAGAGAAGAATGGGATGAAGAAGAAGAAGAGGAAGAATAAGACACATCTCCTAAAGGTCAACGAGATAGAAAGCAAGAGAAACTAGTCAAAACCTTGAATAAAGGTTGTTATACCCAAAAATTTGGTTGAATATGGAGTGAGAACCCACTATGGGTGTAGCATTAGCTAAGATGGACAAATGATCAAATGATGGAGCATGACTCGCTATGGGTGGTTGCTCACTAGTGACTGCTATGGGGCAATTACCTGCTAGGATGTATGCCGTGACCTACTAAAATGGCCATGGAGCTTATCCTATAATGGGGTGTTGGGCCCATTGAGTCAAGAGGAACATAACCCGATAGGGGTGATATGCTTGATGAATAAAATATACCTACTAGGATTTATGCTTATCCCATGTGGGGTGTACTATATGTATATGAATGAGTTAGTGAGTGCTACCCTCAATAGGGGTGTGATGTTATTGTTGATGTGTATGATATATTAGCAAGTTCTACCCAATAGGGATGTGTAATAATGTATATGAGCCAAGCAATGTGAGCATAACACAATGTGAGTATGTGCATGTTTTAGAAGAAAAGAGAGAAAGAAGAACGAGGGTCAAAGAAATGTGTGTAGACACCAAAATATAGCCACTTGTCATCCGTATGTATCCTCCAATCATAGCCGTCCATTATATATATATATGTATTTATTTTATATATAAATAAATATTAATATTTTATATTTATATTTATATATATTTAATAAATATATTTATTTATATGAATAAATCCTAGCCATCCACCATAACTTAATCTCAAGCATCCATCCATCTCCATCCATGTCATTTTCCCAAACTTAATCTCCATCCTTCCTCATGTTTTAATCTCGACCACCCATTTGGTGTCGTAGAAACCCTAACATGTTTAAGGGTAAATTATAAAAAGTGATTCATTTTGATGAATCAACGTCCACAAAAATTCCATAGGTCCTGAATTTGAACATTTACCCTAGTTATTTTGCTATCATATTCATCCTTCACCGTCGCCATCGCATTTGCCGCTAAACCCTCATGAACTAGATTTGGTTCTACTTCATCCCTATCCACCTTCGAACGCCTCCTAGTGTTCACAAAACACCGTTGAGCATTTTTGGAATGCTTTTGGGCATTCACAGCCATCATCGAACACTTCTAGGCATTTACTACAACAGATTTTGCAGTTCGTAAGCCCTATGATGCTTTTGGGTGTTTTCGCGATCGTCAAAAATAGACACATGATCAAAGATCAATATTGATAAGGTAAAAATATTTGTTGCATTTTATTTACATTCTTGTATTTATGTTTACAGTCTCATTCTGCAGCATCTAGGGTTTCTTAGTTTTATCTTTTAGAGGGCCTCACATAGTGGAGCCCTCGTAGGTGCTTTTAACCCTTTTTATGTTGTTTACTGTTTGCAGGTGCAGGAATCATCTTTCTGGAAGCTATTGAAGCTAGGGTGGTCTCGTAGGGATACACAAGACCACCCGCACTCTTGTTTGGATTAAGGACGAGCTAGAAGACACTAGTTGTTCATTGAACTAGGGTTTCGAAACCCTATTATTTTTAATATCTGTATCAAAAAGCATTTGTAACCCCCATATTGGGGCACATTCATTGTACAAATTAAAGATATGCCCTTATTAATACAAGATTATTCATTTTGTGCATTTTGTGGTGTTATTGTGCTTTTTGTTATTTTATATTTGTATTGGTGTTGTTCATTTTTGGTTTACAAAATGGTGATCACGATGGGACCCCCAAAGGGTTCTTCATTTTGATTTATCTTGTCACTAATTTTTGTTTCTGTTTCTATATTGTAGGTTTCAAAAGTTTGATCATGTGAAAATTATGAAAATAATGGTTTCTAAAAGTTGCATATTTCGATCAGAGGTCATGCAGATGCCCTGCAACATTCGAGAGATGCCCTACAACGTTCAAGAAATGCTAACAGAGGGGAAGAAATATGTAGGCTTCCTGGTAAGCCTGGTTCAAACCCTAACTCATTTCTATTTTTATTTTCTTGCTTTTAATAGTGAAACTAACAAAAGAAAATCATTCATTTTCTGTTTAAAGCAGTTGCATTTTTATTTTCATTTTAGACATTTACATCCTTCATATAGATTGCATATAGAGTAGAATTGCATTCATGCATTCACTATAGATCACATTTAATTTAGATTTATGTTGCTTTATGGTGTATTCATTCACTATTTTGTATGTTTTTTGCATTTGAAATTACAAAAGCATAAATAGCTACATAGTAGGGTTGAAAGCTTCCATTTTTACTTTTCTAATTTGGAACAAGATCATAATATCTAAGTATACTCCCGTTGTTGGAATCACTTGATGATTCAGGGTGAAAGAACTGGGTGAACCCTCCACTATTGGAATCACTTGATGATTTAGGGTGGGTCTTAAGTGGTGTACCCCTAAGTTCTTTTGAGGAGCTTAGTGTTCATGTTATTGGCTTCTAGCTTAGACAAGTGAAATAGGTGTGTTTTACACATTGGATGAACACTATAGAAAACATAAATCTTAAAATAAATCACATTGCATGTCATGCACTAAACAACAATGGTTGGATTTCATCACCAATGACTGTTCAAGATTGGTGATGGTGGGCTTCATCTCCATTCGTCATCTTGACCATAGAAACCATAGTCACCCATGAGAATTTTTTTTGGATTTCATCACCAGGAAGAATATTATTTGCCAGCCAACCTTAGATTCCACCTTGCATTATAGGTTAGTTTAGCACATATGAAACACACAAACCTCACATAAAAAAAATCTATTGTAAAACATAGGATTGAATTGCTTATTTGATTATGTGTGATTTCCATTTGCATTTTTTTATTGCACATTTCACACTCACCATCCACAACTGACATTAGCTTATGGTTTCAACTCGAAGCCAAGCAAAGATTTTGAGTCAAGCCTCCATTAGCCAAACCACTTCATTTATGGAGTGTTCCATATATTCCCTTGCCACTTATGTGGTTAGCCCTATCAGTGTGATACATACAAGCTATTCTAGTTTGTCTATGGGACCATCACACGATGTGTACACCTCAAACACTTGTGTTACACAAAGCCACCAACATACCCATTTTTCCCACCAATACTAACATCACCCACATAGACATGGCTAAAGTGAAAGATTTTCAAAGATCCATCAACCTTGTTCTAGATCAAATCAATAGCTCACCCAAGAATGATCTTTCTTATCAGTAGGAACTTTCCCACTCGTAGCCTTCCAGTTTCACCCAAGTGTATAAAAACCCTCTTTTTGAGACATCATCTACACATTCCCATCATTGGTATCTTCCACAACAGTCATATGTCCAAAGGACTTCCATTCCATATTCATATACCACCACTTATGACAATCCATTGTATGAAGCACATGTCAATGCTGCTTCACAAATGCTAGCTTCTACTGCATCCACTATCCCACATTCAATTGCCATCCCTATTGCAACTTATCCTCCACCTACTTTATCCATTCCCACCACATCCACATCATCTACTTTAGATATTTCCATACAAGAGGTATGGCAACACCTCAATAAATTATGCAAGGATTGAAAAAATACTTAGTCTTGTCCCCAACAATAAATATAGGTGACAAATCTCAAGCCCTAGCCCACTTCCACTTAACCTACCTTATTTACCGTAAATCTATCATGGGTATCGCAACCTTCTACAGTTTCCATCCCCACACCTCCATCAACCCACACCCATTCCATTCCCATGAGTCAGCACATTCATAGTCCTTAAACCTCATCTCCATTCCACCATCCACAATAATTTCTCCATCAAGCCCAACATCACCAAATTCAATCCAGTCCATCAAATCATCAACATCTCATCACACCTCAGTATTTTACCACTTCATCTCCATGCAATCATAAAGTTTTTTAGGGCTTCCACATACCTGGGGAAGACCCTAGAATTCAAACTTTGTAATAACATATTTATAGCTTAATACAACACACTCTTGGTATGATGAACTAGAAGCTAACTTTAAGACAACTTATCAATCAATCAATTCATTTTTTGGTACCATCATCACCATATCTGACATATTTTACAATGCCAAAATTTGATAAGTTTAAAGGTACTGAGGACCCTAAAGAGCATGTGAGCACATTCATTCAATCATGTTTTAGAATCCAAAACCAGGATGCCTTAATGCTCAGAACCTTTCCTCAAGCATTGGGGGGAGATGTCGTGGAGTGGTATAACCATATTCCTCATCATAGTATTTATACTTTTGAACAGTTGGTGAACCAACTCCTTGAGAGATTTTCCCTTAATGTTTATAAAAAAATCACATTGTCTAACTTATACAATCTTAAGAAAATTTATGATGAGTTAGTATATGATTTTGGTATCTGTTGGAGGGTTGTTATCATAAAACTGCCATTATCCCTACCAATGGAAGAGTTAACTCGACTATTCACCAATATTTGTTTAAAATCCATATCTTGGTTATTACAATTGCAACAATACAATTCATTCAAAGAAGCTCTTGACTAGGCTAGCATAATTGAGGAGATAAAAATCCAAGAAGGTGTGCTAAAGCCTAAAAATAAAGAATGGTAGAACAAGGACCAATCCAAAGGAACCTATTATGGCTAATCCAAGCCAAATCAGGCCCATAAAGCAAATCAAGTAAATCAAATGGTCATGAATCAATTGATAATGACTCAACAACAACAACCAATGCAACAAAAACCACAACGAATTGCATATCAAGTGGTTCCCCCACCACCACAAGTTCAAAATACAGTGCAAAATATGGACAATCACCAACATAAACAATCTAGTTGACAAAACCACCACTACACGCCCTTATCCGAATTACATACCTCCATATTTCGTAGGTTGTATGACAGAAATCAACTTGCCTTGCCTGAGGTTAAACCTGATGATCCTACTAAGCATAGTAAAAACTATTAAGAGCATTTTTTTTGCCCTTATAATCGACCTAATGGGCATGATATTAACAACTGCTACACATTTAAAGATATAGTGCAAGACTTAATTGACTTTGGGGCCATCAAGGTTGATAGTCCCTTAGCTCAAAAAAATAAAAACCTTGGTATCTATCAAACACCACTTCCTCATCATGAGGAAGCGCAACCAACAACAGGATGGTCAAATACCAAGACTCCTCCTAATAAAGTTAACCATGTTCAACAATATCAAGGTTTTGTGGGTGCTATTCATGTAGTCACCCAAGGTCAACAACATACTGCAAATCATAACAGACTATTCAGTCTCCCATAGCTCCTTAGGCAAGTGTGTATCCTCAACCTACCACTTCATCTCCATTTCAGTTCTCCACCAATTCTTCCCAACCAATTCATATTCCAAGCCATCCATCTCCACCCACTCATCCTACCAATCGTCCATCGAGGCCAATTATCTCTCTGAGTAGCTGGTTAACCACCAGCCTTAAAATAGCTTCAACTAAATTGTTTATTTATGAGCTAATTCAACAATATCCCCACATCGCGAGGCATTAATGGAGATTCTAAAATCCATTGAAATCTAATATTAGGATGCTAATGCCTTTAGAAATTTTCTAGGAAGTATTTGAATATGTGTAGATCCTGCAATTATATTCTATGATTTTGAAATAAAACCAATATTGTCAGGATTGGTGAACCCTCCATTACATATCATGGCTCAAATTGATAGGAAGCCATTCAAATAAGTTTTAATTGATACTGGCTCCTCCATCAATATCATCACCACATCCACTCTTCAACATATTAATCTCCTGCTATCTCACATAACCAAATCCACCATCACTTTGAAAGCATTTAACGATGCTCTCTATTCCACAGTCGGTACTATAGTTTTACCCATCAAAGTGGAGGTAAAAATGTTGCACACAATGTTTCACATATTTGAAGGGGCCATGGCATAAAATGTACTCCTTGGACGTCCTTGGATTAGGGAAATGAGATGTGTCCCCTCTATACTCCATAAATGCTTAAAATATGTACATGAGGGATATATTCATTGCATACCAGTGAACGTCGAACAATTTAAGTATTACAATTTCATTTCAAATCCCTATGAGTCCACCCTTTTGTCCACTCATCTTTTCCTAATATCATCAACCACATCATCCACCATGCCATCCACTTCTTCATCCAAAGTTTCTATTTCTTAGGAGCTCCCCATCAATACCACACTTCAAGTTTTCACTTCTATGCCACCATATTCATCATCGTGTGGTCAAGACCAATCCACATCAACCACATCATCAACATCAACATCCTTCATCATCATTCCTTCCACATCATCACCCATTCATAAAACACCTCAGCCAAATCCACCTTCATCCACGTCAGCCGATTTCTCACAAGTCAAATTAATGGATTGTGAGATGCCATTGTAGTCCATACCTCTCTCATTATCAGATCCCCAAGCCAATCCGAGCCTTCCACATCCAGTTCCAGATCTACCTCCACATCATCCCAAGTTGTGGTCCACCTCACTAATCCTGGTATTGGTGAACATGTGGTCCAAGATATTAATATCACATCATTTAACATGAAAATTGCTAGGAATTACGGTCAACCACGTGACCCACCCTTATCCATAGGAGATATATACAACATAGGTTCAATGCCCAACTACTTTAATTTTTGTATTGGGGGATTGATTCATCGTCCAATCCATCTTCCCTTGATGAACCCAAGCAACCAACACTTGCCAACATACAACACATGTCGGGTTTCCCATCTCGATATTCTCATTGAGTCAATTGACAAGGCTATGGCCTAGGATGACACAAATAGGGAATGCAATAAATCATTAATACCTCATATCAAGAAGCGCATGACCGTTCAGGTTTAGGCTATCACCCTCATTCTTTCACCTCTTATTTTGAATAAGCTTTTCAAAGTCTTAATTTGAATTCTAAAAGAAGAAACCCATCATCCCAATGACTTTGAAGAAGAAATCTATGAATAATTTGATGTTATGTTGATAGCTTCTGATGAACTTGATGAGGAATCAACACCCATCATTCCATTCATTGAACAAGATGAGTATTACCTCAGAATTTTTCCCATCCATCAGCCCATATTTCACTTTCTCCTTCCATAAGAGCGAGTCGAATCAATTGGTGAACCACCACCTCCACTTCATTAATCCACCTCATTGGTAAATTTTTGTAACATATGTACATAATTCAAAATTCAAATAAAAAAAACAAAAAAAATAAAAAACACAAAAAAAACAAAAAATCATTGCATAGCATGTATATGGCTTTTCCTCGGTTGCATTTATTTGTGTTGTTTATTGTTGTTTAGGTTCCTAGAGTTCTTACATGAATTCTAGCAGACAAGATCTATCCATCCTCCACATTTCCAATCACCAATTTTCCCCATTAAGTCAACATGAATATTGTTGGCTTATTCACCCCACTTCGTAATCCATACAATTTGGCAAAGCCAATTACAATTGACATGAGCCTTATTGATATGGACCAAAATTTCTCACCCTCATCCTTTTCTGAATTATTCCTTTTTGAGGAATTGTTAAGGGCTTTAGCCAACTACATTCCTCTATCGCCTCCACCTTTGCCTTCACCCTTGCCTTTAGATCTTGAGGTTTTCTAGGCAGGCATAGAAGAGCTTGAGTCAGAAGATTTTGATAAAATTATAGATGAAATTTATCTGATCCCAATGCCCCATCAGATTGAGGAAGGTTCTCATATGCACATTGAAGATACTATCGATGTGAACCTTAGTTTAGACGTAGACAATCCTCAAATTGTCAAACTTGGTAAAAGTTTATTCGTAGATGAAAAAGAGCAATTAGTTGCTCTTATCAAGAAGAAGGGTATTTTTGCATGGTCCTACAAAGAAATGCCTGTTATTGACCCTAATTTAGTTATCCACAATCTCACCTTGCACTCTGATGCTAATCTGGTTAGACAAAAATTGAGAAAGATGCATCCTACCATTGCCCTCATGGTCAAACAAGAGCTTCAAAAGTTATTAGATGTGGGTCTCATTGTACTTATTGATTATCTTGAGTGGATTTCAAATATGGTACTTGTTCGTAAGCCTAATGGGGTGATACACATTTGCACTAACTTTTGAGACCTTAAAAAAGCATATCTTTAGGATTACTTTCCTCTACTAAACATCGATACTCTTGTAGACACTTATGCTAGAAATGCTCTATCATGGATGGTTTTTTAGAATACAACCAGATTCGAATCAATACTGATGACCAACAAAAAATAGCATTCACTACACCTTGGGGGACTTTTTGTTACAAGGTGATGCCCTTTGGACTAAAAAATGTAGGTGCCACTTATCAACGTGCCATGACATACATCTTCCATGACTACATGCATAATATCATCGAAGATTATGTGGATGATATCTTGGCAAAATCCAAAACTTGACAAGAGCACATTGGTATCTTGCAAAATATCTTTGATCGACTTCTAGAGCATAATGTAATGTTGAACCCCAAAAAGTGTGTCTTTGGTGTTACCTCAGGCAAATTACTAGGATTCATTATCTCTAAAAGAGGCATTGAGGTGGGCCCAAACAAAGTCAATTTCATTGTGGAGATACCTCCCCCAACAAACTTAAAGGAATTGCATAGTTTACAAAGAAATATCTAATCGATCCATTGTTTCATTGCACAACTTTTTGACAAATGCAGGCCATTCAATCACCTACTACAAAAATAGGTGACATTTTAATGGATAGATGAGTGCCAAAATGATTTTTATGACATCAAGAAATACCTAGCTTCTCCACTAGTATTAAATCCTCCTTGTCTAGGTGTCCCATTTCATTTTTATGTTTCAACAATGAAATTTGCATTAGGGACAATGCTTGCACAAAAGAATGAAAAAAATCGAGAGCAAGTTGTCTACTACATTAGTCGAACATTGGTAAGCTATGAAACCGGATATACTTACATGGATTGTGCTTAGTAGTGGTTTTTACCATTAAGAAACTCAAATATTACATGCTTAGTCACACCACATATGTCATAGCTCACAAAAATCCTCTACGTTATATGATGTCTCACACTTACAATAACATCCACACCGCAAAATGGATAATGCTTCTCACTGAATTCAATCTTGAATTCATTAGCTAAAAATCCATTAAAGGTCAGATCATAGACAATCAGCTTATGGAATCTCCACTTCCTAGTGATCAACCCTTGATTATTGAGCTTCCAAAATATTTGGTATTCATTGTCATTGAACAAGAAGAAGATGTCTTTTCGAAGGAATATGTTGATATCACACTATTATTTGATGGTTCTAAGTGAGAAAAAGATCAAGATGTTGGAGTCATGTTTCATACACCACAGGGGGTACCTATTCCCCTATATTTCAAACTTGACTTCCAATGCACAAATAACAATGCAAAGTATGAAGCCTTAATATTAGGTCTTTAAGCAACCATAACTATGGGCATATTTGTGATTCTCAACTTTTTATCTGATAAATCAACGAAGAATAGCAATGCAAGGAACCAACCATAAAACTTTACCATGAAGTAGCAATGACATTGCTTGCTAAGTTTGATTGGTATAAAATCGATAGTTTTCATGTTCGACTAATAGATTTGTAGATGTGATGGCCTCTCTAGAATCATTGATTCAAAAGAACTTTGCAGGAGAGGTATAACCACTCATTGTCACAATGATATCTAAATTTGTAATTGTTCGTGTTGAATCTAAGGATGAGAAGGATGTTTGCTTCATATATTCAAAGTTGTATGAGCCTTGGTCCAACCAAATAATAGCCTTCCTCAAGTTTGGAACACTCCCATCAGATATGTCACGAACAACTAAATGCACTTGCAAGCAAAAGGTAGCTCGTTTTACTCTCTTGGAGGACATGTTGTATAAACGTGGGTATGATGGAATCCTCCTTCATTATCTTGAGCCTAAAAAAGCACAAAGAGCCATAACTAAAGCTTATGATGGTACTTGTGATGGTCATTTTAGTGGAATGGCCATTGCAAAGCGTATTCTATGCATGGATTACTATTGGCCCACCATGGAATGCGATTGTTGCACTTATGTCAAGCATTGTTATAAATGTCAACAACATGCTAATTTAACTCATGTGCCATCACAAGCATTACAACCTATTCAAATTCTTTGGCCCTTTTTACAATGGGCTCTTGATTTTATTGGAAAAATCTCACCTTCATCCTCGGGACAACATGCACTCATCATCACAACCACAAAATACTTAACAAAGTGGATTGAGGCAATTCCTCTAACAAATACAATAGGAGCTCGAATTGTGGCGTTTATACTTCACCATATCATCTGACATTTTGGTATTCCCTCAAAAATCATCTTTGACAATGACAAGTCTTTCAAAAAAAAAATGTTTGATCACTTTGCAATAAATATAATATCCAACATAGTTTCTCGACTTCTTACTACCCACATACAAATGGACAAGTTGAGGCTATCAACAAGACCTTAATTGCTATTCTAAAGAAACTAGTCAAAGAAAATCATAGATATTGGCATACTCAAATCCCCTTGGCATTATGGGCTTATCGAAAAAGCATCCACACACCTACTGTGGCAACACCCTTTTCATAACATTGTATTTCACAAATTGCATTTCATACATTGCATTCACAACCACCTTCACATATTTTAGGAATCATTTATTCAATTTAGACAATAATTGGTCCAATACAGTCATGTTGCCTTAATCAAGGGCACCTTCAAATCATAATCATTTCATTGCACCATTCCATAAAGTCAAATTGTCATTTGCAAACCATATTTCAATAATCCCTAGGTGTTTTGGTCACTTAGCCACTCCTAGTATGTCTAGCAACCTCCGCTATATGTTGAGTTTTCTTTAGGACCAAGACACATTTTCACTAAAAAAATATTGAATTATGGGAATTGAATCTAACACTTTTGAACCAAACAAAATCACACATCTTAAAAAAATATTGTGTCAAAGAGAGATAACACCATGATTGGATTGAACCTCAAAGTGAAAAGGGTATTCCTTGCTTGTCCCATTATGCACATAGTACAAAAATAAAAAATAGTGGTTTCCACCACTATCATAATTAATTCCAAACAAAAGAAAGAGTAATAAGAATAGGGTTACATTATCATCACACTTCAGTTGAGAATATGATTCCCCAAAGCTCTAAATATTTTACACATCACAAACCACAGATCCTCAAGTCTTAAGGATAGAAATACATTTCCAATCAGATGGTTAGATAGTCTGAATCATCAAAGCTTAGAGATAATATTCTTGGACTATGGATCTAATATCCATTAGGGCTATAGACACTTGACTGGTAGTGGAGTACGCTCATGTGTGGCAACACGTCTCTCTTGAAGAGACCTTTGACCACACATAAGGACAAACTAGCTTCTTGGTCTCCTCCATGATAGGTTTCATCTCAATTTACTCAATATGGGTTAATGAATTGATTGGCACATACATTGGTTCTTGATTACCTCGAGTCATTATCACACTTATGATTTGGTAAATGAATTCATTGCATACACATTTGGTCCTAGAGAAATTAGGTAGTATTTAGTGAGTTTGTTTGATATCACTAGTATGTCCGAGTCTATGTAAAATAATCAATTTTCTATATCAACATCCATATCTTCTTCCATATCAACATCCACATCTTCCATATCAACATCCACATCTTCCATATCAACATCCATATCATTACACGAGTCTTCCATTTACATGCCACCATTTTGGTGCCTCTGATTAAACAACAATGCTATTTATGGTCAAGTAAAATCTAAACCGTGAATGATCATTAGCAATTTAATTCATTTGCATTCATACACATTATCATTGCATTATCATCCATCACACATATACACATGCATTCACACAAAAGTGAAGAACACAAGCTTAACTGAGATGAAGGGTGAACAGTATAAGACCAACTTTTACTTTTCTTTCAAATGATAACAATAATAATATCAATGCAATAAAATAGACAATGCATACATCATTACACACATGAGAGACACAGATTTAATGTGGTTCATCCAAAGTGGGCTACATCCATGGAGAAAATATTTCTTCTAAAATTTCTCAACAAATCTCTTGAAAATAAATTCCCTATTACAATATTTATGGACCTCTATCTAAAGGAGATATCAATCCCCAATACTTTGGTTTGTGGATCTCTCTCCACAGGATAACTCTATCCCCTTTGCTATGGTTCGTGTATCTCTCTCCATAGGAAAACTCTATCTCCTTTACTCTGGTTCATGGATCTCTCTCCATAGGAGAACTCTATCCCCTTTGCTCTGGTTTGTGGATCTCTCTCCACAAGAGAAATCTATCCCCTCTAATATAGTTTATGGATATCTCTCCACAGGATAACTCTATCCTATCTACTCTGGTTCATGGATATCTCTCCATAGGAGAACTTTATCCCCTCTGCTCTAGTTTGTGGATCTCTCTCCATAGGAGAAATCTATCCCCTATGCTCTGGTTTGTGGATCTCTCTCCATAGGAGAACTCTATCCCCTTTGCTCTACTCAATTCTACTCCAATTTACCCCAAGATTTAACACAAAGCTTGATCAAATCAACAACCAAACCTGCTCTCAACTCTATCTCAAATCTGCCCCAAGCCTTAACACAAAGCTTGATCAAATCAGCAACCAAACCTACTCTCAACTTTGTCTCAAATCTACCCCAAGCCGTTCCAAGTCTTCTCAAAAGACTTGCTCAAATATGCCTTCAAGCCTTCTCAAAAGACTTGCTCAAATCTACCTTCAATGCTACTTATTGTACCTATTCAAATATTTCCAAATCTTACATACAAACAAAAAGCTTATATCTCTTTCAAAAATACTTTCTTCAACTAGGCAATTCAAACATATTCTACCTAGAATTCGTTTAACCTCTAGAACATATAGAGAATGATATGCACTATAAAAACCCCAATATGTTATTCACATTCACAAATCTTACATTCAACTAATCCAATCTCTATCATTTGCAAAATCCCTTTCAAATCAAATAAAAAAAATTTATAACTTTCTTCACAACACTTATCTATCTTTCTTGCAAATTTGCTCTCAAATATCAACCTCAATAATGCACAAATTTCCCTCACAAGGTTGATCTCAAATACTTTCAAAATTGTTTTAAATATCTCTCAACCAATGTTCAAAAGGTTTCACAATGATTCACAAACTTGTCTTCAAACAACCTAACATAAGTAGTTCACAATCTCTAGCACAAATGTCTCAATCTCTTTCAACAATGGAAGACAACTTGTTTCACAAACCCTAGCTCAAGTATTTCCAACAATACACACTAATTAATATTTTTATCTCCACCTTATAATTTTGAAATATTTCAACCAAACACCTTAAATAAGAGTGATATAATCATACCTCTTTGATGAAGGAGCTCTCTCAAAAACCTATCTCAAGATATTATGTCTTTCTTATGCCACTTTCAAGAGTTAGTTAGCATAACACTTTTCAAATCAACCATAACATTTTTCCTCAAAATTTACTCATAAAATATTTAATATCAAAATAAAGTTTTGACAATAATCAAACCCTCTCAATATTTATTTTTATCAAAAATTACACACAACAATTTAAACCATAGTCATACCTTATCACTCCTACTTATAAAAGCCACTTATAATTCAATATCACAATTTAATATCCCTAAGTGCATGCCATACATCAATTTTATTTTCAAGCACCTTATTGCTCCTTTCTTTAAAAAAATATATTCCAACTTTATAAAATCACAACCAGATTCTAACATATCATTATGTCCTCAAAATAATAAATTTCAAATCATTGCCCTTATATCTCCCTAGACTATGTAACATGCACTTTTAATAATAAAAAAATTAAACCTTATGCCTCCCTTGTTAAGAAATAATCATACCTCAAATTTTAAACAAAAATTTATGCCCTTACCCACGTCTATCATTATCGTCGCCAAGTTTCGAACACGAAACCTCACGATGCCCAAGCTCTAGTGCAAGCTGGGCTGGCCCCACCGGCTGGAACAAATTGTGTGTAAAATGCTTTTTTGCCTTTTTCTTTGCCTAAAATGTGATTCACAAAACTTGACTACCATGGGGATTTGAAACCGAGACCTATCCTCTGCCACACCTTATGTAGGACCTGCCTACCACTTGGGCTAACAACCCTAGCTGAAAAAAAAATGTGCACTCACCCTTATGTTCCATTGTCACTTACTAGAAACTCGTGCGCTGACTTTCCCTTTATTTTTCCCTTCGACAAATGGCACTGCTATCCATGAAAATCTATTAACACATGCGATTTCTTAAAAACATTTTAAAAATTGATTGATGCTCCTCCTTTAATACACATTCAATGATTTTGCTATGATGTCGGTTCACCCTTTATTTCCACTTTTTTTAAACTAAAATTTTGGCACCTTTGATAATTCAAATTTAACTTTTATTTTTAGCATAATATTTAACCTTGTATTAAATATTATTTATTATATTATTTAACCTTGGTGTTAAATAATAGTTTTGCTTGTAGTCCTTCGTCAGCTTAAATTATTTTTGAGACCTTTGTCCAATGCACTTCCAATACTCCTTTAAGTAAGTCCTTTTGGCCTAAATATTATAATATTAAAATATTATTTATTTTCTTTTAAACCATGGGCTTAAACTTGGGCCTTCAACCTTTTAACCAACCATTTAGAACTTTGTCCCAAACCTCTTTGGCTTATAATATAAAATATTATAACCTTTCATTTTTATCAATTTCCTTGCATTGGGATGAACTTTGCCTTGCATATTATAAAACTTATCTTATTGCCATACCATACCAAACTATCTTTGGCATCAATGGAAATTAATGATATCAACCTTTGACATCAATCCTTTGACATCAATGACAACACAATTACTCAAAATTTCCAAGCAAAAAGCATTCACACAAAAGCATAAGACAAAAGTAAAAGCCATGTATATATATATATATATATATATATCGCATATACAATGAATGCCCAAAGACTATATACAATGGAGCACCAAGGCTCATATACAAAAAGTGCATCTAAGCACTATCTATCGCCTATAAGAGGACCCGTGTTACCCTGAAGGAGCCCTAGACCTAGAATTGCTATACCTAGAGTCACTATGCCTAATAGTATCAGATACAGAGGAAGAGGGTCGATCTGATAGCCAAATGCTATGTTGCATCAATAGATCCTCCAACTCTTGGATGTATCCATCTCAGGATTGAAGGTGTAATACATCAAGCCTCTAGCGATGGTCCCTCTGTACTAGCTCTACCTAGAGCCTTGTGATCCTATATTCACCTCCACCTATAATCATTCATACCTCTATCTCTACCTATAATTGAGCTATCTTTGCATCCCAAGCTACTATCTATACATCTCACTCTACCACCATTTGTTCGAGCCTCATCCACTCCTCCTCACTTCAACTTGGAGGTCTCTATAGAACCTCCTCCATATCATCATCACCATCACCTCCAATCTCTAGAGGATGATCTACTACATCCCTCACCCGTATCCCTCAACTACTAGACCAAAGATGTCTTAAATGTCTAGGAGCCTCATCTACCTCCTCCACCTTAGTCTCTACCTCATCCTCATCCCCACTGCCCTCATCCACCACTGGACATGGTACCCATGGTGGCTATACAATGAACCATGCATCGTACTCAATCGTAGTCCCTGCATCATCCACATCAAGGATATCCATCTCCTCATCATCCTCATAGGTCACCCTCCATACCTCAGCACAAGGTAGACCCATCTCATCCTGATGGTGCCTGTACAACATTGGTACCTTAGGAAATACCTATTACAACCCAAAATACCATAGCACCTATGCGAACTGGATCATATCCACCTCACTCATGTGTCACCCAACCACCCATATAGCCTATCATACCCTCTACAATTGCTCCCTATCACTAGTCCAAGTGGCATCCTACCACAATCTCTAATACACCTGAGCAGATGTTAATCTTACCCATAGATATTTGTAATCCTAGCCAGTTTAGCTAGGATGACTTGGCTATACCTCCTCAACCACTCACCACCTCATAGAATAGGGATGCTCCCCATCCCATACCTCAGTAGGTAAGCCCATAGGTCGAGCCACACTGAAGTGCTCCTAACCTCAATACTATCGTAGTACACTACGACCTAACTCCTTTCACCCTCACCTCCTCACATCATACAACTCTTGGTATAGTTGAGATAACAGAGCAAGTGTCCATGCATATACCTAAGGCTCATTGATCATATCATATACCAACCTAATCATATTCCATGGAAACCGATAGCCAGTGTTGTTCGATGCCACTATGTTGGCCAATAGGAACATGACCAAGGTGGGTAATACCTCCAACTTCTTATCGACATACATCACCAAGTACCTAATCCCTCCACCCTTCACACTCACATCCTACCACCGATATCCAAATATTCAGGTCATCTCATACTATTTATCGTGTCCAACCTTGACACATAACCCCTCCATCGACACTTGAAGGATGCGGTATACATCCTCGAGTATCACTATCATATCTCTAGTAGGGAACTGAAATATCCCCCTATTTGGATCCCATATCTCTACCAAGGTAGAGAGATACCCCTCATATGCCCTCACCACATCAATTTGAGTTGCCCCAGCTAGCACTATAGTCTCCAACCACTTCCACTACTCATATTGTAGTTTCTTTCTCACCTTGGGTATGAGGGACAAGAACCGACGTCAAGATCCTCAACTGCAACACAAAATATATACAATGCAAACACATTAATACCACATTCATTGCACACCTCAAATTTTTTTTTGCACAAAATCTAAACAAGAGTTCCAAGGGTACTTACCTCAGCCACCTACACCTCTCCTCCTACTACTGCATCCGCACCCTCCATCACCACAGACTCCACTCCACCACACTCCTTCACTCCACCTCACTTATTCACTTACTCACTTTCTTTCAAACATAATTTTTGAAACTTGTGAATGCAAGAAAGAATATGATCTTACCTCTTTAGACTATTTATAGCTATTTTTGGTGCACTAAAATGCCCATGGGCATTGATAGGTGCATTGAAATGCTCACTAGGATTTATAGAGTGAAAAACGTTTGCCGACGTCTATGCATGATGTGGACGCTTGTCGGTGTTTGGTTTCAAAATTTGCAAAAAGACCAAAATACTCCAAAAATGTATCTTAACTCCACAAAAAAACTCCACATTGTATCCTTACATTTATTTCATCATCATATAATGTTTTGTGAAACCAAAAATTGATTTGGGTGCGTAATTTTTGTTTGCGACCAAAAGTCATAAAATTGCCTTACAAGCTTCAAAACGCACCAAAATGGTATGAATTTTCACAAAATGACAACATTCATCATTATAATCATCCACCTCATCATTTCATTCATCTTTGTGATAACATAGATTAATTTGGGCGGTTAACTTTTGTTTACGACCAAAAGTCATAAAATTGCTCTATGCTCCAAAACCAATGCAAAATTTCATAAAATCATGCAATTCAATCATCAATGCATGTTTCATCACAACTTCTTCATTTCAACATCATTAATCCACCAAAAATTGCATTTGCATCAAACATTTACCAAGTTCATATAAAATTTCAAGTGAACCTCATATCTAGTGGTCTATTCTATCTCTTTGGCGATTGCAGTGATTGGTTGTCAATGCAATTTGGTAATATGGATAAGTCATCATAAGGATGCTTGGCCATTTTCAACATCCAATATCTCCTTGTTAAAAAACAAAATCACTTTTGGTCCCTCATCTGTTGAGTGCGACTATGCTTAGATTAATTTGCTCAAAAACTATCATTGATGGCCTTGTCCGTGGGGCTTGAAACATGGATAATTCATACTACATAATTCCCTTTAACATTAAGGAATTATGCATAGTCAGTAGGAGGGGCCTCCTAGAAATCACCCGATCCTAGGATGATTGGTTCTTGATATTCTGCATTTTCATCACTCTGCATTTCAATGATGCCAAAAGGTACTTTTTTAAAGAACATGGAATCACCCCAAATTTGGGGTAAACAAATTTGATTTTGGTTTCCCACAGTGGGATACATATTACATGATCATGACATATACACTTAGTAAAAACACCTTTAATCCGTTGGGGTAAAAATGACATCAATTTACATCATTCATATCATCTGCATTTACATCATACACTTGCACTTAACCATTCAATTGTATTTTCACCTACAATTCTGTCAATTGGCTCGTGAGACTCATTTTTTACTCATTCACCAATTGAGGGGGTAAGCTACACATACAAATTCTTTATCTTCAAAATAATCTTTGCGTTCCAAGGAAAGAAAGTTGTTTCATCATGCCAAACCAGGTGTCTCGTATTTTTGCATTACATTGTGTTTCACGCAATGCAATACAAAAAGGGGTATCTATAGACACCAAAATCTAGCCACTTGTCATCCATCTGTATCCTCCAATCATAGTCGTCCATTATTTATATCTATATGCATTTATTTTATATATACATAAATATTTATATTTTATATTTATATTTATATATATTTAATAAATATATGTATTTATATGAATAAATCCTAGCCATCCACCACAACTTAATCTCAGCCATCCATCCATATCAATCCATGTCATTTGCCCAAACTTAATCTCCACCCTTCCTCATGTTTTAATCTCAGCCACCCATTTGGTGTCATCGAAACCCTAACATGTTTAAGGGTATATTATAAAAATTTATTAATTTTGATGAATAAAGGTCCACAAAAATTCCATAGGTCCCAAATTTGAACATTTTCCCTAGCTATTTTGCTATCATATTCATTTTTTATCGTTGCCATCACATTCGTTGCCAAACCCTCACAAACCAGATCTAGTTCTGCTTCATCCCCATCCACCTCGGAATGCCTCCTAGAGTTTGTAGAATGCTATTGAGCATTTTTAAAATGTTGCTGGGCATTCACAACCATCATCGAATGCTTCTAGGCATTTTCTATAGCAGATTTTGTAGTTCGTAATTCCTCAAATGCTTTCGGGCATTTGCATGACCATCGATAACAGACACATGAACATAGATAAGCATTGACAAGGTAAAAATATTCATTACATTTAATTTACATTCTTGTATTTCTATTTATAGTTCCATTCTGCAACATCTAGGGTTTCTTAATTTTATCTTTTAGAGGGCCTCACATAGTGGAGCCCTCGTAGGTGATTTTAACCCCTTTTTATGTTGTTTGCTATTTGCAGGTGTAGGAATCATATTTTTAGAAGTTGTTGAAGCTAGGGTGGTCCCATAGGGATACACAAGCCCACCTGCACTCTTTTTTGGATCAAGGACGAGCCATAAGACACTAGTTGTTCATTGAACTAGGGTTTTGAAACCCTATTATTTGTAATATCTATATCAAAAAGCATTTGTAACCCCCATATTGGGGCACATTCATTGTACAACTCAAATATCTACCCATATTAATAAAATATTATTCATTTTGTGCATTCCATGGTGTTATTGTGCTTTTTGTTCTTTTATATTTGTATTGGTGTTGTTCATTTTTGGTTTATAGTGTGTATGCCCCATGTCTTGAAATCCTAGAAATTTTAAGGAGAAAGTGTGAAAGAAGAGAAAATTAAGGAAGATAGTATATCCTTGTCTCGACGAAGGAGAAGAAGAAGAAAAACATGCAAAGGATAAGGATATTTTAAGAAAAGAATTGTTAGAAGAAGAATATAAGAGAAAATAAGAGAAGGGATGAAAATGCATGGGTCATAGGTTGAGGAATTTGCTAGGCATTAGAGCCCTAGTGGGAGTGCAATGCATGTGAGATATGACCTAACTAGGTATCATCACATGCCATTATCACAAAATCCCTAAAAATATATATGATCAAGTAGTCATGAATAAGCAACAATGCAATTATGACAAGCAAAAATGCAAGAGGAACAAAATACCAGGAAACCATGCAAAATATGATAGACAATAATGTAGTATGAGTAAGCAAACCAAATGTAATATGATCTATGCCAAATACAATATGCGAAGTAAATGATGAATCATACATATTACTTATTATTTAAGATGCATTATACAAGATATGAAGAACCATATCCCTTAACTTGGAGAAATTTTATGATTATGATCGAGGCTCTACAAGGTCAAGAAATATATAAGATGGAAGAGAAGTATGATTTGTGCTAGTGTGTGCAAAAGCTTCAAAGTGAAATACCCCTTTGGTGAGAGTATATTAAAAAACCTTGATAGCTTGTGATGGAAAGATGGTAGACTCATTTAAGAGTGCCAAAAAAAGATATGAGCAAATATGTGGTATCATTTAAGAGCACCGAATAACTTTATGAGAGGAATTAAAAACTATGCATAGCTCTATATGATCATGTTTGATGAGAACACACATGGATAAGGCATAGATGAATTGTTAAAGATGATATTTTTGAAGTTGTTCATAGCCCCTTTAAGCAAGAATGCTTAAAGGGGTTGCATGTTTTTGTTAATTGGATTCGGACTACCGATAATGGGTATTGATGAAGAATTTGGAGATAGATGATAATTTTGCAATGTATGAGACAAGGGTGCATCTTAGAAATATTGATGATTAAGAACAAGTTGGCCCTTTTGCATAAGGTCATGGATATGCTTTTGAAGTATTTTACATCAATTAGTTGAGTGACCATGACCTTGATGAAAAGCACAATATTTATGTGAAGATTGCTTTTGAGATGTAGTGGGTTTAGGAGATGGGATATTAATAATTTTGGCTTCCAATAACTTGGTTAAAATGAGAGCAGGGGGTAGGCCTAATTGTGCACAAGAATGCCTAGTTGAGAGTAAGTCATGGTTGACTTTTTGAATAGGAGAATAATTTATGTCTTTCCCTACCTCTAATTGCCCTCTCTTCTAAAGGGCAACTTCCACACGTATGGCTAAATAAATTGCACCTGGGAGGGTACACACTTCAACTTTTTCTAAGGGGTCGGACAATTTATCATTAAGGCTTTTGATGAAGATATTAAGAAGTTTAGATTGAAGGGGGACATGATTGAGTTTTACTACAATGGCGTTCCATCTAGTACGAAAATATTTAAAGGATTCATGTTCAAATTGTGTTAGTTTTAAAATATCAATAATGTTAAGCTTTCTTTCAATGAAGATGGAAAAATGTCCAAATAGAATTAAGGTGAAATAGAATTATTATTAGGGATGTCCAAATTATGATTGGCTTGAGAGGGTAAAAAATACCTTATATTTTTCTTAATTAATTTGTTATGAGGAATGTTTTCATTATTATTGATGAGAGAAGTGGCTTGTTTGTAAATGTTTTTAGGAACATCACAAGGAGAAGGAAGAGGATTAGAATTAATGTTCACTTGAGAGTTAATGTTGATGGAAAGGAATATCATATTTTTTATTTTTAGGATTATATATGATAGGATTATATTTTATGAGATCTTGTTGTGAAGTATAACTCATTACTAATATGATTAGGGAATTCTTGAATATTATCTTTATGTGAAAGAGGTGATTTGAAAGAATTATTATCAATATTATTGAGGAACTCTTGAATAATTTCATCTTGTTCATTAGTGTATCCTAAGGTTGAGGAAAATTGAGAAAGATGAAGAAATTCATTAATAATTTCCTCATGCTCTTTATCATTAACAATTTCTTCATGTTATTTATTAAAATGATTATGTGATGGGATTAAATTTTTTATATTTTCTTTATGTTTTTTATGAGTTTTAGAGCATTTTTTAGATGCTAAAAATATTTGAAAAGGGAAAAGAATGAATTTTAAAATGACAAGGAGGTTTAGAAAGATATCTATTGAATATAATTTGGAAAGAAAGAGATTAAATAATTAATTAGCTCACTCTTGATTTAAAGAAAAAAAAAATTGAATAGAAAAATAGAAAATAGAACTTTAACAGAAAACAGAACCAAAATTTGAACAACAAACAAGAAATATAATTTTTTTAGAAAACAAAAAAAGAATTTAACAAAAAATAGATTTTTTTTTTTTAAGAAAACAAAATTCTAACAGAATATAGAAGACAAAAACTTAACAAAAAACTAAACTGTTAAATCTTTAATTAACGGTTTGATCTACACAAACAAATTTAAATTATCTTATTTTAAGTTTAAAAATAAAAACTTAAAAACAAAAAGCAAAATTCTAACAGAATATAAAAAACAAAACTAAATTGTTAAATCTACACAAACAAATTTAAATTGTTTTATTTTAAGTTAAAAAAAAAAATCAAAATTATAACAGAATATAAAAAATGAAACTAAATTGTTAAATCTACACACACAAATTTAAATTGTTTTATTTTAATTTTAAAAACTTAAAGCAAAATTCTAACATATAAAAAATAAAATTAAATTGTTAAATCTACACAAACAAATCTAAATTTGTTTACTTTAAGTTTAAAACAAAAACTTGAGGAAAATATTTCCTAATGGCCACTGATTCACATCGGGTTCACCAAAATGTGTAGAGGGGAAAAACTGTCCTAACACGTACGATTCTTATCTAGATCCATAGGGAAGTCTAGGTGACCACGGGGGTATGTTGTTCTCTACACCTCAGTGTAAAAGAGGGGGAAGGGTTAACCAAGAACGGTTTTAGGACTCGATCCAAGTCCAAGGGTTTAAGAATGTTTGATGTATTCAATTTCAAGACAATCACCTATGTTTGGCCTTTTGAGATCTAAGCTATGAAAGATAAAGGACAATGCAAAAATACAGAATGTAAGAAAACAAGAGCTAGCCCTAGAATGATTCTTTGTTTGAATTATTTCTAACCTAGGGTTGCAAAATGAAATCTTTAAGAAAGGGTTTAAGAGATAATGCACCAACAATATTAAACTCTAAATGCACACTATATGCTTTTATATTTTAAATGCCTACAAACATAATTAAATATTTTTCTATTATGTTCGATCTAGGGTTTTAAAAGAAATAATAAACACTCAACATATAGCCTAAAGATTAACTAGGGAACTTATCTTATCCGATAGTTGATCCAAGCTTTTATATTTTATCTAGCGGTATCCAATAATTCCCTGCAAAATAACTTGACAAACACTTGAAAAATATGATGAGCATTAGGAGGAATTCTTAGGCCACTATATAGAAATTCTTGGAGGCACAACATTCAATCCCCCTAGGTCCTTTTAGCTAACCTTTGAAAATAGAAGCAAAAGTTGACCTTTGGAATATGGACAAATAAAACAATATGTAACAGAACAACATGATAAACATAGAACAAAAGGCTCATATGTGATCAACATGTAGCATAAAACCTAGATCTAGAGTTTAGGGGTAGTAGGTTTCTCAAAAACTTGGTCTATGCAAAATCATTCTCCTCACAGAGCGATCGTGATTTCACAGACCAATGAAATCGTGCCTTGAAATAACTAGGTGCGATTTCGCAGTAGAGGAAATAAACACCAAAAAATGCAAACTAACAATGCGAACTTAAAAGCCTAATTAGTATGTAAATGTGGATAAGCAAAAAAAACCTAGCAGTAGCAAAAAAGCAGACCTAGGGATGGATACCTCCAAGTAGTAGATGCCTCCTTAGGGCTTCAATGCTAATCCACCAAGGACGACAACACAAAATCAAATGGAGTAGAAAATAGAGCATCAAAAAACTATATTTCATGCTTGTAAATTAGCTTGCTTGCAAAAGAGAAAACAAATCACTTAGAGAGCACTTTGAAATCATTCGAGAAAAGAACTTGCATGAGAACATCTTAAAAATTGCTTTATGAAAAAGAAGACTCCAAACCCTCCTTTTATAGTGGATTTAAAAGACGAAACATGTAGGAAAACTAAGAAAAGTTGACACTAAAACACATCAAATTTGAAAATTAGGGTTTTCTAAGAGAAAATCATAGATATACAAAATAGTGCCTTGTAATGGCCAACCATGATTTCGCATATGCAAAATCATGCCCCCTCAAAAGTGGATCATGATTTCGTAATAGCTAGACCCCTATGTAGTTTTTCTATAGTTTGGGAAACCAAATAGAGTTAGAACATGATAAATCATATACCATTGGAAATATCTTTCCGATACCGATCAAATGATATAGGATTTGAAAGGAAAGAAGAATATTTGTTAGGGCAAAAGTTAGCTCAAAGATAACCCTTCTTTTCCAAGGAGAAAACAAGGGATCTAGGGAAAATTACTCACCTTAGTGGGTCAATTTTCCATGTCTACAATAGCACTTTGAGGAAGTTGAAGAATATATTTAAGAGAAAAGGAAATGAAAAACTGTGATAAAAATGTATGCTGTAGCAAATTAAATATTCTGGTATTTTTATGGGATTGGTCCCCAATAGAAGCCACATATAACTTATTAAAAACTAATATTAAAGTATATATAAGATTGTTGTAATGAAAATTGACTACGCATGGCTACCCCATGGCTCGTGCCATGAGGCTTCCATGAAGGTTTATTGAAGAAATAATTCGATGGAGGTTAGCAACAAACATGAAAGGCCCAAGATTGTGCGTCCATGATTTTTTTTTGCTTCATACGATCAACTGTTAGCATTGACCATAACATCCCTTATGATGATATCTAAGATGAATCCTACAAATAGGAAGAGTCAAGGAGCCCTTTTGATGAAAACTAAAATGACCTTTTTGCTGGTGGAGGTGTGATCCAAATAAAAACTTTAAGTCGATATAAATTTACCATGGGTAATCTTGTAGACCTAGGTATTACCTGCATCTGCTTGACCTTGCAACCCCCACCTCAACATCCATCATCTCTCCACATTACTAAGAGAACCAAGAGGGAGGAAGTCAAGAGTCACAAATAACTGGAGGAACCTTCATTAGACTTACCTATTGGAGAGTTCTAGGGGTCACCATGAGAATATTGAGAAGCCTTTATCACCCAAGAAGGTTGACTACTTTATGACATCTATTTAAAGGAGTCACAAACGAATACCCATGTGCTAGAAATACCAATACCATATTGGAGCACCATAGATTGTTGACCCACACACATCATTCAATATTAATATTCTAACATACCTCAACCCAAAGGTGAGCAGGATAGCATAAAAAAAGTGCAATCACTAGATCTCAGATATAGTGTTGATACATTGTTGTAAGCTAAAGAAGGAAATTATAAGATGCATTTGTATCTAGTAATAAGGATGAACACCAACTCTATAATTCAAGAGGAAGGCATATGTGTTCTAAGTCACATTGATTACTAGATCTCAAGTTAATCGTTGATATTTATTTCTTGCTTAAAGTCAGTAGCTCGAGGGCACCAAGGCCTATGGGCCATTGATTTTCCATCCAATGATTGGAATTGATCTTCCAACAATCAAAGGTATAAGAGGAAAAGAGGATCTTGCAATATCTTGGGTTGAGCATGTGGAAACCAATTGAAAGAAAAAGGAGAAAGCACTAGGGCATAGACAAAGAAGGTCCTACCATTGGCCAAATAAGATCCTGCCTCATCCAGGGACACATGACAACCATTTGCCCATATAAGAGGATAGTCCAAAAGGGCAATTAAGAGAACATCTACCATAGACCATCAAAGTTGACTTTTATAGCCTAGCCTATCAGAACCATATGCATGATAGTTGCAATGACCACTCATCACACAAGTAAGCCTACCCTACCATTTTGTGCCAGTCTAGGGCACCATACCTATTGTGCTAGTGAGAGATATTCTAGAGGAAAACCTTGCAAGATCTTAATGGCACAAGCACCCCATGTAACAACAAGATATGGTAGTGTAGACATCTAAAAATCTCACATTGTTCCTCATGCATCATAACAAAAAATTAATTTGCAAAACCCCTTTAATTTTGCACTATTTACCTAAAAACACTATTCAATACCCTATGCCCCCTTGGCCACTTAAGACCTTTCCTATGCCTAGCCCCTGGTCACCATGAAACTATCTCTCTAGACTAATCTAGGGATACCTCATCCTAGTCTACTATTTTACTAGTATAGCTTCCACCTAAGCCTAGATCACCCTAGTCTAACCTTGGTTAACTATTAACCTTGGTCAAGCTCCACATCATAGTCAAACTTAAAATCATGGTCAACCTCACTCTATTCTAGCTTCCACCAAAGCCTAATATCCATCTCACCTTGGTCATCCTTAAACCCATGGTTAGCCTAACTATGGTTAGACATTGACCCTTGCTCTCCACATATTCCTATGCACATTCAATTCCATAAATGACAAATGAAGACTTTGTGCATTAAGGCATTCAAGGCATTGAAAGCATGGATGAGTCATCCTCCACCATGCCATAATGGGGAGAAGACTTTCATGCCTCACCCATGCCCATTTATTGCATATGGATGGATGAGGACTTCTCTCACCCAAATCCATTTATGAGGCATGGCACCCCATGCCACCTTAGGGGAAATCTCATATGACACTTAAGCCCCTCTAACCTTGGAATATTCTATAAATAAGATGTATTTTCCTAATTCTTATCAATAACTCACTCACATACCTATAATCTGTTGAAATCCCTCTAGACTACCAATTGGACTCAACCATCACTTACCATCAATCACCATGGACATCCAAATGTGTTTATCAACATTCCCATTTGCTTTGTAAGCTACTCTCAATTGTATGTTCATAAGGCAACCTGACATGGAAAGGAACTTTGAAAACACCATAAGAACCTCTACAACACAACAAATCTTTGCCTAGATACCATGAAATAATTTGTACGGATAGGTACAAACCAAATATTCATACCCATGGGTAAAAACCCCTCTAGAGGTATATTTTAGCCCAAAACCTTGCAACAAACCACTAAGCCAGGTATGTATCACTTGTTTTACTATTATCAACCATTTTTTAACATTGTGATTATGCATTAGACTATATTTTTGAGTATTTTAGTTTGTCATCATAAGGGGTTTGATTGAGATAGCCCCCCAAATATTTTTAACCATTTTTATTGGGTTGTGCAAGTTTAGAGGACTTCTACAACTAATAGTGGCTCACATGCAATAAGCCCACTCCCCTTTGAGGTGTCCATGGAAGGTCCTTGTTGTTGTTTATCGATTCACTAATAGAAAGGCAATCTCCCATCATTGTAGCCCATGAGGCAATCTTGTAAAAAGGGACACATCTTGTAACTACTTTTACTATTTAATGCAAAAAAACTTTTCATGTACACATTTTTGGTGACCATGGTGGGACCACACACTTTTTCATGTTTTCATTAGATTTATAGCTAAGTAACTGATAACTTTGTCATATTCTATGTTACAGGAGCCACAAAACCAACATAAAACCCTCCAAAACCCTAAAACACACCTCAGGTTCTAGGCAAAAGCCTTTTTGGTCTGTGATCTAGGTTTGTATGGAGGGATACGAACAAAACATTCATATGGGCCCATACAAATGACTAAAGCACTCAAGAAGATAAGTCCCTAACAATAGGGCACTAGTTTCTATACAACCCATAACAACTCCACTATTGCAAGTGGCCTTAGATATTGCTATCTCACTCACCCTCTTACCTTCTTAGGCCAAACCGCCTTATAAAATGGTGTCTCCAAGGTGAAATCACTCGTTTTCCATACATATTTGTCTGTCATAAAACTTGGTTATACACAATCTTGTGATTCTTGTCTTTTAAATTAGGTTATTGCTTACTAACCTACAAATTTTTGCACAAAATTTGACTTTTTGTTTGTTTTTGTTATAGATCCCTTTACAAAAAGTAGATTTGCAACACAGACTAAAAATCACAACAAAAAAACACCTTTGTTCTAGTTTGTATGGATGGGTACAATCAAACTATCTAGAAATAGGGGTATGAACCAATCTGAGACAAAATTCTAACCCATACAACTTCCATATAGTAGTCCAAAAGTAGGAAACTACAGGTAAGTGCTATAAAACCCTGTGTATTTGATCCAAAATGCTTGCTTTTCCGTAAAAAATCATTTTTTTAAAATTCATTTTAAATGCACCATATCATTTGGTCATTTTACAAATTCATGCTTTTTAGTTACAAAATCCTCAAATTACTTTGGGTACTTTACAAAATGCTTTCCTTTTGCTTCTAAGTCCTTCAAAAGGCACTAAAATCATTTAGGTTGCATGTTAAAAGGATTTTTACATTTCTTTAGCACACATTAGATCATACATCTTCTTTTGCTTGTCCCTTTGTTGGCAATTTTGGGTACCTTGGGTACATTGCCTTTGCTCAAGTGTAGAAGTTGTCATTGATGTCAAGAAGCTCTTGAAGGAATTTGATTTAATGTCAGATTATTCAGAGCATGGACAGTGAGTTTCCAAGAAGATCATAGTAGCTCTTTTGCTAAAGATCAAAGAAAAAGACAAGTTAGAAAAAGTATGCAGCAGGCTGGAAAAACTGTCGTGATTTCGCGACATGTTAGAGGAGAGAGAAAGAGCTGGCAAAACTGTCATGATTTCGTGACATGTTGGAAGAGAGAGAAGAAGCAGGGAAAACTGTCATGATTTCATGACATGTTGGCAGAGAAGGAGAGCAAGGTGGAAAGTGTCGCGATTTCGTGACATGTCGCATTTTTGTGACTTGAAAAGAGCAGGAAGGCCGAGAAGGAAAAGTGTCACGATTTCGTGACATATTGCAAGGAAGATTGTACGGACGAAAAAGTGTCACGATTTCGTGACATGTTGCAGGAGAGGAAGTCCGAAAGAAAAAGTGTCGTGATTTCGTGACATGTTGCCGGAGAGGGAGTCCGAAAGAAAAAGTGTCACGATTTCGTGACATAATGCAGAAGAGAGAGTCCAGAATGTGAGTTGTCACGATTTCGTGACAAGTTCGAAGAGAGAGAAAGTAGCAAGATAAAGTGTCACGATTTCGTGACATGCTACAAAAGACGAAGTGAGGACTGTCACGATTTTGTGACATGCTGTAGAACTCGAAATGAGAACTGTCATGATTTCGTGACATACAGCAAAGGGAAGAGTTTGAAATGAGAAGCGTCACGATTTCGTGACGGGTTGCAAAGAAAGCGTTCGGAAGCTGAAAGCGTCGTGATTTCGTGACAGGATGAAAGAAAAGTGTACGGATGCAGAAAGTGTCACGATTTCATGACAGGCAGAAGTGAAGAAGCCAGCGGATGAAGATGTCATGATTTCATGACATGTCGCAGTTTCGCGACCAGAAGGCAAGTGAAGACGCCAGCGGAGGAAGATGTCACGATTTCATGACATGTCACAGTTTCATGACCAGAAGGCAAGTGAAGGCGCCAGTGGAGGAAGATGTCACGATATCGTGACATGTCATAGTTTCATGACTCAAAGAGGAGAGAGAATGTATGGCGTCAAAAATGTCACGATATTGCGACAAAAACAAAAAGGAAGTCTAAAGAAGCAAAAGTGTCGCGATATCGTGACAATAGGCAAAAGAAAGTGTACGGCTGCAAAGGTGTCGCGATATCGTGACATGTTGTAGTTTCATGGGAAAAGCTACAGAACCAGAGGCGGTTGAAGCCGACAGAGTTAACTTTGAGCCGACGAAGTTCAGGGTTGTGCAACCGATGGAGTTTAGGGTAACAACCGACTATAGTTTAAGTTTTGTTCTTGAAATTTATACTATAAAAGGAGGGTTGTTTCGAGATTGAAAGGATAGTATTGGTATCGAACTTGCGCAAGTTAAGTCCACGGTGCGCAGAGAGCGAGTCGTGTCGAATCGAGCGAAGTGTGTGAGATGCAGCCATAACAGCGTAGATAGCGCAGAAGTGGCGAGTTGATGCGCAGAGTGAGAAGTTCGATCGTCGAGAGCTGAGTGCTTGCTGTGTTTGGTGCAGATCGGAGAAAGAGAAATCGAGGACATTTGTGCTAGACCGAAGGACTGTGTTTAGTGCAAATTCGAGGACCAGCTTTGAGGTGATAGAGTTGAGGACGAGAGGTCTCCAGCCGGAGCGGGGAAGACAGGTATCTTTTGTGGATCGAGTTCCATTTGCTAAGGGCAGTTGAGGCAGAGGTCTTCTAGAGGATCACCGATCAGAGCAGAGTTAGGGGAAGGTATCTCCTTTGAGCCGAGGCTCATAAAATTTGTAATTGGGAAGGTTTCCCAAAGAATTTGAGATAAACTTTTAGAGAAAATTTTTGTGGACGTAGCCCAGCTCTTCTGGGTGAACCACGTTAAAAATGGGTCTTCAATGTGTGATGTTTTCTGTCTTGTTTAATGTTGTGTTGATGCCACTGCTATCTGAAATTAAAATTATTAAATGGTTAAGTCTTATACTGTTCACCCCCCTCTCAGTATAAGTTCATGTTCTTCAATTGGTATCAGAGCGGGTTTCTCCAGAAAAAGCCTAACAGCTTGGAGAAGGATCTATCAGAGGAACATACAGATTCAGAAAGAAATGAAGAGGTTGGGTTCGATCTCAAAGGTGAATTCTTCTTGGTTTTAAAAAGGCTTGAGAAATTCAGGGAAGAAAATTTTGTTCTCAAGCATCAAATTCAGGAAGAAGAGATTGCAAGATCAAGATTATCTCAAAGAGTTATAGACTTCAAAATTCTAGCTGAAGAAGGAAAGAAGGTTGAACAGGTTCTGACAGAGGCTTTAAAAGGAAAGGAAACTGATTGCGAGAAACTAGAAGAAGAGGTTATGTCTCTTAGAATGAAGTTGGAAAAATTGGCTCTCAGACAGAATACTTCGTATGACAAGCAAAAGAAGGATGGTATCACTATTCATGAAATAGGGTCTTCAAGCAAGACCAATCTTCATCCTGAAGAGCGGTGGATTCCAGTTGGTCACAAGAAGAACAATCATCCAAGGCATCAAAACAGGTTACATAATACTTTCCATGGCTATTGTTTTTCCTGCAAGAATTTTGGTCACAAAGCTATGCATTGCAATAAATCCTTGAATAGCCATAGTAAGGAAAATGTTAACTCATTTGCACCTCTTATGAATAAAAATTTCATGTGTGTCAAGTGCAAGAATTTTGGGCATACAGCAAGGATGTGCAGTTTGGATAGATCTAGCCTTGAGTTCACTAAAAAGAAAAATGAGATCAAATCTAAGTCAATGATAGTTCAAACTGCTTTTCATGCTCAAGACAAAGTAGAAAAATGGTATCTTGATAGTGGTTGTTCAAAACATATGACTGGTGAAAAGGAAAAATTTTTGGTCTTAAAACAAACAAACCGAGGAACAATCAGTTTTGGAGATAATAGGTCAGCTAAAATCTGTGGTAAAGGGACTCTTAGTTTGGATGGGAAATCCAAAACAGAAAATGTGCTCTATGTAGAAGGCCTAAGACATAATCTTCTTAGTGTGAGTCAACTTTGTGATCAAGGGCACATAGTATCTTTCTTTTCAGATAGATGTGAGATAAGTAAAGAAAAAAATGGAAAACTCATTGCTAGTGCTACAAGGACTCCAAACAATCTTTACATGCTAAGTGAGATAAAAAGGGAAAAGTGTTTTCTAACTCAAGAAGATGAGAGTTGGTTATGGCATAAAATATTGGGGCATTTGAGCTTTGATAATCTTGTCAATATTAGTAACAAGGAAGCAGTTAGAGACTTGCCCAAAATAAAAAGGCCCCATAACATCATTTGCGGTCCTTGTCAACATGGAAAACAGACCAGAACCAGTTTTAAATCAAAAGGGTATACATCTTCAAAACCATTGGATCTTATTCATACTGATTTGTGTGGCCCTACCAGAACTCAGAGCATTCAGGGAGAAAGCTACTTCATGTTGTTTATAGATGATTATTCTAGAATGACTTGGGTTACTTTTCTCAAAGAAAAATCGAAGCTTTTGAAAAATTTAAAGCTTTTAAAGAAATGATTGAAAATGAGACCGACAAGAGAATCAAATGCTTAAGATCAGATAGAGGAGGAGAGTTCACTTCAAATGAATTTGTGGAATACTGTGAGCAACACGAAATCAAAAGAGAATATTTAGCAACAAGAACTCCTCAACAAAATGGAGTAGTTGAAAGGAAAAATAGAACTGTTGAAAATATGGCTAGAGCAATGTTAAATGAGTCAAAACTTTCAGATGGCTTTTGGAGAGAAGCAGTCAGTATAGCAGTCTACATCATCACCAGGGCTCAACTCAGAGTCAATCACCATAAAACTCCCTATGAGTTGTGGAAAGGAAGACCAGCTACAGTAAAATACTTCAAAGTGTTCGGGAGTAAGTGCTTCATCAGAAGGGAAGATCAGAATTTGGGTAAGTTTGATCCTAGGTGTGATGAGGGAATTTTTCTTGGATATTCCAGTAGAAGCAAGGCCTACAGATGCTTCAACAAAAGAACTCATACAGTTGTAGAAAGCATAAATGTAACAGTAGATGAAAATACAGGGATAAGAGAACCAATCAAGGAACTCAGTGATGAAATCTGTCAAGAAGAATTCAGAGAGGTTTCAGATGAAGAAGAGGAAAGACAACAACTGCTTCCCAAAACTCCTTCACGGTATGTTCAGAAACATCATCCCAAATATTTGATCATTGGTGATCCAAATAGCGGGAAAACAAGAAGAAGAGTCATTCCTTCACATGATTCCGTGAATGTTTCATTGTTATCTCAGATTGAGCCAAAATATTTCAGTGAAGCATGTACGAGATAAGTTTTGGGTAAAAGCAATGGATGAAGAGCTAAATCAAATAGAGAAAAGTGAAACCTGGGATTTGGTTCCAAGACCTAAGGACAAGAATGTCATTGGCACAAAATGGATATTCAGAAATAAACTCAATGAGGATGGAAAGATTGTCAGAAACAAAGCTAGGTTAGTCTGTAAAGGTTATGCTCAAGTAGAAGGTGTTGATTTCGAAGAGACGTTTGCGCCTGTTGCTCGTCTTGAAGCTATCAAGATGTTTTTGGCCCTTTCAAGCTTCAAATCATTCAAGGTATATCAAATGGATGTAAAGTCGGCTTTTCTAAATGGGGTGTTGGTAGAAGAAGTCTACATAGAACAGCCCGAAGGAGTGTCTCTCTCAGAACAGTCAGACTATGTGTGTAAACCGAAAAAGGCCTTGTATGGGTTAAAGCAAGCACCCGGGGCTTGGTACTCAAGACTTGACGGGTATCTTCATGAGCAAGGCTTCAGGAAAGGCGTGGCAGATAGCAACTTGTATATTAAGAATGAAGATGATGATATGTTGATTATAGTTGTCTATGTTGATGATATTATTTTTGGGGGAAATAATACTCAGATATGCAAAGCTTTTGCTAACACCATGCAGAAGGAATTCGAGATGTCTATGATTGGAGAGCTGTCATTCTTTTTAGGTCTTCAGATTGCACAATCAAAAAATGGTATATTTCTCTCTCAGGGAAAGTATATCAAAGAAATGTTGAAGAAATTTGGGATGATGGACAGCAAACCCGTGTGTACTCCAATGATTACAGGGTGCAATCTGAGTAAAGATGATGAATCTCCAGCGGCAGATCAGAGGTTGTACAGATCTATGATTGGCAGTTTACTATACAGTACAGCTACCAAACCAGATATCATGCAGGCCGTTGGGTTAGTAGCAAGATTTCAGGCAGCTCCAAAAGAATCTCATGTTATAGCAGTTAAGAGGATATTCAGATATTTGAAGGGCACTATGGACTTTGGGCTTTGGTATCCCAAAGGTGATGATTTCACCCTCACGACTTATACAGATGCAGATTGGGCAAGCAGTATTGATGATAGGAAAAGCACTAGTGGTGGAGCATTCTTTCTGGGAAAGAGTTTGGTCTCTTGGCTAAGTAAGAAACAACCTTCAGTTTCCTTATCTACAATAGAGGCTGAATACATAGCAGCAGTGGCTGGGTGCACACAAGTTTTATGGATGAAAACCACCTTGGAGGATTTCAAAGTCAAGCATGAACAACCCATCTCCATTCTTTGTGATAATACAAGTGCCATAAGTATTTCCAAAAATCCGGTAATGCACTCAAGGACGAAGCACATTTCCATCAAATATCATTTTCTAAGGGAGAAAGTGCAAGACAAGCAGGTCAAGCTAGAGTATGTGTCTACTAAAGAGCAGATTGCAGATATCTTCACCAAACCTCTTCCAAGAGATACGTTTGAGTATCTAAGGGAGAAATTGGGAGTTGTACTCCCACCCCAGAATTAATCACCTCATCAGGAGGTGGGGGAGGGACCAAGCTAAGAGGCTCATTCTTAGTCCCGAGCCCCAAAGGTGACCCTTTGCCATTGATGACAAAGGGGGAGAGATATGAGTAAGGGGGAGAGCTTCAAGTGAAGAGAAGAGCTTCAAGTCAGGGGGAGCAAAACCTCAAAGGCAGATTCTTAGTGTTAGCACAACTGGTTTCAGTTTTGGCTCTTGAGATGTGTTTTCAGTAAAGGTTTGCCATCAATGACAAAGGGGGAGATTGTTGGCAATTTTGGGTACCTTGGGTACATTGCCTTTGCTCAAGTGTAGAAGTTGTCATTGATGTCAAGAAGCTCTTGAAGGAATTTGATTTAATGTCAGATTATTCAGAGCATGGACAGTGAGTTTCCAAGAAGATCATAGTAGCTCTTTTGCAAAAGATCAAAGAAAAAGACAAGTTAGAAAAAGTATGCAACAGGCTAGAAAAACTGTCACGATTTCATGACATGTTAGAGGAGAGAGAAAGAGCTGGCAAAACTGTCATGATTTCGTGACATGTTGGAAGAGAGAGAAGAAGCAGGGAAAACTGTCGCGATTTCGTGACATGTTGGCAGAGAAGGAGAGCAAGGTGGAAAGTGTCGCGATTTCGCGACATGTCGCATTTTCGTGACTTGAAAAGAGCAGGAAGGCCGAGAAGGAAAAGTGTCACGATTTCGTGACATATTGCAAGGAAGATTGTACGGACGAAAAAGTGTCACGATTTCGCGACATGTTGCAGGAGAGGAAGTCCGAAAGAAAAAGTGTCACGATTTCGCGACATGTTGTAGGAGGAGTCCAAAAGGAAAAGTGTCACGATTTCATGACATAATGCAGAAGAGAGAGTCCGAAATGTGAGTTGTCGCGATTTCACGACAAGTTCGAAGAGAGAGAAAGTAGCAAGATAAAGTGTCACGATTTTGCGACATGCTGCAAAAGACGAAGTGAGGACTGTCGCGATTTCGCGACATGCTGCAGAACTCGAAATGAGAACTGTCATGATTTCATGACATACAACAAAGGGAAGAGTTTGAAATGAGAAGCGTCACGATTTCACGATGGGTTGCAAAGAAAGCGTTCGAAAGCTGAAAGCAGGATTTCATGACAGGATGAAAGAAAAGTGTACGGATGCAGAAAGTGTCACGATTTCATGATAGGCAGAAGTGAAGAAGCCAATGGATGAAGATGTCACGATTTCATGACATGTCGCAGTGTCGCGACCAGAAGGCAAGTGAAGACGCCAACGGAGGAAGATGTCACGATTTCGCGACATGTCACAATTTCACGACCAGAAGGCAAGTGAAGGCGCCAGCGGAGGAAGATGTCGCGATATCGTGACATGTCACAGTTTCGCGACTCAAAGAGGAGAGAGAATGTACGGCGTCAAAAATGTCGCGATATCACGACAAAAACAAAAAGGAAGTCTAAAGAAGCAAAAGTGTCACGATATCGCGACAACAGGCAAAAGAAAGTGTACGGCTGCAAAGGTGTCACGATATCGTGACATGTTGTAGTTTCACGGGAAAAGCTATAGAACCAGAGGCGGTTGAAGCCGACAGAGTTAACTTTGAGCCGACGAAGTTCAGGGTTGTGCAGCCGACGGAGTTTAGGGTAACAGTCGACTATAGTTTAAGTTTTGTTCTTGAAATTTATACTATAAAAGGAGGGCTGTTTCGAGATTGAAAGGAGAGAATAAGTATCGAACTTGCGCAAGTTAAGTCCATGGTGCGCAGAGAGCGAGTCATGTCGAATCGAGCGAAGTGTGTGAGATGCAGCCATAACAACGCAGATAGCGTAGAAGTGGCGAGTTGATGCATAGAGTGAGAAGTTCGATCGTCGAGAGTTGAGTGCTGTTGTGTTTGGTGCAGATCAGAGAAAGAGAAATCGAGGACATTTGTGCTAGACCGAAGGACTGTGTTTAGTGCAAATTCGAGGACCAGCTTTGAGGTGATAGAGTTGAGGACAGAGGTCTCCAGCCAGAGCAGGGAAGACAGGTGTCTTCTGTGGATCGAGTTCCATTTGCTAAGGGCAGCTGAGGCAGAGGTCTTCTAGAGGATCACCAGTCAGAGCAGAGTTAGGGGAAGGTATCTCCTTTGAGCCGAGGCTCATAAACTTTGTAATTGGGAAGGTTTCCCAAAGAATTTGAGATAAAATTTTAGAGAAAAGTTTTGTGGACGTAGCCCAGCTCTTCTGGGTGAACCACGTTAAAAATGGGTCTTCAATGTGTGATGTTTTTTGTCTTGTTTAATGTTGTGTTGATGCCACTGCTATCTGAAATTAAAATTATTAAATGGTTAAGTCTTATACTGTTCACCCCCCCTCTCAGTATAAGTTCATGTTCTTCACCCTTACATTAGAATACCTTGTAAAGCATTTGCATAAGGTGCAAATAAAACCTCAAATTTCTTTATTTTTCAAGTTGAGAATAGATCGAAGTCTATCTCACATAGAAAGCTCTCATAAGACATTTGGTCATAGCCTTAACCAATCTATCTTGGCTAGTGTAGACAAATTTGCACTCAAGCAAATATTAGTATAAGTTTTCTCTAAAATCAAGTGACCTTTCTTTGTTTTCCCTTAGCATAGAATTTTGCTTACCAAAATACAACTTTCATTGCTTGCTTTAGGTAGATTTTAGTTCTAACAAAAGCACTTTCTTTCAAAAATTCAAAAACATATTTTCTTGCTTACTTAGATTAGTTTATTTCTTGCACTTTAGTCTTCAAAGTAAAATCAACTCACACACTCGCACGTATTTCACACATTGGTTCAGTTGGACCTCATCAACAACCTCCAATTGGGACCAACAATACTGAATTTCATCTCTAACCACTGGCTCATCCTCTAGACACCATAATAGCCCTCACAAGTGATTTTCTAGACTTCATCACCAGAAAATTCCTCTACCCATGAGAGTACCTCAAGGTAGGTTAGGACTAGATGCCCTTACTTACAGGGCTACACATAAGTAGTGAGTGTGCACTTGTCACAAGTGACTAAGCCCGTTTGAGGGTGAAGCGAAAGCCAGCTAGCCTACGCAAGTCTTAGACAGTGCTATCTCTTTCATAAGAGGTTTAATATATTTGCTTTTAGATTACCTCAAGGCATATACATAATTAGGAGCTATTTTCCTATTGTTGCATAGTTACTCCTTGCATACCTTTGGCTATTGTAGGGAAACATGCATCGATGCACCTTCATAGCATACATCCATCACCCATTTTTCTTTATCTTAGGATTTTTAAAATCATAAAAACACACAAAAAAATAAAAATCATCAAAACACAAAAACATTACAAAAGCTAACAAATTGTAAAATAATAAATGAAACATTCACCAACTACACAACTAGGTGACATCACAACCGCAATAACAATCACATAAACACTTGCTTACTATCTACAATATTATTGGTTTACTTGGTTAAATTTGAGTAACAAAATTAATACAAAACACAAAAGCAAACTCATACATAATCCCAAAACTTTCCTGTATCAATTTTTCCACCTCCTACCTTTGTCACCTATCTTTCACAAGTTTGTACGAATAGTTACAAATCTTTTATTTATACGGATGGGTATAAATTAATACTCTATAAAACAAAAATATATAGAGATACCAAAACTACTCAGATAGTTAACTTGCTTTGCAAAACTTAGCTATAACTTGATTTTTTAACCTACCATCTGCTAAAAATGGTTCGAAGAACACAAGCTTATACTGAGAGGGGGGTGAACAGTATAAGACCACTTTTTACTTTTCTTTCCAATCAGTATTATGCAATGTAAAGATGGCAATATCAATAGCAATAACCAAAGCAATGCACAAATCATCACACACAATAGAGACACCAATTTAACGTGGTTCACCCAATGTGGGCTACTCCACGGAGAAAATATTTCACTAATATTTTCTCAATAAATATCTTGGGAATCCTTTCCCTATTACAATGTTTATGGACCTCTGTCCAAAGGAGATACCAATCCCCTAATCAAGTTCGTGGATCTCTATCCACAGGAGAACTCCTTTCTCCTCTTGCTCTAGCTGGTGATCTTCTAGAAGAACTGTTGCCTCTACTGCACTGGCTAATGGATCTCTATCCACTGAAGACTCTTGTCCTCACTCAGAAGACCTGTCCTCACTACCTTGGCTAATGGATCTCTATCCACTAGAGACTATCATCCTCTATACTCTATCACCTCCAAAGCTTGCACTCAGCTCTATCTCAAATCTGTACTAAACATAGTCCATTGGTCTAGCACAAATCTATCCTCAATCTCTGTCTCTGGTCTGGCACAAATATGTCCTCAAATATGCACCAAACTCTATCCTCAAATCTGTACTAAACACAGTCCTTCGGTCTAGCACAAATCAGTCCTCAATCTCTGTCCTCAAGCCTTAACTCAAAGCTTGACTCAATCTCAAATCAACTCTGCTGGATCTGCCCCAAACCTTAACTCAAGGTTTGAACAAATCAATCAATCAACTCTACTCTCAAGCCTTCTCAAAGACTTATCTCAAATATACCTTGTAAGCTTTCACAAAAGCTCACACCAATCAGTCTACAAGTCCTCTCTAGAACTTGTCCAAATATGCTCAATAAGTCCTCTCAAGAACTTATCCAAATATACTCTCAATATATATTGTAAGCTTCCACAAAATCTTACTCAAATCTATCCACAAGTCTTCTCAAAGACTTACCTCAAATCTACTCAACAAGTCCACACTAGAACTTGTCCAATCTCATAGAAACATAAAGAGAATTTTTAGAGACTCAATATGCTCTATACTCATCACAATGCTCAATCACTTTCAATCACTCTTTTAGAAACATACAGAGAATTGTTAGAGACTCAATATGCTTCAAATCAATCACTTTCTCAAATCAATTCAGAATATAGAATAGTTTGTTTTATGGAACTTGAACAATCACTTCACACATCCACTTGACTAGGCTCAACCAACTCTACTCAACCAATCACTCAATGAAACAATCCTTCCTTACAAACCCTAGTCCAAGTATATAAACACTAACTCAAAATATTTCCAACAATGCTCAACAACAAATCTCACATAACAATGATAACCCTAGTTCAAGTTCTTTGCTCAACAACTCACTTCAACAACAATGCTCATAAAACAACTCTCACATAACAATGATACTCATGTTATTTTCAAACCCTAGTTCTTTGCTCAACCAATGGCTTCAACAACAATGCTTATAAAACAAGGTTTTAAAAACAACTCTTTATTCCAGAAAACCTTGAAGCATTAACTCAACACACTCAATAAGGAAACCCTAATCAAGTCCTTTTCACTCCAAACTTATTTTCTAGAAAACCAACCAATCAACTTAACTATGGAAGAATGTGCTCATACCTTTTTCTTGATGATGAAGGAATCTCATAAATCTGCCAAAACCACAAACACTTCTTTGCCAAGCTCAAAGAAGTTATAAGATGATAAACTCCCTCAAAAATACAATATAAATATCAAGACACACATACACCTTATCACTCCATATTTAAGAAAACATTCATCAACATTTACAAAAATAATTCACCACTTACACCTTATAATCTCCCAATTAAAATAATATTCAATGCACTCTTATTTTCAAAATAACTCAATGCAAGAAGTTCCCTTTATCCTTTTAAAACTTCAACAAATCAATGTGACACAAACACTTTATTCAAAAATAAAGCTAACCCCTTATTCCTCCAATTTACCAAAAATAATAATCAAATAAAAATCCTTTTAAGCAACCCTTTTAACTCCCTAAGACCTCATGTCAAACTTTAGGCAACACAAAATAATAATCAAAATTTATTACCTTTGCCTTGGTGGGATTCGAACTCACGACGCAGCCTCAACCAATGCCCTAGCCGTGGCTCCAACCATCGCGTGAGCTAGGCGCTCGCTTGGGGAGTAAAGAGCACCACGTGCTCTATAAAGCTCCCTGCTTTGCCTAGCAAAATATGTGCCATTTCCTTTGGTGCTTCCAACACAAACACAACCACCAAAACATGTTGCCATCGTGTTTCGAACGTAGGTCACCTAGCGCCCAAACACTCTAACCGTTGCCCTCTTGCCACTAGGCCACGCTACCCAGATGGCTTTCAAATTTTGGTGCTTTTCATTTTTATCTCTATTCGTTGGCACATAACACAAGAAATTTGCTTCTCTTTTTCTGCATGAGTTCTCAACACAATTGCATGCATTAACGTTCAAGCAAAAGGATAATTTTAATGCCTCTAAGGTATGGGTTTTTATATCAATTTCCTCCTTCACACATATACGTCGACGCTTCGAATTTCCTTCAAACTTTAGACGTCGACACTATGATTTTCCTTTAAACTTATTAATTTATAAATTATTTAAATTCTCTTGAATTTAAATTTTATAAATTAATTCTTTAAAACCCTTTGGTTTTATTAAGGCCTTCTCTCATTGTACAACTTTGTATAAATAATATTTATTTATAAAATTTAAATTCAATTTGAATTTAAATATTTTATAAAATAAATATTAAACCTTCCTTTAGCTTTGCAATAAGCTTCCTTGGGTTTTTATGAAAAACCTTTTAACTTATGCTTCCACATAATATTAAAAATATTATGAAGCCCTTTTGCCTTTAACCTCTGCATTGTTCCTCTTGACCTTTTGACATTATCGGTAGCTCATTAATGACAACTTCATTCCTTGACATCAATGACAACTTTGACTCAAAATGTCCAACAATCTCCCCCTTTGTCATTGATGGCAACCCAAATTATTTTTACCAAAAACTTGACCTTTCCTTTGTTCTGCTCCCCTTGGGACATTGCTCCCCCTGGCTCAATGCTCTCTTCAAATATTTCTTCTTTACTCAAATACCAAATCTCTCCCCCTTTGACATCAATGGCAAAGGGTCACCTTTGGGGCTCGGGGCTAAGAATGAGCCTCTTAGCTTAGCCCCTCCCCCACCTCCTCTTGAGGTGGTTAATTTTAGGGTGGGAGTATTTCTACTCCCATAAAGCACTGTTCTTTACCTTTATCCTCTTTCCTTCTTATATGATCCTTCTGATTCCTTTGATTGTTCCTTTCCATGTCCATGTTCCTATCCATGTCCACATTTCTATTCCTGTTCCTATTCATATCCATGTTCATGTTCCTGTTCATATCCATGTTCCTATTCCTGTTCCTTGTTCATACTTGATTCTGGAATGTCTGCTCTACACCACTTTGTTGTGTGACCATCATTATTGCACTTATAACACTTAATGTTATTATTCCTTGGAGGTGCAAATGTCTTAGGATTTCTCCTAGTGAAGCCATATCCTCTTCTGTCATGAACCCTACAATTCATTGCCTTGTGACCAAACTGATTACATGAGTAGCAATACCCATGGAAAAGCTGTCTATTCCCATATTCCTATCTTTCATGTGTCCTGCACTGTGAAGCTATGTGCCCAAACCTGTGACATGAGAAGCATCGTCCATTGAAGAAACTTTGCCTAGACCCCATTGGTCTCTTAGTCTCTTCTACCTTGTCATGTTTCATGTTCCATCTGTTCCTTACTTGTGTATTGTTCCTTTCCTTGTTGAACTTTCTATTGTCCAACATATCCTTAGAAGTCTCACTCTCTCTTTTACTTACTTCTTTTGATGCTTCTTCTTTTCTGGTGTTTGAGCTTGACTCTCCTTTTTCTGCTTCATATTTCCTTTGTTCTTCTTTAGAACTAAGTCCTGTTTTGGTGACTGATGACCTTTGTGCATTGATAATCCTGTCCAAAGTCTTTGAATTTTCCTCAAACTTGTGTAGCTTGTCCTTAGAACCTTTTACTTCCATCCTTAGTGAAACTATCTCATGCTCTAATATTTCACACTCTAGATCTTTTGTCTTTAATTTTTTGGCCATACCTTCTTCAATTTTTCTTGCCTCTTCAACCTTGATTTTGAAGTTGGTGAGTTCCTGTAGAAACTTTGCTTTTGCTTTCTCATCTTCTTGAGCTTGAACCCTTAATCCTGAGTTCTCCCTTTTTAATTCTTCAAGAGTAACCATAAGTCTTTCACATTCTATCTCTTTTACCTTTGACTATTCAATCATACCTTCTTCAACTCTTCTTGCCTTTTCAACCTTATCTCTCAAGTCAGAGAGATCTTGTAGAAGCTTTGTCTTACATCTCTCATCTTCTTGTATTTGAGCCTTCAATTCTAAATTCTGCCTTTTCAATTCAACAAGTTCCTTAAGAGTGGCTTCCTCATTTTATTTTTCTGAATCTTCTTCTTCTTTTAATTGGTCTTCAATAGGAGTATTTTCTTCTAATACTGAAAGTAGAGTTTTTTCTTCATACCTATTTTGATTGTCCCTATTATCCTTTCTTGAACCAACCTCTAGGATTTCATTTCTGAGAATATCATCTTCATCTTCACCGCTACTAAACCCATTGCAATAACCTGCATCATGACCGAGTTGACCACAAACAAAACATTCTTCACCTTCTTGTGGACAATAAGCTGCATGGTGACCTGTATTCCTACATCTGGTACAAAACTTTATCCATCTGATATTTTCTCCACTGCTTGATTCATCTCTTGAATCTATTTCCACTTTTCCTCCCAAAACAACAATATCAAATTCATATTCTTTTTCTTTCATGACCATGTGTGTTCTTTTCTTCTTGTGTCTCATGGTTCTACCTTTGCCTTTCTTTGCCATTTGTGTTCTTGTAAGATCTTCCTTCAAGTTGTTAAACCTTTTCCGAAGGAACCAACTCTGATACCAATTGAAGAACACAAGCTTATACTGAGAGGGGGGTGAACAGTATAAGACCACTTTTTACTTTTCTTTCCAATCAATATTATGCAATGTAAATATAGCAATATCAATAGCAATAACCAAAGCAATGCATAAATCATCACACACAATAGAGACACCAATTTAACGTGGTTCACCCAATGTGGGCTACTCCACGGAGAAAATATTTCACTAATATTTTCTCAATAAATCTCTTGGGAATCCTTTCCCTATTACAATGTTTATGGATATCTGTCCAAAGGAGATACCAATCCCCTAAATCAAGTTCATGGATCTCTATCCATAGGAGAACTCCTTTCTCCTCTTGCTTTGGCTAGTGATCTTCTAGAAAAATTACTACCTCCACTACATTAGCTAATGGATCTCTATCCACTGAAGACTCTTGTCCTCACTCAAAAGACCTATCCTCACTACCCTGGCTAATGGATCTCTATCCACTAGAGACTATCATCCTCTATACTCTATCACCTCCAAAGCTTACACTCTGTCTCAAATCTGTACTAAACATAGTCCATCGGTCTAGCACAAATCTATCCTCAATATCTATCTCTAGTCTAGCACAAATCTATCCTCAAATATGCACCAAAATCTATCCTCAAATCTATACTAAACATAATCCTTTGATCTAGTACAAATCTAGTCCTCAATATCTATCCTCAAGCCTTAACTCAAAGCTTGACTCAATCTCAAATCAACTCTGCTCTCAAGCCTTCTCAAAGACTTGTCTCAAATATGCCTTGTAAGCTTTCACAAAAGCTCACACCAATCAGTCTACAAGTCCTCTCTAGAACTTGTCCAATATGCTCAATAAGTCCTCTCAAGAACTTATCCAAATATGCTCTCAATATATATTGTAAGCTTCCACAAAAGCTTACTCAAATCTATCCACAAGTCTTCTCAAAGACTTACCTCAAATATGCTCAACAAGTCCACACTAGAACTTGTCCAATCTCATAGAAACATAAAGAGAATTGTTAGAGACTCAATATGCTCTATACTCATCACAATGCTCAAACACTTTCAATCACTCTTTCAGAATAAACATACAAAGAATTGTTAGAGACTCAATATGCTTCAACTCAATCACTTTCTCAAATCAATTCAGAATATAGAATAGTTTGTTTTATGGAACTTGAACAATCACTTCACACATCCACTTGACTAGGCTCAACCAACTCTACTCAACCAATCACTCAATGAAACAATCCTTCCTTACAAACCCTAGTCCAAGTATATAAACACCAACTCAAAATATTTCCAACAATGCTCAACAACAAATCTCACATAACAATGATAACCCTAGTTCAAGTTCTTTGCTCAACAACTCACTTCAACAACAATGCTCACAAAACAACTCTCACATAACAATGATACTCATGTTCTTTTCAAACCCTAGTTCTTTGCTCAACCAATGGCTTCAACAACAATGCTTATAAAACAAGGTTTTAACAACTCTTTATTCCAGAAAACCTTGAAGCATTAACTCAACACACTCAAAAGGAAACCCTAATCAAGTCCTTTTCACTCCAAACTTATTTTACATAAAAACAACCAATCAACTTAACTATGGAAGAATGTGCTCATACCTTTTTCTTGATGATGAAGGAATCTCATAAATCTGCCAAAACCACAAACACTTCTTTGCCAAGCTCAAAGAAGTTATAAGATGATAAACTCCCTCAAAAATACAATATAAATATCAAGACACACATACACCTTATCACTCCATATTTAAGAAAACATTCATCAACATTTACAAAAATAATTCACCAATTACACCTTATAATCTCCCAATTAAAATAATATTCAATGCACTCTTCTTTTCAAAATAACTCAATGCAAGAAGTTCCCTTTATCCTTTTAAAACTTCAACAAATCAATGTGACACAAACACTTTATTCAAAAATAAAGCTAACTCCTTATTCCTCCAATTTACCAAAAATAATAATCAAATAAAAATCCTTTTAAGCAACCCTTTTAACTCCCTAAGACCTCATGTCAAACTTTAGGCAACACAAAATAATAATCAAAATTTATTACCTTTGCCTTGGTGGGTTTCGAACTCATGACGTAGCCTCAACCAGCGCCCTAGCCATGGCTCCAACCACCGCGTGAGCTAGGCGCTCGCTTGGGGAGTAAAGAGCACCACGTGCTCTATAAAGCTCCCCGCTTTGCCTAGCAAAACGTGTGCCATTTCCTTTGGCGCTTCCAACACAAACACAACCACCAAAACACGTTGCCACCGCATTTTGAACGCAGGTCACCTAGCACCCAAACACTCTAACCACTGCCCTCTTGCCACTAGGCCACGCTGCCTAGATGGCTTTCAAATTTTGGTGCTTTTCATTTTTGTCTCTATTCGCTGGCACATAACACAAGAAATTCGCTTCTCTTTTTCCACATGAGTTCTCAACACAATTGCACGCATTAACGTTCGAGCAAAAGGATAATTTTAATGCCTCTAAGGTATGGGTTTTTATATCAATTTCCTCCTTCACACATATACGTCGACGCTTCGAATTTCCTTCAAACTTTAGACGTCGACACTATGATTTTCCTTTAAACTTATTAATTTATAAATTATTTAAATTCTCTTGAATTTAAATTTTATAAATTAATTCTTTAAAACCCTTTGGTTTTATTAAGGCCTTCTCTCATTGTACAACTTTGTATAAATAATATTTATTTATAAAATTTAAATTCAATTTGAATTTAAATGTTTTATAAAATAAATATTAAACCTTCCTTTAGCTTTGCAATAAGCTTCCTTGGGTTTTTATGAAAAACCTTCTAACTTATGCTTCCACATAATATTAAAAATATTATGAAGCCCTTTTGCCTTTAACCTCTGCATTGTTCCTCTTGACCTTTTGACATTATCGATAGCTCATTAATGACAACTTCGTTTCTTGACATCAATGACAACTTTGACTCAAAATGTCCAATAGGTTCTTACCCATAGTAAAGCATGAGAACAAGAGCTTCTCACCATGGAAGCCTCTCAAGTGACCCCTCCTACCTCCACTCATCTATAAAACTAGTTGGAGATAGTTATCTCTACTCCAACTCAAGATCCACCCGCTCACTCAAAAAACAAACACCAACCAAATCCATTGTAGCTTGGAAATATACACACTAAGCAAGACCTAACATGACAAGTAATTTTCAATATAGCTCTCAAAAACCCTCATGATAGAGTCCCTCACCCAACACCTTCCTAGGTATCATCTACTTTCTACTTGTGATTTCCAACCATCCATATCCCATGAAAAACATCCTTCCCCTTATTCACCCCCTTCTACACATGTCTTTTTACTCCCTCCTTCCTAGCCACTCTTGGATAATGAGGATCCCACTCACTCAAATCCACATGGACCCCGAGTATACATCCTAAACTATAGCTATGGTGTTCACCACCCCCACCCCTCCTAATACTCAGGGGTCTTATTCTTCCAATATTGCTTCCTCCTCGCAATGTCCTACCCAAAATCTATCTTCATGTACATTCATATATTCCAATATCTTCTTCAATCAACAAATAAATACCTCTTTCCATTCTAGTTCTTCTATTCCACTCACAACATATTATCCACCTCCTCCTTATTGACCATATTCTTCTAACCCTCAAATTTATTTCAATCCTTAATTTCCTCCCTATCTTTGGAATCCACCCACCCATTCATCCCATCATCAAATTCCACCATAATATTCTCACTATCACCATCCTATTCATTCTCAAGTTAGTTCCTTCACATCCCATCTCACTCTTGCTCCAGGACACAACCCTCCTCATCCTTCAAATCAATATGGCTTCTTCACTTCTCCACCAACACAAACTTTGACCATACCTATAACACCCTATTTTCATCCTCCACCACCATCACATTATGAATGACCATCCATCCATGATCAAATTTTAAGCCAATGGCATGCTCTTCTACTTCACCAAGGGTATGCCAAAAATCCAAAATAGATATACACTCAAGTGCCAAGCCAAGCTAATCAGCAAATGTTGAATCCAAGGCACCAACAATTGACATTTCAAATGAATAATATTTTGGACCAAAAAATTCTAATAAATACAAATCAACCTCCAACAACCTAGCCAAGTCAATGGGCCACTCAAAAAAAACAACAATTTTCCCCTTATTTTTCCTCATATATTTCTCATCCCAATTTTTCTTTACCTCTTCCACCATCGACTTCCTCCATTAAAATTAATCCTAGATCCCACCATGCCCAAAATCTTCCCAACTTTTATCCACCTCCACCACCATACCACTATATCCCAAATAAACTTTCATGGAGAGACTGGATTATCCCACCCATATACCACAAGTATTGCCTAATGAGATCCAAATCATAAGGAATAAACTCAAGAATATGGAATTGTAAACTAGCGATTATGTTTCAAAAAAATAAACTTACAGCTAAAACTATAATGACCCTATTAATCCTTCATTAACCATGCATCCCTATCCATAATCAATATGAGATCTCCAAGTTTGAGAAGTTTAGAGGTAAATAGTATCCTAAGGAGCAGTTGCACAATAATAAATATACTTGCTATCAAATCAAAGATAGTGATCCCCTCATGCTCTGTAATTTCCCCCTATCTCTTTAGGATTAGGTCCTAAACTAGTTTAATAACATTCCCCAACAAAGCTTATTCACATTTAAGCAACTGGTCAACTCATTTTTGGAATATTTTTTATCAACATCAAAAATAAAATGTCACTACTAATTTTTATAGCTTACAGTAATTTGATAATGAGTTTGTTAATGACTATGTTGCCAGGTGGTATGGGATCATCAATGACTTTATATTTTCAATCCCACCCACAGAGTTGGTGAAGATGTTTATAAAAAGTTATGCCAAGAACATATCTACAACACTGAAAATACAACACCGCTCCTTTAAAGATGCTATCGCTCAAGCCAAGGTAATAGAAGATATTAAAATCCAAGAGGGGGAAGTGAAAATATATAAGAAATTAAAATACCCTACCAACACTAGATTCACCAAGGGTATCCCAAACCCCAATCCTTTGAAGTCACCTCAAACAAATCAAGTCATATTGAGTGTGACACCTGCTCTACAACAACAATACACTCCGAAGAAACACATGCTTATACTGAGAGGGGGTGAACAATATAAGATAAAAATTTTCCTTCCAAAAAATAATTGCAATAATATGAATGCAATAATGAATCAATGCATAGAAAACCACACACATAAGAGACAAGGGTTTTACATGGAAACACCCTCTCGGGAGAAAACCATGATAAAATATTGCTTTTATTACTTCAAAAGCTTGTGGGCACCAAAACACAATAGACACCAATTCCCTTGTACAAATACATTGGCACAAACCTACGGGAGACCTATCTCATTATTATAAATATGTAGGCACCAACCTACGGGAGACACCAATCTTCTTATTACAATAACGTAGGCATCAACCTACTGGAGACATGAATCTCCTTGAGGCATCAACCTCAGATCTGAAGGCACCAATATTGATCAAAAAATAGAGGATGATATACTGATGTTGAAAGCTTCAAATGGCCAAAATGTCCTTCACATTCATTAAGTTTGTTGCTTCCACATGTCTCACATTTATCACAATTTAAAGGTAGCTCTAGTCTAGATGACTTACATGCGTGTTGAATTGGAGATGCTAATACCTTGCTTTTCTTTCACTATCATGTGCACCTTTTCTTCTTCTTGATATGGCTGAATTGTCCTTCCTTTTACTTGGATGCTTGGGTGAATACATGCACTAATCCTCTCACTCTATCCTTGCACTATTTGATGCCTTGACTTGTATCAAATTAGTCCTTCTATTTGTATGTGGCCATACTATTTTTCTGGTTTCTGGCTGTACTCCAAAATAGTAAACTCTTCCCTCTTGTTATTCGCTTTCAATGGTCACTCCGAGCAACGATTTTACTCAAGAACTAAATTTCTTTGCTCAAAATTAATGATTCAGCTTCTTTGCTTCCATGATGATCCACTACTTCTTATATGCACATAAAACTATTATGTTTACCTAATTCATATTCCACCGTATTGTTTCTTTTTTTTGACTCCTATGCTTTGGGCATTGTATCTTCACCTTGCTTTGATAAGAAATTTTATTGATGACTATGTGTGACGGTGATAATCCAGTGATGACTAATTCCCCAATGACTAGTCAATCACATGCTAGTCTTGGTAACACTTCTTGTCCACATATAATCCAAGTCAGTAGAATTTAATTTATCCAACGATGACGGTGCACATGGGTTTTATGTCTACAACTTTTTCCAAGACGACGTTCTAGATTTCTCTTCTATTTTTCACCAATGACACCAAGTGATAACAATGTTCTGATTGCATGGCTCTAGATTGCGGATACCTAATTTATCCTTAGACATAAAACAATATTTTTATAACTACCTTAATTAAATGAAATCTAATATATGTATCCTTACATAGCTCTTTTGCCATTGTATGCACTTTCCCATTGTATGCACTTTCCCATTCTGGTTTCTTTCTATGTGTGAGCTCACAATATTTCACTCACTAAATATCCTATGCAAGATTGATATCTTTGTTTGGTGGACCACACGAGAATGAAATTTCAATAGTGTTCGACATGTGATAGTCTCAAACCCTTTCAGATAATTACCACATGGAAAAACTTGGCAAACTGGTCATCCTCTATTGACACTTCAAAAATCCACTTTCTGCTTTTGTGTAATGATTCGATGTTACTCCTTCCTTCATTAGGTCAACTTTCTCATTCCTAGTCATGAAATTGATGATACCAGTGTCATCATCGATGATGCACTTGGTTGAAGTGATTCTGCACCCTACGAACCAACAACCTCTCCTAACACCATATGAGACCTTGCAACTTCTTCAATTTCTCCTATCACCATATGCAACTTTGCTACTCCAAATATCGAAGATGCACTATTGAAAATCATATCTTGAAATAATATTTAGCCTTGTATCTATATCAAACTTTTCACCTCGCCCAATAGGTCAGCCCATGCACTTTAATTTTTAACTCTAATATTTAAATATTATAACATTTAAATATTTAAACCTTCACTTAAATTTATAATATTTAAATATTATAATATTTAAATATTTAAACCTTTCAAGCACACCACTGTTTTCCAGCAACCAAGTAGGCCTTTGACATCAATGACAACTCAATAATTCTAACACACTCAACTATAGCAGCAAGGGTACCCACAAACTAGGCCTACTACTTCATATAATTAACCTCTCACCAATAATGCCCTCCATATCTACCTCATGATTGGATCTCTCTCTCTAAGTTGCTACTTAACATTTTTTAAAAGTGATATGATATAGGATACATTGCTTTGTGTAAAGTCAATCTAGACAACCCCAATCAACCCAAGCTGAAAGGTTATAAAAAGCATGCGTTCAATGAATATCATAGGGAAAGGGGCAAGGACATAAACAACTATCATTAGTTTTTGCACCTGGTTCAAGACCTCCTTGATTAAAGAGCCATTCAAGTTGATAACCCTTTGGATCATCCCAATAAAAACTTGGTCATCTACAGGAACCTATCGCTCGAACATGGGATAACAAACCCATGTCGATGCCTCACCATCGCAACCCTCACCCCAACATATCAACCATATCAATCATGTCTTGTATCATCATAAATTTATTTATATGATTAATATTACCACACAAAACTAATGCTACACGACATCACCAAATCCACCATCAAACACTCCCAATGTATCAACTTCTTTGTGATTGTACCAACACAAGATACTCTCCCTCCTATTCCTCACAATGTTATCACTATCCATAACAACCTCATGCATCAAATACATACTACATCAATAAAGCTATCCATCTATGACCTTCCACAATAATCATAGCCTCATTGTGAGGCTTTAAGTGACATATTAAGATCTATAGATTTGGAAACCAATTACAATAATGTTTTTTCCAATTTTATCAGTAGTGTGCACACATGTATGCAACCTTCAATCATCTTCTATGATCATGATATGACAACCCTTGGAGGAGCAAGGATTGACACCCCTATGCACATCATGGATTACATTGACATAATCACATTCAAGTGTGTTTTAATTGACATCAGTTCTTCTATGAACATCATTTCCACTTCCACCCTTTCAACATTTGAACCTCCCTCCCAACCATCTTGCCACCTCAACTCTCAACTTGTAAGTATTCATTGGTGTTCTCTACTCTACTATGGGTAATACTATTCTACCTATTAAGGTAGGTGTTAAGACACTACTTATCCTATGTCATGTCGTAGAAGATTAAATGCAATTCAACCTTCTCCTAGGGTGACTATGGATATGCAACATGCAATGTATCCCTTCTATAAAACATCATTGTCTAAAATATCTTCATAAAGGATAGGTGCATCTTATTCCTATAGATGATGATCCATTTAGATTTTGTAATATGGTCACTCTCTTTCAAGGCTCCTCTCTTCCCTCCACCATTATTGACACCACTACTGCTCCATCCATTGATCTAGAGAAATCAATGCACTTTACCCCCACTTGGCCTATTCTTGCAATAACAACCCACTCTTATCCATCTCCTTCAACACAACTTTTCTTTGACCAAATTGTCCTACCATAGCCTAGTTCCCAACGACTAACTAGTTTTCCTCCCATGATAAATTCCCTATCTCCTTTATATATGACTCACTTTCCCCCTTGCCTTCCACCCTCTCAACAAGGGGGTCACACCCTATATACTAGCTCACATCCCCTTCTCCATATGCTTAATAATGGTTCTCCCAATCAAAAATCACTGCCTAGAACCTTTAGCCCTTTTCCTCCACCTATTTTAGCTTCCACTAGATGTACTCCCTAATTTATCCATGCTACTCATCCCTTCTAATCTACAATTTATGAATATCATTCTTGGAAACATCATACTACCCAGTTTGATGCTCACCTTGCCAACCAACATCTTTCTATTTCCTCCCTTTCATTTCATCTCCATTTTCCATCACAACCCTTGTCCTCACCACATATTAACCAAGTAAACTAGGGGAATGTTCTATAACATACACGTTATGGAACACCCTATGTATCAATTTTCATGACTAATCTTGGTCTAGGGGAGTGTAGTGTACATAATGCTTGTATTGCCCCTCGTACCATCCAAACTATTAGAGATTTAAGCTACCCCCATGACATACCCCTAACTATAGGTGTAGTCATCCCCACTGGTCCACCCATGAATCATAATTTTTTTTCTATGGTCTATAGATACCGCATCTAAAAAACCTATTCCCAAAGAGCTCAAAGCTCAATTTTGTGAAGATCTAAATTACATATCCAACCCCACCTTTGCTATATGATAATTTCAACATTTCCATTGACATTGTTTTGACCTAGGGAAATACAAATAGAGACCTAGAACCCTTATTAACCTCCCATATCAACAACCATGACATAGATATGGTATTATATTCCCTCATACATGCAAATATCCTCACCTAAGAACTTAATGGCCTCACTCTTGATCCTCCAATAGATGAACTTGATGAGCACTTGAAACTAAAATATGTCACCCTCAATGGGAGTTCTTCTCCATATTTACCTTTTTCCATGCACCCTTTAATGACATCCCTTTTACTAGCACCTTGAATAACAAGTTTTATCTCGATCTTTGATGATATCATGATCGACTCATGTGATTTCAATGATGCATATCCTCAAATATTTTAGTCCCATGATAATGAAGATGAACAAATATTGCTGACATCTTCTACCAGCTCTTCCTCATTTCCTCTGCATCATACTATAAACATGATATATGTGGACCTCTTCGCTCAATTATGATATGCCCCTCATCCTGATCATATTATCAACATCAATCTAACCTATATCAATTTTTATCACCTATCCCTTAATCCCTCGCTAGCCAAATTCCTCTTATCCAAGTGCTTTCTACATAACTTGAATACCCCCTCCTTCCTCTTTTAGTTTTTGTTAATCAAGAAAATGTTGCCAAGATATTGAGATTCATATTGAGAACACAACAGTTGATCCACACCTCATCCCAATTCTTTCTCAACTCGAAGATGGATCCCACATGCTTGTGGAATACACCATCAAAGTTGATATCAGTAATGACTCCAATGACCCCCATATAATCAACCTCAGAAAGAGCATATTTCCTGAAGAGCATGCCAACTTCACTAAATTTCTTAGGTAGTACAAGAATGTTTTGGCTTGGTCAAATATTGATATGCTTGGCCTTGACCCTTCACTTGTGGTCCACAACCTCACACTTGATAATAATACAAAACTAGTCAAGCAAAATCTTAGAAAAATGCACCCCACCATTACTTTAATGGTAAAAAACAAGTTACAAAAACTCATGGATATGGGCTTCATTCAACCAATTGATTATCCTGAGTGGGTATCCAATATGGTACCTGTTGTAAATCCTGAGGGGAGAACCACATCTACATTGACTTTCATAATCTAAATAAGGCGTGTCTCAAGGATAATCTCCCCTTACCAAACATCGACATACTAGTTGATTCTACCGTAGGTCATAAAATGTTATCCATCATGGATGGATTTTTAGGTTAAAACCAAATTTGGGTTAACCTTGATGATCAACATAAAATATCCTTCACCACTCCTTGGGGGAATTTATACTATAAGGTCATGCCATTTGGCCTTAAGAATGTAGGCGCTATGTATCAATGTGTCATGACCTATATTTTCCATTATTACATGCATAATATTGTGGAAGATCTACTAGCAAAATCTAAAGAGTGCCATCAACACATTGATGTTTTGCACCAAGTTTTTGATCATCTCCTCAAGCATAACATCAGGTTGAATCCAAAAAAGTGTCTTTGGTGTAACCTATGAAAAACTCCTAGGATTCATTATCTCTCAATGAGACACTAAAGTAGACCCCCAAAAGGTAAAGACTATCATATAAATGCCACTCCCTATAAACCTCAAACAATTGTGTAGCTTCCAGGGTAATATTCAAGCAATTCATCCTTTTATTGCCCAACTATCGAATAAATGTAAATCATTTAATCATCTATTGCAAAAATATATTGCATTTGAATAGGATTAATAATTCTAGGATGCTTTTGTTGCTATTAATACCTATATCACTTCTCCCCCAGTTTTATCCTTACCATGACTGGGATTCACTTTTCATTTGTACATATTAGTCACCAATTTTGCTTTAGGTACCATGTTGGCTCAAAAGAATGAAGCCAATCAAGAGTAAACTATCTACTATATAAATAGAACCTTAGTTAGATATGAAAAGTGCTATGAATACATCGATAATTTATGCTTGGTGTTAGTTTTTGCCACCAAGAACTTTGCCATTACATTCTAAACACCACCACCTATTTCATTGCTCACAAAAACCCCTTATGATTCATGATGAGTAAGTCCTACCAAAATAACAGAACTACCAAATGGATAATGCTCTTAGTATAAATTGACCTAAAATTTATCAATTATAAATCCATTAAGGTCTAGGTCATCATAGACCAACTCATCAAAGCTTCCCTTGATGATAACAAATCGTTGCTTATCGAGCTTCATGATGACTTAATGTTCAATACTATCAAAGTCAAATAATACGTTATACCTAAAGCTAACACCAACTTGACACTCTTATTTGATGGTTCTAAATGTGAACAAGGGGGAGGTGTTGAAATAATCTTCTTCACATTGCAAGGGGCTTTGCTACCATTTTTATTCAAACTAGACTTCCCATACACAAGCAAAAATACCAAATATGAAGAACTTATACTTAACATCAAAACTGCCCTTGCAATGTGCATCGAGTGACTACAAATATTTGATGGGTCTCTTTTTATTGTTAACCAAGTGAAAGGAATCTATCAATATCAATTTCAAATTCTCAAATAATACAAACAAGTCATAGAATAATTATTGTCCCAATTCAAGTGGTATGACATAGAAGCTTCTCTAAGTTCAAAAAATTAGTTCGCAGACACTATGGTCTCTTGGCTCCCTCATTCCATTGAACCCATACAATAAGACAACCCATGTCTATGTACAAACCCTCCACAAGTGTTCCATCTATTCAAAGACATCCTTTGATGATGTGAATGCCAAGTTTTTCCAAGTAAAGCCTCATGAACCTTAGTTTTATCAAATCAAGGAATACATAAAGTTGGGTATCCTTCCCACAAATTTACCTAATACTAACAAACACACCTTCAAATAGAAAGCTGCTAGATACACTCAAGTAGGGGACATATTCTACAAACACAACTATGACAAAATTTTCCTTTTTTTCTTAGAACCACACGAGGCTAATCATGTCATCTCTACAACCCACGATGGTATGTGTGGTGGTCATTTTAGTGGAATGACTATCACTAAGTGTATTATGTGCATGGGTTATAATTAGACCACCATGGAATGTGATTGGTGTACCTATGTCAAGAAGTTCATCAAATACCATCAACATGCCAACCTAACCCACTTACTATCTCAAGCATTGCAGCACATTCAATCGATGTAGCCATTTTACCAATAGGACCTAGACCTTATAGGTAAAATTACTCTTTCTTCATTAGGCAAAAACAAATTCATTATCACTACCATGGAATACTTCATAAAGTGGGTGGAGGCCATCCCTCTTATTCAAATTATAGGACCTAAAATTATTGATTGTATCATGCAACACCTCATATGTCATTTTGAAATTCCTTCTCAAATCATTTCAGACAATGACACACCATTCAAAAACAATAATATTCATGCACCGTGTGAAAATATAACATCCAGCATAGTTTCCCAAATCCTTATTACCTCAAGGCAATATTCAAGCTAAAGCAACTAACAAAACCATTTGAACCATCCTTCATAAAATTATTTTAGAATCCCATCGTGATTGGTATAACCAAATTCTCTTAGCACTTTAGGAATACAAAATAAGTATCAAAATACCTACTGAGGAAACCCCATTTTCCTTAGTTTATGGAATTGAGACCATCATGCCCTTAGAGCTAGAAATCCCTTCCTTGAGAATTTTGCTACAAGAATTCATCAACAATGACACTGCTTGCCAAACTCATTTAGACTAGCAAAAGAGAGCAATCAAAATAAAATAGTACTAAAGCTTCAAACAAGTAAAGAACAAAAAGAACACTATAAGACAACTTGAATCCTTGGTATCCTAAGCTATTTTAGACATATCCACCAGGCCTATAGATGCCTAGTTGGAAGTGGAACAGTGTCAATGTATTATGGAGATAACCTCCATTGGGGTTATAGATTATTGTTTGGTAGTGGAGTATGCTTTACGAGTGGTGATATGTCTATCACATTAGAAAACTTCTTTTGTATAGACTACTATGCACTTGTAAATGAGCTAGCGTATATTGGCTAAATTTACAATTAGTTAGTCCAACCTCACTAAAAATGGATAATTGAAAATCACTTCACACACACTAGTCTACGATAGGCTTAATCTTAGTCAAGATAGTCAAGAATTCTAAAAGATATTGAATAACAAATAGATGAGTTTGATTTCTCATACTATGATGTTTGAATTTCTATAAATTCTTCTACCATATAAAATTACTCGAAAGAAGGAATGGACAACATCATAGCTAGTTCCTCCAAAAATCGGTGTTCTCCTTACATCCTTCGTACATTACACAAGTAATAAGTCATTATAATACATATACACCCACATCTCATGCCAACTCATACTATCACATGCATCACCTACCTATGTCTCTTGTTAGTTTTTGTATTCATCATACACATTGCATGTTTTCTTATCTCATGTTAGGTTAATATGTTGGTGTGACTATTAAGTGTGTTATTGATTACTTTAAACCACTTAAGATAGTTTCATTTAAAACACACATCTAAAATTGTGACAACATAAGCACAAATCAAGTGTACATACAATACACTTTTCAAATACATACATTTTCATTCCTAAACATTGAAAAATAACAAGCTACATCTCATATACCATCTATCAAAACCATACACATCAATCTATAATCACATGTATCAAATATCTACAATCATACATCACACACAATAACTTCATATTAAATTATCAAAGCATCATAATAAACACCAATCATATATATAATATATCAAAATGATATGTACATAATCAAAATTATCCATGGGTTGCATTGTATATGTCATGTTCTACACCATCTCATATATCTCATACACAAATATCACAAAATACAAAAATGATTGCACATCTACCACACCAAAAGAAACATCAACCTTGCTACATATTGGGATTTTGGGAGTCTTCCCACTCCCCTCATTCATCCTTGAAGCCTCCTTGATTCTCCTCTACATACCCTCTCCACCCTACACTTGGAAAGATTCCTCTACCTATGCCCTTGTAGCCTCCACCACCTAAGGTGCTGCTGGAACAATTGAATATGTGTTTCTATGGCTCTATTATGAGTGCAAATAATACTGATACGTTGAATATGATAGAATTAATAAACGTCATACCACAATATCTACCTCCAACATTGACACTCTATTCCTCTCTAAAAAATAGAGTGTCTCAAAGTCATCCTTCAATCACTAAATGACATTGATCTTAGCCCATAAACTGGTCACATCCCTCTGTGTCCTCAATTTCCTCATCTCCTCTAGGAGACTATCTATCGTAGCCATCATCACATCCTATGATTCCTACAACACCTTAGTCTTGGCATCCTCTGCACTAAACTATCCCACCTCCTATCAAATATTATCCATCTCTACTGACATGACATCTTGTTAGTATTGTAAGCTCTACACCTCTATTGTGTCCCTCTCTAATACACTATCACCATATCCCTCTCGATATGCACATTATCCTATGAAACCATCATGATAGACAACCGCTCCTCAAGATCACCTCTCCCTGTGATAGCTATATTTAGCTCCTACTATAGCCTCTTCCTATCCACTAGAGCTACATCTCTCTTTACTACTATCCCCAACCAATCCAAGGTTCAAGCAACCTATCTATCAACCATCCATACCTCTACCTATCACACCCTGTCTCTTAGCATATTCACCTCATACATAACCTCCAACATATCCTACAATTGAATATTACCATCAACATATGGTTCGCTAACATTTTATGCTAACACTCGCTCCACTAGAACCTCAACTACCCCTCCACTAGCACCTCTATTACCTCCTCCATTATCATCCTAGATGGGCTAGCCATGCTATCCATCCATTACTGCACACATTGCCTAAGTGACTCCTCCTCCTCCTCCTCATCATCATCACCACTAACATCTACCACAATATTTGGACTACCTCCTCCTATCCTTAAGCCACTAGCTACTACCTTAGCATTGCCAACAACCCACTCTAATTTGCCAGCTATTGCTTCCCCCACATCACTAGTGCCATCAACCACTCCTACTTCAAGCTCCAACTTTTGTATCACCCAACACACATCATAATCTAGCATGAAACCCATATTATCTACATTTAGGATAATCATATCCTCATATATTGCAATGTCCAAGGAGTTTGCTCATGATCACATCGCATGATCCCCTTTGATACTCCAGATCACCATTGATAAATAAAACAATCTTTGCCACAAATCAAACTGCCACAACTCCTATAAAAATAGAAAGAACTCAACCTAGATTAGATAGTGACCAATAACCTGTCTACCTCATCTAACTCAAACTAACTCCTCCACATCCTCTACATAGATTGGTGCTCCTCTCCATGGATGCTAAGTGATATCCTAGGGCCCCAAGCAATCAAATTGGCCGATACCAAATCTACAAATAATTTTATTAAAAATGAATTTAGATACTTTGGCTCCTGTGTAAGAAGCTAGTGGTCTAGCTTCTACCCATTTTGTAAAATATTTTGTTGCTGTTATGATGAATTTGTGGCCATCTGAAGAAATGGGATTGAATTTGCCAATGATATCTAGGCCCCATTTGGAAAAGGGCCAAGGAGAGGATATGGATTGAAGTTCTTGAGAAGGAGCATGGACAAGGTCTACATGTCATTGATACTTTTCACAATGGTGAACATAATCATTGGCATATTTTTCCATGGAAGGTCAAAAGTACCCCATTAGCAAGAGTTTTTTAGCAATAGCACTTCCACTAAAATGACCTCCACAAGATCCATCATGGAATTTACTTAACACCTTCTTAGAATCATCTAAATTGAGACATATTAAAATAATTCCTTTAAAATATATTTTATATAAAGTATTTCCAATAATAACAAAGTGAACAACTCACTTACATAACAAACTATGCTAGTTTCTATCTAACCCTTCAAGGAAAGTCCCCTTTTGAAGGAAGTTAAAAATGTTTGTATACCATGGTTCTAGAGTTACTTCATTGATCAAAAACACATCTAGATGTTCCAAACAAGATTTAGATGAAGTTGGATCTTGAAGTTGGTGAATGATGATCATAGCATATTCATCATCCAATTCTAAAGGTAATAGAGAAGTGACAACTACCATGGCATCTGCAACATAGTTTCTAGTACGAGGGATAGCCTCAAGGGTTACTTTTTCAAACAAAGAGATAAGTTTTAAAACATAATCTTTGTAGGGATAAAGTTTCTCATATCGTGTTTGATATACATTATTAATTTGATTTATCACGAGCTGGGAATCTCCAAAGACTAATAAGATTTTGATTTTTAGAGCTAAAGCTGCTCGTAACCCAAGGATTAGGGCTTCATACTCTGTAGTGTTATTTGTGTAAGCAAATTGAAGTTTGAATGATAAAGGAATAAGTTGTTTTTGAGGAGATATTAATATGATGCCTGCACCTACACCACTCATACATCTAGCTCCATCAAAATATAAGGACCAAGACTCAGAATGATATTCTTCTAAGTTAAGACATTCATCAAGAAATTCGATGGTTAAAGGATGAATAGACTCAAGAGGAGGAGCAACAAGTTGATCATCTATGACTTGGCATTTGATAGAATTTTGATCAATAAATGTGAGTTCAAACTCACTTAGAGCAAGAACCCATTTAGCTGTGCATCCTGATAAGTAAGGTCTACTCATCAAATATCTTAATGGATCAAATTTAGAAATAACAAATGTATTTTGGCTAAGCATATAATGGCATAGCTTTTGTGTAGAAAATACGATCACCAAGCAAAGCTTCTCTATGGGTGTATAACGAGTTCCATAATTTATTAATGTTCTACTTATGTAATAGGTGGCTCGTTATTTCTTATCATCATCAAGTTGAGACAACATTGCTCCTAATGTAAGCTCAAAAGAAAAAATATATAAAGTAAATGGGTATTTTGGTCTAGGTGGAACGAGTATCGAAGGGGTAAGGATATATTTATTAATAGATTCAAATGCTTCTTGGCAATCATTGTTCCATTGAAATGGGATGTTTTTCTTAAGTAGCTTAAGAAAGGGTCAAGTTTTGTTTGCCAATTTGTCGATGAAGCGATGGATAGATTGAAGTTTACCTTGTAAACTCCTTAATTCTGATATATTTTTAGGTGGTGGTATATCAATGATAGCTTTAATTTTAATAGGATATATATCTATGCCATGCATAGAAATGATAAATCCTAATAATTTTTTGGATTTTACTCCAAATACACATTTGTTTGGATTTAGTCAAATTTTATATTCTCTAAGTCTATCAAATACTCGTCTTAGATTAGTGATATGATCTTCCTCTCTAATTGAACGAGCTATGATGTCATCCACATAGTCATGTAGAATTTCATACATCATGTCATAAAAGATACACATCATATAACATTGATAAGTTGTCTCTGGATTCTTTAAACCGAAGGGCATTACTTTCCAACAGAAAGTTCCACAGGATATAATGAAAGCAGTTTTAGGTTGGTCTTCAGGAGCTATTCAAATTTGGTTGTATCCTAAAAATCCATCCATAAGGGATAACATTCTATTTCTAGCTATAAATTCAATAATTTGGTTCATATTAGGAAGAGGAAAATCATATTTAGGACATTCAACATTGATATCTCTAAAATCAGTGCATACTCTGATTTTAGTAGCTTATTTCTTGGTTACTGGAACGACATTAGATATCTAATCGGCATAATCAATATCTTGAATAAATTCAACATACAAAAGTTTTTGTAATTCATATTTAACTAACAATGCTACTTTAGGATGCATTTTTATAAGTTTTTTTTTTATAGGTTTTGCATCTAGTCGTGCCACTAAATGATGCATGACTACATAAGAGTCTAAGCTGGGCATATCTGCATATGTCCAAGTGAAGACATCAACATATTCTATGAGAAATACAATATGTTGACTTTGTTTTTCCTCACTTAATTCAGATCCAATTTTAACTAAATGTGGATTGGTTTCAGTCCCAATGTTGACTTGTAGGACATCTTCTATTACAATATTCAAATCTCTTTCAAAATTATGAGGAGCGGGTGAGACACCCATTTCTCGAATTTCCTCCAAAGTTAACTTAGCTAATTCATATTGTGGGGTAGTTGTTTGAATGTGGGCTATACATGGTATAGAACCATCAAAGAAAAATCCATTCCTTAAAATTTCTTCAAGAGAAATATTGTGAAAAATATCCCCTTCTAAACATTCATCTAGAGAAGCAATCATTTCAGGATATGCTATTGATAGCATGTTAAAAAAATATATTCTCTTATTTGTTTTCAAATATTTTTGATGTGCCAAGTATTCTTGATATGTCACAAGATGGTCATCGTCATCAAAAGGGAAGGGTTGAGTTTTTGTAGGGATATAGTCGATGCCACATTGGACAGACCATTACTCTATTTCTAAAGGTTCATATATGCCATTTTCAAGAGGACCTAGAAATTTATCTTTGTAACCCATGTTACACATTATATATTTTGACTTCACATATCCATGAGAGAAATCACACTGAGCAAATCCATCTTGATCAAATGTAAAACTTATTTTGATATTAATTTTGCCAGGGTCATACCCTGCAGAGATGGAGGTGCAACTCCCTACATGATAGATGTTTCCTTGCCTCTGTGGTAAGCCCATCATTCAAGGATATGGTGGTAATTGGAACAAGATGATGGAGTCTTGTGCAGATAAACTACTATGCTTTGTGGTTGCTAATATTGTAGATAAAACTGGTAAGATTTCATCTAAAAGAGGATATGAAGTAGAAGGATCATTTATTTTAGTTGTGGTACAAGGTGATGTGGCTTTAGTTTGTGAGGGAGGATATTTAGGAAGGGTGGGTTTTGTTGAAGATAAAGCAGGATAGAATGGGATACCAATTAGTTCTACCATTGCACACATATCAAAGGATCTAGGGTCACCATGGATAGTGATAAATTAATTTTTAAATTTAAATTTGACACATTGATGTAAAGTAGAAGGGACTGCTCTCATTGCCTTAATTCAAGGTCGACCTAGAAGAATGTTATATGATGCAAGATAAGATACAACAAACACTGTCATGTCTAAGATTCTTGCACCGACCTACAATGGGATTGATAACACTCCACAAGTTTCTTGGATTTCATCATTAAATGCTTTGATGATCATTTTAGTTTTCCTTAAATATTTATTTCTAAATCCAAATATTTGAAAGAAATAATATGTGTATATATTTTAGTGATGAACCATTATCAATCAGGACTCTTTTGACACCCACATCTTCAATTAGGGCTGTAATAAATAAAGGATTATCTCTATACATGCTTTGAGGAGGAATGCCTTTATCGTGAAACTCTACATAATTTGTACCATAGGAAATTACGACATGGACCACAGCAGCAGGTTCTATGTCTTGAGGTACCATAATTTTGCTTAAGGTACCCATTAATTCTTCTTTATGTATAGATGAAGTTCTTAAGAGATCTAGAAGAGAAATTCTTGCTGTAGTATTAGCCAATTGTTCATTAATATCATAGGGAGGTTTTTGTTGTGGGTTTGATAAATTGTTTTCTTTGGTGGGTGATTTTAACACAAATGGAGGTTTTTATTTATCAGTTGTTTGAGTTTGTGATTGGGAATTTTTATTTTGAACTTGTTGCCTAGTGACAACTCCAATAGTACCCACAATGTTGTTGTTTTATGAGTGACCAAAGTGCGGTCTAGCATTCACCGCTTGTTCAATTGGAAGTATTTGTTGAGATGAAGGGTGTGTAGTCATTCTTATAGAAAATGGCTCTTCTAGAACTAATAAGTCTATGATAGGAAGGATTTGGTATGACTCAATTTTAGAACTATTTAAATTATTAGAAATAATATCTACTTTACTTTTTGTTTCACTTTATGAGTTACTTCTTATATCTTCTAAAGATGAAAATTGAAAATATTGAATTGGCCTAATTGTGATTGTAGATTGAGTAGGCACATATGAAGTTTGTGGATTTTGATATGGTAAGAAATTACTAATGGTTCCCACATATTGAGTTGGGGGAGGGACATTGTGGTGTTCTAATTGATTCACTACTTCTTTACCATGATTGGGTAAAGGATGTTGGAAGATGTCTGAAGTTTGATTAGCATTTTGCGTTTGTTGCTTTTGAGCATTGTTTGGAGGAAATTTTTCTACTTCCATTGCTCCTTTATCAATTAGATCTTGTATCACATGTTTTAATATTTTGCAAGAATTGGTTGAATTTCCATCTACTCGATGAAAATTGCAATGTAGATCAGCTCTATATCCAGGTAAAGTGGTATTTGGTTGTCGTGTTTCTAGAAATTGTATCAAACCCTCTTCTAATAATTGGGGTAGAATAAAAGTTAAAGTTTGGTTCAATATTGTAAATTATCGTGGAGGTTTATCATGAAATTTCAATACAAATTTCTTTATGGCTTTGACAGTATTAATATTTGGAGTGTTCCTACTATCAGTGACTCCATCACCAACCACTTGTTTGTTATTATATTGGTTTTTGGAAGATTTATATTCATCATTCTTATTGAATTATCCTCTTATAATAATGGCTTCTTCTATCCTTCTTGCTAGGTCTATAGCTTGATCAAAATAAGTTACTGTAGCAGTGGTAATTTCATAAGATAACTGTTCTTGTAAGTTATCGATGAAGATTTCTAACATTTCTCTATGTGGTAAAGCAAAGTGTAATTTTCCTAGAATTTGTCTCCATTTAGCTATGAATTAAGTAAAACTTCTGTCTTTTTCTTGTATTAGATTATATAAGTCTTTAATGGTAACATGCCTTTCTATGTAAGCACCAAATTGATGAACAAACATTTTTATAGTTTCTTCAAAATTTCTCAAGGAATTGGTTGGTAGTTGATAATACCATTCTAGAGCCATGCCTCTGAGGCTTTTAGGAAACATCATATGAAATATCATGACAAGCTGTCCTAAACATATGAAGATGCTCAATAGGATCTTCGGTCCCTTTATATACCGAAAGAACTGACATGGGAAAATTTTTAGGATAAGGTTGGGCAACAACAATGGGATCCAATAGTTGACTACACATCTCCATATAACTATATGTGGGACGATAAGGATCTATTTGATCTAAGCGTGAAGCTAATTGTTTGACTATGGCTTCAAGTCCTTGTGGTTGCCCACTAAATTGGTTTTGTGTTATCATACTATTGTGCATTTGATGATATGGCTATGTTGCTATATGAGGATTTCTAGTAGAAACACTATTATGTATATTATTTGTAGGAAGAGTATTGTGAAATTTATATGGAATCACATTTTGCTGAATTTTTAGTTGATTTTGTATTTTTTAGCCTTTTGTGATGTGGATGTTTGTTGATTAAGAGCTTGAGAGATAAGAGAAGAAAATAGTTGTTTTTGTTTGGTGTGCACAACCATGTTTTGATTGATGTTTTGGGATGGATCATCTTGATCGACATATTGCTCTATTCTACTCATGTATGTCAATGAATTTGTGTGCATTTGGAAATCAGATTGTAGAGTTACCTCCATTGAATAATCTCCTTTTGAAATTAAATATTCTATCTTTAACACTTGATTGATATCATCTATATTACTTTTTAGAAATTTAGTAAAATGGTGGACAGATTTATAACTAACATTGCCTTGAGGGTCTACTGTAGGTTTGGTAGGATCTTCTTCTTCTTCTTCCCCTTCTCTATTGTCATCCTCATCTTGTTTTGTAAGTTTATCATCTTTAATGTGTATCTTATTATAAAAATTTTCTTGATCTAGCTCTTCTACTGAGCTAGATTCTACTTGTTTACCATTTCTTAGTATTATAGGCATTTTACCTTTGGATATTTTGTCTTTTAATGATATATATTATATATATGTTTTGAATTTTTGGGTATATATGTTATATATACCTATATGAAATATTGTAGATATGTAGATATATATTATATATATATATTTTGTTTTTGTTTTGAGTAGAAAATAAGAATTATAATATTCTAAATGGTAAACTTAGTCTTCCTGAAAAAGTTTATGAGTGTCATTGATAGGTTCAAATTCTTTAGGAGTCATATATTGCTCTTCTTCAAATTGAAATTTTGCTTTTAGGAATTTGACAAAGTGAGCTATAGTAATGCTGTCAATTTTTAGACTCTTGAGAATAAAAATATATTTCATGACAATATTCATGAAAATGGACAGCTCTAGGAGTTCTTTGATATCTTCTTTTGTTTTCCAAAACTATCTCTTGATCTTCTATGTGTGCAAGAAATCGGTGTACAATTATGGAATTTTCAAGATAATCTTCAAAAGTATAGATGTATGAAGAAATGTTTGCTCTCTTATCAGCTAAGTACCTCTCACATGATCTTTGGATATCAAAGTAGTGAGAAGAGTTATCGGGTCCTAGAATTCTAGCTATATTGAATATTTTGATTTAACTAAGTCTTTGTGTATTGGTGTTAATGATGTCAAGTATTTTCCAAAGTTCAACCCACTGTTCTTGAGATGGGATACTAGAGTGTTCAACTACTAGAGATATTTCTTGTGTAGATAATAGTGTTCTAATGTCTATAATTGTAGCTTTTCCTATATTGGTATCTACCATCTAAGAAATGAATCTAGAATATGCAAGTTTAAATGATGATTTTATGTTTTTTTTTGTTTTATGTTTTTAAGTAAGAATAATGCTTATGTAGTTCACATCGGGTTCACCAAAGAATGTAGTCCTAAAATTTTTGCACTCCTTTCCTTCAGTCTAATGGATCCATGCCTCAAATGGGAATGGGAAAATAATGGGTCTACACCTTAAAGGAGATGCACTTGAGGTCATGCCTTCTTTAGTTATTATCGATGAATTGGGTGGGTTCACTAGGAAACATTTGTATGGTAGTTTCCAAGCCTAGGTTGAGAGTTGTTTGATGTGTTCCTTTTAGTTCACTCACATTCACCTAGTTTGGCCAAATGCAACTAAACCTACACTATATGCAATTTTGATTCACATGAATATATCACACAACAAAATACAGAAGATAAATAGATGCAAAGCTTAATTATTAAAGAAATTCTAAAATCTTACTCAATTCGAGTGGCTGATTTTGAAGTCTTTTGCTTGATGTAGGCGATATCAGACGTTACAGGGCAATATCGGACATTCGATTTGGTATCGATCGATCCAATCTGGTATCAGATGATTCGATATAGTTAAAAACCTGCAACTTCATAAATCGACATAGAAACACAAATTTTGTAGCATAACAAAGATTGGATTAAGCATGAATTAGACTATATAAAACTTATTATTTGTAATCTATAAAAAGAAACAATGTGGATCTATGTTATAAATGCAAAATAGTAAAATGAAATGCTATGATGGTGAACACCTAATATGATAAATGAAATTTATGCTTATATAAACTGATGAATAGGATATAAAATACTATGAAATAAAAAATCAGGTAAGAAAACATGCAAATAGTGGTAAAAATTTTACCCCAAGTGATCTGCAGATAATATCAGACACATTCTAATGATATCGAACATCCGATATTATATCTTACTAGCCGATGCACAGTATCGTATCTCCGAACCTACAAAATAAGAATAAAGATAACATAAATGCACTATAACACTAAGTAGCAAGAATGATTGGGAGCCAAGAGAAATCCAGGGAGAGTGCCTGGATTAAATAGGTAAGGTGAGTTAGGGGGGTTGGGCTAAAAAACAAGGGGAGTTATGATCTCTCCCATTTTGGATTATATTGGTTGATTTGATACTATAACGTCCGTAGCGTTGGCTAGATACGAACAAAAATGTTATAACAATTTTTTTCTTTTTGTTGTTTTAGATATTTTTAGTTTTGGATAAAATTGGACATCTGATTTCATACAATGAAGTCTGATATCTCATCAGATAACCGATATCGTTCAAATAGAGCCGATATCATCAGGAGGTTAGAAAAAAACTTGATACGGGTGCGAAAATTGAGGCACAAGGTTAGAGAGTAGTATTAATTAATTTTTTTTGAATGTTTTTGACTTAGGATAAATTGACATGAGTTAATTTTAGCCTATTACAGATAATGATTGGATCTTCCAAGAATCCTCATACAAAATACCTCCATCATACTCAACTTTTCATCACCCATCGCTAAATGCTCTTTGTAATACTACATCTCTCTATCAACTCCCCCTCATAGCCATAATTTTCACTCCCTCCATAGGAAACCTATAAATTTAATATATATCCTCCAAAGTGATAGTCATTTCCTCCATCAAGTTATAAAAGGTATTCGTATCTAGATACTAGTGATCACATAACATTGAAAGATAAGAATGGTCACAATGTATGGACAATATATGAGTAATTCCATAAAAACCTACCTTACACAACCAATCCCGATCACCTACCATCCACACCTTTCTCAAATCATCCAATAACAGTTGAAATCAATGTCTCGATTGCACATTCTTAATCTAACTTCATCCACCAATATCACATTTTAGCCTAAATAAAAAAAAATGTACGGATCTATACATTTGTACGACTTCGTATGAAAAAACCAAAAAATTTAGATTCAGGTATCCATTTACCCAAAACATACCCCCTTTATGGAAAACTACCTAATCCAACCTAAAAATCCAACAAACAATGCACAATCATACATCACAAGCATGCACACACATCGAACAATGTGCCACAAAGTAAACACATAAACTCAACAATACACATATAGGCATGCAAGCCCCCAACCCATTCATAATTTTACCCCATATAATGCTAACTAGCCTATCACTTCTCTATGATTATATTTCACTAAAAGTCAAACCCTAGGGTTCATTTTACTCTTAATATTAAAAAACAAGGACAAAAGTGAACCAACCTTCATTGCACACCCTCTAGCTTTAGCACTCACTACACCTTGACCATCTTGTTAATTCACACTCTTGATTTGGTAGTGCTTCACTTCACAAATTCACCCTCACCACTCTCATCTCAATTATCCTCCTTCACACAGTGCAAATGAAGAGTGCACCCTACAAGGAGTGTATCCTATGAACATAAATTTATAGGTGTGCACCAAGGATTCATATGAATAGGTGGTTCACACCCCTCTGTATGAACCAAAAATTTATTTGCAAATTTTTCCAGAGCCCACCAAATTTTGGTCTTTATCAATTTCTCATATTATTTTTCAACTCTTCCTTAACAATAACTTTATCAAGTGTTTTTTGTTTATTTAGGCTTCTTCACCCATTGTCTCGTTGCTTGAGACGGTAGACATCACATAAAAAAGCTACCTTGTGCATGATCAATATTCAAACACTCAATCTTGGAAATTATGTCTAGCGAATAACATTTGCTTGAGACAATCACAAGCCCCCTTTTGTTGGGGAAAACAAAAGCAAAACCTCAATCAAAAATCTGATATGCTCCATGCCAATGTTTGTATGGTTACTCATGAATTACCTTCATTGAGGTGACAAGCTAAGTCCACTTATAATCGATTGAAGCCTCACGAGGATACCTACCCTTGGCTAGTTAGGTTATCATATTAAACCAAGCTCAACAATTTATCAAAGATAAAGTTTCAAGCACACTCATCCCTTCCACAATTGGGGCATCTTACATTGATCATGACTCAAGAAAATCTTACATCTATTTCCTCAACAATCATCACGGCACAACAAAGACCGTAATTGATCACAAATCATCAATTAATCACTCTCACAATTAACCACCAATCTAGTGTTCTAAGTTTTCATCGTGTATTCACACAACATAATACAAAAATAAGAAAATGTAGACACCTAAAAATATCACATTGTCCCTCTTTCCATCATAATGACATATTAATTTACAAAAACCCTTTAATTTTACATTGTTTACCTAAAAGCACTATTTGTCACCCTAAGCCCCCTTGGCCACTTAAATCCTTTCCTATTCTTAGCCCTGATCACCACACAACCATATCTCTAGCCTAATCTAGGGATACCCCATCATAATATACCCTTTGACTAGTCTACCTTCCACCTAAACCTAACTCACCCTAGTCTAACCTTGGTTAATTATTAACATTGGTCAAACTCCACATTATAGTCAAACTTAAACCCATGGTCAACCTCACTCTAGTCTAGCTTCCACCAAAGCCTAGTCTCCATCTCATCTTGGTCAACCTTAAACCCATGGTTAGCCTAACCACGGTTAGATAATGATCCTTGGTCCCCACATATTTCTATGCACATTCAATTCCATAATTGAAAAATGAAGACATTGTACATTAAGACATTCAAGGCATTGAAAGCATGGATGAGTCATCCTCCACCATGCCATAATAGGGAGAAGACTTTCATGCCTCACCCATGCCTATTTATTGCATATGGATGGGTGAGGACTTCTCTCACCTAAATCTATTTATGAGGTATGGAATCCCATGCCAACTCAGGGGACACCTCACATGACACCTCAACCCCCTTAACCTTGGTAAAATATATAAATAGAATGTCATTTCCTCCACTCTTATTAATCACTCACTCACATACCTAGACTTTGTTGAAATCCCTCTAGACTATCAATTGCACTCAACCATCACTCACTATCACTCACCATCAATCACCATGGCCACCTACATGAATTTATAAAAATCCCAATTTGCTTTATAAGTTGCTCTCAATTGTAGGTTCATAAGGTAACCCAACATGAGAAGGAGCTCTAGAAACACCAGAAGCACATATATATCACAATAGATCTTTGTTTGGATATCATAGAAGAATTCGTACAAAAATATATGAACCAAATGTTCATAACCAAGGGTACAAATCCCTCTAAAGGAAGATTCAATTCAAAACCCTACAATAGACCACTAAGCCATGTAAGTATCACTTGTTTTACTATTTTTAATCATTTTCTAGCATTGTGATTATGCATCAGACTAGATTTTTGAGTCTTTTAGTCTATAAACACAAGGGATATGATTGAGATAGGCCCCTAAATATTTTTAATAATGTTCTTGGGTTGTATAGGTTTAGAGGACTTCTACAACTAATAGTGGCTCACATGCAATAAGCCCACTCCCATTTGACGTGTCCATGGAATACCCTTGTTGTTTATTGATTCACTGACAGAAAGCCTTCCTCCTTGGAAGCCCACCATTATAACCATGGGGTAATCTTGTAAAAAGAGACATATCTTGTAATCGGTTTTATTATTTAATACAAAATAATAGCTTTTCATGTACACAAGTAGTATCAACTTGCCATCCAAGGGCTTGAAAACCTCTAGTATTAATAGAACTAGATCTAGTAACTCAAATTTACCAGTTATAGTTGTTTAAGAATTTTAACTAGAAAATAAAGAAGAATATGCAGAACTTTTGCAAAAAACTTTGAATGGAAAGAGCCCTCATATTTTCCTATAAATAGACTTGTAATTTCATTGTGAAGGTATTGGGAGCTACCTACTCATGCCTCATATCTATCCTTGTGAGATTTTCCTTTTACTTCTTGATTATATGAGCATGGCTCAAACCTTGAGTCATTTTATAAGGAGCATCGAGCCTCCTCAGATCACATGCTAACTATTTTGACACATGAATGAAAGCTATGTCTAATTCCACTCTATCCTACTTATCTAAGTGTGTTTTTTTTGGGTTATGCATATTGAAGTGTGTTTAAATTCTAGCTATTAGAATATGGTGTATGTATTCAATTCTATCTTATTCATGCAATTAGGAAGGAACCTTAATATTGGTGCATCACCTTCATATCTTAGATTTTATTTTTCCTACAAGTTTGCTTTCCTACAAGTTACTTATATATTTTTTACACTTTTTTCTTTTACTTTCATTACAATTTGTTTCTCTTCACCCCTAAGAAAAATAGGTTTGATCCTACAAGGCCTAAAAGTGCATAAAGATCAAACCCAACGAGCAACCAACCTTGGGTAAAAAACCTTGGAGGTTGCCCCATAGGCAATCCCTTCACCCACAAAGCTTTCTACTATGTCACTCTATGTGAGGCATGGGTGTCCCAAGCATGTTCGACTACTAGCTCAATAGGCCAAAATATCTAGAGATGACAACAATCCATTTGGCATACCCAATGGGATGAGCTTTTACATTTGCTCCATGAAGCTAAAAGAAGACTCCTTACTATGATATCGATGAAGATCATAGTCATATTTCTTGTAATGAAGCATTAAGAAATTCACTTGGTGACTTTGCTAAAAAGGAAAATACTTTGAAGAAGTCATTTGACAAAAGTTAAACTAAGATTCTAGTGGGGGTCATTGTCTCTTGGGTTTGTTGAAGCATCATCTCCCAACCTTATGACTCCATTCTCAAGGAAATATCACAAAGATATATGAGCAAAAGGCTTGTAACTAGAGCCTTTCCCAAGCTAATAAACAAGAGCTGGTGTCACCTCTAAATCAAGAGTGAGGAGAAATCAATGATGCAACATGACATTCCCATTGAACCAACCCCCTTGAATATTTTTAGTGTTGAATTATAAAGGTCCTTTAATTTTTTGTACTCCACTTGTAATATGGGATTTTATCCCTACCTCAACACTCAAGTCCCTACCTTATTTCTTAGAAGAATATGTTATCACCCTAATGGAACATTTGCACCACTTGGTGAGCTTTATGTGGTGCATTTTATCAAAAAACAAGATATAGCCTTAAGGTTATTGGTGGCCTCTTTCAGAGGGAATACTCATGAAAGATACATTGACCTTAACCCTTAATCAGTGGGAAGCTAGGACTAAAAGTGTGAAAACATGCACCACAAACAAAAATAGGAAAGCACTAAAACATGATGCAAAAGAGATCAAAGTGAAAATATATCCTACTATATTAAATCATATTGATTCTCTTGAAAAGTGTTACAATGAATCCCTCTTAGGGATTTTACCAATGATACAATATTATAATAAGGATCAAGGTATCCTTCTCATCAGATAAATTTTTTCTTTGGTGCAATCTGAAAAGGTTCTCACAACCACAACAATATTTTAAGAGCGTGTTTTTAGAAACCACCACATGAGGGTTAAATATGGGAGTCTTTTGCACTATTTGATCTTATAACCTGCATGTAAAGAAACAAACACGAGATCACTAGCATCTGTAGGGCCCACTTAGATTGGAACAATCTTGATCATAAGATAAAACAAAATGAAAAGAACTAAAAAGTGGTTGCATGTAATGAAAAGAAGGATCTAAAATAATACAACAAATATCACAAGTTAATTAAATGATATAACACTAAAAGGAACATGCAACATGAAAATCTAATCTAAGATGCACAAAAGTGTAAAAATTGATCACTTGATCGGGATCATCTCAGGGCAAGATGATCAAATCGATCACCTGATTGGGGATATCTCGGGGTGAGACAATCATTGTCTACAGATCATCTCAGGATGAGATGGTTACTGTCATAGACCTTCAAATTTTGTGAAACCAGTCCAGGTGGCATTGGGGTGATCCGAGGGTGGTTTTATTGATGAATTTCTCATGAGTAAGAATACAAGCTTGCTAATTCAGATGATGTGGAGTAGTGAAGTTGATCAAGCGATGAGATAAAAGGTAGCCTCAAAGCTTGTGCAATAATTTTGTAGCATGACGGTAGTGAAGAAGTTTTGAGAGTAAATTTAGCAACACTTCATGGAGGTAAGCATTCAAATTTTGATCTAACAGAGGGGGAAAACTTCCATTTTATAGTCCTCTCAGCATGCAACTGAGGAGGGACAAGTGGCAACCAAGGACCGCATGGTTGCCTATTTGCAACAAAATATAGGTGGTAGATGAATATCTAATACCTACAAGTCATGTGGTGTTGGTGGAAAATATGCTACCACGCTGATAGGTGCTCATTATTTTTTTATTTTCGTGCGCATGTGGCCATCTTGGGTCAAGACAGTCACAATTTTGAGGCCATCTCGAGTCGATATGGTCATGATTCCCATGGGGAAAAAGTTCCCTTTTGTTATGAAAAGACACCAAATAGCCCTGAGGCTACGTTAGGTGGGTTAGATGGGTTAGAAGGAGATATTTTAGAGAGTCTCCTTGTGATTACGCATTTTAGGTGTCTATAGATGCCCATTTTTAGGATACTTTGTGCTTAAGCACAATGTGAAGCAAAAATAAATGACCTAAAATGGTTGAATTGATGATGGATGATGTTAATTGAACAAGTCAACATGATATGCCCCAATCATAAAAAATGTGTGCATCTTCAAATCATTGCTTCCAACACATTAATGAATTTGATTTGATTTTTGGTAACCCTTTAGCCATGGGTAGACAAGATTTAGTCTACTCTTTAGGTTTTAGGTATACCAAATGTTTGTTTGATTTAAATTTTTCTTGTTGTTTACCCCAGCAAAAAGGGCTTATGATAGTTTTTGGCAATGATTTTTGAACAAATTCAATTATCAATTTTGAGTGTTTGATTATTGATTTGAATTTAAGATGAAAATTTTGTAGTTATATGAATACCCCCTTAAGCAATGAGTCAAGAGAGGATATGGAAAATGATGAAAGTGATGATTTTCTTGACAAAGATAACCTGATATGGGTTTTTTCAGGATAAGGTGATGTTAAGGGCTTGTGACCTCGTGATATCCATGAATTTGACCCTGTTTGACTTTTTGTAATTTTTGTAAATTTTATGATTTTATGATGATGTTTTTTTTCCTGTGTTGTTTTATTGTCAAATTTTCAATTTTTTTTCATATTATTAGAGCATGACATAGGTTTACCCACATATTTAGGAGGACATGTAATGCTCTCTTTAATGATGATTGGGAGTGGCTTAGGGACCTTGGCCTTATGCATGTGACTAGACTAGAGTTACTTTACGCAGACTAGGCCTATCTAATGGCCATATTAGATCAATGGGATAGCTAGATAAACACCTTCCACATCATGTATGATAGGATGACCATCACTCTAAAGGATATCTATAGGATTCTTTGCATTTGATAGAGGGAGAGCCCGTTTTGTCCTTATCCACTGGTCAATATGTGAGAGTACTACAACAAGTATATCAACACTACTAGTGTGTAGAGTGTGATATTGAGAGTGGTGGAGTGAGTATGGTGGAGGATTATGATTCAAAACTCCTAACCTGTAGGCATGTAGTGCTTATGTCACTCATGTTGAACCTATGAGGATCCCATGGAACCTCCTTGATCTTATTCAAGACTTGGTGGAATGAACAATAGATAAATCACGTATTATGGTTTGGGGTACTACCTTACTGGTACAACTCTATGCAGAGCTATTTTAGATCCGATATTGAGGCCAACTTGGATTAGGATGTAGCTTCCTATTGCAGATTTGGGGTTGGAAGCACATTCGGGTGAATAGATCGAATGGGCTACCATGGTCGATGTGGTCATAGATTGTGGAAAAGGAGATAGGATATGCTATTGAAGAGAAATAAAGAGCCCTAATAAAATAAAACAAAAAAGCAGTAATAATAGGATCAAAAGAAGAAGATCACAGATTCACAAATTACACAATATTTATCTTGGAAGCCCTCAACCACGCAAAAACCAACACAATATTATCTTATTCTTGCATTAAATTGACCATCTTCAATACAATAATATTTTCCTTCTATCTCCCTAAACCCTAATGCAAGTGCGATCTATATAACAAAGGCACATGCACAAATTTTTACAATATCATGGGTGAAAAAGCATGGGTTAAAATATAGTAACCCTAAAATCCCATATAGGTCTAAAAATAACTTAAACCCTAAAACTTTTGGTTGGGGTCTACCATCCTTAGACCCTTGCTTTTAGAAGGGCTACCACACTCGAACCCTGATGAAAGCACAAAGTGTCCAGTACCTTTTAGTGTTAGCCCCACCAGAATAACATGGAAAATATTCAACATATTTCCAACATTCTCCCACTTGTTGAATACTTTTCATAGGGGCCAAAAACTGCCATTGTCAACTGTCAAGGGCAACCATGCCCATATATTTTCTACACCAAGAAACTTTCTAAGTAGGTACAACCTTTGTTAATGAATCAACAGTATTCTCATCCGTATCAACTTTCT